>JASERS010000007.1:8556144-11056144 GCA_036711965.1 Onthophagus sagittarius | reverse complement strand
GTTAATAATTACAAAACTAATGGCAACTACCATGTTTATAACACTCGCAAGGCGGATCACTTGATTATGCTAGAATGGAGAGGGTAAGAGATTGGTGGTTTCGTGTTATGTAAGTCTGTATATTTATTATATTATATAATATACAGTATTTTGTATCATGTACTAACTTAATAAGGATTAATAAGGATTATTATTATCATTGTCGAACCGCTAACCACCCAAATGTCTCTTTAAATGCATGAAGACATGGTAGTCACTACGCACCAGATCAAAACTGTACAGAGAGTGATCAAATTGTTCCTGGTCTTTGAATGATCTGATCAGTTCTTGAGTTCAATTGGCCGTGGGTGCCATTTTATTCTGAGTTTACATTTTTTAATGATTACGAATTACAGCGCGTACTTAACAATCAATGGGATTCTCAATCGGAGGAGTTATTCCAAACGCTCAAAAATAAACGTGAATATGGTCCAATGATTTTTAAATGATGTTTTTGACTTACCATCATAGACAAAGAAAAGAATATAGATTGCGCTTGCTTCTGTGCGTACGAAATAAAATTTAAGAGATCGTCGCCATTTTTAGCCAATGTGACTACTATAGATATCTCAAAACGAGAATTTGTGAATTAATTTCCAGGATAATACTTAGACTATTTTAATGCTCAGAGATCGGAAGTATTTTTTCCATGCCTCAAAATATTTTTGTTCTAGAGCAGAATCAGATTTTTCACGAAAAATTACATTATTTTCAGCAACAAATTTTATGTTTTTCCTCATTTACAAAGTGCTATGACATACACTTTTATTTATTACTTTTTAAATTAATTTTTCTCAACTCTCTACTGAATAAAATTAAACGGTCAAAATGGCGATTTTTCACTTCGCCAGATAAATATTGATGACATAAACACTTGATATGGATAAAATATGTATAACACAACAAACTAAGGACCGTTCAAGAGTTTTCTCATGTTTCGTATAAATCACGAATTATCTCATATTAAATTAACACAAAAACATTTCATAAAAGAAGTCACATTTAAAATTTGGAAGTTATTTCCTGTTCCTCCGCAAAGATGTGCGTTAGAGTCGAACGAATACGGTATATCATTTATAGGTTAAGTCAAAGGACAAAACAATAACTAATTTATCTTCAGCTTATTTCGCAGCCAGAAATAATGACAGCAATATATTGCTATTTCAGTCACATTGGCTAAAAATAGCCACCATCAAAACTCTTAAGATATTTTGAATGCGCTTACATTACGCGTCTATGCTTACAACATATTGCGATACATGGCGCGCATGCGCAAAATGCCGATCGAAGCGACATTACGGTGGAATTTTAAAACGGTTCTTAATAATACTAAACACGTCCCCTAGTAGATAGATATTAAAAAAATAATTGAAAATGATCCGGATAAAGCCACTAACAATTTTGTATGGGTGCTCTTTTGCACGCATTTCGGCGGTAATATCAAGTCTCTGGAAGCATTTCAAGTCTTCAAGAAGCAGTATCAAATTTTCTGAAAGTCAAGTCTTCCAGGAGCATTTCAATTCTTTCGGAAGTATTTCAAGTTTCTTGAGAGCAGTATTAAGTCTTCCAGAGGCACTATCATGTTTTCCAGAGGCAGTATCCAGTCTTCTGGAAGCTGTTCAAGTCTTTTGAAACAGTTCAAGTGTTCGGGAAGCATTTCAAGTCTTTTGAAAGCAGTATCAAGTCTTCCAGAGACAGTAGCGAGTCTTTGGTAAGCAGCCAAGTCTTCTAGAAGTATTTCAAATCTTGTAGAAACATATTAAGTCTTCTGGTAGCAGTTCATTCTTGTGAAAACATTTCAAGTCTTCTAAGTATTTCAAATTTTTTGAAAGCAATATCAAGTCGTCTACAAGCAGTATCATGTCTGCACGAAGCAGATCAAGCCTTCCTCTAGAAGAAGTATCAAGTCCTGTAGTCGCATTTCAAATCTTCTGGAAGCATTTTAATTCATTTGGCAGATCAAATCTTCTTTTAGAAGCAGTATCAAATATCAATTTAAAATACATGCGCTCCAAAAAAACTTTCGCAGCAAATGTCATATCTGGCACCTATAATTTTGTGTTATTATTATTTAATATTTTGCCGTTTTAGCAAAATTCGGACATTTAAGTATTGGTCACGCATTAAGCTATCAAATTAAGTTAGTTTATTAAATTAGTTCTCCCATTATAATCGAAATGTCAAATCCTATCTAATTGGGGATTAAAAAAACTTTACATTTGTAACTTTTGTGTTCAATTCCTAAAACGTGTTAAACATCACCGTGTATTTTATTTCTGATACAATTATAACGGAGTTTTAGCTTTCGCAAGCATCTGTGGGTTTCCCAGAAAAGCTTCTACTTGAGCCAATAAAGCACAAAGAGGCGATAGACTACTACAAGACGTTCATAACAAGAAGCATCGAGGCGTATACCGGAGAAATTGTCGGTTCGATGGAGTTCGCGGAGGATGTAGTGGAAATAAGTAGGAGTTTGGCGGAGGTAAGAGATTTGTAGAGGTCACTGTGAGCGTATTAATCATAATTCGAGTCGTATTAGCCGACGGCAAGGTATTTTTTTTTGTCGCGACGCTCCGCTATGCAAATTTGTCGATAAATCATCGACGTTGTACGTAAAAGTAGGCGGATGAACACATTGTAAATCAGGGTTATGTTTAGGCCATGACCCCGGCTGATACACGGTCCAGCGCCGGACGCAAGTTGTATGAATTTAATCTCCAACAGCTCGCCAGAGGACCCAACTTCAACAGCCCAACATGGCGAACGGTAAGGTTGTTAATCGTTACTGCTCTCTCTAAAACTGCTCAAAACTCTATTCGGCCAATTAAAATAATAAATTTTCAGCAAAAATATTTTTAAAAGCCAACATGAATGATTTATAGTGGTGTTTTCGTAAGCTCGGATTTTCTTTCGTTTATTTTTACCAACTCACGTGTGATTCTGACAATTTAATTAAGCCAGGAATTTAAAAATTTTAACCTCTCCCAATTAATCATTTCCAGATAAACTGGACGAGATACTTCGATATACTATTTGAGAATGTGAATATAACACTTAACGCGACCACAGACACCATCCTAATCTACGATTTACCTTACCTAGAACGATTAAGTGAAATATTGTATAATGCGAATGAAAGGACACTTGGTAAACATTAAATTCTAATTATTTCGAGTAAACGTTTTCGTACGGTTCTAATTGTTTTAGCCAGATATTTATGGTGGACCACCTTTGCCAAATTCCCTCCGGTTACCGCCGAGTTGCAAAAGCTCTCAGCAGAATTTTCCGAAAAAATTCACAAACTTCGTATACCCAAGTGGAGAATCTGCACTCAAAATCTAATGAATAATTTCGGATACGCTATAAGCCACCTCTATATCAAAACGAAATTCGACGATTTCAAGAAAACAAAAGCATTGGAAACACTCGAAGCCATCAAAGAAGCATTTAGGGACAATGTGCAACGCGAAAACTGGATGGACCACATAACTAGAAAGAGAGCTTTAGAAAAACTAGATCATATGCGATCTTTCGTTGGATATCCTCAATGGGTTATGAATATTTCTCAACTAGATCATCACTATAAAAATGTACGTAAAATTTTTTTATAAACTTATTGTCTTATTTTATCCGAAACTACTAAGATCACGAAACACAAACCAATTTGTTCGATAAAAAAATAGTACTAAACTAAATAGGGTTTGTACTCGTCTCACTCCTTTGATGTGGACGTGAAGCGGTGCAATACCTTTCGGCGTTATTTCATGTTCTAGGAAATCGATGGAACCGACTTGGTACGTTGGTCCATCAAAGGAGGTAAAAGCGGTCATATTAAGTTCGTCAAATATTGAATTTTGGACGAAAAATTCGCTATATAAATACTCAGTTCTTGTAACGAATATTTAATGGTTAAGAATAATTAAGAAATTAAAAAGAATATTGTTTTGTTCTGAATTCGTATATAAATTAATTTGGTATGGATTTGGATTGCGATAATAGTAATATTTTATTGGTGATAAAATCATGTTGGACGGTTTTTTGTTGATATTTCAAATACAGCGCCTCGTCCCTAAGCGATCTCGACGATTTGATGCGAAGTAATTCCTTGTCTATCTTAGTAAATACCTAAAGTCTCCTATAAGACGATTTTATACCCACTCCGTCGAGGTCGCTTGTGGGCGAATCGCCACAATCTTCCAAAATGAACGATATCGTGTTAATGTTTCATATCGAGCGCCTCGCCCGCAAGCGACCTCAGCGATTTCAGGCGAAATTGTTCCTGGTATGTGTTAGTAAATATATAAAGTCCCTTATAAGACGATATTATTCCTACTGCGCCGAGGTCGCTTGCGGGCGAGGCGCTACAATCTTCCAAAATGAACGATTTCGTGTTGTTTCATATCGAGCGCCTCGCCCGGAAGCGACCTCGGCGATTTGAGACGAAATCGTTCCTTGTATGTCTTAGTAAATATATAAAGTCCCTTATAAGACGATATTATTCCTTCTCCGCCGATTTCGCTTGCGGGCGAGGCGCTACAATCTTCCAAAATGAACGATTTCGTGTTAATGTTTCATATCGAGCGCCTCGTCTGTAAGCGACCTCGGCGATTTGAGACGATATCGTTCCTTGTATGCCTTAGTAAATATATAAAATCCCCTATAAGACGATTTTATTCCCACTCCGTCGAGGTCGCTTGCGGGCGATGCGCTACAATCTTCCAAAATGAACGATTTCGTGTTAATGTTTCATATCGAGCGCCTAGTCCGTAAGCGACCTCGGCGATTTGAGGTGAAATCGTTCCTTGTATGTCTTAGTAAATATATAAAGTCCCTTATACGACGATAGTATTACTTCTCCGCCGAGGTCGCTTGCGGGCGAGGCGCTACAATCTTCCAAAATGAACGATTTTGTGTCAATGTTTCATATCGAGCGTCTCGCCTGCAAGCGATCTCGGCGATTTGAGACGATATCGTTCCTTGTATGCCTTAGTAAATATATAAAATCCCCTATAAGACGATTTTATTCCCACTCCGTCGAGGTCGCTTGCGGGCGATGCGCTACAATCTTCCAAAATGAACGATTTCGTGTTAATGTTTCATATCGAGCGCCTCGTCCGTAAGCTACCTCGGCGATTTGAGGTGAAATCGTTCCTTGTATGTCTTAGTAAATATATAAAGTCCCTTATATGACGACAGTATTCCTTCTCCGCTGAGATCGCTTGCGGGCGAGGCGCTACAATCTTCCAAAATGAACGATTTTGTGTCAATGTTTCATATCGAGCGTCTCGCCCGCAAGCGACCTCGGCGATTTGAGACGATATCGTTCCTTGTATGCCTTAGTAAATATATAAAATCCCCTATAAGACGATTTTATTCCCACTCCGTCGAAGTCGCTTGCGGGCGATGCGCTACAATCTTCCAAAATGAACGATTTCGTGTTAATGTTTCATATCGAGCGCCTCGTTCGTAAGCGACCTCGGCGATTTGAGGCAAAATCGTTTCTTGTATGTCTCAGTAAATATATAAAGTCCCCTATAAGACGATTTTATTCCCACTTCGCCGAGGTCGCTTGGGGGTGAGGCGCTACAATCTTCCAAAATGAACGATTTCCTGTTAGTGTTTCATACTGAGCGCCTCGCCCCCAAGCGACCTCGGCGATTTGAGGCAAAATCGTACCTTGTATGTCTTAGTAAATATTTAAAGTACCCTATAAGACGATTTTATTCCCACTCCGCCGAGGTCGCTTGCGGGCGAGGCGCAACATTCTTCCGAAATGAACGATTTCATATTGATATTTCATATCGACCGCCTCGGCCGCAAGCAACCTCGACAATTTTAGGCGAAATTGTTCCTTGCATGTCTTAGTAAATATATAATGTCCCCCATAAGACGATTTTATTTCCACTCCGTCGAGGTCGCTTGCGGGCGATGCGCTACAATCTTCCAAAATGAACGATTTCGTGTTAATGTTTTATATCGAGCACCTCGCCCGCAAGCGACCTCGGCGATTTAAGGCGAAATCGTTCCTTATATATGTCTTAGTAAATATATAACGTCCCTTATAAGACGATTTTATTCTCACTCCGCCGAGATCACTTGCGGGCGAGGCGCTACATCTTCCAAAATGAACGATTTCCTGTTAGTGTTTCATATCGAGCGCCTCACCCGCCAGCGACCTCGGCGATTTGAGGCGAAATTGTTCCTTGTATGTCTTAGTAAATATATAAAGTCCCTTATAAGACGATATTATTCCTACTCCGCCAAGGTCGCTTGCGGGCGAGGCGCTACAATCCTCCAAAATGAACGATTTCGTGTTAATGTTTCATATCGAGCGCCTCGTCCGTAAGCGACTTCGGCGATTTGAGGTGAAATCGTTCCTTGTATGTCTTAGTAAATATATAAAGTCCCTTATACGACGATAGTATTCCTTCTCCGCCGAGGTCGCTTGCGGGCAAGGCGCTACAATCTTCCAAAATGAACGATTTTGTGTCAATGTTTCATATCAAGCGTCTCGCC
The DNA here is from genome assembly GCA_036711965.1 of Onthophagus sagittarius. Lineage (NCBI taxonomy): Eukaryota > Metazoa > Arthropoda > Insecta > Coleoptera > Scarabaeidae > Onthophagus > Onthophagus sagittarius. The sequence continues at coordinate 11,049,589 of JASERS010000007.1, read as the reverse complement.
CGCAAGCGACCTCGGCGATTTGAGACGATATCGTTCCTTGTATGCCTTAGTAAATATATAAAATCCCCTATAAGACAATTTTATTCCCACTCCGTCGAGGTCGCTTGCGGGCGATGTGCTACAATCTTCCAGATTTCGTGTTGATATTTCATATCAAGCGCCTCGCCCGCAAGTGACCTTGGCGATTTGAGGCGAAATTGTTCCTTGTATGTTTTAGTAAATATATAACGTCCCCTATAAGACGATTTTATTCCCACTCCGCCGAGGTCGCTTGCGGGCGAGACGCTACAATTTTCCAAAATGAACGATTTTGTATTAATATTTCATATCCAGCGCCTCATCCGCAAGCGACCTCGGCGGAGTGGGAACATCGATTAAAATTATTTTCAACTATACAGGGTGTTTCACAATTCCAGAACCCTACTCAACTTCATTTTTTTAAATGGAACCCTATACATCTTTTTACATACATTGATTACTTGTCTTAAATGCTATAAATGTGTATCTTATTTTTATATTTTGAATGCATCTTTTTATGAAAATCTTTGAAAAATCTTGTAGTGACTTAAAATTCATTATCACCACTTTTATTAAGTATTGAACATTGGAATTTGGCATATCGACAAATAAAGCTTTAGTTTTTGAAAGCACACTAATACTATTGGATAATATTATACAGAATGGTTACCAGAACCGGTTAATTTATGAAATGTTTGAGGGACCATAACTTTATTATTTTAAATGGAACACCCTATATTTTTTCAATGCCTCAGAAGGCTTTATTAACTACCGTTCATTATCGTTAAGCATATGGGTACATCTAACATGTGTACTTTTGGAGATAATTAGATTATTTCAAAAATATCGGCATAAACTTGATTTTTTCACAAGAAATAATCTACGAAGAAGACATTTTTAAACAAATGCAGAATAAACGATGGAAAAGTATACATCTGCGCATAAACAATAATATTAAGAAAACAACTTTTCAAAAATTCTATTTAAATATGTTGCAAAAATCCTATCATAGTGAGGAGGTGTACCATCATGCTGAGACCACATTCTTTGTGAAACGCCTAGTGAAGCATCTTCTAAAAAGTTTGGCAATTGATTTTCTAAGAAAATCAAAAAGATCGTTTTTTAATGGTTGCCTCGAAGAAATACGATCTGATCAGAGAAGATTCTAGAATCCCTGCCCATATAGTTTAGGACAATCGATGTTAGTGGACTACGTTTCATATAAATTTACCGTTGACAGTATCATAGCAATGAGGATTAAAGCGGTTAACACAATTATTTTTAGGTAACATCGCTTATTCGCTGTATTAAAGACAATCAAAAAAATTATATTGTTGTTAATCTTTTTCTAATACCCATTTCGAAAATTGTAGTCCTTTTTGTACTGAATATGTATACATGTATATTTCTTCATCTTTTACTAAATAGATGCACTTGCATTTGTTTAAAAATATGTTCTTCATAGTTTATTTCCTGTGAAAATATCAGGTTTATAAAAACATTTTTGAAATAGTCTAATTATCTCAAAACGTAGATGTATTAGACATACCATATGCTTAATAAAAATGAAAGGTAATTAACAAAGCCTTTTGAGACATTGCAAAAATATAAGGTGTTCCATTTAAAATAACAAAGTAAAAATGAATCAACCGGTTCTAGCAACCACCCTATATAATATTGTCCAATACTATTACTGGTGTTCGAAAGACCCAAGCTTTGTTTATCGATATACCAAATTACATCCTTCAATATTTAATAATAATGCTGATAACGAATTTTAAGTGACCACATGATTCACACAAAAATTTCACAAAATGATTAATAACTTGGCAACCTTGCATTCAAAATTTGAAAACAAGATATACACTTATAGCATTTAAGACAACTAATCAGCATATGTGAAAAGGTACATAGAATTCCATTTAGAAAAATGAAATTGAATACGCGCCTGAAACAGTGAACCACCTTGTATAGCAGAAAATAATTTTAATCGATGCAGCTGTGACAGTAATGTATGATGACATAAAAACATTTTTTAAATTTTCCTCTCCATAAGACAAGATAATAATAAGACTTTTGGTATTTCCTGAATGTAATTGTGAATACCTTTATTATTTTCCTAATTTTGTCGCTTAAATATATTTATCTCCAATACTACGACACGATTTAACAAGATATTATAAAATATTATGCTGAGATAATTAACACTTTCCATTAGCTAACAAAAATAATGAACTTTATTGTGCATCATCAAATTCTGCATATTAAAGGAAAGAAAATATATGAATTAAAAACAAAAGGGCACAAAATGTGGGTTTCAGACTTTAATCTGCTCTAACTAACATAAAAAATAATGAAATAACAATAAACAGAGAGGAAAACTAAAATGGGTTGGATATCTTCCATCTTCTAACGTAAAAGTTATTTTGTCTGCGTCGTCCGGGTTAAGATAAGAGAGTAACGATCTTATGAAAAACATCAAGCTCATTTTCAAGCAGTTTACATCTTTGAAGTACGTCCGAGTAACTGCGATACAAGAATACGATTATATTTTTAATGCCGTAAATATATCGGAGCCAATTCTGATTTTTTTTGTATACGGTAAGACGTATCACATAATTATTTTCTAACATTATATGACTAAGAAGACCGATGGGGATATAGCTTAATCAGACGCATTATTGATATATTCATTGATCTCCACCCAATCCCTATAAGACTTCTAAAACAAATTCATATTGATTTCTCAGGCTTGATTTCAAATTGATGATAATTAGCATATTTCTAAATATCTCGTAAGTCCTTATTTAAGCTTAACTCCATATCGTCGACATACATAGTAATCTTGGAAGAAGACAACAGAAAGGCATATCTCGACGTATAAAGAGCAACCAAAAGAGGGCCGAAGACTCAAATTTCCTTCGACACTTCATCTCCAACATTAACTTTTTGTGTCTTACTCGTTAAATAATTTTTCTATTTATGTCATGAAACTTCGTCCCAGTACCAAATATCTTAAAATTACAAGCTATAGTATTATTTATTAAAATTGTAGGCAGTGTAAGATATAAAGGCTAGAAAATGTTGACATTTGAAATTTATATGCATCTTTTCTGGGCCTCAAAAACTCGATCAATATAAGCAAAATGATCTCAAGCTAATAAGGCGTGGGTGGTGTTTCAAAAGCAATAACCATAATATGTGTCCATCAATATATTGAAATGGACCAAGTCACGTAATCTACGAATTGCAAATATAGAATATCTATGTTAGACTCGAAACAAATTACTAAACGTCTAAGGAAAAAAATTAAGATTTGTGTTTCGACTTTATTCATACTGAGTGTATTTTTTAAACACAGCATACCGCAAAGTTAGCAAAAATCAGCTAATTTCTCTCATCATCAATTCATCAAATTCTCTCTTCATCATCTCAAAACGATTTTGGGCAGATCATTGACAAAGATTAAAGATAGAAGTAGACTCAATACGGGGGTTTATATTAAAAATGTTCGATTTTGTTAATAAGTAAATGAGACGAGACGCCAAGTATAGCACCTTTGTTAGCTTATAAAATGCAACCTGCAAATAATTGTTGGCTTCAAAATCATCTTGAGCCTTGACCAAAACTTGAGCCAAAACTACTCCACTTACACTATTTTTTCCCGAACTCGCTTGGTGTCTGAAATATAACTCAATTGTTCAAATACTTAACCTCAACGAAATCTTTTACTTATCTCAAATATTTAGGAAATACTTCATTTTAATTTCTTTATGTAACAATATGACTTTGGAACATAAGTACTAGAGTCACGTAGATACTTAAACCCGTGTCTTTTTGCACCTTGCAATAAAAAACATTATCCATCCTTTCATTGTTCATTTTCTGACATGGATTTAATTAGCGAATAAAATGTTGGATTAATAAGTAATTTTTCTTTTAAATGCCATATGTGTGGAGTTGTAGAGGTAGTTAATTCTGAAAACCTAATATGTGAACAGAAGAACAATGTTAATTCGGCTGCTATTTTGGCTACAATAAGTACAAGATGTGGTCATACAAAATTAGTTGAACAGCAAACCATTATGTATATGCCTCAAATGTCATATTGGCAATACATGCACTATAATGATATTATCTCATCAGACTGTATTTATGAGCAAATGCTACAAACAATGCATGAAGTTGGAAAAGAGGAATATAAATTGGCTTTAGAATTAGGTGATGTAGATTCTGATGGAAATGCAGAAGGTGTTAATATATCGAAACAGCTGTGGCACTGAAAAGCCTAGTTTTGAATAAACTATTAACATCGTTGCTGCGTATTATTTTTATTCCTCATTTAGTATTGATATTAGCCTCAAGTCAGTAAGTTCCTTTTGTGATACAAACAAGAACTCAGGCAGAAGTATCTTCGCCCGATACTATATAAGGTTATATAATGCTACTAATAAGGTTAATTACTAAACTTAATTTGAAGCAACAAAATGAAAACTTACAATATGTTGTATAAGTAATGTAACACTACTTGTACTATTCTAAGTAATCACGACCGACTTCAAAGACGTCGGCCGTCTCCTAACTTTTGAGATACTTTCCCCTGGTCTTGATGTTGATTATACTTGGAGTAACCGACGTCTTCGACTATCATCAAAAAAAATTACATGATAATGCTTCAAAAGTCCTGTTTGGTTAAGCCAAGTCCTTCAAGGTCTTAAAGATCGTGATACTTGATGTCTTCGAAGTCTGTCGAGTTAACTTATTCCATCAGTTTCAGTCTATCCATCATTTTTAATCGAAATTCTTTGATCGAAATTGTTTTAACCTTCCTGTTTTGATGGTTTGTGGAATTTATACTTATCCCTATATTATTTTCTATAACATCCACGGAATAACATCTCAAGAGCATCTATACTATATACGCATTCACAAGCATACTTGATGATAAAGCAATGTAATGCTATGTATTCGTGTAAAAATATTTTTGTAAAATCCATTTAAATCAATTACTCGAGTGGTGCAAAAGTTGCATAAAAATAAAAAGAATTTAGTTTGCAAAATGAATGAATGAAATTTTTTCAGGTGGAAGTGATAAATGGTGATAAGCTGACCACATTTTTAAACATACGAGAGTCGACTGCAATTTCGCACCTTGAAAAGCTACGGAAAATTGTGAATCGTAATAGGTATATACGAGGATGAAACGTGTTTAGGTTTAAAAAAAAATGCGAAGTTCCGTTTTCTAGGTGGATGCCTCCGACCACGGTGAATGCGTTTTACTCGTACGACCAGAACTTAGTTAGTAAGTTCTCGCCTACATTTTTGATTAGTCGCCCTTTTTGATAGCGAATCCGTTTCAGATGTGCCAGTTGGAATTCTACGTCCGCCTTTTTTCGACAACGGGATAGAGTACGTCCAAGCAAGTTAGTTAATTAAGTTAAAGTACGATTTGCAGCGCAATGGATTTCGGAGCAGTCGGTGGCATAATGGGGCACGAAATCACTCACGGATTCGACGATAGAGGGCGTCGATTCGACCAAAAAGGGAATTTGAAGAACTGGTGGACGAACGAAACTCTAAGCAAGTACCGGGATCGCGTAGAATGCGTAATTAAACAGTACAATCAGTATTGGATGCCGGAATTGGGACGCGATTTCAAGGTAAGCCCAAATTCCATCCGTATAAACTGGGAGAAGTAATCCTGATTCAAGTTTTCAAAGCGCGATGTAAATAGATACATCGAGCGGCTTTTACGAAAATGATCCCCCCGGCGGGGGATGTTTTATGTATTTTCGCTTGCTCGCTCGAAATCCCATCGTTAAAACTACCCCTATCGTTCGCGCAACGGCGCATTAACGGTCGAACTTATTTTTATACGTCGCCACCAAAAAAAAAATCTGCCCGTCATCCATCAAAACTAACGGAAAAGGAAAACAGCTATTTTTTATCATTCCGCGTTTTCCTCCTTTTTCGGTGATTGAATTACCGAGAACTTAACGATTACATCCAATCCAACACTCTTTTCGCATTTAACCAGTTTAAAAAAATTTACTCTACGAGTTAAAAAGTTAAAAAGCCAATTTGTTAGGAAAAAATGTTGTGAAAGCTCTTTGTTGAAACTGTTATCCGGATCGATAAAATTTCTATACTTTTCAAGCTGTCCGATCAGTAGTTGTACTAGCTAACATGAATATCAATTACTGTCATCGACAGTTCCGAACACGAAGCGTCGGATTTTGCTCGGATTTCAATACGAACGGGAGGGGACCCGCGTCAATCATTATTAATAAACAGCGGTCTAATCGTGTTTCCGGACGAATCGCGGGGCTAATTGACTTTTTCAGGTGGACGGGACTAAGACGAAGGAAGAGAACGTGGCGGATAACGAAGGGATTCGAGTGGCCTTCAAAGCTTACAAGAACAGGAGAAAGAGAAGGGGTCTCATCCTTCCGGGGATGCCAAATTTCGACGAGAACCGGCTGTTCTTTCTCGCCTACGCACAGGTTTTTAGATTAAAACTTGACGATATCGAACCGTGTTAGAGTTAAGTTTCTTGCAGAACTGGTGCGGTACCATCACGCCGCAGGGTCTTAGAAATCGACTAGCCGTCGGCAAGCACAGTCCAAATCGAATAAGAGTTCTAGGCACTTTGGCAAATTCAGTGGAATTCGCAGACGTCTGGAACTGTCCTACGGGGAGTCCCATGAATCCTATAAACAAATGCGTCTTGTGGTGAGCGGTCTCGCTAAATAAATCGACAAACTTCCTTCTTGAAACTACACTATTTCTTTTACCACGCTCGTTAAGCCGTACTCGAAGCAATAGAAACGATTGAACTAAGTTTATTTTTGTAAACAATGTGATATATTTTTTGAATAAAATCTACAAAATTTATTATTATGTTTGTATTGAAACCAACATCCCCATCAATCTTTAAAAATAAATATGGAATAAATTATCTTTAAATCTGAACACACAAAGTGATTCTAAAATGGAAATATTTTAAGTGCATTGAACAATATAAACCCATATGTTCACGTCCGATTTTCGTTTGTTTTATTTTATTATTTTTTGACAACGCTTTTCTAAGTGACAATTTGAATGAAAATGTTAATTAGCTAAATGATACTTATGCGATTACAAAAATATTACACATTTTTAGTCACATAGTTTATTTTCCGAATCCAAGAATTTCAAATAGTCGAGCGTTTCAAACCGTTTTTACGCATTCTAGCGAAACTAGAATATCTCCAAGAGTACATATTAGTGCTCCTGGGAATGTCTTATCTTATTCCTTGGATGCTGTAGAAAATAATCCAGGGATAAGTACGAAGATGACAATCTAATTTCAAATTCTACAAACCATTAAACCAACAAGGTCTGAACGCTTTTTATTTGCGAGATGTACACAATCTCCAAGGAAACAATATCATACAGGGTGTCGGATAAAATTGTAACTCTATTATTTATGTTATGATTTGGTATACTTAATCACTGTATTGCAAATATTTATTTCGATTGAAACTGGCACCCTAAATACCATAATAAATACCATGAATTATGACATGCACAGAACATATTGTGTATAAGTACCGCTTAAACAGTTAATATCATGATCATGACTTCAGGAATACCAAAACGGTGTGTATCCTCATATGTACATAACATAGTGGATATAGGTCTGAGCATAACTAGCTTAAACGAATAACATAATTAATCTCGGCCGATTTCAATAATACAAAAACTTTGTGAATCCTAATACATAACATATTGCGTATAAGTCTGAGACTATCTCGATTGAAACAAACAAAAGAAATAATCTCGTCCGACTTCGAAGACGTCGGCTGGTTCAAGTACCATGGTCATGATTTCAAAAATACCAAAATTTTATGGATCCTCATATATACATAACATATGATGTATAAGTCTGAGATTAACTCACTTAAAACGAACGAGAGAATTAACCTCGGCCGAGTTTGAAGGCGTCGGCCGCCCCAAATATAATGATCATGACTTCAAAAATGCCAAAATTTTGTAAATCCTCATATGTACATAACATATGAAGTATAAGTCTGAGATTAACTCACTTAAGACGAACGAGAGAATTAACCTCGATCGACTTCGTAGACGTCGCCTGCCCCAAATATCATAATCATTACTTCAAGAATGCCAAAACTTTGGAAACCTCAAATATACATAACATAGTGTGTATAAGTACGAGCCTAACTAGCTTAAATGAATACCATAATTAATCTAGGCCGATTTCGAAGACGTCGGCTACCCCAAATATCATAACCATGACTTCAAGAATACCAAAACTTTGTGAATCCTAATACGGAACATATTGCGTATAAGTCTGAGATTATCTCGATTTGCAAGAATATCAAAACTTTGTGAATTCTCAAATGTACATAACATAGTGGGTATAAGTACGAGGCTAACTAGCTTAAACGAATAACATAATTAATCTCGGCCGATTTTGAAGACGTCGGCCGTTTCAAATATCATGATCATGATTTCAAGAATACCAAAACTTTGTGAATCCTCAAATGTACATAACATAATGCGTATAAGTATAAGTCTAATTAGCTTAAACGAATAACATAATTAATCTCGGCCGATTTTGAAGACGTCGGCCGGCCCAAATATCATAATCATGACTTCAAGAATACCAAAACTTTGTGACTCCTGATACACAACATATTGCGTATTAGTCTGAGATAATCTCGATTTGCAAGAATACCAAAACTTTGTGAATCCTCAAATGTACATAACATAGTGCGTATAAGTATGAGGCTAACCAGCTTAAACGAATAACATAATTAATCTCGGCCGATTTTGAAGACGTCGGCCGGCCCAAATATCATAATCATGACTTCAAGAATACCAAAACTTTGTGACTCCTGATACACAACATATTGCGTATTAGTCTGAAATAATCTCGATTTTCAAGAATACCAAAACTTTGTGAATCCTCAAATGTACATAACATAGTGCGTATAAGTATGAGGCTAACCAGCTTAAACGAATAACATAGTTAATCTCGGCCGATTTTGAAGACGTCGGCCGGCCCAAATATCATAATCATGACTTCAAGAATACCAAAACTTTGTGACTCCTGATACACAACATATTGCGTATTAGTCTGAGATAATCTCGATTTTCAAGAATACCAAAACTTTGTGAATCCTCAAATGTACATAACATAGTGCGTATAAGTATGAGGCTAACCAGCTTAAACGAATAACATAATTAATCTCGGCCGATTTTGAGGACGTCGGCCGCCCCAAGTATCACAATCATGACTTCAAGAATACCAAAACTTTCTGACTCCTAATACACCACATATTGCGTATAAGTCTGAGATTACCTCGATTTTCAAGAGTACCAAAACTTGGTGAATCCTCAAATGTACATAACATAGTGCGTATAAGCACGAGGCTAGCTAGCTTAAACGAATAACATAATTAATCTCGGCCAATTTTAAGACGTTGGCTGCTCCAAATATCATAATCATGACTTCAAGAATGCCAAAACTTTGTGAATCCTAATACATAACATATTGCGTATAAGTCTGAAATTATCTCGATTTTCAAGAATACCAAAATTTTGTGAATCCTCAAATGTACATAATATAGTGCGTTATATCGAGGCTAACTAGCTTAAACGAATAACATAATTAATTTCGGCCGATTTTGAAGACGTCGGCCGTTTCAAATATCATGATCATGATTTCAAGAATACCAAAACTTTGTGAACCCTCAAATGTACACAACATAGAACGTATAAGTTTCCAGCTTCCAGATAAGACAGAAAATGCTTATATAACTCAAGCGGAGTGGCAGGTGGTATGTAGCAAAGAATTAATTTCAAACATTAACCCGAAGTTTTAAAACGAATCTTGGCAGAAACAAAATCAATGGTATCGATTGGAGAAGATAAGTTAAGACATAACACATCAGCGATCCTTGAGTCAACCGCCAGCAATATACCATCTCCACGACGTTCGCTGCGATCTGCTCTAACTACTGTGTAAGGATTAGGCAACACCTCATAATCAGGAACAGTACCTTTCAACCACGTCTCAGACAATGCGATATTACTAAAGTCAGAAGCACAAACGGAGCTTACAAAATCTATCAATTTGGTATTAAGTCCACGAACATTTTGATAATAAAGCTGATACATTCTCTGTTGGGTAGTATTCAGTTTTTCTGACTGCTTCTGGATTTCCTTATAAAATGGCCAGTACATGTGAAATTTGATGTGTCGACTTCCGAAGTCAAAATTTTTTTCACTTCGACTCGACAATTTTGAAGGAATCTTGTCAACCTTATTAACTTTTAATAGCTTATGTAGATATTTATGACGCATATAAAGCATAATTTTTGTCCATTTTGAAGACGTCGGCCGTTTCAAATATCATGATCATGATTTCAAGAATACCAAAACTTTGTGAATCCTCAAATGTACACAACATAGAACGTATAAGTTTCCAGCTTCCAGATAAGACAGAAAATGCTTATATAACTCAAGCGGAGTGGCAGGTGGTATGTAGCAAAGAATTAATTTCAAACATTAACCCGAAGTTTTAAAACGAATCTTGGCAGAAACAAAATCAATTGTATCGATTGGAGAAGATAAGTTAAGACATAACACATCAGCGATCCTCGAGTCAACCGCCAGCAATATACCATCTCCACGACGTTCGCTGCGATCTGCTCTAACTACTGTGTAAGGATTAGGCAACACACTCATAATCAGAAACAGTATCTTTCAACCACGTCTCAGACAATGTTTTTTCAAAAGACCACTAACATTACACCATGGATCGGGATATTTTGGGATATTAAAATCACCAGGAAGAACTGTTCCAGACGACAAATCGAGAGCAGCTTCCAGATAGGACAGGAGATGCTTATATAACTCAAGCGGAGTGACGGTTGGTATGTAGCAAAGAATTAATTTCAAACAATAACACGAAGTTTTAAAACGAATCTTGGCAGAAACAAGATCAATGGTATCGATTGGAGAAGATAAGTTAAGACATAACACATCAGCGATCCTTGAGTCACCACCTCCACGACGTTCGCTGCGATCTGCTCTAACTACTGTGCAAGGATTAGGCAATACCTCATAATCAGGAACAGTATCTTTCAACCACGTCTCAGAGAATGGAATAATACTAAAGTCAGAAGCACAAACGGAGCTTACAAAATCTATCAATTTGGTATTAAGTCCACGAATATTTTGATAATAAAGCTGATACATTCTCTGTTGGGTAGTATTCAGTTTTTCTGACTGCTTCTGGATTTCCTTATAAAATGGCCAGTACATGTGAAATTTGATGTGTCGACTTCCGAAGTCAAAATTTTTTTCACTTCGACTCCACAATTTTGAAGGAATCTTGTCAACCTTATTAACTTTTAATAGCTTATGTAGATATTTATGACGCATATAAAGCATAATTTTTGTCCATTAGTAATACTCTGACGTTTCAGCTGATTTTGAAAAAGTTTCAGATCAGGTTTCCTATTTTCGTAATGGTCAAAGATTAAGACAAAGAAATCAAGAAATCGGTCGAAGGGAATTTTAGTATCAACGAGGAATAAAATTCATGATTATCAAGATCGCCTAAAATCTACCGTGACATACGGTATTCGAACCAGTTTTTGAAGAAGGTTGCAACATGATGTCCCTAACATCAAACATTTTTTCAAAAGACCACTAACATTACACCATGGATCGGGATATTTTGGGATATTAAAATCACCAGGAAGAACTGTTCCAGACGACAAATCGAGAGCAGCTTCCAGATAGGACAGGAGATGCTTATATAACTCAAGCGGAGTGGCGGTTGGTATGTAGCAAAGAATTAATTTCAAACAATAACACGAAGTTTTAAAACGAATCTTGGCAGAAACAAGATCAATGGTATCGATTGGAGAAGATAAGTTAAGACATAACACATCAGCGATCCTTGAGTCACCACCTCCACGACGTTGGCTGCGATCTGCTCTAACTACTGTGCAAGGATTAGGCAATACCTCATAATCAGGAACAGTATCTTTCAACCACGCCTCAGACAATGGAATAATACTAAAGTCAGAAGCACAAAACTTTGGAAACCTCAAATATACATAACATAGTGTGTATAAGTACGAGCCTAACTAGCTTAAATGAATACCATAATTAATCTAGGCCGATTTCGAAGACGTCGGCTACCCCAAATATCATAACCATGACTTCAAGAATATCAAAACTTTGTGAATCCTAATACATAACATATTGCGTATAAGTCTGAGACTATCTCGATTGAAACAAACAAAAGAAATAATCTCGTCCGACTTCGAAGACGTCGGCTGGTTCAAGTACCATGGTCATGATTTCAAAAATACCAAAATTTTATGGATCCTCATATATACATAACATATGATGTATAAGTCTGAGATTAACTCACTTAAAACGAACGAGAGAATTAACCTCGGCCGAGTTTGAAGGCGTCGGCCGCCCCAAATATAATGATTATGACTTCAAAAATGCCAAAATTTTGTAAATCCTCATATGTACATAACATATGAAGTATAAGTCTGAGATTAACTCACTTAAGACGAACGAGAGAATTAACCTCGATCGACTTTGTAGACGTCGCCTGCCCCAAATATCATAATCATTACTTCAAGAATGCCAAAACTTTGGAAACCTCAAATATACATAACATAGTGTGTATAAGTACGAGCCTAACTAGCTTAAATGAATACCATAATTAATCTAGGCCGATTTCGAAGACGTCGGCTGCCCCAAATATCATAACCATAACTTCAAGAATACCAAAACTTTGTGAATCCTAATACGTAACATATTGCGTATAAGTCTGAGATTATCTCGATTTGCAAGAATATCAAAACTTTGTGAATTCTCAAATGTACATAATATAGTGCGTTATATCGAGGCTAACTAGCTTAAACGAATAACATAATTAATCTCGGCCGATTTTGAAGACGTCGGCCGTTTCAAATATCATGATTTCAAGATTACCAAAACTTGAATGTACACAACATAGAACGTATAAGTTTCCAGCTTCCAGATAAGACAGAAAATGCTTATATAACTCAAGCGGAGTGGCAGGTGGTATGTAGCAAAGAATTAATTTCAAACATCAACCCGAAGTTTTAAAACGAATCTTGGCAGAAACAAAATCAATGGTATCGATTGGAGAAGATAAGTTAAGACATAACACATCAGCTATCCTCGAGTCAACCACCAGCAATATACCATCTCCACGACGTTCGCTGCGATCTGCTCTAACTACTGTGTAAGGATTAGGCAACACCTCATAATCAGGAACAGTATCTTTCAACCACGTCTCAGACAATGCGATAATACTAAAGTCAGAAGCACAAACGGAGCTTACAAAATCTATCAATTTGGTATTAAGTCCACGAACATTTTGATAATAAAGCTGATACATTCTCTGTTGGGTAGTATTCAGTTTTTCTGACTGCTTCTGGATTTCCTTATAAAATGGCCAGTACATGTGAAATTTGATGTGTCGACTTCCGAAGTCAAAATTTTTTTCACTTCGACTCGACAATTTTGAAGGAATCTTGTCAAACTTATTAACTTTTAATAGCTTATGTAGATATTTATGACGCATATAAAGCATAATTTTTGTCCATTAGTAATACTCTGACGTTTCAGCTGATTTTGAAAAAGTTACAGATCAGGTTTTCTATTTTCGTAATGGTCAAAGATTAAGACAAAGAAATCAAGAAATCGGTCGAAGGGAATTTTAGTATCAACGAGGAAAAAAATTCATGATTATCAAGATCGCCTAAAATCTACCGTGACATACGGTATTCGAACCAGTTTTTGAAGAAGGTTGCAATATGGTGTCCCTAACATCAAACATTTTTTTAAAAGACCACTAACATTACACCATGGATCGGGATATTTTGGGATATTAAAATCACCAGGAAGAACAGTTCCAGACGACAAATCGAGAGCAGCTTCCAGATAGGACAGGAGATGCTTATATAACTCAAGCGGAGTGGCGGTTGGTATGTAGCAAAGAATTAATTTCAAACAATAACACGAAGTTTTAAAACGAATCTTGGCAGAAACAAGATCAATGGTATCGATTGGAGAAGATAAGTTAAGACATAACACATCAGCGATCCTTGAGTCACCACCTCCGCGACGTTCGCTGCGATCTGCTCTAACTACTGTGCAAGGATTAGGCAATACCTCATAATCAGGAACAGTATCTTTCAACCACGCCTCAGACAATGCGATAATACTAAAGTCAGAAGCACAAACGGAGCTTACAAAAACTATCAATTTGGTATTAAGTCCACGAACATTTTGATAATAAAGCTGATACATTCTCTGTTGGGTAGTATTCAGTTTTTCTGACTGCTTCTGGATTTCCTTATAAAATGGCCAGTACATGTGAAATTTGATGTGTCGACTTCCGAAATCAAAATTTTTTTCACTTCGACTCGACAATTTTGAAGGAATCTTGTCAACCTTATTAACTTTTAATAGCTTATGTAGATATTTATGACGCATATAAAGCATAATTTTTGTCCATTAGTAATACTCTGACGTTTCAGCTGATTTTGAAAAAGTTTCAGATCAGGTTTTCTATTTTCGTAATGGTCAAAGGTTAAGACAAAGAAATCAAGAAATCGGTCGAAGGGAATTTTAGTATCAACGAGGAAAAAATTCATGATTATCAAGATCGCCTAAAATCTACCGTGACATACGGTATTCGAACCAGTTTTTGAAGAAGGTTGCAACATGGTGTCCCTAACATCAAACATTTTTTCAAAAGACCACTAACATTACACCATGGATCGGGATATTTTGGGATATTAAAATCACCAGGAAGAACAGTTCCAGACGACAAATCGAGAGCAGCTTCCTGATAGGACAGGAGATGCTTATATAACTCAAGCGGAGTGGCGGTTGGTATGTAGCAAAGAACTAATTTCAAACAATAACACGAAGTTTTAAAACGAATCTTGGCAGAAACAAAATCAATGGTATCGATTGGAGAAGATAAGTTAAGACATAACACATCAGCGATCCTTGAGTCACCACCTCCACGACGTTCGCTGCGATCTGCTCTATCTACTGTGTAAGGATTAGGCAATACCTCATAATCAGGAACAGTATCTTTCAACCACGTCTCAGCCAATGCGATAATACTAAAGTCAGAAGCACAAACGTAGCTTACAAAAACTATCAATTTGGTATTAAGTCCACGAACATTTTGATAATAAAGCTGATACATTCTCTGTTGGGTAGTATTCAGTTTTTCTGACTGCTTCTGGATTTCCTTATAAAATGGCCAGTACATGTGAAATTTGATGTGTCGACTTCCGAAATCAAAATTTTTTTCACTTCGACTCGACAATTTTGAAGGAATCTTGTCAACCTTATTAACTTTCAATAGCTTATGTAGATATTTATGACGCATATAAAGCATAATTTTTGTCCATTAGTAATTCTCTGACGTTTCAGCTGATTTTGAAAAAGTTTCAGATCAGGTTTTCTATTTTCGTAATGGTCAAAGATTAAGACAAAGAAATCAAGAAATCGGTCGAAGGGAATTTTAGTATCAACGAGGAATAAAATTCATGATTATCAAGATCGCCTAAAATCTACCGTGACATACGGTATTCGAACCAGTTTTTGAAGAAGGTTGCAACATGGTGTCCCTAACATCAAACATTTTTTCAAAAAACCACTAACATTACACCATGGATCGGGATATTTTGGGATATTAAAATCACCAGGAAGAACAGTTCCAGACAACAAATCGAGAGCAGCTTCCAGATAGGACAGGAGATGCTTATATAACTCAAGCGGAGTGGCGGTTGGTATGTAGCAAAGAATTAATTTCAAACAATAACACGAAGTTTTGAATCTTGGCAGAAACAAGATCAATGGTATCGATTGGAGAAGATAAGTTAAGACATAACACATCAGCGATCCTTGAGTCACCACCTCCACAACGTTCGCTGCGATCTGCTCTATCTACTGTGTAAGGATTAGGCAATACCTCATAATCAGGAACAGTATCTTTCAACCACGTCTCAGAGAATGGAATAATACTAAAGTCAGAAGCACAAACAGAGCTTACAAAATCTATCATTTTGGTATTAAGCCACGAACATTTTGATAATAAAGCTGATACATTTTCTGTTGGGTAGTATTCAGTTTTTCTAACTGCTTCTGGATTTCCTTATAGAATTTTTTCACTTCGATTCGACAATTTTGAAGGAATCTTGTCAACCTTATTAATTTTTAATAGCCTATGTAGATATATATGACGCATATAAAGCATAATTTTTGTCTATTAGTAATACTTTGACGTTTTAGATGATTTTGAAAAATTTTCGAATCAGATTTTCTATTTTCGTAATGGTCAAAGAAAAAGACAAAGAAATCAAAAAAAAGAAATTCATGATTATTAAGATCGCTTAAAATCTACCGTGACATATAAGCACTTCGAACCAGTTTCTAAAGAAGGTTGCAACATGGTGTCCCAAACATCAAACATTTTTTGAGAAGACGCATTTAAAATTCTAAATTTTACTTCTAATTTTAAAGTTAGTATTCAAACCAGCATCTCCATGAATCTTAAAAGAAATAAATTTGCAAGAAATAAAGTTTGACTGGGAATATATATAGTTAGGATGAAAATAGTACATATTGAACGTCGACCTAAATTGATATCGTTTCGAAATTTCTGTTGTAGTCAGTTCGAGGGCGAAGTTTTTGATTTAACGGTGCATCAAGTCGATTATGACTTAATGGGGAGTATTTTTATGCATTTGGCGTGTCACTGGGTCGTTTGGCGTCATCGATTGACGCCCTCCTCACACGTACGGTTGACAAAAGAGACTGACGTAAAAGCGCGCGGTGTTCGCGGTCGGCCGGTGCCATGCGAAATGTAAATTTCGAAAAATGACAGCTCGCCGGCCATCCTAATGATATATTATTTATTTTGGGACCGGAACCGACGCCATTACAACTGATACGCGTTTTTAAACGCTAACATAAATTCGGCGTACCAACCCCGACCTTGATTTATTAGGTACATAACTAAAAAATACAATGCCTCGTATTTTATTTAATTAATTCGCTCTTCGATTATAGCGTTATTTAAATAAAAGGCGAGTAAAGAGGATGAGGGGCGTGAATTTTAGATTTAAATTTAAAATAAATACTAACATGAATTATGGGAAACACGGCGCAAGGTCGTAATCTTTGAAATATGGACAATTTATTATGCAAGCAGAATGTAATAAAATCCCCTGATGGTGTGCATGCACGCTCCTATACCCGGCTACTTTTTTTCTTCCGCTCTAACGGGACATGGAGGAATTTAGCACATGAAAATATAAAAATAAAGGTGTGCCAATTCCTTACTTGTCCATTAATTCCATTTTTAATCCCAAATTAATTAAAAAATTTATAATTAATTTCAATTAAAACCCCACCAAAACAGGTAATACATCAAGTAATGCAACAAGCTGTCGAATGAGATATCGACTGTGAAATGATCATTCCTTCGATGGTTTGCGGTCTAAAATCTATAACCGTTTAATTACATTGAAAGCCGCCCGTAGAAAATCTCGTAAAGTCCCCCTTTCAAGTCGAAGTTAAAAAAATCGGATCGATAATCAGCACAAAGATGAGCCCTTTTATTTCGCGTAATTTATGTAATTAAATCAATACCCGATCTTTATGCACGAAGCGAAAAGATGGCACGGTAGTGGATTGTCGGAAAGTTGGTCGCAGAAAATAAAGAATAAACCGGGTTTAATTGCGTTGGCTATTAAGCATTTTATCGGGAGTTCGGATAAGAACGAACTTTCGACATCGTTTTCGAATGCGACGCGCGCTTCGAGCGCAAGCGCAACGGATGTAGCCGCCGTGCCGTCGAGCAAAAGCGGAAACTGGTGACAGTTGCTATCTTAACTGTTACAAAATCAACACGGCATACGATATTCTAAGAACCTCCAAGGAATACTACTCCAACACTGTTATATAATATCACCTGGTAAGTTTCTAGGGCGTCCGAGGATAAACACACATCAACCCCCTTCTCATGCACCGCAGATACCTTTTGTAACGCACCGCATTCACGTGGCTTTTAGCCGAAATTGCATTCGTTTATTGCTCTATTTCTTCGATTAACTTTTAAACATGCAGCCAGGTCAAATCAATAATGCGACAAATATCGTTCCGTTTAATTCTTGACTTCTTCGCAAACACGAGCTTCTAATCACAAAAGAAACAAACTTCGACGACACTTTAAACTGTAGATTCATTAAAACTCTCATTAAACTTCCACCACTTTGATTTAGAAACTTTCGACTAAAACCTCTTAATAATTTTGATCTAAAATTACATTAATGACTTCTTTACATACGGAATTGATCATCTAATGTTCTAATCAAGTTTGTTCTAATTCAAATTAATTATTATACAAATTGATTGAAAATGATGATGACATCCTTACATAATTAATTATTTTGAATTAAGAAGTATAATTAGTATATTCTTATTTGGTTCATTTTTTGCAAAATCAACTTGATGAGTCAATATCTCAGATCATGCACTGGATAGTAGTCATAATATCTTTATGATTTTTGTGATATTTATAAATCAATCAAGTTCCTTATAGTTTTGATGATATTCGTTTTGGAAGTTATTTCTTTCGTTCGTTTTAAGTTAGATAAGCTCGAACTTTCGCAAAATATGCTATGTATCCGGATTTAGAAAGTTTTGGTTTTCTCGAAGTGTATACAGCATTTTAAACTGCATAAATATGTATGGAAATATACTAACCAAACTCAACACTTTAAGAAAAACTCTTAAATAACACTGCCAAATCATATCTGTCGTTTACTTATGATCTTAATAATGATGATATTTGAAGTCGATCGAAATTAATTTTTGCGTTTGTTTTAATCGAGATATACTCTGAGTCACACACAGAGTAAGTTCAATCTAAGTGATCTATCACTACTCCTACTGCTTTAAGTGATCACGGCCGACTTTGAAGACGTCGGCCGCTATCGGACTTTTAGAAGATCCTTGTGTGGTTTACTTGTGGTGTTGATGATGATTTTATTTGGGTATGTTAAGTAATATACCTGCACTCATATTGTTTTAAGTGATCACGGCCGACTTTGAAGACGTCGGCCGCCATCGGACTTTTCAAAAACCTTCCTGTGGTTTATTTGTGATCTTAATAATGTTGATCCTTGGAATGGTCGATGTTTTCTATGTCGACTTAGATTACTTCTTGCGTTCATTTTACCAGAGGTAAGCTAGGAGTCATACACAATATGCTATATAAGTGATCACGGCCGACTTCGAAGACGTCGGACTTTCAAAAGACCTTCCCGTAGTCTACTTATGGTTTTGATGATTATATTTGAGGCGTCCGACGTCTTCGAAGTCTGTCGAGATTAATTCTTATGTTTGTTTTAACCGAGATAGACATAATATGCTATATGAGCAATCTACGACTACTCGTTCTGTTTCAAGTGATCACGGCCGACTTCGGAGACGTCGGTCGCCGCCGAACTTTTGAAGCACCTTCTTGTAGTGTATATTGTAGTCTTAATGATGATTATATTTCGGGATTCCGACGTCTTCGAAGTCGGTCGAGATTACTTCTTGGGTCCATTTTAACCGAGATAGACTCGAAGTCACACACAATATGGTATATAAGAGATCAACCACTACTCGTACTGCTCCAAGTGGTCATGGTCGACTTCAATAATGACGGCGGTTACCGGAAACACATACATCACAGTTTATTGAATATTGAACCTACAATCTACAAAAAAACTACCTTACATTGAAAAGTTGAGCGATTTTTTGAAAAAAACTTTTTGATGAAAAAACTTTTTTGATTGTTATCATAATGAATTAGTAAACTAAAAGACAAAATATGGTTTACTATGTTTCATGTAATAACTGTAATGGGAAGTACCTTGGCCAACCAACCCAATGGTTAAAAAACACAATCTCTAAACATAAAAGTAATTGTCGGTTAAATAAGATTATTTGTGCTTTATCCCAACATGTTTATGACTGTAAACATACTTTTGATTTTAAAAACGCTAAAGTCGTAGATACTGAAAAGAACTTTTCCTTGAAAAGATACACATCAACTATACTAAGAATGCGATCAATTTCAAGACTGATATACAAAATTTGAATAACATCTATGCATATTTATTCACAAAGGGACTTTTGAGAAACCTTCATGTGGTCTACTTGTGGGTTGATGATTATATTTAGAGCAGCCGACGTCCTCGAAGTCGGCCGAGATTACTTTTTGACCATTTCAAGCAAGATAGACTCGAAGTAACATACAATATCGGCGTCGGCCGTCGCCGGATTTTTGAATGGTACACTTGAGGTCTTGATGATAATTGTATTTGCAGAAAGACGTTCAGAAAAATTCAGAAAAAGGCAAAGTTTAGAAAATCACTTGTAACTTTGTGGCTGATTACATTTGTATAACTAACTATTCTTTGCAAGAATTTGAGTCAAATATATGTGCCATTGATATTAGACATAAAAAGTTGATTTTATTAAAAAGTAACAGTTCTATTGTGATTTAAGTAAAAAAGTGCCCAATCTTCCCTAAAGCTAACAGTAGACTTAAAATTAAGACCTGAGATTTGGGTTTTGCCGTACATCTCTTAAGATGGAAACGAGCACAACTCAACTTAGCTTCAGAACTAGCACTAGACCGTACTACTAGACGTACTGGAGACTAGCTAGAGAGATACTAGACGTCTTAAGAGATATGCGGCTAAACCCAAATGTTTCTAGTTCTAGATCTAGTATTAGAAAAATTAAAACAATTTAGAATTAAACAGGAATTAAAACTAGAACTAATACTAGACCTAGAATTAAAAATATTCAGGTTTAGCCGTGGTTAGTTCTAGTTTTAGTTCGAAACAAGTATACAACAATCTAATACTGAAAAAGAACAAGAATTAGAGCTAATACTGATGATACTGATGGTAATACAAATGATTCTACTTCGATGTCTAAGTATTAGTTATAATGCTAGGTTGTAAATCTTCTATTACTTATACTTTTAGTTCCAAAAGAATTTAAAACAATCTATTTAGAGCTAAACAAGAATTAAAACTAGAACGTTCTAGTTTTAGTTCGATATAAGTATAAAATAATCTAAGATTAACAGTTAAAGTAGAGTTAATACTAACAGTAAAGCCAACAATTGACTTAGCTAAAATCACTTGGGTTTATCACATGTCTGTTAGGATGCTTAAATCCAAATGATTCTAGTTCCAAGTCTAATAAAAGCTTAATGTATGGAAAAACTAAATTTTATGGTTTCTATGGTTAGATATAAATTGAACTTCAATTTTTATTTTCTTTCAAGTTTTTTCAATTTGTACATCAAAATGGCAATAATTACTTCACTTCAATAGATAGAGTATCAAATTTGTCATACATAATATGCTATATAAGTAATGTACCTCTACTCGTATTGCTTCAAGTGATCACGAACGACTTCGAAGACGTCAGCCGCCACCGGATTTTTGAAGGAGTTTCCTATGCTCTATATGTGACCTTGATGATGATTATGTTTGAGACGACCGACTACTTCAAAGTCGGTTGAGATTACTCCTTTTCAACCAGATAGACTTGCAATCATATATACTATACTAGGGGTCTACTAATTTTCTTTAAAATGTGTTGCTTTCTACCTACTAAGATCTTGCTGTTGTAACAATGAGCGATAAAAAGTGTGTTGTTGATATAATCCACGCGCACTTTAAAGAGTCCTTAATTAACCCCCAAGAGTATCCTGGATTTCAAGAAAATTACCGGATGCGGTGGCCTAATTATACCTTCAGCCAAGAGCTCACAACTGGGTGCGTAACCGGACAAAGCTAACAGTAATGAGTCTTCAGCATCAATCATGAGAAATTTTAAATAAGAAAACGCTGATTCATCTAAATATGTGCACCCAAACGAACTTTTCATCATTAAGATATTTCCAAACATCGTCATCAAGTTCCTTGACTTTTAGGATTAATTTTTTCGGCAATATGTTTTATATTCAAATCCTTTTTAAAAGGAAAAGACAAATACTGCACAATATCTTTAACATTTCAAAATCTTGAAATCTGACCGCAAAGTCACTCGCGGCTTTAAAGGTAAAACTACAATTTTGGATCTTCTATTAAGATACTAAATTTTGTTTTATATGCATTAAATGCAATTATTATCTTATTATTTGCAATTGTAAATTTAAATCACTTAATTTTAGTACAAAATCTGCTGGAGAAGCTAAATCTCTTAGCCAGGTTTTGTCATTTAAATTGCCACATTCTTGATTTAAGTCTATCAGAAAATGTTTTATCTGTGTCCATCAAGTTGCAATGTGAAGAGCCATTTATAGATTTAGCATTCACTATTTTGAATGTTAAATTTATTGTCTTTTGTATTTAATCTTTTGCTAGCTAACACTTGTTGGTAAATTACGCAATAGCTCAAAAAGCTTGGAAACTCGTTGTCATTTTGGCATAGAGTTACAAAGCCACCTATCATTGCGCCTGCTCCATCTTTTGGGTTAATATTATCTAATTGTACACCTCTTTTGCATTTTAGTACCATTAAAATGTGCAGTAAACCAAAAAATTCAAAGACTTATTATTTTCACATGAAGAATGGGAACTTGTTGGTAAATTACGCAGTTGTAGCTCAAAAAGTTTGGAAACTCGTGGTCATTTTGGCATAGAATTACAAAGCCACGTATCATTGCGCCTGCTCCATCTTTTGGGTTAATATTATCTAATTGTACACCTCTTTTGCATTTTAGTACCATTAAAATGTGCGGTAAACCAACAAATTCAAAGACTTATTATTTTCGTGAAGAATGGGAACTTAAATCTTTCTTTTTACCTGAGTAAGCGTAAGAGTTTATTTCCTGTAAGCTGAAACTAAGCTAATTTTGTGACTTGTTGGCTACCCCTGCAATATACTATATAAGTAATCTACCATTACGCGTACTATTCCAAGTGATCAAGGCCAGCTTCAAAGACGTCAGCCAATGAAGAACTTTTTAAAGACTTTCTTGTGGTTTACTTATAGTCTTAATAATGATGATACTTGGTGCAGCCGACGTCTTCGAAATCGGCCGAGATTACTTCTTGCGCTCGTTTTAACCGAGATAGACTTCGAAGACCTTTGAAAAACCTTCCTGTG
The DNA here is from genome assembly GCA_036711965.1 of Onthophagus sagittarius. Lineage (NCBI taxonomy): Eukaryota > Metazoa > Arthropoda > Insecta > Coleoptera > Scarabaeidae > Onthophagus > Onthophagus sagittarius. The sequence continues at coordinate 11,026,285 of JASERS010000007.1, read as the reverse complement.
GTCTACTTGTGGTCTTGATGATGATTATATCCTCTAAAATGATGGTTTGGTAGTAATAATCTAATAATAAACAAAGAAAAAGGTGGCTGAGATACGACAGGAGTTCAAGATTTTGAGAGTATCTTGGTTTAAGTATCACATCGAACAACTTTGTTATAAATTATCAAAATCAATATTTGGCCTTAGAGTGATTAAAAATTCAACTAACAAAAATTTGTCAATTTTTTTTATTTAATAATTACTTGGAGAGCATCGGTACAGTTTGGTAATGACTTTAATTTTCAAGAAAAGCGGTAAGAGTGTTATATAATCTAAAAGATAATGAATAGTGTGAATGATTCCAAGAACAGAATCTCTTAACTTTATCTATTTCAAACATAAAAATTATTTTCAATAACTTGTTAAAACAAAGCAATATGACATAGACATGATCATATATTCATGCTGCCTAAACATAGGTTAAATTTATATAAAAAAGGTCCGTTGTATTCATGTGTGAAAATCTGGAATAACGGCCCTGTAGAAATTAAATTAATAGCTAGGCTAAATTTATTTAAGACAAATATATGATGTTTACTTTGTAATTTAACACTTTATTTGCTTGATGAATTTTATAATAGCCGTTAAATTTCATTTTTTTTTGTACGTTTGTTGAGAAGTAATGCGATGTGCATATTTTGTTATTTTCCAACACCTTCATTTGATCTACTTATAGTCTTGATGATTATGTTTGGGACAGCCGACGTCTTTGAAGTCGGCAGAGATAACTTCTTGGGTTCGTTTTAATCGAAATAGATTAGAAGTTACACACAATATGCTATATAAGTGATGTAACGACTACAAAGACTTTGGGCGCCGCCAGAGTTTTGAAACACCTTTTGAAAGTGTAAACATGGTTTGAATATTGATTATATTAAGTTTAAAGCCAGTTTAAACGATATACACTCTAATGTTCACACTCTAAGTGATCACGATCGTCTTCGAAGATGTCAGCTGATTTCGAGCATCACGAATATTAAGAACAAGGGAATCTGGTAGACTTACAATTTACTTACTCAAAATTCCAACAAAAAATCTAAAACTACACTCTTCAATTACAACTGGCATTGGTTGTTCATGTTAATTTTTTACCATTGTTATAAACCATGTACTTTACAAATTAGGTCTTCGAAGCTATCGGCCGAATTTATAAGAAGATTACTTCTTACATCTATTGTAAACGAGAGAGACTGAGACTCAGAGGGTCATTCCTGAGAATTCCCGGGATCCTTTTTATAATTTGTGTTTCCCGAAAAGAAGACCTAAATTTCCCGGGAAAAAGGTAAGAAAAGAAACGAAATTGGAAATCGATTTTTCCCACACATTTCTATATTTACATATAATAAACGACAATGTGAATCAATGGAAGCTAAAATGTCTTTTATAATGTTCTTGTTGTGACCACAAATTATTCTAAGCTTCCTGCAACTCCTCAGTGATCAATTCTTGATTATATTCTTCCAGTAATTTTGCTGCATCATTATTACATACATCCAGGTCCACGGATCTGGCCAGAAAAATAATATCCTTCACTATAAAACTCCTAAATTGGACATTTCTTTCTATTGCTGCTTGTAGCCACAAATTTCTCCAAGCGGAATTCGTTGTCCTCAGATAAACTTCCTGTAACTCCTCAATGCTCATTCATTGATTATATTCTTCCAGTAATACTTCTACAACATCATGACATACATCCAATTCCATAGATCTAACCAGGGGAACAATATCGTTCACTATGAAACTCCTAAATTGGACTTTCAATTACTGCTTGTAGCCAAAAATTTCTCCAAGCGGAATTCATTGTTCTGTGAGAAACTTTCTGTAACTCAACAATGATCAGTTCTTGATTACGTTCTCCTAATAATTCTTCTATATCATCATCAAATACATCTAGTCCATTGGATCTGGTCAGAGAAACAAAATTCTGCACTGTAGAGTCACTTGTAGCCACCAATTTCTCCAACCGGAAGTATTTTTTCTCTATTAGGCTCACATGATACATAAAGTTATGGTGCTTATTATTTCTGGCGGTAGACGTCCTTAAAGTAATCTGAGATTATTTTTTGCGTTCAGATTAAGCTCAGGTTCACATGTTATATGGTATGTAAGATCACTCCTACTCTAAGTGATGATACCCGTCTTCGAAGGTATCAGAATGTCGAGATTATGAAAAAACTGTTAACTGTTAAATGTTAACAAGAATACAAGTAGTGCAATTGCTTTCCAAACTCTAATTTCCAATCAAGAAGGCTAAATCTATGCGTTCCAATTAATCTCCGATAAACTCGAATATTATCACAAGACTTATCTCTAATAGAAATCCTCTAGATCTAAGATCATTTATATGATAATATACCGCAATAACATAAGGCTGTTCTTGTGACACAGATAGATGTGGCTCTAAATATTAAACTTAAACTTCTATATTGATCACATCAAATAAGAAATAATTATCTTGATTTATAAATATACTAATTAAAAAGTAATAATGAAAAAAAAATTTAATGATAAGATTTATTATCTTATTTAGAATGTTGTTATTGTTGTTCAATTATCAAGTAATAATTTTCTAAATTATGGTATGATAGTAGATGATAAAGATTGATGGGTAAGATTAAACGGTGAATGGATTGAAGATTATGACCCACCCTGTAGATTTAGTTGGAAGTTTATGTCGTCGTTATTTAAATTAAGGAAAACCGTGTCTTGGTACGAACTGTGGAGACGATCTAACCACGCAAATATAATAGCCTGATTGTAGGCATGATATATAGCCACCCCCTAAACGCCGCCTAGAATGCGCCCTTCCCTAGAAGTCGGAATGCCAGGCGATTCCCGGGTTCGGGCAAAAAGTTGCGCCACACAAAGCCGCGACGGCACTTAGTCGACCAAGTTTATTTTCTTAATTAACAGCCGCCCCCAATGTCGAATTAAGTAATTAATTATTAAAACGGCCCGCGCCGGCGTGTTACATTTGCATTTAAATAATTCAAGCGGGCCCGCCGAAATCGACGGCCCGAATTAAGCGACACGACAACAAGTGTCACAAAACACCGAACGGGCCGACAGAATTATTTAATTAATTCCCAACTATGGTTTATTATTCAACCCAGGTAATTTGGGTAATTTATGGCCGGGCGCAAATACTACCCTGCATACGGATTATATACGGCGTTTGCCCCGTCATTAATAGCCATTCATCCACGCCATTTTTCGTAAATCCAACAACACACATCTATTTATTTAATGACATCAACATAATGTCCATAATGCGATAGAGTTCTACGTCTATCTTATTGATTTATGCATTACAGCTGAAAATACGAGTATTCTTTTGCGCATGCACACTGACGAAATACGACTGCGCAGAAAAAATTATATTATGAAAATCAAAAGTCGAAACAAATTATGATATATGGTCAAGTATTTTTCAGCGCAACTGAATTTCGAGAGATAAACAACGTCACCTGTTGGATTTTCAGCGCTGTCTTGTCGACTATTAGCAGGTAATTCAGTGCGGTGTCGACGCCATTTATCAAGAACGTCGTAAAGCAGAACAATCGAAGACTAAGAGAATCGTGAGGTCCAGATGCGGCGAATTATGCGAAATCTGATAATCGCACGCGGCTTGGATAACAAATTGCCGGCCAGACTAGACCTTAAACGCGGCCGTAATCCTTTGTCAAATGTTTCCGGCCGCCTCCATTGTTAAACGCATGATTAAGTGCGTTATCTAAACGCGACATCACACCGCATGTATGCAACCGTCGGCGGATAAATCACAGATGTCAAAAATCGACCACCGGAAATGTACCGACAATTACCAAAGATATTTCGGCTGTAACCATTAATAATAATAATGGACGCCCCAAACGTTTGATACCTATACGCTCACATTAAATATATATATATTTGAATTGAAAATTTTATTCACTCAATTTTATATTAAATCCATTAAAAATTAGACTATTATTTTGAAACTTCAAACATGAAAAAACAAATAATACATATATTAATTATTAGAACACAAATATGAGCATGTAATAACACGAAACAATACTTTGAGTAATACCGCACGTCTAAGTTCTATAATTAGGCTTAGATTATAGATAATAAGTAGAAATGAGCGATATTTCAGTGATAGTAATTTTTCACCAGTACTAAAAAATCACGGTTGGCAGCCGTGATGGAAAATAAAAAAGCACGGTGACCGTGATATTATGTATGGTGTCCATACGTCCCAGTATTATTATCACAAACGTAGTCACTTGTTAATTACGCTTATGTTAAGCGTAATTATCTATATCTATTTCTTCATCTATAATTGCTCGTATTCATGGAGATTGTGAGTATGGGTTGGTTCAAATAAACTTTTCTTCTTTCAGAGCTATTCTTTCTATTCTGTTTGTTCTTCTCTAAATTCCCTTTGTCCAATTCTCATTATTTGTTGTAAAACTTGTATAGCCAGTAAACTTTCTTTCTTTTCCCTTTTCAATTCATATACAAGATCTTCAAGAAGTTTTATCTTTGCTGAAACTGTAATTTTTTGACATTTAAATCTGTCAACGACGTCATTTCAATACCTACCATGATTGCATTTGCTGATTCAATATTTTCAAAAAACGCACGTGTTCTCGATTTTTTATACAACCATATGATTTGATATGTTCATCGCGTAAAGGATTTATGCTCTATCAAAATATGCAACAAATCATACGCATTCCATTTAAAATAACAACGGCCATAGCAATGAAACAAAAAACAATACACACAAGTAAATATTACTATTACTATAACTTTTATTTAAAAGATTTTTCTGTAAAACCACGAATGACGAAGTTATTCACTATATTCCAAACATTTGACACACACTGTATATTCATTCCTATCTCTTCTTCCCCCAAAGATGTTACATACATCTTAACTATTTCTAAGTCTAGATGTCTCTAATAGAAGAAGAATACTTAAAATTGAACAAGAAAGAAAGAGTAAATAAAACCGTCAGTTAAAGAGGAAACGAGAATAATAAGATAACATCAAAAATCATTCTCAAATAATTGTAGAGAAAACAGATAATTTAAAATATAGGTGAAAGTTGTACCTGAATAATTAAGTTTTTTTACGAAGATCGAAAAAAGGGGTGCACCCAAGACAATGCTCATACATAAGGATTGCGAAGATGTGATTGAAACCAAGTCACATATCTCAGTGAAAAATGTAGAGAAGTTAGACTTGCCACCAACAAGCTGTGATTATTAGAATTAAATGCCTTGCTAAAGTCAAACAAAACCAATAAGGCCAAACGCCGATCATCACAACCATGGCTAAAATCATCGGTGATCTTGGCAATCTTGCGATCATCAAGATATACCTTTACATTAAACAATCAAATACGTGAAATTACGAAAATAATAAATATAGGACGAAAATCATTTAGACTGATCATATACTTAAGCTAAATAAAAGTGAAGGTCTATGCCTCAATGGAGAAAGTAAATATGTCGAGTAATGAATATCCAAAATAGAAAGAAGCACTAAATACTGACATCATCACTAGTGGACCGAGAACGTCTGAGAGTTTGATGGACCTGAAATTGGTCAACCAACTCCATGGATAATCTGGAACTGATTTTAACGGAGACATTAACGACAAGAATTGTTGATACCCTAACAAAATGATGGGAGATTCAGCAAAACAACTAGCCCCAGGATAACAAACAAAAGTACCGTGGTAAGAAGGAGATCTAATTACACCATAGTTTTCCTAAAACTTATAGGGGTAGCACAGGACAATTTGCAATAATTATACAATTATTTTTAACTTATTACACCCTTAAGTTTGAACTGAGTCCCTAGAATCTGATCATGGAAATGTTTCCTGTCTGGATAAGACATTATAATAAGATCCAACACTGAATTTAAGTTTTTTACATCGTAAGTCGTTCCTTAACAGACAAATGTTGACTCGCCCATGAGAAAGATACCATCGTAATTAAGAGTGTGCCACTTTCAATATATCCTCTAACTCAATCAAAGTAATGCAAATTTGGTGGACAATAGAATGAGCCCAAAATCAAGTGGCATCATTTCTGTGAGCAAACATATGGGAGTTTGCTGCTTTTCATAAAACGAAGCAATAATATTGCTGTTGATATAATTAATAGGCGATAATTTGGAAACGATTGCAAGGGTGAAAGAAAGGAGGGCTTGAGCCATGTATCACAAATCATGATGATATCAAAACTCTATAATTCAAATGTGACCACAAATCATCAAAATGGACTCAGAGACTTTGCGAGGTTATGTGGCACAAAAGGGTTGGAAGTGTACCCAAGTAAACCATCAATAATCTCATCCCGATGAGCATTAAAAGATGTTGATTTATACGATTTTCCCCATTGCATTTATAATTTTTTGTGAATAACTTCTTTTTCTCTTTTATCGTAATATTCCTTTGATGTACGTATGGGAGCTAATTTCCCTCCCATAACATAACTCCGCAAGAGTGAAACTATGTACTGCATGTGGTTCACTTTTTATGGCATATATTGCTTGATCAATATACTCGGCCCACTCTTTTCCATGTTCGTAACTCAAAGCTCAGAGTATTCAAGTAATACTGTGGTAATTAATACAGCAAAAGAACCTCCAATTCACATCAATTTAAAATCAATATTGCGTACATTAATCAAATTCTTAGAATCTATCAAATCTGCTTTTCAGTGCAAATTCCATTTGATATCTTAAAATAAAGTTGGGTTGAGTTGGGTTGACATATCACTTTAACCCCTTCTTGTAAACAACTTCGCTTGCTCTGCTATCATATTTCTTTGATGTGTAATTTCTAGTAATTTCGAAACATAAATAACTATTGGTTCAGTACTAAGTCTCCATTCCATAAATCTTTTAACACACTTAACGAAGATCTAATTTGCCTCCCATAACATAACTCCGCAGAATTGAAACTATGTGTTGCACTTTTATGGCAAGTATTGCTTTATCAATATACTCATTACACTCTTTTCGATGTTAAACATAACTCAAAACTTAGAGTATTCTCTTAAATACTTCATGAAATCTTTCTACTACATTTGTTTGAGGATGTTATGTAGATCTGTAGGATATTTTAATACCACTTTGTTCCAAAACTTTCGTAGTTAGGTTATTAACAAATACTCTCCCCAGGTCTGTTTGTATCTCTGATGAAAAACCAACTCTAGAAAAAGTGCTCAATCATCCTCTTACCACTGATTCTGAGTCAGCTACCTATAATGGTGTTTTTGTTATACCTCTGAGGAAATATGGATACCTCTATATGTAAAAGGTAAACAGTGATCACGGTCAACGTTTAAAATAACGGTAATTGAGAAAGAACAACGTTCCTCAAAAATCACGGGATCGTTCATTTTTAGTTCTAAGGTTCTTCGAATTGATTCACATTGACCTCTCATTCTCCACGTCATCTATGGCTTTTCACCAACAAATTGAAGTTTCCTGACCTGTAGTGTCTTGAACCTCGCGTCTCTCATCTTCATTGTCACTGTCATCCATGTCTTCTTTGGTAAAGATACATACTCTGGTCCACTATCATTGCAATGCATTTGGTACAACTACATCTACTTAAATTTTGAGTCCATCCATCTCTAATACAAATGTTTTTTTTCCTACAGTTTCGCATATTCTTTGTTCAAAACCTCTCAGTTTAATTTGATGTAAATATTGTATGTTCATCTTAATAGTTGTCTTTTCTTTGATCATAACAACGTCAACTCCACGATCGATGAATGTTGAATTGATGTGAATGAACGTATTCCTTCCATCAATGTTAACTCATTTAACAGTTTTCCCTTCCTTGGCTGCAACTTTCTTTACTAATGGTTATTTCACATTTGTTAATGTTGATGATTTTTAAACAATCGTCCATCCATCTCTAATACAAATGTTTTTTTTTTCCTACAGTTTCGCATATTCTTTGTTCAAAACCTCTCAGTTTAATTTGATGTAAATATTGTATGTTCATCTTAATAGTTGTCTTTTCTTTGGTCATAACAACGTCAACTCCACGATCGATGAATGTTGAATTGATGTGAATGAACGTATTCCTTCCATCAATGTTAACTCATTTAACAGTTTTCCCTTCCTTGGCTGCAACTTTCTTTACTAATGGTTATTTCACATTTGTTAATGTTGATGATTTTTAAACAATCGTTTACTTTATGCCGAAACTGTTATAACAACATTATGGCTTCTCTGTTAATCTGGTCTTGTCATCTTTAGGTTCGTTTTGTCTCTGCTTGTTTATTGCTGTTTACTTATCATGTCATAAGCTTACAATCTTTCTTTTAATTAATTATTGTTTTTCGCTTCGTACAAAACAATTTTGTTTGTTGATTCGCAGTCTATCCAATCTATTATGTATTGATACCGTTTATCTTTCTCTATATTTCCTCGACTTTCTAATTGTCGTATTTTTCAAACTATTTCATCATTCTTCAATCGTCTCCATGACAGCATTTTGTACAACTCAGCACTCTTGAAGCTGTTGCCAAACTCATCTTCTAGATTTATTTTCAACTTTTTCAATGTCGTGATGCCTTTTTCACTCAGGAGTAGCTTTCGTACTCCTCCTACTAATTTTTTGCAATAAATAAAAATTTGTACGTCTGAACAGCCGACATCCTCTTTCATACTGACAATTCGAATCAGAATTCTCTTACCGGGTAGATAAAAAGACCATTATAAGGAGGAACTGTTGGAACTTATAAAGACGCACGACAGCCATAGACGAAAGATAGATATATTATAGAAGGGAGGGTTGCGTTGTACGTAAAAAGGAAGGTGAAGGCTACTGTGTTTGATATGGACGATAAAGTGGTGCATTTGCGGATTAAGATACAGCTAGACGTGACATGTCGGTGTTACCGGTGTTATATAAGCCACATTGTTGCAATTATGACTCGTTTGTTAATGAATTACAGAACTCCGTCTCCGTTGTATTCCCTGTGGTAGATAGAGTGATAATTCATGGGAATTTGACCATTAACATTACAGATACATCTGATGAAAAGACTAAGGTATTGCAGGATCTTTTGTGCTCAGTTGGATTTCTACCTTGATTGATTTAAAATTGGTGTCCGGTGTCGACATGGTGGAAAGAATTAGAATCTTGGATGAATCAGATGGTAAACTTAAATTAAAGTCTCCGCCAAGGGCACCCCCCATAGACAGGACCATCCGCTGTTTCGATGATTTTCAAAACTATAGATTCATGGAGGATTTGTACAAGATTCCATTCTTTTGTATGTTGAGATGCCAATTATCGATACTAAGGTAGATTTGTTAAACAGCGCCATAGTTAGGGTTCTGGAGATGCATAGTCCACTAAGGACCAGTAAATTTGTAAATCCTCAATCACCATGGATTACTGACATCGGCGGATCCATGTAAAAGTTTAGAGATAAAATATGTGATTTTAGAACATCTAAATTATCACATAAATAAACTTTTTAAAGTCATAAGAAAAACAGTCACGGAAGGTATTCCCACAGAACGTAGAATTTATCTTGAATTACAAGTAGAAAGTGTTGACAGTAAATGGGCAGGCCTAAGAAAGGTCGAATTTTTTAATAAAAAACAAATACCAATATCAGCGCATCTCAGAAACTTAACTAAACTTTTTGCGGGAAAGGTACCTTGGAGTATAATGTACATCTCGTAATAATTCGAATTATACCTACTTTCCTTTATCGCCGTCTTTCTGTCTTGCATATCCACATCCTTGTCTGCGCTCTACAAATGTTTCCACATTTCAATCCCCTCTTTTGTTTTTCTGATCATGCCCTCGTTACTAACATTCTAATATGTCCTCCCTCCTTGTTGTTCTCCTTAAATCTATATCCCAAGCAAATGTACTCTCTCACTTTCTCGATTACGTTGCCTTTCCATCCCCAATTTTCAGTGTTTCTTTGGCCCCTCCTACAGACCGTCACCATTTTCGTCTTATCCACGTTCTCCCTTAAATATTTCTTGCTAAAATACTCACGTACAGCGACCTGCACGTGTCTGAAACGCTGGCACGTGCAGGCGAAATGCATGGCACGGCTTTAACTCTATGAAAAGTCTTCTCCTTCTGAACAATTCCGTTCTGACCCCTGTCTTCACCTCCATCATATAGTTCAATGTACTCTCCTCTCGCTTTCCCATCTTTAACTTTATCCTCACCCCCCTAATAAACTCCTCTTATCCCATTCCCAATCCTATATCTTCTCCTCCTCCAATTCAGTGGGTACACCAAAAGTCAGTATTCTCGAGTATACTCTCTTTGCATCCCTCGTAAGCTATTTATCTTACTCTTCTGTTACCATATCCGCATCGCGCTTCGATGCCCCCCCCCTTCTTCCCCCTTCATTCTAGCTTCTCCCATCTGCCTTTAATGCCCTCCCTTCCCTCCAGTTCCGTAATCTTGATCTCTATGTCTATTACAATTTCCTCCATTCTACAGAACACTCCCATCACACCAGAGCCGGACCTTAGTCTTTTCCAACAGCATGGAAAATATCTTCCCAAAATTAATAATCCACAGAAGATGACGGATCTAAGACCGATTAGTGTTCTTCCGGTTCTGTACAAGATGATGAAGAGGGTTTTGTTTCACCAACTAAATGACTATATTATGGATAATAACATTCTGCCCGATCGACAATCAGGCTTTCGTCCGGGTTTCACCTCTATTACTGCATTGTTTGATATCGTGGATGATGTGATGAGAGAGATGGTGGACTTCTTCGCTACTACAAGGCCTTCAAAACCTCAAGTCACAAAATTTTATTGGCAACGTTGCATTATATTGCTTTTAAGGATAAAGCGATTAACACTTCTATTTTCGATACATTCATGCGATTTCTATGTACTACTTCAGTGGCAGTACTCTGCTTGCTGGAATTGGGTTGGGACCTCGCGTCTTATATAGTCCCAGCTGAGCACCATTGTCACGAGAATTGTTCGTGAGTGGCACGCATGCGCTGTTGTTGTGTGGTATGTTGTTGGGTTAGGTTGGGTTTTGTCTTCGGCTCAATGCACTTTCCAGAATGTCAGATATACATATTGATGTAAAGAATGTTATACAAGTTTCGTTATTAAATTGTGAACAATAAATGAATTATTATTATTATATGGGCAAAATTTCGCGAAGCGTAACAAAGTTTCAAAATTATAGTTTGAACTTTAATGGATAACTTTTTAGCCCAAAAAAATCAAAACGTAAGATTAATTTTAAACAATTTGATTTAAAAAAAACTATAACACCTGTTTAAACAAGGGCGATCTTTTGATAGCGCGAATTGAATTATATCCGCGCGACGAACCTGAATGATTTTCCGTGTTCGTCCATCGACATTTTTTTTACAGTTGTCGCCGCGTAATGGAATTTTATATTGATGATGTCATCCCGACGGTTTTTGTTGGTCAGTTTCGTGATTTATTATTACTAAATTTGGGAGTTCAATTTCGCCGTTACACACGTAACCCGATGACACCGGGCGCTACAAAAATGAAATATCGCCGTCACGAAACTGGCGCATTAGCGCTCGGCGATTACAATTAAAAACTGAACTGACCGTGGAATATTATTTTAAAAATACCTATTTCATTATTTCGCAAAATATAAACTTTTTTTTGGGCCATATAGTTTTATTTCACCTATTCGCTTATTTAGTAACGTGAAATTTTATGTTTCGAGATTCTTCGGAGTTTGCGCTTAAAGAGTAAAATGCTATGACGTAGAATTTTGAATTCATAAAATAAACTAGAAATTTTTGCGAGTGCCTATAATAAAAAGGAGTAGCGAAGTATTTAGACTTTTAGAGAGAGTCGTTTAAAGCCGGGAGCTTTGTAGTAGCGGAAAATGAGTCGAAATTGGCAAAGAAACTGCTTTTCTCCCTAGAAAACCATGGAACAGCAAGTAGATAAACGCATGGAGTACCTAGGTACTTTCATACAAAAGACTTTAAAGCTGAAACCGGAGAAGTGGTCGAGAATGATGACAATAGAGGAGCATAAAGCGGTGGTTATGAAATTTTTGGAGAGGCCGCTGCCCATTCTCCTGGTGATTATCCTAACGCCATCGGCTCAGTTGCAAGCCAGCAACTCGTTCCCGGTTCCTTTAAAGAGCAAAGGTAAGGGCTGCCGGTGAATTTCGTTTAAAGAAACCCTGACGACTGTTCCCAGGCGTCTACTTTATAAAGAGGGCCCTCTGTAGCGTTGAAAAGGGCAAACCCTCCTCCTCAATTATCGAAGGCGACCTGTCTTGCAAAATAATCGATCAATTAGCGTCATTGGTAGAGGAGGTGCTCGTTCCTTTGCTGTCCAACTCCACCAACCACGACAAATGGCCCGCGGTCATCGCCAAAGACGTGCAGAAGCACGTCCACAGCTTGAAGAGTACCGTTTACCAGGTAAGTTTTTCCGCTCCCTTTGCCACCCTCAGGACTAAAAAAGAAATACCAATTATTTTCCTTGTTTCCACCGCGCACGGCTTCCAATTATCTAGAATAACATGCTGCGGTCTGTACCGATTTAACAATGATGGTATTGAAAAATACTATTTTTATCAAAATAAACGATTGCACCAGATAAAATTCACAATTAAATTGGCTTTGGCACTCCATGTGACACACACAGATATTACTTTAAGCGAAAAAAGTTTATTTTATAGCATTTATTGTACACAGTATAATCAATATTTTTATAAGCCACTGCACCTCAAGTATTTTTATAGACCACCATTTTCAGCGCTATAAACTTCACTAATAAACGACATGATGAGTACGAATCTAATGCACTCCCATATATGAGGCATTAATCTATTTGAACAAAACATATGTCTCATATACGACGTGATCGATGGGAACGTTAATGTCCCAGATTTTCCTATATACGTAATAACATCAAATTGAGATGTAAAATGAAGTATGGTAATTATAAATTGTAACTTTTGTAAAACTTAATTTAATAAATTAATTATGATTACAATCGTTTTCGAAGACATCGGCCGCCTCAAGCATCATGAAATATGCTGAATGAATCATTGATCATTTTTGGGTTTAGAGAGTTTACTTCTTGCATTTGTTTCAAGCTAGATTAGTATAACTACTATCTAATTTATAATGGCCACGGACGTCTTCGAAGACGTTGGTCGCCTCCAATTATTATGAACCTGAAATCGTGATAATTTCGGTGAATTGAAGCTTTGATGTTATACTGCCATTCTTAACAAGCATGATAACCTCTTGGTACTTATCAAAATTCAACCACAAAGTAATGTTGGAAAATATACTGCAAACATTAGCTAAACTGTTAGATAATATCTGGGGGTATGCTTATTTAGCTAAAAATGAAACTTCGATCGACTTCAAAGACGATCTCCACGTAAAACTTGACTCGAGTGGAGGTTTTGGGTTCAAGTACTAACTTATTTAGCTTGATATGAATGGAAGAAATAATATTCCAAGTATCCCTAAGAATCCCATGTATCAGAAATAATATTTAAGGCAGCTGACGTCTTCGTCTTCGTCTTCGCTTATGTACGAACTTATCTAGCTTGAAGTGCATGTAAGAAGTAATCTTGGCTGTCTTCGAAGATGTCGGGCGCCCCAATTATCAGAAACAATATTTACGGCAGCCGACATCTTCGAAGTAGAATGAGAGATTATATATTCCATGAAGTTCAAACAGGATAGATGTTTGGAGGGGGCCGATATCTTCAACGACGGCCGTAATTGATACAAATAAAAGAGAAATAGCAGAAAACCTCGGCCAACTTCGAAAACGTTGACCACCAAAATGTGGTGAACACAAAAAGTTTGAGTATGAGGTTATCTAGCTTGAAGTGAACGGAAAAAGTAATTTCGGCCGACTTCAAAGATGTCAGGCGCCTCAAATATCAGAAACTATACATAGGATGGCTGATGTCGTCCGAGGTTGCACATACTAAGACCATACTATACCATACGTGAAATATAATTTGGATTAAGATAGAGTCTTACTCATGCAATGTAAATAACTAAAATCGTTTAAAATTGTTGATTATCAAATCATTGCCTTGGTCAGATTATGATACCGAGTTTAATATGTTAAGTCTCTCCAGACCTTGATGTGTATGATAGTTGGAGATGGCTGACGTCTTGGAAGACAATCATAGTCAGAGAGAAAAAAGGAATGGTACAAGGTGTTACTTATTATTAGTCTTTTAGTTTTAAATTGTTTTCTCAGAATTTTAATAATAATAATATACATAATTTTGAAGAGGAAAATGCAGCTTTAATTTAGATATAACCTGTTTTAGTACTTCCAAAAATCCGAATGCGATGATTTGAAAGTCAACAATTTTAAGCAATTTGAGTTGATTATATTGCATATAAGTCCGACTCTACCTTGCTTAACTCTTGTTTAATTACCTGGGAGGTGGTAAGTAAACCTCACGAATCCCATAAGCCGTGGTCAGTCCAGCTAGGTGTCAAATTGAAACCTTGGTATTACTTGGATACAAAATGGATGCTGGGTATAGTTGAAGGTAATGTGACATCATTACCTTATTCCCCATGTAAGGAGTAACCAATTGCAATGTCAGAAATGTTAGAAATTCACAACGTTTGTTCGTTTTGTGTGATGATTGGAATGATTCGTGAAAATACTATCATTGCATAGCACCTGCTTTATTTTCATTGTAATCTAGAGTTTGATAAGGTTTATATTTGGTAACATTGTCAACGTTGGATGCATAACGCTCGGTTTAGAATAAAATAATTGCTTTATTTTGTTTGGCAAATATGAGCATAGTAAAACCAGCATATTCTCTGATCGAAAATAGTCAAAAAAGCCTAATAAACATAGGTCCAAAACTGTTTCAGAGATATTCAAAGATTTAGTTTGATAAGTTCATCTACTGTTATCATCGCAGTTCGATGATAAGCGGTATCTGCGCGTTCGAAGATACCGGGAATTTTACAACATTAAATGCGTTAGTTATTTTATTTTTTAAATCCTGCATAATTTGAACTTCTTCAGAAAAAAAAAACTATTTGTTTTAAATGTCCCCAAAACCAAAAATCTAACGGATTTAAATCTGGTGAATGAGGTGGTCACGTGACAATCAATCAACTTATGGCAAAATCTGTCATTTAAGTATACTGAAGTATGCTTCTTTAAGGTCATTTTGTAAAAAAATTATGTAAGCATCATCTTTTAATCTCTTTAGAAAAAAGAATGGACCAAATAACTGGGCACCGAGCTGTAGATCCATACATTAACACTGAAACGCCACTACTGATGAGTTTCAAGTGTTGCATGGGGATTTTTGTAACTCCAAATGAGCGCATTATGGACATTAAAAATTCCATTTTGAGTTAATGTTGCTTCACCCGTAAATATAATGTTTATTAATTAATAAATTAATGTTTAGGCATTTTCTCCAATTCTTCTCAAAACTGCTTCTTCTAGTTCCACCGGCTTATGTAATGTCTTTCCGTGAAATAGCTGTCGGTTACACTTCCCGGTTCCTTTAATCGGAGAAATAGTACTGGTGTGACCATTAGGTAATTGTCTGTTCGGTAATTTTTACGTGTAATGGCGAACATTTAACGACGTATTTCCATCAGCTAGTCGGTAATAATACTCCATATCTGCCATCTTTTCCTTAGAGTAATTAATAGCGGCTATAATCAGTTAAGTTTTATTAAATAGTAAAGTTTGACAACTTATAGTAACCACTTAACCCCTTCCAACTTCTTTCTTGCAACTTTTTTTAAGTACCAAAGGTTTATACTAAACAAAAATAAAATTAATGATGTTAACAATATTCACTAATGAAACTAAAACTTTGAATATATCCATAATGGTATATTTTGGGACCTGTGTTTATTTGGCTCTTTTTGTCCATTACTTATTTATTTATTTACTATAATTGGGCACGGTACAGCACAAACCCAATAAAAACCGTGCCACGGATAATCTAACGGAAACCACAATTAACAGTTATAACTAATGTAAAAAGAAAAGAAAATCATACAATCCAAAAAAAAATCAGAAAATTATATTTAAATGCAAAAAAAGCCTACTTTAAATAACAAAATAAAAATAATCAAACAACCCTAATTTAAATAATACGCCAAAAACTAACGAAAATTTAAAAGAATAAATAAACGCAAATAATAATTAAAGTCTTCAAAACGTGAGGGACACAATCAATCGACGTAACAGAATTTTAAAAGAAACAAGAGCATAGGGGAATTATGGAAAGCGTTAGTACGTGGTGTAGGAGTGGAAAATAAGTAATCAAAACGCAACAAACGTGGAGAAACATGTACACAGACAAGACTAAGTAAAGAAGGAGAATCGTATAGGTTACGTAAAAATTTAAAGAAAAAGAGCACATCACTACAAAAACGACGCTGACTAAGGGTCATAATATGAAAATAATTACATGAAGAAACGTAGTCAATTTATTGAATAGAACTTTTACAGCAAAGGTATTTTAAAATTTTGATTGTATTTTTTCAATTCGAGCTAGTATGTTTGATATTGAGAGCTCCAGATAACACTACAATAATTAAGAACGCTATTGACAAAAGCAAAATATAAAGTTTTTATTGTATTAACATTCCTGAATAGGGCAGTAGATCTAATAATGAAACCGAGAATACGCCAAGCTTTAGTAACAATAAGTGAGTCAAAAAGTGTCAAGAAGGACGCCCAAATCTTTTACAGACGAAACACGGGTGAGTGTCTGGTCTGCAAGCAAATTGTTGTAGTGCAAGGTGTTCAATTTCTTAGAGAAAAATATGACGTTACATTTGGATAGGTTTAGAGTAAGACGATTTTTAAGACATTACTCGTAAAGGTTAGAGAGCCTAGAACTGTCGAGAGATGAAGAGACAAGGAGAAAGAGTTTAAGATCATCCGCATACATCAAACAACATGAATGTTGGATGACCTCAAATAGATCATTTATGTAAATATTAAACCATTGACCGAAACTATTTGACTTCTATCTTTTAGGTAAGAGGAGAACCACTGAAGCAGTCTCCCACGAAACCACATTAACGCCTTTCTTATCACGTACAAAAGACCAAAAATGTTTAGGATTTAAAGTAATACCGCTCTCAACACTTCTGATATAGTGGGCATGATCCAAATCAATCATAAATTTGGCCCTACCTCTCAAAACTGAAAAAGTAAGGTAATCAATTTGATTACCATACCTCTTCCAGCAACTGTGCGCTCTCATCTTCTCCCGAAGGACTCTGATAGTACCACGAGAAAATCATCGAGGATAGCCCTTGGGAGATTTTCGTTTAATAGGAACATAATTGCGGATTGCACTGTGTAAATGGTTATAAAATAAATTGAAAGCGAGATTTACGTCACCCCCACTCAGAAGGGGGGACACTCATTAAAACGTGCTTTCGTGAAATTAGGTTCCTCATGGTAATATATTGTTGCGTCAGTTCGTAAAGAAATGGAAAGCGAGAATTCCAAAGTAGAGTGCGCACATTATCGATCAGAGTCTGTAGACCGGCGCTTAGAATTAAGCAAGAAGATTGTGACTATTCAAAGTCAGAAGTCTCGAAAAGCCCACCCACATCATATTTCACATGGTCCTGGTATGTGTGACCTCAGACGTCAGCCTTAGGACGACGTCGTCTATCCTAAGCATTATTTCTGTCAACCGAGGTTATTTCTTCCATTCACTTTAAACTAGATAAATTCGTATACGAACCTTTGGTGTTCACTACCATGGGGCGGCCGACCTCTTCAAAGTAGGCTGAGGTCTTCTGCTATTTCACTTTAATTCTTGTCAATTAATAAACTTCGAACCAGTTTCTGAAAGTGTACTTTAAATAAAATAGGAAAATGCGAATCTTGTCAATGTGGCAATTAGCCTCAGTGCCACATAACCGCAAATGGAGATAACTCACACAGTACATAATTATACATAACAAAATACACAGAAAAGAAAAAAAAGTTAATTACAGCTTTATACCTATGATAGGTCCGTGACCGCACAGAGATATTCCCGCAAACTAAAAAAAAAAACATTTTTATCAAGTACGCCTTAAATTTATTTTTGAATGCACAAGGAGCGGTGATGCTTTTTATTCAGGCAGGTATATTATATAGTTTTACAAAATCGTATTGCGGACTTTTCTGGAAAAATGCTGTTTTGTGTCGCAGTAACGGCAAATCAACACGACTCGTTTCATATTGGCTAATGGAGCCCAAGAATCTATCACGATTTCCATTGACAAACACCACAGCTTTGAGAATATAGATGATAAAAGCTATTATTTACATTGTAACTGAAAAAATAATCTGATTGTGTGTTTCTGAGTCACAAATACACGACACCACTGAGAACTTCTGGCCCATAAAAGAATATTGTATGAACAATATGTAACATATTATTATGAAACAAAATATTATTATTACAAAATACGACGAATTTAATTTTTTAAATAAGTTATCTACAGGGTGAACTCTATGAGTGTATTACACACGAAAATAATGTAAAAAAATCATATGTTCTTATTCGATTCTCATTTGTTTTCTAGTTATAGCATAGTAACAAATAAACAAATTTCACACATTAACATTTTATTAATCATAGCGTTCTTTTAATAAATCTTCAAAAATTCACCTCTAAACATTTTCTGCTTCGTCCACGAAGAGCGCTTGTTGCTCTCCGAATTGATTCATTTCTTTCTTCTTTACTATGGGCTGCAGTGTTCCTAATTCGTTGAATTAATGCATCCCGTGTGTTCACTTTTATTTTGTACACTTCATTTTTGATCCAGCCCCATAAATAATAATCTAATTGTGTGAGGTCTGCAGATTTTGCAGGCCAATTAATAGGACCTTCACGACCAATCCAATGCCCTGGAAAACGTTCGTCCAAATGTTGCCTGACCTGACGAGCGAAATGGGCAGGAGCTCCATCATGCTGATAGTACATCTGCATTCTAATATCCAAAGGAACATCCTCTAGCAGGCCATTTAATTCATTTTGTAAAAAATTGAGGTAATTGTCTCCTGTGAGGTGATTCTCCAAAATGAAAGGGCCAATTAAATAAGAGTCAACTACACCACACCGCACGTTTACAGAAAACTTATGTTGAAAATACATCCATGACTGTTACGAGTATTATTAATACCATCACGGGTAAATGTAGCCTCATCCGTAAAAAGTATACGCGATACAACACGATGATTATTATTTATCCACCGACAATACTCCATACGGTTAGCAAAATCTTCTGGTTGTAGGTGCTGTACTGTTTGTATGTAGTACGGATATAAGCTTTGCTCGTGGAGTGTTTTTATAACTCTCTTTTGTGGAATTCCCAATTGAGTAGCAATTCTTCGGGAACTGGTAATTACATCTTCTTCTACTAGATCCAGAATATTTTGTACTTCTTCTAAACCTTGTCGAGTTGCGCGTTCAGATGTTATGTTAGCACTAAGAAGCTTACCAGTCTCGCACAATTTGTTGAAAACTCTGATAAAGATGTTTTTATCAGGACGTCTTTGATGTGGAAAACGTTGACGATATTCTTCAACAGCAGCTGTAGCATTTCCATTACAGAAACCATAAATGAACATCATATTGGCATATTCTAAATTTGAGTAAGTGTCTAGCATTTTGCAACGCTAATAATCACATAAATTCGAAAGTAAACCTTCAATTACTGTCACTGTACACTAACACCTCATCAAAATATTACAGTTATCAAATGTCTATGAGCCTCGAACATGGCATACTACATTTATTAAAAGAACGCTATGATTAATAAAATGTTAATGTGTGAAATTTGTTTATTTGTTACTATGCTATAACTTGAAAACAAATGAGAATCGGATAAGAACATATTATTTTTTTACATTATTTTCACGTGTGTAATACACTCGTGGAGTTTGGTGCGATCCTCCCGACTCACCCTGTATATGTGTAAGTCCAAATCTCATTTCCAGCAAGATATTCTATGAAAAGAGCTCGCCGAACATGAAAATCTACGCAGCCTGTTTTATTATATTCAAGATTATTCTGTTTCGGGTACACCAATCCACAAAACGCTCGACAGTGCTACCAACCAACTTATCAAGTTGACTCCGATCTCGAGCAGTAATAGCAATATCTGCATACAGTACCACATAAACATTCTCGAAAAAACTTAGTAAATCATTTACAAAAATTGAAAACATTAAGGGCCTTGAGGATGGAACCCTAAGGTATACCAATTTTTACAGGTGAATCCTCCGACAAAACCACTTTCAAACTACGACTTATGACGAAAGAAGTTAACTATCTAAGCAGAGTTCCCCGAACACCCACATTGTATAACTTTTCCTTGATGAAGTGTGGATGTAACGAATCAAAAGCTCGGTGTTCATAGGCATATGAACAGAAATAGACAGTAGCGGTCTCAGTTGACAAGCAGCCCCTTCGAAATCCGTGGTATGATCGACACATTATTTGAAATGCATCAAAAAAATTTAACAATTTCTGCTTAACAATGCTTTCGAATATTTTTGAAAATACGCTACAAATAGAAATAGGCCTGTAGTTCTCAATACCAAGTTCTCAATAAGTATGAAAAACCCCTAACTCAATTGACCGATTCAAAATTTTGATAAGCCATCACTCACAAATTTGACGCTTTCAACAATAACATCATTCCATCCAACAACTTTAAAATTTATCAAGCCTCTAATAGCATTGAAAACTATTGTATTCGTAACGGGAGCAAAGTACAAAGAAGGGCCTCTGTACATTCTAGCCTGAGCAATCTATCCTGAACTACAGATGAATAGTAGTTACTAAAATGATTACAACACTCTGACACATCATCTATCAATCTGTCATCAACAGACAATTCCACAGAATTACTTTGCGGAAGATGCCCGAACTGCTGATTGATACAGAATGTTAATTTTTGCTAGTTGCGAGCATCGAGGACTCCCTCACCATGAAAAGGCGAAATTTCAGAAGTCACCACAGCTGAAATTCCTTTTTTCTTATTATTAAGCATGCGCGAAATGTCGTCATGAATGGTACACATCCCAATCCGCAGCAAATCCCAAACTATGTACAGCCCCAGAGACACTCGTGCAACCACAGGATTCAACTCAACTTTCGGTCGAGGCACCAAATGGACAAGGTTTCCCATGTTTACATGGTCATTTGCAGCCTTAATAGGGTTGACTATGTCCATCAAAGATCTCACCAATAAATTTCTGCCAGCGTAAAATCGCTGGATTAATGACCTTTCAACAACACTCAAAGAAACGAGATCATTAAATTCAGAAATCAACTTACTTAATACTAAACGATCTCCCCAAAATGATATGGAAATCAAAATAACGTTTATATACTTCGCACATTGATATCTAACTCACAAAAATGAACAAGTCCGAGAACCTAACATCGCCGGTGTCACAAACACGAAAAGGCTCATTTGATATATCATAAATAAAACATCAATTCGTATTTCAGAAAAATCGGTGATATGAGTTGGTTGGTCAACAATCTGCCTGAAACTAAATGTATTATGTAAGCATGCAGGCATAATGAGGTTAATATTAAAGTCAGCCGAAATTATTACTTAAGAAATTTCTACTAATAAATTAATATCAAAAGAAGAGAGAATAAACAACTCCTACTGCAAAATTTTAGCCATTCGGCTGAATCGCCACTCAAAGCTGTTTCACTCCAGGAACATTCACAGCATCAATACGCCGCCATTCAATACAAGGCAGTGTATGTAGACCAACACCACCACCCCTAGATGGCTTTTCCGGTTTAACCAGGTGATTGTTATTGATACAAACAACAGATGCATCAATATCAGAATTAAATCAATTATCAGAATTAAATCAATTTTCAGAAATAGCAAAAATATGATTATTAGACTGAAATCATCAAAATGGGCAAATAGGACTTGAACCCAAAACCATGCCAATCGGGATTCAAATCAGGATTCACGGTGTCTCTGTGTTTGCCACCTTGAGGTCGTCAAAGACATCAGCCTCCTCAAAACCTTGACCTTGCTTGAAGTTCATGCAGTAAATAATCTTGGCCGACTTCAAATACATCGGCCGTCCCAAGGTGACGAACACCAAGACCACCTAGAACCTGATTTGATTCGAAGACGTGGGGCACCCTAAGTATTATTTCTGGTACTAGGGGCAACCGATGTCTTCAAAATCGGCCGAGACTAATTCTTCCATCCACTTCAAGCTATATAACCTCATATTTGAATCCAAAACAATGGCAATCGACTCAAGTCAGGTTCTAGGTGACCTTGGTGTTCGCCACCGTCTTCGAACTAACCGAGATCTTCTAAAATTTCACTTTAATTTGAGGCAATCACAGCCGTCGTTAATAAATAACTTTGGCGGACTTCTAAGACGTCCTAAGGTGGTGAACACCAAGGTCACGTAAAACCTGGTTTTAGTCAAAGACGTGAGCCGTCCTAAGCATTTTTTCTGGTACTTGGGGCAGCCGACGTCATAGTCATATATACTACAAGTTGTGTATCTAAAGCACAAGAATTATTCTGGATGTATGTTTTCTAATCCCACTACTGCACACACTACAGTCGTCTTTGGAGACGACGACCAAACTATAAAGTACAAAAAGAATTCTAATACACTTTAGCTAAAATCTCTCTTTTAAATCCTACCCGCACAGAAATTTTTTCTTATTAATTCTAACCAAAAATAAAATTAGATTTTATTCTTAGGTAAAAGGCCATGTAAATGGACAAACGGTTCTGCCAATGCCTGTTGGTGTAGAAAAAGTGCACGAAGTTGAAAAAATATTAATCGAAAGTAATGGTGAGATATGTGATTTATATTTAAAAAGTGCAATAGAAGGGGTGGTTATAAAATGGGCTGCGCAAGTAAACGATGTCTTAGCAAACGACTCTTCAGAAAAATTAAATAATCCAAATCCCGTTCCATCTTTGGAAATTCAATTTTGGAACCAGCGATTAAAAAATCTTGAATTT
The DNA here is from genome assembly GCA_036711965.1 of Onthophagus sagittarius. Classification (NCBI taxonomy): domain Eukaryota; kingdom Metazoa; phylum Arthropoda; class Insecta; order Coleoptera; family Scarabaeidae; genus Onthophagus; species Onthophagus sagittarius. The sequence goes on along the minus strand of JASERS010000007.1, from coordinate 11,003,186 downwards.
ATTTACGAACAGTTAAAAGAGGATAAAGTAAAAAGTATGGCTGTTATTTTAGAGAAAACAAACAGCGCGTATTATTCATGTTTTAAAATACTTTTTAAAAATATCGTTCTGGGGTTAGCTGAAGCGAAAGATATTTGTTTGTATTTATTACCATTAAAAAAGCATATCGATGTTTTACAAGATACCGATTTTTCCGATAATCTCCCGCTTTTCGCGCCACTAATACATGTTATTTGTTTAATTTGGAGCAATTCAAAATATTACGATCAAGTCAAACTGATCGTTTTATTAAAACAAGTTTGTAATTTATTAATACAAGAAGCAAAAAAATTTTTGGACCCAACCACTTTATTTCATAGCGATACAGACGAAGCTATGCAACGCATTGGAATAACAATAAGACACTTAAAAAGGTTTTTCAGCCTTTTTACCTATTATAAAGAAAATTTACAAAGATTTTATAAAGATCGACCGCCCGAGTTATGGACGTTCCACCCAAACACAGTTTTCGAAAGATTTTTTGCCTTCTTAGAAAGATTACAAACCATACAATGGTTTTTTAACACAATTTTAGAATTTTCAAAACTAGAAAAGGTCGAAATCGGCGGTCTAAAAGGCAGAAACCTAAGCGCTAAGGTTGTGGAAGTTTTTGGCGAATTCCAATCGTGCTTTTCCGTATTTTCCGGAAAATCTTACGACGTCCTCGACCCGGACGACGAATCATTTGTAGAAGATTTCGCAAAGTTCAAACAAAAAATATTTGAGATGGATCTTAAACTTTCCTCCATTTTAGTCCAAGCATTCGAAGATTGCAACAACCTTGAGAGTGTTTATAAATTAATAAGCATAGCTGGGTCAGTTCTTGATAGACCTTTAATTAAAGAAGAATTTACGAGCAAATATAATAAAATTGTTGAGATGTTAGAGGAGGAAATCAAAACTGCAGAGTTTCTTTTTAAGGAACAATTAAAGCATAAAAGAAAACATGGGGAATTCGTCGTTGATAAATATATGCCCCCTGTTTCCGGTAGTTTGAGGTGGACTAGAAATTTAAGTTTACGCATTTTATCCCCTATTGAACAATTCAAAAAACTCCAACACCCGTAATAATTTCAAATAAATTCTAAAATTAAAAAATAATTATTTAAATTTTTAGGATAACAAAATCCGATAAAGCTTTGGAACTAATTCAAAAATTCGAAAATTTAGGGCAACAACTCCGCGATTTTGATAAAGCCCTTTTCCTAGAATGGACTGAAAAAGTTCCCGAGCAAATAGAATCAAATTTAAAACAATGTTTAATAAAAAGAAACGTCAAAACGAAAGATTTGTATCCAAATTTTAACACAGCCGTAAATAATTTTTAATTTAATTAAAAAAATAAATTCATTATTTTGTAATTAAAATTTTAGCTTGCAGCTATTTTAAGAGAAGTCCATTATTTGAGGAATATGGGTATCGAGGAAATACCGGAAGTCGCGTTAAAGATGGCGGAAAGAAACGAAACTTTCCGAAAATATATAACTAGTCTCAACACCACCATCGATTGGTACAACAAAATTCGAAGAACTAGTAAGGAGGTTGAGTTTCAATTGATTGAAACTGAATTGGAAGAAATTGATAAATTGGTGCAGAGGGGTGAAAAAAATCTTTGTTGGAACTCTGAAGGTGATTATGAAAATTTTTTTATATCAAATTCTGAAGAAATCTTTAAAACCATAATCATCTGCCTTTAGTATGTTAGCTAATCTCACATCCTACTTGAAGACAAAACCATGGCAATCGATTCAAATCAGATTCCAGGGGATCACCTTGAAGTGGCCGATATCTGCAAAATCGTCCGAGATCTTGTTATATTTTATTTTAATTTGTGGTAATCACGACGTAATCAAGAACTCTACTTAGCATATTGCATGTGCAAATCAGGTTTCAATTGGAGTTAGTATTCGTGACCTTGTGGCGGCCGACATCTTCGAAGTCGACCAAAATTATTTCTTCCTAAGCTAGATAACTTCGTACTTGAACCAAAATCTCACTTCGTCTTGATGTTCGCACCTTGAAACGACCGACGTCTTCGTAGCCGACTTAGATCTCCTTCCATTCTATGTTAACTCGCGTTAATCACGGCCGCTTCCAAACATAATTAACCTACAACTCTACTAATGCTAATCAGGTTTCACATAACATCTTTGACGTAGGCCGAGATTGTTTCTTTCATTAACTTCAAGCTAGATTACTTCGTACTTGATCTCAAAACCATGGCAAACGACTCAAATCTGATTTTGGGTGGTCTTGGTATTCGCACTTTGGAACGGCCGATATATTCGAAGTCGGCCAAGATCTCTTTCCATTTCCAATTTAATTTGTATTAATCACGACCGTCGTCGAAGACGGCGGTCGCCTCCAAACATCACTAAAAAGAACACTACTTGGCATATTGCATGTGAGTGCTAATCAGGTTGCACATAACGTCTTTGACGTCGGCCGAGATTGTTTCTTTCATTAACTTCAAGCTAGATTACTTCGTAGTTGATCTCAAAACCATGGCAAACGACTCAAATCTGATTTTGGGTGGTCTTGGTATTCGCACTTTGGAACGGCCGATATATTCGAAGTCGGCCAAGATCTCTTTCCATTTCCAATTTAATTTGTATTAATCACGACCGTCGTCGAAGACGGCGGTCGCCTCCAAACATCACTAACCAAGAACACTACTTGGCATATTGCATGTGAGTGCTAATCAGGTTGCACATAACGTCTTTGACGTAGGCCGAGATTGTTTCTTTCATTAACTTCAAGCTAGATTACTTCGTACTTGATCTCAAAACCATGGCAAACGACTCAAATCTGATTTTGGGTGGTCTTGGTATTCGCACTTTGGAACGGCCGATATATTCGAAGTCGGCCAAGATCTCTTTCCATTTCCAATTTAATTTGTATTAATCACGACCGTCGTCGAAGACGGCGGTCGCCTCCAAACATCACTAACCAAGAACACTACTTGGCATATTGCATGTGAGTGCTAATCAGGTTGCACATAACGTCTTTGACGTAGGCCGAGATTGTTTCTTTCATTAACTTCAAGCTAGATTACTTCGTACTTGATCTCAAAACCATGGCAAACGACTCAAATCTGATTTTGGGTGGTCTTGGTATTCGCACTTTGGAACGGCCGATATATTCGAAGTCGGCCAAGATCTCTTTCCATTTCCAATTTAATTTGTATTAATCACGACCGTCGTCGAAGACGGCGGTCGCCTCCAAACATCACTAACCAAGAACACTACTTGGCATATTGCATGTGAGTGCTAATCAGGTTGCACATAACGTCTTTGACGTCGGCCGAGATTGTTTCTTTCATTAACTTCAAGCTAGATTACTTCGTACTTGATCTCAAAACCATGGCAAACGACTCAAATCTGATTTTGGGTGGTCTTGGTATTCGCACTTTGGAACGGCCGATATGTTCGAAGTCGGCCAAGATCTCTTTCCATTTCCAATTTAATTTGTAGTAATCACGACCGTCGTCGAAGGCGGCGGTCGCCTCCAAACATCACTAAAAAGAACACTACTTGGCATATTGCATGTGAGTGCTAATCAGGTTGCACATAACATCTTTGACGTCGGCCGAGATTGTTTCTTTCATCAACTTCAAGCTAGATTACTTCGTACTTGATCTCAAAACCATGGCAAACGACTCAAATCTGATTTTGGGTGGTCTTGGTATTCGCACTTTGGAACGGCCGATATGTTCGAAGTCGGCCAAGATCTCTTTCCATTTCCAATTTAATTTGTAGTAATCACGACCGTCGTCGAAGACGGCGGTCGCCTCCAAACATCACTAAAAAGAACACTACTTGGCATATTGCATGTGAGTGCTAATCAGGTTGCACATAACATCTTTGACGTCGGCCGAGATTGTTTCTTTCATCAACTTCAAGCTAGATTACTTCGTACTTGATCTCAAAACCATGGCAAACGACTCAAATCTGATTTTGGGTGGTCTTGGTATTCGCACTTTGGAACGGCCGATATGTTCGAAGTCGGCCAAGATCTCTTTCCATTTCCAATTTAAATTAAATTGGAAATGGAATTTGTAGTAATCACGACCGTCGTCGAAGACGGCGGTCGCCTTCAGACATCACTAAAAAGAACACTACTTGGCATATTGCATGTGAGTGCTAATCAGGTTGCACATAACGTCTTTGACGTCGGCCGAGATTGTTTCTTTCATTAACTTCAAGCTAGATTACTTCGTAGTTGATCTCAAAACCATGGCAAACGACTCAAATCTGATTTTGGGTGGTCTTGGTATTCGCACTTTGGAACGGCCGATATGTTCGAAGTCGGCCAAGATCTCTTTCCATTTCCAATTTAATTTGTAGTAATCACGACCGTCGTCGAAGACGGCGGTCGCCTTCAAACATCACTAAAAAGAACACTACTTGGCATATTGCATGTGAGTGCTAATCAGGTTGCACATAACATCTTTGACGTCGGCCGAGATTGTTTCTTTCATCAACTTCAAGCTAGATTACTTCGTATTTGATCTCAAAACCATGGCAAACGACTCAAATCTGATTTTGGGTGGTCTTGGTATTGGCACTTTGGAACGGCCGATATGTTCGAAGTCGGCCAAGATCTCTTTCCATTTCCAATTTAATTTGTAGTAATCACGACCGTCGTCGAAGACGACGGTCGTCTTCAAACATCACTAAAAAAAAACACTACTTGGCATATTGCATGTGAGTGCTAATCAGGTTGCACATAACATCTTTGACGTCGGCCGAGATTGTTTCTTTCATCAACTTTAAGCTAGATTACTTCGTATTTGATCTCAAAACCATGGCAAACGACTCAAATCTGATTTTGGGTGGTCTTGGTATTCGCACTTTGGAACGGCCGATATGTTCGAAGTCGGCCAAGATCTCTTTCCATTTCCAATTTAATTTGTAGTAATCACGACCGTCGTCGAAGACGGCGGTCGCCTCCAAACATCACTAACCAAGAAACTCTACATGGCATATTGCATGTGCAAATCATTTCCATTCACTTCAAGCTAGATAACGTGCTTGAACCCAAAACCATGGCAATTGACTCAAATCAGGTGTTGTTGTCTTGTTTTTCGCCACTTAGGGGCAACCGATCTTTGAAGTCGTTCCATTTCACTTCAATTTGAGCTAACCACGGCCTCCAAATATCACTAATTTAGAACTCGTTTCTTTATAAGTATGGATGGTATATCACTATTTGTTTTTGTCAAAACATTTTTCCAAACATTTTCCATGTTCAGCTCTAGTTTCTTGTTTCTACCAAAATATACGGTCAATCATTCTTAATATTATTTATAGACTCCAACACGATTTATTCCATCGAACACGTTCCAAACTTTTTGCATTCAAATAGCGAAGTCTAGATAAGTTTGCGAAGATCCTATCATCCGTTCTACTTAACCAGGAATTGAACATTTAAACATTCAAAATAGAAAACAAATATCAAGTACTTTTAGTGTATGTCTATTTCCTCTCTTACCGAAATTATTTAAGGAATGATAAAAAAAGAAGAAAAATAAATAAAAACAGCATTTTGTTGTGATCTTTGCAATATTAATAAGGCATCTTTTATTCATTATACTCCTTAGTAATGTAGTATAACAATGATCGCTTAAAAAGAGCTAGTGCTTCGATGTCTAAGGTTTACATTATATATATCTGTCCTGCTATAAGTGATTCTATTTTACAAGTAAGATGGTGTTTGCGTGATGACTAGCTTATCCGCGAGTCAAAGGAAATAGACTATTAGTATCTAATTTTCAACCAACCTGTGTTTCTTATATTATGAGATATGGATTAATACTTTCTGATACCGTGAATGAAGCGAAGACATTTATTCTGAGGATTTTTTCAAAGCGATGCAAATCAAATTACAAAAAACCATTCCCACCTTTCTAGAAAATCATGATCTTGTGAAAATCTTGTGTAATGCTGAGGCTTGATAGAATGCTGTACTATATTTATTGTGTACGGTATGTGCGAGATGCTATGTACGAGATTGCTACTTTTCTAATGCATACATAACGTACTGTCAGAACAAAAAGCGATGCGCCGACTTTCGTTCCTATAAGCATCCCAAATTACATTTTCGACAGACAAAAGAAATACGTTCAGAATATACCCATCTCAGAATTCTAAAGAATAACAGGTAATAGGAGAGGTAACGTAGGTGGCAACTAACAGCTGCTTATTTCTTACGTGGCGCATCTCTTTTTATTCTGATTTTATTTCCTCAGTATAAATAACGTACATCTTACATGGCACATTGCAATCATGACCTTAGTGCGGCCGACGTCTTCAAAACCAGCTGAGATTACCCCTACACATTTACTTCAACCTAGATAAGCTGATACTCAAATCCAAACCATACCCTAATCGACTCAAATCAGCTTTTAGGTGGTCTTGGTGTTCGCTACCTTAGGGCGATCGACGTCTTAGAACTCGGTCGAGATCTGCTTATACTTCACTTCAATTCGTGTCTATAAGGGCCGTCGTTGAATTTAGCCACCTCCAGACATCGACCCTGCTTAATGTTCATGGAATAAATATTCTCGGCCGAATGCGAAGACGTTTTCTTCTTATCTTCTGTATAAGTAGATTTACTTCCATACTTCCATGGACTAATCTTCCTTATTACGCTTTTCATAGTCATGTTAAAAATCGTGAATAAAAGGCATCTCCACTTTTCAGGCCTTGCATAATTCTAAGCTAGATAAGTAGTCAATCTCAAAACGGTGGCAATCGACTCAAATCACGTTTTAGATGGTCGTGGTGTTCATCTCTTGTGACGGCCAACATCGTTAATGTCGGCCGAGGTCTGCTTCTACTTCACTTTAATTCGAGGTAATCATGACCGACGGCCGTCTCTAAACACCTAGTCATTAACCTAGAAGTCTGAAGGTGATCAAAGTAATTTTTTCTTTATAAGTATGAAGGGTTTATCACTAGATTGAGAAAATTTGGAGGTTTTTAATTTCATTTTTCAAAAACAAAGCCGAAATGCCATGCATATATAGCATGCCATGCAGCCATGCTAAATAATAATTATTTCCAGACTCCTACACAGTGTATTTTGATATAATTTTTTAATAACACAGACTTTGTGCCTAGACTAATTCCTCCTTTCTACTTCCAGGGTCAATTTATAGTATATATCACGAGAAAAAAATATTTGTTCCGCATGAGGAAAATAATGATGGAAATCGATGAATGACTTTCATTTCTCGTGGTATAGACTATAAAAGGTATGGGTGTCGAGGCAGATTTTTCCACCTTTCTTAAATAGTAAAAAAACCTTTAAAGTCATGATTTGTCTTCGCTATGCTAGATAATCGTATTTCCCTATAACTTATATAGATAACGTGCATCTTATATAGCACATCGCATATGAGTGCAAATTTGGTTTCATATGGTGTTGGTATTCGTAACGCTAGGGCGGCCAACGTCTTTGAAGCCGGTCGAAATTACTTCTTCCATTCAGTTCAAGCTAGATAACACAGTTAATTTAAACCCAAAACCCTGCTAATCAATTCAAATCAGGTTTTAGGTGGTTTTGGTGATCATCACTTTGGGACGGCCGACGTCTTCGAAGTCGGCTGAGATCTCCTTTCATTTCACTTTAATTTTTGCCTTCAAACATCACTAATCTAGACTTCTGAAGGTAGCTAAGCTCGCACATGAACCCAAAGCTATGCCATCAACCCAAATCAGGTTTTAGGTGGTCTTGATGATCACCATCTTAAAACGATCGACATCTTCGAAGTCGTCCGAGATTTTCTTTCATTTCACTTTAATTTTTGCTAATTAAGGCCTCCAAACATCACTAATCTAGAATTCTGAAGGTAGCTAAGTTCGCACATGAACCCAAAGCTATGCTATCAACCCAAATCAGGTTTTAGGTGGTCTTGATGATCACCATCTTAAAACGATCGACATCTTCGAAGTCGTCCGAGATTTTCTTTCATTTCACTTTAATTTTTGCTAATCAAGGCCTCCAAACATCACTAATCTAGAATTCTAAAGGTAACTAAGCTCGCACTCGAACCCAAAACCATGCCATCAATTCAAGTTAGGTTTTCGGTGGTCTTGGTGATCATCACCTAGGAGTGGCCAACGATTCGAAGTCGACTGAGATCTCCTTTCATTTCACTTTACTTTGTGCTAATCACGGCCGTCGTCGAAGATACTTCCAAACATCACCATCCTAGAAATTTGAAGATGATATCACAGGAAAATTTCAGATTACGCAAAATTCTTCTAAAATAAATTCGAAGCTCAATTAAATTAATTATAAATTATCAGCAATTTTTTTATCAGTAACTGGAACTGTATTCGTCCACGAAACATCGAAATCATCCAGTCCATTTTACAATACTGAGTTCTAAGCCAAAGATGATTGGTTGCTTACACTCCAATATTTTGAAAGCAATAATGTTGATTACATCTTGTGACGTCAGCAAAACGTGTATGTATAGTAAACTAAAAGTTTTGCACAACTTAGACTGTTCTGTTTTTGGAAGTATGTAATGTAGCATAATATTAATATTGCCTTTTTCATTTAGTTCTACTTTATTATCCAATATGCCTAACAGAAGATTGAAAGAATCCAGGCTGAGTATGACTTATTTGTGATTTTTCTGCTTTTGTGCTGATTTCTGCTGTCCATCAGATCTATTAGAACTTATGTCTTTCAAAAATTAAATTAGGGCAGATGTAGGTCTTTGGTGAAACTTATCATTGATCCAAAATCGTGTTCCTTCATGTTAAGAAGATATCAAATAAACCTTTCTAAGATTATACATTTTCTGACAACGTAGTCACACAAAATATATTTAACAGTTTCTAAATTGTCATTGCAAGTCCACAAATTTGATCCTCAGCTTCTCAACATTTGAGAAGCTGAAGATATAAAACTTCCTGGATTTTCTTTTGCGAAGAGTTATCATACTCTTCGCCCATTTGTGTCTTGGGAGCTGTTATTAGCATGGGAATACCTTTGAATCCCCTCATGTATCAAATACCTCGTCGCAGCCTCTTTGATCATTTTGTCCAACTTTGCATTACAGGAAGCCACCTTTCGATTTTGCTTGACATCATTATAACCAGTTGACTAACTCCTGAATACTGAAAAAAATCATTTCAGATGCAGCACACGACTTGATACTGTATTCATCCACGAAATATTTTGCCTTCAGCTTTCGTTACTTATTCCATTCGCCTCAGGCTTGATAAGCTTGTACTCTCATCGAAACACTAGTTATTAGATAGCACAAAGTTTATTGCCAAAATTAAGCTGCAAATATGTAGGTACTGCAACTATTGTATCTAAACTGAAAGAAAATATTTAGAGATGCCATCTGGTTTACAATGAGCTCAAAAAGTAGTCCCGGCCGACTTCGAAGACGTCGGCAGCTCGAAGTATGATGGACATCAAGACCATAAGAAACCTGATTTCGTAAATTGTGATACTCGACGGGTGGCTTTGATGATCATGATACTCATCTAACCTTGATCCAAACCAAGTTTCACGTGGTCTTGGTATTCGTAATCTTTGTACCTTTCAATGTAAATAATACCATCATTTTAATTTGTCTTAACCACGACTATTTTTGAAGACGTCTACGCTTCTGATGTTGGTGATTTTTTAGCGATGTGCATCTTTGACATCAACGAGATTGTTTTTCCATTCATATCAAAATGAATAAGAATAAAGAAAATGAATAAAGCTAAAATGGCTCGTATTCAGACCTGTATAGCTGAATGATGAAGATGAAGAAGATGCTTTCTAAGACCAAATTTTGCGAAATCGGCAAAGGTTTTTGAAAATGCGATTCGAATTTCAAATTTGACTTTAGCCATGATCATTATCTTCATCAGTCTTCTTTGATATCGACTAGAAAATGCAACCATAACAAGAAATCTTATCAAATTTTTTCTTCTTCAAATTCCTTATCATATCAATGCTTCTTTAAATCAATAACGCAGAATCAAAGTTTAGCGTTATTTTCTTATCTTTGCGTATTCCTAGCAAAGCAAAACATAATCATCTCATAGTCAATTAGTAAATCATCAAAAAATTTTGATTAATTAATTAATCCTCCACATAACCGCTTAATAAAGCTTAATATAAAGTGATAATATTTAATTTTACTTGAAATATTTATTAATCAATATTATTCAAAAACAGATTTATGGGATTTCATGATAAAACTACACGATTTAGTTGGTGGGCTTCAAGTTCGCCTTCAAAAAAGTCAAGAAAACTTGGTTGAAATCAAAAACATTTTGATACCGTTCGCACGTCAACCACTTTTTGAACGGAAAGAATCAAAAAAAGACGCAGTTCTTTGCGTGGAAGAGCGAGAGCAAAGAACAACGAAGAGATACTCTGAAATAATCAAAGCAACCGACAAAATTATGGTCCTTTTGAATCAAAATATGGAGCTTTTCGGGATGACTGATAAACAAGATGGTTTGAAATGGAATAAATACGTCGATTATGTTGACCAGATTTTAATGAGTTATTTGTATCAATCTGTTGGTTGTAGTTTGAGTTATTTAAATGAACATATGGATCCGTGCAATGCGCTTACGCCACTTTTTGAGTCTCAATTAATTTTGCAAGCACCCAACATTGTTTTTTTGCCTCCAATGGACCCCGCCCATAAAGACAGCTTTAAGAACTTAATCTTAGTTTTAATAGAGGATATTATGAAAATAGCTGGAATTGTTCCGAGATTTTCAAAAACTTGCTCGCAATCTTACGAAGAAGAAATCAGAAGTAACAGTGATATCAAAGAAATGAGCGATGATATTTTGCAAAATGTTGATAACGTTGTAGACGATGCGTTTGAGTTTTGCGATAATTACCAAAATTATTCTTATTTATGGCTTGATGATCGTGATGATTATTTACAACAATTTTTGACATATGGAAGGCAATTAACCGGGGAAGAAATCGATTTATTGTTTCTCAAAGATTCCCAAGCTCCCAAACCGTGCCCACCAAGAATGGATTCTTTTAGAGAAGAAATCGACCGATTTGAAAGCTTATTTGCAGAAATCGAGCAAATCCAAACAGAAAAAGTTTTTAACTCATGGTTCAAGCTTGATGTAAAACCGTTCAAACAAGCTTTATTAAACACGGTTAGAAAATGGGGCAATATGTTTAAAGAACATTTAGTGGATATGGTCACACACAGCCTATCTGATTTAGGATCATTTATAAGATCTGCTGATGAAGGACTTCAACAACCAGTTGTTGAAGGAGATTACGAAGCTTTAGTGAACGTTATGGGTTACTTATTAAACGTAAAAGAACGACAAGCTACTACGGATGAGATGTTCGGACCTTTACGCGAAACAATCGAGTTATTAACATTTTACGATCAAGACATCCCCGAAGAAGTCAACGTTTGGCTACAAGAATTACCAGAACAATGGAACAACACCAAAAAAATCGCAATAACAGTTAAACAACAAGTCGCTCCATTACAAGCAGCCGAAGTCACCTTCATCAGAAAGAAAATAAGCAACTTTGATTACAAAGTAATCTTTTATAGGGAGTTATTTAAACGATACAATTTTTTCAAATACGATTGCAAATCTCCTTACGTTTTAATCGACACGATTCATAAAGATCTTAGTATGTTAGAAAACGAAATGGAGAATATTCACGCATCGGGATCTCTTTTTGAAGTAACTGTTCCTGATTTTAAGTTATTAAAACAGTGCAGAAAAGAATTAAAAATGTTAAAAGTAATTAAATTCTAAAAAGATATTTTTCATACTCAAAACATATTTTTTAGCAACTCTGGGATTACATAAACATCGTCCACACTTGCGTTGATGATTGGAAAACAACGCCATGGAGGAAAATCGACGTGGAGAACATGGACATAGAGTGCAAAAAGTTTGCCAAAGAAATAAGAATGTTAGATAAAGAGATGCGGACTTGGGACACCTATTTAGGTTTGGAAGCGACCGTTAAAAACACCCTCACATCTCTTAAAGCTGTGGGAGAACTCCAAAACCCGGCTATTCGAGAAAGACATTGGGATCAACTTATGAGTTCTACGAAGGTATTCGAAAAGAAAATGTTTGGTGTATTTGTGTATTATATTTTTGTACATAGTCTCTTCTAATCCTTAATCATTGTACATAACATTTTTTTTCACACTTTTCTTAATGTTTTTTACAGAATTTAGCCGCTTTACCCAAAGAATTAACAGTAAGTAACGTAAATACACGAAGTTACACTAATTTCATACAATCATTACACTTGTTATGTATTATTTGGTTCTTATTTGTTTTAACTTGTCAATTTAGAATACAAATTACCGGATTAATAAATTGAATTTAATGATAACTATTAATTTTAATTATTTATTAAATTTTGATTAAGGTAATATAACCAGCGATATTAATTTAGTATACAGTGTGTTTGATTTTAGCTACAAAATAGATATCTTCATTATTGTCGCAGAGTATCACGAAATGTATTATGATTAATACTAAGGGTGGCTAACGCCTTTAAAGTTGATTGAGGTTACTTAAGTGATAATATTAATAACTTTATGACAGAAATATTCTTGTGTTATACTCATGATATAAGAAAGAGTCTCAGCCGACTTCGAAGACATCGGCCGCCCCAAGTTATGTTCGTGACAAGACATAACATCGAGATTGTTCTTCATTACACTTGCGGCGGCAAACATCTTCGAAGTCAGATGAGATAAGTCGGCCAGAGCGTGAAACCAAATATACCCTTTAACAATCATGGATTCTAAATTCATCGCTTACTTAAGAATAAAGTAAATACAAGTGTATTAACGATGAAGTCTATTTATTAATTCGGTGCAACCGGTTTCGGAATAACTTATTCCTTCTTCAGGTACGACGTCAATTTAGAGGAGTTTCATGTCATATATCATGGTTTAGGATAAATCTTTGGAGATATTTTTCATTTTCTGTGTAAATAAATACGATCGTGGTCAAGGTTTAAAATTATGTAAAAAGTCGTTAAAAGAAATAAAATTTAAATAGAGTCCATCTGTTTCGAAAAATAAAATTGGACTGGAGATAATGAAAAATATCTCCAAAGATTTATCCAAAACCATGATAAATGACATGAAACTCCTCTAAATTGACGTCGTGCCTGAAGAAGGAATAAGTTATTCCGAAACCGGTTGCACCGAATTAATAAATAAACTTCATCGTTAATACACTTGTATTTATTTCATTCTCAAATATACCCTGTTTAAAGTTTTTTGGACAATCTCGACTGACTTCGAAGACTTCAAATATCATAAAAAATACTTAGGATGGTGGACGTCTTTGTAGCCGGCGCAGATTATTTCTTCAATCAAGTTGTCTTAAGTGATAACATTAACATCTTTATGAAAGAAATATACTCGATTTATACTTATGATATAAAAAATAATGTCGGCCAACTTCGAAGACGTCGGCCGCCCCAAGTTATGTTTGTAACACATCGACTTGAAGGACGTCGTTCCAAGTATCATGAAGAACAATCTTGATTCTTCTCGGTCTTCTCACGAACATAACTTGGGGCGGCCGATGTCTTCAAAGTCGGCCGAGATTATTTCGTCTATGAAGTTGTTTATGATATCACTCAAGATTAAGAGCGTGATGAAACAAACTGACTTTGAAGACGTCACCCGCCCCAAGTTTTGCTCGTGACAAAACATGATGTTAAGATATAACATGCTTGAGGCGGCCGACGTCTTCGTAGTCAGCCGAGATGGATTCTTTCAAATACTTTAAGTAGGGTTAAGTTGGTTTCAAGTCGATTCAAGTAACATGAATAACGATCTCGCGATTATTTCATGTCACCAACACAACTTGTGGTGGCCGACGTCTTTGAAGTTGGTCAACATGGCTGTTTCCAATAGCTTTAAACAGGGCAGAGTGAAGAAAAATAAATTAAACCATGAAATGGCCTTAAAAGGATCAGATTATATCATTATTTTTATGCGTTACAATGTTTCAACCGGATGGTCATCTTCGGACACAACGTCAAATGTTTTCATACGTATTCATATGGTACAAAATTGAGAAAATAAATAGCAGATGACTCTATTTGTTAACGAATGTACAACGTGTTTGTAATAATTTTAAGTCATTGCGTTCTGAGTTATTTTGTTATCATTGTTGATTAACACCAACATATAAGTCGTTTTCGTGGTGTCTGGAATAGACATTCAAGTTTCTTCTACACTGTAACTTTATTGACGTCGTGCCAGAAGAAGGACATTTGTTCGAAACAGCTGTAGCACTTAAAAGATGAATTAGGAAGAAAATCACAAGAAAATCTGAATTTCGAAATTTTGAGGTTATAAAAGATCGTTAAAAATATTTTAGACTTACATTAAACACCAAACAATAATTTTTGCAATTTGTTAGCAATTTTAGAAAGCTAAGTACCGAAAATATAAAAATTACGGAAAACCGAAAGATTAAAAACTTAAAAACCTTAATTGGATGTCGGCAACTTGGGGCGGCCTACGTCTTCGAAGTCGGCCGAGATTATTTGTTCCATAAAGTTGATAATGATATTACTTAAGACTATGAATGTGAAACCAAAGCTACCCAGTTTAAAATTTTCTGAAAGTAGCAATCTCCGTCTTGCCCCAAGTTTTACTCGTGACAAGACTCGAAATCAGCCGAGATGGTCTCTTCCAAAAGCTTTAAACAGGATAGAATTAGTTTTAAATCGGTCCAAATATCATGAATAACGATCTCGAAATTATTTCTTGTCACGCACATAACTTGGGGCGGCCGATGTCTTCGAAGTCAGCCTAAATTATTTCTTATGCCATGAATACAACTTGGGCAACCGACGTCTGGAAATCGCCCGAGATCATTTCTTCCATAAAGTTGATAATGATATCACTTAAGACTCAGAGCACTAGACCAAGACTACCCTGTTTAAAGTTCAACAATCTCCAAATTTTCCAAACATCATGAATAACTCTCTCGAGATTAATACGGCGTAAGTTTTGCTCGTGAAGAGACATAACATCGAGATATGACATATTTAACTATCTCAACTGACGTCTTCGAAGTCGGCCGAGATAGTTTCTTCCAAAAACTTTAAACAGTGTAGAGTTGGTTCCAACTTGATCTAAGTATCATAAACGATCCCGAAATTATTTCTTATTACGAACATAACTTGGGGCGACCGACGTCTTCGAAGTCGGCCGAGATTATTTCTTCCATAAAGTTGATAGTGATATCACTCAGGATTCAAAGCGTGACACCAGTTTCCGGAAGAAACAATCTCGGCCGACTTCGAAGACGTTGGTCGCCTGAAATATCACAATGTTGTTGTGTTAAATTTCTTCTTATCATCGTATATATTAAGGTAAGAAATATAATTGGTAATCATACTTAACGATGAATATCTTTATTTTTTTTATTTTTTTTATTCTTACCGGTTTCGGCTTACACTGCCGTCCAAAAGAAAACAATGTCAATTCGATTTATGTTCTTTCTTAAAACCCAAACCATTCTTATTATTTTCTATGCTTCCCCACTACCTATTTCATAATTATCTCGTTTCTATTTACTACTACAACGTAAGTAATTCAATTTATTGTTATATATTTGACACCACCAAAATCAGAAGAAGAGAAAATAATAAGAATAGTACCAGTTCGATTTAGTTGCTTGTTATCAACTTTGTTACCAGTCTTGAATATCTTTATTAACAACTAAATTCAAGACAGATGAAATAATGAATCATGTTTCTGTGATTATTTCGTTGTTATATGAACAATTTATTTTTCTGAATCAAACAACTTAACATTTCTTTTGGTAAAAAAAAATGTTATTTTCGACCTTTACGTATCGCGATGTCATCAACTTGTGCGGGAAGTGTGGCGATTGGGTGGGCAGGAATAGCTCGAAGAATGCCATAGGGATTACTACGAGACGAGTCGATCGTGGTTTCACGCGAAATACATGGACCTTACGAAGGAATCACTCAAGACGCTGTTTGCTACTGAGGCTTCCTAGAGATACTCCGTTTGTCGCTCATCGCCACAGCCAGTTCGTCGTTTCTCTCTTCTCTCTCTTCAGCTTCGCCCTCTACAATGACTTTAGAGGTATTATTCGTACATGCTATTGGAAATGCATAGTGATATGCGCCCCAAATATGATGAACATCTAGTATTTGTTAAATTGTATAGTGGTCATATTTCCCACTTCGAAATTGCCATGAAAAGGATGCAGGAATGGCTGGCTGATATCGAAACTCTTAAGTGAGAATCAGTTCCTCAAGAAACGAGTGGATGAGTTGATGAGTAGGGTATCTGACCTGGAGCAGTACTCACGTTAAAATAACATCGCGATCGAGAGAGTTTCCGTTGGCACTGCTCGGGGGCTGAAGATTGTCAGAGTTGCTGATCAATGCAGTATAAATGATCATCTCACCCCTTCGAATAAGGCTTTATTTGATCGCGCCAGAAGGGTAGCTAGGAAAAAACATAAATATGTATGGACACGTAATTTTAAGTTGTAAACTGTAACTCTTTTTCCCTACTTAATCGATTTCTCTTGGTTTGTACGATGTGGTGTTCCTTTCGATTATATTAAGATTTTATTATCAAAATACTCGTGGTTTGAGGACGAAGCTGTTGAACTTCTATTAGACCTTACTTAATTCTGATTAGGATGTCATGTATCTGGTTGAGACGTGGTTGGATCCGAGTGAATGAGCGTATCCGAGTATTTAAGTATGATCGACTAAAAACGGATGGTAATAATCTAATGAGCCGTGGCGTTCTTATAGGTCTATCTGTATCTCTGTCTGGTTTAATCATGTGGACGCAGTTAGCATTGTTTTCAAGATTTTCAAAGATTTTCTTACCTTAACATATACGATGATAACATGAAATTTAGCACAATAATGCTACAAAAGAGACGATACAAAATTCCTTTTATTGGTTATAATGTGTGCTACATAGAAATAACATAACAAACTCCCTCGAATTCGACATCCACAGAAAAGTAACCTTCAGGGTTGTAATTATCCCAAAAAGCTCTTATTACTGTATTTAGCACAAACAGACCAACTTCCGTTTCTTTTTCAACCGCATATATTACGTCCCACTTAGTACAGACAAGCTAAAGACGGAGATCAAAAATATAGTAAAAATTGGCTTTAGTAACGGTTTCAAATTGGAAGAAATGCAAAACATCTACAATAAAATACACACTACAAAAATCTATAATATCATATGTCCTCATTCCAACAACAAAAACCAAACACATCGGTATACCTTTTCATCTTCTTCTTGAACATGAACTAAAGAAAAATCTACTAAAATTCAACATCACTGCAGCATTTTCTTCTGGCAAAAAAATCATCAATCTACTCCTGAATAACAAACAAAAACCAAGACAAGATGAATTAAGCGGATTACACCAAATCACTTGCTCAAACTGCCCAAAAACATATATAGGCCAAACGGGTAGAAACCTCACCCCTTCGAATAAGGCTTTATTTGATCGCGCCAGAAGGGTAGCTAGGAAAAAGCATAAATATGTATGGACACGTAATTTTAAGTTGTAAACTCTAACTCTTCTTTCCATACTTAGTCGATTTCTCTTGGTTTGTACGATGTGATGTTCCTTTCGATTATTTTGAGATTTTATTACCAAAATACTCGTGGTTTGAGGACGAAGCTGTTGAACTTCTATTAGACCTTACTTAATTCTGATTAGGATGTCGTGTATCTGGTTGAGACGTGGTTGGATCCGAGTGAATGAGCGAGTTTTTCCCAGATAATTATCGAGTATTTAGGTATGATCGACTAAACACGGATGGTAATAATCTAATGAGCCGTGGCGTTCTTATAGGTCTATCTGTATCTCTGTCTGGTTTAATCATGTGGACGCAGTTAGCATGGTTTTCAAGATTTTCGAAGATTTTCTTACCTTAACATATACGATGATAACATGAAATTTAACACAATAATGCTACAAAAGAGACGATACAAAATTCCTTTTATTGGTTATAATGTGTGCTACATAGAAATAACATAACAAACTCCCTCAAATTCGTCATACACAGAAAGGTAACCTTCAGGGATGTAATTATCCCAAAAATCTCTTATTACTGTATTTAGCACAAAAAGATCAACTTCCGTTTCTTTTTCAACCGCATATATTACGTCCCACTTAGTACAGACAAGCTAAAGACGGAGATCAAAACTTTGTAAAAATCGGCTTTAGTAACGGTTTCAAATTGGAAGAAATGCAAAACATCTACAATAAAATACACACTGCAAAAGTCTATAACATCATATATCCTCATTCCAACAACAAAAACCAAACACATCGGTATACCTTTTCATCTTCTTCTTGAACAAAAACTAAAACAAAATCTGCTAAAATTCAACATCACAGCAGCATTGTGTTCTGGCAAAACAAATCATCAATCTACTACTGAATAACAAACAAAAACCAAGACGAGATGAATTAAGCGGATTACACCAAATCACTTGCAAAAACTGCCTAAAACCAGCACCAAGGCCAAGGCCAAACAGGCAGAAACCTCACCCCTTCGAATAAGGCTTTATTTGATCGCGCCAGAAGGGTAGCTAGGAAAAAGCATAAATATGTATGGACACGTAATTTTAAGTTGTAAACTCTAACTCTTCTTTCCATACTTAGTCGATTTCTCTTGGTTTGTACGATGTGATGTTCCTTTCGATTATTTTGAGATTTTATTATCAAAATACTCGTGGTTTGAGGACGAAGCTGTTGAACTTCTATTAGACCTTACTTAACTCTGATTTCGATGTCGTGTATCTGGTTGAGACGTGGTTGGGTCGGAGTGAATGAGCGAGTTTTTCCCAGATAATTGTCGAGTATTTAGGTATGATCGACTAAAAACGGATGGTAATCATCTAATGTGATTACGCAGTTATGTGGACGCAGTTAGCATCACGCCGTGCGACTCACATGCAATGTTCATGTGTACTGTGTCTATAGTCCGTACCACGAGAAGTTAGAAAATCACTATAACAATTCATGAAATAAAATTTACAATCTCTTATTCATACTATTATTTTTTGTTTTCTAATAGTTTATAAAAATTTGAATACAAAGACATATTTAACATATACAATCTCTCCTTAACAGCATAGAAACATAATGCATCCAACATATCATTAGTTCTGCTAAACATATAACCCAAGATCGCTCGCATGGCAAGTGACAGTGATTCATCGCATAAAAGTATATGGAGCAGACGTATTCGCTAAAAACCATTTCACTCTAACACATTTTTCATATTTGTAACGTATACGTAAAATACATACAGCCGACCAATGATACAATATCTAACTTCATTAACGAGCTAAAATCCCTTATTGAACGTAACATCGACGATAAATTTCTCATATGCGGTGACTTTAACTTGCCCGAAATTTAATGTAATATTGACGCATCTAATTTCGCCTGCTCTGCTTCCCGTGCTAACTCTGCCTGTTCAGCTGATTTCTTAGACGCTATTTCCTTGTGCGGCCTTACTCAACATAATTATTTTACTAACACGTTTAATAATACACTTGATCTATTTCTCTGTAACTTTACTGGGATCACAATCGTTAATTTAACTAGCTTCCCTCTCGTAGGAGAGGATGTCAATAACAACACTCTTGAGTTTCAAGTCTCATTGAGTATTGCCCGGAATTTAGCTGAACGAAATTTTCCAAAACTACAACTTTCATAAAGCGCACTTTAATGATATTAATAACTTTTTAAATTCTATTTTTTGGTTGGATTAAATAAAATAACACTAGACGAGGTCACTAACGTTTTTCATTCTGCGTTGTGGTCCGCAATTTAGAAGTTTATTCTAAAGAACAAATTAATATCCTATTTGGTTTTCTCTTTATACGGTTAAAACTCTTATAGAAAAAGAAGCACACAAAAGATAGAAGCAATTTGGTAATCGAGCTGATTATTTGACTGTTTCATTATTGCAGGGTCGGGTTAAATATCTTATTGAGCGTGATCACAAACAATATATATATATATATAGAGAGAACAGACATACAACCAATCTAAAGCATTTTTGGTTGTACCGTTTGGACGAGGTAATGTTGAGTGATACCATCGCTTTCGATGGTTGGTCCGTCTGCTCACTTTTCTCCCAGTATTTTTGTTTAGTGTTTGTAGCCCCATCAGTCTGTGTTAATGATGACCATATTTCGAATGGAACATTTTACTACTCTTCGCTTAGATTTTGTAGAGGTTGATGGGGTTTTGGCTGAGTTAGCAATTGTTAAGACTAGTGGGGACTTAAAGATCTTTCTGTACCCCTACATTTGATCTATAACGCCTCTTTGAAGCAGTGCACTTTCCAACCATCTGGAAGTGTGCTCGTGTTCTGCCGAGATGTATGAAGGGAGATCGTAAAGATGTGTCAAATTATCGACCAATATCTTTGCTGTCAATTTTTAGTAAAATTTTCGAAAACCTAATTTACAAACGTATATTCTTTGCTGCAAAGAATGGGATTGATCGAAGATAGCACGTAGAGTTGTGTTGAAAGAATACAATTACTACATCACCACATCTCTTTATGATTTTTATCAAGTTGATGCAGTTTACACTAACTTTAGCAAGGCATTTGATCTTTGGTGGTGGTAGTCGGCTATTGACCTAGCTTAGGTATTACTTGAGTAGCAGATTGTTTCTGTTGGTGGATACTGCTCAGAGGAGGTTGTGATGTCTTCGGAAGTCATTTCGGTTCCCTACATGTATGTTAATGACATTTTCAGTGTCACTAACTGGTCAAACTGTTTAATGTATGCCAGTGACCTCAAAATCTTTCTTCGTGGATCTTCACCCACGGATTGCTCTAGGTTGCAGCGTGATAATGTCAACTTGGTGCGATATTTTCAATTAAATTTTTTAACATTGAATCCTTTGAAATACAATGTAATTACTTTTAAGCGAAAAGATAATATCATTACCTTCAATTACACATTAAACAGAGCAACTGTCTAAAGGATCCCATGTTAGAGAGAATTTGGCATTGTAATGGATAAACAACTACAGATCGATGTCCACATTGATAAAGTGATTAGTAAGCCTTGGCGTATACTTGGCTTTATTACTCGATCCACGGAACTGTTTTCAAATACATTATCCATCAAGGGATTCTTATTCTTTAGCGTTGTGTGAAATCGAACATAAATCGAATTAACGTGGTTTGCTGAGGATGGCACTGTAAGCCAAAATCGGTAGAAACCAAAAAATAACAAAATAAATAAAAAAATATTTAGGATGGTCGACGTCTTTGAAGTTGGCTCAGATTATTTCTTCCACCAACTCGTCTTAAGTGATAACATTAGCAAATTTTAAGAAAGAAATATTCTCGAGTTATATTCATGATATAAGGAATAATATCAGCCGACTTTAAAGACATCGGAGTATCGTTTTTCACATCGATTTCAAGACGTCGGCCGCTCCAAGTATCATGTAGAATGATCTTTTCGTAAATAAATTGTTTGTGATATCACTCAAGACCCAGAGCGTGAAACCACTTCTACCCTGTTTAAAGTTTTCGTAAAAAATAGTCTCAAAATTTTCCAAGTATCATGAATGATAATTTAAAGATTATTTCTTGTCACCAACACAAAAAGATAATTTGGGCCCGCGAAGTCGACTGAGAATCTTTCTTTCACAAAGTTGTTAATGATAAGATCAACTTAATAAAACTAAAAATTCTCAAAATGTTCATACTATATCTCTCGATAATTATACATGTGATAGCAAGAGTGAAAGAAAAAGGGCTTCTCTAACACTTTGACATACCTACAATATTCAGTGAAGTATCTGTTCTGCAAATTAAACTCAAACACACCGTATACAAAGCTGCGGTTCGTTGGAATTCCTGAACACCACCAAACGATTTCAATCCCTCAGTTTTGTGACCCTAAACTCTCCTCAATAATATAATATAAACCACTAACAATTTTAATTGAAGTTCATCTCTCTCCTCAATGATTAGGTATATTCTAAGTTATTACTGCAACTATCTTGTAACTCCAATTCAATTAACGATAAACAACTTAAAACGAAATGTTTATCAATCCGGGAAAATTCCAACCCCAATTAACATTCTCAAAAAATCATCTTTTCTTTCGCTTTGTATATAAGCTAATTAATTAAATATCTCGTTCCTGAACTTTTCGTAAGTACAGCTTAATAGATGCCTAATCTCATTCTAACAAAAAAAAACTTAAAAAAATCTAATTCAAAATCATTTTTAGACAAAAATAGTCATGGATCATAACACAACTTTGGCAGAACTCCTCGAATTAAATCTTCATGAATGCGAGGATGAAGTAAAAAATGTCGTTGATAAAGCGATTAAAGAGATGTCGATGGAAAAAATTTTGAGAGATCTAAATACGACGTGGTCTGCGATGGCGTTCGAGCAAGAAATTCATCCAAGAACGAAATCGAAACTTCTTAGGGCCAGCGAGGAATTAATCGAGACTTTAGAGGAGAATCAAGTGCAATTACAAAATTTGATTACATCTAAGTTTATTGCGCATTTCTTGGAGGAAGTCTCGGCTTGGCAACAAAAATTGGGATTGGCCGATTCGGTTATAACGGTTTGGTTTGAAGTTCAAAGAACTTGGACTCATTTGGAATCAATTTTTATGAGTTCGAACGATATTAGAAAACAACTCCCAGAAGACTCAGAAAGATTCGTTCAAATTGACAAAGATTTTAAGCTTCTCATGGAAGAAATGTCTCAAGTTCCCAACGTCGTTGAATCTACAAATCGCGAAGGACTTTTAGCTATCTTAGAAGCCTTACAAAGCAAATTAATTCTTTGCGAGAAAGCTTTAGCAGTTTACTTAGAAACAAAACGTTTAGCTTTTCCAAGATTTTATTTCGTATCTTCAGCGGACCTTCTCGACATTTTATCAAACGGAAATCAACCCGAATTAATATGCAAGCACCTCACAAAATTATTCGACTCAATCGCTAAATTAAAATTTGAAAATAACGAAGATGAGCATATAAATATAATTTTAGGAATGTTTGCAAAAGATGGTGAATACGTTTCTTTCGAAACATCATGTTCGAGTGAAGGCCCAGTTGAAGTGTGGTTAAATAGAGTTCAAACTTGTATGAGATCCACAATTCGAAAAGGAATCGGAGAAGGGGTGTTATCTTACGAAGAGAAACCGAGGGATCATTGGTTATTTGATTTCCCAGCGCAAGTTTCCCTTTGCGGGACACAAATCTGGTGGACGACCGAAGTTAACATAGCATTTGGAAGGCTCGAAGAAGGTTACGATAACGCAATTCGAGATTATTATAAAAAACAAGTTTCCCAATTAAGCACATTAATTACTTTGTTAATCGGCGATTTAAGCCGGCAAGATCGCCAAAAAATTATGACGATATGTACGATAGACGTGCATTCAAGAGATGTTGTAAGCAAATTGATCCAGATGAAAATTGATAATGCTTCAGCTTTTCAATGGGTGTCCCAATTAAGACATCGATGGTGCGAAAAAGTTAATCATTGTTTTGCTAATATTTGTGATGCTGAATTTACGTACAGTTATGAATATTTGGGGAATACGCCAAGATTGGTTATTACACCTTTAACGGATCGATGTTATATTACTTTAACTCAGGTAAAATTAAATTTGATTCTGTTTAGTCTTTAGTAGTATTTTTAGGTTTTATTTCTATCGTAATTTTTAAACTGGGTGGGGTTAAAACCGGCCGAGATTATTTCTTTTATAAAGTTGTCTAAAGTCGGTACAAAAAGTCAAGGCTTCTCACTTTAGAGGTCAGATTAAGTTATCAGTTTTTTCAAAATTAATTATTATTAATTAATTTTTTAAGAGCGATTTAATGGAACTATAGATTAAAGAGAAATAGAAATAAGACTTGTAAGAAGAATTATTTATTACGACCAGATCGTTTTCAAACTAACCGCACCCTAAAAATACAAATCTCAAAGTAAACAATTTTTAATTTTTCGGTTACTTTTGCACGGACTTTAGAGTACTGTTTCTCAAAGTGTGGATCGCGACCCAGTGGCGGATATCTGCTAGGCCATGAAACTGTTAGAAACTAATTTTACTACCAACCTTCTAATAAATACTGGTTCTAATAAAAAAATTGGTTAATAATAAGACATCCCTTCGATTCAAATCACTAACAAAATTTTTCGTTTGTCTCGTGGTACCTCTGTGATTAGTTATCATGTTCGGCAATTTATGAAATGCGTTAATTGGTCGAAAATATTGATGTACGAGAGCATGCGTCCGAATAAGTTATCACTTTTAAAGTCACCTTTAACAATGAGCTGGCAGATTTTTTTCAAAAGAAATTATTGTATATGAAGTTTGCAAACAATCTTCTTCCTTATTTTCTAAACAGTAATGAAAATGCACTTATGTATCTTATCTTATTAGCCTGAGTGTCACCAGAGCATGTAAACATCACACCATTGAAGGGAATTTAGAGGTGCCATCCATTAAAGATGCTGTTGAAGTGATTATTAGAGAAAAGAATCACTTTCCAACAATACTGTTGCAAAAAGAGTTGACAAAATCTTACCAATGTACCAACGTGTGTGATGTATCGTAAAATGACCTGCATGAAGATATCTTATTTTGTAAACCAAATAGTCGTGGAACGGACGATGAAATTTTCAAAGAAATGGATTTTAACATAAAGACAAACGACTTGGATTGAAAGAACTGTGTTGGTGTGTAGCAGAGCTCGACCTATGTGTGCCAAAAATAGTTATTAATTTTTGAAAGAAATCCCAATACTTAATTGTCTTCAAAAATTTGTTAGAAGCTGTGACCAACCTCGGATACTCTTGAAAACCATTAGAAAATGAATGGAAAGTTGTATTAACGCTAGATTTAGTACCGCAAAAAATAGCAGAAACCTTTATGCTTTCATGGAATCCTTGGAAACATTTTAAACCTTTGAAGGTTACATATCTAAATTTCAGAAAACTTTCTACTTGCATCACAAACCTTGGAAACATACAATATCTTTAACATATCTTGGAAATTGTGCAGTCATGAATCAGAGAATTAATGGAAATATGTAAAAAGGCTTCAAATATAACAAAAGTAGATTCCGGTTTTTTTTTGGGTCTGTCTATAAT
Organism: Onthophagus sagittarius; assembly: GCA_036711965.1. Lineage (NCBI taxonomy): Eukaryota > Metazoa > Arthropoda > Insecta > Coleoptera > Scarabaeidae > Onthophagus > Onthophagus sagittarius. The sequence continues at coordinate 10,977,932 of JASERS010000007.1, read as the reverse complement.
CTTAAAAATATCCGAAATTATCAAGAAATCGATAAAAATCCACAAGAAATAAATTGAAATGTATGATTAACGCAAAATTTAGCACTAATAAATTCCAAAAATCTCTCTAGATCTGTCACCATAATAGAAACTACTCAAAATTTTTGCCATTTCTTGGAAATTGTCAAAAATGAAGGGTAATATATAAACAACAGGATTTAGCACAAAGAAAATCCAGAAATGTCCCTAGATTTGTTACCAACTTCAGAAACATAAGTAATCGTTGGGATATCTTGGAAATTGTCTAGAAATCTCCAAGAAATGAATGGAAATATGTAAATGGCGCCAAATTTAGCAACAGTAATATCCAGAAATTTTACTAAGTCTGTCACTAACCCTGGAAACATTCAATATTGTTGACATTTCTTGAAAATTATCAAAATATCGATGAAAATCACCATAAAATAAATTGAAATGTGTGATTAGCGCAAGATTTAGCACTAATAAATTCCAAACATCACTCTAGATCGGTCACAAACCTATAAACCATTCAAAATCATTGCTATTTCGTGGAAATTATCAGAAAACGAAGGGTATTATGTAAATAACAAGATTTAGCACCAAAAAGTTCCAGAAATCTTCCTAGATTTGTTATCAACTTCAGAAACATAAGAAATCGTCGGAATGTCTTTTAAATTATCCAGAATTCCATGGAAATCGCCAAGAAATGGATGGAAATATGTAAATAGTGCCAAATTTAGCAACAATAAAATCTAGGAATCTTACTAAATCTATCATTAACCATGGAAATATTCAAGATTATTGACATTTTTTGGAAATTATCAAGAAATCAATAACCCCGAAATCCTACAGGGATGCTTTGGAAATCTTTTTTTGAGATATTTTTGGAAATACTCTGAGGAGTTCTTGAAAATTAAAATTGATTCCTATTAAGAGCTATAACTTCGTTAGTAGCTTTTAGGATACTTTGCAATGCTAGAATAACCTTGAAACCCTCAGAAATGCTGCGGAATTTATCATGATATTCTTTCAAATATTCCGAGAGATCTTGAAAATTGAAATGAATCACTATTAAGTTCTATAACTTCGTAAGTCGGTTTTAAGAACCTTTACAACACTTGAATAAAATTAAAATCCTACAAGAATGCTTTGGAAATTTTCTAGATGTTTTTGGAAATATTCTGAAGAGTTAGAGAAAATTAAAATCGATTCTTATAAAAATCTATAACTTTCTAAGTGGCTTTTAGGACCTTTTACAATCATTGAATAACTTTTCAAACCCCTCAGTAATGCTTTGGCAATTATCTAGATATTCTTGGAAATGTTTCGAGAGGTCTTGTAAATTAAGATGGACTACCATTATGTTAGTTCTATAACTTCGTAAGTAATTTTTAGGAACCTTTGCACCACTTAAACAACCTTAAATTCCTACAGGAATACTTTGAAATACTATTTGTAAACAATCTGAAGAGTCCTTAAAAATAAAAATTGATTCCTATTAAGATCTATAACTTCCTAAGTGATTTTTAGGAACCCTTGCAATGCTTGAATAACCTTATAACCCCTCAGCAATTCTTTGGAATTTATCTCGACTTTCTTAGAAATGCTCTGAGAGGTCTTAAAAATGTATTGCCATAAAGTTCTATAACTTTGTAACTGGTTTTTAGGAACCTTTACAACGCTTGAATAACCTTAAAATCCTAGAGGAATGCATTGAAAATCTTCTAGATATTTTTGAAAATATTCTGAGATTTATAACTTTCCAAATAACTTTTAGGAACCTTTACAATGCTTGAATAACCTTAAAACCCCTCAGTAAGGTTTTGGAAATTATCTAGATATTCTTGGAACTGTTCCGAGAAATCTTGAAAATTAAAATGGATTGTCATTAAATTCTATAACTTCGTAGCTGGGTTTTAAGAACTTTTACAACGCCTGAATAACATTAAAACTCCTGAGCAATCCGTTGGAAATTATCTAGGTATTCTTGGAAATGTTCCGAGAAGTCTTGAAAATTAAAATTGCCATTTTGTTCTATAACTTCGTAAGTAGGTTTTAAGAACCTTTACAATGTTTGAATAACTTTAAAATCCTATAAGAATGCGTTGGAAATCATCTAGATATTTTTGAAGGCATCCTGAAAAATTCTTGAAAATTAAAATCGATTTCTATTATAGATTTCTTCAAAATTAAATTTAAATTCATTTAATATCTAGAACTGCCTAATATGCCGTTAAACATTTTCAAGTACTTATATTTTTCTCAAATTGTTAGGAAATGTTTGGAAATTTAGAAACCTTTGTTAATTAAAATCCATTTTATGTGAATTCTTTTATTTTATATTATATTTTATATTTATTTCAAAGTTGTGTAAAGAGATAGATAGTCTTCATAAATCTCTTCTTTTGCATGCAGATGTATGTTGGTTATCTAGAATAAAAACTTTTACAAGATTACTGCAATTGCGCAAAAAAATCAATATCTTAAATCTTTACTGAACAAAGAATTTATTCCCACTCATACATGGTGCAAAGATCAGAGGGATTCGACATTTTTGCAGTTCACGATAAAAATCTAACGTTCATGAAAAAGCTTCTCTCTTGTGGAAGAGAGAATCGAAGAAGATACGTTTTACCATTTCGACTCATTTAATGTAGTTGAAAAGTAACTGTCGTTTATTGTGGGGAAGAGATGAAAAAGTTTGATACAATGAGCAAGATTTGTAATCAGTTTCAGGACAACTGAATTGTCACTAAAAGCTAGTGAAGAACTTAATGGCTTAGCAGAAGACACATTGTTAAAAACCGCGAAATTTTGGTATTCACTTGCTGATATCCACTACCTCATATTTATGTGATAAAATGGACGTGACACATTGATTGCCAGCAAACGTAGCTAAAATCTAAAGAAATATCTAAAGAAATAGGAAACAACTACAAGGTCTATCACGACGAGCTAAGTCTATATGTGTATGACAAACTGCAGCCACAATTTTTCTGAAATTTTGCCTTATCCATTCAAATTTTTTTTTCAAAAAATTTTCCTCTTTTTTAGTTTTAATCAACATAATTTCACAAAAATCAATTGTCCTTTAATTGTGACCCAGCCTTAAACTTTGTGCCAAAGAATAAGAATAAGGCCAGTACACAGGCTGTCCCGCAACGATTGAACAATGCCTGCTGTATTCTCTCAATGCTGTATTCTCTGATTGAAAATAGATAAAAAAGCCAAATAAATATTGGTCCGAAAATGGACCATTGTGGAAATTGTTAAAGTTTTCGTTTGATCAATGGATATTATTAACCTCATTAATTTTATTTTACGCCTTCATATACATACTAGATAATAACACTAACGAACATACAAATTTTATTAGTACATTAAAAAAACGTTACAAGAAAGAAGTTGGAAGGGGTTAAGTGGTTACTATAAGTTTACTATTTAATTCAATAAAACGGTTGAGTATGACCGCTATTAATTACTCTAAAGAAGATATACCGATTATGGGGTATTGCTACGTACTAGCTGATGGAAATGCGTCGTTAGCTGCTCGCCATTACACGCAAAGATGAACAGACAATTACCTAATGGCTACTCCAGCAGACTATTTCTCGTATTAAAAGAACCGGGAAGTGTACCCACAGTCATTCCACAAGAAGACATTACAAAAAGCCAGTGGAATTAGGTGTTTTGAGAAAAATTGGTAATAATGCTTCAACCAGCATTATTGGATTTCTGTACGAGAAAATATTAACAAACCAACTGTTCACCGCACCTTAAAAGAGCGATAGTTTTATTCTCACTACTACAACACTGTTCAAGCTTTAACGAAGAATGATGATGAAAACGAAAGATTCTTTGTAGATGGGCTATATAGAAACGACCCTAATACAACATTGTATTTGCGGAAGCAACATTTACTCAAAATGGAATTTTGAATTTCCATAATGTGCTCGTCTGGAGTGATGAAAATCCCCATGCAATACTTGTAACTCATCAACATTTTCTGGATATGTCTCAGATGATGAGGTACATCTTCATGACAGTGGAAATGAGTTTTTCAGATTTGCAAAAGATGTCGTATCAACGATATACTAAAACCTGGAGACAATGAATTTTTACAATAGTGACATTCATTCCATTATCATTAACCTATTAATGCCCACGGATTCCCATGAGAAGTAAAATTATGGCATTTGTAAGAATTACATCAATATGACTTAACAATACAACTTAAGCAGAGATTTCATAATTTTTTATTTAAACTTCCGAAAAATCAGGTATTTTTACCCGAGTACACTCAATTCATTCAGGATAAAATAACACCTCTATAAGATTGTGCTCCAAGAAATTTTGGAAAATTAAAATCAATTCCCATTTAATTCTATAACTTCCTAAGTATCTTTTGGAAAGTGTTACAATGCTTGAATAACCTTAAAATTCTTCAGAAATGTTTCGGAAATCTTCTAAATATTTTTAGATTACTTCGAGAGTTCTTGAAAATTAAAATAACTTTCCCTTAAGTTGTATAGCTTCTTAAGAAAGCATTTCTAAGTAGTTGAATATTCTTTAAATGTTTTGGAAATGTATTAGCAATCTCTTATAAATTCTTAAAAATGCTCCGGAATGCATTCAAAATTAAATTCAAATTCATATCTAATACCTAAAGCTGTCTAAAGCTGCCCTTAGACATTTTTAAAGAACTTGAATTTTCCTCAAATCGTTAGGAAATTGATGTAAATCTAGAAATCTTTGTTAATTCATATACATTTTCTGTGAATCCTTTTATACATTTCATTAAATATTTTTGTGGAAATTGTAAACTATATCAAAACACGACCCTTACAAACTCGTTAATTTCAAAAGTTATGCGAAAAGATTGATAATCTTCATATATCTACATTGAATACCATGTCCAGCGGGAAATTTTTGACAAGATTATTGGAATTACGCAATGAAGTCAGTTTACTTGGTAAGAAGAAGTCAATATTTTGAATCTTTACTGAACAACGAATTTATTCTCACTCATACTCGGCAAATATTTTCTGAAAGTTAAACCAACTTAATTTGTATCTGCAAGCATCAGAGGGATCCGAGATTTTTTCAGTTCACAACAAAAATCGATCGTTCATGATGATCGAATCAGAGATGACGACGAATCAAAGATGAAGAAGTTTTTATACACTGAGCTAGATTTATAATCCATTTCAAGACAACTCTCCAACTGAATCACTAAACACAAGTGAAGAACTTATTGATTTAAATCGTCGTTAATGCAATAATGGTAAGAAATAGGAAACAAATACATCCTTCTCACTGAATTATCACGTCTTATATTTAGTAAATAAAAATTGCACATCTTTCCTTTTTATTGAACAGAACTTAGCACAGTCACACAATTGATTATTGCATAATCAAGAAGATGCTGCACTAGAAATAAATAAGATACATCTTTTTCATATTAGGCAAGGGTACGTTGGTCAGTTTACACAGTCCATCTTTATCCGATGGGTCGTAAACCAGACAACTTTGGGAGTGATGTGATAATTATGTATTACTGAAAGATTATGGTCAGAAAAAAAAATTGGCAGAGATCATTAAGCTTTAACAAAGCAGCAGTGAATAATTTAACTACGAAGGCTTAACACTAGGACCAACACTGGAACTAAAAAAGAAAGCTTCTTACTTTCAAGCTTTTTACTTTGTGTCTTTTGAAAAAGACTGGTTCTTGAAAAACTAGTTCAAATGAACCAACGCTTCTCCCAACTGCATCAAACAGCTGTAGGATCAAATTGTGTAATGCAACGAGAGCAAGTTAAATATTTGGAAATAATGGCATGTTGTGGATACGTCGTCATTCTTGGCAGCCGTTTCGTCATGAGAAGATATTTATCCTCAAATCGCCCACAAACCGAACACAAATTGCAAAAACATGGAACGGGATTAGGTGTTCCAAGAAGGTAACAATCTGAATCATTATTCTAGCAACGTCAACGTTGACCTAAGACATCATGAACCATTGAAATCAATGAAACCAGTTTCTAAAAAAACGCCAAACAATTTTTCAAAGGATGCACGACAAAACCCGATGGTTTCTAGTTCCATGGTCAGTTTTGGTATTAGTCCTAATAACGGATTCAGTATTAGTTCTAATTTTAGTTCAGTGAATAATTTCTTCATGTTAAAAATTTTGGTCAATCATTAGTTCATAGCAAAAGTAAGAAGCAATTGCTCTAAAAGAAATCAAAAAGTCTAAAAATAATTAATGATTAAATCCGAGGAATCAGAAGAAGAATGTTAATGGTGAAAAGTAGCAAATATGGCATTTGTAAGAATTACATCAATATGAACTAACAACATATCTAAAAAAGAGATTTCATAATTTTTTATTTTAACATCGAAAGAAATCAGGTAGTCCTTATCCGAGTATACTGAACACACCTCTATAATATGCCCAATAATAATAATGCTTTATTACTCCAGAATTGCGGTAATACAAAATAAAGGTGACGTCATCGCTTCCCAAATTTAACTTTTTTACTTTCCAAAATTTTTGGCAGAAATAATTTCTTTTTGTCAAAGACGTCGATAATTCCACTTATTGCTGATGATAATCGACTTTGAAGACGTGGCCCTCCTCAAATTATGGTCGACGTCTTCGAAGTTGGCCGAGAATATTTCTGTCATAAAGTTGTTAATGACGTCACTCAAGACAACATTCGAAAAAAAAAATAATGAGTCGACTTTAAAGACGTGGACCATCCTAAATATTGTTTATGATACTTGAGATTCCCAAAAAGTTCAACCATGATAGACTCAGTTTCATGGAAGAAATAATCACGGCCGAATTCAAAATCATCATCAATATTGTTCACGATAATTAAGTATCATAGATCTTGATCAACTTATTATTAATTTTATTAACCTTTACATTTTTTTTATTAGTCCTTACATCTTGTTATGGGTGGAGGTCCAGCTGGTCCCGCTGGAACAGGAAAAACAGAAACAACAAAAGATCTTGGAAGAGCTTTAGGAATATCAGTCTACGTCTTTAATTGTTCGGAACAAATGGATTATAAATCTTGCGGAAATATTTATAAAGGATTAGCACAAACCGGCGCTTGGGGTTGTTTTGATGAATTTAATCGGATTTCCGTTGAAGTTTTATCTGTAGTTGCAGTGCAAGTAAAATCGGTTTTAGATGCGATTAGACACAAAAAAAGTAAATTTGATTTTATGGGAGAGATGATAGCTTTAGTTCCAACCGTGGGGATTTTTATCACAATGAATCCTGGATATGCTGGGAGAACGGAGCTCCCTGAAAACTTAAAATCCCAATTCAGACCTTGTGCTATGGTTGTACCCGATTTTGAACTCATCTGCGAAATTATGTTGGTTGCGGAAGGTTTTCAAGAAGCAAAAATTTTAGCGAGAAAATTTATTACTTTATACACTTTATGCAAAGAGCTTTTATCTAAACAAGATCATTATGACTGGGGATTAAGGGCAATAAAATCCGTTTTAGTCGTCGCTGGATCTTTGAAAGTACAATTAGTTTTTCCACATAATTATTTTTAAAAACAAAAACATTTTCAGCGAGGCGATCCAGGACGTCCAGAAGAAGAAGTTCTTATGCGCGCATTAAGAGACTTCAATATCCCTAAAATCGTCACTGACGACACTCCAGTTTTTATGGGATTAATCGGTGATTTATTCCCAGCTTTAGAAGTGCCTAGAAAAAGGGACGCCGATTTTGAAAGAACCGTCAAACAAGCCGCTATTGATTTATTGCTACAACCAGAAGATAATTTCATTTTAAAAGTGGTCCAATTAGAAGAATTATTAGAAGTGAGACACTCGGTATTTATAGTTGGAAATGCGGGGACCGGAAAAACTCAAGTGTGGAAAACGCTGTTTAAAACGTACCAAAACATGAAACGAAAACCGGTATTTAATGACTTAAATCCGAAAGCTGTAACGAACGATGAACTTTTTGGAATAATTAATCCGGCCACTAGGGAATGGAAAGACGGGTTATTTTCCGTTTTGATGAGAGACCAAGCAAATTTAATCGGAGAACATCCCAAATGGATAATTTTAGATGGTGATATCGATCCTATGTGGATAGAATCCCTGAACACAGTTATGGATGATAACAAAGTTTTAACATTAGCTAGTAATGAAAGAATCGCCCTCACACCCACGATGAGGCTTATTTTCGAAATATCTAATTTAAGAACTGCTACTCCGGCAACCGTTTCAAGAGCTGGAATACTTTACATTAACCCACAAGATTTGGGGTGGAACCCTTACGTGACAAGTTGGTTAGAAACACGAACAAACCAAGTTGAAAAATCAAACTTAATCATGCTTTTCGATAAATACATCCCAATTTGTCTAGAAAACGTACGAACAAGATTCAAAAAAATTACCCCCATCGTGGAAACAACCCACATCGAAATGCTGTGCCATCTTTTAGACTGCTTATTATCCCCGATCAACACCCCACCAGATTGCCCCAAAGAATGGTATGAACTATATTTTGTTTTTAGTAGCGTGTGGGCTTTTGGATCAGCTATGTTTCAAGAACAGGTATTTTTATCAAACATTTTAATCGAAATTATATATATTAATAATTTTTGATTTAGGCCACCGATTATAGGGTGGAGTTTACTAAGTGGTGGGTTAATGAGTTCAAATCTGTTAAATTTCCGACTGGTGGAACTGTTTTTGATTATTTTATTGATTGTGAAACTAAACAATTTTTACCTTGGGCTGAAAGCTTGGGACGATTTGAATTGGATCCAGATATGCCTTTACAGGTAAATATATTAATAATTATTAATCAGTCGTTTCAAGTTTTTGCTAATTAATATAATAATTAATCATTAATTGTGGGGTATATATACATTATGTACTTATTACTAGATTAGCTACCATATTCAAAAATTAAAGTGTTATAAAACACATTATACACAACATAAACATAACTTCCTGGGCATAACGTCCTTCAAAATGTCCGAGAATATTTTTTAATGGTATGAATTCTAGTTAAAATAACCGACGTCTACGATTTCAAGTATGCTTCCAAATCCCAGGTTTTCTGTTAATAAGAAAATTAATTTCTGACACGAAATCGGACGATATTATTTCTTGCATAAACTTCAAAGAGGATAGACCTGATTTTTCCGAATCCTGAGTGATATTATGAATAATCTCGGCCGACTTCGGAGACGTCGGCGGCCCTAAATATTCTTTCTGATATGATGATGTCTTCAAAGTCGGCCGAGATTAATATTCGTATCACTCAAAATTCAAAGCGTGAAACCAAAACTACCTTCTTGAAGTTCAGAGGTTAAACAGTCTCGGCCAACTTTGAAGATGTTGGCCGTCCTAAATATTGTTTCTGATACTTGGAGCAGCCGACGTTTTCGAAGTCGACCGAGATTATTATTCGTATCACACAGAACTCGAAGCGTGAAACCAAAACTACGTTTCTTAAAGTTCAGAGGATAAATAGTCTCGGCCAACTTTGAAGATGTCCTAAATATTGTTTCTGATACTTGGAACGGCCGACGTCTTCAAAGTTGGCCAAAGTCATTATTCGTGTCACTCAGAATAATGACACATAGAAAATCTTGGCCGTCCTAAATATTGTTTCTGATACTTGGAACGACCAACGTCTCCAAAGTCGGCCAAAGTCATTATTCGTGTCACTCAGACCTGGAAGCGTGAAACCAAAACTACCTTCTTTGAAGTTCAGAGGATAAATAATATCAGCCGACATAGCCGATAGTGTTTGCGCCCCCTAGCGGTCATCTTAGGAACCTGAAAATAATTTCCAGCATTTTCTCTTAGCCACTTTAGCCATAAGATATTTTTACTACAAGTTTCTACAATAAGTACTCTCCGAGATATGGCGCCTTGCCCGCTTATTTGGCTACCCTGTACATATTAGTGCTGATTAAGTCTTTTTGAGACTCGACGGGATGAGAATGTTGGCGTTCTGATGTTTCAATATCTCCCGAAAGAATTCTATCTTTTATTTATTCTTCAGTTTAAATGCTTATCATCAGTTAAATGATCAATTAAATGTACACAATCGTGAAGTTAACTCTTCAACTTTTTATTTGCTGTTTTGATCCTGTTAATGAACGGAACGTTTTGTTATTTCTACACAGAAATCTAGAACATTTTGATAGTCCCCATCAGAACTATGCTTTTCATTGGCATTAGCAGTCTGTGTGTCTGTTGCTTATTTTTCTTTTATGTATGTCACTGTATGTATATATACAGTACGAATTTGTTAGTCGTCGTAAGTCAAGGTCTGCCTCTAATTAAATATTTCGGTCCTTGATTCAATTTTTTCACACTCTCTGAACCTGCTTTCTTGCTTGTTTTCCGCCTCTTGGGCTTCTTTAGATAACTCTCTTCTGATTACTATCTTCTAGGCGTAATGGAATTAGTGACGGCAGAAATAGAGGTGCATCTCTTCTCTCAAATTTATTTCGGAATTTTTGCTTATAATTTTCATGACTTCCACTACCATCAAACCCCACATACAATGCAACGTAAAATTACATTTTATTTCTGATCGCACATTTGAACATTTCAACATTTTATCAGAGATGTCCTTAATAAGACATGATTTGACAAGTGAAACTACATTTTAAATGTATTCTCTTTAAAAAACACAAATATAAAAGCCAAAACAGAGCTTCAAAACATCGATATCATAACGAGAATAAATATAAGATCAGCAATTATGTGTTAAGTAATTTTTGACTGCCAATTTTTTCGTTTTCTGGAGCAGAAACTGTAACACTGATTATAAGGATCTGAGGATCGCGTCCCCCGCCGCTAGGTAGCGCCATCGTCGACCATTACATGAGGATCACTTTTTTAGTGCCACCACTCGCCGCTAGATGGCGCCAGTTGCTTAATTCCGCTGCTCACCGCTAAATGGCGCCACCATCGGCTGATCCTCCGATTCTTTGAGGATCATTTCCGGTCCAGAATCGGTATTTCTATACTACTTAAAACTAAACTTCGTTGAAATTTATGAAATTGATAACCTCGGCCGATTTCGAAAACGTCGGCCGCCCTAAATATTATTTCTGATATTTGGAGCGGTCGACGTCTTCAAAGTCGGCTGCCCTAAACATTGATTCTGATACTTAGATACTTTAGACACTAAATATTATTTCTGATATTTGCGGCGGTCGACGTCATCAAAGTCGACCAAGGTTATTATCCGCATCACTCAGGACTCGAAGTGTGAAATCAAAACTACCCTCTTTGAAGTTCATAGAATAAATAATGTCGGCCTATTTAAACCAACTTAATTATTGTTTTTGACACTTGGAGCGACAGACGTCTTCGAAGTCAGCCGAGATTATTATTCGTATCACTCAGAACTCGAAGCATAAAATCAAAACCACCCTCCTTGAAGTTAAAGGAATAAATAATCTCAACGTATTGCGAAGACGTCGGCCGCCCTAAATATTGATTCTGATATTTGGAGCGGCCGACGTCTTCGAAATCGACCGAGATTGTTATCCGTATCACTCAGGACTCGACGCAAACCAAAAGTACTCTTCTTGAAATTAATGGAATAATAATCTGGCAGGCTTCGAAAACGTCAACCGATTTAATTATTGTTTTTGAGACGTCTTCGAAGTCGACCGAGATCATTATTCGTATCACTCAGAATTCGAAACGTAAAACCAAAACTACCCTCCTTGAAGTTAATGGAATAAATAATCTCGGCCGACGTCGTCGAAGTTGGCCGGTCTGAATATTGATTCTGATACTTGTAGCGGCCGACGATTTCGAAGTCCGCCTTCAAAAATCTGCTTGAAGTTTACACAAGAAATAACCTGGATTTTCTATCCGAAACTAATTTTCTTGTTAAAACAAAACCCGGGATTGGAAGCATATTATAAATAAACTTTTATAGCAAACGTAATATCAAATTTTATTCTTAATAACATTCACTTTTGCTCTCAGTTGCGGAAATATCAAGGGAAACATGAAAATTGAATGAATGCGTATTCCATGCTTTTAATAGTAACTCTCGGGATTCGAAGCATATTACAAAACACTTTTAGAACGAAATTTATAGCAAATTTCATTCTTACCAATTTTGCTGTCTTTCGCCTTTGCTTTCAAATGCATAAATAACGAGATAAATACGACGATATTAAAATTACATACGTAATGCACGAATGATTAAATAAATGATTATAAAACATAACGCAAATATGAATAGAATGTGGTTAAATTTAAAAGAATGAATGAAATGTCGGCTAATAAAAATCTAGAAATAAAAGGGTTGATGAGGTAAGTAAGAGAAATGCGTAACTCTCAATGTTATTTTAACGATGGCATTAAAAAGCAAGTAAAATAGCTGAGTCAGCGAGTAGGGTCGATCTCGAATTGTCCTTAACGTCGTCGTTTTGCCCCCACAATTAAGTCGAAATAAATTACCAATTAGCTAAAAGCCCGATAAAGAGAAACGAAATTCCGTAGGCTGTCCTGGTGCACACCGCAGAGTCAATAAGGGTGCGATATTTCCTGAATCTATTAATGGAGAAGAAGCATCCAGTGATGTTAGTTGGTACAGCTGGTAGTGGTAAGACGGTTTTAGTGGGGGAGAAATTAACATCCTTATCCGAGAATTATGCCGTAACGAACGTTTCATTTAATTTCTACACCACGTCGGAAATGCTGCAAAAGATTCTGGAGCGCCCTCTGGAGAAAAAAGCGGGGAGAAATTACGGACCTCCCGGTAACAAGACCCTCATCTATTTTCTAGACGATATGAACATGCCGGAGGTCGACACGTACGGAACAGTACAACCGCACACACTCATTAGGCAGCACCTGGATTACAATCATTGGTATGACCGGAACAAATTGACGTTGAAGGATATACATAATTGCCAGTACGTTTCGTGTATGAACCCAACCGCAGGAAGCTTTACAATTAACCCGCGCCTCCAGCGGCATTTCTATGTCTTCGCTATCAGTTTTCCTGGCAGCGATGCCCTTACCACAATTTACCACGCCATCCTCAGCCAACACCTTGCGAATCCCGAACTTAAATTCCAACCCCACCTATTCAAGTTTGCAGATAACGTTGTAGCCGCTTCGGTTGTATTACATCATAAAATATCGCAAATCTTTTTACCCACCGCAATCAAATTTCATTATATCTTTAATTTAAGGGATATCTCGAATATTTTCCAGGTAATAAATTTCGTTTATATTAATTTTTTTATATTTATATAAATTTTATTTAGGGGCTATTATTTAGCACAAATGATTGTGTTAACGAGCCGTGTGACCTCGTACGACTTTGGACGCATGAATGTCAACGTGTTTACGGAGATAAACTAGTTGAGGATAAAGACATTGACGCATTCAGCAAACTTGTCCATGATATCTTTAAGAAACACTTCGAGGTTATTTAGTTGATGTTGCAATATGTTCTTTTTAACGAAGATATACTCCGCAGGATGTCGACGAGTCTTTCGTTTTCGAAAAGCCCAATATATTCTGCCATTTCGCCGGCGGGATTGGTGAGCCCAAGTACATGCCTATTGACAAATGGGCCACTTTGCACAAACTACTGACTGAGGCCATGGTCAGCTACAATGACCTCGTTGCTGCAATGAACTTAGTTCTCTTTGAAGACGCCATGATGCATGTTTGCCGGTAAATAAATATGTTTTTAGTGAAACCAATTCGATTTGCTCAAACAATTCATTTGAGATCAACGACCCTCATAAAACTTTTTAACCCCAAATCGCGCAAATCAACAATATATCGACACGAGAACTTACTCACAATTTTATTTGGGACGAAAAGTTTGCTCGCCGAACTTTCAACTCTTATTGTATCAAGTCCCTTCGAGATAAAACGTGTCTCCTAATACGTCATTCGATATTTTAAACTAATAGTCCTAATAAAATCTTTCTTTCAGTATTAATAGGATTTTAGAATCCCCGAGAGGAAGTGCTCTCTTGGTGGGAGTGGGCGGAAGCGGAAAACAGTCCTTATCCCGATTAGCAGCCTTCATATCCGCTTTGGAAGTAGTTCAAATCCAACTAAAAAAAGGTTACGGTATTCAAGATTTGAAAAATGAAGTTTCCGGGTTGTATTTAAAGTCGGGGTTAAAGAATGTGGGGATAATGTTTTTAATGACAGATGCGCAAGTTCCCAACGAACAATTTTTGGTGTTAATAAATGATATGTTATCATCGGGGGAGGTCCCCGACATGTTTCCCGACGACGAAATAGAAAATATAATTGGAGGGGTTCGAAACGAAGTGAAAGGGGCGGGCTTGGTCGATACTAGAGAGACATGCTGGAAATTTTTTATAGACAGGGTTAGGAGACAATTGAAAATAGTCCTTTGCTTTTCCCCCGTGGGGTCCACGCTTAGAATTCGTTCCAGGAAGTTCCCAGCAATTATAAATTGTACTCAAATCAACTGGTTCCACGAATGGCCGCAAGAGGCTTTAGTATCCGTTTCACTCAGATTCCTAGAGGCATTGGAAGTACTTCCCGAAACCCTAAGAGATCAAGTAGCACAATTCATGGCTTACGTGCACACTTCCGTAAATACCATGTCAAAGCAATACCTCCAAAACGAAAGAAGATATAATTACACCACCCCAAAATCTTATTTAGAACAAATAAACCTTTATTCAAAACTTTTACGCCAGAAATCGCAAGAACTATCCGGAAAAATCCAACGATTAGAAAACGGCTTAGATAAGCTCAAAAGCACAGCGGAACAAGTAGACGAATTAAAAGTAAAATTAGCCGTACAAGAAGTAGAATTAAAAGAGAAAAACGAAGCCGCCGACGCTTTAATCGAAATGGTCAAAATCGAAACGGAAAAGGTTTGTATCGAAAAAAATGCGGCTGATGAAGAAGAAAAAAAAGTCGCCATAATCGCCGAAGAAGTAACGAAAAAACAAAAAGACTGCGAAGAAGATCTGATGAAAGCCGAACCAGCTTTAACAGCAGCTCAAGATGCTCTCAACACCTTAAATAAAGCCAACCTCACCGAATTAAAGAGCTTTGGGTCTCCCCCAGGTGCCGTCACAAATGTTACTGCCGCAGTTATGGTTCTTCTCGCGCCTGGCGGAAAGATCCCAAAAGATAGAAGTTGGAAAGCCGCGAAAATCGTCATGGCCAAAGTAGACTCCTTTTTAGATTCCTTAATTAATTACGATAAAGAAAACATCCACCCGGACGTAATAAAAGCCATAGAGCCTTACTTGAAAGATCCCGAATTTGACCCCGACTTTATAAGATCTAAATCAGCTGCAGCCGCTGGTTTATGCGCTTGGGTTATTAACATCATCAAGTTTTATGAAGTCTTTTGCGATGTTGAACCGAAACGGAAAGCGCTCGCCCAGGCCAACGCCGAATTAGCAGCCGCACAAGAGAAATTGAGTTGTATTAAACGGAAAGTTGCCGTAAGTTTCTTTCGACGTTTTAAAAAGAAACTTTTAAAAACATTATTTCAATTTTAGTCGTTAGAGGAACAACTAGCTAAATTAACATCTGATTTCGAACAAGCTATTGCCGAAAAAACACTTTGTCAGCAAGAAGCAGATGCTACAAATGCGACCATTTCTCTGGCCAACAGGTTGGTTGGGGGGTTGGCCAGCGAAAACGTCCGTTGGGCTCAAGCTGTTGATAATTTTATTCAGCAAGGGACAATGCTTCCCGGGGATGTCCTTTCTATCACGGCTTTTATTTCTTATGTTGGATGTTTTACGAAGCAGTATAGGTTGGATCTTCTCCATAAAATGTGGTTTCCGTTTTTAAAGAATCTTGATGTATGTATTCAAAGATTATTAACAAATTATAAACATTTTTACATACTCCACCCATTAAGAATTAGATCAAAATTTGAAACTTCGGTAAAATAATGATTTATTATCAACTAAAAAAAGTTAAAGTATAGTTGAGTAAAACAAAACAAAAATTAACATTTTTAAAAAAGTAGGTTGTATTCAGTTTGTACTCCGTTGTGGACAACAAAAAGTAGGTTGAATTGCAGACATAAATTGCAACATAATTGCGACCCAAATATTGTTTGTAACTATGGAACATTCTCGGTCAACTACGAAGACGTCGAGATTATTTCTTATATCATGAATACTATATATGATGATACATCTTGGCTGACTTCGAAGACGTCGGCCGTCCCAAATATTGTTCGTGATTAAGAAGCATTCTCATCTGACTTCAAAGACTGGCCGACGTCTCCAAATGTTGTTGTTGATTAAGAAGTATTATCGGCCAACATCTTCGCAGACAGCCGTCCCAAATATCTACAATTTTTGATGTTTGCAATTAAACCTGCTTTTTTGTTGTCTATAGCTAGTTTGAGTTTGGTTGGATTTCAATAAAAATCGTCCTCGATGCCTGTTCAATGCTTGGCACGACAGACGTCTTTAAAGTCGGCCGTCATTACTTCTTATATCAAGTATAATATTTGGAGCGGGTAACGATGAAGTCGGCTGAGATTATATCATTCTAAGTAGTATTGAGTGATTAAGAAATTATATAATGATCAAGAAGTATTCTCGGCCGACTTCGAAGACGTCGGCAGTCCCAACTATCTGAAATTTTGGAAGTGTGCTTTTTTGTAGTCTACAGCTGATTTGAGTCATAGGTTGGATTGGGTTCCAAAAAAAGTCGTCGTCAATGCCTCTTCAATTCTTTGTATTAAAAGATTAAATCTTATATCAAGAATAATAATTGGGGCAATCAACGTCTTCGATGTCGGAAAAATTATTTCATCCTAAGTAGCATTCATGATATAATAAATAATGTTGGTTGGCTTCGAAGACATCGGCTGCTTCAAATATTGTGTGTGGTTAAGAAGCATTCTCAACCCACTTTAAAACGTCGGCCACCCCAAGTATTGTTCTTGATCAAGAAGTATTCTCGGCCGACTTCGAAGACGTCGGCCGCTCAACTATCTGTAATTTTGGTATTCTTTAATTAAATCTCCTTTTCTGTAGCCTAGAGTTATGTTGAGTTTGGTTAGGTTGGGTTGGGTTGGGTCCCAATAAATGTCATCATCGATGCCTCTTCAACTCTTGGTACGGCCGACATCGTAGAAGTTGACCCAGATTACTTCTTATATCAAGAACAATATTTGGGGCGGCCGCCTTCAAAGACGTCGGCCGAGTTGCTATAGCTAATTTGAGTTTGGTTAAGTTGGGTTTAGTTCCAATCAAAGTCGTCCTCAATGCCTCTTCATTTTTTAGGAAAGCCGACATTTTCGAAGCTGGCCGAGATCATATCACCCTAAGTAGCATTCATGATATAAGAAATATCTCGGGCGATTTCGAAGACGTCGACCTCCCCAAGTATCTGCAATTTTGGATGTCTCTAATTCGGAGGTTCCCAAAGTTTTTCTTCCGCGGGGCAATTTAATATTACCGAAACTTTTGACGGAAAAAATCTAAATACCGTATTCATTCGAATCTAAGGCGCACCAGATTCTATTTATTTTCATGATTGTAAATATGATCTCTTTCGATGAAAAAAGAGAAAAATGTTAAAATTGTGTTGAAAAATACATAAATTAAAATATTACGCAATAATGTTTAAAACACAATCTATTTTATTTATAAATATTATACCGGGTGTTCCAATTAAATTGACAAAATAAAATCGATTTGAAGGGATTTTCATATTTAAAATTAAGTTGATTGTCATCACCATTGAATGCCCCTCTTCAAACCGAATAAAATTTATCCGGACTTTTTTTAAGTCCAATGCTTAGTTGGTCTAACACATAGCATACAATGTCCCCAAAATGCGTATACAACGGAAAACCATAGATTATTAGGATCAAAATAGGTCGATTTAAGTTAAGTTGTCTACAGGATGTTTACGGTGTTGTGATTTTATTTTCAAAATAGGGTTCATTGAACTTATTTCCGTGTTGTGAAATGCGGAGTTGCTCAATATCTTTATGAATTGGCATAAAGATATTGATGAAGAAGGAATTATTTGAAAAATTCGGCACGATAGAAATGGTTTTATATTTAGTAAATCTAATTAATTATGTAAACTAATTAACTTTAACAGTAATACCTCTATTATTATGCTAGTTTTGTTAAGACATTTTTATGTTATTTACTTCCTTTTAAGATGTTTTATCGCACCTTTAAAATAAAATCATAAAACAGTATATTCAAAGTTACTTCGTTTCGCCGGTAGAGAACTTCAAAGTTAGCAAAACAAATTCTTTTATTTTTTTACAATTATTATTTTCACCCTTTTTTTACGAAATGTCATTTGTCGTTTGAGTCTTTTCTTAACTTTGTTTATTCAGCACTCAGCACCCATATATATATTTAATCATATATTTATTTCTTTATCATATTTTGTACTCTATCTTATATTTTATATTGCATCTAAGAGACTAAATTATTAGGAACATCTGTGTGAAAAAAATAGTTCATATTAGATATGAACGAATACGGCATCTTATTTATAAGATTTATTATCTATTTTACTATTTACTTATTTATTTTTTGATAAAAATATAATATATCGAATCGATATCGCGGCCGAATTATATTGATGATATAATTGACATTAGAAAAAAAGTATTATTGTTGAAAAATTAATAATTACTGTCGGTTATTCTTCAGGTATCTTAAATTTTGTTCGACTCCTTAATTTCAGTAAACATTATATTGAAGAAAGAAAATTTAACTTAAAAAAATTTAAGTTGTTTGAGAACATTTGAAAAATTATTTAAATCGTTGATTAAAAATTTTTTTGAAGCAGAAAACATTTGTTACAAAATTTTGAACTAAATATTATAATCCTAAATATATTTCTTAATTTTGCAGAAATTGCAAAGTTAAACTTTGAAATGTTAGATTTAAAGTTAAGATGACAATGAAAACGAATTAAATAAAACAATGGGAATTAAATGTTGAATTGAAAAAATTGAAACTATACGTATTGCAACTAAGATTAAATTCTGTAATTAAATTAAAAATAAAAAATAAAACGAAAAATATTTCTGTCCCTTACAACATGTAAACAGAAAATCGAAATGAAAGTTAATTTTAAAAACCGAAAACATTAATTAGGATCGCGCTTTATTTATTAATTCGAATTACGCTTTTAGATAAATTTAAATATTTAAATTTTATTACTTCAATTTTTTTTTAGTTTCTTAAATTTCAATTTTTTCAATTCAATATTTCATTGTCATTTTAACGTTAAATCTAACTTTTCAAATTTCAAATTTTCAGTTTTTTAAAAATTAATAAAACATTTACGCTACAATGGTAATATTTACTGCAAACTTTTAACACTTTAACAAACTTAATTAACATTTAATTAACAATTTTAATAATTTTTCAAATATTTCTCAAACAACTTAAAAAGAAATTTGTATCTTGAATATATATATTTTTTTTTAATTAATATTTTTTTTTTAAATACCTCTTCACATATAAAGATAAGCACGCTGAACAATTACAACAGAACAAACCTATACAAAAGAATAAAAATTTCTCATAATATGAGTGATATAATGAGATTGGGAATATATAAACAACAAATAATTAACACTGTATATAACAGATTCTTGACGTATTCGAAAGTTTCCTGAGGATGATCTAAGACCGAAACCGGTATAATAAAAATCACATTTTCATCTAACAATAAAAAGATACGTTTCATCTTAACCATAAGGATGGAAAGGAAAAACATCCTCAACAATAAGATTTAAGATGTTTCTATGATTTTGATCTTACAACGAGAATTATTATAATTTTTCAACTTTCATTATTAAGATAATATTTTTTTCAAATATCACTTTTGTTATTTTTAATCGTTTATAATTACAGTCGTGCCTGAAGATGTGCTTCATTTAACATATGATGAACCTGGAGAATTCTCTAGCTATTTTACAAAAGCAGGTTGAATTGGAAATACTTGTGGCGGCCGACATCTTCGAAGTCGACCGAAATTACTTGTCACTTATATCACTTGCTTATGATGATATAATCTCGAAGACGGCGGCCGCCTAAGAGGTTGAGGACGGCTTTCATTGGAACCCAACCCAACATAACCGAACTCAAACCAGCTCTAAAATACAAATGAGGAGGTTAAATTGCAGATTTCCAGAGTTGCAGCTAGTTGTGGCGGTCGACGGCTTCGAAGTAGGCCGAGCCTTATTTATTTCTTAATCACGAACAGCATCTGGGGCTGCAAAGATTACCTATTATATCAAGAATAACATTTGGGGCTGCCGACGTCTTCGAAGTCGACCGAGATTATTTGTTACATCAAGAATAATATTTTATACGGCCGACGTCTTCCAAGTCGGCCGAGAATACTTCTTAATCACGAGAAGCATTTAGAGCGGCCGACGTCTTCCAATCGACCGAGATTACTTGTTACATTAAGAATAATATTTGGAGCGGCCAATATCTTGAAAGTCAGCCGAGAATACTTCTTAATCACGAACGGTATTTGGAGCGGCCGATGTCTTAGAAGTCGGCCGAGGTTACTTTTTATATGAAGAACAATATTTAAGTAGTATTCATGGTATAAGGAATAATCTCGGAAAACTTCGATGATATCAGCCGACCCAAATATTGTTTGTGGCTAAGAAGTATTGTCGGCCTTCTTTGAAGGTATTGGTCTTGAGGTATCTGCAATTTTAGATATCTGCAATTCAATCTGCTCTAAGAACCTTCTTGTAACCACATGTCTCCGAAGTCGGCTGAAATTAGTGCTTACATCAAAAATAATAACCATCTTATAACCATAGCAGGGTGGGGTCTTACATTATGCCATCAAAAAGTGGCATTCTGCAACATCTGCATGAAAGGTACTAATACCGATTCCAAAAAGTTGTCCAACCCAACCCATCCCTACTCCTATTAAAGTCATTACAAGGCATCTACTTGACAGTTTGACAATCAAATAAACCAACATATTCTGAAAATTGATAATAAAGCATTATTTTACTAAAATTTCAAGATTGTGGTTTAAATTTTAGTTGGTGGTGGATTTCATATGAAAATGAGCATATTTAGTTTTAATGATATTTTTAGCCCCCAATTCCAATAACAATAGATTTAGATCCTTTATCATTGTTAACTGATGATACGCAAATAGCAAAATGGCAAAATGAAGGATTACCAAGCGATCGAATGTCTACGGAGAACGCAACAATTTTGTCAAATTCGGATAGATGGCCCTTGATGATTGATCCACAGGTAAAGGAGTAGAATTAAAATCCCTAGGGGTAATTCCGTCGTACCCTTTCAGCTCCAAGGTGTCAAGTGGATTAAGCAAAAATACGGGGAGACATTGCAAGTGATCCGGTTGGGTCAAAAAGGGTTTTTGGACACGATCGAGAAGTCCATAAGCTCGGGGACGACGGTGTTGATGGAAAATATAGGGGAATTCGTCGATCCAGTCCTCGATACCCTTCTGGGGCGGAACTTAATTAAGAAGGGAAAGTAGGTATGAAATATATATCATTTGAAAATAGTATTTAATTTGTTGTAAAGGGCCATTAAAATCGGCGACAAGGAAATCGAATATAACCAGAACTTCAGGCTCATATTACACACCAAGCTGGCCAACCCTCATTATAAACCGGAAATGCAAGCTCAGACAACTTTAATTAATTTTACTGTTACTAGAGATGGATTAGAAGACCAATTACTGGCCGAGGTTGTTAAAGCGGAACGACCGGATCTTGAAGAGCTTAAGGTAATTTTAAATTTCTTTTCATCTACCATCAATCTATTTCACGGCCCATTCAAATTAAAATCTGAATAAAATAAATCTGTTCCATTAATTTCTTTTCAATTGCAATATATCTTTGAAAGATATAACTGCAAATTGTGTAACGGCAAATTGACATATTAATAGAGATAGAGTAGTCAGTTAGAGTACATAATGGTACTGTTTGCGCTGTTTAACACATAATTAACATAATAGAATCGATTAACCCAATCTTCCTGTCATATATACGGCAAATATATTCAATGCGGAACAGATTAATTAATTATATAGATGGATTACCGGCCGGTAATAACAATACGCGTTTCCAGGCGGAACTAACGCGACAGCAAAACGATTTCAAGATTATGCTCAACTCGCTGGAAGACGATCTGCTCTCGAGGCTCTCCTCCGCCGGCGAGAACATTCTCGGTGACACTAGCCTCGTTGAAAATCTTGAAACTACTAAGAAAACTGCTGCTGAAATCGAAAAGAAGGTCTCAGAGGCGAAGATTACATCCACACAGATCGACCAAGCTCGAGAACATTACAGACCTGCCGCAGCCCGAGCTAGTTTACTTTACTTCATCTTAAACGAACTCAACACTATAAATCCTATTTATCAGTTCTCGTTAAAAGTATACTTTATAATAAAATACCCCCGTTTTAAAATATCACATGAAAATCGTTCTGTTTTAGGCTTTTAGCGTCGTATTTCAAAAAGCCATCGCCAGGGCGGACCCGGCCGAGTCTGTGCCGGACAGAGTTAATAATTTAATAGACTGCATATCGTTTTCTGTTTTCCAGTACACCACGAGGGGTCTGTTCGAGTGCGACAAATTAATTTTCGCATCGCAGATGACCTTTCAAGTACGCCTCTCCAGCTGTCCACCTCCACATATCTAACCCTCCATTTTCCAGATACTATTAATGAGCGAGGAGATTGCTCCGGCGGACCTCGACTTCCTATTGAGGTTTCCTGTGAAACCGCACGTTACCAGCCCGGTGGACTTCCTGTCCAACTCGAGCTGGGGTGGCATCTGCAGCCTCTCCGCTAAAGACGAGTTCCGCAACCTCGACAGGGACATCGAAAGCTCCCAAAAACGGTGGAAGAAACTCGTCGAATGCGAATGTCCCGAACGAGAAAAGTTTCCAACCGAGTGGAAAAATAAAACCGCCCTCCAAAGATTATGTATGATGAGGGCTTTACGCCCCGATCGAATGATATACGCGGTTATGGCATTTATCGAAGAAAAACTTGGGACGAAGTACGTAGAAAATAAGACTGTTGAGTTCGAGAAATCGTTTGAGGAGACCAGCCCCTCGACTCCTATTTTCTTCATCCTCTCCCCGGGGGTCAACCCTTTGAAAGACGTCGAAGCCCTAGGGGAGAAGCTCGGATTTACGGCGGATAAACAAAATTTTCACAACGTTTCCCTTGGGCAAGGTCAAGAGGTCGTTGCGGAAACCGCGATGGACATTGCCGCTAAATCAGGACACTGGGTGATTCTCCAAAATATTCATTTAGTTAAAAAATGGTTACCATCCTTGGAGAAAACACTTGAAAGATACAGCGAAGGCTCTCATCCTGATTACAGGGTTTTTATGAGTGCCGAACCAGCGGCGTCGGCTGCAGCCCACATAATCCCACAAGGAATTTTAGAGTCTTCCATTAAAATTACTAACGAACCTCCCACTGGGATGCAAGCTAATATCCATAAAGCCTTTTCTAATTTCAACCAAGAAACGTTAGAACAATGTGGAAAAGAAGCCGAATTCAAAGTCATACTATTCGCCCTTTGTTATTTTCACGCCGTAGTCGCCGAACGGAGAAAATTTGGCCCTCAAGGTTGGAACAAAATCTATCCATTTAACGTTGGTGACCTTACAATCAGCGTTTTCGTCCTCTACAATTACCTCGAAAATAACTCTAAAGTTCCTTGGGAAGATCTACGTTACCTTTTCGGAGAAATCATGTACGGAGGTCATATTACCGACGATTGGGATCGAAAACTATGCATTTCATATCTCGAGGAATATCTCCAACCGGATCTCGTCGACGGAGAGCTACTTTTAGCACCAAATTTTGCAGCTCCCCCAAATACAGATTACTCCGGATACCACCAATACGTCGATGATATGCTTCCACCTGAATCCCCATATTTATACGGGCTCCATCCGAATGCCGAAATAGGATTTTTAACAACCACAGCAGACGATCTTTTTAAAACCGTCTTTGAAATGCAGCCGCGTGATGCAGGAGCTTCGGGAGGTGCAACAGTTTCGCGAGAAGATAAAGTTAAGCAAATGATAGATGAAATGTTAGAAAAATTACCCGAAGATTTTAATATGGTTGAGATAATGGGAAAAGTTGAGGAAAGAACCCCTTATGTTATAGTGGCTTTCCAAGAATGTGAAAGAATGAATTATTTAACAAGCGAAATTAAAAGAACTCTTAGAGAACTTGACTTAGGATTAAAGGGCGAATTAACGATTACATCAGATATGGAAGATTTAGAAAATTCGTTATTTTTGGACCAAGTCCCACCTGCTTGGACAGCAAGAGCTTATCCATCATTAAACGGATTAACTGCGTGGTTCGTTGACCTCACCCTGCGTCTAAGAGAACTTGAAACTTGGTCAACAGATTTCGTTTTACCATCGTCGGTTTGGCTGGGAGGATTTTTTAACCCCCAATCGTTATTAACAGCAATCATGCAAAGCACAGCGAGAAAAAACGAACTTCCTTTAGACAAAATGTGTCTCCAATGCGACGTTACCAAGAAACAAAAAGAAGAATTTACGTATATATTGATTTTTTAAATTTGATTTCTTATTTAAAGTGACTTGTTTTAGGAGCGCGCCGAGAGATGGCGCTTACGTTCATGGCCTTTTTATGGAAGGCGCGCGGTGGGATACTCAAGCCGGGATGATTATGGATTCGAGATTAAAAGAACTCTTCCCGTGCATTCCCGTTATTAATATTAGAGCGATTACGCAGGATAAGCAAGATCTTAGGAATGTTTATGAATGCCCTGTTTATAAAACGCGAACAAGAGGACCCACTTATGTCTGGACTTTTAATTTAAAAACTAAAGATAAACCCGCCAAATGGACTATGGCTGGTGTTGCTTTATTATTACAAATATAGATTAATAAAGTTTTTTTTTTAATTTCAATGATGTTTCATTTGGATCCTTCGTATAACACGGTACTTGTATAGCACGATTTCGATATTACATAGCACAAAATTTGTTACATTTATAACACGGTTTCGATATCAAACCACTACTTACAACAAAGCTGTTAACCTAAA
Organism: Onthophagus sagittarius; assembly: GCA_036711965.1. Taxonomy (NCBI): domain Eukaryota; kingdom Metazoa; phylum Arthropoda; class Insecta; order Coleoptera; family Scarabaeidae; genus Onthophagus; species Onthophagus sagittarius. The sequence continues at coordinate 10,952,806 of JASERS010000007.1, read as the reverse complement.
TTAATCAATAAAAGAGTCTTGTATAACACGGTTTTGATATAGCACGGTACGAAGAAACTGTGTTACGAGCTACGTTTGTATAAAGAACGTGATCTCGTTAATGGAAAATTTCGTTTAGTTCCCAATTTTGAAGGCTGATTACTTCATTTATTATTAATACGTCGATGATATGCTTTCGCCTGAATCCCTATATTTATACGGACTCCATCCATACAATTTTTTAAAACCGTCTTTAAAATCCAACCATGTGATGTAGGAGCTTCGGGGGTTGCAACAGTTTCGCGAGAAGATAAAGTTAAGCAAATGATAGATGAAATGATAGAAAAATTACCCGAAGATTTTAATATGGTTGAGATAATGGGAAAAGTTGAGGAAAGAACCCCTTATGTTATAGTGGCTTTTCAAGAATGTGAAAGAATGAATTATTCAACAAGCGAAATTAAAAAAACTCTTGGAAAACTTGACTTAGGATTAAAGGGCGAATTAACGATTACATCGGATATGGAAGATTTAGAAAATTCGTTATTATTGGACCAAGTCCCACCTGCTTGGACAGTAAGAGCTTATCCATCATTAAACGGATTAACGGCGTGGTTCGTTAACCTCACCCTGCGCCTAAGAGAACTTGAAACTTGGTCAACAGATTTCGTTTTACCATCGTCGGTTTGGCTGGCAGGATTTTTTAACCCCCAATCCTTATTAACAGCAATCATGCAAAGCACGGCGAGAAAAAACGAACTTCCTTTAGACAAAATGTGTCTCCAATGCGACGTTACCAAGAAACAAAAAGAAGAATTTACGTATATATTGATTTTTTAAATTTGATTTCTTATTTGAAGTGATTTGTTTTAGGAGTGCGCCGAGAGATGGCGCTTACGTTCATGGCCTTTTTATGGAAGGCGCGCGGTGGGATACTCAAGCCGGGATGATTATGGATTCGAGATTAAAAGAACTCTTCCCGTGCATTCCCGTTATTAATATTAGAGCGATTACGCAGGATAAGCAAGATCTTAGGAATGTTTATGAATGCCCTGTTTATAAAACGCGAACAAGAGGACCCACTTATATCTGGACTTTTAATTTAAAAACTAAAGATAAACCCGCCAAATGGACTATGGCTGGTGTTGCTTTATTATTACAAATATAGATTAATAAAGTTTTTTTTTTTTTATTTCAATGATGTTTCATTTGGATCCTTCGTATAACACGGTACTTGTATAGCACGATTTCGACATTACATGGCACAAAATTTGTTACATTTATAACACGGTTTCGATATCGAACCACTACTTACAACAAAGCTGTTAGCCTAAATTAATCAATAAAGTCTTGTATAACACGGTTTTGATATAGCACGGTACAAAGAAACTGTGCTACGAGCGACGATTGTATAAAGAACGTGATCTCGTTAATGGAAAATTGCGTTTAGTTCCTAATTTTGAACGCTGATTACTTCATTTATTATTAATACGTCGATGATATGCTTTTGCCTGAATCCCTATATTTATACGGACTCCATCCATACATTTTTTTAAAACCGCCTTTAAAATCCAACCACGTGATGTAGGAGCTTTGGGGGGTGCAACAGTTTCGCGAGAGATAAAGTTAAGCAAATGATAGATGAAATGATAGAAAAATTACCCGAAGATTTTAATATGGTTGAGATAATGGGAAAAGTGAGGAAAGAACCCCTTATGTTATAGTGACTTTCCAAGAATGTGAAAGAATGAATTATTTAACAAGCGAAATTAAAAGAACTCTTAGAGAACTTGACTTAGGATTAAAGGGCGAATTAACGATTACATCGGATATGGAAGATTTAGAAATTTCGTTATTTTTGGACCAAGTCCCCCCTGCTTGGACAGCAAGAGTTTATCCATCATTAAACGGATTAACCGCGTGGTTTGTTGACCTCACCCTGCGCCTAAGAGAACTTAAAACTTGGTCAACAGATTTTGTTTTACCATCGTCAGTTTGGCTGGGAGGATTTTTTAATCCCCAATCGTTATTAACAGCAATTATGCAAAGCACAGCGAAAAAAAACGAACTTCCTTTAGAAAAAATGTATCTCCAATGCGACATTACCAAGAAACAAAAAGAAGAATTTACGTATATATTGATTATTATAAATTTGATTTCTTATTTGAAGTGATTTGTTTTAGGAGCGCGCCGAGAGATGGCGCTTACGTTCATGGCCTTTTTATGGAAGGCGCGCGGTGGGATACTCAAGCCGGGATGATTATGGATTCGAGATTAAAAGAACTCTTCCCGTGTATTCCCGTTATTAATATTAGAGCGATTACGCAGGATAAACAGGATCTTGGGAATGTTTATGAATGTCTTGTCTATAAAACGCGGACAAGGGTCCCACTTACGTTTGGACTTTTAATTTAGAAACTAAGGATAAACTCGCTAAATGGACTATGGCTGCTGTTGCATTATTGTTACAAATATAAATTAACAAAGTTTTTTTATTTCAATGTTGTTTCATTTTGAGGAATGAGACGTGATGTTTTCAAAAAGACATAACTGGCAATGTGATAAGAAAAAATATATCAAATAACAGGAAAGGAATAGGAGAGACCAAGGAATTGGAAATCTGATTAAGTGAAAAGTCATTGAAAATGAAAAGAAGAGATGTAACTGGAAAGACAACAGATGATTTCTTAGCGAAGCCGTGAATACGAAAAAGCTACGCATTGCGGAATTTTGTGGGCAAAATATTCCACAAAGCCATAGCTGTGGAATAAATAATTATTATTATTAACTAATATTTCTTCACGAAAAACGGGAAACATAAACAGGTGGATCGCGAGATACTATGAACTAAAATGGAATGCATAGGTAAACTGGAGTTGCAAACTCTTTCAGATCCTTCAGACGGATATTATTGATGGAATCAAATTTCTTTGCTGTCTCTGCTACATTCAAACTCAAGCCATGGTATCAAACCAGTCTAGAATATTGGAAAAATCCCTATTAAGGCTCTCTAGTTTTACAAGCGTGCCAATTACTATCAAGTATCAAATGTAGTGCATTCAATACCGGACAAAATGTTTTTCTTTTTGTTGTTTAATGTTTTTTATTAGTCCAACAGTAAAGAATGATAATAACTAAGTGAAATTGGATTGGGTTGTACTTCGAAAGTCCAACACAACCCAACACTTTGAAGATTTCGGCCAACCAAAGTGTTATTCATGATGGGCGGCTGACGTTGACGCAGAAATAAGCTCGGGCGGCCGAGTTTATATCTTTTGATACAAAAATTCTTTCTCAACTTTGATATTCTCCCTAATTATGAGCAATATGCTCATAATAATCTGGCATTTATATCTCTACAGATTTCGAAGACTTCAGCCGCCCAAATTGTTGTTCATGATACTTGGAGCAGCCGAAATCTTTTTGAAGTTTTAGGTCAGATTGGTATTTCGAAGTCTAATCCAATCCTATAATACTTTGGGCAGTCGACGACTTCGATGTCGGTCATTTCTCTTAAATCCACTGTTCCTAATCGTCTTGCATTCAAATTTCGGCCGACCTCGAAGACGTCGGCCGCTCACAATATCTCAGGGTTGGATTGAACTACGAAATTCTAATACAACCTAAGACTTCAAAGAGTGCGTCAGCCCCAAGTATCACGAACAACAGTGTGGGAGGCTGCAATCTTCGAAATCTTGGATTGGAATTTCGAAATCCAGTCCAACACAATCTAACACAATCCAACATGTAAGACGATTATGAACAGTATGAGACAAAATTAAGTTTAAAAAATTGTTATATCAAACGAAATAATCTTAGTCGACTTCTAAAACGTCGCCTCCCAAAAATCATGAATAACCCTTTGAATAGCCGAAATCTTCTCAAAGTTTTGAATTGTATTCAAAAGTATCATGAATAAAATGTTGGGTTGGATTGGAATTTCGATGTCCAACCCAATACAATCCAAACCAGTGGAGGTAAGCGGCAGTTAAGTGACCAATAATATAGGGAAGATACAATGAAAGATATGGCGACATAATTACGAGCGGTTTTCAAAATAAGTTGTAAAGGAAGGGAGTGCGGAAATGAAGAAATCTGGTAGCTAGATTCTGTTGTGGTAATGAGTAGAAGCGCGAGTAGTGGGTTGGATTGAATTGGGTTGGGTTGGATTGCCAATTTACAGTTCCAACAAAATATAGCCAAGAGCGAGAAAAATAATTAATGCTATGTCAGGGATTATGCCGAAAGTCAAGGGACCAGGCCAAAAGAAGAGAAGGCTTATATCATCTGTTGTTCAATCGGTGATACTGATACTATACGCTGCTTCGGCGTGGGAACATACTCTGAAGTACGATAGATATGTAGAAATGTTGCGATCAGTAGAAAGAAAGGCGTCAATATGCATAACATCAGCATACAGGACAGCTTCAACGGACGCTGTTGGAGTACTGGCAGGGGGCACCCCATATGATATACTGGCTTGGGAGAGAACGCGAAATTGGGAGTCGAGAGGGAAGGACAAGGAGAGGAATAGAGAGGAGGTGTATAGAAGGTGGCAAGAGAGGTGGGATAGATATACGGGTTGGGCAGGATTTTTTATAAAGGACGTGCAGGAATGGCAGAAACGAGGACCGCATACTAATTACTACGCTACGCAAGCCATACTTGGTCATGGAATTTTCGGAAGCTATTTAAAGAAAATAAAAAGGTTAACAAGTGACACCTGTTGGTATGGTTGTGAGGCAGAAGACACTCCAAGACAGACTGTCTTCAAATGTAGATACTTTGAAGTATCGAGAAGAGAAGTAGAACGCAAAATTGGGAGGAAACTAGACGTAGACAGTATCTCTGAAGTACTCTTAGAGAGTGATGAGATTGGAAATGAAGTAATCAATTATCTTACTGAGGTTATGATGACCAAGGAGATTGAAGAGAAGAGAAGGGATGACAATGAGGTGGAGCCGAGGAGCTGAGGGGGTATGTCCCCCGCATTCAGGTACGATGTAAACAAAAGTTAATGCAAAATGTTAATATTTCATTTTTCCCCCGCAATTTCAACGACTACATCGGAGGGGACTGGAGGGAAGAGCAGAAGGGGATCTGAATGAAAGGATAAAGGGAGACATACAGAACATGGGATGAAGAGCGAGGGGGAAATCCCCGCACCCAGGTATGTTATAGTTTAATAACATAACATAACAAAAAGTAATCCCTTTATATTTCATCCATAATGCCACCGGATGCAAGGAACGAGAAGACAGAAGAGACCTTTTGAATGGAAGAATCACAAAAGACAGACAGAAAATGGGATGAGGAACGAGGGAGAATTCCCGGCACCCAGGACAGGGATGAAACGAGCAAAATGAGGATGAAGATGGAGAATCGAAGAAGATGAGAGGAAGGAAAGAAGGAAGATTGTAAGAAAAGTGAAGAAAAGACGCACCATTAGGTGTGGGAGTTTAATTTCCCCGAAGATATGCCCTGAAGGGCGATTCCGGGAAGAGGGGGGGGGGGGGTTTAGTGGGTAGTCTTGGGGCTAGAGATAGTCCCACACTCCCGGCCGAAACAGAAACATCCAAGAAGACCACGGAAGGCGCCAACAGTAGGCCGGGGTGCATAATGCATTTTCCCCTCCACTGCGCCAAAAAAAAAGTTTCAACAAAATACAACTGATTGAGCAAAATTGAACGCATTTCTAATCCAAAGTGAACGTTTTATGTATAAATGTAATTACGACTTAATTGTATGGCTCCATCATTCCAAGGCATGCATACGGTGTTTCACAGACCGACGGTTTACCTAAACGCTGTATTCTACATGACATACGCCATTACTGAAAGGTTACAAATAACACTAATGTCAAAATACCGGTATTTTTAGCACAATACCAGTTTGTTTTTTTCCTTTTCAGTATTTGGATACCTAGAATATTGGTATTGGAAGCTCTAGACAGATGGGTATTAATGATTCTGTAAAATTTTGTTGTAAAGGTTTTAATCCGAAACCAATAGCTTGTGTATTTACATCTCTGAGTCTAGATCACTAGCAAGATCTCTATAAAAACACTGGAAGTTCATTTACAGTTGCAGATATACAAATTTGGAGTTTGTAGAATGTTGCACTTAATTATCTTAGTATTGCAATTTTTGAAGATCGGATAAAAGTAATGGTACCAAAATAATGTTCAGACACCAAGCGAGACAGCTTGGCGAAAAACCTACAGAAGAAGTAATTGTCATTAAGGAGCTATAATCAACAGAATCGAAAGCCTTGCTGAAGTCGAGCAAAACCAATAAGATCAAACTCCGGTCATTACAACCACGTCTAGTCATCAGTAATTTTGATGATCTCACGCTGCGCCTAAGATAATTTGAAACTTGGTCAACAGGTTCCGTTTTACTATCGTCAATTTGATTGGAAGGCTTTTTTTAATCCAAAATCGTTTTTTGCAGCCATCCTCTAGAGCACAACGAGAAAGCACGAATTTCCCTTAGATAAAATGTGTCTTTAAAGAATAAAAAAAAAAGAATTTACGTAAAAATTGTGGGATAAATTGGATTCTTTTATTAAAAATGATTTGCTTTGGAAGCGCGCCAAGAGATGGCGTTTTATTCCTAGGTGTTATAAACGGTTTGAGAAACTTTTGTTATACAGTGAGTAAATTTTGTTTTGATTCGAACACAATAGCGATCTAGAACATTAGCATAATCCCTATTAAGCCGATGGAAGCCAAAGTGATTTGTCCCAAAAAGTATCCGATTTGGTATGCTCATGATATAATAAATGATATTAAAACCAAAAAATTTAATTTTTATCAAAGGAATAGTTCTGATTAACATTTTAGTAAATTTAGGGAACTGAGAAGCAAAGTTAACCTATTAATCCCCATCGATTCTTAAGAAAAGTATAAGTTGTTTATAATACAATAAAAATAAGACAGATTTGATATTTTTTCAATTTCCAAAAAAAGCAGGTGTTCTTACTGAGTACATTGGTCTCATATTTTCATATTTTCAGATAATAAAAATTGACCAATGGCACGTTAGATGTCAGATAAATCATATTATTTATGGTGTACCCGAGCAGGTACAGTCATAAAAATCAATAAATGGTTAAACGGAATATAAAAACAGCACATGATAATTACACGAATATCGTAGAGAATAACATTAAAGCCAATCCAAATACATACCTACAAGTACTCATATTGATACATAAATATTCAAAATATAATATTAAAAGTAATTTAGCCGAGGTCGCTTGCGGCCGAGGCGCCACATCTATTCATATTGATTCAAAAACTACCAACATACCACAACGACAAAAGTAATTAAACCGAGGTCGCTTGCGGCCTAGGCCCTACATTTGTTGATATTTATACAAAAACTTCCAAAATATAACTATATCAAAAGTAACTAAGCCGAGGTCGCTTGCGGCCAAGGCCCTACATTTTTTCATATTTATACAAAAACTTCAAAAATATAACAATATCAAATGTAATTAAGCCGAGGACGCTTGCGGCCAAGACGCTACATCCACTTATATTGATTCAAGAACTACCAACATACTACAATGACAGAAGTAATTAAGCCGAGGTCGCTTGCGGCCGAGGCCATATATTTGTTCATATTTATACAAAAACTTCCAATATATAACAATATCAAAAGTTATTAAGCCGAGGTCGCTTGCGGGCGAGGCGCTACATCTATTCATATTGATTCAAAACTACCAACATACCACAATGACAAAAGTAATTAAGCCGAAGTCGCTTGAGGCTGAGGTCCTATATTTGTTGATATTTATACAAAAACTTCCAAAATATAACAATATCAAAAGTAATTAAGCCGAGGACGCTTGCGGCCGAGACGCTACATCCATTTATATTGATTCAAGAACTACCAACATACCACAATGACAAAAATAATTAAGCCGAGGTCGCTTGCAGCCGAGCTCCTACATTTGTTCATATTTATACAAGAACTTCCAAAATATAACAATGTCGAACGTAATTAATCTCTCTTCATCTATTCATATTGTTAAAAATTTGAATTTTATTTGTATTAGTGCGCAAACGCAAAGCAAATTCGCTTTCATTCTTACTCTCTTAAGTAAAATAACGCAGTTCGGGTGGTATGCGATTTTTGCTCAAAATTTTTAATTTAATTGATAAGAATTTTAGTTTAGTTGTGCAGTGTGCATCATTTAGAACTTTGGAATTTTCTGTAAGAATTGTTTATTATTTTATTTAATTTTGTTGAACGTTTTTTTTCTTAGTGTATAAACTTTATAACAGTTTTCTTAAAATTAATAGTGCTTTCATTATTGACAATATAATTATTCAAAACAATAAGATACAAGATAAAAAGTTTCTTTTAATCGTTATGAGACATATTAATTCAAAAAGTACCAAAAGAACATTGTCACAAGTAATGTAATTTCAGTGGTCGCATATTTTGCAAAAATATTTAAAATAATAATCTATTAAAGAGTTATCAATCATGTAAGTAGTCAATACATACTGATCAACATAGCTTTAAGAAAAAGCACTCTGTTGAGTCAAACTTGATAATTTTAGCGATTATATTCCAGTCGGATATATGGCTGCTCTGGATGTGCAAGCACCCATGCAAAATTTTGAACGGGTACAGAGCACCAATTAAAAATTTATTTTTTTTAATTAAAGCACCCATCAGAGCAACATTAAAACAAAATTTATATAAAAATACAGATTGGCGCCGAAACATGAATATGTGTACTCTGGGTGTGTACAAAATTGTTATGGTTTTATCTGGATTGAAGTTGTCAAATAATTTTTTAATATAATATTGTTTAAAAGTTAATAATTTCCTTAATTTTGTTAAGTTCAAATTTTCCTTCTTAACAGTTTTAATTCACTTTATTATTCATTTTATTTCGTTCTTTGTCCGGTATTCATGTTCGTTATATAAAATTTAAAAGGAAATCGTGTTTGTGTTGTCTATTTAAAAAATTCGTCGTCTGGTTTCAAAATCTTTTTACCACCTCGTTATTTTTCAAAAAAAAATTGTATTTCTTTAATTGTAGTTTCCATTAAATTTCATTTATATATTTTTTCAAAGAATTCTATGTTAAGTTTAATTTCTAGTGTTTGATTTAATGTTCCTGTGTTTTAGTTTTTTTTTGTAAGTACATTATTTTAATTCTAAGAAAAAATTTTTTTTCATTATATAAAAAATAAATATTGTCACCATATATTGTCAACATTAAAAGAGGAGATTGAGAGAAATTTATTTTATATCTATTTTTTACCTACAGTTAAAATCCGAGGCAATTAACTATCCCGAAATTACTTTTCGGGACGCCAGAACAAGACAGTTTAAACAAGAAATAAATCCCGGAAAACAAGAACGTATGCACAATAAAATAGAAGAGGTTGATTTATATACAAAGAGCGGTGTTAGAAAATCGCAAATTCAATGAATATGATTCAAATCGCGAATTATCGACACATATTTTAGAAAAAAAACTAATAATTAATAAATTTGGAATCGACTCACCGTATGGATGTTGATTTATTTTCATTTTATTTTGAACCCCTATCTATAAAATAAATCAATTAATTTACTGTGATCAAATATTAATCAATACGATACCTTTTAACATCCATAAAACAACAATCCAATGATCCCAACATCACTAAAATCACTTAATAATTAGCACAAATATCACTTAATCCGCGTAATAAATTTTGTTTTTCGCAACTACTTTATCACCCTTAGATGTCCGCATATCAACTAAAATTTTTATTGCCCAATCAAACATCTTAGCATCCCCTCTTAAGTTAGTATGCGGAGAAGGAACAGTGGAGGTGAATAAACAAAAAAACGTAAAAACGTGCCGAAGCGGGTTTTAACCACTTTTTGGTTTTAAAACTCAACCTTTCAATAAAAAAAAATAATTTGCTTTCTCGAAACATTTCAACTAAAAATAACGAAATGTTATTAAAATAAAATGTACAAATAAAATTTTAATCTGCATCACTTCATATAACTGACGAGAAAGCATTGTAATAATCATTCCAAGGCGTTGGTCTTATGTACCATCCATCATTCTTTCCATCGTGAAATATAAATTTAAAAAGGTCGTGTTTTAAGAAGTAAACGGTTCAGTCTTTTGTCTAAACGTTAATATCTCAAGTTCTAAGAGATATTTTTAAAAGTGGGTTACTTCATTAATTTTATAAAGATGAAATTAATAATTCTCCTAATAATAATAATATTCGTAATGATTTTTTTTGACACAAATTCTAATAATTTCGCAATTATTCATCGAAATTCTGATTTGTTATGAATTTTTGAGAAAGAGTGAAAAAATTTGCTTAACCCGAAAAATGATGAAACGACTAAACGTTAATATCCCAAAATCTAAGAGATATTTTTGAAAAAGATACACTTTTAGATATGTTTGAAAATGAGTAAAGATAATGACCAAATTACCAAATGTCTAAACGATATTATCTCATGATCTAAAAGATATTTTTAAAAACGGATTATTTCATTGGCAAGCTAATAAATTGTTTAGCAAATGCTGATAATTTCATAATGATTCAACAAAATCTCGATTTATTATGATTTTTTTTAAATGTGTAAAAATAATGGTTAAATGACCAAATGTCTAAACGATATTATCTTAGGATCTAAGAGATATTTTTGAAAACGGATTATTTAATTGGCAAGCTAATAAATGGTTTAACAAATGCTGCTGATTTCATAATGATTCAACGAAATCTCGATTTGTTATGATTCTTTTTAGCAATGAGTCAAAATAATGGTTAAATGATCAAATGTTTAAACGATATTATCTCAAGATCTAAGAGATATTTTTGAAAACGGATTATTTCATTGGTAAGTTAATAAATAGTTTAACAAACGCTGATAATTTCATAATGATTCAACGAAATCTCGATTTGTTATAATTTTTTTGAAAACGACTAAAAATAATGGTCAAATAACCAAATGTCTAAAGGATATTATCTCAAAACCTAAGAAATATTTTTGAAAACGGATTATTTTATTGGTAAGCTAATAAATAGTTTAACAAATGCTGATAATTTCACAATGATTCAAGGAAATCTCGATTTCTTATGATTTTTTTGAAATCGAATAAAAATATTTGCTTAACCCAAAAAATGAGCAAATATCTAAACGTTAACATCTCAAAAACTAAGAAATATTTTTAAAATCGGGAAGCTTATTAGCTTCAGTAGAACGCTTATAATTTTTACAATCAATGCAGCATCCTCGTAAAATATAAATCAAAATTTTAATATATGTAATCCACGCATGAACAAACTTTTATACAAATACATGGAGAGTAAATTCATTTCATTATCTACAATAAAGTGGAAAGGGTCGACTTTTAGTTGTAAAAGGAAAATTGTTATAGATGAGAAACGGTGTTGCAAAAAAATAATTAAAATTTTTGGAAATGACTCACCTCATGGATGTTGTTTCCTTGGATTTTACTGGACTGGAAAAAAATAAAAATTAATTTTTTGCAATAAAATATTAATTAATATAATACCTGTTAACATCCATAAAATAACAATCCGATGATCCCAATCATCAACATGTGGCACAAACATCACATATTACATCACATAATTCGCGTAATAAATTTATTTTACGAAAATGCTTCATCACCCTCAGATGTCCACTTATCAATTAAAAACTTTAATTACCCTGGGGTGAAAAGAAAAGAAAAATTAATTTATTGCGATAAAATATTAATTAATATAATACCCTTTAACATCCAAAAATAACAATCTGATGATCCCAATCACCAATATTTAGCACAAACATCACTTATATTAAACCACACGCGTAATAATTTTATTTTTCGAAAATGCTTCATCACCCTCAGATGTCCGCTTATCAACTAAAAATTTTGATTACCCACTCAAACGTCTTAACATCCCCTCCTTAACTTAATATGCGGTTAAGGAATAGTGGAGGTGAATATACAAAAAAAAACCTGAAGACGATGAAACGAAGCGGGTTTTAACCATTTTTTGATTGTAAAACTCAACCTTTTAATAAAAAATTATTTGCTTTCTCGAAACATTTTAAGTAAAACTTACGTAATTTTATTAAAATAATATACACTAAATTCTATTAATCTGTATCACTTCATAGAAGTGAGAAGAAAACTTTGTAATAAAAAAAATCAGTCCTCTGATCAAAAGAAATCCCTCAAAATGCATTTATTTTTTCTAAGGACCTAATATAATAATAATATAATATACGTTGACTATATTTTTAAAGTAATAATATAACGATATTTATAAAAAATAAACATTAACAACTTATGCTGATAATTCCAAAATGATTCAACGAAATCTCAATTTGTTATGATTTTTTTGAAAATGAGTAAAAATAATGCTCAACTGATCAAATGTCTATCGATATTATCTCAAGATCTAAGAGATTTTTTTGAAATCGGATTATTTCATTGGCAAGCTAATAAATTGTTTAGCAAATGCTGATAATTTCATAATGATTCAAAGAAATCTCGATTTGTTATAATTTTTTGGAAATAAGTAAAAATAATAGTCAAATTTGCCAAATGTCTAAAAGATATTATCTCAAGATCTAAGAGATTTTTTTGAAAACTGATTATTTCATTTTCACGCTAATAAATTGTTTAGCAAATGATGATAATTTCATAATGATTCAATGAAATCTCGATTTATTATGATTTTTTTGAAAATGAGTAAAAATAATGGTCAAATGACCAAATGTCTATTGATATTATCTCAAGATCTAAGAGATTTTTTTGAAATCGGATTATTTCATTAGCAAGCTATTAAATAGTTTAACAAATGCTCATAATTTCATAATAATTCAACGAAATCTCGATTTGATTTGATTTTTTTGAGAATGAGTAAAAATAATGGTCAAATGACCAAATGCCCAAACGATATTACCTCAAGATCTAAATGATATTTTTGAAAACGGAATATGTCATTGGCAAGCTAATAAATTGTTTGATAAATGCTGATAAATTCATAATGATTTATCGAATTCTCGATTTGTTATGATTTTTTGAAAATGAGTAAAAATAATGGTCAAATGACCAAATGTCTAAACGATGTTATTTCAAGATCGAAGAGATATTTTTGAAAACGACTGATTTCCTTGGCAAGCTAATAAATTGTTTAGCAAATGCTGATAATTTCATAATGATTCAAAGAAATCTCGCTTTGATATGATTTTTTTGAAAATGAGTAAAAATAATGGTCAAATGACCAAATGTCTTAACGATATTAGCTCAAAATCCAAGAGATATTTTTGAAAACGGATTATTTCATTGGCAAGCCAATAAGTTGTTTAGCTAATGCTGTAATTTCATAATGATTCAACGCAATCTCAATTTGCTATGATTTTTTGAAATTGAGTAAAAATATTTGCTTAACCCGAAAAATGAGCAAATATCTAAATGTTAATATCTTAAGATTTAAGAAAAATTTTTAAATCAGGAAGCTTATTAGCTTCCCTAGAACGCTTATAATTTCTACAACTAATACACCACCCTCGTATAATATAAATCAAAGTTTTAATATATGTAATCCACGTATGAACAAACTTTTATACAAATACATGGAGAGTAAATTCCTTTCATTATCCACAATAAAGTGGAAAGGGTCGACTTTTAGTCGTAAAAGGAAAATTGTAGATGAGAAACGATGTTGCAAAAAATAAAAAATAATAATTAAAAATTTTGGAAATGACTCACCGCATGGATGTTGTTTCCTTGGATTTCACTGGGCTGGAAAAAAAGAAAAATTAATTTATTGCGATAAAATATTAGTTAATACAGTACCTGTTAACATCCATAAAATAACAATCCGATGATCCCAATCGTCACAAAGATGTGGCACAATATCACTTATATTAAACCACTTAATTCGCGTAATAAATTTATTTTTCGAAAATGATTCATCACCCTCAGATGTCCACTTATCAACTAAAAACTTTAATTACCCTGGGGTGAAAAGAAAAGAAAAATTAATTTATTGCGATAAAATATTAATTAATATAATACCCTTTAACATCCAAAAATAACAATCCGATGATCCCAATCACCAATATTTAGCACAAACATCACTTATATTAAACCACTTAATTCGCGTAATAATTTTACTTTTCGAAAATGCTTCATCACCCTCAGATGTCCTGTTATCAACTAAAAATTTTGATTACCCACTTAAACGTCTTAACATCCCCTCCTTAATTTAGTATGCGGTTAAGGAATAGTGGAGGTGAATATACAAAAAAAAACCTGAAGACGATGAAACGAAGCGGGTTTTAACCATTTTTTGATTGTAAAACTCAACCTTTTAATAAAAAATTATTTGCTTTCTCGAAACATTTTAAGTAAAACTTACGTAATTTTATTAAAATAAAATACACTAAATTCTATTAATCTGTATCAGTTCGTAGAAGTGAGAAGAAAACTTTGTAATAAAAAATCAGTCCTCTGATAAGAAGGAATCCCTCAAAATGTATTTATTTTTTCTAAGGACCTAATATAATAATAATACAATATACGTTGACTATATTTTTAAAGTAATAATATAACGATATTTATAAGAAATAAACGAAGAGATATTTTTGAAAACGACTGATTTCCGTGGCAAGCTAATAAATTGTTTAGCAAATGATGATAATTTCATAATGATTCAATGAAATCTCGATTTATTATGATTTTTTTAATAATGAGTAAAAATAATGGTAAAATGACCAAATGTCTATCGATATTATCTCAAGATCTAAGAGATTTTTTTGAAATCGGATTATTTCATTGGCAAGCTAATAAATTGTTTAGCAAATGCTGCTAATTTCATAATGATTCATCGAAATCTCGATTTATTATGATTTTTTTAAATGAGTAAAAATAATGGTCAAATGACCAAATGTCTAAACGATATAATCTCAAAACCTAAGAGATATTTTTGAAAACGGATTATTTCATTAGCAAGCTATTAAATAGTTTAACAAATGCTCATAATTTCATAATAATTCAACGAAATCTCGATTTGATTTGATTTTTTTGAGAATGAGTAAAAATAATGGTCAAATGACCAAATGCCTAAACGATAGTACCTCAAGATCTAAATGATATTTTTGAAAACGGAATATGTCATTGGCAAGCTAATAAATTGTTTGATAAATGCTGATAAATTCATAATGATTTATCGAATTCTCCATTTGTTATGATTTTTTGAAAATGAGCAAAATAATGGTCAAATGACCGAATGTCTAAACAATGTTATTTCAAGATCGAAGAGATATTTTTGAAAACGACTGATTTCCTTGGCAAGCTAATAAATTGTTTAGCAAATGCTGATAATTTCATAATGATTCAAAGAAATCTCGATTTGTTATGATTTTTTTGAAAATGAGTAAAAATAATGGTCAAATGACCAAATGTTTTAACGATATTATCTCAAAACCCAAGAGATATTTTTGAAAACGGATTATTTCATTGGCAAGCTAATAAGTTGTTTAACTAATGCTGATAATTTCATAATGATTCAACGCAATCTCAATTTGTTATGATTTTTGAAATTGAGTAAAAATATTTGCTTAACCCGAAAAATTAGCAAATATCTAAATGTTAATATCTTAACATTAAAGAAAAATTTTTAAATCACGAAGCTTATTAGCTTCCCTAGAACGCTTAAAATTTCTACAACTAATACACCATCCTCGTATAATATAAACCAAAGTTTTAATATATGTAATCCATGTATGAACAAACTTTTATACAAATACATGGAGAGTAAATTCCTTTCATTATCCACAATAAAGTGGAAAGGGTCGACTTTTAGTCGTAAAAGGAAAATTGTTGTAGATGAGAAACGATGTTGCAAAAAATAAAAAATAATAATTAAAAATTTTGGAAATGACTCACCGCATGGATGTTGTTCGCCTTGGATTTTACTGGGCTGGAAAGAAAAGAAAAATTAATTTATTGCGATAAAATATTAATTAATACAATACCCTTTAACATCCAAAAATAACAATTCGATGAACCCAATCACTAATATTTAGCACAAACATCATTTACAACAAATCACTTACTTCGCGTAATAATTTTATTTTTCGAAAATACTTCATCACCCTCAGATGCAGTCCGCTTATCAACTAAAAATTTTGATTACCCAATCAAACGTCGTAACATCCCCTCCTTAACTTAGTATGCGGAGAAGGAATAGTGGATGTGAATATACAAAAAACGTAAAAACGATGTGACGAAGCGGGTTTTAACCATTTTTTGGTTTTAAAACTCAACCTTTTAAGAAAAAAATTATTCGTTTTCTCGAAACATTTTAAATAAAATTTACGTAATTTTATTAAACTAAAAGACATTAAATTCTATTATTCAAGATTTCATCAATTAATAGAAGTGAGAATAAAACATTGTAATAAAAAATTTCTCAAAATGTATTTATTTTTTCTAAGGATCTAATATATACAATGAAGCATATTAATAACTTCATTTAGAATTTTATTTTAAAATTCTTTTGATTATGAATGAAACAATTATAATTTGTTTAGTATATATTTATTAAAGTATTAAATAAAATAATATAAAAAAATTAATATGATTTAAGAATCCTATTTTGATTTTGAATCAGTTGCAACTGCTTCCATGACCTTTTAAATTATTTCTTCGTATCCTAAGAAATATAGGCCGGCATTTGATACAGGATTTTAAACTGTTATCAAACTTACTTGAACATCAAAATTTAGAGGATCACCTGCATATATTTATTTTATAATTTAATTTTTTTTAAAACAGTTGTATAAGTAAATACATTACATTTTCCTTCAAAAGTATATTCAAAAGTAACAATTTCACAAATAATATTTTAAAATTATTTTATTTTAATAAATTTAATAAATCAACGTCAATATGAGAATATATAATTCGAACGATAATATTACAGATTTGAATTTAATTAAATTGCCACCGTTTTGGACATCAAAAACTGACATTTGGTTCGCTCAAATTAAATCCCAATTTTGTATTTTTCAAATAATAAATGATAAATTCAAGTATCATTTGGTGATTGCAAATTTGCCTTTCGATATTATTTCTAATATTTTCAGGGACGAGCGTGAGCCCGCTCACGATTTAGACCCGTGCGAGTCACTCACGTGAATATTATACATGAATCACGCGAATTACTGCCAGCTCCCCGTACTTGTTCTAAATTCTGTATCTAAACCAAAAATTAAAATTATTTAAATTTATCTGAAGAGATAGTTAGACCACCAAGTGACAATCCCTTCAACCATGAAGGCGCCCAATATGTTTTAACTTTTTAAACTTTGAATAAGATAATTTAGCTTTTTTTGCAGTCTAAAGTGAAGTGATTATTTACTTCACATAAAGCTTCATCCTCAGGAATCGTTTGTAGTGACGCAGATTGTAGTGTTTTCACTATCATGTACTACATAGCGTTGGTTTGTACACAATCTCATAGTGGGTACAGTTTCTTCAAAAGTAATCTTGGTTTCAAATGGAATAATTCTGCACAATGTCACGCTCAAAATCATCTGGTCGGAAATGTAATGAAAAAAACTAGTGCAGTACTAGGTTTAGTGTCTTCGTTACATTCCTGAAGCCAAAGATTTTGAAGCGACAATTTTTAATTGCGCAAGAAATAGGCATCTAAAATTATAAATTTATGCAACTTTATAACAAATACTTATATTTACATGTTGACTCATTTTGATACAGAAAAATTATTGAAAAAAAATAATCACCAGTGTATTTTCACATATAATATTTAAATTAAATGTTGCACTTTTGTATTAAAATATTATTGTTAAAGAAAAATTAAAATATCGATTTAATCGGGTTACGCCGGGTCCCGTCGAAATCAAAGTTGCTCAAGATCACGTACGTTCGCGTGAGTGGTACAAAAATTGGTGCCCGCTCACGCCGGGTCACGCATAATTTGCATATCTCTAATTTCTATCGAGGTATGTTGAGTATGGTTGGCGAATCACAAATGGTTAGTCATGAACTCATTTTAATATTATGGAAGCGCCGGAAAAGAAAATATTGATGGTCATTTACAAATTGCAGATCAATTTGGGATTTCTTTCATTAATTTGGTCCTCATTATAATAATCGAAAAACTAAGATAAAAATTAGAACTAAAAATAATAATCGAATTTTGATTAATGTTGGATTAATATCTAACTCAAATTATCAACATTCAAAATCAAATAAAGATAGAGATAATGATAAATCACATTTTAGTTGTTTTAATTGTCAAGAAAGATATAGATCGCATTCTAAATCTAGGAATCGTACAAATGAAGATCAATCTTCCTCTTCACTTTTTTATTACTACTACAGATTCAAAGATAAAGCATTAAAATGTCAAGGTTTTTGATCAAATACTAATTCCTCAATTCGTCAAAAACACATATGGTTTCTTTTGTCGTCCACTATGTTTGGATCAAATAAAGTATAACATTGCAAATACTGAATTTGAGCAGATAATTTAGGAATTTGTGGACCTTCATCTTCAGTTAGAGATTCAAACGATTGGCGACGATTATCGCCAACTTAACAATATAACAATTCCGGGCCATTATGCTTTGCGTCATATACAAGGTTTTAATTTTTTATACAAGATTTTTTCTTAAATTTAGTTTGTTTACAAAAAAAACATTTCAACATTTTAGCAATGAAGTGGCTTAAGTTTTATTTTTGTCTACATTGATGACGTACAGTGTGTTAACTAATTATTGTACCTGAAATCTAGGCAACCAATATCACAGTATTGGTATTACAACGCGACGAATATTCTTATAATTTGAAAAAAATTTTTCGAAAAATGCTATCAAAAGTTGACTTTTGTATAGCAATTAACGACTGTAAAAACGTGTTTCCTATGCTTAAAAGCGTCATAATCAACGTCGAAATCTGGGAAACGTTGGTTGAATTGCTGTATACAGCTTTGTAAGGAATAAACCCAACTATCGTCCGCATTCTGCGTACCGCTTCGATAATGTGCCATTAAAATAAAGGCATCATGTTGCGGTGTGAACGTCATAACGACAGAAATAAAAATCTGAAAGAAATTCTCATTGAACGTTTTCGTTATTTTAATTTGTTTATTGACTTACCGCTTAAATCAATCGCTAGAAACAACGACAGCTCTAAGAAGAACTGTTTGGAGAAATATAAAGGCAGTAAAAAATGGTTAAAGAATAAAGAAAATCCGGAAACACACAAAGCATACGACAATCGCGACAATAATAACCTAATAACGTTCGATCTGCTGTCAACATCTGGTTAAAATCTGGTTACTAATTTAAAAATATCGCCGTTACCACTACACAATGAGATAGATAACCAACATTACAACGTGACGTAGGTTACGATAATTATTTAACACAGTGTATTAATTGCAAGCAAAAATGAAGAGAAACATTTAACACTTTTTGAACGCCTTGACAATTATGGCATTAACATCAAACCTTCAAAATGTATTTTTGGTGTCAATCCTCTTCATTTTTTAGGCCATCGTATAACTCTAGAAAGCATTCTTCCTTCTAAGGAACGTATTAAGATCATTAATGATTTTCCAATTCCAGCAACGTTGCATAACTTGAACGTTTTTTGGGGATTATAAATTTTTGTCATAGATTTATACAAAATTTATCTGAATTATTACAACCATTGCAGGTACTAGCAAATTCTACTCGTATACTTGAATAATATAATAAAAAATTAATTGTTTAAATATG
Organism: Onthophagus sagittarius; assembly: GCA_036711965.1. Lineage (NCBI taxonomy): Eukaryota > Metazoa > Arthropoda > Insecta > Coleoptera > Scarabaeidae > Onthophagus > Onthophagus sagittarius. The sequence goes on along the minus strand of JASERS010000007.1, from coordinate 10,933,010 downwards.
TGTAAACAACAATGACTTTCAATAAGACAATAAGGATTATCTTTCTCCATTGGAGGTGGAGGAACATCAAAGCATCTCTAAATTTGGACTTGAACATCCTCGTACTTTGTAGCATCTTCAGCTTCATTTAAATTTGTTATTCCACCTTAATGCCTTTGCTTTAGTCGCAAGCTTTTTATGAGTTTAAATCACTTCACTGAAACATAATTAATAATCACTAAAAACTAAAATTAAAACTAAAGATAACGTTCAAATACCTCACAACTTTTTTTTTGTATATTTATTTTTGCAAAGAATAAATTTTATTTCAAATTGCATCTAGTTCTTCTAAGAACTTAATATGCATAATGAAACAATTTAAATAAGGTGAGATTCATTTAAAATTTCCTTTGGTCTTAAATGATATAATCATATATTGCTGAATAAATTTATTAAAGTATTAAATAAAATAACAATATAAAAAGTAATAATGACTTAGAAAACCTATTTAGACTTTCCCTGAGCTGCAACTGCTTCCATAGCTTTTTTAACAGTTTCTTCATCCCCTAAGAATTGCAGGCTGCCATTAGGTACAGGATTTAAATTTTCATCCAAAGTGTACACAAATGGAATTCCTGTAGGAAGATTAAGAGCCATAATTTGTTCATCAGACATTTTGTCTAGATGCTTAACAATGCCTCGCAAACTGTTACCATGGGCAGCAATTAAAATGGACTTTCCTGCTTTAATTTCAGGAACAATAACATCATTCCAAAATGGCAGTGTTCTTTCAATTGTTAATTTTAATGATTCAAACTTTGGAAATTCATCTTCTGATGGGCCATTAACAAATTCAGGATTTTTTAAAATTATGTCATAGTAAGGATGATCCTTTTCCATGGGAGGTGGGGGCACATCAAAACTTCTTCTCCAAATTTGGACTTGAGCATCCCCATACTTTGCAGCAGTTTCAGCCTTGTTTAAACCTGTTAATCCTCCGTAATGCCTCTCATTTAATCTCCAGCTTTTTACAACTTTTAAATCACTTTGCTGGATTTGTTCAAGTATGCTTGATAAAGTTTTTTGTGCTCTTGTTAACACAGATGTGTATGCAATATCAAATTTATATCCAGCGTCTTTTAAAGCTTTACCCGCGCTTAAAGCTTCTTGTTCACCTACAAAGATGAATATATTTGTTATAGTATATATGATCTCTTTTTGAATGTATGGGTCATATCAATGACACCTCAAGGTTATTTCGAACTTACCTTTAGCACTTAGTTTGGCATCAAACCAACCGCAAAAGAGGTTTTTTTCGTTCCACTCCGATTCGCCATGACGAACCATAACTATTTTATACTGCACCATTTTAATATATTTAAAAAATTCTTTAAAGTTCTCCGGCACCGTGTTTCTGTTTCGATAAGTAATACTTTAAAGTGTCGCGTGAGGCAGCACTTGCCTCTATATACTGTATTAGAACTGCGCACGCATATTCAATAATTTCAAAATAAAATAATTTTGGAATAAAAAAGGAAATTTTATGAATCAATTTATATTTGTAATAATAATGCAACAATAGCCACCGTTTATTGTATTAATTATAATCGATAATGGCTCTAAAAAACCATGAACATAAGCGCCATCTCACGGCTCGCTCCTAAAGAAAATCAAATGTATCTAACGATTTTTATGTAAATTCTTTTTATTTCTTTGAAAACTCATTTTATCTAAATAAAAATCTTTTTTTCTCGCTATGATCTGCATGATGCTTGTTAATAATGATTGGGGATTTAAAAATATTTTTAAATTGCCCATTCTCTCATCAAAATGGCATCGTTTGAAAGTGTTCAACAACTTATGTTATTATCTTCGAAGTCTACTTTTAATTATTATAATTGTTAATGACTATTAACAATGTTTGAGCAAATTGATCTTAAAGTAATAAAAAGTTAGATATTAAGCGAACGATTATGGTGGATTAAGTTTTAAACAGAGCTAAAACTGCTGTAAAGTATGGATGCTTAAATCAAAATTTGGAGAAGTTTTGATGTGCATCCACCTCCATGGAAAATGATCATCGTCGCGGTAGTTTATTAGGTCGTAACATAGTCTTAACAAATCCAAAATTTGTTCAGAAATTGAATTTCCAAAGATTGAATCATTAATATTAATAATTATTATTAATTGAGAAAAAGCTGTTTTGAAACGACGTTATTTTATCTAAAAAAGAAAAGTCGATTTTAATTGCCACCCTTGGAAATAGTTTGCGAGGAATTGTTAAGCATCTGCATAAAATGTTTGATGTCTGAATTATGTTTGTGTACAGTTTGGATGAAGACTTAAAACCTGTAGCAAATTGTAGCCGTCAATTCTTAGGGGATGAAAAAACTGTTAAAAATGCTATACAATTAGTAAATCATTAATATATTGTGATGAAAAATACAATACTTTAATAGAGAATGATAATCAATAAACAACGGCAGATGGAAAGTGAATTTGACAATATATGGATACGTTAACGAAATATAGTTTTGAAAAAAAGTGTAGAAAACACGAAAAAAATACATCTAATTTCAGCAAATCAGAAGAAAATGGGACAAATTTCAAAAAAAAATTATAAATATAAATAAATTATTAATTTGATTGAAATTAATAATAAAACTTATTCAATGGACTTTTATTTATTCGAGAACATACCATACAAGTATCTAATAGGGATTGATAACATCAAAAGATATGAAGATAACGTTCGATATAAAAATTAAAAATAATATTCCATTTGAACGAATTAAGGAATTGTATTTGTAGGTATAATATATGCATTTGTCAAAAAACCTAGAGAAAAAGAGTTAATAGAAGAAAGAAAAGGAAATGGAAGGAGAATCGAGGAGAATCAATACAATTAGGAAAGAAATAATTTGTGTTAATATAAGTAATAGAGATGAGGATAAAAATTATGAATATGATAGTTATTTCGATAATTATAAAGGAAAAAAATGAAAATAATGAAGAATGTGAATTACAAATAGAAGATAAAAAAGAGAAAAATGGAAAGAAATTAATCATAACTGAAGCGAATAAAGTCGAAAATATAAACGGAATATTAAATAAGCTAAGACAAGACACTCAAAATATATAAAGATTTTTTCTATACATTAAAAAATCTAACTTTCTAACCAAAAATTCTAACTCATAGTTACAGAAAATTTTGCTTATGTAAATTTTTCAATGTTAATCTGGAGGGGTATCGTAACACTATTAATGTTGTAATAAATGATTTAAGTGAATTAGATTAAAAATGTGGCTGTTTAAAACAAAATTACTAAATTTTTTTACTAAAAATAAAAAATAAGTATATAAATTAAAAATTAATAAATATATCAAAAAAATTTTTTTTTTAATTATATAAATTGAACCTGTTGCTCTACGTAAAACAAAATAAATGTAATGATAATCATCAATAACATTTAAATAATATTACAACATATACCCAAGAATATTATAATGATAATTAATGTTGTAATCAATGATTTAATTTAGATTGAAAATGTGGCTGTTTAAATAAACAGTTACTAAAAAAATATAACAAAATATATAAATTAAAAATTAATAAATATATTTTTAAAAAAATTAATAAAAAAATATATAAATTGAACCTGGTGCCCTACGTAAAACAAAATAAATGTAATGATATTAATTAATAACATTTAAATAATATTACAATATATACCCAAGAATATATAAGTTCTTCATTTATAATCAAAGGAATTTTGATATAAAAATCTAACAAAGTTATTATTAATGCTTATTTTTATAAATATCGTTATTTTAATACTTTAATAAATATAACTCAACATACATGAGTATCTGTTTCATTGCACATATTAAGTTAAAAAAATACAAAAAAATGTAAAATACTCGAACGATTCATCTTCGAACGTCATCTTCAATTTTACTCATTATAAAATTTATTAAAATTTTTAATATATGTTAAATTTTAGTAAATAACTAGCAAGTAAGAAGTTTTATTTACTAAAATTTAACATACATTATTAACAATGTTCTACCAAACTGGTCTTAAAGCTATAAAAAGCTGGAGATTAAACGAAATGCATTATGTTGGATTGAAGGGTTTAAGCAAAGCTGAAAATGCTGCAAAGTAGTTTTAATGTGCCCCCACCTCCCATGGAAAAAGACCGTCCTTACTATAACATAATCTTAAAAAATCCATAATTTGGTAATGGCCCATCAGAAGACGAACTTCCAAAGTTTAAGTCATTAAATTTAACAATTGAAAGAATGGCAATGTTCTTTTTGGAATGATGCTATTGTTCCTAAAATTAAAGCACGAAATGCATTATGTTGGATTGAAGGGTTTAAGCAAAGCTGAAAATGCTGCAAAGTATGGGGATGCTCAAGTCCAAATTTGGAGAAGAAGTTTTGATGTGCCCCCACCTCCCTTTAAAAAAGACCATCCTTACTATAACATAATCTTAAAAAATCCATAATTTGGTAATGGCCCATCAGAAGATGAACTTCCAAAGTTTAAGTCATTAAATTTAACAATTGAAAGAATGGCAATGTTCTTTTTGGAATGATGTTATTATTCCTAAAATTAAAACACGAAATGCATTATGTTGGATTGAAGGGTTTAAGCAAAGCTGAAAATGCTGCAAAGTATGAGGATGCTCAAGTCCAAATTTGTAGAAGAAGTTTTGATGTGCCCCCACCTCCCATGGAAAAAGACCATCCTTACTATAACATAATCTTAAAAAATCCATAATTTGGTAATGGCCCATCAGAAGATGAACTTCCAAAGTTTAAGTCATTAAATTTAACAATTGAAAGAATGGCAATGTTCTTTTTGGAATGATGTTATTGTTCCTAAAATTAAAGCACGAAATGCATTATGTTGGATTGAAGGGTTTAAGCAAAGCTGAAAATGCTGCAAAGTATGGGGATGCTCAAGTCCAAATTTGGAGAAGAAGTTTTGATGTGCCCCCACCTCCCATGGAAAAAACCATCCTTACTATAACACAATATCAAAAAATTCATAATTTGGTAATGGCCCATCAGAAGATGAACTTCCAAAGTTTAAGTCATTAAATTTAACAATTGAAAGAATGGCAATGTTCTTTTTGGAATGATGTTATTGTTCCTAAAATTAAAGCAGGAAAGTCCATTTTAATTGCTGCCCATGGTAACAGTTTGCGAGGCATTGTTAAGCATCCAGATAAACTATCTAATGAACAAATTATGGCTCTTAATCTTTCTACAGAAGAAGAAGTTTTTGCTCGAATTCCGTTTTGGCTTGTATATATTTTATATATATTTAAACGTCTTGGACGACAAAACTGTAAATAACCGTTTACAAGTGTTTTGTATGTTGTATTGTGAGAAACGGGTATTGAAATCAATTTTGGATATGACTTCACAAGGCTGGTGTACTTAGTTTTAACACAAAAAAGTTTTTGGACTTGGAGTATTACTATTGATAATGAAGCCGATTGAAAATATTTTTGCATTGGAATCAATAACCTTTTTATTTTTGATATTTACCAAAATATCAAACGTATTAAGAAAATCTGCACCATAATTTCTCCTTAAGTTTACGAATACTGGAACCAATTTTTTCATAAGTATTGATAGTAATTACTTTGGAAATAACTTTAATGGTCACACTGAAATGTCGGCCGCCGTATCAATCAAGAGATTTAAGTTTGAAAAAATTGACTGAAAAGTAAGGTTGACGGTTTGTCAAAATGTCGAAATTTGGAAATTTCTTTTTTTCAATTGAAACTTTGTTCTATTGTTTGAAAATGAAGGAATGTTAAATGAAGTGTAGAATTTACAATGAGGTCCTTCACATTTGTGTATATTATCATTAAATTTGCGATGATACTAGATGTCAAATAGATTTTGATATTTATCGTAAACGTGACTTTCGTGATCTTGAGCAATGATAATTAATAATTGCAAGTATGATATGAAGACGATGGTCGCAAGTCATTTTTAATCTGTTTGTTAATTAAATTTATCTTGACGTTTAGTTGACTTACAAATATTTTGATACTTTATGGTTAGATTTTGAAAACTTTTTAGAATATCATCTTGAGATATAACTTAGGAATACTTTATTTTATATTTGAAAATTTATTTCTGACAGTGAGAATAAATTTAGTGATTCCCACATTTTATCAGCAATAGAAAGAGGATCTTGAACCTCTTCTTTGCCAGAAGATCGTCTTTGCCATAATTTAACTAATAATCTTTGGCTAACTACGTGAGATCCTCCAATTGTAATCAACCTGGAACGAAAAAAAATCAAATGATTTTTGATCAGCCATATTCGAACCAGAAAGGAGGTTGTCTAAACACGTCTCTTCGCTTAAAGATAATCGGACTATTAATAGTTTTTAAGCAAAGTATATGGATCGATATCTGGCAGATTTTGAATTATGTCAACCACAATTGAAAAAAATTTGGGTGGATAAATTTGCCAATACTGCATAATATTTATTTTTTCACTGCTAATACTGTTTAATGAGAAAAGTGCTTCAACTTATTTCAACCAAATATCAAGAAATATTTTGTAATTCGAAATTATTATTGGAATCAACCATGATATTTATAAAATTAATAATTGAAAGAATGTTACAATGAACGACGTTATTGATAAAATGTATGACGAACAAATTATGGCTCTTAACCTATTTTCCGGAAATTAAAACTTAAATCTTAAATTCTTCTAAAAGAAAGAGTTACAAAGACAGTGGAAGCAGTCGTAGTTCAGGGACAATCAAAATAGGGTTCCTAAGTCATTATTAATTTTTATATTATTTTATTTAATACTTGAGAAATGAGAACTGGAGCTAGGGAGGATATACGCTTAAGGAGAATAACAAAAAAAGGATACATTAGATTGTTGGCAGCGTAAGAGTAAAATGTGGGAAAAAAGAAGTTAATGTTAATGTATGTAAACGGCTGGATAATATATAACCAAGGAAGAAATTAAAGTATATAAGCTGAGGGTGGAGGCAAGTTATGAATATTATGAGGAGAAAGTGGAGGGTTAGAGGGTAAGATTTTAGAAGGAAATAATACTATAGAAAGGTAGTGTATTCAACAGAAGAAGTGAAGAAGAAAAGAAAGGAGAGGATTGAGATGTGGATTCAGCTGCAGAGCAGGTACACGGATGTGGACATGGAAGAAAAAAGGATTGCGATAAGAGAATGTAGATACACACACACATATACACTTGCTTTCATGGCACTTAAGCTTTGCCCTTGGCAATTCAAACTTGAACTGCACTTGGCCATTCAAAAACCTGAAGATGTAGAGAGATGAGGAAGGAAAGAAGTTGGTAGCAAAGTTCATTTGTGGAAATGAGGAAAGAGTCAACAAATATTAGATTGAGGATAAGGAGATAGATACATACACCATTTCCTGGTGGAGTGTACTGAATTGAGGGAGGTGATGGATTGGAGATGGGTATTGAGGGAGAGGGCGAAGTGAAGGAGATAGATGGGGAAGTGGTGACAGTGAAAGCTAAGTTCTTTTTGTATTATGCTCCATTTCTCAAATATTATCATTAAGATCTCCTAAAGCATTAATAATCCTATTTTAATTTTAATAATTTAATCTAATTTTTATTCCCATTATTTCAAAAGTGTATCTGGTAATAGTAAAATTTCCTAACCGTTTACCGTTTCCACAATTATGGAGATCTACATATAAAACAGAGTAATAATTTAATAAAATTTCTAAAGCAGACTTACAGCAAAATCTGAAACTGATGTTAGAAAATTAAATAGTGAATATCCGGTTCCACTTTTATAAGCAACAAGCGAAGTTAATTTAGCAATGTTTGCCTCCAGGTTCATCTTTATTATATTAAAAGTTAACATTTCAATAAATGTATACTCAACCATAGGCACCGGTATTTGAAAATAGCTATGGGTGCTGAGTGCTGCAAAAAAAGGAATTGTTAAAAACAAAATCCATGCTTAAGAGGAGACATTGTGTATATGCATGGAGCTAGAGTTGACTGTGTCAACATGAAATCAACAATTCAAAGACGGCCTCGGCGATTTGAGGCGATATCGTTCATTACATATCTTAGTTAAGATACCATTTTTTTTATAAGATGACATTAATATTTTTTGATTGCCCTCAATTCTTCCTGACAATAATTATCTCTCAAATTGCTGCTAACAGGATTGAACAAAATTTCCTGTTTAATTTCCTTTAATTACACATGTTACTTTATGGGTTTCTATGGGCACGAGATGAAGTCCGGCATCCTTTAACATTAATTTATTTTGTATTTCATAATAACGACTAGCCCTGAGGAAGTACTGAAATAGATATGAAATATTATCAGAATTAATTGAATTGCGATTTTTATTGCCCTCAGTCCTTCCTGAGAATAATTATCTCACAAATTACTGTTAACGGGATTGAGCAAAATTTCCTGCTTGGTTTGCTTTAACTACACAAGTTATTTCATGGTTTTTTTAAATCGAGCTTACTTTATGATTAATTTATTTTATATTTTATAGAAACAAAATAACAAAATTGAAAATCAAAATTCTGTGTTGTGAATTAGAAACTGAAATAACGTCACAAATAAAAATAAAACTCCCAGGAAGTGATTTAAGGTAAGTGCATGATTTCAAACACAAAAAATGAGATAATAAAAATGAATAATCGCGTATTAAACGCCGTTGGGCAAAGTAGCAAAATGATGACAAAAATATTTAAATTCAGAATAAAAATTAAATTCAATAATACACAAAAAAAAAAGGAAACAGGATTTAATCTTTTATAAAAAAAATTAAAATAAAAAAAATAAACTACCTTAACGTGTATCGGAAGTCACCTTTTTTTATAAGATTCCTTAAGATATTGGCAGAGAGTTTTCCTGTGGGTGTAACTTAGAATTTGTCGCCAAATCCTTCCAAACCAAAATATTTAAATTTATAAAGTGGTCAAAACAAAAGTTCTAAAGACTTATTTCCAAAATTAATAACCCTTAAAACGGAAACAAAAATATAAATTTTTAAAACGAGAAAGCATACCTGTTAACTGGGTTTTTTAATAAACGACTTGCGTTTCCAAAAATGCGCCTAAATTATGGATTTTCGCGAGAGATCACTCAAAATCAGGATACAAGTTCCTCGCCGAAAATTTCCCAAAAACTACTTTACATCGAACGTTCACAATGGATTCTTTCTCTCTACACGAGCGACCAATATCAAACGGGTTTTTTCCTACACCCCCCGACAATTGCCAAAAATTTTAAATTCGAAAATAAATTTCAATAAGAAAACAAAATATCGAAAACAATTAAACTAAAGAAAAATTAAACCGTGACAATAGATACGAAATATTTGCAGAATCAATAAAATTACGGTCTTTTTAATTGTCTTCAATCTCTCTTAGGAATAATTATCACTTAAATCGAAGAAGGTCATGCGGGCGAGGCGCTACAACCTTTGCATTGGAATTTTGTGTTGACATATCAACTCTAGCGCCTAGTCCCCAGACGACCTCGGCGATTTGAGGCGATATTGTTCATTACATGTTTTGGTTAAAATACCAAATTTTCTATAACATGACATTTACACTTAAATCACCAAGGTCGCTTGCAAGGCGCTACAACTTTTGAATTGTTAATTTCGTGTTAACACATCAAATCTAGCTCCTCGCCCGCAAGCGACCTCGGCGTTTTGAGGCGAAATCGTTAATTACATGACTTGGTTGAGATAACAAATCTTTCAAAAGATGATGTTTATACTCAAATTGCTAAGGACGCTTGCGGGTGAGGTGCTACAACGTTTGAATTGTCGATTTCATGTTGATACATCAACTCTAATGCCTCGCCCGCAAGCGATCTCGGCGGTTTGAGACGAAATCGTTCATTACATGTCTTGGTTAAGATACCAAATTTTCTATAACATGACATTTACAATTAAATCACCAAGGTCGCTTGCGAGGCGCTACAACTTTTGAATTGTTAATTTTGTATTAACACATCAAAACTAGCGCCTCGCCCGCAAGCGACCTCGGCGTTTTGAGGCGAAATCGTTAATTGCATGACTTGGTTGAGATAACAAATCTTTCAAAAGATGATGTTTATACTCAAATTGCCAAGGACGCTTGCGGGTGAGGTGCTACAACGTTTGAATTGTCGATTTCATGTTGATACATCAACTCTAATGCCTCGCCCGCAAGCGATCTCGGCGGTTTGAGACGAAATCGTTCATTACATGTCTTGGTTAAGATACCAAATTTTCTATAACATGACATTTACAATTAAATCACCAAGGTCGCTTGCGAGGCGCTACAACTTTTGAATTGTTAATTTTGTATTAACACATCAAAACTAGCGCCTCGCCCGCAAGCGACCTCGGCGTTTTGAGGCGAAATCGTTAATTGCATGACTTGGTTGAGATAACAAATCTTTCAAAAGATGATGTTTATACTCAAATTGCTAAGGACGCTTGCGGGTGAGGTGCTACAACGTTTGAATTGTCGATTTCATGTTGATACATCAACTCTAATGCCTCGCCCGCAAGCGATCTCGGCGGTTTGAGACGAAATCGTTCATTACATGTCTTGGTTAAGATACCAAATTTTCTATAACATGACATTTACAATTAAATCACCAAGGTCGCTTGCGAGGCGCTACAACTTTTGAATTGTTAATTTTGTATTAACACATCAAAACTAGCGCCTCGCCCGCAAGCGACCTCGACGTTTTGAGGCGAAATCGTTCATTACATGTCTTGGTTGAGATAACAAACCTTTCATAAGATGATGTTTATACTCAAATTGCCAAGGACGCTTGCGGGTGAGGTGCTACAACGTTTGAGTTGTCGATTTCTTGTTGATACATCAACTCTAATGCCTCGCCCGCAAGCGACCTCGGCGGTTTGAGACGAAATCGTTCATTACATGTCTTGGTTAAGATACCAAATTTTCTATAACATGACATTTACACTTAAATCACCAAGGTCGCTTGCGAGGCGCTACAACCTTTAAATTGTCAATTTCGTGTTAAATGTAGGGCCTCGTCCGCAAGCGACCTCGGCGCTTTGAGGCGAAATCGTTCATTAAATGTCTTGATTGAGATACCAAATCTTTTATAAGATGATGTTTATATTCAAAAATCCGAGGTCGCTCGCGGGCGAGGCGCTACACCCTTTAAATTATTGATTTCGTGTTGACACAACAACATGTCTTAATAATTATTGATCTCGGCGATTTGTTAAGATACCTAATTTTTTTGAGAGTATCTACGTATCCAGCAACTATGTACTCATCAACAAAAGATTATTTAATTTAGGAATTTCGAAATAAAATACTAAAAAAAGTTGTTATTAATGTTTATTTTTTATAAATATCATTATTTTAATACTTTAATAAATATACTCAACATATGTGAATATATGCTTCATTGTACATATTAGGTCCTTAGAAAAACTAGATGCAATTTGAAATAAAATTTATTCTCTGCAAAATAGCATTGTTCGGAAGTGTTCAATAACTTATTTTGAAAAAATATACAAAAAAAAAATTGTAAAATATTCGAACGATTCGTCTTCGAACGTTATTTTCAGTTTTAATTATTATAGTTGTTAGTGACTATTAACAATGTTTAAAGATTTACTTTTAACACCCTCACCATTATAGTCATAATTATAAATATCATTATTAAGTTATTATTTTATTATTACGTAAGTACACTGTTGAGCAATTGTTAAATATACTTTTCATTTTTTTAATTAATTTTTTAATATATTATACGCCTCATCTATTTTTTATTAATTATATCATTCTGAGTTTAACTCGCATATATTTTATATTATTAGGTACTAAATAGTCGTTAAAACTAAATAACATATCAGACAGAATTATATATAATATAATAAAGTGTATGTATATACAGTACAACAATACTTATTTATTGTCTGGCACTCAGTACGATGTTAGTACATTTTAAATAAAACAACGTTTTTATTTCTTTCTATTATTAAAATTAATACAATATTAATATAAAAAATCCTTCTTGTCGTAATTCCGCGGTATAAAAATGTACAAGTATAATAAAAAACCGTTAATACTGCGTGAGTCGAAATAGAAAGATTGAGAAGAGAGCCTGGCGATTATTTAAAATGTACCGTGCTGCCAAACACAACGATTTAAACATTTGTACAATCAACGCAACAATCATGTAGAACATTATAAAATATATTTAACTATAAAAATTGTAACGTTGCTGATATATAGGCAAAGGCATCACTGGAGACAAGTCCTCATCGTCCGCAAGATCATCCTGCTGCTCCTCCAACGGCAGGTTTGCCAATGCTTTCACTACACACAATTTTTAATCAAAGTCTATCTTTTTTTTTAATTCATCATCTCACAGAACGAACAAGCGCAAGCAAACAAAAAATAATAATTTAAGTGGGCACACACCTAAAAACAATCAGCTAGCTGCTAAAATGCATTCATTGTTCGTTGGATTCTTTGGAACCTATGAAAAAAAAATTCTAATAGCAAAAAAAAACGGTGCAAAAAATAACGTAATAAAATAAAAATTTACTTAGTGTAAAAAAGGCTTCTAAATAATTAATGAAAATAAATAAAGTGCAAACTCCATGCCGGTTTTGTATTATTAATTAATTCAATATCAACTCGTTACCTGCTACAATTTTACTCATTTCCATAACTTGCTTCGCCAGAATTTGATTCAGCTGCAAAAGATGTTCGCGTTGTTTCTTTTCTTCGATCATTTTCGTCGTTGCTTTATTTACAATACTTGATGATGGTGTTTCGGACTTTGAATCTTCTAGATATTACAAAAAATGAAATATATTATAAATCAATTTAATTAAAATTTGTACTGAGACATATTTATCTCAAGTTTATCGTATGAGAGGCTCTAAGTGTGATTCACAACTCAAATTAATTTCTCTTAACTGAATAGATAAACAAATTCAATAATTTTGTTGTTGAATCAGCAACAAACATATAACTTGGTTTTGCACTTACTTTACAAGCCGATATCTTCGTTGTTTTTAGAAATAGCGAAATATTAGATATACGTCTAAAAAGCTTAATTTTTCTTCACCTAAAACCGGGTCTATCTGCGTTGTTCAAAAAAAAGCATCGCAAATAAAAACTTTATACATACAAAATGGATAGATTAACCTCTGTCAATACTACTTATTTATTTGGTGGAAATAAAAAGTTAAAGTAGTATGACTGATGTAACTAATAACGAGATTTTAAATTATTCCTTTGTGTTTATGCATTTAAATAATAGCTTTCTAATCAATACTATTAAAAGACTTACTACTTAGTGATAAAATTTCTTTATTTTTGTATCGCATGATATATCGCCATTATCGTCTAGTATGTTGATGACGTCTTTATTATTTTGATTTTTTAGATACAGTGACTATGAGGTTTTTTATTATTTTGAATCTACTCCTAAATATAGTATTAGGAGCAGGCAAGATTTGCTAGATTTGTTCTAGAAAATACATAAAACTATACTCAAAGACTCAATAATATCACATAGATAGATAGTATATACTATCTGTATCATTGTTCTATTAATATGTATAATATTAATAAATTGAATGGATGCACAAGTTGTCCCTGCCAAAAATTTCACAAATCGTGTATAATTATTGCATAAAAATGTTTACAGTTCATAACTTCCTGATATGATATGGATAAAACTCTGTAACCATATAAAAGCTATAGGAAATTTTCTGCTCTATACAGTGATATACATATATCTTTAATTGATCATATGGATGCAATAGGATTTGTTCCCCAAAACTGCAAAACCCTCATATAATTACTGTATCTAAATGTTTATGGCGTCAGAATTTTTTATATGATATGGACAAAACTTTGCGCCATATAAAAGCCATGAAAAATTTTCTGCTCTATACAGTGATATATACCTAATTGATCACATGAATGTACAAGCATTTTCTTCCCAAAAAGTGCAAAAACCTCGTATAATTACTGTATCTAAATGTTTATGGCGTCATAACCTTTTTATTTGTTATGGTCGAAACTCCGTTACCAAATAAAATTAGTAGGCAATTTTTATTTTTAAGTTATAATTATTTTTATATTATATTATTTATTTTGAGCTTAATGGTTTTTATTAATCCCGCATTAAAAGATGATGTTAAAAATAAAAAATTTTATTTTTAAAGTTTTTGTGGAATGTCTTTTTCTCTCAAATACTGGAACAAGTGCGAAATAACAAAATTTGTAAAATTGAAAATATTGAACTAATTACACAGTTGGCATTGGATGATAAAATGAGAAAAATGGAGGAATTGGATCTAGAAATCACTCCTGAAAAGACGAAGATGGTCCTAATGAGAAGCGGAAAAGAAGCTATGGTTAGAGTCAAAGATCATGTACACCCAACTCTTTTTTTTACACGGTCTTTTTTAACACGCTTTTGAAATAACACGGTTCACCAATAAATTTTTTTACATGAATTTTTTTTGGGATTCGTGCTATAACAAAAAATTCGTGTAAAAAAATTTATTAGTGAACCGTGTTATTTCAAAATCGTGTTAAAAAAGACCGTGTAAAAAAGAGTTGGGTATAGTCGAATTAAAAATCTAACAAAAATATTTAGGTATAATGATTGGAAAAAACTTAAAATCGATAGATTATCCAGAAAATAAGACAAATAGTTCTAGTAGTTTATAACTGTTAATGGTCAACTTCATAATGTTGGGATGAGCCGGTACGATGTTCAGTTAATAGATAGTTATTTGCGAAATCGTAAAAAAAATTGAATGTTCGAATGTATATTCGTAACTGTCAATATCATCTATGAGGATGATATACAGATATATTACTCCTTTATGCCATGGAATATTGCGTTAGCATGTTTTTGTGGAATGTCTTTTTCGATCAAATACTGAAACAAGAGCGAGATAACAAAATTTGGAAAATTGAAGATATTGAATTAATTGCACAGTTGGCATTGGATAATAAAGTGAGAAAAATGGAGGAATTGGATCTAGAAGTCACTCCCGAAAAGACGAAGATGGTTCTAATAAGAAGCGGAAAAGAAGCTATGGTTAGAGTCAAAGATCATGTACACTCAACTCTTTTTTACGCGGTCTTTTTTAACACGATTTTTAAATAACACGGTTCACCAATAAATTTTTTTACACGATTTTTTTTTTTTTTGGGATTCGTGCTATAACAAGAAATTCGTGTAAAAAAATGTATTAGTGAACCATGTTATTTCAAAATCGTGTTAAAAAAGACCGTGTAAAAAAGAGTTGGGTATAGTCGAATTAAAAATCTAACAAAAATATTTAGGTATAATGATTGGAAAAAACTTAAAATCGATAGATTATCCAGAAAATAAGACAAATAGTTTTAGTAGTTTATAACTGTTAATGTTCAACTTCATAATGTTGGGATGAGCCGGTACGATGTTCAGTTAACAGATAGTTATTTGCGAAATCCTACAAAAAAAATAAATGTTCGAATGTACATTCGTAACTGTCGATATCATCTATGAGGATGATACACAGATATAATACTCCTTTATGCCATGGAATGTTGCGTTAGCATGTTTTTGTGGAATATCTTTTTCGATCAAATACTGGAACAAGAGCGAGATAACTAAATTTGTAAAATTGAAGATATTGAACTAATTGCACAGTTGGCATTGGATAATAAAGTGAGAAAAATGGAGGAATTGGATCTAGAAGTCACTCCTGAAAAGACGAAGATGGTCTTAATGAGAAGCGGAAAAGAAGCTATGGTTAGAGTCAAAGATCATGTACACCCCACTCTTTTTTTACATGGTCTTTTTTAACACGCTTTTGAAATAACACGGTTCACCAATAAATTTTTTTACACGAATTTTTTTTTTGGGATTCGTGCTATAACAAAAAATTCGTGTAAAAAAATTTATTAGTGAACCGTGTTATTTCAAAATCGTGTTAAAAAAGACCATGTAAAAAAGAGTTGGGTATAGTCGAATTAAAAATCTAACCAAAATATTTAGGTATAATGATTGGAAAAAACTTAAAATCGATAGATTATCCAGAAAATAAGACAAATAGTTTTAGTAGTTTATAACTGTTAATGTTCAACTTCATAATGTTGGGATGAGCCGGTACGATGTTCAGTTAATAGATAGTTATTTGCGAAATCGTAAAAAAAATTGAATGTTCGAATGTATATTCGTAACTGTCAATATCATCTATGAGGATGATATACAGATATATTACTCCTTTATGCCATGGAATATTGCGTTAGCATGTTTTTGTGGAATGTCTTTTTCGATCAAATATTGAAACAAGAGCGAGATAACAAAATTTGGAAAATTGAAGATATTGAATTAATTGCACAGTTGGCATTGGATAATAAAGTGAGAAAAATGGAGGAATTGGATCTAGAAGTCACTCCCGAAAAGACGAAGATGGTTCTAATAAGAAGCGGAAAAGAAGCTATGGTTAGAGTCAAAGATCATGTACACTCAACTCTTTTTTACGCGGTCTTTTTTAACACGATTTTTAAATAACACGGTTCACCAATAAATTTTTTTACACGAATTTTTTTTGGGATTCGTGCTATAACAAAAAATTCGTGTAAAAAAATTTATTAGTGAACCATGTTATTTCAAAATCGTGTTAAAAAAGACCGTGTAAAAAAGAGTTGGGTATAGTCGAATTAAAAATCTAACAAAAATATTTAGGTATAATGATTGGAAAAAGCTTAAAATCGATAGATTATCCAGAAAATAAGACAAATAGTTCTAGTAGTTTATAACTGTTAATGTTCAACTTCATAATGTTGGGATGAGCCGGTACGATGTTCAGTTAACAGATAGTTATTTGCGAAATCCTACAAAAAAATAAATGTTCGAATGTACATTCGTAACTGTCGATATCATCTATGAGGATGATACACAGATATAATACTTCTTTATGCCATGGAATGTTGCGTTAGCATGTTTTTGTGGAATATCTTTTTCAATCAAATACTGGAACAAGAGCGAGATAACTAAATTTGTAAAATTGAAGATATTGAACTAATTGCACGCTTTTGAAATAACACGGTTCACCAATAAATTTTTTTACACGAATTTTTTTTTTGGGATTCGTGCTATAACAAATAATATAACTTAAAAATAATATAATAAATATTATTTTTAATAAAATTCTCATAAACTTAAGAAATATACTCATAAAATTAAGAAATCTAAATGTTTACGGTATCATACCTTCTGATATGATATGCATAAAACTCCGCGGCCATATAGAAGTTATAGGAAATCTTCTGCTCTATACAGTGATATATAACATTAATTGATCACATGGATGCACAAGCATGTACTCTGCCAACACTTCAAAAACCTCATATAATTATTGTATCTAAATGTTTACGGTATCATAACCTTCTGATATGGTATGAACAAAATTCTGTGACCATATAAAAGCTATAGGAAATTTTCTGGTTTATACAATAGTATATAACTTTAATAGATCACATGGATACATAAGCACTTACTCCACAAAAACTGCAAAAACTTTATATAAATACTGTATCTTAATGGTAATTCGTAATCTGTCTGCAGGAGACTACGACAAAGCACTGAAGATGCCAAGTGAGATCTTGGCGAAACGTCTGCCCCTGTCCACAGGGAACAACCAAGAAGATGAACGGATGATACCTCGGATCAACCAAAACACACTGTATCTTAATGTTTATAGCAATAATCTAATATAATATAAATCAAACTCCGTGGTCATATAAAAGCTATAGGAAGTTTTCTGTTTTATACAATTGTACATAACTTTAATGAATCACATGGATTCACTCGCATTTATTCCTAAAAAACTGTAAGAGCCTCATAAAATTACGGTATCACTTTCTGATATGATATGGATAAAACCCCGTAGCCATATAAAGGCTATAAAAAATTTATTTCTATAACTTTATTATTAAATAACTTTAATTGATCACAGGGATGCATAAGAATTTACTCCCAAAAAATTACAAAAACCTCATATAATTAGTGAATCTAAATGTTTAGGACATCACAACTGTTTGATATGATATGGATGAAACTTCGTGGTCATATACAAGCTATAGGAACATTTTTTGCTCTATACAGTAATCACACGGATATACAAGCATTTACTCCCAACAACCGCAAATAATTATGGTAGCTAAATGTTTACGTCGTTATAACATTCCTATGTGGTATGGTCAACATCATATCAGAGAAGAGTTATCATATAAAATCTAAAAGTTTCAAACACGAAAAACGTCAGATTGAAGAAAGAAAGTCAATTCATGCAAATATAAGAGTGTGATTTCGTATCACAGAAATTGAAAAATTCTTCACATTTTAACGCGCAACTTTTTTCATTGTATGATATTGACTTCAAATTTTGACAATTTCTTTATTATGATATAATTAAGGGGTTAGATCACACTAGAATTTTCAAAAAATCGATTGTTTTTGCTTAAAAGTACACTTAGATTCTTAAGAATAAGATGCAATTACAATCATAAGTGGAAAAAATGTTTAAGTGCCTGTATTTTGGGTCGATACGTTGTCCAGTAACGCGCGCTTAGTGCAGATAGAAGACTTATGTCAAACGCGAATAATGAGTTGTAAAAGTGGTTCTTACACTTCCATATATTTCCTTGCACCCAGAGCAGGTATTCTAAGGAATTGCCAGTATATTATTACTTTATTATAGCTATGGTATAAACAAAGATGATATTTAGAGGCAATTAAAAAGGTTCATTTTTGCAGTACTTAGGCTTTCGGCATGGTAATTCCTACCACTGTTGCTCATGAGAGCAATATATAATGCTAGAATATCGCAAGTTGTAGTTTGTGTTTTCTTTGTCTAAACATAAAATAAATATGAGGGAACACAAAGCAAATCAGACTGGCGAAGCGTATAATATGATGAACTGTACTGCAATGAGAGCTACAATTCGACAGTCTGGGCAATAGCCGACAAAGCAAAATCTTGTGGTAAGACAATTTTGGATTATGCGATACCCATCTCAGTATGTGTGTATAATAATACTCCTTTATAATAAAAGTTCTTGTCCGATTCGGCAAAAACAGCCAGGTCGTCCACATAATAAATGAGAAAAGAAGAATAACAAGAAAACTTGAAGTTAAAAGGTCAATTGTACGGCACTGGTATAGCAGATTAAAGCTATATCAAAAATTCTTTAATTTTTTACCACAAAACTTTAAACGCGTTTTGCTATAAACTCCTTTTTTGAGACGACCGGAAATATAACTCGCACAATTCTTTACTGATTTACAGTGAAAATTCACTGTACCTTCCAAAAAGCATTATCTAGAGAAAGACGCAAATTTTTAGTAATATGCTCATCATTTTTGCAAAAAGTTAAATAACAAAAAATC
Organism: Onthophagus sagittarius; assembly: GCA_036711965.1. Lineage (NCBI taxonomy): Eukaryota > Metazoa > Arthropoda > Insecta > Coleoptera > Scarabaeidae > Onthophagus > Onthophagus sagittarius. The sequence continues at coordinate 10,913,551 of JASERS010000007.1, read as the reverse complement.
CGTACGTCTTTCTCTAGCTTTTAAGTTGTAAAAACTAAATAATTGTTTTTTTGATCTACTTTGATGTATCTGAAATCATTCCAGCCGTGGAACCCTTCCCGTTTAACACGGTTTTAATCAAGCAGCAACATGGCAGTCATTTTTCATTACATTTAATTAAAAAAAAAAAATATTTTTTACATTCCAAAATGTATATACAACATTTCTTTCAAATCTTTCATTACTTTCTCGGAAAAAAAATTGAAAAATTACGTTAATTTTGAATCCAAGAATGATAACTTTAATGAACCATAAATTGAAATATAGCAAAAATGTTTCAATTGAAACCAACACTTTTTCATTTTGTCTTGATTTTGTTTATAAATCTTAGAAATGGTGAGATTTTTGAGTTGCTGATTTTACGAATCTGAAGTCAGAATTATGAATTTTTCAAAAATCAAAATGGTGGATACAACATACAGAACTAAAATTGCAAGAAACATGATCCAACATAATCTTGATTCTAGTTGGCCAAAAGTAAAAAGAAATCAATGTCAAATCTTTCGATTTGCAGGCATAAGAAGTTTTTTATGGCAGACTTCAGGAAATCTAAATCCTACAAATTATTACCATCTATAGCAAACAGTAGCGTGTAAGAAGTTATTATATAACTTTCAGAGGGGTACAGAGGACAAGAAATAAAGGTTTTTGGGAATCTGAGGCATACTAAAAAGTCCTTGTATAAAACATATCAATTAATTATAGTAAGATTCTCCAATATAGAATCAATTTAGAATTTTTATATCTAGATTGTATCTGGTTATGGATTAAGAGTTTATGGTTCATTACCAATAATATTTATGCAAAAAGTATCTCTCAATCTAAACAGGAGATATATAATCTTTGATCCTGTTAGTAATACAAAAAATGCATTGTTTTTTTCGTATATCTCAGCCTGTTTTAGTTTTTAAGTTGTGGTTGATTTTTAATCTGAAACCCGACATAATGATATTTTGAAGATTTTTGCTGTATTCCTACAATGTTCTTATATCTAGGTTTTAACTAGTAATTGATTATGCTTTTTTGGTTCACTAAAAACAATATTCTTCATAATTTTATAATTTGGGTTATGGTGGATTTTTGTAACGAAAAGCCTTAAAAAAGATGTTTTGAAAGTTAAATGTTTTGTAGTTGCGTATTTGACGATGAAAATATTTTTTATTGTTAGGTTTCTACCGGTTCCGGCTACAAATAATGATAGGAAGGGGTAACAAAAACAGTATGAGTTTTAAGAAATCAAATTAACGTGGTTTCCTGAGAATGATACGCTGAAACCGGTAGAAACCAAAAATATAAATAAAAATTATTTTCATCATTAATTAAGACTAATTACAATTCGTACCATATTTTGAAGAATAATAATGATGATTAATCAAATAATTTTGTCCAACTAGAATTCAGCTCAATATGTGTCGTAAACCTTTAAATTTTGCAATTGACTCCAAAAGACTATATCGTTTTAGAATTATTTTTACTCTTTGAAATTTTTGATATTTGCATCACATGGATTTACTTCCAAAAAAGTGCAAAATCGCAGTTTTTCAAATACTTTTTTCAAATAAAGCTGCGTGGCCATGGCACGACAACCCCACCAGAAAGTCTCTTTAGGTAAAAAAGTTAAAAAAATTAATTTTAATTGTATAGGTGTTTATGATCTAAAATATTAAATAAAGTTAGTATTGTTGGTAAAATTCTTCAAGGTAAAATTTTTTTATTACTCGAGTTTTGGAAAGTTTATGCAAATTAAACCGGTTTTTGAAAAATACGTGTTTCAACGAGATACTCATTGAAAACGATAAAAAACTGGCATCTTCTTCTTCTAAGACCTTGACATCAACACAAAAAAAAAGTAAAAAGTAATTTTCTTATGAATGCGAAGATGAAGCCATACAGAATGAAGAAGTAAGCTCTAAAGATAACAACATTCAAAAGATATTTAAATTTAAATATTTAATTTTCTTGTGGAATCTCGCCGATTACAATAAATATCCTCAAGTAAAAAAGCTCAATCTTTGGCAATAACAGTATTAACTGACAAAAGTAAGAGCGACATAACTGGAATTGATTTTATGCATGAATTACAGTTTTTACAAAATTCTTAAATCACCCATTTAAGTACTAAATTATCTAGTTGATAACAATCTAACCTATTTATTTCCTAATATATCAGCAAATATTGCTAATTTTTTTCAGATGTCACTCTTAATAGATGCGATAATAAAATAATTTTGAAAATGATGCAACTGACAATAAAACTAGAATTGTTAACAAAATCCATAGAGGATATACAGTTATATATACAATTATATGTATATATGCCGGGCGTCCCATTTAACTCGACAAAACGAAATATCTCAAAAACTACACCTCGGAATAAAAAAGATACACATAAAATGTGTTCGGACTTTGCAGATGTCGGCCGCCCCAAATATTGTTCGTCATTAAGAAATATTCTCGAAGACATTCTTCGAAGTCGGCCGAGATTATTTCTTATATCATGAATATTACTTAGGTTGAACTTAGGTGACAGACGTCTTCGAAGTCGACCGAGATACTTCTTCTATAAAGTTTAAATAGAATAGCCATTTCAATTATTGGGTGGCCGACGTTTTCCAAGTCGGCCGAAATTGCTTCTTATATCAAAAATAATATTTTGGAGCGGCCGACGTCTTCGAAGTCGGCCAAGATTATTTAATTTTAAATAATATTCATGGTATAAGAAACAATCTCGGTCGCCTTCGAAGACGTCGCCCGCCCCAAAATATTGTTTTAGATATAAGAATTAATTTCGGTCAACTTTGAAGGCCTTAGCAGCCCAAATATTGTTCTTTATACAAGAACTAAACTCGATCGAATTCGAAGACGTTGGATGCCCTACATATTATTTAAGGTACTTACGACAGCTGGCGCCTTCGAAGTCGGCTGAGATTACTTCTCATATCAAAAGCAATATTTGGAGCGGCCGACGTCTTCCAAGTCGGCCGAGATTATTTAATTTTAAGTAATATTCATGGTATAAGAAACAATCTCGGCCGCCTTCGAAGACGTCGGCCGCCCCAAAATATTGTTTTAGATATAAGAATTAATTTCGGTCAACTTTGAAGGCCTTAGCAGCCCAAACATTGTTCTTGATACAAGAACTAAACTCGATCGAATTCGAAGACGTTGGATGCCCTACACATTATTTAAGGTACTTACGAAAGCTGGCGCCTTCGAAGTCGGCTGAGATTACTTCTCATATCAAAAGCAATATTTGGAGCGGCCGACGTCTTCCAAGTCGACCGATATTACTTTTTGTATCAAAAGCAGTATTTTAGGGCGGCGGACGTCTTCGAAGTCGGCCGAGATTATTTTATCCTAAGCAATATTCATGATACAAGAAATAATCTGGGTCGATTCGATGACGTCGGCCGCCCCAAATATTATTCTTGATATAAGAACTAAACTCGGCTGATTTCGAAGACGTCAGCCGCCCTACATATTATTTACGGTACTTAGGACAGCTGACGTCTTCGAAGTCGACCAAGATACTTCTTTTATAAAGCTTAAATAGAATAGCTTTTTCAATTATTGGGTGGCCGACGTTTTCGAAGTCGGCCGATATTGCTTTTTATATCAAAAATAATATTTTGGAGCGGCCGACGTCTTCGAAGTCGGCCGAGATTATTTAATTTTAAATAACATTCATGGTATAAGAAACAATCTCGGCCGCCTTCGAAGACGTCGGCCGCCCCAAAATATTGTTTTAGATAAAAGAATTAATTTCGGTCAATTTTGAAGGCCTTAGCTGCCCAAACATTGTTCTTTATACAAGAACTAAACTCGATCGAATTCGAAGACGTTGGATGCCCTACATATTATTTAAGGTACTTACGACAGCAGGCGCCTTCGAAATCGGCTGAGATTACTTCTCATATCAAAAGCAATATTTGGAGCGGCCGACGTCTTCCAAGTCGGCCGAGATTATTTAATTTTAAGTAATATTCATGGTATAAGAAACAATCTCGGCCGCCTTCGAAGACGTCGGCCGCCCCAAAATATTGTTTTAGATATAAGAATTAATTTCGGTCAACTTTGAAGGCCTTAGCAGCCCAAACATTGTTCTTGATACAAGAACTAAACTCGATCGAATTCGAAGACGTTGGATGCCCTACACATTATTTAAGGTACTTACGAAAGCTGGCGCCTTCGAAGTCGGCTGAGATTACTTCTCATATCAAAAGCAATATTTGGAGCGGCCGACGTCTTCCAAGTCGACCGATATTACTTTTTGTTTCAAAAGCAGTATTTTAGGGCGGCGGACGTCTTCGAAGTCGGCCGAGATTATTTTATCCTAAGCAATATTCATGATACAAGAAATAATCTGGGTCGATTCGATGACGTCGGCCGCCCCAAATATTATTCTTGATATAAGAACTAAACTCGGCTGATTTCGAAGACGTCAGCCGCCCTACATATTATTTACGGTACTTAGGACAGCTGACGTCTTCGAAGTCGACCAAGATACTTCTTTTATAAAGCTTAAATAGAATAGCTTTTTCAATTATTGGGTGGCCGACGTTTTCGAAGTCGGCCGATATTGCTTTTTATATCAAAAATAATATTTTGGAGCGGCCGACGTCTTCGAAGTCGGCCGAGATTATTTAATTTTAAATAACATTCATGGTATAAGAAACAATCTCGGCCGCCTTCGAAGACGTCGGCCGCCCCAAAATATTGTTTTAGATAAAAGAATTAATTTCGGTCAATTTTGAAGGCCTTAGCTGCCCAAACATTGTTCTTTATGCAAGAACTAAACTCGATCGAATTCGAAGACGTTGGATGCCCTACATATTATTTAAGGTACTTACGACAGCAGGCGCCTTCGAAATCGGCTGAGATTACTTCTCATATCAAAAGTAATATTTGGAGCGGCCGACGTCTTCCAAGTCGGCCGATATTACTTTTTGTATCAAAAGCAGTATTTTAGGGCGGCGGACGTCTTCGAAGTCGGCCGAGATTATTTTATCCTAAGCAATATTCATGATACAAGAAATAATCTCGGTCGATTCGATGACGTGGGCCGCCCCAAATATTATTCTTGATATAAGAACTAAACTCGGCTGATTTCGAAGACGTCAGCCGCCCTACATATTATTTACGGTACTTAGGACAGCTGACGTCTTCAAAGTCGACCGAGATACTTCTTATATCAAAAGCAATATTTGGGGTGGCCGACGTCTTCGAAGTCTAAATGTCTTAATAACTTCCTTATATGATTTGATAATCCATAGGGTTTTTTTGCTCTATTCATTTTAGCATGGTTTGACAAGTTTAATTGTGTTAAGAAAAATCAATAAATTTTTTGGTTGTCTTTTTTGAACAACATCAATATCAGCTTGTAAAGTAAATACATTAGTTCTAAATCAATTAATATATCTTACCTGTAGCTAAATTAGGTGAGCTAGTACTAATAATTGTAGTATCAGACAACATCTTTTTAATTGACTCAACTTTTCTCAGTCTATGTTCTTCTTCTTCGGCCGATAATTTAGGCAATTGTTCCGGAATGTAACGTTCCGGAATGTTAATTTTATTTGGAGTACCTAATATGTTATCAATGGTGTTCTCATTGTACTTAAGCTCTTTATTGCTCAACGTGGACCGCACCACGTCTGGGGCGTCTATCCTCTGCCTTAAAGCTCTCTCCATATCCAAATCATCTCTAGCTCGGCGTTCCGTTAATTTATCGAAACTATCATCGGTGGGTAATTGATTCAAACTTTTCATGATTAAATTGTTGTTTGGCGCTGTGTAATGTCGCCGTTTTTCTTTAGGAACCGCGCGCCTATTTAGTTGTTTTGGAACTGTTTCTTGGCTCATTTCAGTTATAATTTGTCGGGCAGCTTCGCTTTGAAATACCGGTGATAATTCGGGCGATTTATCCACGCTGCCTTCACTCGAAGTCGCTCGGATGTCGGAAAACCCCTGAGGCAAACTCGGACTTGATAATGAACTTTGACGACTTAACACCCCACTACTAGTCTTATCAGTTTCAAAACCAGGTGAGCCTATATTCGTGGTACTCTGAGTTTTTTGAACAACCCCTGGTCGAAAAATCGTCCCAGAAGATTGAGATGACGCATCCTCTTCCAGCAAAGGATCCCATTTCCCCGTTGAAGTCTTTTCGCGGTCTCTTTGTCGTCGCTCAGATTCCCGTTTGACTATTCGTACCGTTTTGATTTCGGGACGTTCTTGCGGCATCAACCCGGAACCTTGCGTTGTATCTTCGCTCGTGGAATCACTCGTTTTTAATCGGTTGTTGTAAAATTCCATTTCCGGTGCTTGTTTTAAATCCGTGTTTATGTAAAGTGGTGTTGTTGGTGCTGAACTTAAGGAACTTGTTGAATTTTCCCAAGATTCGCCGTGATCTATTATGTTCATCGTGTCTAAATCTGTTTCTCTCCACAACGAATGTATTTTCTTTTTGTTACCTATGGTGATTGAGATTTGTTATTGAAAGTTTGGATTAAAATGGTTTTGTTATTACACTGTGCTGCAAGAAATAACATTTAATGAATTTTTGGTAACACGTCATTTTTTTTTATTTTCGCGTCTGAGTGATGGTGAACATAGAAATTTTTAGGACAACTGAAGATGTAATTAATTTGATATTTGGCACCTTAATACAAGGTGCATCTTCAATTGCAATGAGACACGCGAATAAAAAACAACGTGACGTATATTTAAAATCAGCAACCCAAAATTAACTAAAATTGCTCAACATTTTTGCAGCACATTGTTATTATTGTACCCAAAACCCACTTTTATTTTGTTAAAACTAATTTTTTTATATTTAAGTAACGTTCTAGCATCCCCGTAATGTTTCAATATTGCTAAAACGAATCAAGACCATTAGTTTTATTATACCTTGATAGTTAGCTGAGGAATTAGCTGAAAGTGGTTTAATTTGTTGTTGGAGGTTGTTAGACCTGTCAGTAAGTTGGCGAACCTGCATACTCAACTCTTGTCGCTGCCGCTGTAAATCGCCCACCTTTTGTTGGACCCTTTGCAAATCCGACTCCAACATTGCGCTTGTACCAACCACGCAAGGTAAACTATCACCTTAATATAATAATTTTTGTTAAATTATTTAAACAAAAAAAACATTTTTAATACTAATTCTTACCTGCATTTGAAAATTGTGGCGAACTCCTTTGTTGCCTAGAAATCTGCAACTTTTGCTTCAAAACTAACAACTCTTGTTCCAACCTTGCGTTACCAGCAACCGTCTCTTCCAATTTTTTCGAATTTTGCGCCAACATCAAATGGACTCTGCTCAATTCGTTCTCAAGAATAGCCTGTTGTTTTCGCGCTTGCTCAACTTCCGCAGGATCTTTAAAACCTTTATGCAACCTGTGGCGCAATCCCCCCAGCGCCCTTTCAATTTCTTCTTTATCATGTTGCAACCCCTGCAAAGTCCCCGATTCCTCCTGAATAAGCCTATCGAGTTGGTAAAGTTGTTGCACTTTTTCTTGCAGCTGCATATGATTGGGGTTTAGGCGATTCCAATCCCGGCGTTCTTCGGCTAAAAGGCGACGTTCTTGGATTTGTTGGTTAAATTCTAATCTGTCGCGAACGTATGGGTTAATATTTCGATCATTTGGCGATCTATATAATGACCCTAATTTTACCATGTTGTCAACAAGATTTACTAAGGGCTTCCCTTTTTCATACTATAATAATAATGAAGTTAAAAAAATTAATTTGAAAAAATAAAAATTAATAACCTGTTTTTCTAATTCAAGTAAATGCTGTTTAATTTGCTCCAATTTTTGTAGATTTTCAAGTTGTTTAGCTGGGTCCATCCTGTGTAACTGCCCCTAATCGAGAAAATAATAAAATTACACCTCAAAAAAAAATAATAACACTCGTACTACTGCAATAGAGCCTATCACGTCAACTTTGTTAATTCTTCCGTGTCACATAAATGTATGGTGTTAGTATAAAAAAGTAAAAAATAAAATAATAAAATCAAACCTGAATATTCTCTATTTCAGTATAACATGCCTCTATAGCGTTATATGTATTCGTACTTTGTCTACGCAACTGTATTAATAACAAAACAAGCTCTTCGTGTGTCCTGCCGAGCAACTCGCCAGCGGAAACGTTCATTTTTTCACCCCAGTGCCAATTACCCTGCGTTTCGTAACAAAAATAAATAATAACGGAAAATTTGATGTAAAAATAAGACTATTTTTCTTACCTGTCTGGGTACCTTTTGACCAGAATTTACGTCATGATGCTTGTGTTGACCCATATAGTGTTGTTGACGAATTGATCTGCATTAAAAAAAATTTTAAAAAATATATCGAGCGTTATTTATTTATGAATTTATAACTCATATACTATCATTTTTTTATTACTTAGAAACGTCAATTTTAAATTATATAGTTAAATTTATTTTATTTAATTTTATTTGTAACTTTTAGGTTATATAAGAGAACAATAATAAAAATTAATTTTAATAATGATAACAATATATATATATATACACACTGCGATCAAAAGGACGATCCATAAAAAACAATTTTCCCAAGCGCTTGATACCAATACTTACGTCCCTCGTTCCTATGGTTTTACCTATGGTTAAAACCTCTATTTGTTTTAAATAGTGGTGGAGAAGTAGGAGGAAAGTCAACTGATCGAAATCACTATCACCTTGCCAGTGGGGAGAGGGACGTAAGTATTGGTATCAAACGAATGGAAAGTAGATTTTTATGGATCGTCTTTCTTAATCGCTCGATATATAACCTGAGTAATAACATTTAACCATGTACAGAGACACCGAAAGTGAAGGCAAACTGCGAGACGATGACAGGAGTTCTAAATTTTAACTCCGACAAGATCGCGGGACAGTCAATAAGGCCATTGCATTTTTCATGAAGTAGGGTTAAGTCATTAACTTTACTTAGTCGTTGAGGGTTACAAACGGTAGACACGTAATTAAGAACAGAGGAACCAAAGGCAGAGTGTAGTGAACGAATACAGGACAGATCTGAAAAAGCGCGGGATGTACGATATATAAATCCTAGCATGCGAGAAACCTTCTTAACAGTATAGTCAATATAACCGAAAAAGAGAGTTTAGTGTCAAAAATAACTTCAAGGTATCTCACGCATTCGGATTGTTTGAGAATAGTTAAGCCAAGGGAGTAATCAAAGACATATAGCGTTTGCGAGTAAATGTAATTTTACTGCATTCATCAAGGTTAAACCTTAACTTGTACTTAAAGTACAAGTTATTTCTTAAAAAATATTTATGCAACCTGTTTAAATCGTCTTGCAGTTTTCAAGTCGTCGGTAGAACAGATGCGGCTAAACATCTTGCTATCATCGGCGTAAAGAAGAAAATTTTAATAGTGAAAGCATGTATGAATATCATTACTATATATGAGCGACGCCAGAAGAAATATCTCAAAATGCAGCGCGGCAGCTACCGATGCCGCTCTGCATTTTCCGAAATCCAAGAAATTAAACCAATTGGAATGTCAAAATTAGTAAGTTTAATTAAAAGGATCCCGTGATCAATTCTATCAAACGTCTGGCTATATTAGGTATATATGGCGTCTAGCTAGCAATTGTCATCAAGAAAGCTTAGTAAAAGTTGGATGTTAAGCATACGATAAAATATCATTATGTGTCAATCATAATTGAAAAGTGAGTGGTGGAGTCTTAGTATTGCATGACCAGAAAAGACTGGTATAAAGTGAACAGACTAACAATGGAGAAAACTGATCGTGAATTGAAGAAAATCACTTCAACAAGGTTCAATCGTTGGAGCGCCGTATAAAAAAGAAAATGATGGTTTACCACTAGAAACGATCGTCATTAATAGATCGGGTGTCCCACTAACAAACGAGAAAACCACGGAAAGTCAAAGAAATTCGACAACAAGTTGCGTAGATATTAAAGTTAGCATAACCACCAAACAACAACTTGACAGTTAGTGAAGAGAAAATGCTCTGATCTATTAAAGAAAAGTCAAAAATCATCGTGTCAGCAACAGACACGGCCATCGTTGTTATGGACAAGAAAAAATATGACGATAAAATGATGAACTTACTGGACTTAGCCACCAAGAACAAGAAGAAGCCCACAGACAGGATCATAACGAAAATGAAGGATCTGGTAAAATCCACAGGAATGCTAGCAGAAAGGATTGTCTTTATGAAAGATCCATAAACCAGACATCCCCATTCGGCCGTATCATCAGTTCCGTCAACTCCCCAACATTCAAGATTCTCCTCTTACAGGAAACACGAAATTATATGTCCCTTTTTACTAGAAAGTATCAATCAAAGATGCTGTAGATGGTCTTCGCCAGAAACTCATTCCTCACTATAATACGATCAGATCTAGTTGAAATCTAGTGAATGGAGAGTTTTAAAGCAGTTCGAAGGAACAGCTATGGTATGCCAATTGCCGCCGGTAAAAACTAATTTCAACTTGGAATTATTTGAAAAGAGCCTAAACTATGGCTGCAATTTGTGGACGATACGTAAATTATATGGCAACATGGCAGACAACACCTCCAATTGCCTTTCGTAGGCTTCTATGTTTGAAGAAAAAGTAATAAATTTCTGTATCTCACTGGTCTTTTATTCAATTAATTTTATTTATCCGATTAGTATCGGCCAAATGCCATCTTCAGAGATAAAAGCCAATTATTTTAAGAAATTATCATCGAAATATTTGCATCGAAATATTTATATATTTGTTAAATCAAATTCAAAGTTAAATTTGATGAACATTTCGATGTTAATTTCTTAAAATTTTTGACTATTATCTATGAAGGCATTTGCCCGAAACTAGTCAGATAAATAAACTTAATTGAATAAAGGCAGAAACTTGTTTCGTTTTCTTCAAACTTTCAGTAATACTGGTAAAAATGGGGTTTCAACTTAAATTTAATCAATTTCCTAGATGTATTGGTAACTAGGACAACAAATGGTGACATGGAACTTGGAGAAGAGAAGACTTTACTTGCTGCTTGCAGACATCATCACATTATCATCTTTGAGAAGTTGGTGTACGCTAGTGTATTTTTTCAGATTCGTAGACATATTAATGCTAATCAGCCCGGTTTTTTTTTCGGCGTTCCGTCGAAAGTAATCTTTCAGAGTATACCGATTTTCTATTAGCGTCACTTGACAGAAATATTCAAGTGGACTCAGTGTACACCGATTTTAGTAAAGCCTTCGACAAAGTTGATCAGTCTTTGCTGCTAAGTAAATTGCAACTTTTTGGTATATCTGGCAATTTGTTGCGTTGGTTTGCTTCATACGTGTCCGATCGCCCCCAGTCTGTACATATTGGTGACTATAAGTCACGATTGATTCACACTACTTCCGGAGTACCGCAGGGCAGTTATCTTGGTCCTTTACTGTTTTTAATTTACGTAAATGACATTTTTAGTACTATTGTTTATTCGCGTTGCCTGATGTACGCTGATGACTTAAAAATGTATCTTCCTGTTCAAAGCACTGACGATTGTGTTAAATTACAGGCAGATCTTGTGAGAATTTATAATTTTTGTACTAGTAATCAGTTATACGTAAACTTTTCTAAGTGCCACACCATCACGTTCACAAGAAAAAAGGATTACATAAAATATGATTACAGTCTTAACACTAAAGAGCTACGTCGAGTTACATCTACAATTGATCTTGGTATTACGTTAGACCAAAAACTACATTTTGATGTTCATGTAGATGGTGTGGTTGCTCGATCCTACAGAATGCTGGGCTTTATAAAGCGATCTTCCGAGAATTTCACAAACCACAACACTTTTATAAGTATGTATAATGCATATGTCAACAATATCTTAAACTTTGGTAGCGTAATCTGGAATCCTCAAACTCCGCTTATATCACTAGGTTGGAAGGAGTCCAGAAACGGCTAATTAAATACTTGTGTTATAAAACCAAGTAAATATACAGTGACTATGCGTCTGGTTGTGAAATGTTCGGATTGCTAACGCTCTTCCAACGACGTGCGTATAATGATATATTCTGCTTGTACAAACTTGTAAATGGTTACACTGATTCTCCATCACTGCTGGCGCGAATTGATTTTCACATTCCTCCTCGTCAATTACGGTATGACTTTCTTTTTTATATGCCCTCTCCACGAACAAATGCGTATCGAAATTCACCCATCGAATTTCACCCATTCTAAGGATGGAAAGAACCGCGGATCGCGTAAGTTGCGATCTTTTCTCGAGTAGCCCACGCACTACTAAGCTTGCAATCCGTGAGGCTGTGAAAACTGCACATAATAACAATAATATTATATAATATATTTCCATCAGATGAAATAAATAAAATTCAGTTAGGTTTATTTAAAATAATAACTTATTTATTTTTCTGTAAATGTGTAATCAATTATGTGAAGCAACTTTATTGGGTTTGTCCTGTTGTTGCTCCCCAATATAAATAAATAAATAACAGATGAAGTCCGTGATCCGTACTTTGTTTCAGCGAGCAACGAGAATATGTGTTAAAAGCGATAGACACCTATTAAAAGAAGGAGTTGTATATTATTGCCTATTGTGCAGTTGTGGTAAGTTAGCTAAACCAGCCGTAACATTGAATGACATATCAAGGAGCATTGGAGAGATGTGGGATTGAAGAAATTCCAACAATCCAAAGTTGCGGAATATTGCCATTCGATTATCCAGGTTGCGGATTATCCGTGCCATAACATATTTATTTAATTTCTTTTTCATTGTTTACTCATCGCTGATGAAGAACAAAACGTAGAAATTCTTAACAAAAATGAAATTACGATGGACCACAAACAGTACGGGATATCATTAAAAACAAAGTGGGGCTCCAAATTTTCATATCTCAGACTCTGCTAAAAATATATCTGCTCTATATACATTCTCAATAACTCGATTAAGCGCTTTCCAAATGGTTTCTTCAAAAAAAGTCAAAGATACCTATTTCGGGCACAGTGCCTACTAAAACATGAAGCATTAAGTGCATCAGGATATAAAAGAAATGAAATTAATTGTGATTAGAAAGTCAAAAATGCACGTGCTTTTAAAAATATGAATATACATTTGTTGTTTTCTTTCCATCTAGTGTTATATTTGCACAACCAATGGATCAGGGTATCATTGAGATAATGATCGTATTTAGCGGAAAAAATTGATGATGAATTTGATCTGATGCAGTTTTGGAAAACGTTATTATTAAAGAAGCAGTGGTAAATTCATGGAATGGAGTGAATGATACCATTGTCAAAAAAACTTTTTATAATATAATGACACCGGCTTCAATCTTCACGAGACGATGAAAGCATTTGTCTTAGCATCCGATGAGGAAGAAGAAATCTGAACTAATCTGTAGTAATTGGATTAACACAGAACGGCTATAATATATAGTCGTATCTATGAATGCGATGATAATGAGATCGAAAAATCGATTCAGTGTCCCTACCTAACTCTTTTAACAATTACGATATAGTTGAAAAAGTTGAAAAAGCTAGTACAACGCAGCCTTATTTATCCAAAAAATGAGAATGAAGACCAAAAAAATAAGATAATATTAGTCAAGAGAATAACGAACCGGGAAATGAGGAAGTTGCGAATGGCCTCTTAGACTACTTTGAGAAGCTAAATCTTCGAATCATGTTGGCATTTAAAATTTGAACAAAATACGCCAAATAATTAAAAAAAATAGAAAATGTTCAACTCATAGTTCATACTTACGTAGAATACATAAATATTTATTTATTATTTTATTTATTTATTTTCTTTAAGGGATACAATCAGGAAAAAATCCCAGTGAAGTATCCACTATAAAAACAATTGTACAACAATATTCCTTAAAGTTACAATCAGTACAAAAATGCCGAACAAGTCACATAAATAGCAGTGCCGATTATATAACTGCAGAATGCGTGGCAAAGGTGAATTTATGTGAGCGATAGAGGCGGATGCAGGCAACCAGAACAGGCCATGAGCACGTACATTATGTGAAGGGGTAATATAATGTACTTCGGAGACAAAGTTTGGGCAGTCTATCATCCCATTTACCAACTTAAACAGAAATATTGAATCCGAGAAATTACGGCGACCCCGAAGATCTCTGGGCGTAATCGCAATATGGCAAAAAAAACTTATGCGCCAAATACCGCACAAACCTCTGCTGCACCAACTCAATACGATCAACATAAGCAGCATACACAGGGTTCCAAACTATTGACGCAAAATTAAGAATGCTGTGCACGTGAGCCATATAAAGTTTTATAATACAAGTTATATTGGTGAAAGCTCTACATGATCTAATAATAAAACCCAAACGTTGCAGAGCCTTAGAAAACATTTTATCAACATGTTGACCAAACAGCAGTTTAGAGTCTAACGCAATTCCGAGATCGTTAACACAAGAACTAGACTTCAACGATTCAGTACCGAATCTGTATGGGTAATTCACGGGGTAACGTTTTCTTCCAAAGGTAATCTTGCTGCATTTATTCAGATTAAGAAACAGATAGTTTTTGGAGCAGAAATCATGTAATCGATTTAAATCTTCCTGCAGCAAATCGCAATCAGACAAAGACCGAACACATGAAAAAAGTTTGCAATCATCTGCATATAACAAGAAATTAGAGTATCGAAAACATTTATTAATATCGTTAATATATGTTAAGAGAAGTATGGGTCCAAGATGACTCCCTTGCGGTACGCCGAAAGTAACCGGTACAAAATCAGATATAAAGTTGTTAATTTTGACCGCTTGAAGTCTATTAGATATGTATGAACCAAATCATCGCAACAGGTCATATGAAAGGTCAAACCCTTGTAATTTTTCCATTAAAATTGCGTGATTAACCCTGTCAAAGGCCTTACTGAAGTCGTAGATTGCGTCTACTTGTAAATTATTATTCATTGCATTATGCACAAAAGTCATAAAAGTAGCAAGATTGGTCTCTACTGATCGACCCCTACAAAAACCATGCTGTTCCTGGATAATAAAAGGTTTTAGTATATAATGAAGTTTAGAAAGTACTAATTTTTCAAAAACTTTTGAAACAATGGGCAATATTGAAATGGGATGATAATAAAATATGTCCTAAGTTAACTTAGTTAGGTTAAAAAAAAATAAAAATATTTGGATTATCCGTGCTTTTCAATTATCCCTGCCCCTTCCAATCTCGTAAAGCACGAAAAATCGGGTTTCTACTGTATCTATTGCTTCAACTCTCAGATTCGACAAAATCGAAAAAAAAATATGATGAGGACTTTTAGACCGATCAGTATCTTGGCAGCAATATCGAAAATTTTAAAGAGAGTAATAGAGAGAATAATATATTGCCTAATCAACAATCTGGGATTCGTTGGGAATTTAACTGCGAAAGAAATTAATTTAACCTTTCTTTTGTTATCGTTGGACTTTACCAAAACGTTTGATTCAATAAATCATGATATACCTCCATCTAAACTTCATTATTTTGCTCTTGGAAATTTTAACAGGACTTTATTTTTAAACAATTAAAAATATATAAACGAATTGTTGGATAGGTTTTGATAATTAATGGTCAGGTATCGAGCTCCTCAGGGATCCATTTTGGGGGCCTTATTGTTCTTTATTTATACATATGATTTTAACCATGTTCTTAAATATTTGCAGATTTATTTGTATGCAGATAATACACAGATTTTGCTGAATATTAATCCAAATAATTAGGAAAATGCCCGCATTATGTTTAATTTAGGTGATTGAACATAAAGACTGTAAGTAAACTGAAAATTATGAAAAGTGAACGTCCTTCTTACACAACGCCTATCTTGTATATAATATAAATTTAAACCTCTGCCAATCCTTTTCCTACCAAATAGCCAAAACTATTTAAGCGATTGAGCTGTGTTTCGTTCAAAAATCCTCGTGGAAAAACCCAATTTGATGATAACCTAAAACATCATACTATGCTCTAGTGATGGCGCCTAAGCGGAAATGAGTAAATTTAGTAATAGAGATTATTAAAAGACGTAAACACGCTGATATCGCCATTTTTTTAGCCAAGAAATATGGACTTGGACAACAAAATGTACGCAATTCAGTGAAACAGCACCCGAAATTAGAAACATTCATTTCTATGTGTAAAACATCAGCTGGATCTTCACGTAGAAAGAGCACTAGGAGTACCGATGTCCATACTAACATTTTGCTCTAGCTAACATCGCGATGTTAGCTAGAGCAAAATTCTTGACAGAAAAGTTATGTCACTGAAGAACTAGTACTTTTACTTTTGACAGATTGGTTGCAATGTCTTGAAGAATGGTATGAAGGTAGAGAATTGCGAAGTCAAGGAGAACAATTTAATGCTGAAGAAGTTGGGACTACAGAAAAAACTGCTCCTGCATATAAAATTAGTAAAGATCCTATTACAGTGTTCTGTTACGCAAATGCTACTGGAGAAGATAAGCTAGTATTAGCTGTAATTAATAATAATTGTTAAGTCCGGTCGAATACTAAAACAATCGTTCCGCGTGGGTGACACGAGATATCTTTGAATGTGGACTGCAAAGGTCTCTCCCTGCTAAGCGTTCGTTATAACTGAAACCTCTTCAATAATAATCATTTCGTTATATTCGTTATAAGCAAATTTGAATAAATTTGCAACATAAATAAATTATGTGATAGAGACATTTTCGGAACATACACGGGACATAATACGATATAACCGAGGTCGATATAACCGGAAATTCGTTATAACCGGTTTCCACTGTATAGACATATATATTGAAGAGCAGTTGGCTTAATAACCAAACCGACCTTCTTATTATTAAAGGCAATTATTATTATTATATTATATAATGTTTCGTTTCGTATCGCTGCATGATATTAATGTTTTATTCGTGTTCTTACTAGTTACAATCGGGGAACAAACTATATTATACAAACATTTTTAAATCAAAAGTTATAGCAAAATTTATTCTTAATAATATTGCTTCTTCCGCTTTTGCCTTCACATGCATATATAGGTACATGAATAGATTATCCTCTATACCGATAGATTTACCGTTAATTTGCAGGGTGGAACCTTTCAGACTCTGCAATAGGATCAGTGAAATAAATATTCACGTTAGTAGTTAAGAGTTAAATTTAACTACGATTGATTTTTAAGACAGAAGTCGCCCGACGATCTTGCGTTTTTTATTATATTTTTTTTGTAATTCACTCATAAGTCGTTGATATATCGATATTAAAAGCCCTAAATAATATATTAAAACAACCGCCACCTATTATAGTCGCATTAAGTTTTTCATTTTACTTGATTTTAATTATAACGATTCCTAATTGCACCCTAAATTATTGATTTTTTTTCAAATAAAACTTGAAAATGCAACAAAAACCATACATAATAGTTTCTTCCTTAACATAATTGACACCATTTCAATAAAATTGATAGTTTATGAGTTATTCACACTATACAAAAAAAATTGTTTTTAACTTACAATCCATATTCATTTTCATGTTCCCTACTAAGATTAGTAATTGATCTTGACGGTATCGATTGAGAATTAGGCGCCCACATTTGTTTGGCAGATAAAGCTCTGGGGACGGTATCTCTGGTGTTGATACAAATCGATCCAGATGCTAAAAATCGAACTAAGTTAAAAAGAGGTTTGTTAATAAAGTGTTAATTGAAAATAAAAGAAAAAAATTTGTTGGTGAGAAAGAAAAAGAAATTACTTTTTTTATACAAAATTTACATCTAGAAAAAAAGTAATGTATATACATATTTATACAGTACCTATTGTCGTTCAAAATGCAAAATTGTACCTTGTTCTTGACTGGTGGTGCTTTGCCCCAGCGTTGCCGAGGTCTCATCACCTACATCTACCGCTACGACACCAACGGTAATCCCTTGTTGGCTTTGCGTGTCCGATGGCGCACTAGACATCAAATCCCATTGGCGTAACTTTTCGCGATCGATTATAAAATTTTCTTTTCGACTATCAACAGGTTTTTGGCTCTCAATTTCTTTTTGTTGTTTAAACTGTATAGGCATGTTATAAACGTTGTCGTTAACGTAGGTAACACCCCTCATTATCCCACGCGGTTGTTTCTTTTGCTTATCTTTTTTCGTTTCGCCTATACAGTCTAAATCATCCAAAGATTTCGTGTGCCTTTGACTAGCGGTGCGCAATCTTTCCCTCCAAATCGCATCTTCTTCCCACATATAACTCCCTTCGGCTATTGCATTTCTACCTTCATCATTTGGTGATTCAATCTCGTTAGAGTCGACGTTTTCGCTTAAAACATTTTCTAATAACCCTTCTAATGAGTGAGAACGCCTAACGCTCGAAGCGGGGGGATCTAAATCGTTGAATTTTTCGTTTGGTGTGGTTGGGAATAAGTTTCGAGTTTCTGGGTTTGATTGTAAACTTGTGATGGAGTCGATTGCTTTTAATCGTTTTAATGTGTCTGATTCGTAAATGTTTTTCTTGTCGATTTGGCCGGATTTATCTGTTAGGTTTAAGAAGTCGACCGAAACTGATCGAGCCTCAGCTGCTAATTTAAAAGTGTTATCAATTAAGTTTTGGCGCGAATTTCTACCGGTATTTCGCGAAGTTCTTGTGTTGGAACACCGAATTGGGTTGACGATGTGAGTTATGTCTCGTTTATTAATCATATTTCCCCGTTGGTTATTTAAAGTTAAAATTGTTGAGTTACTATCGGTCGTGTTCATGGATAAATCAGAATAATAATAAGGCGCGCTTCTGTTCATTGTAACGGGAGTTGATAATCGCGAATTATGTATGCTGGTTATTTCCGTTATTGAAGCACTACTTTCTGCGCGTCTATGAATATAATCAGGAGTTAATAATGACCTTGAACTATCATGTGTATCTCTGCTGTTTTGCCTGCTATGGCAAACCGATGGTTTGCTACTCTCGGGAGTTCTTTGAGACACAATACACATATTCTCATAATCATGCTCAACATTAGACACTTGGAGATCCCGCAAATACTTATCTAAATCAACGCTATCGATTGTTTCGTTATACCGGCTATCCAACGAATCTAATTCGCCGCAAAATTCCTCAGAAACCGGTCTTCGCTTTAACATCCTCTCATAAGCCCGCAAACCGGGCGTTCTTAACTCAACGTCGGAATCGCTGTTGTGAGATAACGAAGAGCTATCGCCATCTCGGTTATGGGATTTTGAAAATTTTGAAAATGCAAATTCATCTTTTTGTTCGTCCGTTAAACTAAATTCTTGAGCGCTGGAACGTTCATCGAGTTCATCGAGTGGAGGTGGCGATCGCGGAATTGGAGGTGGAGACACTAATTCGCTATCAGAAGAATCTTGGAGTTCTGGCGCGGTTTGAGTTGCCCCCAAATAATAAGAAGCCGGCCGAAATGAGTCTGATAAACTAAATCTGGGGTGACTCGGAGTATCCAATGAGTCAAGATCTTTGGATGCTTCATCATCAGCGTCGGAGCTATCAGACGATTTCTTTTTCGATAACATAAGTATGTCTGGTAATTTTTTGGGGTCATCGATGTTTAAAATATCCCGAGTGGGGTGAAGCTCCATATAAACGGGTTCTGATTTCCCAAAACAAACCATTTCATATGGTTGTTGATTTAAAAGGCACAAATCTGATCCTTGCGTCATCTCGACATAAGGATTTTCGTCAGTTTCTAAAGTTAAAGCCTCATTTGATGTTGCGGGATCTAAAATATTCTTCTTCGGAGTCATGGTCATATAATTTTCTTCAATAACAGTTGAAGATGTTATCTCAACATCTCTTGTTGGAGTTTTAGTTTCGTCTATATTTTCGGTTAATTCGATATTTTCGGAATTTTTGTTTTCGAATTCGGCCAAAATGCTTTTGACGAGTGCTCCATTGCTTTGTATATCGGTTGTGGATGATTTATCATAATCAAGGCGTAAACTAGAAACGTGAGCAACCGTTGAAGACTCCTTGTTGTAGTGAGGCTGAGTAAGTACGCCGCCATCGATGGTAGTGCTCTCGGTAGTGCTTGGGGCATCAGGACTGTGCAAAGCGGGGGATGGTGCGGTGAACGTAACAGTAGAAATAGGTGCGGGTGAGACGTCAGAAAGGCGCGAGTCCGCGGTCCATCCTGCCTGTACGCTTTCTTTAGTCGAGTCCACTTGTTCTGAACCGGGCACAAAAAAAAGGTGTCGTTTTAATTCTCTACGCACACTCCGTGGCACTACCAGCTCTAATATACCGGTTAATAGTACTATTTAGGGTAATTGGGTTAGTGGTCAAACGAAACGGGCGTGCGGAAAGTTAAGGAGGACGACGTAATATGTTAGTTACAGAAGTGGAGGCCCAAGACTTCAATTCAGGCAGGAGGGACCTAGTTCAGACAGACAACCCCGCATCCCGCCAACTACACACCAGTTTATTACGACCCTCTCCGGAGGAAGTCCAACCTACCTTCGTCGTCCGACGAGTAACTGTTGTACTGCATCGCCGCCGCCGCCCTAGGATCCATGTATGGATCCATCTTCTGATACTCCAAACTCTTGAAATACGCCGGATCCTTCCCCATCGGCGGATACGGCCGATTCAAATTTTGATGGACCTTGCGGTTTAACGGCGACTGCAACATCCTCTGCTTCCACTCTAACAACCGTTTCATCGACTCTTCTCGCTACAATGAAAATAATTTTCTTTGGATATCTCTTTTATAAATAACACAAAATGTAATTTAATCAACCAAACAAAATATTATTTTACAAGGACATTCATTATATAAAAAAACTCTTTCTCTTTTTAGTAATACAGGATGATTCATAACTCGTGTGAAATATTATGAATACTGATAGAAAATAATAAAAAAAATGTTTTTGTTTATTTATGAGTTATATAAGTTTCAAAATGTAAATTTTATAATTAATGATAATTTAAGATAAAGGTTATTAATAATATCAGGTAGACCAAAGAAATTGTATATATAAAAGTCATCAACGCACTAACATTGTGTAAACGTGCTCATCGATTCGGCCGACATCTACATTTACATATACTATTCCTTTGATAAACGACCTCTCTACCTTGCATTAAAACAATTATTTAGTCAGACAACATCTTGCTATGTGTGGAGGTGCATAACAAAATATCGTCTATGATATTTTCCACCGTTTCCCAATAAATTTAGATAGCCTTCTGAATTTAATATTTGATTGATTAACAGAGGTGGGAATGTGTTTCAATTGTAAATAAGACGCGAGGACCTGACTCTAATGATGTGCAGATTTTTTACTAAATGTAAAACTGATGGAGATAAAACAGTTCTTTCCTAACGGTCATGCAGAAAAGGTTGAAGAAGTCCAAGTTATCTGGAAACTCGTCTGGTGCTTACGGAAAGATCATGAATACCAAAAATCAGCCATAAACGACTTTTAATCATTTTCAATTACCAAATTAACGTTACTAAGACCTCGTTTAGCGCTACCTTAATCAGCAATGATTTGCTATAACGCGGATTCAAATTATTGCAATC
The DNA here is from genome assembly GCA_036711965.1 of Onthophagus sagittarius. Taxonomy (NCBI): domain Eukaryota; kingdom Metazoa; phylum Arthropoda; class Insecta; order Coleoptera; family Scarabaeidae; genus Onthophagus; species Onthophagus sagittarius. The sequence continues at coordinate 10,891,968 of JASERS010000007.1, read as the reverse complement.
CCAAGATTTGTCCTCAAAATCTTGTGATCCCATACTAAATATGTATGGGAATGTTGAAATGAAATCGAGAATGTTATATAGAATGTATTATAATTTCGAGATGACATTTTTGTCAATAGTTTATTCGATCGTATTCGATATTATTTTTCCCTCAAAGTTTTAGTACTTCCCCGAGATAGACCAGGTTTTTTATAGGTTAGGTGGTGAAATTAATTGCATTTTACTGTGGAAGAAAATAATGCACGATCAGAGCATGAGTCATGAAATTGGAGCGAGCCAATCGTCCGATTTTTACCATGTCTTAAGTGCATTACCAGCAAGTACACCTTGAACACTTTTTATTGATAATTATATTGTAGCCTATCAGGGTTACCAGTCTTGTTTAAAAAAAACCATACTAAAGGTACTAAAATTTTCAAAAAAGTACTAGATTTTTTTTATTGAACTGAAATGATCACTTAAAAACAAATATTTCGTATTATTAAATTATTATTAAAATAGTACTTTTATACATTTATTAGTAAAATTATTAAGGTAACTTTAGAATGAATTTTGCTATATCTGCAGAACCAGATATACATATTTTTATATTTTGTTTTTTTCTAATGTTTGTTTACAGTAAATCGTCCATTTTTGAAAATTGTAGCGTCTCGCTCGCAGGCGACCTCGGCAGAGTGAAAATAGAATCGTCTTATCAAAGACTTTATATATTTATTAAGATATACAAGGAATGATTTCGCCTCAAATCGCCGAGGTCGCTTGCGGGCGAGGCGTTGAATATAAAATATTAAGTGAATTAAAAATAAAATGAATTTCTTCGTTTATTGTACTTTTTTAACTTTTAATCGATGTATATTTTTATTATTTTTCTGTCCCTTACATGTTTCGGCTTTTTCCAGCCATCATCAGAGGGTTTCTATAAATGAAATTTCTCTATCAAAACAAAATCACATACAATATAATTTAAAGATCTTAAAATTATTAATTGGAAATTTTAGGTTATATAAACCTCTAAAGCACAGAAGAATAATAAAAACATTCATCGATTAAAAGTAAAAAAAAATACAATTAACGAAGAAATTCATTTTATTTTTAATTTACTTAACCTACATCGATGAAAAAGGATAAAAATAATTATACTATTATAAAATATTAACACGAAATCGTTCATTTTGGAAAAATGCAGCGCCTCGCCCGCAAGCGACCTCGGCTAAGTGAATATAAAATCGTCTTATAAGAGACTATATATTTATTAAGGCCCACTTTTACTAACCTCCAGTTAAACTAACTATCGGTGGTTATATCGATTTTAAGCGCTTCCATTGGTTATCAGCCGGTTTTTAACTGATAGATAAATTTATCAAGAGGTGGTAAAAGTGGCCCTAAGATATATAAGGAACGATTTTGCCTCAACTCGCCGAGGTCGCTTGCGGGCGAGGCGCTGGATATAAAATAATAATCCAAATCGTTCATGTTGGAAGATTGTAACGCCTCCCCTCTAGTGACCTTGGCTTAATGAGTGTAAAATCATCTTGTAAAAAACTGTATATATTTATTACAATATACCAGAAACGATTTCGCCTCAAATAGCCGAGGTCGCTTGCGGGTGAGGCGCTGGATACAAATTATTAACACAAAATCGTTCATTTTGAAAGATTGTAGCGCCTCGCCCGCAAGCGACCTCGGCGAAGTGAGTATAAAATCGTCTTATAAGAGACTGTATATATTTATTAAGATATACAAGAAACGATTTCGCTTCAAATCGCCGAGGTCGCTAGCGGGCAATGCGCTGGATATAAAATATTAACACCAAATCGTTCATTTTGAAAAATTGTAGTGTCTCGCCCGCAAACGACCTCGGCTGAGTGAGTATAAAATCGTCTTATAAGAGATATTATATATTTATTAAGACATATAAGGAACGATTTCGCCTCAAATCGCCGAGGTCGCTTGCGAGCGAAGCGCTGTATATGAAATATTAACACGAAATCGTTCATTTTGGAAAATTGTAGCGCCTCGCTCGGAAACGACCTCAGTTGAGTGAGTATAAAATCGTCTTATAAGAGATTTTATATATTTATTAAGATATACAAGAAACATGGAAAAGGAATATAATAAATAATAAGAATAAAATCGTCTTATAGGAGAGTTTATATATTCATAAGGATATATAAGCAACGATTTTATTTCAAATCGTCGAATTCACATGCGGATGAAACACTGGACTTAAAATGTTTACGTAAAATCGTCCATTTTGGAAGATTGTAGCCACCCCAGTAGAATGAGAATAAAATAGTCTTATAGGACTTCATATATTTACTGGATCTAGTACAATTATATTAAATGTGGCAACCCTGCAGCCCATAAACCCTGGGATTACTCGGGATAGAGAATCCTGATCCCGAAATCTAGGGCAGCATTTTATTGATTCCTATACATTCATATAATAGGATTATTCCCGAATATGTACGTAACGTTATGATTCCCCGGAATTTATACATATTTGATGCATCAAAATTTTGTAAGCTATTAAAGAGTGTTCAATACTTTCACATTATCCGTAAAACACAATTAGTTTATTTAGTAATAATAAAGAATATTGTGTAAGAAAATCAAATCAATATTTGTTGATTCAAATTTAATCCTTATTTTCTTTAGATCGTAAAAATGAGTGGGTGTAAAGGTAATACAACAAAAATAAAACGAAATTTCACTCAAATGACATTCAAATAGAAGTGTTGAGGCGATTAGAAAAGGTGAACGTCAAGTTGACATTGGAAATGCTTTAATTTGAAAAAACAAGGAAAAAATTAAGTTGTCAGCAACTATAGCCTACACCACGAGAGAGTAAGAGTGATTCATCGCCTAAAAGTGTATAACTAGAAACCATTTTACTCTAACCTACGTCAACTTACGGGCACAATATTTATTTCGTGTGAGGAAAATAATAACGGAAATCTCTCGCTTCTTATAGCTATGCCATAAGAAATGTCTACGCCATCGTCTAATGCAGTGAAGGTAACTCAATCAAGAAGGAATATTTTAGAAAAAATGGAAAATCCTCTTTGTATTTAGATTGATGAATTCAAACGCAATATGCCGCTAAATCAAAAAATAATCATGCAGAAGGTCATAAATAATCTTAATTGTATTCAAAATGAAAGATAAGCTACGAGTGAAAATTTTACAGACAACCGAGGTTGGTTCAATAATTTTGAAAAAATAAGCAACCTCTACAACATTTGATTCACCAGAGAAGCCACCTCATATTTTCTGGCAACGTTTAAAAACATATTTGAAATAGGAAAATTATCCATCAGAAATGTTTTTTAAGGTGGATGAAATAAGACTTTCTTGGAAGCATAATTTTATATTGCGAGAAAAAAAACGAGTGACGACTCGTTTCCCTTTTGACCTCTTTTGAAACGCCCTTGATTCGTACGAGTGGTAATGCCAATAACGATTTAACACTAAAACCTTTACTTATGTATCATGCCAAAAACCTAAAGCCAATAAAGGATTTCTAAAATCTATTCTACCCATCATTTAGAAATTCAATCTGAAATTTAGGATCACAAGAGACAATTTTTCAAAATTGATTTGCCACACATTTTTGTCCATGGAAAACGTTACTGTGAACTAAATAATTTTGAACCAAAAGCTCTATTACCGCTGGGTAACGCACCAAGTCATCCCATCAATCTATTGGACTTAAACCTATGCGTTCCGATGGAAATAGTTTTTGTATCACAGTTATTGTAAATTTTACAACACACTATTTTCCATTAACATCCTGGATGCCATAGACAGTATTAACGTCGCTTGGTGAGAATTAACTAAGAAGTACATGATTAATAATGTTAATATCATAATATAAGTTAGCGAAGGAACTCAATGGGAAGGTTCCAGACAATGTCTGTTCATTCCAAACCCAGTTGGTTACAAAAAACAAACATTACAAAAACGAAATAGAAGAGAAAAAAATGAAATATAAGTATTTGATAAACTAAAGTAAAAATTATACAGCCTTGATAACAAAAATAATCTAGCACCAGATGTCATTCTCTTTGTCAAACGCTTGAATGTACATAAGCTGACAGTTCGCATATCATTTCTCGTAACATATGGGAGTGTAACAATGGAGTATAGAAGAAGATAAGAATGATAAGGATTTGTTGATGACAATGATAATCTAGTTGAAACAGCAGGATAAGAGATGTACATAAGCAAGATATTGACGAGCTTTTACAGATTTCTGGTGAAGGCCTCATCAACAAAAATCTCCAGGAAATGGCTGAACAGGAATTGACACAAAAGAAATTACCACAGATTAAACAAAATATTGATAAAACAGATGATCGGGTTAAAAAAATTATTTTGCAATTTTGGAAAAATATAACATCCTGCCATAAACAATATCGACTAATTGTAAGTAACTAAAAAAAGTGCATGAATGGAGGGTAGAAGAAACTAAGGTCGGAGGTTTCTCAGGCTTATCAACGAAAAGAGCCTATTGTTAGTAAAATTGACAAGTTAGTTGAAACAGTAGCAGTATGAGATATAGATGAGAGGGGCATTGAAGAGCTTTTGTTAGTTAATTTAACAACGACGACCTTCAGGAACCAGTTGATCAGGAATTAAAGAAAGTGAAAACCAAAGGGTTTTGAGGACAATGAACCAAAAGATATTACTACAGATTTTCTTAAAAAAGGTTTGGAAACAACAACCAAAATTGTAGCGACTGAGCAAAACGATGAGAGGAGTGCAAAAACAAGTCGTTCATTTCAATAACTTATTAAGAAAACAGAAGGTAGCATTGAAGAAATAATTTTGCAAATTTGGAAAAAGTATATCATTCTGGATGCCATAGGCAATATCGACGTCGCTTGGCAAGAATTAACTAAGAAGTGCAAAAATGTAATGTGGAAGAAGATAAATCCGGAGGTATCCCAGGGTTAAGGACGTAGCTAGACTAAGGTATATAGATGAGCAGGATATTGAGCAGTTTCTGCAGAATTCTGGTGAAGTCCTTACCAACAACAACCTTCAGAAAATGACTGAACAGGAATAGAAAAAGGGTTCTAAAGACGATGAACCAAAGAGAAATTATTATATACGAAATTGTAGCTAATGACCCAAATTTTGACAGGAACGTAAAAGCAAGAAGAAAAGAAAAGAAAGCGACAAATTACTCTAGACGATTTCTCCGTCAAAACATCATCAATAGCAGAAGAGCCAGGAGCTTCATCAAAAATATAACCTTTATTCAAAAATATTTGCATAAAATATTGTATGCAAATATTTTATATATATATTTGCGTAAATGTTTGTTATACAAGGTAATTCAAAAAATCGCGGATATACTTCCAGGGCAAATTATACATGAGAAATTAAGATGAATAGTATCAATACACATAGACTCATATGGGCATATAGGGCATCAATATTTACAATGAACTACAATATACGTAAAGTGCAGTGATAATTAACGTTTTATTTATGTAAATCTTAACACTATGTTGACAAAATAAAGCGACATAACCTAAGAGAGATTTTTTCTTTACAACATACCATCCAAAAGTAACTTGCTTCCATTTTTCCTCAATATTGAAAAACTCGTTTGACGCGAACAACCTGATGACGACTAAAAAACATCGGAACCGGTCATTGAGAACATAATTTTTAAATAAAATTTAATCTTCAGAAATACAATTTGTATTATTGTTTTTGTACTTTAAACAGTTTTATTAATAACAGAAATTTATTAACAGACTATTCATTATGTAATAGTTTTTGCCTAAATTGAAAATATGTACTGATAAAATGGATCTGATCTATCATTAATTAGAATGAATTGGATTAACAAATTCTCTACAAATGTGTTTTTATTAAAAATTTTGCTTTAATCATAGTTTTGTAAGAGACCAATTTGATAGATAATTGATCACCTTACACAATAATACTGTTCGTTTGGTAAAATTGCCAGTTGCCTTTCTCTGCCATCTATTATTATTATCTATTACTTCAACGTCCTATACCTCGTTAAGAAAACATTTGTGAAGCCATATACATTAGTATATGTATATTAACTATATTAAGATTATTTATCTTAGTTTTTCATGTATTAAAAGTCTGTCAACAGATTTTTTAATCATCTTGTATAACACATTATATAAAATGCAAATTATTAGTATTACACTTTAAAATTAACGTAGAATTGGTTTATTGTTGGTCGCATATCCCCGCTTTTTTAAATTCTTTGTATATATACAGGATGTCCCGCATAAGAACCGACACAAAGCAGTGGCATGTACACCAACATAAAATATGATGATTTAACGCAACTTACCTTATACCAAGTTGCACCCCTGAGAAATTACAGACCTTCAAAGTTGAGTCTTAAATTTCGAAAAAAATTAATATCTCCGTAATGGATTAAGTTAGAAAAACCAAATTTGGTATACGTATGAGTGTACCAAGGGCATTAATCGGTAGAAAGCAGCGGTGAAATGCTTTATCATTTAAAGCATTTCAAGGGGTTGATTGAGGATGATGGTACCCTAAAATTTGAAAGACTTTTTTACTCTTATTATTTTTTATCAATATTTTATCAATTTTAATTAAAACAATGGAAAGTTGAGTTGGCTATGAAATTTTACGTCAAATTTGACAACTAGGAAAAAATTATTTGGTTTTAGTAATTTTTTACTGTTTGTTTTGAAAATATTAGTAAGTTTTCATTTAGCGCATAAGATGATATGTTATTTAATGTTAAGTTTCTGTGAACGAAACTGCAGAAAAAGTGTTGACGAGTATCGCATGTGATTCCTTGGACAGATTTAAAACAATGTATGGGGAATTTCATTTTAAATTTTTGTTTATGACATTACTTTTAACCCTCCGTCTGTCGGGTGTGGTCTACGAGTCCACGACAAAATGATTATGTGAAATATATTTTAAATTATTTTACTCAAAACTTCTACGGTCACAGTACCTTTCAAGTATCTAAATATCAACTGTTTTCGCTATAAAAAACTGTTTTTCAAAATTCCAAATAGTCGCTACATAATATTTTGTGCTGACAGACCCTTCCCGATCAAATGTGTAACAATATTCGCAGATGTAATCTGTAAGAATCGTATTCCAGTTGGAACTCTATGCGTTCTTTTTGTGTTTGTAAGGGTATTACCGAGTTATAAAACTATACCTCGAGTGATCGCAATATAGTTCGGTAGTTCCCTTAATAATTACTATATATACGGTTACCGTATCGTTGACACGCCACTTTACTATTGAACCCCCTTTTGAGGCGTTGTGTATGTGTTATTTATTTTACAAATATAGAGAATAGAAAAGTGCATAAAAAATTATTTATAACTAATATCAAATATCTAGTTAGCAATCTACAAATAGCATACTTACAAATAGGTAAGTAGTATCACACAATTTTCTGATATGATTTGATAAAATAATAAATGATTTATTATTTGATAGCATTGTGATATGGATCCTTATGAAAAGGAGAGAGAAAGATTACAGAAACTGTATGAAGAAGTTAGCACGGGCAGTGAAGTAGAAGAGTCTGACGATAGTTTGATATCAAATCCAGATTTTGTAAGTATCAGTGATCATGATACAGAAACCGAGCAGGAAATCGTAAATGAAGATGCAGATATTATGCATCAGGATGACGGTGAGGATGATGAAGATGAACAACCCGTGATTCGTGATAGATGCTCGTATTTTTTTGGTAAAGATGGAACTAAATGGAAAAAGGCTGTCCCACTTAGAAATATTAGAACTCGCAACGAAAACATAGTGTCTCACCTGCCGGGGGTCATCGGTGAAGCACGTGACGCATTATTTCCCATTCAATGCTGGATGTACATGTTTGGAAACTACATTGATATTGTAGTTGAAAACACAAATTTATTTATTGATAAAATTTCTGTTAAATACCAAGATAAGACTGAATGTAGACCTACCGACTCTGTCGAAATCCAAGCGCTGATGGGTTTTTTTATTTAGCTGGGCTTCATCATGGATCAAGGACACATCTAGCAGAGTATTGGTCATCAGACGGTATGGGATATGAGATATTTCCTGCTACAATGGCAAAACGGAGGTTCGTCTTCTTATTGAAATGCATTCGCTTAGACGATACCACAACTAGAGGCCAAAGAAAAGAAATGGACAAACTAGCAGCAGTTCGTACTATTGTTGACAAGTTCAACGACAATTGTAAGAAAACTTATTCTATGGGCGAGTATGTAACATTAGATGAAATGCTGCTTGCCTTTAGGGGTAGGTGCAGTTTCCGAATGTACATTCCAAGTAAACCAAACAAACACGGATTGAAAGTCTTCGCCGTTGTTGATGCCAAAACATTTTTCACTTCACACATAGAAATTTACGCTGGTGTTCAACCCATGGTCCATATAAAACTGACAACTCTACCGCTGCAATAACTGAAAGAATGTGTTCACATTTATTAGGATCAGGAAGAAATGTTACAATAGATCGTTGATTCACAGGATATTCAATTGTAAAGAAACTGCTAAGAGAGTACCGCCTTACTGTGGTTAGTACAATTAGAGCCAATAGAAGAGAACTACCTCTTCAAATAACACAAGTTAAAAACAGGAAAGTATATTCTTCGTTATTCGCATTTAGTAATGATATGACTGCAGTTTCATATATACCCAAAAAAGGAAAGAATGTGCTTGTAGTTTCAACAATGCACCGAGACGATCATATCGATGAAGCTACCGGTGATGGGAAAAAACCCGAAATAATTACTTTCTGTAATAGCACAAAAAGTGGAGTAGATGTTGTTGATCGAATGATCACATCATACAATGTTGCAAGAAACACAAAGCGTTGGCCAATGGTAATTTTCTATAACCTCCTCAATATAGCAGCAATTAACCCTTTTGTTATCTACAAAGGCAACATACCTGATGGTGAATTTGCTAAAACTCGCAGACTATTTCAAAAAAATCTTGGTATGGAGTTAGTGAAAAATAACATGCAAAGAAGAGCCGTTGATAAGCACTTGACCAAAAGTGTGCGTACTTCTGCCTTGAGGCTCTCAGGTATTGAAGAGGAGATTATTCCAGAGCCAGAACCAGAGAAAAGAGGAACTGTAAATATTGCAAAAGACGAAAAACTCATTATTTTTGCAAAATTTGTAAATGTTGGTTGTGCTTGGAGCACATAATAGCGTGCTGCAACGATTGTTTGGGAAATATGGAGACCACAGTTTGAAGCCCTCCAGTTTGTGCATAGAATATTATTCTTTAGTTAAGACATTTTCTTTATAACACTTTATACATTTTTAAATAAATATTATTATAGATCGATTTTCTTTTCCTTTATTTAGGCGTTGTTCCAAATTTTGAAAAATATGTGATTAAATTGTAAGCATTTTCTTTAAATTAAATTAACATAAAACGTGAGTTTGGAATTGGCCCTGTATTAGGCTATTATATAGTACAAGCATCATATAAAACATATTTATGAGAAATTAGCATTGGAGGACACGTTGGCGTCCTTTAGAGTTTTTTCTATTTTGGACTCCACAGACCACACCCGATCGAAAGTGTTAAGAAAGCGCGCCCGACAGACGGAGGGTTAAAAAACTAGTTTTAAACAATTTTTATAAATAAATAAAGAAATTAGGGTCTTTTTTAAAAAATTTACTTCTGGTGATAATTAAAATTTATTTTTCTAAACTAGTTTCGAGCCTTGCTCTTCTTCAGTAGATACCTACAAGTTTACAACATACGAAAAATGAACATATTAATATAAAAAAATAAAATAGTAAAATTTTACGTAATTATTAACAAATTAGAAAAATTAATTAAAATTTTTCAAAATTTATTGAAATTAACAGTAATATTATAAGCCTTAATGAACAAATTATCCCGACTCAAAAACCAATCTATAGTTGCCTGCGAGATCCGTACCTAAAACACAAAAGTAAAAAACAAAAACAAAAAAAACCTAACGTCACACAATAACTTTTGACGTAAATTTTGAAAAATTTTAATTAATTTTTCTAATTTGTTAATAATTACGTAAGATTTTACTATTTTATTTTTTTATATTAATATGTTCATTTTCCGTATGTTGTAAACTTGTAGGTATCTACTGAAGAAGAGCAAGGCTAGAAACTAGTTTAGAAAAAAAAATTTTAATTATCACTAGAAGTAAATTTTTTAAAAAAGACCCTAATTTAATAATTGGTGAAAAAAGGATAAGAAAAATTATTTTTATATAAACAAAGAAATAATTTAAGAGAAATAATTTAACAGAAAATCAAACAATTTAAATTTAAAAAAACGATTTGGTAACAGTAATTTATAAGTATTGTTCAAAATGGCTACCATTTTCGCTCATATCACCAATTTTCGATGATTTTAATCAAGATTGGTAAAATACGTGCAAAATTAAAAAACAAAAAAAAAACCTAACGTCACACAATAACTTTTGACGTAAATTTTGAAAAATTTTAATTAATTTTTCTAATTTGTTAATAATTACGTAAGATTTTACTATTTTATTTTTTTATATTAATATGTTCATTTTTCGTATGTTGTAAACTTGTAGGTATCTACTGAAGAAGAGCAAGGCTCGAAACTAGTTTAGAAAAATAAATTTTAATTATCACCAGAAGTAAATTTTTTAAAGAAGACCCTAACTTAATAATTGGTGAAAAAAGGATAAGAAATTTTTTTTTTATATAAATAAAGAAATAATTTAGAAGAAATAATTTAATAGAAAATCAAACAATTTAAATAAAAAAAACGATTTGGTAACAGTAATTTATAAGTATTGTTCAAAATGGCTCCCATTTTCGCTCATATCACCAATTTTCGATGATTTTAATCAAGATTGGTAAAATACATGCAAAAGTAAAAACAAAAAAAAACCTAACGTCACACAATAACTTTTGACGTAAATTTTGAAAAATTTTAATTAATTTTTCTAATTTGTTAATACTACTGAAGAAGAGCAAGGCTCGAAACTAGTTTAGAGAAATAAATGTTAATTATCACCAGAAGTAAACTTTTTAAAAAAGACCCTAATTTAATAATTGGTGAAAAAAGGATAAGAAAAATTATTTTTATATAAACAAAGAAATAATTTAGGAGAAATAATTTAATAGAAAATCAAACAATTTAAATAAAAAAAACGATTTGGTAACAGTAATTTATAAGTATTGTTCAAAATGGCTCCCATTTTCGCTCATATCACCAATTTTCGATGATTTTAATCAAGATTGGTAAAATACGTGCAAAATTAAAAAACAAAAAAAAACCTAACGTCACACAATAACTTTTGACGTAAATTTTGAAAAATTTTAATTAATTTTTCTAATTTGTTAATACTACTGAAGAAGAGCAAGGCTCGAAACTAGTTTAGAAAAATAAATTTTAATTATCACCAGAAGTAAACTTTTTAAAAAAGACCCTAATTTAATAATTGGTGAAAAAAGGATAAGAAAAATTGTTTTTATATAAATAAAGAAATAATTTAGAAGAAATAATTTAATAGAAAATCAAACTATTTGGTAACAGTAATTTATAAGTATTGTTCAAAATGGCTACCATTTTCGCTCATATCACCAATTTTTGATGATTTTAATCAAGATTGGTAAAATACGTATCTTTAGTTTTTCGGGTTTTCTGTGAAAACGACCAGGTTTATTTAAAAATAATAAGAGAAAAAAAGTTTTAAAATGAAATTGACCATAAGATATAATAAGAATCCGCTAACACGTTAAAAATGTCTTTCAAATTTCAGGGTACGATCATCCCTAACGAACCCCTTGAAATGCTTTAAATGATCCCTACTTTCTACCAATTAATGCTCTGGGTACACTTATAACGTATACCAAATTTGGTTTTTCTAACTTAATCCATTACTTAGATATTAATTTTTTTCGAAATTTAAGTCTCAATTTTGAAGGCTTGTAACTTCTCAGGGGTGCAACTTGGTATAAGATAAGTTGCGTTAAATCATCATACTTTAGGTTGTTCTACATGCGGGACATCCTGTATATATAGTATGTACCCGGAACGAATTACAAAGAGGAAAAAAAGTTTTATTATTGATTTTTCAAATTTATCTCAGCATAAATAATGCGCCGGGCATGTTCAAATCACCAAATCGCACAACCTTTATATTCTAACTGTAACAGTTAATTAATTATTTGCATTTTAATGTAAAAAATGAACTTTTTTTAAATTAAAAACTTTAAAGATTTAATTTATGCTATGTAACCATAAAAACCATAAAGGATATAACTATTGTTAACTTATGCCAACACGTTAACCTAATCTTATAATTATGGATTTTTGTTATTATAATTATGAACCATTACAAGACAATACGGAACTGTTAAAACTAAAAATAATTAATGCGAGGGAATCTTTGCTACTAATGGAAATTCATAATCCTTATTTCTGGTTTCTATGGTTAAATATCATAAATTGAACTTTAAAAATTTTTTATTTAGAAAAAACTCCAATTTTTACATAAAAATCGGAATAATTTATTAACTCTTATAGTTAGAATATAAAATTTGCGCGATTTAAAAATCAGAAACAATTTTTTTTCCTCTTTATAAGCCTATTCGTGGACATACTGTATATGCCGTATTCGTTCGGTACGATATACAGAATGTTTCACGAGAAAAGGGAAATATTTTGAGAACACATTCAGAAGCTTAAAATAATTTAAATAAACTCTTATGTTTAAGTCCGATTCTAATTGTTGTAGAAATAATCGATGTGAATAAAATTTAATAATTTTAAACATTTTAATTTTCAATTGACCAACGAATCTTTGTTGGTGAAACCTTATTTTTGTATCTTGAGATATTAAATCTGCAGACGGATTAAAAAGTCTTTAAAATTTTAGGGTACCATCATCCTTAATTAACCCGTTGAAATGCTTTAAATGATTCCTACTTTCTACCGATTAATGCCCTTGGTACACTCATAACATATACCAAATTTGGTTTTACTAATTTAATTCATTACTAAGATATTAATTTTTTTCGAAATTTAAGATTCTACTTTGAAGGCCTGTAACTTCTCATGGGTGCAACTTGGTATAAGGCAAGTTGCGTTAAATCATAATATTTTAGGTTGATCTACATGCCTCTGCTCTGTGTCATTTCTTATGCGGGATACCCTGTATATACAGGGTGTTCCCGTGACTCGGGGCATAAAATTAACCACATATACTAGAGCAAAAATGATGATGATTCGTGAAAAAAAATTATTATAAAAGTCTTCAAATGGCCAAGATATGGGCCATCAAAGTTCAGAAATTTTAACACATTTTTCTAAATATTTTCAAAACCATTAATGGTAGAGGGTTGAAATTTGGTACAGAGTAAACAAACATCATGCAAAATCATTGAACCAATTTTGACTTTGGCCGGATGACGGCAACCATGTTATACAGGGTGTTCCTAAAATTTGTTTGCTCAGAACTTTTTTGTTTGTTCGTAACCCTACATTTATTTTTGTAGTTTTTAATAGAAAATTTATTTTCGAAACTTTTTTCACTCTTTGAAAATTTTGATAACATTAACCGTTTGCGAGTTAAACGCGAAAATATTAAGCTTCGATTTCAATGGTAACACTAAACACAATAATTTTCGAAAAAGTTGGCCATGGCAATTAAAAAAAAAACAAATTGAGCCGTCAACTTGCTTATGTAGTTTAAACATAAAGTTGTTTGTTAATGAAGTTTTTATTAATTTTGCGTGTTCAAAATGGACAATTACACATTTAGTGAACAAACTGACATGATTTTGACATTGGGAGAATGTCATGGAAACGCCGTAGCAGCCGCTAACCGTTATCGCGAGAAATTTCCGAACCGCAGGCGCCCAATCGAAAAACATTTTTAAGAATTGAAACCCGTTTAAAGGAAAATGGGACGTTTAAGCCGAATTTTAGTAACAACGGTAAAGTCAGATCAGTCCGAACAACCGAACTAGAAGAAGATATTCTAGACTACGTACAAGAAAATCCTACAGCTAGTACTTTGGATATGGCGAGGCATTTTTTAACGTCAAAAACAACTATCTGGCGTGTTCTTCACGAGCAACAGCTTTATCCATATCATAGTTATAAAGTTCAGGAAGTTCGACAGGCTGATTACCCACTACGACTGCAATATTGTCAAATAATGCAGCACAAAATCCAAATTGATGATCAATTTTTAGAAAAAATACTTTTTGCAGATGAATCGACATTTTCTAAAGATGGAATCATCAATTTGAGAAATTCACATAGTTGGGCGGACGAAAATCCAAGATTTAAGAAAGCTTGGAAATCGCAATGGAGGTTTTCTCTTAACGTTTGGGCTGGCATTGTGGGCGATGTCATTATAGGACCCGTTTTCTTGCCGTCAAGGCTGGATGGCCATACATACAGGGGACATTTAGAGCAATTAAATGATTTTTTAGATGACGTTCCTTTAAACACAAGACAAAAAATGTGGTATATGCATGATGGTGCTCCTGCGCATAGTACACATGCTGTCCAAGAATTTCTATGTGAACGGTTTCCGGAACGGTGGATTGGACGAGGAGTGGATGCACCGATAAGTTGGCCCCCCCGATCGCCGGATCTTACACCTCTAGATTTTTATTTATGGGGACGCATTAAATCGCTTGTGTACTGCGTTGAAATAACTTCAGCTGATCAACTGAGGTTACGAATTGTTGATTCATTTGATCAACTTCGAACTGAAATCAACGTCCTCAGCAGAGTGCGCTTTAATTTAAGACGGCGATATTAGGCGTGCATTGAAGCCGGCGGGAGTGTTTTTGAACATCTGCTTTAGTATTTTTTTTTGTTCTGTTTTATTTATTACCATTTGTTTATAATTTTATTGTTCTTGTTCATATTTTTGTTAGAATTTTTATTATGTTCTTGTTTGTTGTTACCGCGAAAATTAAATTTATTGTTTTGGAAATTACATTCTTTTATTCAATTAAAATAAATTAACACTGGATTTAACTAAATCTACACTGAGAAATTTATGCAAATAATGGTTATTAGATCAGTTCGTTTTTCAATTGTCATCGCCTTCTCAGATCTTGCGGAATATGTTTTATTTGTTACGATTGAAATCAAAGCTTAACAGTTTCGCGTATAACTCGAAAACAGTCAATGTTATCAAAATTTTCAAAGAGTGAAAAAAGTTTCGAAAATAAATTTTCTATTAAAAACTACAAAAATAAATGTAGAGTTACGAACAAACAAAAAAGTTCTGAGCAAACAAATTTTAGGAACACCCTGTATAACATGGTTGCCGTCATCCGGCCAAAGTCAAAATTGGTTCAATGATTTTGCATGATGTTTGTTTACTCTGTACCAAATTTCAACCCTCTACCATTAATGGTTTTGAAAATATTTAGAAAAATGTGTTAAAATTTCTGAACTTTGATGGCCCATATCTTGGCCATTTGAAGACTTTTATAATAATTTTTTTTCACGAATCATCATCATTTTTGCTCTAGTATATGTGGTTAATTTTATGCCCCGAGTCACGGGAACACCCTGTATATATATATGTATATATATATATATTTTGTTTTATTTTCTTTTTGATGTAGAAGAAAGAAGAACAATAAAGAATTTATTAATATTATTATATTTTTTTAATATTTGATTTTGCATCAAAATAATCACCCTGTATATCAGCAGCGTATTTTAATAATAATAGTTAATTGTACGATAAAAATAAAAATACAAAAAAAAATTAATTTACCTTTCTTTCACCTTCCCTGTTGATTCGCCCTTCCACACTTCCCCTTTCAGTCTGAGCAGAGCTATTTTGCGTAAGTCTAGCACTAGCAGATCGATTGAATTGTTCACGAATACGCGAATCATCGGAATATCCATAGATTTGATCTGGTCGATTTTGCCAAGGGCTAAGACTTCCTTGATCGTATCTAGGTCGCGGACTTGTTCGAATATCTTCGAATTCTTTAGATAAAGATCCTTCGCTTAATACACTTCGACTTCTTATAGGTTGTTGTTGCTGTTGTTCTGTTCTTTGGTATTCTACAGGCGTGCTGGTAAAATTAATGGGTTGAGTATTTGATTTCATTAACGGAAATGTTTTATCCATATCTATTCTTTTAGGTTGAGGTTGTGGTTGCTGTATATAACGAGGCATGTTTGGAAGATACTGGGCGGATTTTCTCATTTTTTCGGCATATCGTTCTTCACTGTAAAAGTAATTATCGCTGGAGGTGTTTCTATTAATATCTAAACTAGATTTAGGCCTTTGTTGTCGGTTCGGTTGCCTATGATTGACTTCGTATTCCAAAAAATCCGCGCTATGAGGCCTTGGAATATTACAGGGAGATTTCCGCTGTTGCGGTACGAATTGACTTATATCTCGAGGTCCAAGCATCGAAACGGGGGTGTACGTTCTTTGCATCGCTGGTATTGCGGGGGTCGTTTTCTTAACACTGCTATAGGCCAATGGGCTTAATGGCCTCTTGTACATGTATTGTTCAGCATAAATATCTTCGTAATCTTTGGCGTTGTTCGTTTTGGACCGTCCGTAAGTATCGGGTGTTCGCCTCTCGACGTTTTGTACTACATATTCCCTAACTCCATAATCGTTTATACCTTTACTACTTATTTGTTGAACATACTCCGGTGGTGTATAAATTGTTAATGGAGACTTGGCGTTCCTGGGGGGCGTCAAGTATTGAAACGGGGGGCTTATATATTTCGGTTCGGCGTGATAACGCTCGAGAATTTCCGGACTAGGCGATGAATATCCAGCATCGTTTAACCGTCGCGGTTTTGGGGGCGCATTTGCGTATAAAGGCTGATTGTATTGACTCGCTTCTTGGCTCGGACTACTCAAATCAGTCGTGTTACTCGACGTGTGCATATGTACGGGCGTGTTCCGTATCGTTTGCGAAGACTGTTGGAAGAAACCCGAATCGGAATTTTCCCCCGAGTTAACGTAAGTCGACGCGGATTGAACCGATTGGTCTAAATCGACAGTTGATTGTAAAAGGCAGGCCAAATTTAATACCCTCACCCACTGCATCATTAAATCTTGGGAATCCGCTGATAATATATATGTGCGCATATTCGTGTGTTCACACTTAAAGGCGTGTTTACGCGTTATTTTATCTTCTGGTCCGCATATTGATACTTTGTACGATGGTAATAATACTGAACCCAATAATTTTTCTTCTTCAGGGCCTAAATTTAAGAAATATAAATTAATAAATATGATTATTTTTATTTTACATTTTTTATTTTGATACTTCGGTAAAATAATGCTTTCTTATCAACTAAAAATTAATTTGTAATATAATAAAATAAAATAATAAAATAATCTCGGCTGACTTCGAAGTGGTCGGGTACACCAAATAATGCTCTTGGTATAAGAAGCGACTTTGAAGACTTCGACTTCCCAAAAATTGAATCGAGGACTACTTTTATTGGAACCCAACCCAACCCAACCAAACTTAAATCAGCTGTAGATCACAAAAAAGCAGGTTGAATCAGACTTCCAATATTTCAGATATTTAGAATAAAACAATCTCTTCCAATCTCGTCCCAATCTCACCCCATCAATCAGTCAATCTCGACCCATACATTGTTAATGATATTGTTCTTGATATAAGGAGTAATCTCAGCGAACTTCAAACACGTCGGCCGCCCAAGAATTGAAAAGATATCGAGGACAACTTTTATTGCAACCAGACCCTACCCAAAAACTCAAATCAGCTCTAGACCACAAAAAAGCAGGTTGAATCGCAGACTTCTAACATTTCAAATACTTAGGATAGTCGACGTAGGTCGAGATTATTTCTAAAAATCATGATGATAAAACAATCTCCTCCCATCTCGTCCCAATCTCACCCCATCAATCAGTCAATCTCGACCCAATTATTGTTAATGATATTGTTCTTGATATAAGGAGTAATCTCAGCGAACTTCAAAGTCGTCGCCCGCCCAAGAATTGAAAAGACATCAAGGACAACTTTTATTGCAACCCGACACAACCCAAAAACTCAAATCAGCTCCAGACCACAAAAAAGCAGGTTGAATCGCAGACTTCCAAAATTTCAGATACTTAGGACAGTCGACGTCGGCCGAGATTATTTCTAAAAATCATGATGATAAAACAATCTCTTCCCATCTCGTCCCAATCTCACCCCATCAATCAGTCAATCTCGACCCATTTATTGTTAATGATATTGTTCTTGATATAAGGAGTAATCTCAGCGAACTTCAAAGTCGTCGGCCGCCCAAGAATTGAAAAGACATCAAGGACAACTTTTATTGCAACCCGACCCAACCCAAAAACTCAAATCAGCTCTAGACCACAAAAAAGCAGGTTGAATCTCAGACTTCCAAAATTTCAGATACTTAGGATAGTCGACGTCGGCCGAGATTATTTCTAAAAATCATGATGATAAAACAATCTCTTCCCATCTCGTCCCAATCTCACCCCATCAATCAGTCAATCTCGAGCCAATTATTGTTAATGATATTGTTCTTGATATAAGGAGTAATCTCAGCGAACTTCAAAGACGTCGGCCGCCCAAGAATTGAAAAGACCTCGAGGACAACTTTTATTGCAACCCGACCCAACCCAAAAACTCAAATCAGCTCTAGTCCACAAAAAAGCAGGTTGAATCGCAGATTTCCAAAATTTCAGATACTTAGGATAGTCGACGTCGGCCGAGATTATCTCTAAAAATCATGATAATAAAACAATCTCTTCCCATCTCGTCCCAATCTCACCCCATCAATCAGTCAATCTCGACCCATACATCGTTAATGATATTGTTCTTGATATAAGGAGTAATCTCAACGAACTTCAAAGACGTCGGCCGCCCAAGAATTGAAAAGACATCGAAGACAACTTTTATTGCAACCCGACCCAACCCAAAAACTCAAATCAGCTCTAGTCCACAAAAAAGCAGGTTGAATCGCAGATTTCCAAAATTTCAGATACTTAGGATAGTCGACGTCGGCCGAGATTATTTCTAAAAATCATGATGATAAAACAGTCTCTTCCCATCTCGTCCCAATCTCACCCCATCAATCAGTCAATCTCGACCCATACATTGTTAATGATATTGTTCTTGATATAAGGAGTAATCTTAGCGAACTTCAAAAACGTCGGCCGCCCAAGAATTGAAAAGACATCGAGGACAACTTTTATTGCAACCCGACCCAACCCAAAAACTCAAATCAGCTCTAGACCACAAAAAAGCAGGTTGAATCGCAGATTTCCAAAATTTCAGATACTTAGGACAGTCGACGTCGGCCGAGATTATTTCTAAAAATCATGATGATAAAACAAACTCTTCCCATCTCGTCCTAATCTCACCCCATCAATCAGTCAATCTCGACCCATATATTGTTAATGATATTGTTCTTGATATAAGGAGTAATCTCAGCGAACTTCAAAGACGTCGGCCGCCCAAGAATTGAAAAGACATCGAGGACAACTTTTATTGCAACCCGACGCAACCCAAAAACTCAAATCAGCTCTAGACCACAAAAAGGCAGGTTGAATCGCAGACTTCCAAAATTTCAGATACTTAGGATAGTCGACGTCGGCCGAGATTATTTCTAAAAATCATGATGATAAAACAATCTCTTCCCATCTCGTCCCAATCTCACCCCATCAATCAGTCAATCTCGACCCATATATTGTTAAAGATATTGTTCTTGATATAAGGAGTAATCCCAGCGAACTTCAAAGACGTCGGCCGCCCAAGAATTGAAAAGACATCGAGGACAACTTTTATTGCAACCCGACCCAACCCAAAAACTCAAATCAGCTCTAGACCACAAAAAAGCAGGTTGAATCGCAGACTTCCAAAATTTCAGATACTTAGGACAGTCGACGTCGGCCGAGATTATTTCTAAAAATCATGATGATAAAACAATCTCTTCCCATCTCGTCCCAATCTCACCCCATCAATCAGTCAATCTCGATCCATATATTGTTAATGATATTGTTCTTGATATAAGGAGTAATCTCAGCGAACTTCAAAGACGTCGGCCGCCCAAGAATTGAAAAGACATCGAGGACAACTTTTATTGCAACCCGACCGAATCCAAAAACTCAAATCAGCTCTAGACCACAAAAAAGCAGGTTGAATCTCAGATTTTCAAAATTTCAGATACTTAGGATAGTCGACGTAGGCCGAGATTATTTCTAAAAATCATGATGATAAAACAATCTCTTCCCATCTCGTCCTAATCTCACCCCATTAATCAGTCAATCTCGACCCATATGTTGTTAATTATATTGTTCTTGATATAAGGAGTAATCTCAGCGAACTTCAAAGTCGTCGGCCGCCCAAGAATTGAAAAGACATCAAGGATAACTTTTATCGCAACCCGACACAACCCAAAAACTCAAATCAGCTCCAGACCACAAAAAAGCAGGTTGAATCGCAGACTTCCAAAATTTCAGATACTTAGGATAGTCGACGTCGGCCGAGATTATTTCTAAAAATCATGATGATAAAACAATCTCTTCCCATCTCGTCCCAACCTCACCCCATTAATCAGTCAATCTCGACCCATATGTTGTTAATGATATTGTTCTTGATATAAGGAGTAATCTCAGCGAACTTCAAAGACGTCGGCCGCCCAAGAATTGAAAAGACATCGAGGACAACTTTTATTGCAACCCGACGCAACCCAAAAGCTCAAGTCAGCTCTAGACCACAAAAAAGCAGGTTGAATCGCAGACTTCCAAAATTTCAGATACTTAGGAAAGTCGACGTCGGCAGAGATTATTTCTAAAAATCATGATGATAAAACAATCTCTTCCCATCTCGTCCCAACCTCACCCCATCAATCAGTCAATCTCGACCCATATATTGTTAATGATATTGTTCTTGATATAAGGAGTAATCTCAGCGAACTTCAAAGTCGTCGGCCGCCCAAGAATTGAAAAGACATCAAGGATAACTTTTATTGCAACCCGACACAACCCAAAAACTCAAATCAGCTCCAGACCACAAAAAAGCAGGTTGAATCGCAGACTTCCAAAATTTCAGATACTTAGGATAGTCGACGTCGGCCGAGATTATTTCTAAAAATCATGATGATAAAACAATCTCTTCCCATCTCATCCCAATCTCACCCCATCAATCAGTCAATCTCGACCCATATATTGTTAAAGATATTGTTCTTCATATAAGGAGTAATCTCTGCGAACTTCAAAGACGTCGGCCGGCCAAGAAATGAAAAGACATCGAGGACAATTTTATTGCAACCCGGCCCAACCCAAAAACTCAAATCAACTCCAGACCACAAAAAAACAAGTTGAATCGCAGACTTCTAAAATTTCAGATACTTAGGATAGTCGACGTCGGCCGAGATTATTTCTAAAAATCATGATGATAAAACAATCTCTTCCCATCTCGTCTCAATTTCACCCCATCAATCAGTCAATCTCGACCCATACATTGTTAATGATATTGTTCTTGATATAAGGAGTAATCTCAGCGAACTTCAAAGACGTCGGCCGCCCAAGAATTGAAAAGACATCGAGGACAACTTTTATTGCAACCCGACGCAACCTAAAAGCTCAAGTCAGCTCTAGACCACAAAAAAGCAGGTTGAATCGCAGACTTCCAAAATTTCAGATACTTAGGAAAGTCGACGTCGGCAGAGATTATTTCTAAAAATCATGATGATAAAACAATCTCTTCCCATCTCGTCCCAACCTCACCCCATCAATCAGTCAATCTCGACCCATATATTGTTAATGATATTGTTCTTGATATAAGGAGTAATCTCAGCGAACTTCAAAGTCGTCGGCCGCCCAAGAATTGAAAAGACATCAAGGATAACTTTTATCGCAACCCGACACAACCCAAAAACTCAAATCAGCTCCAGACCACAAAAAAGCAGGTTGAATCGCAGACTTCCAAAATTTCAGATACTTAGGATAGTCGACGTCGGCCGAGATTATTTCTAAAAATCATGATGATAAAACAATCTCTTCCCATCTCATCCCAATCTCACCCCATCAATCAGTCAATCTCGACCCATATATTGTTAAAGATATTGTTCTTCATATAAGGAGTAATCTCTGCGAACTTCAAAGACGTCGGCCGGCCAAGAAATGAAAAGACATCGAGGACAATTTTATTGCAACCCGGCCCAACCCAAAAACTCAAATCAACTCCAGACCACAAAAAAACAAGTTGAATCGCAGACTTCTAAAATTTCAGATACTTAGGATAGTCGACGTCGGCCGAGATTATTTCTAAAAATCATGATGATAAAACAATCTCTTCCCATCTCGTCCCAATCTCACCCCATCAATCAGTCAATCTCGACCCATTGTTAATGATATTGTTCTTGATATAAGGAGTAATTTCAGCGACCTTCAAAGTCGTCGGCCGCCCAAGAATTGAAGAGACATCGAGGACAACTTTTATTGCAACCCGACCCAATCCAAAAACTCAAATCAGCTCTATACCACAAAAAAGCAGGTTGAATCGCAGATTTGCAAAATTTCAGATACTTGGGGCGGCCGACGCCTTTGAAGTCGGCCAAGATTACTTCGTATATCAAGAACAATATTTGAGGCTAACGTCTTCGAAGTCGGCTGCCTCAAATATTATTGATAAAGTTTCTTCCAATATCACGTGTGAAATATATTAAAATGAAAAGCTTTGGTTTGGCTTAAACGATGTTTCTTTATTTATTTAAAATCAGACACGACAATGGACGCGTTGTTGTATAAGAGAGATAAGCTGAGAAAAGGACCTTCTAAATGTACATTCAAAACTGCCGTTGAAGGAAGGATTTTTGTTATTATTCTGAACTAAGTTTAATTGGAGGTAGGTTGAGTTGTCATAAAATGACTCAACTTATCTCCAATTAAACCAAACTAAAAATATTTTTTTTTATTTTATAGGAATGTTTTTCGTCTTGAATTAAATGTTTTTTTAATAATTTTTTGCACTTTTATTAACAAGACGATAGTATTTTACACAATGTTACTATTTTATTTTGTTTTATCACAAAATAAAATGTCAATAACATCAACAAATTTCTTTAAAATATATTTCCTGAAGATGGTTTAAACGTAACCGAAACCGGTAGTAACATTGTGTAAAATACTATCGTCTTGTTAATAAATGTGCAAAAAATTATTAAATAAACAAACTAAAAATAACACCAAAAATCATCAAATGATGTTGGAAGAAACATTTTCCGGCTTTAGATTGGAGTTAGGTTGGGTCATTTTATAATACGCCTTATACTAGGCGTAATCTTAATAATCTTCGATCAAATATTGGAAATAGAGGTAGACAATAACGATGTAAAACTGATAGCTTGAGATGGAAGGTATCGGAAAAAACAGCAGAGGTTGTATCATAGTGAGGAAGATGGAGCAGATGGACCTGGAGGTTACCCCAGAAAAGATAGAGATAGTGGTAGTGAGGAGTAGAAGGTGATAGTGAGAAGTAGAAAGTGTGGAGGAAAAGCATCCGTCAGAATTGAAGATCATGTGCTAAAATCGAAAGAGTCACTGAAGTATCTGGGAGTAATAATTGGAAAGGACCTAAAGTGGAGGAAGAATTTTTCGGTAATGAATTGAGATTGGATTAATTGGAAGTAGGTTGGGTTGTTATAAAATTCTTTGCTTCTTCGTCTCGAACAACGACGAAGCAGAAGGACGAGGAGCTTGATGAGGAGTAAAAAAAGGAGCAGGATAGGGAAAGAAGAAAAGACATGAAAACGATGGTACATACGTAAATAAAATTATTTCGGATTACTTTCTCCCTCATAATAACATACTGCCCAACCAGCCTAAGAATATAAGAGAAGACGGAAGAAAAGGAGAAAGATAGAAGAATGACGCGGAGGAATCGTTCCCTCGGATTTCATATTATTGTTTGATTCTAAATTTTAATATTTTTGGCTTAAATTTTTTCAAAATTGCGAGGTTAACTTAACGTGGGTAGTTTAGAAGTTCAATATAACCAAGTTCAAATTTGTAAAACAACAATAATAAATAAATAAGTAAACATCGTTTAAGCCAAACCAAAGCTTTTCATTTTAATATAGCCCCAAATATTGTTCTTGATACACGAAGTAATCTCGGCCAACTTCAAAGTCGTCTGCCGGCCAAAGCTTGAAAAAGGTATTGAGGACGACTTTTATTGCAACCCAACCCAACCAAACTCAAATCAGCCGTAGACCACAGAAATGCAGGTTGAATTGAGAATTTCCAAAATTTCAGATAATATATTATATTTATTTTAGATAAATATTATATAAATATTTATTATATTCATTTTAAATTTTATATTTCATAAAAACTGCGAAAATAAATGTAGTGTAAATGTGTGTGTAATTTTAAATAAAAACTACACACACTATTCAAAATATTCTTAATAATAGTATATGTAGGTGTCTTCTGAAGATGGTAATATAAATACCGAAACCGGTTGAAACCAAAATAAAATTAAATATCACTAAGTATATGGTCATATTTTATTTCTCTAATTTTGTAAACTCCACTGAGTTAATTTTTGTTAAATTTGTGTTATTATTCATCAAAATCTGACCAATATTTTTGCAAGTGAAGAAGGCGGGAATAACATTAAGGCTATTTAAATTTTATTTCTTTAGTTCGTTGAAATATTTGATGTTGTTGAGGGGTCCTTATTATTATCCTTATGTTGGACACTGTTAAAGAAAAATTTGAAAATGATTGAAAAATTATTTACGGGATATTTTTAGATCTAAAAGTTTATCTCCATTTTAAAAATTGTTTTCGGAGCAGAAAATTTAGCGAGGTTATCCTTATATGTAATAAAGATATCGTCTACATAGCGGCCATAGAAGCAAATCTCATTTGTGAATAATTTGTATTTCTCAGAAAAAAAGTTCCTCTAATAAAAAGTCGGAAATAATTCCAGTAATAGGTAAACCGTCACTCATTTGATAAAAACGATCATTGAAGATGAAGAAATTCTGTTTGCAGACAAGTGAAAGGACATTAAGAAAGCAACTAATTTCGTTTGTCTAAATTTAAATTGCATTGTTATGAGATTAAGAAACTTTTTATGATGTCAATAGTGGTTAATGTCAACACTAATTAATTTAATATTTATTAACTATATCTAATTATTCATTTCGTATCCCATAGTCGTGCCTGAAGAAGAACAAAAAATATCGAAATATATCGATGTATAGCACCGAACAAAAATAACTTTCATCGTTTATAAGAAAATTTAATTTTAAGAAAAATTTTAATTTTTTTTGAATATCCTGTATAACATTGTTCTGGTAGAAAAATTCAACTCATAAACTACACATTGATTTTACTTGATTAGTTTATACTGTACTAAATTTCAAAGCTTTATCATAAATAGTGGTTGAAATATTTAAAAAAACATTTATATGACTATTTCAAACATGGTGTCTTTTTGGAGCTGCCCCCACTACCATTCCTGCTGATTTGAGCCTGGTTGGAATGGGTTGAGTTTCAAAAAAAGTCGTCCTCGATGTCTTTTTAATTCTTGAAAAAAAGACATCGAGGACGAGTTTTATTGGAACCCAACCCAACCCAACTAAACTGCATCCAGCTGTATTACAAAAAAGACTACATCAAATAGTTAATTAATACATGGAAGAATTCAAAGGTAGTTTTGCGCTAAAAAGAAATTCAAGCAAAATGTATAGTAAACATTATTTACAATATAATGATGATAATAATAAAATATATAACATGGTGTTTTTCTGGAGATGCCCCCACTACTATTTCTGCAGTCCATCTATGTTAATGCTACGTACATCGACATATTCATTGTATAAGAAAGTTGGGAAGAAATTGATCGGCCCAAATATTGTTCTTGATATAATTAAAAAGACATCGAGGACGATTTTATTGGAACCCAACCAAAATCAAATCAGCTGTAGACCAAAGAAAAGCAGGTTGAATCGCAGATTTCCAAATACTTGGGGCGGCCGACGTCTTTGAAGTCGGCCAAGATTACTTCGTATACCAAGAACAATATTTGTGTGCGGCTTTCTTTGGTCTACAGCTGATTTGGTTTTAGTTGGGTCCAATGAAATCGTCCTCGATGTCTTTTTAATTATATCAAGAACAATATTTGGGGCGATCAATTTCTTCCCAACTTTCTTATACAATGAATATGTGGATGTACGTAGCATTGACATAGATGGACTTCAGAAATAGTAGTCCAAAAAAACCATGTTAGATATTTTATTATTATCATCATTATATTGTAAGTAATGTTTACAATACATTTTGCTTGAATTTCTTTTTAGAGCAAAGTTACCTTTGAATCCTCCCATGTATTAATTAACTATTTTATGTAGCCTTTTTTGTAGTACAGCTGTATGGAGTTTAGTTGGGTTGGGTTGGGTTCCAATAAAAGTCGTCCTCGATGTCTTTTTCAAGAATTAAAAAGACATCGAGGACGACTTTTTTTGAAACCCAACCCAACCCAACCAGCCTCAAATCAGCAGGAATGGTAGTGAGGGCAGCTCCAAAAAGACACCATGTTTGAAATAGTCATATAAATATTTTTTTGAATTTTTCAACCACTATTTATCATAAAGCTTTGAAATTTAGTACAGTATAAACTAATCAAATAAAATCAATGTGTAGTTTATGAGTTGAATTTGTCTACCAGGATATGCTATACAGGATATTTAATAAAATTAAAATTTTTCTTAAAATTAAATTTTCTTATAAACGATGAAAGTTATTTTTGTTCGGTGCAATACGTCGATATATTTCGATATTTTCTGTCCTTCTTCAGGCACGACTATGGGATACAAAATGAATAATTAGATATAGTTAATAAATATTAAATTAATTACTGTTGACATTAACAAGTGTTGACATCATAAAAAGTTTCTTAATCTCATAACAATGCAATTTAAATTTAGACATAAACGAAATTAGTTGCTTTCTTAAAGTCCTTTCACTTGTCTGCACACAGAATTTCTTCATCTTCAATGATCGTTTTTATCAAATAAGTTATAGAAAAGAAGTTCCTTTAATAACATTTTTATTAAAGGAACTTTTTTTCTGAGAAATACAAATTATTCACAAATGACATTTGCTTCTATGGTCGCTATTTAGATGATATCTTTATTACATATCCTTATATGAACAGAATTTCTTCATCTTCAATGATCGTTTTTATCAAATAAGTTATAGAAAAGAAGTTCCTTTAATAACATTTTTATTAAAGGAACTTTTTTTCTGAGAAATACAAATTATTCACAAATGACATTTGCTTCTATGGTCGCTATTTAGATGATATCTTTATTACATATCCTTATATGAACAGAATTTCTTCATCTTCAATGATCGTTTTTATCAAATAAGTTATAGAAAAGAAGTTCCTTTAATAACATTTTTATTAAAGGAACTTTTTTTCTGAGAAATACAAATTATTCACAAATGACATTTGCTTCTATGGTCGCTATTTAGATGATATCTTTATTACATATCCTTATATGAACAGAATTTCTTCATCTTCAATGATCGTTTTTATCAAATAAGTTATAGAAAAGAAGTTCCTTTAATAACATTTTTATTAAAGGAACTTTTTTTCTGAGAAATATAAATTATTCACAAATGACATTTGCTTCTATGGTCGCTATTTAGATGATATCTTTATTACATATCCTTATATGAACAGAATTTCTTCATCTTCAATGATCGTTTTTATCAAATAAGTTATAGAAAAGAAGTTCCTTTAATAACATTTTTATTAAAGGAACTTTCTTTCTGAGAAATACAAATTATTCACAAATGACATTTGCTTCTATGGTCGCTATTTAGACGATATCTTTATTACATATAAGGATAACCTAGCTAAATTTTCTGCTCCGAAAACAATTTTTAAAATGGAGATAAACTTTTTAGATCTAAAAATATGCCGCAAATAATTTTTCAATCATTTTCAAATTTTCCTTTAACAATGTCCAACATAAAGATAATAATAGGGAGGTACCCCTCAACATCAATTACTCCAACGAAGTAAAAAAAATAATAAAAATTGGTTTAAATAACGATTTCACAATACAAGATTTACAAAGAATACACAATGTTCACGCTTCATGTTTAAATAACATAATCTATCCGCATTAAAAAGCCTTCAACACAATTTTAAATAAAATTTAAATAGACTTAATGTTATTCTCGCTTTCTCCACTTGTAAGAATATTGGTCAGATTTTGATGAATAATAAACACAAATTTAACAAAAATGAACTCAGCGGTATTTAGTTTACAACTTATTGATATTTAATTTTAGTTTAGTTTCAACCGGTTTTGATATTTATATTACCATCTTCAGACACCTACATATACTATTATCAAGAATATTTTGAATAGTGCGTGTAGTTTTAATTTAAAATTGATATCATACAGGAAAGCGGTGTATACCAAATAGAATACGATAGTTGTCAAGTTAATTCAAAAGCTAATTTCAAAACAAAGACCAAAGAACATTTAACGAAAGAAAATTTGGAAAACATTTTTTAACAACCACGAACTTAATATAGAGAAAAATACAAAAATATTACACAAGAAAAATAAAGGCTATTTACTAGAAATACTTGAAATGTATGAAATAACTAAATTTAAAAAACAAAATCCGGACAAAATAGCACTAAATGAACAAATAATCCATTTTGCCCCTCCAGTATATAATAATTTAAAAGATCCTCTCAAAAATCTTTAAAAACCACCTTCCATTTCTATATTTCTTTTGAAAACAAGTTCTATTTGTCCTAGTAATACCACTGTGTTGTTGTATTTTAAGAAATGTATGTTTGTGTGCGCTTAAAAATGTATACTGATTGTTCTAACTTTTAAATTGTTAATTGACGTAAGTTTTTAAAGTAAACATAAAATTCTCTATTTTAACACGTAAACTTCTTTATATATAGGTGTCTTCTGAAGATGGTAATATAAATACCGAAACCGGTTGAGACTAAAATAAAATTAAATATCACTAAGTATATGGTCATATTTTATTTCTCTAATTAATTAATGATAATGGATAAAAACATAATTAAATTTAGAAAATTAAGCGTAATGATTGTGAAAAGATTATATATAGGACAAACATTGCCACAAGATTCAAAGAACATCTAAATAAGGACTCTTCCGGTGTCTACAAACATATCCATGGGCAAAATCATAAGACCACCATAAAAAATTTAGAACTCTTTAAGAACATT
The DNA here is from genome assembly GCA_036711965.1 of Onthophagus sagittarius. Classification (NCBI taxonomy): domain Eukaryota; kingdom Metazoa; phylum Arthropoda; class Insecta; order Coleoptera; family Scarabaeidae; genus Onthophagus; species Onthophagus sagittarius. The sequence continues at coordinate 10,862,669 of JASERS010000007.1, read as the reverse complement.
AAAAAATCAAAGGAACTCGATTTATCTGAAGAAGTTTTCATCCATTGTCACAATAACAACAATTTGTTACTTAATGACCTTACCGACATTGATAACTACAGGAATTTCTTAAAATTTGTATAAACCCGTATTTTAAATGAATTTAATTTTCATTCGTTAATTAATTTTAAGTCTTTAAAGTACTAACTTTAAAACAATCGACACTCCTCTTTTGGCGGTATTTATAATTTTATATTTATGAACTATTATATCTTATTTCATTTTGTATCCCAGAGTCGTGAGTAAAGAAGAACGCTTAACGTTCGAAATATATCGAATAAAAATAATTTTCATCGTTTATAAGACTTTTAATTTTTTTAAATATCCTTCACGATGAGCCTGGAACTAATAATTTTTAAAGCTTTACAGGGTGTTCCTAAAATGTCCTTACTCGGAACTTTTTTAATCGATTGTATCCCTACATTTATTTTCGCAGTTTTTAATAAAAAAATATTTTAGAAACTTTTATTTCTCTTAATTAATATTATTTAATTATTTCGAATTATACCGAAATACTCTGTATAGGTCGTTCTGTATATTATGTATGGAATATAAATATGTCTCCATAACTATCGACTTTATAAAAATGTTAATTAAAAGTAAATGTTTGTTTATGTACTAATTTTAAAAAAATCGATACTCTTCTTTTGGCGGTATTTATAATTTTATATTTATTAACTATTATATCTTATATCATTTTGTATACCAGAGTCGTGAGTAAAGAAGAACGCTTAACGTTCGAAATATATCGAATAAAAATAATTTTCATCGTTTATAAGACTTTTTATTTTTTTAAATATCCTTCACGATGAGCTTGGAACTAATAATTTCTAAAGCTATAGAGGGTGTTTCTAAAATATGCTTACTTTGAATTTTTTCAATCGATTGTAACCCTACATTTATTTTCGCGCTTTTAATAAAAATTATTTTAAAAATTTCATTTATCTTAATTAATATTATTTAATTATTTCGAATTATTTCGAGTCACCGAAACACCATGTATAGGTCGCTCTGTGTATTATGTATCGAATATAATGTGTACCTCCATAACTATCCACTTTATAAAAATGTTAATTAAAAGTAAATGTTTGTTTATGTACTAACTTTAAAAAATCGATACTCTTCTTTTGGCGGTATTTATAATTTTATATTTATTAACTATTATATCTTATATCATTTTGTATACCAGAGTCGTGAGTAAAGAAGAACGCTTACCGTTCGAAATATATCGAATAAAAATAATTTTCATCGTTTATAAGACTTTTTATTTTTTTAAATATCCTTCATGATGAGCCTGGAACTAATAATTTCTAAAGCTATGGAGGGTGTTTCTAAAATTTGCTTACTCGGAACTTTTTTAATCGATTGTAACCCTAAATTTATTTTCTCAGCTTTTAATGAAAAATTATTTTAAAAATTTCATTTCTCTTAATTAATATTATTTAATTATTTCGAATTATTTCGAGTCACCGAAACACCATGTATAGGTCGCTCTGTGTATTATGTATCGAATATAACGTGTACCTCCATAACTAGCGACTTTATTAAAATGTTAATTAAAAATAAATGTTTGTTTATGTACTAACTTTAAAAAAATCGATACTCTTCTTTTGGCGGTATTTATAATTTTATATTTATTAACTATTATATCTTATATCATTTTGTATACCAGAGTCGTGAGTAAAGGAAGAACGCTTAACGTTCGAAATATATCGAATAAAAATAATTTTCATCGTTTATAAGACTTTTTATTTTTTTAAATATCCTTCACGATGAGCCTGAAACTAATAATTTCTAAAGCTATAGAGGGTGTTTCTAAAATTTGCTTACTCGGAACTTTTTTAGTCGATTCTAACCCTACATTTATTTTCGCAGCTTTTAATAAAAAATTATTTTAAAAATTTCATTTCTCTTAATTAATATTATTTAATTATTTCGAATTATTTCGAGTCACCGAAACACCATGTATAGGTCGCTCTGTGTATTATGTATCGAATATAACGTGTACCTCCATAACTATCGACTTTATAAAAATGTTAATTAAAAGTAAATGTTTGTTTATGTACTAATTTTAAAAAAATCGATACTCTTCTTTTGGCGGTATTTATAATTTTATATTTATTAACTATTATATCTTATATCATTTTGTATACCAGAGTCGTGAGTAAAGAAGAACGCTTAACGTTCGAAATATATCGAATAAAAATAATTTTCATCGTTTATAAGACTTTTTATTTTTTTAAATATCCTTCACGATGAGCTTGGAACTAATAATTTCTAAAGCTATAGAGGGTGTTTCTAAAATATGCTTACTTTGAATTTTTTCAATCGATTGTAACCCTACATTTATTTTCGCAGCTTTTAATAAAAATTATTTTAAAAATTTCATTTCTCTTAATTAATATTATTTAATTATTTCGAATTATTTCGAGTCACCGAAACATCCTGTATACGTTCTATGTATTATGTGTGGAATATAGCATATGTCTCCATAACTATCGACTTTATAAAAATGTTAATTAAAAATAAATGTTTGTTTATGTACTAACTTTAAAAAAATCGATACTCTTCTTTTGACGGTATTTATAATTTTATATTTATTAACTATTATATCTTATATCATTTTGTATACCAGAGTCGTGAGTAAAGAAGAACGCTTAACGTTCGAAATATATCGAATAAAAATAATTTTCATCGTTTATAAGACTTTTTATTTTTTTAAATATCCTTCACGATGAGCTTGGAACTAATAATTTCTAAAGCTATAGAGGGTGTTTCTAAAATTTGCTTACTTTGAACTTTTTCAATCGATTGTAACCCTACATTTATTTTCGCAGCTTTTAATAAAAATTATTGTAAAAATTTCATTTCTCTTAATTAATATTATTTAATTATTTCGATTTATTACGAGGCACCGAAACACCCTGTATAGCTCGCTCTGTGTATTATGCATCGAATATAACATGTATCTTCATAACTATCGACTTTATAAAAATGTTAATTGAAAATTAATGTTTGCTTATGTTTAGAATTTTATTTACCGTAATAAAACAATATTGAAATGTTTTTATTTCAGAAAACAGATCAGCAATGAATGACTCTGGATTTTCTTATTAAATAGCAATGTTTCGTTAGGCTCATTTGATAGATTTTTATTCTCTTTACGACAAAGTAAAATTTTAATTTAAAATTATAATTTTAAAATGCTACGTTATAGTAAGTTACATTTGAAATTAATGTTCAAATAATTTCAACTAATAGTTATTTATTTATTTAAATAATATTTATATTGTTATTGAAATAATATATTTTTTTAGTATATTTTTTAGTATTTTAGTAGTATTTTTTAGTGATATGTTGTAGTATTCTATCATAATTTATGTAACTATATTGTTGTGTGAATTTACACGTGTATACTTTGCATGAAGATGATTCACATTTTACACTTTTATTTTCTAACCAACAAATCGTTAATTATTTGTTTACCTATTGTTAATTAGTAATTTATTATACTATAGTGTTTATTTAAGTAAATATTAAAAAAATCTGTATAAATATTATGCATATTGCTGTATTCTTGTTATTCTTGTTAAAATTTTCAAAAAAGAATTAAATAAAATTGTTTCAATTTGCATTCAATAAATCATTAATCAGTGATTTAGTATTTATTTAAACAAATATAAAAAGTACCCTATAATAATTATTGGCCCTAATTAATAAAAATTTTCTTTATTAATTAAATTTTTTCTTGTAAAATCAAAACAAATACTTCAAAACCAATGAATAAAAATTGAAGTAATTACTTTTGCTGCTAGCAATTACTTAAAAGTGCAGAAATTGTTTCTAGTTAAATTATTTTCTTAAAAACTGCAAAAATATGCTGACAATGTTATGAATAAACTAATGAATTTCTTTTTCTAGTATGGCAATTCCTTACATATTTGTAAGGTAGGTGGACCCCTGCATCATTTGCTTGTATAAATCTCCACGGCATACACGTGAGTTCCAATTCATTTGGGCTTTTTTAACGATGGGTGAATATAGGAATGTGCGTAAACGAAAAATATACAGTGTACGTAAAAATTATAGAGGCGATGATTATATCGATTGAAATCGGCTGAAAGTTATATCGGTTTGTTCGCGAAAATCTTGAGTAGTAAGCAAATTACTTTTTGACTGCCAGTGTTGAAAGGTGAGGTAGTGCATTATACAACAGATGAAAATCTTTCTGCGAGAATTATCCGGTGTTTCAAAATTCTGTGGCTAAAGAATTCGATATTTATTAGAGTACTGTCTGCAAGACATTTATTTCCGTAAAGCATGTAGTTTTAGAAAAGGTAATATTTTCATTAAATTTCCCAGAAGTACTGAAAATTTTGTTATGGTCCGAGAGATCCTGTTTTCTAACTGCCATCAGTGCGATAGACTCAACGCATGTTAATTAACCATACATGTTAATGTTAATTGTGAATATCATAAATTCGTAGATAAATATATAAACCAAAAAGGATACAGTAATTCCTCGAACTGCGCGGTAGTTCGGTTCCGAAAAAGTACCGAGCAGCTCGAAATCGCGCAATGCAAATATAAGATTTGCAGCTGATTTTAAAACAGGTTAATATTTGGAAATCCTTCTCCACTAATTTTTCTACCTATTGCTACTATTTATATATCGTCAACATCTGGAATGTTTATTTTGAAACCTCCAATACAACAACATTTAGACCATAACTTTTTCCATACTACATTCATGGTCGAATGTTTAACCACATCCCATCTAGACTTAATATGTTCATTAAAAATATTAATGCAATTGAAGTTAATTTTTCTAGTATATAAGGTAATATATTTTAAAAGCAACTATAATATCTTGGTTGGATTGTTTAAGTCGTGATAACTTTAACATTTTCATTCGGCAAATAAGCAGGGAGTCCTATAATAATTATTGGCCCTAATTAATAAAAATTTAGCAATTGCTTTTTCTTGCAAAATCACAGCAATGAATAAAATTTGAAGTACTCCTGCTGCTAGCAGTTGCTTAAAAGTGCAGAAATTGCTTCTAGTCGAATTATTTTCTATGGCTGAATATATGAATGTGCGTAAACGAAAAATATACAGTGTATGTAAAAATTATAGAGACGATGATTTCTGAAAGTTATATCGGTTTGATCGCGAAAATGTTGAGTGGTTAGCAAATTACTTTTTGGCTGACAGTGGTGAATTATATAGAAGATGAAAATCTTTCTGCGACAGTTATCCGATCCGAGGTTTCAAAATCTTCCTCGGATCTGTGGCTAAAGAACTCGGTATCCATCAGAATACTGTCTGTAAGACATTTACCTCCATAAAGCACGCAGCTTTGGAAAAAGCTAATATTTTCATAAAATTTCCCAGAAGTAATGAAGATTTTGTTATGGTTCGAGAGATACTATTTTCCAACTGCCATCGTGCAATAGACTGCACACATGTTAAAATTCCGAAGTTTGATGAGTTTGGAGATGAATGTATAAACCAAAAAGGATACAGTAATCTCTCGAACTGTGCCGCAGTTCGGTTCCAAAAAAGTGTCGAGCAGCACGAAATCGCACAATGCGAATCTTATAAGCTGATTCTAAAATAGGTTAATATTTGGAAATCCTTCTCCACTAATTCTTCTACCTATTGCTACTATTTCTTCAACATCTGGAATGTTTATTTTGGAACCTCCAATACAACAACATTCAGGCCATGACTTTCCATACTACATTCATGGTTGAATGTTTTTACTACATCCCATCCGGACTTAATATGTTCAATTGCATTAAGAATATTAATGCAATTGAAGTTAATTTTTCTAATATATAAGGTAATATATTTTAAAAGTAACTACAATATCTTGGTCCATATTGGTTGGATTGATAAAGTCGTGATAACTTTGGCAATTTTTTCTGCAACTTTATTGCTTACCTTCTATACATAAAAAAACAGTTTTTGATCCAATCTTTATGAATGCATCTAATCCTTTCTGTTGGATTCAGTGGACAGGTAAATCATATTTTGCAATTCCTAAAAAAGTACGCGAAATAATTTACGCAAAATATATTACTTGAAGTCTCTTAAAGCAGTGTCGCAAAATAAGAGTGTTAACCTCTCCTTTACAGCTTTGTATCCCGGGGCGTTTTTTTTTTTGCTTTGGAAAGGAGAGTCCTATTTGGCATTCGCTCCCAGTTTTTTTCGCATGGAAAGAGTGTTTGGATACGTAAATGCAGCTTCAACATCAGCACTAGCTGCATCACCAAATTTTGATGCGATTGGAATTTTGCAAACCATCCCTTACAACCAGGAAAACATAATCGTCCCTAGAACCAGCTTCCTCTTCCCACAAATGGTTAAAAATTAGTCGCGCTTTTGTGCAAATAATATTGGTACTTACAAAATCGCACAATTTTTAAGTATTTATAGCAACGTACATATCAAAATATTTACCGCGCAATTCGAAATTTCGGGTCGTGCAAAGCGAGGGATGTCCATGATTACCAAACCGCACAATATCGAAACCGCGTAGTTCAAGGGATTACTGTACATTCCTTTAATTTGTGGACAAATATTAATTGCTCGTCAATTTCTTCATCCCTATTAAATTCCTCACTTCTACTAGAATCTACCATGGAACAGAATTTTGTTTTACTAACGTTGTTTAACTTTATCTAAATTTGCAAGTTGAGACTTGTTCTTATAAGCATCTTCGAAGAAGTCGGCCGCCCCAAATATTATTCTTGATATCAGAACTAATAGCAAGAAGATTTCTAAAGCAGATTGGATTACAGATTTTCTCAATATGTCTGAGATATGATGATGACATGAATTTGGATAAACTTCCACAACATCAAGAAATTGCCTGGGACGAGATACCCCAAAAGGACATCGACCACTGTTAATGTTATTTTTTGCTTTATTATTTTTTCAACTAAAATTTCATCCTTTCTTAATTGAGAATATATAGTTGATAATAAAGCATTATTTTATCGAAGTTTCGATAAAATTTCGAAATTGTAGTCTAATTCTTAATGGGAGAAGTTTTATTATTTTATTATTTATTATATTCGCGTTGTTCGAGGGATTACTGTACATTCCTTTAATTTGTGGACAAATATTAATTGCTCGTCAATTTCTTCATCCCTATTAAATTCCTCACTTCCACTAGAATCTGCCATGGAACAGAATTTTGTTTTATTAATGTTGTTTAATTTTATCTAAATTTGCAAATTGAGACATGTTCTTATAAGCAATTGCTATAGGGATGTAGGAATGGTAACATTTGCTTAAAAAATTTAATCATATGATGATTTAGCCATTGCTTTTACTGCTAGCTTTTACTTCTAAAGCAAATATTTTCACTAAAAAGCGATTGCTAAAATTTTATTCATTAGAGCCATTGTATACTTGTGATTTTTTCGGATTTATTTCAAATCTCGCGCGAGGAGTGTTTCTAATATGGCGACGATTTAGCTTCATTTTTGATGGTAGTGGGGATAATAGAATCAGTGGTCCATACCAAGGTTTGTAAAGCGTATTGTATCAGGTTAGCTAAAGACGGAAAAATTCGATTTGAAGGGTGAAAGGAGGGATGACGTCACCAGATCTGGACATCCGAATTTTTTAATATAATCAGAACAACGAGTTAAGTCTTCTTTACGCCTCAACCTATAGCGATAATATTTGATGTATCGTCTCTATCTTATATATATTTGAAGAATTGCTAATAAAAGGGATATGTAAAATTACAGATTGTAATGTTTATCTGTAAATAATTATCTTGCTATTGAAATTACTATAAATTTTTTTAACTCTAATTAAAAATTTTCAACAATAAAAAAAATAAAAACTATTTTATGATATAAAATAACCGCAAAAACAGAAATCGTATTACGATTGGATCCGGTGACGTCACGATGAAGGCATCTAAGGGGGTATATTTTCGTAAGTTGAAAAGGTTGAATCTGGTCTACCTGATACAATACGCTTTATAAACCTTGGTCCATACTTTATATCTATGACTGTTTATGAGAAAATAATCGGCCGACTTTGACGATAGCCTCCTCAAGTATCTGCAATTGTGGATGTCTGTAATTCAACCTGCTTTGTTTAGTCTACAGCTGATTTGAGTTTGGTTGGATTCCAATAAAAGTCGTCCCCGATCCCTGTTCAATTCTTTGCACGGTGACGTCTTCGAAGACGTCGGCCGAGATTACTTCCTATAACAAGAACAATATTTGTTTCGGCCTACATCTTAGAAGTCAGCCGAGGTTATTTTATCCTAAATAATATTCATGGTATAAGAAATATTCTCGACCGGCTTCGAAGACATCGGCCACCTCAAACATTGTTCCTGATTTAAGAAGTAATCAGCCGATTTCAATGACGTCAGTGCCCCAAAAATCTGCAATTTTGGAAGTCAGCAATTCAACCTGCTTTTTGTTATCTTGGCAACTCAACCCAACTAAACTCAAATCAGCTGTAGACCACAAAAAGCAGGTTGAATTGCTGACTTCCAAAATTTCAGATTCTTGGGGCGGCCGACATCTTCGAAGTCGGCCGAGATTACTTCTTATATCAAGAACAATATTTGGCGCGGCCGATGTCTCTGAAGTCGGCCGATATTATTTCTTATACCATAAATACTATTTAGAACAATATTTATAACACAAATATTGTTCTTAATATAAGAAGAAATCTTAGTCGACTTCGAAGACGTTGGCTGCCCAAGAATTGAAAAGATATCGAGGACGACTTTTATTGGAACCCAACCTAACTCAATCCAACCAAACACAAATCAGCTGTAGACCACAAAAAAAATTGAATTATTTGTAGCATCGAAGGCGTTGGCCGTAATAAAAATTAGAGACATTAACGATGGCTTTTAAAGGAACCCAACCCAACTAAACTCAAATAGGCTTTAGATTACACAAAAACAGTTTAAATTGCAATGTTCCCTCATTGTGGATATTTTCATCCTAATATATATGGTATAAGAAACAATCGACATCTTCGAAGTCAACCACCCCAAACATTATTCTTGATATCAGAACTAATAGTAAAAAGATTCCTGAAGCGGATTGAATTATAGATTTTGCCCAATATGTCTGAGATGTGATGGATCCGCGACTAAGACAAATACAGGTTTCCTAAGAATTTGGATGAACTTCCATAACATCAAGAGATTGCCTGGAACGAGATACCCCAAAAGGACATCGACCACTGTTAATGTTATTTTTTGCTTTATTATTTTTTCAACTAAAATTTCATCCTTTCTTAATTGATAATATATAGTTGATAATAAAGCATTATTTCACCGAAGTTTCAAAATTGTAATCTAATTCTTAATAGGAGAAGTTTTATGATCGATTCGAGGTGAATTGAGACTTTCAGAGCCAAGTGAAACCAAAAAAATGGTATGAAACCTCAAATCGAGCAAAATACAAATAAATAATATAATTTAAACGTACCTTTATAATAAAACAGGCAATACTCAGAAAGCACAAACCATCGTTTCTTCCAAAGCATTAACCCTTCGGATCCTTGTTTATGAAGCCAACCCTGCATGGCAACTGGAGCTTCTGGGGGCCTTTTCGCAATTGGAGACCGCAATTGAACATGGCTATTATTAGCTTTCTTCTTATCAATATTTTCTTTACTCTTTATCGTTGGTTGTACGACTTTAGCGGGCGGCTGTTGTTGAGCTTCAGCTTTTTGTTGATGATAATGCACCCACACTTGCGCGTTTTGTTGGGTCAAGGGCGCTTGAGCATAAATTGGTTGAGGTGGTGGTTGAGTGTGATATATCGGCTGTTGCGCCTTTGGAGGTTGATGCTGATGCACATACTGTTGCGGGTATTTTGAATAAATCGGTTGAGGGTGTTGATGGACGTGAACGTACTGCTGGTTATTGGGTATTTTTAAACCGTATTGGAGTAGCCGCAGATGCTGTGGGGCCAAATTGTGTTGGTGCGCGTGTTTCCCGAGGGGTTCTTGAGGGGGCTCGGGATTGCCGACCACGTTCGGTGTCACCTTCTTATTATCCATGTTGGTGGAGTCCAACCTAAATAAAAAAGATCGAGATTTTAGTCACGTAACGCACGTCAAGTTAAATTCGCGTGAAATTAAGTTGTTAGCTTAAAGTCGTCTGTCTTGAATTTGAATTTTTTATGGTGCAGAACGTAAACACATGCTCGAAGCTGACCTGCCCTATGGGCTTTAATATGCGCTCGAACGACTGCGCAGCTTTCCATAAACCCTCGGCGTTAATCGCATTTGACCAAATATCATTTATCGAACACTTTCTAGAAACCTTTTAGATTTTACTGCGTATAAATTTTCTATTGTTCTCGGAGCAAACAACGTTATTACAACTACCGTGTAACTCGTAAAAAATTAAAACATCCTGCCTGTAAATACATATTTCCTTTTGCAGCGGACAAAAACATCTGCGATATTCGTTCGGCAGTTGTTTTCGTTAAATGAGGGGTTGATACACCCTTATACTCGAAACCCGAAAGAGGAAGTATGATTTAGATATATATATATGTATATATATATATATAGCGGAATTGTAGGTCGTTGTCTAAAATTATTTCGAGAAATCAGAACGAAATAAATAAACGTTTAAATCTAAATCTAGGACTACATGCGATGAAACGTTTGCGTGGAGGTATATTTACCAGTCCCACAGCCGCCACAGGCACGAAAACATGTTGAATCCAGCGGTATTTTCGTTCCGGCTTTCAATGCTAAAGGATTAAAAATAAATGCCTATTTTCATGTTGTAACGCGCTCGGAATTCCCCACATATATGACCTACATCAACCCTGATCTGTAACACAACCGCTTATCAATTTCGCGGCCGTAGAATATTAAATTCACATGTTACAACAAACGGTTATAAAACGCGAGACATGTTTGAGATGTTTTAAAAATTTGCGACGAATTTGAGTCATAACCGCGGCGTTAACGACAACGACACGTTTCCTTGTTTTTCCGACAATTTTCCGGATCCATACTGCGCAGGCGCATTCCCCCTTGCATGGGGAGTGTAAATTGCGCGGGCGCCGCGACGCAAAAAAGAGTAAACAAAAGAGAATGCGGAACAGAGAAAAAAAGTTGGAAATTATTCAGGAACCGATTTAAGGGTTTAAAGGAAGTCGTTGAATAGGCAATTTTTTGTTAGACGAAATTTTCAGGGCGTTGGAATTTTTGTCGCCGTAAATGGAACGGAAGACTGTTTTAAGTGCCGCGAAATTAATATTCAAACTGTCGAACGCTGGCTAAATGTTTGACATGCTGTTTTAAAATCGTGCAGTGGACTACTAATAGGCTTCATGAATAACTAAACCTACATAAAGTAGCACAAATTTGCAATTGTTGATAACCCGAGCTGAATGTGTAATCGCTTTCTCTATGACGACTAAATTAAACCATAAAAACCGTAAATAAGAAACTCTTAGTAATACCTTATTCACTCCACAAACAGTTTTGGGAATTTTTTCGAATCACAACACCTTATGATGTCATCTGTTTTTGTTTTCTAAGTATAAACGCGTTAGTCATGGAAATGTTAATGCAGATTTTTTTGCGTCTGCTAATTTAGAATTAAATGGACTAATTGTTAGTGAAAGTTTTAGATTTTCATTTCTGTTGTGAAAACTAATTACTACTTGGAAACATAATCGTTGATTTCAATTACTTTTTATGCAATTCTGATTAGATTTAGAGTAAAGCAGATTTATGATTATTTTTAGAGATGTGAACTAACATAAATTTAGAAAAGTCATCAGAATTGCATTAAAATCAATTAAATTAAAATTTATATATAATAATTAGTTAAGAACTAAAAGCTAATCCAATTAAGTATATACGATATTTAACGCACTAAAATCCGTGCAAAAAGTCAAGGCCCCTCATTTTAGAGATCGATATCTTTGTAACCGCTCGATGAAAAAATAATGGGGTAAAATTTGTTATGAGATATCTTGGGCGACTTCAAAGACGTCGGCCGTTCCAAATGTTGTTTTTAATCTCGGCCGACTTCGAAAACATCGGCCATTCCAAATATTGTTCATGATATAAGAAGTAATCTCGACCGACTTCGAAAACGTCGAAGTCTGCTATTCAACCTGCTTTTTTGTAGTCTATAGCTGATTTGATGGTGGTTGGGTTGGGTTGAGTTTCAATCAAAGTCATCCTCGAGTCTTTTCATTTCTTGGGCGGTCGACGTCTTCGAAATCGGCCGAGATTTCTTCTTATATCAAGAACAATATTTGGGGCGGCCAACGCCTCCGAAGTCAGCCGAGATTATTTCTTATACCATAAATACAACACAGAATAAAATAACCTCGGCCGACTTCGAAAACGTCGACCGTCCCAAATATAGTTCTTGATATAAGAAGTAATCTCGACCGACTTCGAAGACATCGGCCGCCCCAAGTATCAGAAATTTTAGAACTCTGCAATTCAACCTACTTTTTAGTGATCTACTACTGATTTGAGTATGGTTGGGTTGGGTTGGGTTTCAATAAAAGCCGTCCTCGATGTCTTTTTAATTCTTGAAAAAAAAAGACTTCAAGGACGACTTTTATTGGAACCCAACTCAACCTAACTAAACTCCATCCAGCTGTAAACTACAAAAAAGACTACATAAAATAGTTAATTACGTCGTTGATTTCAATTACTTTTTATGCAATTTATGATTATTTTTAGAGATGTGAACTAATATAGATTTAGAAAAGTCATCAGAATTGCATTAAAATCAACTAAATTAAAATTTATATATAATAATTAGTTAAGAACTAAAAGCTAATCCAATTAAGATACATACGATATTTAAGGCACTAAAGTCAGCGCAAAAAGTCAAGGTCCCTCATTTTAGAGATCGATATCTTCATAACCGCTCGATGAAAAAATAATGGGGTAAAATTTGTTATGAGATATCTTGGGCGACTTCAACGACGTCGACCGTTCCAAATATTGTTTTTAATCTCGGCCGACTTCGAAAACATCGGCCATTCCAAATATTGTTCATGATATAATAGTAATCTCGGCCGACTTCGCAGACGTCGACCTCCTCAAGTATCTGCAATACTGGAAGTCTGCAATTCGGCCGAGATTATTTCTTATACCATAAATACTACTTAGGATAAAATAATCACGGCCGACACCCCAAATATTGTTTTTGATATAAGAAATAATCTCGAAAACGTTGAAATCCGCTATTCAACCTGCTTTTTGGTGGTCTACAGCTGATTTGATGGTGGTTGGATTGGGTTGGGTTTCAATCAAAGTCATCCTCGATGTCTTTTCATTTCTTGGGTGGTCGACGTCTTCGAAATCGGCCGAGATTACTTCTTATATCAAGAACAATATTTGGGGCAGCCAACGTCTCCGAAGTCAGCCGAGATTATTTCTTATACCATAAATACAACACAAGATAAAATAACCTCGGCCGACTTCGAAAACGTCGACCGTCCCAAATATAGTTATTGATACAAGAAGTAATCTCGGCCGACTTCGAAGACATCGGCCGCCCCAAGTATCAGAAATTTTAGAACTCTGCAATTCAACCTACTTTTTTGTGATCTACCACTGATTTGAGTATGGTTGGGTTGGGTTGGGTTTCAATAAAAGTCGTCCTCGATGTCTTTTTAATTCTTGAACAAGACTTCAAGGACGACTTTTATTGGAACCCAACCCAACCAAACTCCATCCAGCTGTAAACTACAAAAAAGACTACATAAAATAGTTAATTACGTCGTTGATTTCAATTACTTTTTATGCAATTCTGATTAGTTTTAGAGTAAAGCAGATTTATGAGTATTTTTAGAGATGTGAACTAATATAAATTTAGAAAAGTTATCAGAATTGCATTAAAATCAATTAAATTAAAATTTATAAATAATAATTAGTTAAGAACTAAAAGCTAACCCAATTAAGATATATACGATATTTAACGCACTAAAGTCAGCGCAAAAAGTCAAGGCCCCTCATTTTAGAGATCGATATCTTGGTAACCGTTCGATTTGTGTATCTTATGTTAATTTGGAAATTGTCGGGTCTTTGCTTTTTCTTTTATCGCGAATTTAATGAAAAAGTACCCGATTTTGGAAAGAAATTTGTTTACTTTGCGATCTTTTTCTTAAAAACCATTTAACAAAGAAAATTCAAGTTTAAACTGGTGGTAGTGTGAAATAATGTTCAGAAAATTAACGACCAAAGGATCAATGCTATTACTCATGCTAAACTTTCTTGTTATGTCCTTAACCTTTCAATTTTCCAACTGTTTTTTTTATCGTTTTTCTCAAAAATAGTACAAGCACCAAAGTTATAAATTTACATAATTACGTTTCAAATGTGCAGAAATGAAAGGCAACAAGTAGTAGAAAATTGTTTTATTTGTTATTGATTTAGCCATGGAATTTTAACGTTTGGATTGTTGTTATTATTTATGCCTCGCTGTACCATTATAAAAACTAAGGCAAATTACAAAAGTTAATAACATTTGTTAATTGCATGGTATATTGTCTGAGAGTCGCGTTCTAAAAATATTCATATTTCAGTCGAAAAAAAATTTCAGACTGTTGTAATGTACAAACATCGGTCGCCCTAAGTTTTATTTACAATAATTGGGGTGCCCGCTGTCTTCGAAATAGACATGTGCAAATTACTTATTAATTAATTTTAGTCACGGTGGGTCATGCGTGACTCACCGTGAGCGGGCATCAATTTTTGAACCATTCACGTGAGCGTGCGTGATCGTGAGCAACTTTGGTTTTATTGGACCCGGCATGACCCGATTGGATCAATTTTTCAATAATAATATAACAAACACCAGACAGACCGATATATCGAACATGTTCAGGTTCGCATTAAAAAAATACAAAAACACAATATTTAATATTTCAAAATAGTAGTTTATTTACAATTTGTATTTTTCGAATGTATGCAATAACATAATTAGTACCACAACTAAGTGTTTTTTGTTTCTTATGCCTAAAATAAGTGTTTGCATAAAATGAAAACGAGGGCCTATCATAAATCATTACGAATGAACACTGGTATTAGATCTGAAGAAATTTCACCACATCTGATAATATTTTCGTGATCTTGTGAAATGGTGGACTTCAGACAAATTTCACATTTCTGGTGATTTTTCAACTTTTCATTTCTTGATTGAAATTTCGAATAAAATATCAGATAAACAAACAAAAAGTAACTGTCAGCTTGTTGTCAGCATGAGCTATTACTGTTCCAAACATTGTATAATATCTTAAAGAATTATAACATGATGGCAGTATGAGTTTTTATATCTTCAAATTGCTATTCATCAATTTGAAGTTATTATGTCTCCAAAGTCCTACTCATCAGTTTGAAGTCTGCCAAATTGTTGGCAGCATAAGCTATTACTATTCCAAACACTGCACAGGGTGGGCAAATTTTGGTGTTATTATAGGCTATCTCAGAAGCTATAAGAGATACGAAAAAAGTAAGTGCCATATCCCGGTCTCTTTTTCCTAGACAAATTGTGTCCCACAAAAACACAATCTCTATCTTGTTTTGTTTTTAAGTTATAGCCAAAAAGTCACATTTTCGCTATTTCAAAAAATGCTTCAATTATTTTTGAAATTGAAAAAAAGCGGTTAACACATTCTTAAGAAACTTTTTTGAGTAGAATATAACGCCATTGAGAAATTTTAAATAAAGTTGATAATTTTTAAGAGAGACGTCCGACGTCTTCGAAATCGGTCAAAAATACTGCTTAACCACAAACAACATTAATCCTAAGTAATATTAATGAAAACGTCGGCCGCCCCAAGTATCTGAAATTTTGGAAGTCTGCTATTCAACCTGCTTTTTTTGTGGTCTATAGCTGATTTGAGTGGATTCGGTTGGGTTTCAATAAAAGTCATCTTCGATGTCTTTTCATTTCTTGGGCGGTCGACGTCTTCGAAATCGGCCGAAATTACTTCTTATATCAAGAACAATATTTAGGGGCAGCCAACGCCTCCGAAGTCAGCCGAGATTATTTCTTATACCATAAATATAAAACAGGATAAAATAATCTCGGCCGACTTCGAAAATGTCGACCGTCCCAAATATAGTTCTTGATATAAGAAGTAATCTCGGCCGACTTCGAAGACATCGGCCGCCACAAGTATCTGAAATTTTGGAAGTCTGCAATTCAACCTGCTTTTTTGTGATCTACTACTGATTTGAGTATAGTTGGGTTGGGTTGGGTTTCAATAAAAGTCGTCCTCGATGTCTTTTTAATTCTTGAAAGAAGACATCAAGGATGATTTTTATTGGAACCTAACCCATCCCAACCCAACCCAGGTAAACACTCTCCAGCTGTAAACTACAAAAAAGATTACATAAAATACTTCATTGATACATGAGAGGACTCAAAGGTAGTTTTGCGCTAAAAAGAAGTTCAAGCAGAAAGTAAACTGTAGAAAGTAAAAAAAAATTTATCTCTTGAATTTATGAAAACGAAGAAATCATTTTTGGTGAGTCAAAACTAGATTAAATTTGCTTCAAAATGGTTCTTAAATCGTCTCGTTGTCTCAATTATTTGTTGAGATATGATGCCTTTACAATTTTAAATGGCAGAAATAAAACTGCAGAGATGAATTCAAAAAATCATAACATCTAAATTCGATGCAATGAATAATTGATTTTAACCTCATTAAATATTAATGAAATTTGCTTCAAAATGATTTTTATCATAATGATATCTCAATTCGTCCTTGAGATATGCTGTTGTAAATTACTTTCCTCAATTTAACCTCAATAACAACAATGGCGGTTTAAAAAAATTGAATCTCTTAAAATTTAATGAAATGAAGAAATCATTTTTGGTGCGTTAGAGTTAGATTAAATTTGCTTCAAAATGGTTCTTTAATCATCTTGATATCTCAATTATTTGTTGAGATATGATTCCTTTCAAACTTGACCTTTACAATTTTAAATTGGCAGAAATAGAACTGCAGAGATTAATTTAAAAAACCAAAACATCTAAATTCATTGCAATGATTTTTATTTCATGATGATATTTGAATTCGTCCTTGAGATATGCTATTGTAAATTACATTCTTCAACTTAACCGCAGTAACAACAATGGCGGTTCAAAAAAATTAAAAAGAAAGACTTTGTGTTTTATAAAGCCTTCAAAAGTAGAGTTATCAATTTTCGTTACTCAACTGCAAAAAAAAACGATAATTTTAAATCGAATACTCATATGTTATTAGACTCTCAAATACAAAATTTAATTGTTTACAACTTATTATTTGTATTTGTTTTGCAGTTATTAATTTTTAACAGAATTTTCAAAAATTTTGTTATATATAACAAATATATCAAATATATACAGGAAAAAATCTTCGAATTATGGAGAATTCGCGTCAGAAAAAAAATAGTAGAATTTCAGATCTAAAGAGAAACATTAGAAATATAATATAAGTAGATATATAAGTAGATATATATATAAGTAGAGAATTAACCAAGTTTCTTTTAGCTTAAAGTGGACTACCGTTCTTTGTCAAAAAAATCTTTTATCAAATGTAACGAATTATGAATATTATCTGGAGCATTCTTTCTAGATAATACAAAGGTTTCAAACTTTCTAATAAGCTTCATCACATGTCACACAGCAATAAGTATTTCATTTTCAAAACTATCATCACCCTCTGATTCTTGAAACAATAAGAATATTAGGTTGAGACAGAACAATACTTATTTTCTAAGTATTACATAAACATATCATTTTTATCTGGAATTGGATTTCTCATAACGCTTTCTGAAATATATTTGTCTGTTAGAAGGTCCATTTTATGAATACCATCATCGATATTTATATGATCAGGAAATGAACAGCGTATATCAGCATAGCTATAAGAGCCTTATAGTATAAGAACCTTGCATTTTTGAAGCAAATCGCGAGTATTCGTTTTTTTATATGTACTTTCCATATTTTGTTTAAGTCTCCAATTGCATCAAGTAATATTATTGCTGTAGAAGTAGCTGCAACCATATTAGTTAACAGTTTTATTAAAATTCGTTTTCTATATTGAAGCTCTTTAACATTTTGTATAAATCCTAAATCCATCGGTTGGAATATAGATACCATATTAGGAGAAAAATATGCCAGTTTAATATGTTATAATTTAGACAGTTTTAATTTAGGTTAATTGAGTATAAAATTTTTTTATCTAATCCCAAGAACCATTTTCCAAAAATATAAAACTATCACATGAAGTATCTTTAAGCCATGAAAACAACGCAAATTTTATGACTGGTAATTTTAACTTATCCGATTCAGTCGTATTATTGCCGACCATAACAGTATTCTTTGGCAAATTGGACTTATAGAACTAAAAGTTGAAGAAATTCCAAAACTTTACGACCAAAAACAAAAATATAACCGATAATTAAAATCCCAATTACTGTAGATGCATGAACTTAGCTCGTATCGCGAATAAGCAAACATGGATTATTTCAACAACTTGTATAATTAATGTTTGTAACATTTCAACCACTGTTTACATAACAGCCATTTAGTTTTCTTTCACGTAAATCCATGGCAAATGAAGTCTCTTGAATTGATTTACAACTATGGTTGTATCTATTTAACACGCTTTTCTACAAGAGGAGAAATACGCACCAAAACCAGAAATAAACCGTCTTTGAAGTCTGCCAACCCAAATATTGTTCTAAATACTTCCATATATTATTATGATTAAGAAGTATTCTTGGCCGACATCGAAGACGTCGGTCGCCCTAAATATTATTTACAACATATGGGTTGGGTTTGGTTAGGTTCTAAGTATCGTAAATAATATATAGGGCGACTGAGTCTTCGAAGTCGGATGAAATAATCTTGGCCAACTTCGAAGATATCGGCCGCCCAAAAACTGAAAAGACGTCCAGGACGACTTTTATTGAAACCCAACATATCCAAGTATCTCGGCCGACTTCGAGAATACTTCTTATATTAAACGTAATGTTTGGGGCGGCCGACGTCTTCGTTCAGTTTTCTTTCGTTCAGATTGAGTTCAGTTGGGTCCCAACTATCGTAAATAATATATAGGGCGATCGACATTTTCGAAGTTTACTTCTAATATCAAAAAAAAAAATTTGGGATTTGCGATGTCTTCGAAGTCAGACAAGATTATTTGTGATATCAGGAATATTACTTAGGATATAATAATCTCCACCCAAGAAATTTAAAAAAATAGAGGACGACTTTTATTGGAACCCAACCAAACCCAAAACAATCCAACTATATTATATCAAAAGCAATATTTGGTTCGGAAATTATTTTATATTTTGGGTTGGGTTCCAAATATAATAAATAATATGTAGGGCTGAGCTTACTTTTTATATCAAAAACAATATTTGGGATAACAACATATTCAAAGTAGGCGAAGATTATTTCTTTTATCATAAATATTACTTAGGATAAAATAATCTCGACCCACTTCGAAGATGTCGGCCGCTCAAGAATCGAAAAAACATCGAAGACGACTTTTATTGGAACCCAACTGGTGTTACTATTTCGGTAAAATTGTTGAAATATGTGAATTCAATACACATATTTCAAATTCAGTACGTCAGTATTACTTTTTGTCACACATTTTGTTGAACTAGTTTACAAAAATAACCTCCTAACACAGGTGTTTTGAACAGACTGCTTTATTGTCTTTGACCTAAGAATACAGTTACAAATAGTATGGATAGAGAGAATTTTAACATTTTGTTAAAATAGAATCCTATAAATTATTAAATAATTATTATTATTATTGCCGCGAACTATAAGATCTATTGTAACTTTAGGTTTAGGGAAAATACCAGTCCTTAGTTAACAGAGTTAAAATCGCTTTATGGAAGTTTTTGTGTCTTAGACGACCTCTCACAAAGCAATTAGAATTTCATCCTCAGCCATGAAGTCTTAGAGCGTCCCTTTGCTGAGCCATAAAGCCTATTTGGTTTTGTTTTCGCTTTCCAACTTTGAAACCACCCAACTGTTAATTACTTATTTTATGTGGCTGTTTTGTAATGCACAGAATGGTTGGAATTTAATGAAGAGCGTTTTCACTGGCCCTTTGGTCCTCAATGCCCCTCAATATCACTGTGAGCTTTAAGCCACCATAGAGTAACATCATTGCTCCTTGCAATTTCATTCAAGTTGCTGATCAATATTGAGTTATACGTGAAGGACTGGTTTACCTTGAGGATGGCCAGACTGCCTGTGAAAATGTTTATGGATGCACATTTTTGTCCTTCTTGATTCAACTGCCTTTAAAGCATCCAACCCTTCGTCCAGTCATTCCTGCTTCTAAATATGACCATGTACAGCTAATCGAAATTGTGGAATAAGACCCGAATTAATGTCGAACTAGTGATTTAGACTTGAGACCTTGAAGATTTCAAGGGGTTCTTTGAGATAATCCTGCAACAACTTGAGTGAAGGCCATGTTCTCAGTGATAAGGCACTCAAGGCTAATAGTTGGGTAAGATCTCATCGCACCTGTTATGTTAGAACATGCGAGCCAATGTATTTATGCTAGCTTCTGTTTTGTTATCTTATGCTTCATTTTTGGTCATCAAACTAGGCATGGAAGACCGTGAGGTCTGACCTGGAAGGAAGTGGTTTTAAACCCAACTTCCTTCCAAGAAGGCAAGATGGCTATTATAAAATACCGTAAGAAACATAATTATAGAACACTGAAATGCACTGATACTGTTTTTTAATGCGAATTACACGAATTCTTTTATTATATTTTCTGAAAGTTCGTATAAAAATATAATTACCAGTGTTTTTTTTTAATATTGTGAATAAACTCATGGTTAAATAGAATTTTTTTTGAAAATATAAGTGCTATAAAATTCCCGCGTTGATGACTCCTGCACCCCGCATAAATGCTTTGAAAGAGATGAACGTCCTTTAGGTAGTATTGAAAAGAGATAGAGTAACTGTATGGGTTATGTTTATTATGTGTAGTTTTGAAACTGTCAAACCGCAAGCGTTATCTAACGGAAAATTTTACTTCATTTCTATTGTTTCAGACTAAGAGTTTACTACGTCACAGAGGAACCGCGAAATTATTTCACTTGAATATTTTTACGTTTCACTTTAAATTACTCAAAATATAAAATTTATATAATATATTATTTATAAACATTTCTTTTGATTTTAAATATCAAACTAAGAATGAAAATCGATTTTCAAAGTGAATGTCCAAAAATCTATTCCTATTATATATAAAATTCTATCCAGTTGTATCAATGTAACTACTGCAATAAAGAATATAAATCCAAAATACGTTAGTTATTTCCATATATTTGATAATATACATTTCGGTGCGAGATTTGAAATAATTCTTAATGAAAATGCAACAAAAATAACAACAGAAGAAATTAATATAATCAAATTAAATTGCCTACATTTTCATAGCTCCTTATGTTATGAAATAAAAAATCGGATAGATTTCAAAGATAAGAAACTAATAGAAATAAGTAAGATCTCAGATTTAATTAATATGTTTAGTAATGATAAAATATTATTCGAAATCGTTGCAACAACATTGAACCCAACCCAACCCAACTACCCAAGTATCTCGGCCGATTTCAAATTCGAGAATACTTCTTAAGACGTCGGCCGCCCCAAATATTGCTTTTAATATAAGAAGTAATCTCGGCCGAGTTCGACGTCTTCGAAGTCGGCCGAGGTTATTTCATCCTCAGTCATATTCATGATATAAGAAATAATCTCGGCCGACTTCGAAGACGTCGACCGCCCCCAATTATTATTTTTGATATAAGAAGTAAAATTGGCCGATTTCGAAGACATCGATCGCCCTACATATTATTTACGATACATGGGACAGCTGACGTCTTCGCAGTCGGCCGAAAATATTTCTTAATCACGAACAATATTTGGAGCAGAGGACGTTTTCGATCTCGGCCGTGGTTACTTCTTATATCAAAACCAATATTTAGGGCGGTCGACGTCTTCGAAATCGGCCGAGATTATTTCTTATATCATAAATATTACTTAGGATGAAATAATCTCGACTTCGAAGATGTTGGTAGCTCAGGAATTGAAGACATCGAGTGCGACTTTTATTGGAATCCAACCTAACCCAAGTATCTTGACCGATTACAACTTCAAAAATACTTCTTATATCAAAAGCAATATTTGGGGAGACCGACATATTCGAAGTCGGCCGAGTTTTATTTCTTCCTCAGTCATAATAGAAAAAAATAATCTCGGCTGACTACGAAGACGTCGGCCATCCCAAATATTGTTCTTGATATAAGAAGTAGTCTTGGTCGACTTCGAAGAGGTCGACCGCCCCAAATATGATTGTTGATATAAGACGTTCTTAGGCTATATTTGAGGCGACCGACGTTTTCGAAGTTGGCTGAGAATTCTTAAGTAACTTCTTGACTTTTTTTTTTAATTTTTGGACTAACTTCTTATGCTCGCTCACGCCCAATCTAGGCGTGCATGACACACGTAGGTCACGCACACCATTCACGTGAATATCATACATGAATCACGTGAATCACGTCAATTCACGTGACTCACACTCAATCAGGTGATCAAATGTATGAATCATGTTTGATTACTTGTTAATTTGATAATTAACTAATCGTGTTTGATAGAATGGCACGTAATATATTTGAAAATACAACTGTGTACATGTGGTCGACTCGACATTTAGGATTCAAACTTAAAACCCTTCTTAAAACTAAAAACTCACTGTTGCCAAATGTGGGAAATAATATTCACCAGATCATAGGAAAAAGGTCACCAGATTTTTTGTCTAAAAGATACTCTATTGCATTGCAAATACCAATTTTCAACAATATGTAAACATTGGAACGGATATCAACCATTTTTAGGATGATTTAAGTTTTTTTCTTTAAAATAATACACACACTAGGAACAGTAATAATAGGAACAATAATGCATAGGAACATACAATAGGAACAGTAATAACTCATACTATCAACAAGTTGTCAGATTTCAATCTGATGGGCAGGACTTTGGAGATACAAAAACTCAAACTGCCAACATGTTGACAATCTTTAAGATAATGTACATGGAACAGTAATAGTTGATGCTATCAACAAGTTGCTAGACTTCAAACTGGTGAGCAGGATTTTGGAGACATAACAGCTTATCCTGCCACCAGGTTGACAACCTTCAAGTTGATAAGCATGACTTTGAAGCAAACTGATGAGTGGGACATTGAAGATATAAAAACTCATACTACCAACATGTTCGCATACTTGAAGATAATGTGCAATGTTTGCAAATTGCACATTAAGCATGACTTTGAAGGCTCATGTTAGCAACAAGTTCGCAGTTTTTAAGATAATGTACAGTATTTGAAGAAATATAAATTAGTAGAAACACAAATTTTAAATAAATTGTTGTATTTTCACACATAATATATAAATTGTTAAATATTGTGTTTTTGTATTTTTGTTACGCATGACACATCGTGACGCGGCGGGACTCACATAATTTGCACATCAATACATCAAAGTCAGCGAAAATTATTACTTCCTCAGTCATATTCACAATATAAAAAAATAATTTCGGCAGACTTCGACATCGGCCGTCCCAAATATTGTGCTTGATGTAAGAAATAAATTCGGCTGACTTCGAGGACTTCGATTGCCCTATATATTAGATTACTTAATCCTCAGTAATATTCATGATATAAATAAAAAAAATCGTTCGTGATTAAGAAGAATCGGCCGAGCTCGATTTGAATTTATTACGGTACTTTATTTAATTTCATCCAATTTTTGAGGTTTTTAGTGTATCAAGTCTATCAACGCAATTTAGAAATTTACTAGCTATCATAATTCACCTTAGCTTTGGTAATGGTATTGAGAGGTATAAATAGTAATAATCAACATTCCATGGTCAAAAATAAAAATAATTTCTGACATATTACGTAATTCAATTTTTGACCACCTGTATAAGATAAACAAATATAACTAAAATAGGTTTCATGTGTACCCATTTGAAGCGTAATTATGCAAATATATTCTTTATTACTAGTACTATGTCTGAGAAATACGATTAAAAAATCACTTTAATAACCGCAAAAAAAAAGTTAGAATCAAAATATCAAATTCAACTTATTTTTTCGCATACAACTGAAAGGGATAATAAAAATTATAATATTTCATTAAAAAAAACGAAGAAAGTTGTGGTCTTTTTCCGGAAAATATCTTGAATAATATAGAATAAATATTTTAGATCGGGATGACTTTTTGGCGGTAAATATTTAAAAAAATTATAATTAAATATAATTAATCTTTCATTTGATTTCAATAACTTTTGATGCGATTTTGATGACTTTTGGAGTAAAGGAAATTTAGGCTTACTTTTGGAGATTTGATCTAACAAGGAGACATCGCAGTTGACTCTTCACCAATTTGGATGAAACATTTTGTGCTGAATCTGTATTGAATATACAGGGTGAGTCAATAGTGCGAGGACGGAAGATTGTGGTATTACTGTTGAAAATAAAAAAAAATATTTTTATGTCATCATACATTGCTATCAAATCTGCATCGATTAAAATTATTCTCAACTATACAGGATGTTTTACAATTCCAGAACCCTACTCAACTTATTTTTTTTTAATGGAACCCTATACATCTTTTTACATATATTGATTACCTGTCTGAAATGTGTATCTTGTTTTTATATTTTGAATGCAAGATTGCCAAGTTATTAATCATTTTGTGAAAATCTTTGAAAAATCATGTAGTGACTTAAAATTCATTATCACCATTATTATTAAATATTGAACATTATAATTTGGTATATCGATAAACAAAGCTTTGGTCTTTGAAACAATACTAATACTATTGGATAACATTATACAGGATGGTTACCAGAACCGGTTAATTTATGAAATGTTTGAGGGACCATAACTTTGTTATTTTAAATGGAAGACCCTATATTTTTTCAATGCCTCAGAAGGCTTTATTAACTACCTTTCATTATCGTTAAGCATATGGTATATCTAACATGTGTACTTTTGGAGATAATTAGACTATTTCAAAAATGTAGGCATTAACTTGATTTTAGAAGAAATAAACTATGAAGAAGACATTTTTAAACAAATGCAAGTAAGTTTAGATCATAAACGATGGAGTATGGATCTGTGTATTAAGAAAACAACTTTTCAAAAATTCTATTTAAATATGTTGTAAAAATTCCTATCATAGTGAGGAGATGTACCATCATGCTGAGACCGTATTCTTTGTCAAACGCCTAGTGAAACATCTTCTAAAAGGTTTGGCAATTGATTTTCTAAGAAAATCAAAAAGATCGTTCGTTAATGGTTGCCTCGAAGAAATACGATCTGATCAAAGAAGATTCTAGAATCCCTGCCCATATAGTTTAGGACCATCGATGTTAGTGGACTACGTTTCATATAAATTTAATGTTGACAATATCATAGTAATGAAGATTAAGGCGGTTAACATAGTTATTTTTAGGAAACATCGCTTATTCGCTGTATTAAAGATAATCAAAAGAATTATATTGTTGTTGATCTTTTTGTAATACCCATTTCGAAAATTCTAGTCTTTTTTGTACTGAATATGTACACATGTATATTTCTTCATCTTTTACTAAATAGACCCATTTGCATTTCTTTAAAAATGTCGTCTTCATAGTTTATTTCCTGTAAAAAATTAGGTTTATACCAACATTTTTGAAATAATATTATAGTCTTTCATAGTTTTCATAAATAAGTAGTTTATAACTTTTTTGAATGTTGTGTAGAACCTTTACGTTATTTTCTTTGTTAAATTCAAGGTTATTTTCTATTAAATGTCGACCAAAGTTGGAATTGGTGCTTCTTAAGTGTTCTTGTACTCTTGTTTTGATGGCTCTCCCTGTTTCACCTATATAGAATGCACCACATGTGTTACAATCTAGTAGATATACTCCGTTATTATCTAATTTATCGGTCTTTTCTTTTATGTTGTTTAATATGTTTTTTATATTATTATTTGATTTGAACGCTATTTTTACATTCTTCTTGTTGAAAATGTTACTAATTTTATGAGCAAGATTACCACAGTAAGGTAATGATCTGTATTGCGTGTTTTGTTTTTCATTTCCGTTGTAAAATTATTGTATAATGAAAATTTATTAATTGTTGAAAAAAATATCGAATTTGAGGATCGATCCTCAAATTCGATATTTCAGATCGTAAGCTTGGTGATTATTCACCGAACTATATCGGTTCTTGAAAATCGATTTTTCTTTGCGATATATGAAATTAATTTTAAATACCCTTAAACTTTAAAAATTACAAAAAAATTATAAAGTTATTTTAATAATTCGATTTTTTATGATTTTTCCTGATTTTGAATTTTTAAGGAAATTGTTAAATTTCTGAAGTGCTACAAGTGGATTTTCATTTCGACGGAAATAAATGATTGTACACGTGCAGATTTACCACACGTGGTGTATATATGAAACAACCAATTTATGTAAATCCATGTCTATGCATACTGGTAGCTTTATCAAAAAAATTAGATGATACATTTTTGTTGAGTATATCCAACAGGAGAAAATTGCATTTGTTATCGTTCTACCATAAGTTTCTCCTACTGAAGAAGCCCCCGTATCTGTATAACAAAATATCATTCGGACGGACGTTCATAATATCAATATTAGAAATAGAGGTATTATTACACCGCCTAAACACGCGACCTCATTATTTGAACGATCTTTCTCATATTGCCTTCCTAAATATTATAATCCGCTACCAGGTTCTCGGAAATCTTTAAATTTGAATGCATTTAAGAAGAATTTTTTTTTGATTTTTATTTTTCTTCTGTTCTATTTTAATTTATTATTATTTTTATTTGTAGGGTTGAGTGGTAGAGAGGATCTTGATTCCTAACTCCGCCGTACATATTGCTTTTGTATAATTTTGTCATTATTTTTTTTTTGATTAATAAAGCCATTTATTATTATTATAATATATTAATTTGTTTAATTGATTGAAGGTAATGTTAATTTGAAATATAAAAAAATATGTATGTATAAATTATATAAACATTCAATATAATAGTAGAATAAGTTGAAAAAAATACCGAATTTGAGGATCGATCCTCAAATTCGATGTATGTATGTATGTATGGAGTGAGGAGTGCGTATTCTATACGCGGCACCTAGGCCACAAC
Organism: Onthophagus sagittarius; assembly: GCA_036711965.1. Taxonomy (NCBI): domain Eukaryota; kingdom Metazoa; phylum Arthropoda; class Insecta; order Coleoptera; family Scarabaeidae; genus Onthophagus; species Onthophagus sagittarius. The sequence continues at coordinate 10,835,366 of JASERS010000007.1, read as the reverse complement.
GGGCCCCTTGTACACTGGCTCCCTCTAAGAGGTTTGAGATGTTAAATGCGAGTATATAACTCGATTTTTCTCAAATTCGATATTTCAGATCGTAAGCTTGGTGATTATTCACCGAACTATATCGGTTCTTGAAAATCGATTTTTCTTTGCGATATATGAAATTAATTTTAAATACCCTTAAAATTTAAAAATTACAAAAAAATTATAAAGTTATTTTAATAATTCGATTTTTTATGATTTTTCCTGATTTTGAATTTTTAAGGAAATTGTTAAATTTCTAAAATGCTACAAATGTATTTCAAAAGATATCTCAAAAACGAATTGAGATATTCATGTATGGTTTTGTTCTGAGAAAACTACATAATTTCCTTTACAAATCACGACAAATTTCATCATGATATTTTAAGAAATCGAATTTTTACGATTTTTTAAAAAATGATTAAGAATATTATTATTTTCATGAAATGCTACAAATTTATCGCAAAAGATATCTCAAAAACGAATTGAGATATTCATGTATGGTTTTGTTCTGAGAAAACTACATACTTTCCTTTACAAATCACGACAAATTTCATCATGATATTTTAAGAAATCGAATTTTTACGATTTTTTAAAAATGATTAAGAAAATTATTATTTTCATGAAATGCTACAAATTTATCTCAAAAGATATCTCAAAAACGAATTGAGATATTCATGTATGGTTTTGTTCTGAGAAAACTACATACTTTCCTTTACAAATCACGACAAATTTCATCATGATATTTTAAGAAATCGAATTTTTACGATTTTTTAATAATGATTAAGAAAATTATTTTCATGAAATGCTACAAATTTATCTCAAAAGATATCTCAAAAACGAATTGAGATATTCATATATGCTTTGGTTCTGAAAAAACTACTTACTTTCCTTTATAAATCACGAAAAATTTCATCATGATATCTTAAGAATTCGAATGTTTACGATTTTTTCAAAAGTGATTAAGAAAATTGTTATTTTTGTGAATTGCTACCATTTATTTCAAAAGATATCTCGAAAACAAATTGAGATATTCATGTATGGCTTTGTTCGGAGAAAACTACACACTTTACTTTTTAAATCACGACAAATTTCATCATGATATTTTAAGAAATCGAATTTTTACGATTTTTTAAAAATGATTAAGAAAATTATTCTTTTCATGAAATGCTACAAATTTATCTCAAAAGATATCTCAAAAACGAATTGAGATATTCATGTATGGTTTTGTTCTGAGAAAACTACATACTTTCCTTTATAAATCACGAAAAATTTCATTATGATATCTTAAGAATTCGAATCTTTACGATTTTTTCAAAAGTGATTAAGAAAATTGTTATTTTTGTGAATTGCTACCATTTATTTCAAAAGATATCTCAAAAACGAATTAAGATATTCACCTATAGTTTTGTTTTGAAAAAAGTACATACTTTTCTCTATAAATTATAGAAAAAATCATCAACATATCTTAATAATTCGATTTTTTTATGATTTTTCAAATTTTTAAAAAGAAAATGTTAATTTTATGAAATACTTAAAATTTATCTCAAAAGATATCTCAAAAACGAATTGAGATATTCGTGTATGGTTTTGTTCTGAGAAAAATACATACTTTCCTTTATAAATCACGAAAAATTTCATCATAATATTTTAAGAAATCGAATTTTTACGATTTTTTAAAAAATTATTAAAAAAATTGTTATTTTTATGAAATGCCACAAATTTATCTCAAAAGATATCTGTAAAACAAATTGAGATATTTCTATATGGTTTTGTTCTAAGTAAGATTCTTTATAAATCACGAAAGATCTCTTCATGATATCTTAAGAATACGATTTGTTATGATTTTTTCAAAAATGATTAAGAAAAGTGTTATTTTTATAAATTGCTACTGTTTATTTCAAAATATATCTCCAAAACGAATTAAGATATTCACGTATAGTTTTGTTTTCAAAAAGTACACATTTTTCTCTATAAATTATAAAAAAAGTCATCAAGATATCTTAATAATTCGATTTTTTATGATTATTCAACATTTTTTAAAAAAATGTTAATTTTATGAAATACTTCAAATTTATCTCAAAAGATATCTCAAAAACGAATTGAAATATTCATGTATGGTTTTGTTCTGAGAAAAATACATACTTTCCTTTATAAATCACGAAAAAATTCATTATAATATCTTAAGAATTCGAATTTTAACAAGTTTTTCAAAAATGATTAAGAAAATTGTTATTTTCATGAAATGCTACAAATTTATCTCAAAAGATATCTGTAAAACGAATTGAGATACTCCTATATGGTTTTGTTCTAAGGAAAGTGCATACTTTTCTTTATAAATCATGAAAGATCTAATCATGATATCTTAAGAATTCGATTTGTTACGATTTTTTCAAAAATAATTAAGAAAATTGTTATTTTTATGAATTACTACTATTTATTTTGAAAAATATCTCAAAAACGAATTAAAATATTCACGTATGGTTTTGTTTTGAAAAAAGTAGATACTTTTCCCTATAAATTATAAAAAATTCATCAATAATTCTTAATAATTCGTTTTTTTATGATTTTTCAATTAAAAAAAAAATGTTAATTTTTGTGAAATACTTCAAATTTATCTGAAAAGATATCTCAAAAACGAATTTTTAACTAATATCTTGAAAACGAATTGAAATACTTTCAAGTACATACTTTGTCTGTAAATTACAAAAAATTTAAACCATATACTTCTCCTACTGAAGAAGCCGTATCTGTATAACAAAATATCATTCAGGACGGACGTTCATAATATCAATATTAGAAATAGAGGTATTATTACACCGCCTAAACACGCGACCCCATTATTTGAACGATCTTTCTCATATTGCCTTCTTAAATATTGTAATCCGCTACCAGGTTCTCTGAAATCTTTAAATTTGAATGCATTTAAGAGGAAACTGCGACAGATGTTGATGGATGAACAATCTTGCGTATAGCTGATTTCGCAATGTATCGCAATTAATATTTATTGCTTTTACTTTTATTTGATTTGTTTAATATGATTAATTTCGTAAACAGTGTTTTTTTTTCATTTTTATTTTTATTTTGTTCTATTTTAATTTATTATTATTTTTATTTGTAGGGTTGAGTGGTAGAGAGGAACTTGATTCCTAACTCCGTCCTACATATTGCTTTTGTATAATTTTGTCATTATTTTTTTTTTGATTAATAAAGCCATTTATTATTATTATAATATATTAAATTGTTTAATTGATTGAAGGTAATCTTAATTTGAAATATAAAAAAATATGTATGTATAAATTATATAAACATTCAATATAATAGTAGAATAAGTTGAAAAAAATATCGAATTTGAGGATCGATCATCAAATTCGATATTTCAGATCGTAAGCTTGGTGATTATTCACCGAACTATATCGCTTCTTGAAAATCGATTTTTCTTTGCGATATATGAAATTAATTTTAAATACCCTTAAACTTTAAAAATTATAAAAAAATTATGAAGTTATTTTAATAATTCGATTTTTTATGATTTTTCCAAATTTTTAAGGAAATTGTTAAATTTCTGAAGTGCCACAAATGTATTTCAAAAGATATCTCGAAAACAAATTGAGATATTCATGTATGGCTTTGTTCGGAGAAAACTACACACTTTACTTTTTAAATCACGACAAATTTCATCATGATATTTTAAGAAATCGAATTTTTACGATTTTTTAATAATAATTAAAAAAATTATTATTTTCATGAAATGCTACAAATTTATCTCAAAAGATATCTCAAAAACGAATTGAGATATTCATGTATGCTTTTGTTCTGAGAAAACTACATACTTTCCTTTACAAATCACGACAAATTTCATCATGATATTTTAAGAAATCGAATTTTTACGATTTTTTAATAATGATTAAGAAAATTATTTTCATGAAATGCTACAAATTTATCTCAAAAGATATCTCAAAAACGAATTGAGATATTCATATATGCTTTGGTTCTGAAAAAACTACTTACTTTCCTTTATAAATCACGAAAAATTTCATCATGATATCTTAAGAATTCGAATGTTTACGATTTTTTCAAAAGTGATTAAGAAAATTGTTATTTTTGTGAATTGCTACCATTTATTTCAAAAGATATCTTAAAAACGAATTAAGATATTCACCTATAGTTTTGTTTTGAAAAAAGTACATACTTTTCTCTATAAATTATAGAAAAAATCATCAACATATCTTAATAATTCGATTTTTTATGATTTTTCAAATTTTTAAAAAGAAAATGTTAATTTTATGAAATACTTAAAATTTATCTCAAAAGATATCTCAAAAACGAATTGAGATATTCGTGTATGGTTTTGTTCTGAGAAAAATACATACTTTCCTTTATAAATCACAAAAAATTTCATCATAATATTTTAAGAAATCGAATTTTTACGATTTTTTCAAGAATTATTAAAAAAATTGTTATTTTTATGAAATGCCATAAATTTATCTCAAAAGATATCTGTAAAACAAATTGAGATATTCCTATATGGTTTTGTTCTAAGTAAAATTCTTTATAAATCACGAAAGATCTCTTCATGATATCTTAAGAATACGATTTGTTATGATTTTTTCAAAAATGATTAAGAAAATTGTTATTTTCATGAAATGCTACAAATTTATCTCAAAAGATATCTGTAAAACGAATTGAGATACTCCTATATGGTTTTGTTCTAAGGAAAGTGCATACTTTTCTTTATAAATCATGAAAGATCTAATCATGATATCTTAAGAATTCGATTTGTTACGATTTTTTCAAAAATAATTAAGAAAATTGTTATTTTTATGAATTACTACTATTTATTTTGAAAAATATCTCAAAAACGAATTAAAATATTCACGTATGGTTTTGTTTTGAAAAAAGTAGATACTTTTCCCTATAAATTATAAAAAATTCATCAATAATTCTTAATAATTCGTTTTTTTATGATTTTTCAATTAAAAAAAAATGTTAATTTTTGTGAAATACTTCAAATTTATCTCAAAAGATATCTCAAAAACGAATTTTTAACAAATATCTTGAAAACGAATTGAAATACTTTCAAGTACATACTTTGTCTGTAAATTACAAAAAATTTAAACCATATACTTCTCCTACTGAAGAAGCCGTATCTGTATAACAAAATATCATTCAGGACGGACGTTCATAATATCAATATTAGAAATAGAGGTATTATTACACCGCCTAAACACGCGACCCCATTATTTGAACGATCTTTCTCATATTGCCTTCTTAAATATTGTAATCCGCTACCAGGTTCTCTGAAATCTTTAAATTTGAATGTATTTAAGAGGAAACTGCGACAGATGTTGATGGATGAACAATCTTGCGTATAGCTGATTTCGCAATGTATCGCAATTAATATTTATTGCTTTTACTTTTATTTGATTTGTTTAATATGATTAATTTCGTAAACAGTGTTTTTTTTTCATTTTTATTTTTATTTTGTTCTATTTTAATTTATTATTATTTTTATTTGTAGGGTTGAGTGGTAGAGAGGAACTTGATTCCTAACTCCGTCCTACATATTGCTTTTGTATAATTTTGTCATTATTTTTTTTTTTGATTAATAAAGCCATTTATTATTATTATAATATATTAAATTGTTTAATTGATTGAAGGTAATCTTAATTTGAAATATAAAAAAATATGTATGTATAAATTATATAAACATTCAATATAATAGTAGAATAAGTTGAAAAAAATATCGAATTTGAGGATCGATCCTCAAATTCGATATTTCAGATCGTAAGCTTGGTGATTATTCACCGAACTATATCGCTTCTTGAAAATCGATTTTTCTTTGCGATATATGAAATTAATTTTAAATACCCTTAAACTTTAAAAATTATAAAAAAATTATGAAGTTATTTTAATAATTCGATTTTTTATGATTTTTCCAAATTTTTAAGGAAATTGTTAAATTTCTGAAGTGCCACAAATGTATTTCAAAAGATATCTCGAAAACAAATTGAGATATTCATGTATGGCTTTGTTCGGAGAAAACTACACACTTTACTTTTTAAATCACGACAAATTTCATCATGATATTTTAAGAAATCGAATTTTTACGATTTTTTAATAATAATTAAAAAAATTATTATTTTCATGAAATGCTACAAATTTATCTCAAAAGATATCTCAAAAACGAATTGAGATATTCATGTATGCTTTTGTTCTGAGAAAACTACATACTTTCCTTTACAAATCACGACAAATTTCATCATGATATTTTAAGAAATCGAATTTTTACGATTTTTTAATAATGATTAAGAAAATTATTTTCATGAAATGCTACAAATTTATCTCAAAAGATATCTCAAAAACGAATTGAGATATTCATATATGCTTTGGTTCTGAAAAAACTACTTACTTTCCTTTATAAATCACGAAAAATTTCATCATGATATCTTAAGAATTCGAATGTTTACGATTTTTTCAAAAGTGATTAAGAAAATTGTTATTTTTGTGAATTGCTACCATTTATTTCAAAAGATATCTTAAAAACGAATTAAGATATTCACCTATAGTTTTGTTTTGAAAAAAGTACATACTTTTCTCTATAAATTATAGAAAAAATCATCAACATATCTTAATAATTCGATTTTTTATGATTTTTCAAATTTTTAAAAAGAAAATGTTAATTTTATGAAATACTTAAAATTTATCTCAAAAGATATCTCAAAAACGAATTGAGATATTCGTGTATGGTTTTGTTCTGAGAAAAATACATACTTTCCTTTATAAATCACAAAAAATTTCATCATAATATTTTAAGAAATCGAATTTTTACGATTTTTTCAAGAATTATTAAAAAAATTGTTATTTTTATGAAATGCCACAAATTTATCTCAAAAGATATCTGTAAAACAAATTGAGATATTCCTATATGGTTTTGTTCTAAGTAAAATTCTTTATAAATCACGAAAGATCTCTTCATGATATCTTAAGAATACGATTTGTTATGATTTTTTCAAAAATGATTAAGAAAATTGTTATTTTCATGAAATGCTACAAATTTATCTCAAAAGATATCTGTAAAACGAATTGAGATACTCCTATATGGTTTTGTTCTAAGGAAAGTGCATACTTTTCTTTATAAATCATGAAAGATCTAATCATGATATCTTAAGAATTCGATTTGTTACGATTTTTTCAAAAATGATTAATAAAATGTTATTTTTATGAATTGATACTATTTATTTCGAAAGATATCTCAAAAACGAATTAAAATATTCACGTATGGTTTTGTTTTGAAAAAAGTAGATACTTTTCTCTATAAATTATAAAAAATTCATCAATAATTCTTAATAATTCGTTTTTTTTATGATTTTTCAATTAAAAAAAAATGTTAATTTTTGTGAAATACTTCAAATTTATCTCAAAAGATATCTCAAAAACGAATCTTTAACTAATATCTTGAAAACGAATTGAAATACTTTCAAATACATACTTTGTCTGTAAATTACACAAAATTTAAACCATATACTTCTCCTACTGAAGAAGCCGTATCTGTATAATTTGAATGCATTTAAGAGGAAACTGCGACAGATGTTGATGGATAAACAATCTTGCGTATAGCTGATTTCGCAATGTATCGCAATTAATATTTATTGCTTTTACTTTTATTTTATTTGTTTAATATGATTAACTTCGTAAACAGTGTTTTTTTTTAATTTTTATTTTTCTTTTGTTCTATTTTAATTTATTATTATTTTTATTTGTAGGGTTGAGTGGTAAAGAGGAACTTGATTCCTAACTCCGCCCTACATATTGCTTTTGTATAATTTTGTCATTATTTTTTTTTTTGATTAATAAAGCCATTTATTATTATTATAATATATTAAATTGTTTAATTGATTGAAGGTAATGTTAATTTGAAATATAAAAAAATATGTATATTAAATTATTTAAACATTCAATATAATAGTAGAATAAGTTGAAAAAAAATATCGAATTTGAGAATCGATCCTCAAATTCGATATTTCAGATCGTAAGCTTGGTGATTATTCACCGAACTATATCGGTTCTTGAAAATCGATTTTTCTTTGCGATATATGAAATTAATTTTAAATACCCTTAAACTTTAAAAATAAATATCGTCTCTTAGAAGGGCCATTGGATCAAATGTTCTGGTAAAACTGATACATATTCAATACAGATTCACCACAAAAAATTTCATCCAAATTGGTGAAGAGTCAACTGCGATATCTCCTTGTAAAATGAAATTACATATATATGTTTCAATTGGGTTAAAGTCTTTCTTGGTTTTAGTTCTTTTCTATAAGATTTCTCTACTTCTAAGAACTTGGGAGAGTTACAAAAAAAGACAGGCAAGTGGTAATACAAAACGAAGCTTAAAGTGATTACCGTTCCGTTCCGCTTTTGTAGAAAGAGGAACGAAAAACCATCGTTTCTTGAGCTAGTTTTACAATAGATAATAAGATCTTTGGGTGCGTTTTAAGCAAAAACGTTGATACTTGAACGAGAGATCGTTCGGAATTGCTCGCTGAAACGGAACTGCGCGTCGAGTTCATCGGCTCCCGAAGGTCCAAGAGTGCGTTTGTGTGCATTGTGGAATTACCACGGACGAAACGCCAGGTTCGCGTTAAACAGGCGCCATTCTTCGACAATAAAGGCCGCGCAGCGCGGAGAAAATGCCCGAAGCGGACTTTCTCCAAACGTATGACGGATCAAAAAAAATACATCAAACATGTAAGGAAAATCGACGAGAACGTACGAGAAGTGGTTGAAGAAAAGGATTGAAAGGATTAAAGAATATGTATAATAGGAGCGGTTGAGAGGAGAGTCGTTTAAAAGAATTGTGAAACTCACCGTGGAGCGTGCGTACGGCGTTAGGCACGCGAAAAACAACCTTGGGCTGGCTCCTGCTGCTCCTGGCACACATAAAGCCACTGGAACTGGGCGTACGCCGCGTCGAGGTCCCGAAACGGTCATTTTACGTCGCGACGGTCGCGACGCGCGTCCGGATAACATTCGGCCAACACGGACCCCAACATATCCCCGCCGGTCATTTCGCGGTTCGCCTCGGAACTGAAACCGAGAGAGAACAGGTAGTCATATCTCGGTAGCGTGGCCGTTCTGGTGGTTCTGGTATCCCCTCTGCCAGCCAACACCTGTCCAACGGCAAAGACATACGCCTGGCCGCCTGCCCGCCTGGCGCTGGAGGAGGCTCAAACATGCGTCACCTCTTACGTCACCATGACGGTGGCGACTCCGAATTCCGATCTCCCGCCTAAGTAAAAATAACAAGATGTTGTTAACTATAATAAACAAATAAACAAGATAAAAATATTTACTTAAACTCCTCACTTTCCTGCGATTCATTCAATCCAATGAATGCGCCAGTTGAACGTCCTCTTTACTTAGGCTGAGTTAGGCTAACAAGAAAACGAGGTAATACATCCATTCAGTCTTCGCCACCCATTACACGTTCACCCATCTCCGCAAGAATAAACTCTGCTTAAAATTTTCAACTTAGATTACATTCCCTTCTATCGACCATCTGCCGCCGAGAACCAAGACCCAAGAGACGAGATTTTCTTTTTAACCACAAATATACTTCAACATTCTCCAACAAAAATTTTCGCAATCTAAAAAATTATTTATTTTTTATTATTTCTATTTACAACATAAATTTGATATGAAACTATGTACATTCAGCCGTTATTTAATGCCGAAGAGGAGATACGCATGATTGCACACACGCAACTTGGTTTGGGTGTCGCGTTTCAAGCAATACCGCAAATCTCATCATCCCATCCCATCCCATCCATGTCCCGTCCCAGCGATAGGCCGGGAGAATATAGAAACGGACTTCTATTTTGGTAATATGTGCCAAACGGCGAGTCCGAATGAAATTACTAAACCGTGCCACAAAAGACCTTCGCTCTTTAAACGCGTTGCGCAATTAGTGGGTTCCCGTTCGCGAGAGCCAAACAGCAATTATTGCTATTTGTATCCGGCATGAACGTTTTGCATCCCGTTAAACTACTTTAACGGATCTTATCTCGTTATAAATCGTCTATTCATCGAGTATTTATCTACTATTTAAGCCATTTAGAGTCCTTGAAATGGTGACCGTTTTTAATTTATATTCAAGAAAGGTCGGGATCTTCTCATACAACTAAAATAAAAAATAAATGATAAATAATAAATTTTATATACAGGGTGATTCGCATAAGAACTTACACAAAGTACAGATATACTAAGTTATATTATTAAAAAAAATATTGAATGTTTTGAGGAAATGTATTCCTCAAGGATACAATTTCAAAAATTTTAATCAATTTCTCAAAAATAATTAAGAAAATTATTATTGTTACGAAATGATGCAAAATTATGTTGAGTTCAAAATTTGATGTCTTAAAAACGAATTGAGATACTTTCAAATACATATCTTATCTGGAAATTACAAAAAATTTTATATTATTTTCATAAAATGCTACAAATTTATCTCAAAAGATATCTCAAAAACGAATTGAGATATTCATATATGGTTTTGTTCGGAGACAACTACATACTTTCCTTTTTAAATCACGACAAATTTCATCATGATATTTTAAGAAATCGAATTTTTACGATTTTTAAAAAAATGATTAAGAAAATTATTATTTTCATAAAATGCTACAAATTTATCTCAAAAGATATCTCAAAAACGAATTGAGATATTCATGTATGGTTTTGTTCTGAAAAAACTACATACTTTCCTTTATAAATCACGAAAAATTTCATTATGATATCTTAAGAATTCGAATGTTTACGATTTTTTCAAAAGTGATTAAGAAAATTGTTATTTTTGTGAATTGCTACCATTTATTTCAAAAGATATCTCAAAAACGAATTAAGATATTCACCTATAGTTTTGTTTTGAGAAAAGTACATACTTTTCTCTATAAATTATAGAAAAAATCATCAACATATCTTAATAATTCGATTTTTATGATTTTTCAAAATTTTTTAAAAAAATGTTAATTTTATGAAATACTTAAAATTTATCCCAAAAGATATCTCAAAAACGAATTGAGATATTCGTGTATGGTTTTGTGATGAGAAAAATACATACTTTCCTTTATAAATCACAAAAAATTTCATCATAATATTTTAAGAAATCGATTTTTTACGATTTTTTCAAAAATTATTAAAAAAATTGTTATTTTTATGAAATGCCACAAATTTATCTCAAAAGATATCTGTAAAACAAATTGAGATATTCCTATATGGTTTTGTTCTAAGTAAAATTCTTTATAAATCACGAAAGATCTCTTCATGATATCTTAAGAATACGATTTATGATTTTTTCAAAAATGATTAAGAAAATTGTGGTTTTTATAAATTTCTACTGTTTATTTCAAAAGATATATCCAAAACGAATTAAGATATTCACACATTTTTCAAAAAAGTACACACTTTTCTCTATAAATTAAAAAAAAAATCATCAAGATATCTTAATAATTCGATTTTTTATGATTATTCAAAATTAAAAAAAAATGTTAATTTTATGAAATACTTAAAATTTATCTCAAAAGATATCTCAAAAACGAATTGAAATATCTCTCCTTTATAAATCACGAAAAAATTCATTATAATATCTTAAGAATTCGAATTTTTACGTTTTTTTCAAAAATGATTAAGAAAATTGTTATTTTCATGAAATGCTACAAATTTATCTCAAAAGATCTGTAAAACGAATTGAGATACTCCTATATGGTTTGGTTCTAAGGAAAGTGCATACTTTTCTTTATAAATTATGAACGATCTCATAATGATATTTTAAGAATTCGATTTGTTATGATTTTTTCAAAAATGATTAAGAAAATTGTTATTTTTATGAATTGCTACTATTTATTTCGGAAGATATCTCAAAAACGAATTAAAATATTCACGTATGGTTTTGTTTTCAAAAAAGTACATACTTTTCTCTATAAATTATAAAAAAAATCATCAATAATTCTTAATAATTCCTTTTTTTATGATTTTTCAATTAAAAAAAAAATGTTAATTTTGTGAAATACTTCAAATTTATCTCAAAAGATATCTCAAAAACGAATTTTTAATTAATATCTTGAAAACGAATTGAAATACTTTCAAGTACATACTTTGTCTGTAAATTACAAAAAAATTTATCAAAAATGATTAAGAAAATTGTTATTTTAAGAATATTTTTATAAAATTTATTTCAAAAGATATCTTAAAAACGAATTGAGATATTCAGGTATAGTTTTGCTCTGAAAATAGTACATACATTTCTTCAAAAATTACAAAAAAATCTAAAACTTATCTTAATAATTCGATTTTTTATGATTTTTCCAAATTTTTAAGGAAATTGTTAAATTTATGAAATGCTGCAAATTTATTTCAAAAGATATCTCAAAAACAAATTAAGATATTAACGTATGGTTTTGTTTTGAAAAAAAGTACCTACTTTTCTCTATAAACTATAAAAAATCATCAACAATTCTTAATAATTCGATTTTTTATGATTTTTCCAAATTTTTAAAAAAATGTTAATTTTATGAAATGCTTTAAATTTATCTCAAAAGATATCTCAAAAACGATAAGATATTCATGTATGGTCTTATACTAAGAAAAGTAGGCACTCTCCTTTATAAACCACGATAAATTTCATCATGATATCTTGAAATTTCGATTTTTCAAAATAATTAAAGAAACAAATTGAGATATTCATGTATGGCTTTGTTCTGAAGAGAAAACATACTTTTCTTTATAAACTACAAAAAAATTCATCATGATATCTTAAGAATTCGATTTATTATGATTTTTTAAAAAATTATTACGAAAATTGTGTTTCTGCAAACTTAGATTGAGTTGAAAACTTGATATCTCAAAAACGAGTTGAGATACACAAGTATGACTTTTTTGCGTGTAAAAGTATACTATTCTTTGTAAATCACAAAAAGATTCATCTTTAATCGCATCTCAAAGAATACGATTTTTTTTTAATAATTAATGAAATTGTAAATTTAAATCGTTGAGTTCATAACTTGATATTTCAAAAACAAAGCGAGATATTCAATCATTTTATTCTAAGATAAGGACATACTTTCCTTTATAAATCACAGCAAATTTCATCAAAATATCTTAAGAATTCGATTTTTTGTGATTTTTTGATAATAATTTAAATAAATTAATGTTCTTATGGAATGCTACAAATTTGATTTAATGTATGATTCTCAACACTCATAAAAAAATAACTTATCCTAATTTAAATGTTACTAGACTTTTAGACCGATTTTGGAAGATTTCCTAAAATTTCTAAAAATTTTTCATAAAATTCTAGAACACAAAATACTGTGAATTTTTAGGTTCCATATAGAAATTTATTTAATTGAAATTGGAGCAGATTTCCACTAGAATATTTAGGGTTTCTGAAATATTTCCTAAAAAATTTTAATAATTCCTAAACGTTATTCTAATTTGATTGATCTTTGGGTTGAGATCTTCCAAAGGTTATAAAACATTCTAAAATTCACAAAAAAATCATTAAGATATCTTAGGTATTCAATTTCTTGCGATTGTTCAAAAATGTTGGGTTGAGTTCAAAAACTGATATCTCAATAACGAAGTGAGATGTTCAAGTTGTTTTGTTCTTAAAAAAGTACATACTCTCCTTTATAAATCACGAAAAATTTCACGAAATGATATCTTAAGAATTCGATTTTTTACGATTTTTTTCAAAAATGATGAAAAAATTGTTATTTTTATGAAATGCTACAATATTATCACAAAAGATATCTCAAAAACTAATTGAGATGTTCAAGTATGGTTTCGTTCTGAAGAAAGAGCATACTTTTCTTTACAAACTACAACAAATTTCGTCGTGATATCTTAAGAATTTGAATTATTACGATTTTTTTTCAAAAATGATTAAGATAATTGTTTTTTTATGAAATGCTACAAACTTCGGTTGAGCTCAAAACTTGATATCTCAAAAACGAATTGAGATGACTTTTTGATATGCGACAATTTAACTCAAAGGATATTGACAGTAAGTTTGATTTTGATTGTAATTACTTATAAATTTTATACAGGGTGTTTACAGTCTTGTAATTTTATTTTCAATGAGAGCTTAGACGTCTTAAAAAAAGATTATTAACCCTTGTAAATTAAAGTACCGCGAACAGCCTGTATAATAAGATTTCTATGATTTTCCTGTATTAATGAAATTTGGCTGAACATAAGCTTATTAATTTTTTTAATATATGGTTTTATTCTGAGAACAACACATACTCTGCTTTATAAATCATGAAAAATTTCATCATGATATCTTGAGAATTCGCTTTTTTATGATTTTCTTTTTAAATAATTAAGAAAATTATTTGTTTATTAGTTTGTTATTTTAAAAACGAATTGAGATACTAATAAATGTGTCGCATATCCGGCTGAAGATGGTCCTACGAAACTTCATTTTCGAACTTCTTGGAGGGTAACAATGTTGGCTATGTTCTAGTATTGCCCAATTTGTTGCAGAAAAACAAATATGTACAACAAAACTTTGTAAACAAACCCAATCAAACCCAGTAAATTGTCAAACGACATTGTTGGTGAAACGAAGAAGATATAATAGTAGTGCATTAAACAACGACGAATATTTGGATAACTTCTTTGAAATTTAATCATTGAGCATGTTAAAATGTATGTGTGTAGTACATAATGTGTGCTGGATCATATTTATAAAGTAAATCAGATTTTTTAGGAGATATTCGACGTCTTCGAAGTCGACCAAGATCATTTCTGGCATTTATTTCAAGTAAGATAGACTTAAACTTAAACTCACGTAAGATACAATGTATTTGGATTCACAAATATTTGATGTTATCTAAGTCCAACATTCTAAGGTGCAAATAAATGAATTGAAATATGCTACCAAATCCTAAACTGCGACAAAAGGTGCCAGCTGATCTTTATTTTTTTTAGATTCAAAAGTGACCAAAGCCGACTTCGAAGATGGCGGTCGTCTATCACAACCCGCAAAAAAAGACATGCTGTTAAGAAAGCTATTAATATTGCTTCCCAAATTCTAAAGAAAAGGAAAAATCAAAATTTACACTTCTTCTTTATTTTCACATCATTCTTTATCTTTGCACTTTGTTGAAGCTAATTTGTTCGCCACACCATTTTCTTAACTTATTTCATGGCAGCGATGCTACCTTTGTTTAAGTATTCCTCAATTTGTTGCAGAGAAATAAGTAAAATAAAACCTTCCTAAATCAACTCAACCCAACTCAGTGAATTGTCAAACGATATTATTGGTGAAATGAAGACAATATAATAGTGCGAATCTGCTATATTATCTACACTTTATTTTCGAGCTTTTTTGATGAAAAAAGTACTTACTCCCCAATTTATTACACAAAAACCAATAAAGATTGTTCTAAAGAAATTTGAAAGAAAGTGTACGTCAACCTTCCTAAATTAAGCCAACCAATCCCAACCCAGTTAATTATCAATACTGCGCATTTAACAACCACCATAACGAAAATCTGGTCAATTTCTTTAAGAATCAATCATTGGACATTGAATATTTTTTGAAAAGCTGGACGTAAAGAGCAAATTCATAATGATTTGTCTGAGTTAGCGAGTTACATAAGATTCATTAAAACTTATTCGGGCACTACGATTATTACAATGTGTGTTGATGACATTTTTAAGTAAATCAGATTTCTTGGAGGCGGTCAACGTCTACGAAGTCGACCGTGTATCTCGAACAAAATAAATTCAGACTCACATAACATACAATGCGATTGGACTTTCCAAAAATCTGATACTCTCAAAGTCTATGTAACATTCTGAATTGCGCGCGATTATATCTAAATCAGATATAACTAAATTACAGTTTTTAGAGTCAGCCGACGTCTTTGAAGTCAACCAAGGTCATTTCTGCTGTTAATGTCGAGTAAAATAGACATATGTAAGATACTATGTATTTGATTCACAAGTTTTGGTTGTTCTCATGGATTTTAAAACTTTTTTTTTAGAAGCCAGAAAACCATAAATTTTCGAAGTCGATGTATTAAATGGCATAAACTAAATCTAATCATCCCTAATCTATACCTTTCCCCTTTTTTCATCAATCACCACGTTTAAAGTTATCGATTTTGTTCTTTTTTATTTTTCTTTCGTACTTATTTTATTTTCTTCCATATATAAGTTTATATGCTGCCACCCGGTGGTATATTTATTTATCCTCCTTGCGGTTTTTATATTTATCTACCTTTCACAGTGGAAATTACCCGATAGATTTTGCACCTACATTATTACTCCACTTTATTCCAATCGATAACAACTCGTGAGATCATCCATTTTATTCTGGAATTGACAATTTATTATCACCATTATTGCATTACGATGTTAAGTTTCTTTTTCAACCCTTCATTTGTAACGCTCTAAGACGGTAAATATTAATGTTAAAAAACATATCATTCAAAGATGATAAATTTGACACGTCCATTTTTGCTTGATGATGACCAATATATGTATGAGTCGAAATGATCATGGCACAGAACTAAATAACAAATTACTCTCATCGTTTCATACTGTGCTGTTTTTTATAAAAAAATCACACCTAAATTTTTCAACGTTGGATTTTAAAAAAATTAATGTAACGACGAAACACGAAGACAGAGTTTAAGATCAACCGATGACATCAAATAGATCATTTATGTAAATATTAAATAGTAACTTAATAAAATTGTGTCTTCAACTTGCTTTATTTAATTTCTTTTCCAATTTCTCAGTACATGTTTCGGACTTTATAAGTCCATCTTCAGCTGAACCTATCGTACACTTTAATTAATAACTTAATAGATAGACAAAATGAAAAATTTACGTCAATATAAGTTACGGGAAAAACACGTGGATTTCATTCTACAAAACATATAAAATGGGAAGATACAACTATAAAAGAGAGTTAAAAGACATAATCGTATAAAATATTTCAAGAAAAATTTAATTTAATATGAGAAAACTTAGGACGAGGAACTTAAAAAAAACTCACTTACAAAAAGATAGGAGACGATAACGTTAATTGAAATGAAAAATTGTAATGAAACTAAAAACACCAGAAGAATGAAATAAAATAAGGAGTAAGAAAATCATGCGTCCAAATTTTTTAAAAAAAGGAAAAGAGGTTTGTATTGTAGTTGAATTTGGTCGTTAAGAAAATTAACATTTTTTGACTTATTAGAATCTCGAGTATTTCAAGCAGATCAAGTTTATAGCTCTTATCACATGTGTGTAATAAAGAAATATCATTATAATTAATTTTATGACCGCTCTTAATTGCATGTTTATAAACATTTGAAGTATTTTTAGTTTTATGTTCCTGAATCCTTGATTCAAATTTTCTACCAGTTCGTCCAATATATTTATGGTCGCAATAACTAATCGAATACACACCACTAACTTTCATTCTATTGTTATGTTTAAAATGGTAATAGGAAATGATATTAACTACAGTAAACCCCCCCATATAGCGAACATCAATTTAACAAAATGGCTGTTATTGCGAATCAAAATTACGCAACAAATATCTTCAATACATTTTATATGCCATTTATTTCATTATAACGAAAATTCATGGTAACGAACTACGAACAATTATTTCATCTCATAAGTATGATTTTAATACAAACTGTTATCGTTATTGCGAACACAAAGAACATCAATTCCTTTAAAAAGGAAATTAGAAATATTGGAGGATGTCGAAAAAAATGCTATTACAAAAACTAAAATTGCGGAAAAATTTAACATGTCAAAATCAACGCTATCAACAATTATAAAAAATAAAAACCGTATTGATAGTGCCGTAGCGTCTGGTAAACATACGTCTCGTAAAAAGTTGAGGAGACCTGCATTTCCGGAACTAGAAAAAAAATTAATAGAACGGTTTACCGAAATGAGAACAAAAAATGATGCCATTCATACAAGATAAGGCAAAATCAATCGCTGCTGAATTGAACATAATAGGATGTGATTTTTCATCTGGGTGGTTGCACAGATTTAAGAGTAGGCACGGTATTTCAGACCACGCCTTATCTGGAGAAAGAAATAAAGTTAATGTGCTTACTATAGATGACTGGAGACAGGAGTTGAAATTTATAAGAAACGCCTATCTTGATAAAGATGTTTTTAACATTGATGAAACTGGTGTTCTTTTATAATCTTATTCCAAACCGTACTTTGGATTTTAAATGTAGAAAGTGTTATGGTGGCACTAAAAGCAAAGAAAGAGTAACAGCAGTTTTATGTTGCAATGCAGATGGAAGCGAAAAATCTGTGGATAGTAGGAAACTCAAAAAATCCTAGATGTTTAAATAAAATAGATCGTTCCCATTTACCGTGTCGGATGTGAGTACTAATTTTGCAAGCTTTTTAAATTATTTTTTTCTTTAATTGGATAAATAGCATACTTTTACTTAAAAAAATTTCACGATAGTTATTTTTTAGATATCTTCCGAAAATGTATTACAATTTTTAACGCAGAGTAGCTACGTTAATAGTATAAACTGCGCTACATTCCTCTTGATTCGCTGTTTCAAGTAATCATCGGTGCTAGTATGTAACATTACAGAATCAGTCACCATCTATAATTCCTACAATCCTTGCCAGATCTTCCATTCTAATAAGACTGGATTATTTTGAAAAAAAAATGCAGAAAGAACTTATTTGGCTAAAGCTCAAAGATAGGTACAGCAGCGAAATGTTCGTATAGCTGTGCTTTTTGCAACAATGGTTCAAGTGCCGTTGGTTGTTAACAAATCAAATTTTTTCGTTCAAAGGAATAATTAATATAAACAAACAATTTTCCTGTTTATTGCAAAAAAAATAAATAAATAAAAAAAATAATTAAAAAAGCGCACTTTAACTATTTTTAATAACTTTTTGGTTCCAGATGTTAAAAAATATTTAAGATAAAAGCGATTGTTTTTTAAAGTCGTTCTTTTAATTGATAACGCACCCAGCCATCCTTAAGATTTATACATTGTATTTCACCCAAAAATACGTCTTCTTTATTGAGCTTTTTATACATCAAACAATCTTTCAGTTATATTTTAGAAAAATAAAATAAATGAATCACTTTCTATTATTTCACAATTTTCTCACAAATAGTTGAAGATGACAATCCCACATATCACTTGAACATGAATGTTCTTAGTAATAGAAGGCACGTACAATTGGAGGAGAACCTTTCGATGATTTCAGTGTAAAAGATATTCCTGAATTAATGATGGATGAAGAATTGGACGAGGAAGATTTGATTAACACAGTTAACATAGCTTTCAGAGCCAATGTAATTCGCGAAGGATTTGAGCTAGAGCGGAAATTAAATAAATATTTGAAGAGATTTTAATAAATGTTAATCTCAATTTGAGAACGTCACAACGGTTAATAACAGAGTTTATGGTGAAATCTGATCAACCTGAAATTATTTTAAGTAAATCCAACGTAGAATTACATCGAGTAGAAGATGACAAAAGCGATATAAGACCAACTGGAAAGAAAAGATTAACAATTTACGAAAGTGATAAGTTTATGAGATTTTACCCCTCATTTTGAAAGAAATTTCAAGCAACCCGATTTCAAACGAAAATTCATGGTAACGAACTACGAACAATTATTTCATCTCATAAGTATGATTTTAATACAAACTATTATCGTTATTGCGAACACGAATTTTTTTGTTCTCTAGGTAATGTAAGACTAGTTGAGGTATTCCCCGAAGATCTAACATGTGATATTCGGGGAGTAACTTGTTTGTCTGTAGGTCGATTGTTTATCGACTCGAAGTCGTATTGCAGTTTCAAATGCAAGTGTATGGTCTTCAAGAGCGTACAAAGTGTTAAGGTTTAGAAAAAAAGTTTTCGTTCAGTGTTAATTGAAAAAAATGAGATTGAAAAGGGCATCAATTCCTTTAAAAAGATATTAGAAATATTGGAGGATGTTGAAAAAAATGCTATTACAAAAACTAAAATTGCGGAAAAATTTAATGAATGATAATAATGAAAATTGATTTAATTCTGTACTACAATGTTTCGTCCTTTCTAAGAGCGTCTTCAGGTACAACGTCAGAAACTAAGAAAAGATGTAAGCGTGACACATGATCTTGTGGATAAATCCTTATAAATGGAAGTATAAAAACGAACGATGTTGAAAATACAAAAAAATAATTTTTTTTTTTAAATCAATTAACGTGTGTTACCATATAAAGGGTTAACAGAACGCTGAGCGATAAGTTTAGTTAAATTATATAAATGTTGAAGGCAGGTGTAATTAATGTGAAGGCTGAAGGCTTGTTGAAAATCAAAAAATTTTTTGGCGTAAAAATCGAAAAAATGAGCCGTGTGCGCACATGGCAATAATTTACATCGGACTGAATGTATTCAATCCGATGATTCTGAATGTATCCAGCCTGATGTAAACTATTACCATGTGCGCACACGGCTCATTCTTCGATTTTTAACGCCAAAAAATTTTTTGATTTTCAACAAGCCTTCAGCCTTCACATTAATTACACCTGAATTCAACATTTATATAATTTAACTAAACTTATCGCTCGACGTTGTGTTAACCCTTTATATGGTAACACACGTTGATTGATTTTTTTAAAAAAATTTTATCTTTTTGTATTTTCAACATCGTTCGTTTTTATACTTCCATTTATAAGGATTTATCCACAAGATCATGTGTCACGCTTACATCTTTTCTTAGTTTCTGACGTTGTACCTGAAGACGCTCTTAGAAAGGACGAAACATTGTAGTACAGAATTAAATAAATTTTCATCGTGGATAACTTAATTTCCTTTCATCGTATTGATAGTGCCGTAGCGTCTGGTAAACATACGTCTCGTAAAAAGTTGAGGAGAAATGCATTTTCAGAACTAGAAAAAAATATAATAGAACGGTTTACCGAAATGAGAACAAAAAATGTTTCCTTAACAGGGCCATTCATACAAGATAAGGCAAAATCAATCGCTGCTGAATTGAACATAATAGGATGTGATTTTTCATCTGGGTGGTTGCACAGATTTAAGAGTAGGCACGGTATTTCAGACCACGCCTTATCTGGAGAAAGAAATAAAGTTAATGTGCTTACTATAGATGAGTGGAGACAGGAGTTCAAATTTATAAGAAACGCCTATCTTGATAAAGATGTTTTAACGTTGATGAAACTGGTGTTTTTTTATAATCTTATTCCAAACCGTACTTTGGATTTTAAAGGTAAACAATGTTATGGTGGCACTAAAAGCAAAGAAAGAGTAACAGCAGTTTTATATTGCAATGCAGATGGAAGCGAAAAATTAAATCTGTAGATAGTAGGAAACTCAAAAAATCCCAGATGTTTAAATAAAATAGATCGTTCCCATTTACCGTGCCATTATAGTAATCAAAAAAATGCGTGGGTAACGTCTGTGACATTTCGAGAATGGCTTATTCGTTTCCAGCGAAACATGGCAGCACAAAACAGAAAAGTATTGCTAACGATGGACAAATGTGCTTCACATAATGTTAAGAATATCAATTTGGACAATGTGAAGATGATTTATTTTCCACCTAACACAACGAGTGTACTCCAACCTCTTGATCAAGGCATAATTGCGTGCATGAAGAAGCGATATCGTGCTCGTCTTGTAAGAGCAGCAATTTTGGCAATAGAAGTGAACGAAAAAAATCCGAAATGGAATATTCTACAAGCGATACGAGTGTTGTCGGATTCTTGGAATTCAGTAACATCAAACATTATTAAAAATTGTTTTAACAAAGCGTGGACAACTGACTCTCAAGAAGAAAATGAGAAAAATCAGTTAACGATGGTAAGCATTCATCGATAATTACTAGTGGTGTTACGGATGTGGGTTTAACGGATGCGGATGCGGAACCGGATTTTTTAATTCTAATTTTGCGGATGCGGATGCGTAAGCAGATTTTTGGATGCGGATTTAACGGATGCGGAGTTGTTGAAAAAAGTTACATGCTAAAATTTTCTTGAAAATATCTAATGCACAAATAAAGTAATTAATATTAATAATTTATTATAGGCAAATTATATTTTAAAAACAGCAATTTTGATGCCTTCTCTCCTTTCAGACTTTTTCTTTTATCTGTGTATATTAACGATGGTCCACTGAATAGCTGTTCACTGGTAAAGCTGCTTGGTGGTGTTGATAAATATTGTCGAACAACCGGCAATAAAACGGTATATTTGTACCCATTTTGTCGCCACCACATTAATGGATCTTCTTCTAAAGGTGGTCTTCTTTCTTTAATATAATTTTGGAGCACAATTTTCAGTGTTATTAATTGGTCATCTTCTGCCTCGCTTTCACTTGAACTTAGAACGGATTGTACTGACTGCAGTAGTTTGGAAGAACAACAGCTAGAATTAGTAATAATTTGTTTATCAATTTTTCTTTTCTTATGTATCGGACTACAATCTTTATCTTGATGAATCGTTTGAATTTGGCACAAATTAGCTATTGTGGCTTCGACTTCTTCTATTTCAAAACTATTAAAAAATTTGGTTTTATATCTGGGATCTAAGTACGTGGAAATCGAACATATTAAATTTCTGTTTAAATCGCCAAATCTTTCACTTATTACTCGTATAACTTTAACAAAAAGTGCTTTGATATTTTCTGGCGTATTTGAGCTATCTTTCTCAGCTTTTAATATTGTCAAAGTAACGTGCAGAAGTGGTATAACCATAGAAATGCTGTTCTTCGAGTTACTTAATTCTTTAGTAAGGTCTTCAAAAGGTGCCAACAATTTTAACAACAGTTCAATTGTTGACAATTCATCCGGAGAAAATGACACAAGTTGTTTTGTAGTTAAGTATAGAAGTAAAGAATCTTTTATTTTAACAAAACCACGATCGCGTACCACACAGTGAACATTGTCCTGTTTTATACCCCATTCTTCAAGAATGGTTTCAAGTTTTGTCGAAATAGCTTGACCAGTGTGACGGCCTTCCATTATTTCACATTTCAAAATAATTCTTACTCTTTCAAAACCTTCGTTTATACCATGAGCAGTCAAACTAACTAATGAAGTCCCACAACTTGTATCTGACCAAACATCAGTTGTAAAGGATATTTTCTTAAGATCTTTTAATAGTGCTTTAATTTTATTTGCCACACCGTTATATAAATCGTCACATACAAGCGACGTAAAAAACTGACGTCCCCTTAATTTTTATCGTGGAAGTATTGTATTGATTAATCGCCGAAAACCAACACCTTCGACGAAGTTGAATGGTAAGTCTTCCAAAGCAATCATTTCGCCTATTAATCGATCCGTATCTTTGGATTTTGTATATGAGAAATCCCAACATACATTCTTCGTTAAACATTCTTGTAAAGTAAGTTGTTTTGTTGTATTTCGACCTGTATCTGTAGATGTACTACAACTTAGCTGGTTCTGTTCTGCATTTTCAGCTATACGTTTTTCTAACTCTTCAAATATTTTTGTATGCTTAGATTTCAAATGATTTTTTAAAGAAGATGTGGTACGTACTTTTCGTGAATTTTCCTTTTCACAAATCTTACAACGAGCAATCAAACTGTTAATTTCCGAGAAATATTCCCAAATAAAGCTTGTTTTTGGTTTCATTTTAATTAATTTAATTTCGATGGATAGCAAACAATAAAACGAATGACGATAAATGCGCAAAAGCATACATACAAGTTGCCATCCGTTCAACAACTGATCGTCTTTAGGAATTAAGATCTTTTAGAGCGCTATGCATTGGCACCCCCGATTTGAGGCGTTGCGGCGCGACAATATAGGAGTCGTATCGTCCGTCGCCACATCGCGATTACCTCACGTGTTCGTGCATGTTACAATATCTAAAAATTTTTTTTATCTAAAAAATCGAAACAAAAAACTGTCACTATTTTACCGGAGCTCCGTTAAAATATATGCGGATGCGGATCTTCAAAACAATGCGGATTATCCGCAGTTGCGGATGCGGATGCGAATATCCGTTACACCACTAATAATTACTTCTTCTTAGTAACTTTTTACTTTATATGCTTTTATTGTCTGCATTGTAGGCTGAATTTACTGATGTTGAATGGGAAAATTATCAACACATCTTGTCAGTACCTAAACAAGTTATTTAAATTAAAATACTATAGATATAGTTTTCTCAACAATAATTTTTATTTCTTATATAGGTGCTATAATTATTTCGAATAGTTAGCATTCGTCATCCGGCACGACGTCAATAAGAGTAAAACTACACACTTCTTTGCACATCAACTGTGTTTAAAAGAGTAAACATTCGAAAACAACAAACGTCATAAACATTACATATTAAATTACATGAATTGTAAAAGACAATATTACGGACATTTAACAACTGAACAAACTGGATGACAAGAACGAACGTGTAATTTAATATGTAATGTTTATGACGTTTGTTGTTTTCTAATGTTTACTCTTTTAAACACAGTTGATGTGCAAAGAAGTGTGTAGTTTGACTCTTATTGACTTATTGCTGGATGATGAATGCTAAGCATTCGAAATAATTATAGCACCTATATAAGAAATAAAAATCATTGTTGAGAAAACTATATCTATAGTATTTTAATTTAAATACATTATATACAACAATGAACATTGAATCTACATTGGCAAAATTAAACAAGTTAGTTTTGATGAATACTGCATTATTGACAGTGAGGTAGTGACTTCAGAAGCAATTGAAATCGATTTACCATTAGTGAATGCAGGCCAAGAATGGAAAGAAAATGAAGAAAGCGATGAAGGTGATGAGGAAGAGGTGGTAAATGTAACACCCCCTACAAAAGCTGAAATTTTAGCGGCTCTATATCTATACAAAGGTAACCCACATCTGATTTGTTATCGAATTCATTATTTATATCACAATTTAAAGGTTTGCTGATACAGAAGAGAACATTTCCGAAGATTTCGCGAATTCTTTGAATAAAATTAATCAAGAATTTTTAAGACGAACAAAAACCGTTTTAAAGCAAATCGCCATAAATGATTACTTTAAAAAAATAATGTTAATTACAATATGAACAAAATACAAATAAACTTATTACATAGTCGATGTTAATATGTTTCTAAACACCCCAAGATCCTATTCATTATTGAGGCGTATAACGAACTAATTCGTTACAGCGAAATTGCGAACATCTCATTATAGCGAACGGCTTGCATTCCCCCCTGCGTGTTCGCTATATCGAGGGTTTACTGTATATTATTATTGTTGGAAAAGCCCATTGAGATATTATATTTCAAAAAAATTGATCTAGAATGGATTGTAATTAATAGGTTTATAAATGTAAACCTAATAAAAATTAAATTAATTGTTATTGTAATTAAAATTTAATTATAATTTATTTATTAAATAGTAACGGTCTAAGTCTTACCATCAGTATCCAGAGTATTGGTTATTTTAATACATCTAAGTGCGTTCTTCACCTCCTAACGTCATCTATTATAATAAGTGGTATCCTTGAGGAGTTATAAGTCTTTAAACTTGGATCTTAAAAAATTAGTACCCTTGATACACTCATAACATATGGAACGTGGTCCTTCCAGCTTAATTTATTTCTAAAATACCAAATGTTTTCAAATTTAACGGCGTTTTGTTACAATTCATCAATTAATTATCAAATAAGATAATTGTGTAAGTTGCGTCTGTTAACGCAACTTTTATAATTTAAGATTTTTAAATATTTTTTACAATAAAGATTTTACTTAACGCGTCAACTTTCAAAAATTCAAACATCAACTTTGTAATGACTACGATTCTGATGATGACTCAAACTCGAAACATGTTAAGCAGATTCCCTTAATTAACCAGTAATAAATTATATTAAAATATTTGATTTTGGATTTGGAAAGGATTTTTCCAAGGATAAAAATATGATTGAGATATATTTAAAATGCAAATAAATTTGGATCGTATATTACACATAACATAGTTGTACATGAAATGCATTTCATGCATGAGTACTGATATATAAAAAAATAGGAATAACTTATGTCGGAAAAACGATAACTATAATGGAATTTTAATGGAAAAGGATAAACGGGAGTTGGAACGTGAAGAGAAAAAAAATTAAGGTTGAAATTAAGCGGTTAGCAGCTGCAGGTAGTAAGGAGGGATGTGCCATTTTAGCAAAATAACTAATTCAACTGAGGAAGCAAAAGACGCGTATGTTTGCAATGAACAGTAAAATACAAGGCGTTGGGATTCAGAGCAAGAATATGCAAGCTAATGTTAAATTAGCACAAACAATGGGGTTAGCAAGTAAAACCATGGTTGATATGAACAATGTTTTAAATCCTGCTCAAATTGGTGCGATAGCAAACTCATTTTCTAAGGAAAATATGAAAATGGAAATAACTGAGGAAATGATTAATGACACGTTTGATGATATCTTAAATGAGTCTGATGATGAAGAACAAAGTGATGCAATTGTTAACCAAGTTCTTGATGAGATTGGAATTGAGATAAGTGGAAAGATGTCGGAAGCTCCAAGACCTAGCAATGGTAAATTGGGTGAAAGTTCTAATGCAAAAACAAACGATGAAGATATTTTGGAACAATTAGCTAAGTTAAGAAATTAAAATTATTAAGTTGTACAAAATTATGTTAAATATATTAAATTTGTAAATTAATTTAATAAAACTAAACCGTTAATCCCACAATTGACTTTAAAAAACATTACCATTCAATTACGACATTATATCATTATGTTTGTTTAAATTATTAAAATTTAAAAAAAAAACTAGCTAACATTATAGATTTTCTTGATGAGTAACAGCTCGAAACGAAATTAATAATTGGGATGCCTACGTGTTTGAAGATTATTCTTCGGGATATAAGAAATAATGTCGTCTTCGACGACGCCCGCTCCAAGAATATCGAATAATAATTAGGCGGCCAATGTCTTCATAATCCGTCGAGATTAATTCACTTTGCGAAGAATATTGGAATGGCCTACGTCTTTGAATATTATTCGTCAGGACATAAGAATTAACCTCGGCCGTCGTCAAAAACGTCGGCCGCCCCGATATTGTTCTTGATGGAAGAATTAATCACGATCGTCGTCGAAGAAGTCGGCCGCCCCTGAAATATCAAATAATAATTAGGCGGCCGATGCCTTCACATTCCGTCGGGATTATTCCTTACATCAAGAACAATATCGGGGCGGCCGACGTTTTTGACGACGGCCGCGATTGATTTCGTATTGCAAAGAATAATTGGGATTATATTGTAACATAAAAAAGTAAACAAATAAAATTAGAACTAAATCGTAAACCTCAGTTGAACAAAAAGAATTACAGTGACTTTAAAAAAGTTATCCAATTCAAACAAGTTAGTTTTGATGAATACTGCATTATTGACAGTGAGGTAGTGACTTCAGAAGCAATTGAAATCGATTTACCATTAGTGAATGCAGGCCAAGAATGGAAAGAAAATGAAGAAAGCGATGAAGGTGATGAGGAAGAGGTGGTAAATGTAACACCCCCTACAAAAGCTGAAATTTTAGCGGCTCTATATCTATACAAAGGTAACCCACATCTGATTTGTTATCGAATTCATTATTTATATCACAATTTAAAGGTTTGCTGATACAGAAGAGAACATTTCCGAAGATTTCGCGAATTCTTTGAATAAAATTAATCAAGAATTTTTAAGACGAACAAAAACCGTTTTAAAGCAAATCGCCATAAATGATTACTTTAAAAAAAATAATGTTAATTACAATATGAACAAAATACAAATAAACTTATTACATAGTCGATGTTAATATGTTTCTAAACACCCCAAGATCCTATTCATTATTGAGGCGTATAACGAACTAATTCGTTACAACGAAATTGCGAACATCTCATTATAGCGAACGGCTTGCATTCCCCCCTGCGTGTTCGCTATATCGAGGGTTTACTGTATATTATTATTGTTGGAACAGCCCAATGAGATATTATATTTCAAAAAAATTGATCTAGAATGGATTGTAATTAATAGGTTTATAAATGTAAACCTAATAAAAATTAAATTAATTGTTATTGTAATTAAAATTTAATTATAATTTATTTATTAAATAGTAACGGTCTAAGTCTTACCATCAGTATCCAGAGTATTGGTTATTTTAATACATCTAAGTGCGTTCTTCACCTCCTAATGTCATCTATTATAATAAGTGGTATCCTTGAGGAGTTATAAGTCTTTAAACTTGGATCTTAAAAAATTAGTACCCTTGATACACTCATAACATATGGAACGTGGTCCTTCCAGCTTAATTTATTTCTAAAATACCAAATGTTTTCAAATTTAACGGCGTTTTGTTACAATTCATCAATTAATTATCAAATAAGATAATTGTGTAAGTTGCGTCTGTTAACGCAACTTTTACAATTTAAGATTTTTAAATATTTTTTACAATAAAGATTTTACTTAACGCGTCAACTTTCAAAAATTCAAACATCAACTTTGTAATGACTACGATTCTGATGATGACTCAAACTCGAAACATGTTAAGCAGATTCACTTAATTAACCAGTAATAAATTATATTAAAATATTTGATTTTGGATTTGGAAAGGATTTTTCCAAGGATAAAAATATGATTGAGATATATTTAAAATGCAAATAAATTTGGATCGTATATTACACATAACATAGTTGTACATGAAATGCATTTCATGCATGAGTACTGATATATAAAAAAATAGGAATAACTTATGTCGGAAAAACGATAACTATAATGGAATTTTAATGGAGAAGGATAAACGGGAGTTGGAACGTGAAGAGAAAAAAAATTAAGGTTGAAATTAAGCGGTTAGCAGCTGCAGGTAGTAAGGAGGGATGTGCCATTTTAGCAAAATAACTAATTCAACTGAGGAAGCAAAAGACGCGTATGTTTGCAATGAACAGTAAAATACAAGGCGTTGGGATTCAGAGCAAGAATATGCAAGCTAATGTTAAATTAGCACGAACAATGGGGTTAGCAAGTAAAACCATGGTTGATATGAACAATGTTTTAAATCCTGCTCAAATTGGTGCGATAGAAAACTCATTTTCTAAGGAAAATATGAAAATGGAAATAACTGAGGAAATGATTAATGACACGTTTGATGATATCTTAAATGAGTCTGATGATGAAGAACAAAGTGATGCAATTGTTAACCAAATTCTTGATGAGATTGGAATTGAGATAAGTGGAAAGATGTCGGAAGCTCCAAGACCTAGCAATGGTAAATTGGGTGAAAGTTCTAATGCAAAAACAAACGATGAAGATATTTTGGAACAATTAGCTAAGTTAAGAAATTAAAATTATTAAGTTGTACAAAATTATGTTAAATATATTAAATTTGTAAATTAATTTAATAAAATCCCACAATTGACTTCAAAAAACTTTACCATTCAATTACGACATTATATCATTATGTTTGTTTAAATTATTAAAATTAAAAAAAAAAACTAGCTAACATTATAGATTTTCTTGGTGAGTAACAGCTCGAAACGAAATTAATAATTGGGATGCCTACGTGTTTGAAGATTATTCTTCGGGATATAAGAAATAATGTCGTCTTCGACGACGGCCGCCCCAAGAATATCGAATAATAATTAGGCGGCCAATGTCTTCACAATCCGTCGAGATTAATTCACTTTGCGAAGAATATTGGAATGGCCTACGTCTTTGAATATTATTCGTCGGGACATAAGAATTAACCTCGGCCATCGTCAAAAACGTCGGCCGCCCCGATATTGTTCTTGATGTAAGAATTAATCACGTTCGTCGTCGAAGAAGTCGGCCGCCCCTAAAATATCAAATAATAATTAGGCGGCCGATGCCTTCACATTCCGTCGGGATTATTCCTTACATCAAGAACAATATCGGGGCGGCCGACGTTTTTGACGACGGCCGCGATTGATTTCGTATTGCAAAGAATAATTGGGATTATATTGTAACATAAAAAAGTAAACAAATAAAATTAGAACTAAATCGTAAACCTCAGTTGAACAAAAAGAATTACAGTGACTTTAAAAAAGTTATCCAATTCAAACAAGTTAGTTTTGATGAATACTGCATTATTGACAGTGAGGTAGTGACTTCAGAAGCAATTGAAATCGATTTACCATTAGTGAATGCAGGCCAAGAATGGAAAGAAAATGAAGAAAGCGATGAAGGTGATGAGGAAGAGGTGGTAAATGTAACACCCCCTACAAAAGCTGAAATTTTAGCGGCTCTATGTCTATACAAAGGTAACCCACATCTGATTTGTTATCGAATTCATTATTTATATCACAATTTAAAGGTTTGCTGATACAGAAGAGAACATTTCCGAAGATTTCGCGAATTCTTTGAATAAAATTAATCAAGAATTTTTAAGACGAACAAAAACCGTTTTAAAGCAAATCGCCATAAATGATTACTTTAAAAAAAATAATGTTAATTACAATATGAACAAAATACAAATAAACTTATTACATAGTCGATGTTAATATGTTTCTAAACACCCCAAGATCCTATTCATTATTGAGGCGTATAACGAACTAATTCGTTACAACGAAATTGCGAACATCTCATTATAGCGAACGGCTTGCATTCCCCCCTGCGTGTTCGCTATATCGAGGGTTTACTGTATATTATTATTGTTGGAACAGCCCAATGAGATATTATATTTCAAAAAAATTGATCTAGAATGGATTGTAATTAATAGGTTTATAAATGTAAACCTAATAAAAATTAAATTAATTGTTATTGTAATTAAAATTTAATTATAATTTATTTATTAAATAGTAACGGTCTAAGTCTTACCATCAGTATCCAGAGTATTGGTTATTTTAATACATCTAATTGCGTTCTTCACCTCCTAACGTCATCTATTATAATAAGTGGTATCCTTGAGGAGTTATAAGTCTTTAAACTTGGATCTTAAAAAATTAGTACCCTTGATACACTCATAACATATGGAACGTGGTCCTTCCAGCTTAATTTATTTCTAAAATACCAAATGTTTTCAAATTTAACGGCGTTTTGTTACAATTCATCAATTAATTATCAAATAAGATAATTGTGTTCAAAAATTCAAACATCAACTTTGTAATAACGACGATTCTGATGATGACTCAAACTCGAAACATGTTAAGCAGATTCACTTAATTAACCAGTAATAAATTATATTAAAATATTTGATTTTGGATTTGGAAAGGATTTTTCCAAGGATAAAAATATGATTGAGATATATTTAAAATGCAAATAAATTTGGATCGTATATTACACATAACATAGTTGTACATGAAATGCATTTCATGCATGAGTACTGATATATAAAAAAATAGGAATAACTTATGTCGGAAAAACGATAACTATAATGGAATTTCTATAGACAATACACGTAGACTACGTACTATAGATATAAGCATTTTCTTTACTGGTTTATACAATCAACATATACAAATAATAACACGTCGTCGTTTAGATTTGTTTTAAATCGTTAATAATCTTAACGGTTATTTTTAAATAAACGTGTAAAATAATAATATATTAATAATAGAAATTTGGTTATAAGTGTTTTGCTAGAATTTCGAGATTATTATTTGAGTCTTCCCCCTGATTCCGAAGGAGACGACTCCTCCAGGGAACCACGCGTTTGCCTTAAATTTTACATAAGGGCACAAATTAGAACATCTTTAACTATGTCTCACGAGTTCGTATCGAACGGGTTTAAACAAAACGCACTCGAATATGGACCCACAAGACTGATATTAGAAAATACATTTAACGTATTTAAATATATTTTATGAAACAGTTGAAATACTTTTTTTAATATTGTCTCATTTTTTGTTCTTTGCCATTTTTTCGTTAGCGAACTCTAAGTTACACAGAAGCGTTCAACAAAAAAATAATTATAAAAAAATACAAGCTTGTTCGTTCGTTTTGACCCGAAATTTTTTCAATTAGAACTCATTGGAATGCACCCTCATGTTATTATTTAATCTTTTTTTTTTCTTTATGGGAATCTACTAATTAAAACTGATCGGCTAAGAGATCACAAATTTCAACCGAAACGCTTTCTTTACTGGAACGCACAGTTAATCTATACATCTGCAACCAAAAATTTGATTAAAAAAAATATTTTTTGGGTTTATTAAATTTTACCTGAGCGTTCTTATTTGGTTCCAAACGTAATAAACACCCAACCTGTTGGGTTCTCATATGTATTATACCCGCGCAAACGAAATTATCCGGATTCGGATCTATTCCGTCTAAAAGTTGCATTCCAAATCCCATTATTTTCGTTCTAGCGGCTTGCAAATCCATAGGAGTTGATGCTTTGAAAATTTTTTGCGAGCGTTGTTGATTACCACTAAAATATATTTAATTTAAAATATATATTATATTAAAAAGAATATATGGCGGGTGTCCCTCCTTTTTTTATTGTTAGTGATATAAGAAAACAATTTGGAATGAATAATTGGGTTGTTAAAATTCTTTGTATTTCCAGTTATACCAGAGATGAGTACAAATTCCGTAACTTTTTTAAATTAATTAATTTTTTTATTCAATTGGGAAGATAGCATAATTTCGCATAACTTTTGCTTGAAAAAATTATCATGATTATTATTTTTTATTTATTTTTAACATTTTACTACCTTTGAAAAATGTTTTATAACTTTTCTTGATTTGCTATTTTTCAAATAATAATCACAATTCTTCAATTGAAAAAAAAAATGTTTTTCTGCAAGTCGCGGTTGGTTTCAAAGATTCAAACAAAGATATACTTTAGATGCTGTAAGATGTAGTGAAACTATATCCAGCAAAATTCGAAATTTTTTCCGATAATTCCCACACTTTCGACCAGATCTTCAATGCTAATAAGACCGAAATTATTTTATAATTACCGTTATTTTCGAAAAAATGCCATAAAGAAAGTAAAAGTATAACTGTGCTTTTCTACTTCAGATTACCATACAATGAAGCTGTTGGTTGTTAGCAAATCAAAAACCCCACGTTCATTTAAAGGAATAAACATCAACAATTTTCCTGTTTATTGGATTGTTAATAAAAAAGGCTGGGTTACTTGCGCATTTTTTAGTGAATGGTATTATAACTTTTTTGTTTCAGATGTTAAAAAATATTTAAGTAAAAATTGATTGCCTTTTAAAGCCATTCTTTTAAGTGATATAAACATGTTTGAAAAACATGATTGAAAAATTATGATGTAAGATGTTGTTATTATCCGAAGATGAATATTCTTGATAATAGAAGTTGGCAGTATAAAAAATATTCCTGAATTAATGGCGGATGAAGAATTGGATGAGGAAGATTTAATTAATACAGTTAATGAAACAAATTGTGAAAATAATCCAGGTAAGGAGTTGTTTTCACAGGCAATGTAATTGTGGGATGATTTCAACTAGGGCGGAAATTAAATAAATATTTTATACAAAATGATCGTAATGTGCAACAAGCTCTCTGTGTTCAAAGAGATTTCAATAAATGTTTATCTCAATATGAGAACGTCACAACGGTTTATAACAAACTTTATGATAAAATCTGATTAATCTGAAATTATTTCAAGTAAATCCAACATAGAATTACATCGAGTAGAAGTATCTAGTGATAAAGCGCTATAAGACAAATTACGAAGAAGAGATTAATAATTTACGGAAGTGATAAGTTTGTAATATCTTCTATATTATCGGATTCAAAAGATTTTACCTCACACATTGAACACGAATAACAATAACAAAAAACTACACCGTAGACAAAATTGATACCATTGACATGAAATTTTATTCTATTTCTTATTTTATTCTAGGGAAATGTCAAGCAACTCGATTTCAGACGATCTGCGAAGAAGTTCGACTTTGCGATTTTTTTTACACGGAAACGGTTATTTTTGGCTTTTCCGACCAATTTTCAAATAAAAGTACATTATGTGAAATAATGATATTTCGATAATATGTTATCCTATGAGATTGACGCAAACATAATTCGAAACGGAAGAACAAATAGTCGACATCACAATCCCATAACTGACTTTAAAGCTTTACCATTCAAATACGACATTATATCACGACATTATACCCTGTTTGCTTAAATTATTAAAATTTAATAAAAATTAGCTCAAAGAGGTAAATTTTCTTGATGAATAACAGCTCGAAACAAAACTAATAATTGGGATGGCGTACGTCTTTGAAGATGATTCTTCGTATATAAGAGATAACCTCGGTTGTCGTTGAAGACGTTGGTCGCCCCAAATATTGAACTTGATATAAGAATCAATCACTTATATAGAGAGAATAATAATTAGGCGTCCGATGTCTTCACAGTCCGTCGTGATTATTTCTTACATCAAGAACAATGTTTGGGCGGCCGACGTCTTCAACGACGGGCGAGATTGATTTCATATTGCGAAGAATAATTGGAATAGCCTATGACTTTGAAGATTATTCTTCGGGATATAAGAATTAAACTATCCGCCCGAATATTGTTTTTGATGTAAGAATTAATTACGGCCGTCGGCGAAGACGTGGGCCGCCCTAAAAATATCGAATAATAATTAGACCGCCGATGTCTTCAGTATCCGTCGAGATTAGTCCTTACATCAAGAACAATGTTTGAGGAGGCCGACATCTTCGACGACGGCCGAGATTAATTTCATATTGCGAAGAATAATTGGAATGGCCTACGTCTTGGAAACGAAGGGTCCAATTAATTATATTGTAACATAAACCTCAGTTAAGCAAGAAGAATTAGAGTGACTTAAAAAAGTTATCTAATTCATTTACGCATTTTGAACAAGGAATATTCATCCTTCTTCAATGACAAAGAAAAGCATAAAAATATCCGTCAAAAACGTGGGCTCTCTGAATGCGTAAGCATACTTATACTGCCTCTAGAAGACTTGATCGGGTTCTACAAAAATTAATATTGCATCTGGAATACTTGATATTGTCTTTGGGCGACTTGAAATGCTTCAAAACAGTTAATATTGTCTCTGGGCAACCTGAAATGCTTTCAGAGGACTTGATACTGCTTCCAGAAAATTTGATACTGCTTCTAAAAGATTTGAAATATGTTCCAGAAGAGTGATGTAGCCTCTGGAAGTGTTGAAGTGCTTCCAGAGGTCTTGATGCTGCTTCCACACGACTTGAAATGCTTCCGGAAGACTTGAGATGCTTCCAGAAGATTTTTGCTGCGTCCAGAAGCCAAACGACTTGATACCACTTCTAGAATTTTTGAAATGCTTCCAGAAGACCTGATATTGCTTTTGGAAGAGTTAAGATGATTCCAGAAAATTTGAGATTATCCCTGGAAGACATGAAATGCTTCCAGGAAACTTGCAATCCTACCAGAAGACTTGATATTGCCTCTGGAAAATTTTAAATGTTTCCAGAGGACTTGGAATGCTACCAAAAGACTTGATACTGCTTCTAGAAAATGTTAAACGCTTCCATAAGATTAGAAACTGCTATTAGAAGAATTGAAATGCACCCAGAAGAGTTGATGTTTCCAGAGGACTTGATGCTGCTTCCAGACGACTTAAAATACTACCAAACGACTTGAGACTGTTTTTAGAAGTTTTGAAATGCTACCAGAAAACATGATATTGGTTCTGGAAGAGTGAAAGTGCTTCCAGAAGACTTGATATTGTCTCTGGAAGAATTTTCCTTTTTTTACTGCCAAATAAATTGGTTTATTTATGTGATCATCAACACAAAACAAGGATGATTCATTCAAGAAATTAACATTTCTGTTCTTACAAAATTTGCTAAGATGCCCCTTTTTATTACAAGCGTGACAAATATAATTTCGGTAACGGCAATTCTCTGCGCGATGATTATTTTTACCACACCGATAACACGGCAACGACCCTCTCATCGCGACTGAGCGGCTGTTGTCCTGCTGCGCCTGCGGTCTACCACCTCCTCTGCTTGATCCTGGACGATTTGGTCCTGCGCGAAGCTTAAGGATCTCACCGGTTTCCTGCTTAACGACCTGCTGCTGACTGAGCCGCTGATCGTTCCGCCATTTTGCAAAAACTCCACGGACTCAGCAATTTCCATCGCCCCCGCGAACGTTAGTTTTTCGTCCTCCCTGATGAGTTTATCCAAAATTCGTCCCGGATTGAAACCAGAAATGAATTTGTCTCTTAGCGCCACGTCCAAGAACGTTTCGAATTTGCAATATGATGCTAATTTTCTTACTCGGACGCCCCATTCTTGCGTATTTTCTTTTTCGTCTTTCATTGCATTGTAAAAATTTGTTCTTTCGACGAAAACAAATTTTTTCGGCTCAAAGTGGTTGTCGAGAACTTGAATTATTTCCGTATATGGCACTCCTTCCGGCGCACGCGGTACCAATAAATTTCCCAACAATAAATAAGCCTCTTCGGATAAACTATTTAATGCCACTGCACGCTTTACCTCATCTTGATTCACCGCATTAGCGATGTAATAGTGCTCCAATCTTCTTTTGTGAATTGACCAGTTGTGTTCATCGCCGGTGTAAATTGAAAAGCAAACGTGGTCCGCACGTGGTCCATCGTTACAACCCATTCGATCGGTAAATTTCCTTCAACCATTAAATCTTACATTTCTTCCTTTTATCCTCGTCGCCAGTTGCAATATTTGTATTTAGGATTTTATTTTAAATTAAATTTACACTTTGACAAACTTAACTTCTTTATTTAAAATACGTTTTACGCGTTTTACATCCAGGGTTGAAATCGTCTCTTATTTTATCTGATACTTTCAATATCTTTAGGACGCATGCGCCCTAACGTACATTACAGAAATGATTCCAGAAGACGTGATACTGCTTCTAGAAGAGTTGTAATATTCCCCCTGGAAGCTTTGAAATACTTTCAAAAGACTTGATTGGTTCTAGACACTTAAAATGGTTTCAAAAGATTTGAAATGCTTTCAGAAGACTTGATACTTCGTCTAGAAGGTTTTAAATGCTTTAAAAACGATTTATTCGGGGTGAACGGTAAATTAAATTGTAGGAGGAACCTGTTTAAATTTGCTTATATTTCAGTTGTTTGATTTCAACCTTCATCAGAGCAGAAATTTACAATTATTTTTTTTTTGAAATTGGTGACAAATTCGTCATAACCGATTAACAGATTAAAACAAAGAAATTTCGTTGATAAAATCTAGAATCGCACGCTAACATTTATTAAGAAAGTTGTTCCTGCAATTTAATTGACCGATCACCACGAATAAATCGTTCCCAAAGATTGCCTTCCACAGTATCGGTCGAAAATACCTTTTCTTGGATTTTAAGTGCTTCCAGAAAATTTTTACAGCTTTTAGAAGATTTGCAATACTTCCAGACGAGTTGACACTGCTTGTAGAAGATTTTAAATGATTCCAGAAGACTTGATATTGTCTCTGGGAAATTTGAAATTTTTCCAGAAGATTAGGAATACTTACAGAAATTTGATATTGCCTCTGGAAATTTTAAAATGTTTCCAGATGATTAGAAACACATCCGCAAGACTTGATACTCTTTCTAGAAGATTTGAAATGTTTTCAGAAGACTTGATATTACCTCTGGAAGGCTTGGAATGCTTCCAGAAGACTTAAAATACTTCCAAAAGAGTACCCATGCAAACTGTTAATGGTTTTATCTGGACTGGAGATATTATTTTCAAATTCTTTTTTTTAATTTTAATCAACTATTGAACTTATTATTCCTAATTCAGTGCAAACATCTGCTCCGAATATATATATTTTTTTAAACAGGCGTTTTGAATTTTTCGTCCCTAATTTAAACATTTTTTTCTTCGAGAATTGTCATTCGTCATTTGAGTCTATTCCCAATTCAGTTTTTTTTGCATCTAGCTCAGTATTGTATACCGTATTAAAATTTAAAACAGTGATTCCCAAAGTGGTGTATTTCGACCCCCAAGGGTCTATTACATCCTGCAAGGAATCTACATCAGCAAAAAAAATTTTGGGGGTCCACGACCATGGATCTCAACATATCCCACTTCCACAGATCGGGGTAGTTGATTTTATTAATCATGCTAGCCCATACAAATATGTATATATTTTTGTGTTATACAATGTATTGCGCCCACAAAGTAAGTCAAAAGTTTAAGAACTTTTGATTTAAAATGATGAAATTAAATTAAATAAAATGTTTTTCCGTTATACAGCCGACTTTCAAGGAACGTATCACTGCTGTATAACAAAGTCTGAACGTAATATATTTTACACAATTTTAAGCTTAATTAAAAAGGTAATTATACAGTATTATATACTTTAAAAAGGTTAAAATAATTCTAGTTCATAAAAAAATAAAATATAAGTACTTCCATTTAAAAAGAAACTCAGATGACTAAAAAAAATGTATGTGTACTATCGGAATTTATGCGAAAAAAAATAATAAAAGCCGTTTTTACTTTTTTGTCTAAAATTTGGAAAATCTCTCTGGAAATCAAAAACGAACAGGGTTATGAACGTTTAGTTTCCGCCGTTCTAGAAGTAACTTAGATTTGCACAACCCATCGAAATTTGCACACCACATATTCTGAGTTACTATTAGCTACAGAACATTTAGTGTAATATAAAGATGTTCAAACAGTCGATGACCAAAATAATAGTTCATTCAATATGGATTATGACGTACATTTTGATAATAATGTATAACTTGTATGTAACCTGTATATGCCACCTGTATAACTATAGAGAGGTACATCGCGATGTAGATCACATTAATTTGAATCGATTTTTCAAATGAAGTTGAAACACTTTAATTTTTATTCCCTTAACCTTTAATGATATTTATCTTATCACAATAATTGAATTCTGAATGTCACAAAGAGAAAAATTTCTCCTCAGTTGTTTCCCAGAATCGCCATTGGACGCTTTTAAACACTTGCGGTTATTACAAACAATATGAAAAAGATTAAAGAAATCGTCTCAAAATAATGTATTCTACATCGCTATATATCTATCTATCCTGCCTAATATCTTTCGGATCAGAGGTATCGGGAAGGGTTGGGTTGTTGCTTTGCACCGTGCCAATGATGACTCTTCATTATTCTTCTCATTTGAACAGGTTTAACGCGAAGTTATGGACATTCCACTGAAAACTGTTAACTCAGATGTAAGATGGTTGTCGACACGTAAAAACTTTGTTGTAGGATTTCAAGAATTCCTACCCGAAATAATCCTTTCTAATTTTATTAAAGAATGTATGTCACGAAGATACTTTGAAATGAATAATAGCTTTGTAATTTAGATTTTTAAAAATTTCCGTCTTTAAAAGCAAGGACAAATTCCCAATTATCTTGCGAGTGAATTTGAAAGAATATTTTCAACATTGGATTGAAGCTGATGTATTCCAAATAACATCAGATATACCTCAATCTCAAAATGAGAGCAAATTATACCAATTATTGGTGATTCATATTTGAAGAAAAATACCCCTGCATAAAGCAAGTTGCGCTTCAATTGTGCTACTTGGGAAACTTATTTATGTGATTATGCATTTTCTGAAATGAAAATTATAAAAACAAATTATTGTTTTAATCTGCCAAATACGCAGACAACATACATATCATGTGTCGACCTCCCAAAATCATATATAGTTATTATTAGTATCTATTTGTAACTAATTAATAATATATATTTCTGGTATATTTGCTTTTTTTATTAACATAATCTATAGAGCAGTATAGTAATTACTTTGCAATCAATAACCAAAATTCCATACTGAATTCTTTTTTTTTCTGAGTCGATTGCTTATTGTTAACATTTTTAGCGATAGATCGTTATTGGTGCAAATGTGAGAACACCGCCAGTGTAAAACAGAAGACAAAAAATAAAAGATCAAAAATAATTGAATTAAACTTAATTGTTTGACGGC
The DNA here is from genome assembly GCA_036711965.1 of Onthophagus sagittarius. NCBI lineage: Eukaryota > Metazoa > Arthropoda > Insecta > Coleoptera > Scarabaeidae > Onthophagus > Onthophagus sagittarius. Next base: position 10,795,390 of record JASERS010000007.1, on the reverse strand, counting down.
GTTCTTCTTTTAAAACTTAATACAACTTTTAATTTACACTATTATTAAAAAAACTAATGAATAAAGCATAGCAGTAATCCCTACTTGAGAAATACCAAATCAAGAGTAACATAGGGGTCAAAAGTTGTACTAAATTTTACAAATAACGAAATAATTTTTTTTTAACATTATAAGCGATCATGAAAATGTTTCAAGTTATGGGAAATTATTTAATTGAAGAAAATAAAATTTAGTTTTAAAAAAGTCGCTTAGTACTCACATCTCTTGTAACTTGGAAGTACGAAGAGAGTGATTTCATGATGTAATAATCCGTTTATAACGGAATAATCGTTTTCTTATATTAAAAAAATATGAGGGTGAGTCACTTTTAAGGGACGCCTATATACAAGAATTAAATACTTCTTACCCAGCTAAATTTTTCCATCTAGCAAAGAACGATTCCCCATTCATATCCGTTGGCTCAAAGAACTTATTTATCGTTAAAGGTAACTTTAAGTTTATCTTTTGAGACACGTTATTATGAGTAAATGATATGGCCATACTTGGTGCATCTAAAATTCAAATAAATCATAATCATCGTAAATAAATCAAAATTGAAGATGTACCTGTGTAATCATCAATACACTCAGCGTTCAACATCTGTTGAATTTGCGCGCCAGCTTCTAAAGTCGGTTCGACGGGTTTAATTTGAATGCTCATTTTGGAAGCTTGTTCGTCGTTCCATAATAATGTAGGAACAAAATTTTGCAAGGGTAAGGAAGTTTTGTTTCCGTAGAATAATCCAAGGCGTCCCAAGTTTTGGCGAAATTCGCTTTTTACGCCGATTTGAATGAGGTCGTTTTCGAAGAGGACGCCGTTATTTTTGCAGACGAATTTTTTCGGGTTATACAAATTATTTTGTGTGGCGCTATTCGATTTTCCGTAAATGTCGCCTAAAACGTCCAAAAGGACCCCGGTGTTTCCGCTACCCGGTTGTGATGTCGGCGGTGTTGATAATCCAAGTAAATCGCCTGATACGGTTGAGGTTGAGTTGTTTACGTCGTTATTGTGGTTTGTGGCCGGAGTGGGACTTTTTCCTTCTTTAATTTCGTTTTCAGGAACACGTCCCGGTTTTTTCTTTTTGAGTACGGCTAAAATGGAGCTTTCCCGTTCGGGGAATGCGGGCATTTCCTCCAAAACGGTGGCTAAAACATCTGGGCTAGCTATAATGCTTAGTTGCAAGTATTCAGAAGCTCGTTGTTGAAGTTCGGCGTCGGCTGAGCGTAAATTACTGTGTTGTTTGAAGACATCTTGAACTTGAGTGCGAATTTCGGGGAATAAATTTACGAATTTGATGTAGGTTGAAAGGAGAAGAGCGCGAGTCATGGGAGAACACAAATGATATTTTGAGTGGAGCAATTGGAATTGAACGGACGGGGAAGAGCGGTGATCCCCGGCTATGAGGTTACCAAACTCTCCTAAAATGTATCCGCCGACTTTAACCATGTTTTCATGACAGGCGGGGGCTTGCAAAGCTTCGAAGACTGTTTTAGCGGCGTATCCTTGCACTTCATCGCGGTTTATTACTATTTGGATAACTCTGTACCAAACCTCCTCAGAGACGTAATCTCCAGCTATTCGAATCAAATTTAAAATCACGTCGACGTACCAAGTGTAATCGGTTGCGTATTTTTCGGCTAAAATCGCAACTTTTAAAACCATCTCTTCGCGAATTGAATAATCGGCAGTTTCGAGATAATTCAACATCTCCTGCACGATCTCTTCAGCGTTAGTTTTATCGCACATCGCGTACAATAAGTCAACAGCTTGTTGCCTCACCGACACGTCTTTTTCCATTTTCATCGATAAAATCACCACTTCTTGGTGCTTTTTAACAGCTTCGTGCGAAAATTCAGACGTGGCCAAATGGCACATCGATTCCAATGCTAAATACCGAAGATTCGTCTCCCTATTACTCAAAAACTGGCCCAATTGGTTACAAGCGCGCACCAACAAATTCGCCTCGCTGTCGTTATGAATGATTAGGCTAATTGCCTCAAAAAGCACCGCATTCTTGGCATTCGAATGCTGTACTTTTTTAGATTTTGGCGGCTCTTGCGCTTTGTTCAATATAGTATCTAAACATTCATTTAAACGGCCTCGAACGCCCGGATCTTCAGCCGGGGGAGTATAATTTTGTAACAATCTTAATAATTTTACAGAGAGCCAAGGTGCTGGTACAAAATAATATGTGTAATCTTGTAAATCTGTGTAACTAGCGGTTACGATCTATAAAAATAAATAATTTTTATTATTAATTTGGTTATTTTTGATGGGAGAATACAAATAACTTTGTATTAACTTCATTTAACCTTCAAAAATTCCGATAATTGAAAGACTATGAGTCAATTAAGAATGGAATTTAAAACGATTAGATTTCGCATAACTTGAAAAAAAAAATTCGATTGTTTCCTTTTACAAGATAACTACTTCGGCGAAAACATTCCAAGATTATTAACCAATAAAAACGTGATGGAAAATTTTGTACGGGCAATAACAAAATTATTTGCTATGTTCTATTCAATGTTTAAAATTTAATAAAAAAACTTACTCTGCTTAATCTTGAAACTGCTAAAGACACGCAACCTTTGTACTCATCAGGGTTTTTCTTAACCAATGCGTCTATTAAACTGGTTGCGGCCGTAACTACACCCATATGTTGATCATTAAGCAAATGGATTATTCTGGAGGTCCATTCGCCTCCTGGTATTATTTCTTGGGACGTGCGGAATAATCGCAACAAACATAATGCGGCGCTTTGTTTCACTACGTCCATAGTATCCCTATAAATTATAATAAAAAAATAATTTTTTAACATAACATATTTAATTTTATCAATTAAGAACAATAATATAAATAATAATTAAAATTATTAATAATTATTCGATAATTTGTAATTAGTTTAGATCCATAGTGCATTTAAAATATTCATAATTCTTCGCGAATTTTATTATTGTCATTGTAAGTAGCGGATTTTATTGGATATTTATGGGGTTACAATTGGGATTTAGTGGTGGTTAAGCGTAATGACTATCCGAGTCAACCCATATAATTGTCCAAATATTTAATGGTAACTCAAATCGGAATATCGCTCATTTGCCAGAAAACCGACATAAATAAAAAAATGTCAATTTAAATAATCGAGTTAATAATTAAGAACAATAATATAAATAATAATTAAAATTATTAATAATTATTCGATAATTTGCAATTTGTTTAGATCCATAGTGCATTTAAAATATTCATAATTCATCACGAATTTTATTATTGTCATTGTAAGTAGCGGATTTTATTGGAAATCTGTGCGGTTACGATTGGGATTTAGTGCTAGTTAAGCGTAATGATTATCTGAGTCAATCCATATAATTGTCCAAATATTTAATGGTAACTTAAATCAGAATATCGCTCATTTGCCAGAAAACCGACATAAATCAAAAAATGTCAATTTAAATAATCGAGTTAATAATTAAGAACAATAATATAAATAATAATTAAAATTATTAATAATTATTCGATAATTTGCAATTTGTTTAGATCCATAGTGCATTTAAAATATTCATAATTCATCACGAATTTTATTATTGTCATTGTAAGTAGCGGATTTTATTGGAAATCTGTGCGGTTACGATTGGGATTTAGTGCTAGTTAAGCGTAATGATTATCTGAGTCAATCCATATAATTGTCCAAATATTTAACGGTAACTTAAATCAGAATATCGCTCATTTGCCAGAAAACCGACATAAATCAAAAAATGTCAATTTAAATAATCGAGTTAATAATTAAGAACAATAATATAAATAATAATTAAAATTATTAATAATTATTCGGTAATTTGCAATTATTTAGTTATGTTTTTATCCATTATCACTAATATGTTATAGAAATATAAAATATTACCATGTACTAAGTGATATTTAAAAAATTTTTATTTACGTCTTAACCGGTTTCGGTAATTACATTACCATCTTCAGAAGAACATGTCATTAAACATATATTTCTTAAAATACAACGTCACAGTGGTATCACGAGGACGACTGCGATGTTTGTGAACACTTAAAATGTATAGTGATTGTTTTAACTTTTAATTTGTTAAATGACATGTTCTTCTGAAGATGGTAATGTAATTACCGAAACCGGTTAAGACATAAATAAAAATTTTTTAAATATCACTTGGTACATGGTAATATTTTATATTTCTAATTTGCAATTAGTTTAGATCCATACTGCATTTAAAATATTCATAATTCTTCGCGAATTTTATTATTGTCATTGTAAGTAGCGGATTTTATTGTAAATCTATGGGGTTACAACTGGGATTTAGTGGTGGTTAAGCGTAATGACTATCTGAGTCAATCCATATAATTGTCCAAATATTTAATGGTAACTCAAATCAGAATATCGCTCATTTGCCAGAAAACCGACATAAATCAAAAAATGTCAATTTAAATAAACGGGTTAATAATTAAGAACAATAACATAAATAATAATTAAAATTATTAATAATTATTCGGTAATTTGCAATTATTTAGTTATGTTTTTATCCATTATCACTAATATGTTATAGAAATATAAAATATTACCATGTACTTAGTGATATTTAAAAATTTTTTATTTACGTCTTAACCGGTTTCGGTAATTACATTACCATCTTCAGAAGAACATGTCATTAAACATATATTTCTTAAAATACAACATCACAGTGGTATCACGAGGACGACTGCGATGTTTGTGAACACTTAAAATGTATAGTGATTGTTTTAACTTTTAATTTGTTAAATGACATGTTCTTCTGAAGATGGTAGTGTAATTACCGAAACCGGTTAAGACGTAAATAAAAATTTTTTAAATATCACTTAGTACATGGTAATATTTTATATTTCTAATTTGCAATTAGTTTAGATCCATACTGCATTTAAAATATTCATAATTCGCCACGAATTTTATTATTGTTATTGTAAGTAGCAGATTTTATTGGAAATCTGTGCGGTTACGATTGGGATTTAGTGCTGGTTAAGCGTAATGATTATCTGAGTCAATCCATATAATTGTCCAAATATTTAATGGTAACTCAAATCAGCATATCGCTCATTTGCCAGAAAATCGACATAAATAAAAAAATGTCAATTTAAATAATCGAGTTAATAATTAAGAACAATAATATAAATAATAATTAAAATTATTAATAATTATTCGGTAATTTGCAATTTGTTTAGATCCATAGTGCATTTAGAATATTCATAATTCTTCGCGAATTTTATTATTGTCATTGTAAGTAGCGGATTTTACTGGAAATCTGTGCGGTTACGATTGGGATTTAGTGCTGGTTAAGCGTAATGATTATCTGAGTCAATCCATATAATTGTCCAAATATTTAATGGTAACTCAAATCAGCATATCGCTCATTTGCCAGAAAATCGACATAAATAAAAAAATGTCAATTTAAATAATCGAGTTAATAATTAAGAACAATAATAATAATTAATAATTAAAATTATTAATAATTATTCGGTAATTTGCAATTATTTAGTTATGTTTTTATCCATTATTACTAATATGTTATAGAAATATAAAATATTACCATGTACTTAGTGATATTTAAAAAATTTTTATTTACGTCTTAACCGGTTTCGATAATTACATTACCATCTTCAGAAGAACATGTCATTAAACATATATTTCTTAAAATACAACATCACAGTGGTATCACGAGGACGACTGCGATGTTTGTGAACACTTAAAATGTATAGTGATTGTTTTAATTTTTAATTTGTTAAATGACATGTTCTTCTGAAGATGGTAATGTAATTACCGAAACCGGTTAAGACGTAAATAAAAATTTTTTAAATATCACTTAGTACATGGTAATATTTTATATTTCTAATTTGCAATTAGTTTAGATCCATACTGCATTTAAAATATTTATAATTCATCACGAATTTTATTATTGTCATTGAAAGTAGCGGATTTTATTGGAAATCTATGGGGTTACAATTGGGATTTAGTGGTGGTTAAGCGTAATGACTATCTGAGTCAATCCATATAATTATCCAAATATTTAATGGTAACTCAAATCAGCATATCGCTCATTTGCCAGAAAACCGACATAAATAAAAAAATGTCAATTTAAATAATCGAGTTAATAATTAAGAACAATAATATAAATAATAATTAAAATTATTAATAATTATTCGATAATTTGCAATTTGTTTAGATCCATAGTGCATTTAAAATATTCATAATTCTTCGCGAATTTTATTATTGTCATTGTAAGGAGCGGATTTTATTGGAAATCTTTGGGGTTACAATTGGGATTTAGTGGTAATTAAGCGTAATGACTATCTGAGTCAATCCATATAATTGTCCAAATATTTAATGGTAGCTCAAATCAGAATATCGCTCATTTGCCAGAAAACCGACATAAATCAAAAAATGTCAATTTAATTAAACGGGTTAATAATTAAGAACAATAATAGAAATAATAATTAAAATTATTAATAATTATTCGGTAATTTGCAATTATTTAGTTATGTTTTTATCCATTATCACTAATATGTTATAGAAATATAAAATGTTACCATGTACTAAGTGATATTTAAAAAATTTTTATTTACGTCTTAACCGGTTTCGGTAATTACATTACCATCTTCAGAAGAACATGTCATTAAACATATATTTCTTAAAATACAACATCACAGTGGTATCACGAGGACGACTGCGATGTTTGTGAACACTTAAAATGTATAGTGATTGTTTTAACTTTTAATTTGTTAAATGACATGTTCTTCTGAAGATGGTAATGTAATTACCGAAACCGGTTAAGACGTAAATAAAAATTTTTTAAATATCACTTAGTACATGGTAATATTTTATATTTCTAATTTGCAATTAGTTTAGATCCATACTGCATTTAAAATATTTATAATTCATCACGAATTTTATTATTGTCATTGAAAGTAGCGGATTTTATTGGAAATCTATGGGGTTACAATTGGGATTTAGTGGTGGTTAAGCGTAATGACTATCTGAGTCAATCCATATAATTATCCAAATATTTAATGGTAACTCAAATCAGCATATCGGTCATTTGCCAGAAAATCGACATAAATAAAAAAATGTCAATTTAAATAATCGAGTTAATAATTAAGAACAATAATATAAATAATAATTAAAATTATTAATAATTATTCGGTAATTTGCAATTATTTAGTTATGTTTTTATCCATTATCACTAATATGTTATAGAAATATAAAATATTACCATGTACTAAGTGATATTTAAAAAATTTTTATTTACGTCTTAACCGGTTTCGGTAATTACATTACCATCTTCAGAAGAACATGTCATTAAACATATATTTCTTAAAATACAACATCACAGTGGTATCACGAGGACGACTGCGATGTTTGTGAACACTTAAAATGTATAGTGATTGTTTTAACTTTTAATTTGTTAAATGACATGTTCTTTTGAAGATGGTAATGTAATTACCGAAACCGGTTAAGACGTAAATAAAATTTTTTTAAATATCACTTAGTACATAGTAATATTTTATATTTCTAATTTGCAATTAGTTTAGATCCATACTGCATTTAAAATATTCATAATTCATCACGAATTTTATTATTGTCATTGAAAGTAACGGATTTTATTGGAAATCTATGGGGTTACAATTGGGATTTAGTGGTGGTTAAGCGTAATGACTATCTGAGTCAATCCATATAAATATCCAAATATTTAATGGTAACTCAAATCAGCATATCGCTCATTTGCCAGAAAATCGACATAAATAAAAAAATGTCAATTTAAATAATCGAGTTAATAATTAAGAACAATAATATAAATAATAATTAAAATTATTAATAATTATTCGGTAATTTGTAATTAGTTAAGATCCAAAGTGTATTTAAAATATTCATAATTCTTCGCGAATTTTATTATTGTCATTGAAAGTAGCGGATTTTATTGGAAATCTATGGGGTCACAATTGTTATTTAGTGGTGGTTAAGCGTAATGACTATCTGAGTCAATCCATATAATTGTCAAAATATTTAATGGTAACTCAAATCAGAATATCGCTCATTTGCCAGAAAACCGACATAAATCAAAAAATGTCAATTTAAATAATCGAGTTTAAAATCATCGTAACTACGAAAGTAACAATGTTTGTGTATAAGAATATATCTTTTTGCGTATGTTGATGTATTCTAACAAATAAGCGATGATTCAATTAGTTTTGCAGAAATACGATATAAATTCAATTTTATTGTTCACCAAACAATTATTTCAAATTTAGTAATGGACAATGAGTAAGTATTTTGAGACTCCGATTCAGAAAGTAATAATGGTATGGATAAAAATAATTTTTGAATACTTGTAGAATTAATGACTTGCTTAACTGAGTCAACGCTAAATTATTCATGCAGTTTGAACTTGACGATAAGAATATTAAAATATGCATTCAAGATATGGAAGGAATGAATTGATAAAAGGAAAAATTCGATAAAATTTTAGCAAATGCTTGAATTGGTTAATTTTAAATTTTAATTTTTTACGTATAGTACAACCAAATATCACTTCCGATATGGGCGAAAGTGATAATAACTTTTTATATCAAATACAACATCCTGCAAAACATTTCCGCAAAATACCAAGAATACATATAATTTGTAATATGTGTTTGTATTTAGAGATGTAGATATTATAGGGAGCAATAAGAGCAATTCGGGGTGAACGATTACGATTTGTTTAAAGAAATAACTTTATAAAAAGTTTATATTCGGGTTATTGGTTATAACGTTCCTTCGAGAATTTTTTATTGTTAATTTTTGAAATTAACGCTTGCAAAACAACTAACTATTATTAAAGAAGAAAAGATCAACTAATGAGCAATATTATATCGATAAAACAGCGACGTGTCGTTTTGAATATGTGAATTTATTCGGTTTGTTTATGCTTGTATAAAAATACAGAACCATGATAATAACTTTGTCCGAATCGAAATTTTTATTATTTCGGTATTTTACTTTTTTAATAATCATGAATTATTAGAGATTATATCTTTCATAAATTACAAGTAGGTTGAGACTAATCTCGGCCGATTACGTAGACGTCGTTAGAGATAGTTTTACTTCAATTCAAACAGAGTTGTCAAACCAGTTTGTAAAGTACTTTATTTCAAAAACTAATCATTGTAATAGCCTTCATTAAAAAAATTTCTTCAGGTGCAAGGCTAAACCTAACTCAACCCAACCAAACCCTGTATGTTTGAATAAGAACCGTCCTAAGATATTCGGCGTCTCAAGGTTGGGTTGGACGAACGAATCGAATTCGCCGCTTTTCATACAAAATTCAATGCCAAAGAAAAAGTTCTGCACCTCAGAGGGAACATTGGGTACATTTATGATGGGGACACCATGCATTTCATTGCAAAAACGGGGCTCAGGGTAGTAGGGACTCTTCCTCCATACATAAGTATACACAACACAATCAAAAATATTACGATATAAAGTCTGGTCAAATCGGTCAAACTGACAATTTTGACTTGAAAAAATCGGAACTGACAAAACAGGTTTTGTAATGCAAAGCTATGCTATAAGTAATAGTATCCAGAATTAAACCCAGATTCCTCACTTCAATCAGGAATAAATGGGGCATAGTGTCAACACATACCAAAAACGTCGGCGAAAGATCGAATATTTCTGAATACTTCTTCAATTAATATTATATATTTGGGTTCAGATTATATTTTGATGAATATTGGATTAACATTCGTATAAAGTCGTAATGTTGTATTTAAATTTGTGTAAACAATATCAAATGAAGTATAATTCCCCTAAAAAGGGTATTGTTGTGAAATCAATTATCACTTCTAAGTTAAGCTCAAGATGTCAAGTGGATCTGATCGATTAGCAATCGAATTGGATGGCGATTAAAAGTTTATTTTAGTATATCAGGGCCGCTTAATAAAGTTTGTCCAGCTACGACCATTAAAAGCTAGGACAATGGAGGAAGTGTAATCATTTGCCATAAGTATTGTTTATTTGTTAATTTTAACCAGGGTATCAATAAGTTTCAAGCAGATTCAAGGAAATAATCTACGTCGTCTTCGAAATCGTGCCATAAGTGTTGTTTTTCGTCTTCGAAGTCAGCCGAGCGTATTTTTTTACAAATTTTCGACGTTTTCGAAGTCGATTGATAATAATTCTATCATGTATTGCAAGCAAATTAAGAAAAATAATGTTGGCTGACTCCGAAGACATCGACCGGAATAAGTATTGTTCATGGTAATTGGGGCGGTCGACGTCTTCGAAGTCGGCCAAATATATTTCTTTTATACGATCTCCATAGACATCACACACAACTACTGAAATTTATAGAAGAAATGAGGTTGGCTGTCTTTGAAGACGTCGGCTGCCCCAAGTATCATAAACAATATCTTTATCGATCGTCGTTTTCGTAGTAAGAATTATTTCCACCAATGTACTTGGAGTTCATTGAAAAAATTGTGTCGGTCGAGTTCAAAAACGTCCAAAGCATCATTAACAATACTTAAGGGGTTACATCACTTTGAAATTTACGAGAAATTGAAATATTTTGAAATTCAATAAAAATTCAAAATATTACCGAAATTATAGCAATTAGAAGTGGAACGCTTTGGAGTGAATCGAATCAAATTCTTGAGATTGACGTATTTGAGAGTAAAAGTGTAAGAGAGCAATATTGTTCAAAATTATATTTCCAAGTTCTTCGAAAATAACCTAAAATTTGATAAATAAATTCATCAAATTTTCGTGTTTTTTTTTAATATTGATTCATCTGAGATCAAAAGAATACCTAAGGTAGCAATATTGTTCAAAATAAAATTTCCCTTTATCAAGTTAGAAAACGAAATTCATAAAATTTTTACATTTTCGTATTTTCCTTGATATTGACGTACCTGGGAGCTAAAGTATAAGTTGTTTATTGCTTAGAAGAACGTACTCAAAATAACAGCGAAACTCGAAACTGCTATTTTTCAACTGGTGTACACGATATCTCAAGATCTACTCAACTGATTTGGTTCAAATTTATGACGTAGGATTTTTTCAATTAGATGTCAGGTTCAAAAGTTATGAATTTCTTAAAATAAAAATTTCGATGAAAATTTGAGTTTTTTTCAAACAGCTATCATATCGTCAAACTTTTATATTTCCTTTGAATCCCTACTTAGGCTTAGCTAGATACCATCAACTACGGTTTTTAAAATAGTGTCCTACTGATCGAATCACATCTCCGTCATTTTTTATATTTTGTTATTCGTTAATATCACAAATTATTTACAAAACTGCAATGTATATGTTGCTTCATAATTTTACTGGTTTCGTTTGAAAAAATGTTTATTTTTCTACCTATTTATTCAAGCGACAAGGTGGTGTAAAGGGGAACAACAGGGTGAATGGGTCGAAAGATTTTGTTTTACTCATGCATTGTAGATATACAAAAGTTAATGGGATGGAAAGTATGCACTTTGAATTTTATTTAGAGATACATTGTATAAAGCAGTGTTTCTCAACATTTTCTTTGCAACAACTCCCTGTAAGAATTTTTATTATTGCATCGACCCCCTTGAAAATAGAACAAATCCCATACATTACATTTTTAATAACGACAAAAAAAGATCGCTGAAGTTTCGATAGTTAGGATTTCCAGAATGCCAAGTGCAGAAGCCAAAATACGTGAAGCTGTGACTAAAAGCTATATCGACCCCCCAGCATCATTCATCGATCCCGTTATAAAACGCTGGTTTAAAGTATAGTAGGGAACTCTAACACTCTACAGGAAAGAACCACTTTGAAAAATGACCTGAATACCAAAATGGAAAGTGCTTCTTTCATGTACATTGTTAGAGTTTTCCTTGCAACTTTACTTCAAACAACGTATTTCGAAATAAAATTATTCCTAAATAAAGTTCAAAGTGCGTACTTTCTAAGCCATTAACGTGTCTACAATGTATGAGTGAAGCAGAAGAAAATCTTCATTGACTTGTTGGTTGAAATTCGTGGAAGAAATAATCATGGTCGACTTCAAAGACATATCAAGTATTATAAACAATACATTAAATTTATCCTGGTTGAAATTATTAAAAAAATACGTTCGGCCGTCTACGAAGAAGTCGGCCGTTCCAAATACCATGAACAATATTTATGGCGGCCGATGTCTTCGAAGTCGGCCGAAATTATTTCTCTCAATCTACTTGCAATTGATGATAGAAATATTTTTGGTCGATTTCAACACGTCGGCCGCCCCCAGTACCATGGGCAATACTTATAGTGAGCGATGTCTTTGAAATCGGCCATAATTATTTCTTTTAACCTATATTTTATAGTATTAATATTTTAGATCGACTTTGAAGACAGCCGCATTAGATATTGCTCACGATACTTAGCACTGTTGACATTTGTAAAGTCGACCAAGAAAATTTCTTTAATAAATTTTAGAGAGGTTAAGAGAAACAATCTGAAATATCGCAAAAAATGCACTGTCTACTTTGTTTAAAATGAAATAATTGAAATTAGTCACTACCACTACCACATTATTGCGATATTTGAGCAAACGTTTAAATTAAAAAAGTTGATAAGACATTATTGAAAAAGGATGTGTTCAAATAACAAATAGAGTTCCGGTTAAAAGTCTTAACAGACAATTAGGAATGTTATTTAGCAACTTATATTTGTCCAAAATACAAAACGAACCTGTTTGAAACATTTAATAAATAAACAGAATGATAACACAGATTTCTGTTAGCGATTGTGGCCAAAATAACCAATAATTATTAAGTTATCCAATTTATATAATGTTTCATTACTTACAAAAATTATATTATTATTATTTTGTTTATATAAAAAATAAAAAAGAATAATTGTAATCATACTATTATTTTATTCATTCTTTAACAACTTTTATAATATAGTGATTGTTTGAAGTTGTTTATTTTTTATAAACAAAATAATATGTTGATAACTAATGGAACATTGCATAAATTGGATAACTAGATAACTAATGGTTTGTCACTGAACAAGAGATCCAATTCAAATATTGTTTTGAAATTGATAATGACAAATTAGAAACAAATAATGTTGATTATTTGAAAATAAGTTGATTTTTAAAGTTAAATCTTCCAAAATTGCCCTATTACTAATGCACTACCCTGTATATTAAGATAAAAAACCTTCTTACCGAAATGATCGCTATCAATCATATTTCTCGTAACCTCCTAGCAATTCATGGTAGAAATATTTTTGTACGACTTCGTAGACGTTGGTCACCCCCCAATATCATAAGCAATAGCTATAGCGGCCGACGTCCCCAAAGTCGACCGAGAATATTACTACTGAATATTAATATTGCTGAATTGTAAGTAGGTAAACAAAAATAGTCTCGGCGGACTTCGAAAATGTCAGCCGACTGTTACTCTTGTAACCTGCTTACAATTCATGGTTCTAGGGCGACTACGAAGATGTCGGCCTTCCTACCGTTAATAATATTTATGACGACTGATGTCTACAAAGTCGGCCAAGATTATTTCTCTAGATCTGATTAAAATTTAGGTATACCCTGGTTGAAATTTGTAACAGAAATACGCTCGGTCGACTTCGAATACGTCGGCCATTCAAAATACCATCATATTTCTTCCGTGAATTTCAAACAGTGAAGAGAAAAATGCCGATCAATTCCGAAGACGTCTTCTAAGTCAACCAAAAATACTTTTACCACAAATTTCAAGCAAGTTAAGAGAAAGAAAGTCGATTAACTGTTTCTCTATTTGAAATGATAAAATTAGTCAGATTAACCATATCAATGAGGCCATACTGGCCATACCCTACACTACCACATTATTGCGATATGTGAGCAAAAATGAAATTAATAAGAGAGCTGATAAGACATTATTGGAAAAGGATGTGCTTAAATTACCATTATTTATATTATTTAGTGCCTTATTTGGATATGAAACGAATTTGTGCCAAATTGAACAATTAAAATAAAAAATTGATTTGAAATTAATAACAAATAAAAAACAGAAATAAATAATGTTGTATTACACAAAAAATTAGATTAAAAAAAATGATTTTTAAAGAGTAAAAAATTGTCTTATTATAAATACACCATCCTGTATATTAAGATAATTAATCATCTTAATATTTACAATTTCGTCCCAAATATAGTCGGCCGAAATGATTGCCCTCAATCATATTTCTCATAACCTCCTAGCAATTCATGGTAGAAATATTTTTGTTCGACTTCATAGACGTCAGTCACCCCCCAATATCATGAGCAATAGTTATAGCGGCCGACGTCCCCAAAGTCGACCAAGAATATTACTATTGAATATTAATATTACTGAATTGTAAGCAGGTAAACAGAAGTAGTCTTGGCCGCCATAAGCATTGTTTATGGTACTTTGTGGGACCGACTGTTACTCTTGTAACCTGCTTAGAATTCATGGTTCTAGGTCGACTACGAAGATGTCGGCCTCCCTACCGTTAATAATATTTATGACGACCGATGTCTACAAAATCGGTCAAGATTATTTCTCTAGATCTGATTAAAATTTAGGTATACCCTGGTTGAAATTTATAACAGAAATACGCTCGGTCGACTTCGAATACGTCGGCCATTCAAAATACCATCATATTTCTTCCATGAATTTCAAACAGTGAAGAGAAGAATGTCGATCAATTTGAAGACGTCTTCTAAGTCAACCAAAAATACTTTTACCACAAATTTCAAGCAGGTTAAGAGAAAGAAAGTCGATTAACTGTTTTTTCTATTTGAAATGATAAAATTAGTCAGATTAACCATATCAATGAGGCCATACTGACACCCAACACTACCACATTATTGTGATATGTGAGCAAAAATGAAATTAATAAGAGAGCTGATAAGACATTATTGGAAAAGGATGTGCTTAAATTACCATTATTTATATTATTTAGTGCCTTATTTGGATATGAAACGAATTTGTGCCAAATTTAACAAATAAAATAAAAAATTGATTTGAAATTAATAATAAATAAAAGACAGAAATAAATAATGTTGTATTACACAAAAAATTAGATTTAAAAAAATGATTTTTAAAGAGTAAAAAATTGTCTTATTATAAATACACCATCATGTATATTAAGATAATTAATCATCTTAATATTTACAATTTCGTCCCAAATATAGTCGGCCGAAATGATTGCCCTCAATCATATTTCTCGTAACCTCCTAGCAATTCATGCTAGAAATATTTTTGTTCGACTTCATAGACGTCGGTCACCCCCCAATATCATGAGCAATAGTTATAGCGGCCAACGTCCCCAAAGTCGACCAAGAATATTACTATTGAATATTAATATTACTGAACTGTAAGCAGGTAAACAGAAGTAGTCTCGGCCGCCATAAGTATTGTTTATGGTACTTTGTGAGACCGACTGTTACTCTTGTAACCTGCTTATAATTCATAGTTCTAGGTCGACTATGAAGATGTCGGCCTCCCTACCGTTAATAATATTTATGACGACTGATGTTTACAAAGTCGGCCAAGATTATTTCTCTAGATCGGATTAAAATTTAAGTATACCCTGATTGAAATTTATAACAGAAATACGCTCGGTCGACTTCGAAGACGTCGGCCATTCAAAATACCATCATATTTCTTCCGTGAATTTCAAACAGTAAAGAGAAAAATGTCGATCAATTCCGAAGACGTCTTCTAAGTCAACCAAAAATACTTTTACCACAAATTTCAAGCAAGTTAAGAGAAAGAAAGTCGATTAACTGTTTCTCTATTTGAAATGATAAAATTAGTCAGATTAACCATATCAATGAGGCCATACTCGCCATACCCTACACTACCACATTATTGTGATATGTGAGCAAAAATGAAATTAATAAGAGAGCTGATAAGACATTATTGGAAAAGGATGTGCTTAAATTACCATTATTTATATTATTTAGTGCCTTATTTGGATATGAAACGAATTTGTGCCAAATTTAACAAATACAGTGAAAAATTGATTTGAAATTAATAATAAATAAAAAACAGAAATAAATAATGTTGTATTACACAAAAAATTAGATTAAAAAAAATAATTTTTAAAGAGTAAAAAATTGTCTTATTATAAATACACCATCCTGTATATTAAGATCATTAATCATCTTAATATTTACAATTTCGTCCCAAATATAGTCGGCCGAAATGATTGCCCTCAACCATATTTCTCGTAACTTCTTAGCAATTCATGGTAGAAATATTTTTGTTCGACTTCATAGACGTCGGTCACCCCCCAATATCATGAGCAATAGTTATAGCGGCCGACGTCCCCAAAGTCGACCAAGAATATTATTATTGAATATTAATATTACTGAATTGTAAGCAGGTAAACAGAAGTAGTCTCGGCCGCCATAAGTATTGTTTATGGTACTTTGTGGGACCGACTGTTACTCTTGTAACCTGCTTACAATTCATGGTTCTAGGTCGACTATGAAGATGTCGGCCTCCCTACCGTTAATAATATTTATGACGACTGATGTCTACAAAGTCAGCCAAGATTATTTCTCTAGATCTGATTAAAATTTAAGTATACACTGATTGAAATTTATAACAGAAATACGCTCAGTCGACTTCGAAGACGTCGGCCATTCAAAATACCATCATATTTCTTCCGTGAATTTCAAACAGTGAAGAGAAGAATGTCGATCAATTCCGAAGACGTCTTTTAGGTCAACCAAAAATATTTTTACCACAAATTTCATTTTTTTGTATTATTTAGTACCTTATTCGGATACGAAACGAATTTGTGCCAAATTGAACAATTAAAATAAAAAATTGATTTGAAATTAATAATAAATAAAAAACAGAAATAAATAATGTTGTATTACACAAAAAATTAGATTAAAAAAAATGATTTTTAAAGAGTAAAAAATTATCTTATTATAAATACACCATCCTGTATATTAAGATCATTAATCATCTTAATATTTACAATTTTGTCCCAAACATAGTCGGCCGAAATTATTGCCCACAATCATATTTCTCGTAACTTCCTAGCAATTCATGGTAGAAATATTCTTCTTTGACTTCGTAGACGTCGGTCACCCCCCAATATCATGAGCAATAGTTATAGCGGCGGACGTCCCCAAAGTCGACCAAGAATATTACTATTGAATATTAATATTATTGAATTGTAAGCAGGTAAACAGAAATAGTCTCGGCGGACTTCGAAAATCTCAGCCGCCATAAGTATTGTTTATGGTACTTTGGGCGACCGACTGTTACTCTTGTAACCTGCTACAATTCATGGTTCTAGGTCGACTACGAATACGTCGGCCGCCCATTAATAATATTTATGACGACTGATGTCTACAAAGTCGGCCAAGATTATTTCTCCAGATCTGATTCAAATTCAGGTATACCCTGGTTGAAATTTATAACAGAAATACGCTCGGTCGACTTCAAAGACGTCAGCCATTCAAAATACCATCATATTTCTTCCGTGAATTTCAAACAGTGAAGAGAAAAATGTCGATCAATTCCGAAGACGTCTTCTAAGTCAACCAAAAATATTTTTACCAGAAATTTTAAGCAGGTTAAGAGTAATAAAGTCGATTAACTGTTTCTTGATTTGAAATGATAAAATTAATCAGATTAACCATATCAATGAGGCCATAGTGACACCCTACACCACCACATTATTGCGATATGTGAGCAAAAATGTAATTAATAAGAGAGCTGATAAGACATTATTGGTAAAGGATGTGGTTAAATTACTATTATTTAGCACCTTATTTGGATATGAAACGAAGTTACGGCAAATTAAAATAAAGTGAAAAATTGATTTGAAATTGATAATCATTAAAAATAGAAATAAATAATGTTGTATTACACAAAAATTAGATAAAAAAAAGATTTTTAAGGACTAAAAAAAATTGTCTTATTATAAACACACCATCCTGTATATTAAGATAATTAATCATCTCAAAATAAAAACCGTTAATAATATTTATGACGACTGATGTCTACAAAGTCGGACAAGATTATTTCTCTAGATCTGATTCAAATTCAGGTATACCCTGGTTGAAATTTATAACAGAAATACGCTCGGTCGACTTCGAAGACGTCGGCCATTCAAAATACCATCATATTTCTTCCGTGAATTTCAAACAGTGAAGAGAAAAATGCCGATCAATTCCGAAGACGTCTTCTAAGTCAACCAAAAATATTTTTACCACAAATTTCATTTTTTTATATTATTTAGTACCTTATTCGGATACGAAACGAATTTGTGCCAAATTGAACAATTAAAATAAAAAATTGATTTGAAATTAATAATAAATAAAAAACAGAAATAAATAATGTTGTATTACACAAAAAATTAGATAAAAAAAATGATTTTTAAAGAGTAAAAAATTGTCTTATTATAAATACACCATCCTGTATATTAAGATCATTAATCATCTTAATATTTACAATTTCGTCCCAAATATAGTCGGCCGAAATGATTGCCCTCAGTCATATTTCTCGTAACTTCCTAGCAATTCATGGTAGAAATATTTTTGTTCGACTTCATAGACGTCGGTCACCCCCCAATATCATGAGCA
Organism: Onthophagus sagittarius; assembly: GCA_036711965.1. Classification (NCBI taxonomy): domain Eukaryota; kingdom Metazoa; phylum Arthropoda; class Insecta; order Coleoptera; family Scarabaeidae; genus Onthophagus; species Onthophagus sagittarius. The sequence continues at coordinate 10,776,728 of JASERS010000007.1, read as the reverse complement.
ATAGTTATAGCGGCCGATGTCGCCAAAGTCGACCAAGAATATTACTATTGAATATTAATATTACTGAATTGTAAGCAGGTAAACAGAAATAGTCTCGGCCGCCATAAGTATTGTTTATGGTACTTTGTGGGACCGACTGTTACTCTTGTAACCTGCTTATAATTCATGGTTCTAGGTCGACTATGAAGATGTCGGCCTCCCTACCGTTAATAATATTTATGACGACTGATGTTTATAAAGTCGGCCAAGATTATTTCTCTAGATCGGATTAAAATTTAAGTATACCCTGATTGAAATTTATAACAGAAATACGCTCGGTCGACTTCGAAGACGTCGGATATTCAAAATACCATCATATTTCTTCCGTGAATTTCAAACAGTGAAGAGAAAAATGCCGACCTGCTTACAATTCATGGTTCTAGGTCGACTACGAAGATGTTGGCCGCCCTACCGTTAATAATATTTATGACGACTGATGTCTACAAAGTCATCCAAGATTATTTCACTAGATGTGATTAAAATTTAGGTATACCATGCTTGAAATTTATAACAGAAATACGCTCGGTCGACTTCGAAGACGTCGGCCATTCAAAATACCATCATATTTCTTCCATGAATTTCAAACAGTGAAGAGAAAAATGTCGATCAATTCCGAAGACGTCTTCTAAGTCAACCAAAAATATTTTTACCACAAATTTCAAGCAGGTTAAGAGAAAGAAAGTCGATTAACTGTTTCTCTATTTGAAATGATAATATAATTGAAATTATTCAAATTAACCATATCAATGAGGCCATACTGACACCCAACACTACCACATTATTGCGATATGTGAGCAAAAATGAAATTAATAAGAGAGCTGATAAGACATTATTGAAAAGGATGTGCTTAAATTACTATTATTTATATTATTTAGCACCTTATTTGGATATATAACAATGTTTTTTGCCAAATTTAACAAATAAAATGATGAATTATATGTAAAAAAAACAAATTTGGAAAAAACTGAAATAAAAGATTCAATTCAAATACTGATTTGAAAATGATAATAAAAAATCAGAAATAAATAATGTTGTATAACACAAAAAATAGATTTAAAAAAATGATTTTTAAAGACTAAAAAAAAATTGTCTTATTATAAATACATCATCTTGTATATTAAGATAATTAATCATCTTAATAGATAAGATTTGCTATAATTAAAGCAAAAAATCTTAATCCCAATGATGTAATTCTTATTAAATTAAAATAAAAATAATTTATACTCACCCTGAAACGAGTAGTTTTGGAATTTCATTCCCAAAAGCTTCGGCCATTTCTTTGCTGCCAATATTCGCTATACATTGTAAAGCTAAATTAACATGAATTGGATTTCTAGATTGCAAATCGTTCTTAATGCTCTGTATAATCAGTTTAATAAGCTCGCTGTTTGTGTTGACTAGCACAGATATGAATAAATAACCCTAAAATGTTAATAATCATTAAAATCGTAATTTAAATTTGTTTAATAATAATCTTACAATCTGTTTCTCTGAGTATTTATTAGAGGACAAGAGGTTGACCGCCTCCATGTGTCCAAAATCGATGTCATGACCCAAAAGAAATATAAATAACAGTTTGCAAACGTATTTTTTCTTTTGGTACCCATCTAAGGTTCTGTCACCTTTAAATTTACTTCTTATGTTAGCTAATTCCTTGTTGATTCTTTTTATTTCCGCCTCTTTGCTCTTGCCTAAAAATTAAATCGTATCGTTAGATTAAACGGAAGCGATTTAATAATTTTCTTATATATGGTTAAATCACAAAGTTCACTTACAGTTTCTTATGTCAGATATAAATACTGCAAGGCCTCGCATGCCATCTCCTCGAACAGCTGGCATTTTAAGGGGGCTGCCGACCACCAAGATTATTAAAAACCTGAAAATGAAACGTTATTATTTTAAAATTTGACCCACATCTCACCCCGTCGTACCCAAAATAACAAAAAGGTCAAATGACCCTCCCCCTGGCCAACAAATCTAAGAATCTAAACCGATTTTGACAATCAAAAATGCCACGTTATGAGTTCACGTACCTTATAGATCTTTACAGTAACGATCGACCGACCAAATTACACACTTAAACGTACCAAAAATGTCCCAATTCCTACCCAACACCCTATTTACAAATTACTCTACGTTATAATGCGAAAGAAGGAGGCGCTACAAACCGGTGTCATGTCACGACAAAGTCGGTAATGCAGGAAATCGCTGCTAATAGGCCAGAGGTAAATGATAGCCTAATTTTTCTCCCTCTTTTTATCGCATTATAACAAAGATATTTTCTCTTTGTCACGTTTAATACAAATACAACAAATAGATGGCGTAAATGTGTTACAGGAAACTGTACAAATTGACAAGATTATTTATCAAAAAAGTTTAAAGAGGGAGCCACCTTTTTTGCATTATCCTAATTCCTTTATTTATTTATTGGTTTTGTATTTATTTTCTTCTTTCCAGGAATAATAACAAACTAAAAATTTATTATAATAATTTATATTATATTAATAATTTTTAGCCTAAAATATTTCCAAATTTATACAACTGCAGCTGTGGATGCACTTCCAGCAGCGGTGATGCGGTTTAATAGGGATCTTGCTAGCGTTCTGGACTGGTCTAGATGCCATGGCTTGGGTTTAAATGTGGCAAAGACTTAGGCTATTGCTTTTGGATCAAGGCCTCTGGTAACAAAATTTTACTCCCTTAACAATACCTATTTGTCACTTGACGGTAATATTATACAATTCTCTCGAACTGTTAAAAACTTGGGTGTGATGATGGATTCTGCATTGTCCTGGCAGCCCCAGATTCAGTCTATCTGTAGGAAGGTCTATTTCTGTTTCTACTCCCTACGCAAGCTTGGTTGTTTCCTTCCACCTACTGTTCGTCGTAACCTTTGTTACTCTTTAATTCTTCCCCATTTGGACTATGCCGATACCGTATACCCGGACCTTTCGATTGGTCTTCGTAACAAATTAGAGAGGTTACAAAATAATTGTGTGCGCTTTATCTTCGATCTGAGAAAATGTGAGCATGTTACACCTTATCGTAATCACCTCGAAATGCTTACCGTTGAGAACCGTAGATCTTTCCGTATACTAACTACCTTATACAAGATTCTTTCCTCTCAGTCTCCAATCTATCTGTTCACTACATTTGAGTTCATGGCCTCTCGCGGTCTTCCTACTAGAGCACAATCTGGTGTCTCACTCATGTTTCCGATTCATCGTACCGAAATATATCACGGGTCATACACAGTGCAAGCTATAACTCTCTGGAATAACTTACCCACTGAGTTGCGGGAAGCCCGTAGTTTTTCTGTATTCAGAGCATCGCTTAAAGATCGCTTGTTGTCACAACAGTTGTCTCAGACTGTTTCCTGATTTAATCTGCCTCTTCTCTTTCCGTTCTCAGCTGACAGCTTTATTTCTTCTTCTCCAATCATTTTTCTTTTATTTAATTCGTGTCTCTTTCCTTCTTATTCTTGCGTACTCTTTTTCTAATACTTTATACATAAATTTATTATTTTTTTTACTTATATTCGCCATATCAATTTATTTTTTTTTAACATACATTGCTGATTGGGTCGTTTTGAAAACATCGCCTCTGGCGATAAATCGACCTTTTGTTAACCTTGTACCAATGTTAAGGAATGATGTGTACATTTTTTTTTCTTTTATTGTATATCTTGGTGGCAATAAATTGTATTGTATTGTATTGTATAGTTTTTATTACACCATTCAATTATATGTAAGAAAATGTGTTGTCTTTAATAACAGTTGTTGGTACATAACTTTTTTTTTCGAATTATTTTGATTTTAAGTGTTTTTGCTACTGCAAATGTTTCTTTGGAGAGCACGTACTTTGAATTGAGATTTGTTACTGGTTCTAGAAGACTTGATATTGTTTAAAAAGCATTGAAATATTTACAGAAGACTTACAATGCTTCTAGAAGTCTTGAAATGCTTCCAGAAGACTTGCAATTATTTCAGAAGACTTGATACTGTACCTGGAAGACTTAAAATACTTCCAGAAGACGTGATACTGCGTCTACAAGACTTAATATTGCTTCCAGAAGCATTGAAATATTTTTGAAATGTTTAAAGTACAAGGAACACAAAAAAGCCAAGTGGCGAAACGTCTACCCCTGTCCACAGGGAATAATCAAGAAGATGAACGGATGATACCTCGGATCAACCAGAACACATACTTCTCCATCCGTGAAGCACTACGAATATGTCCCACGTAACTGGTTCATTAGAACTTCTTTAGGTTCCACTACTCGTAGACGCTTGAAATTTTGGTATCATGGGTTGTTCATTCTGATCTTTTAGCCTAAAATATTTCCAAGATGGCCACCATTTTCGATCTACCGGAAGTAGACCTCAACTTCGTTATTTTAAATAGAATCTTATAGTTTTTATTACACCATTCAATTATATGTATCATTGACATATCATTGATGACAAGGGTGTGGTTCCCGTCCACAATATTGCCGACCACTCCCTTATATTTGTTAAATTTGATTTTTCTAAGTCTCAATATCAACCACCTCGTTCTATTCGTTACAGAGATTTTATTTTAATCATTTTTGTCTTGCTGATTTTGAGCGAGACTTGGCTGCTACTCCGTGGGCTGATATCTTATATCTGAATGATATTGATGATAAGGTTTCACTCTTCAACTACTACATGTTACTTCTCTTCGATTTACATGCACCTGTTAAAACTATTTCATCCAGGCGAGGATACCGTCCTTGGGTGACTGATAATCTTAAATTCCTGATGAAATATAGGGATGAGGCTTATCTAAAATATAAAAAATCCAAACTTCCTGCGGACTTTTCGTACTATAAAGAGTTACGTAATTTTACAAATTCTTGTATTCAGAGAGAGAAAAGGGCATATATAGAGTCCGTTTTGAACTCTAATAATAGTCGTGAACTGTGGAAGTCTTTTAATAGGATGGGAATCATTAAATCTAAACAGCGGTCAGTACCAGTAGCTTTATCCGATGTTGAAGCTATTAATATTTCTTTTTTGTCTTCACAAGTTGATTCTTCCGGTGATCCTGATGTCATTTCTCATTTTCTCTCCAATACCCACCCGTCTGTCAGCAATGAATTTGTCTTTTCTCTTTCCACTGAGGAGGAGATTGGTGAGATTTTACTGTCTTTTAAAACTGCTGCTATTGGGTCTGATGGCATTGGTATTAAAATGTTAACTATGTGCTGCCCTTTTATTCTACCCTACTTGTGTCACATTATCAATGTTTGCTTGGAGTATGCTGTGTTTCCTTCCGCTTGGAAGACTGCCCTTGTTATGCCTCTTCCTAAAAGACCTATTAGCATTCTCTCGGTTCTCTCCAAGGTTCTGGAGAAAATCATCAGTTTACGTCTACGCAGTCATTTAGATACGTTCAAGATTCTACCATGCACTCAATCTGGTTTCAGATCCGGTTTCAGTTGTAGCACAGCACTTTTAGAAGTTTGCGATAACATTATCCGGAAAATTGATCGCAAATCTGCTTCTATTCTACTTGACTTTTCAAAAGCTTTTGACACTGTGCATCATGAGATACTTCTTGCCATACTTCATTACATTGGATGTTCTCGCAATGTGTGTTCTTTCTTTAAGCACTATTTATGTAATCGCAAGCAGATTGTCACACTCAATGGCCTGCAATCAGTGGAAGCATCCGTTACGTCTGGGGTGCCTCAGGGATCGGTTCTTGGTCCTTTACTTTATTTAATTTATACTTTTAATCTAACTGATGTTCTGAGGCACTGCTCTGTGCATATGTACGCCGACGACACGCAACTGTATTTTTCTTTTACTCCAGATCAACTTTGCGTTGCTCAGGAATGTATTAACGACGATTTGCAAACGTTAATCACTCGTGCGTCTCAGCTATGTTTAAATATTAATGCTAAGAAATCCTCCGTTATGCTGTTTGGGTGTCCATCCTTCCGTGATTCTATGCGAAAGTCTCTATCTATTAAGATTGGTGATGTTTCACTTAACTTTACTGAAGAGGCTAGGAATCTAGGTATTGTTATAGATTCTTCTTTTAGATTTCGATCTCATGTTTCAAACCTTATTCGTAGTGCTTACTCTACCCTTCGACTCCTTTACAGTAATCGTTGCTTACTTAATTTACATTTAAAAATACAGTTATGTGAATCTTTGGTTTTGTCTCTCTTTAATTTCGGTGATGTCTTATACGGCTCTTGTATAGATAACTTTACTTCCACTCGTATTCAACGTGTTCAAAACGCTTGCTTGCGTTTCATTTTTGGTTTGAGAAGGAGAGATCATGTCTCGAGTGCTCAAGGTCGGGTCAACTGGCTTAATATGGCGAATCGGAGGTCTCTACACGCTGCTTGTCTCTTTCACCGAGTCATTTTATATAAAACCCCTCCTTATTTATGGAACAAAATTTGCTTTCGCTGTGATGTTCATAATTTGAACATTCGTCATCGTTTCACGCTTACGATACCAGCTCACCGTACTGAACTTTTCAAAAGGTCCTTTTCGTATTCTGTTTGCAAAGTTCTCAACAGCATCCCAGAGCAAATTAAGCAGCGGAGTGAGCAATCCTTTAGATCAGCTTACAGATCTCATTTGCTTCAGCAGCAGCGCCAATAGACTCTTATCTTTTTTTCTGTTCTTTTTTGTTTTCTTTCTTTCTCTTTCCTTCTTTTCTTGTACATGTTTCTCTTATGTTGCCTTCCTTCCTTTTTGTTGTTTTTCTCTTTCTTTTCTCTTCTCTTTCGTCTCGTAAGTCTTCTTAGATCATTGTCATTGTTATTATTATTATAAAATAATTCTTAATTTTGTTATTTTGGGGTTGATGAAAAACAGTTATTCCTGGTTTGACCTGGTGCGCTGACTCAATCCCCTTTGGAAGGATACAGTATTGGTTGTTTTCTTTGCTAGTAATAGTATTCGAAGTTTTGTATTATAATATTCTGTAATTGTGTCTTTTCAAATAAATATTATTATTATTATTATTATATGTAAGAAAATGTTTTGTCTTTAATAACAGTTGTTGGTACCTAACTTTTTTTGTTTTCGAGTTATTTTGATTTTAAGTGTTTTTGCTACTGCAAATGTTTTTTTGGAGAGCACGTACTTTGAATTGAGATTTGTTACTGGTTCTAGAAGACTTGATATTGTTTAAAAAGCATTGAAATATTTACAGAAGACTTACAATGCTTCTAGAAGTCTTGAAATGCTTCCAGAAGACTTGCAATTATTTCAGACGATTTGATACTGCACCTGGAAGACTTAAAATACTTCCAGAAGACGTGATACTGCGTCTACAAAACTTAATATTGCTTCCAGAAGCATTGAAATATTTTTGAAATGTTTAAAGTACAAGAAACACAAAAAAGCCAAGTGGCGAAACGTCTGCCACTGTCTACAGGGAACAATCAAGAAGATGAACGGATGATACCTCGGATCAAGCAGAACACATACTTCTCCATTCGTGAAGCACTACGAATATGTCTCACGTAACTGGTTCATTAGAACTTCTTTAGGTTCCACTACTCGTAGACGCTTGAAATTTTGGTATCGTGGGTTGTTCATTCTGATCTTTTAGCCTAAAATATTTCCAAGGTGGCCACCATTTTCGATCTACCGGAAGTAGACCTCAACTTCGTTATTTTAAATAGAATCTTATAGTTTTTATTACACCATTCAATTTTATGTAAGAAAATGTGTTGTCTTTAATAACAGTTGTTGGTACCTAACTTTTTTTGTTTTCGAGTTATTTTGATTTTAAATGTTTTTGCTACTGCAAATGTTTCTTTGGAGAGCACGTACTTTGAATTGAGATTTGTTACTGGTTCTAGAAGACTTGATATTGTTTAAAAAGCATTGAAATATTTACAGAAGACTTACAATGCTTCTAGAAGTCTTGAAATGCTTCCAGAAGACTTGCAATTATTTCAGAAGACTTGATACTGCACCTGGAAGACTTAAAATACTTCCAGAAGACGTGATACTGCGTCTACAAGACTTAATATTGCTTCCAGAAGCATTGAAATATTTTTGAAATGTTTAAAGTACAAGGAACACAAAAAAGCCAAGTGGCGAAACGTCTGCCACTGTCCACAGGGAACAATCAAGAAGATGAACGGATGATACCTCGGGTCAACCAGAACACATACTTCTAGATCCGTGAAGCACTACGAATATGTCTCACGTAACTGGTTCATTAGAACTTCTTTAGGTTCCACTACTCGTAGACGCTTGAAACTTTGGTATCATGGGTTGTTCATTCTGATCTTTTAGCCTAAAATATTTCCAAGGTGGCCACCATTTTCGATCTACCGGAAGTAGACCTCAACTTCGTTATTTTAAATAGAATCTTATAGTTTTTATTACACCATTCAATTTTATGTAAGAAAATGTGTTGTCTTTAATAACAGTTGTTGGTACCTAACTTTTTTTGTTTTCGAGTTATTTTGATTTTAAATGTTTTTGCTACTGCAAATGTTTCTTTGGAGAGCACGTACTTTGAATTGAGATTTGTTACTGGTTCTAGAAGACTTGATATTGTTTAAAAAGCATTGAAATATTTACAGAAGACTTACAATGCTTCTAGAAGTCTTGAAATGCTTCCAGAAGACTTGCAATTATTTCAGAAGATTTGATACTGCACCTGGAAGACTTAAAATACTTCCAGAAGACGTGATACTGCGTCTACAAAACTTAATATTGCTTCCAGAAGCATTGAAATATTTTTGAAATGTTTAAAGTACAAGGAACACAAAAAAGTCAAGTGGCGAAACGTCTGCCACTGTCTACAGGGAACAATCAAGAAGATGAACAGATGATACCTCGGATCAACCAGAACACATACTTCTCCATCCGTGAAGCACTACGAATATGTCTCACGTAACTGGTTCATTAGAACTTCTTTAGGTTCCACTACTCGTAGACGCTTGAAATTTTGGTATCATGGATTGTTCTTTCTGATATTTTAGCCTAAAATATTTCCAAGATGGCCACCATTTTCGATCTACCGGAAGTAGACCTCAACTTCGTTATTTTAAATAGAATCTTATAGTTTTTATTACACCATTCAATTATATGTAAGAAAATGTGTTGTCTTTAATAACAGTTGTTGGTACCTAACTTTTTTTGTTTTCGAGTTATTTTGATTTTAAGTGTTTTTTGTCAAATGTCACCATGCTCTTGCAATGGTACGATAACTCTTCATATGCTGTTAAATAGATTGCCACTTGTTGTATCAGTATATCTTATACAGGCTGGTCAAAAATTGAGTTACCGTTTCTCTGTATTCAATTGCATGAAAGTCGAAAATTTTAAATGGAACGCCCCATATTTTGTTTGATATATATCAGACAAAATATGTAAACTGCGATTGAATAAACTTTAGATTGCTAGCTGTTATTTACCAAAAATAACCAAAAGAAAACCGAAGAAATAAAACAATGAAAAACAACAATTCAATGACAAAAATCAATAACATAAAAGAATAAAAAACTTAAAATTATAAAAATAAATTAAGGGAATTTAATTTTCTGCAAACTATCTAGAAACTTTCCTGTGCCTATTTGTTGTAGTTGCCCTCGTAACATAAACTCGTAACAGGTTTCCAGCATTTTGTGTAGGATTTTGATAAAATATTCAATATGAAGAAAACTATAATAAATAGGTATAGCAATGTTTATAGATAATTTGTAGAGAATTAAATTCCCGTTTTGATAGGCTAAAACGATGTGGGGCGTTCCATTTAAAATGTTCGACTTTCGCGCACTTGAATACAGCGAATCGGTAATTCAATTTTTAAACACGCTGTATAAGGTACACTGATATAACAAGTGACAATCTATTTGCCAGCATATAAAGAGTTATCGTACCATTGCAAAACGTTTTTGAATTAACGTTGGCTGAGATATGTGCTTTTAAGCACATGCTTTTAAAGAGCATGGTGATATTTACTAAAAAACACTTAAAATTAAAATAACTCGAAAACAAAAAACGCTAGGTACCAATAACTATCACCAAAGTCAACATATTTTCTTACGTATAATTGAGTGGTGTAATAAAAACTATAGCATTCCATTTAAAATAACGAAGTTGAGGTCCACTTCCGGTAGACCGGTAGTGGTGGCCATCTTGAAAATATCTTAGTTAAAAGATCAGAATAAACAACCCGTGATACTAAAATTTCAAGTCTCTACGAATAGTGGAACCTAAAAATGAACCAGTTACGTGAGACACCCTGTATAAATAATAAATATGAATATGAATAATAAGGAAATAAGCAGCTGTAGAACTAAATTTTTTAAATTTTTATGGTATGATTTTTTAATTTTAATATGTTATTAAGCTTTTTCATCCCAATCAATTCCCTCCATCTACTGCAAATATTTTTTGGAGAGCACATTTTGAATTGAGACTTGATACTGCCTCCAGATGACTTGAAATGCATCCAGAACACTTGATATCGCTTTTAGAACACTTGATCTGCTTTTAGAAGACTCGATTCTCTCTCTGGAAGATTTGATACTGCTTCTAGAAGACTTGATATTGCTTAAAAAGTATTGAAATGCTTCCAGAACACTTGCAATTATTCCGGAAGACTATCAAGTCTTCCTGCTCCTGCCCCTGGAAGACTTGTAATGCGTCCAGAAGACTTGATGTTGCCTCTGATGGACTTGAAGTGTTTCCAAAAAACTTTATACTGCCTATATTGCTTCCAGAGGCATTGAAATGTTTACTTTATCAAGTACAAGGAACACATAAAAAATATTATAAAGGTATGAACAAAAATTCGCAGAGCAAAAACTGAAAATGAGAATGATAAGTCATGCCTAAGTAAAATAAAAGTACATTAAAGCCTGAATTTAGGCGGAGTTCTACTACTCACACCCAAATAAAATACTAATAAACTAAAATTACAAACTCAATAACAACTGAGCACCACTACTTGCTAACATCGATCATCACAACAGTTAACCACACGCACTATACTACAGAGTGGACCAATGGTATCATATAAATATATAAGATTCTCATCCCCAAAAGCCACCAAGCACGAGCCTACAATTACACATCCAAAGCACAGTCCCGTAAAGATCTCTGAAATCAGTTCAAGGGTATACCCACTAAATGTTTGGAAAGATTATTATAAAAAGATGTAATTCAATGTGAGAAGCATCTCTTACAAAATTTCTTACAAAACCGGATGTTATACGTCCGTTATAAAATTAATTCGATTATCCTCTCCCTAATAAGCTTATAATAAAAACATGCTTTGTGAACACAGCGACACTGCACGACCTCATATTCATCCATCTAAGTTTCTTAAATGCAAAAGAGACATAAGGACACAAGAATACTGGACCTTTTAAATTCTTTGTGGATGACAGGAGTCAATAAATGAACCGTAAATATTATCACAATAATTAAAATGTGTTAAGACAAGAAAGTCAGACAAGAGTTTTTTAGCAGAATTATCAAAGCATTGTCGATTGCTGAAAATCAGTCTCAGAGAGCCAAAAGCTCGCTTCAACAGCATATTGACATGTTCCCTAAAGTTTAGTGACTCATCAATAACCAAGCCAAGATTTCTAACAGAGACCTCGGTAATTTGGGGCGGAATCGTTCCTTGTATACCTCAGTAAATATACAGTCTCCCATAAGATGATTTTATTCTCACCCCGCCAAAGTCGCTTGCGGGCGAGGCGCTCAAACTTTGCAAAATGAACAATTTCGGGTTGTTCTATCATATGTAGCGTCTCGACCGCAAGTCACTTCGGCGATTTGAGTCGAAATCGTTCCTTGTATATCTCAGTAAATATACAAAATCTTCTATAACACGATTTTATTCTCACCCCGCCGAGGTCACTTGCGGCCGAGGCGCTCAAACTTTGCAAAATGAACGATTTCTGATTATTCTATCAAATGTAGCGCCTCGCCCACTAGCGACCTCGGCGATTTAGGACAAAACCGTACTTTTCCTAATTATGTGAAGATGAAAAGTTACTCTATGAAGATATTTACCTTCACAAGTAACTTCAAAAAGGCACTTGTGGATGAGATGCTACAATCTTCTGAAGTTGATGGTTTCATGTTAATACATCAAATCTAACGTGACAAATCTCGCCAGCAAGCGACCTCGGTGATTTTAGAGTAAATGTCGTCGTTAATTATTATTCAGTCTTAAATTAAAAATTAAATTAAAAACTGGACGGCTGAAATGCGTCAAAGATGCGCGAGCATTACAAAAATTGATGCCCGGTGAGACTCACGTAATTTGCACATCTCTATTACCTCATTAGTTACAAAGCGTAATATTTTTGTAATTTCTGGATATTTTCTAGGTAGGCGCTCAAAGTCTTGTACTTCGGAATGAGCATTAAGAAAAAACGTTTTTCACTACTCAGGTGTGGGTAAGCTCTTTAGCCCGTCACCTTATTGTCCCATCACCTTATTCGCCTTTTTTACCATTGCTTTCACATGTGACCCCTCCCTATTATCCTTTTTAAACACATACCCCAAGCAAGTATACTCCCTAACCTCCTCGATCTCCTTTCCCTCCCATCTCCAGTGTTCTGTTTTTTTTCTCCCGCCCTTATAAAACTTCATCATCATCGTCTTCCTTACATCCACTTTCAATCCCTTTCTCCTAAAACATCTCTTCAAGGTCTTTAGGAGTATAGGAGTATATGAACGAGTTAAATGAAAAGATAAAAGTTATCGAGAAATTAAAGATGGAGAATGCTAATGTGCGTGAGTAGGTTACAAATCTAACTTCCCGAGTTGATAATCTAAAGCAGTATTCCCGCCGCAGCAATCTTTAATTTATTGATAAAACTTTTATATTTTCATTTAACTCATTCATATGCTCCTTTTCAAAATTAGATATACAATTGCTACAAGGGTTGACTGAATCAAGAAGTTGCTTAATCGCATCTCCGAGCGAATATCGCTAACGATATCTGCGTGAGCAGGTTACAAATTCAACTTCCCGAGTTGATGATCTGGAGCAGTACTCTTGCCGCAGCAATCTAAAGATATAGGGTGTTCCACAAACGGCGAGAATTTGTTGAATTTGCTGGATGCTGCTGGCGTTTCTGTTTCTCGGAAGTTGATGATATCCATCGGTCATTACAGTCAGTCGCCCACTTTCCATTTCTCCGGAATTCCACCCCATCTCCATACGCTATTCATCAATTTCAACAACTTTATTCTCACCACCCTTGATACCTCCAACCATCCCTCGTTATGGATCCCATCTTCTTCTTATGGAAAGATAGTACCCTTCTTCAATCAACTAAGCACTACTTCCATCTCCTCTTCTGCTATCTCCTGTTCCCCATCTCCACCACAGCCTCCCAACCCCTCCCAATAATCCCATACAGTAAGCTTTCCATTCTATCATGTGTATTTCGCTGGTGATCCCGTCCTTACCCTTCTTTATCTTTTTCAGATGGCTCCAGACCTCTCCTTCCCTTGTTATCCCTCCAATATCTGCCGCCTCCTTCTCACTCAGTTCTGCTTTCTTCCCTATATCTATTCACCCTTATCTCCCCCGTCTCCACTGCCTCAACCTTCTTCTCGCCTCTCCTTCGCCTTCTTGCACTTGCCATCATACTAGTCGTTCCTGCCCACTCTACCCTCCCCTACATACACACACCCTTTTTAGTGTAGCCTCCCGGACTACTTGGCTAAGGTCTTCCAACCCTTTGATCACTTGTACCCTCTATTGCCAAGTATCGAGAATTCTCCTGTAAAATGCTGTTTCCCCTTTTTTCGAACAGTTTGTCCTGATGAACTTGGTTTTGGTTGGGCCAACGGTTGGTGATCCGACTCTACCGCTTCTCCCACTTTCAGCCTTTCCATACTTTCCCATAATTCCTGATTCACCAGCACACAGTCAATCATCGACGTCCCCCTCGCCCCGATATAAGTATACTCTCCTTTCCCCCACTCTATTCCCATTCAGTATCTATCATTCCTTCTCCTCCACCCATCTCAGCATTTCTGTTCCTTCTCCATTCCTCACAGTGTCCTTCGATCGCCGACGTCCCTACTCTCCTAATATTTCCACACTTCCCCGCTCATTCTAACATTGAAATCCCCTCCCATTAATGTATATCCCTTCGTCCCAACCCCTGCCATCTCCTTCCAATTCATTCTTGTCTCTTTCATTGACTTGCTATACACAGTTATTATCTGCACCGTCTCTCTCCCCCAGCTGATCTGATTCTTCACCATCTCTCTATCATACCACTCCTTCACCGTCACGCTCTCTTCTTCCAAACCCCTCAGAATTCCAGGTATATTACCTCCAATCCCTTGACGTATTCCCAAAATTGTTGTCCCTTTCTTATCACTCCTGCCACATTCCAAAACAACATTTTCACCCCATTTTCTTCGTCTGCTACCTCCCCCGTACCGTTTGCCTTTCTCGCACCTTCACTACTCGGTTCCTCCTCTCCTTCCCCTTCATAATTAGTCCGCCTTTCCCATCTTTCTATCTTCCACATTCTTTGCGGGCAATCCAAAGAAATAGATTTTATAATTCTATCTCAGAAACCATAAGCTTGAGAACATTTATACAACAATTATAGACAAATTTTTGCCCAAATTGATCAAGTCATTAAAGAGATTTTTTTCATGTTTCCATACTTTATGCGCATATGAAGAATATAATTCCGTCTAAAAACACACGCTACCTTGGAATTAATATAAAATGCGATATAGTTAAAAATAAATTGATTAAATATTCTGCTCAACCCGAAACTTTCAATAATTTCAGAGATAACATGTTTTTGAGAAGTACAAGATAATTTTCAATCTTTATACCAAGTTGATTATGCCTAAATTAATATCATCCGAATTTCTGCTAAACCTAAAGTTTGGAATATGCAGGTAAACTTAACTTTACACAAAAAGTTGTTACAATTACTAAAGAAATTGGTGAGGAATATGATAACGTATAGAGCCGAAATATTGGAGTGAAGGAATTACAAGATGGTGGAGGAGATTCAGAAGAGATATTGAAAGTGGGTTCTTGGGATGCATAAGGGGACAGATAAAGTTGAATTGGGTGAGACTTTAACAATTTGGGAAGGTGTTAGAAACCTATTAATACTGGCGTGGAGGAGTATGGACAACAGGATTATATTACAGGAGGGTACTCAAGAGTGCCAGGAATTTTTCTTCTGTATAGTTCAAGCAGAGTAGGTTTGGTATCACATTCTAAATCTCGAATGATACTAACAAGTACTTATAAGATTACACAAGTTATGTTCGTAATATAAGAATAATTTAACTCATTGCGAAGACGTCAAAATCATGAACAAAGATTAGGGCTGAGGTCTTTGAAGTCGACCAAAATTACTTCTTATGTCACATACAATACTTGAAGCATTCATCTACAAAGCCCTATAATCTTTGAAGCAACTTCAAAGACGATCCCAGATAACAAAACTTGGCAAGGTCGAGAAGCAACATAAATAATTTCTTAGTTTCATAATCTGTGGCAATTGCGAATGTTCTGTCCACCAATCTAAGTGTACCTCTATGTTTACCTCCCTATGTTTATTGCTCAATATTTCAAAATTTTCACCAAATTGTGTTATAATTTAAATATAAACTTTTAAAACGACGAATTTTTCGAAATTATATGTTATATCATATTTCATTATCCTATAATTATTTCAAGTCAAATATAATTGAATGAAAACAATAAATTAAAAATATTTCTGTAATCATTTAAATTAAATAAGATTTGAAATTACGAAATTCCCGCCGATACAAAACTTTGGCGCGAATTTCAATTCTTGTACAAACAAAAAGTGAGATCACTCCCATATCTACTATTACATGATGAGTGAGAGAGTAAGATATATAATAGACTTCGCTTTTGTAATAAAGTAGGCGATCTGGCGCAAAATTATTTTTATTTCTTATTTAAATTTTTTAGTCACGTTCGATTAATCTTTCTTATCTTAAATTTAAAATTAATTTCATTAAAATGTGTATTAATGCGAATTATCAAATTAATTAGTTTTTCGATTCAGTTAATTTCAAAATCAAATTGCAACACTTAATAAAATTTGAAATAATTAAAATGATTATCACACTCACCTTTCTAAAATAATTCAAAATAACCAAAAAACTTTAAAGAGAAAGACATTAAATGAAACTGGGAGTTGAATCTCAACAGTTAACAAACAACAAAACAATTAGCTTCGTATTGACCACGTCGCTAAATTTATCTCTTATCCCGTTTTTTTTATTCAATTGAAATAATGATTGTCGATAAATCGGGGTTATTTTATCTTCGGTTTCGATTGCATCCCGGAATCCCAAACTTAAAATTAATCATTTTGTATCATTTTCTACGCCGTTTAAGCAACGATTTTTATTTTTATTTTTATTTTAAAACGATCTTAAATGCTTTTATACGGAAGGCGCCACAACGTATCGAGTTAGACGATCCTTAACAAAATTTTTTCCATTTCGTTCAAGAAACAGTTACTTTACTCATTTATATTGGGCGAATAAGATTAAGGCTTAACTCACACTGTTCGATTTCATTTCATTTACTTTTCATTATATATATTTTATTATCTACTTTTCAACAAGAATTATATATTTTTAAATTAGATATAATTATATTATTCGAAACGTGAATGTCATATTTTTAAACAAAATTTTGCGATAATATAAAAAAAGATGATTTTTTTTTACATTATTAATTCGATTTTGTTATGGCTTAGAATACTCAAAATTTTTATATAAAATGTTAAAATTTAAAATATTGATTTTATATTTGGTCAAATATAGTATGTATATATATTATATTAATAAAATTAAATTCGTGTTTATTAAAAGATATATGTATATAAAGAAATTTTTTTCGTTTTAATGTTATAAATTTCCTACAAATTTTGTCTAAGGAGGAATTCTGTATCTCAGCTCCTTAATGCCATTTATGAAAATAATTATTATTAAAATCAATGTTACCAGTTATTACTTTAAATTAGATAAATAAGTCAGAATTTTGATAATGTACTTTTTGGTAATGTAACTTTAATGTTGACATGCATGAAAAATGTTCAAAATTTAATGCAGAATCATCGTAAATTTTAAAACGAGGTTAGTTCCTATTACAATATAAAAATATTGAAACTGAATTTTTGTTGAAATTTTGCCTCTCCCAGTGCATGAGAATTGAACTGGGACTGGGGACTGCACACCTTTCCTCGAAAATTTTGATAAAAATTTGCGATAAAAAAAGTTTTTTTTGAATTTTAACAAATTTAAAATATCAGCGTTTTAATAATGATATTAACAATAACATAAATATTGATGAAAAGCTGTCAAAATATCATAGCCTTCTAACAAAAAGACAAACGGTTTCTAATATTTTGTGTATGATTTTGATAAAGTTACTACTAGAAAGACATTAACTCGATGGAAACCATATTAGGATAAAAGAATTGTCAAAAAATGCAAATTTGTTTATTTGGAGCTAACTAAATAACTTTCAATATTAGAGTAATTTTTTTGATAATACCAAATTTGAATTGACTGTATTCATTGTGATCCTTAGCTCATTTTGAACATACTAGGATAAAGAAAATGTCAAAAAATAGAAATTTGTAAATTTAGAGCTAATCAAATCACTTTTTTGTAACAGTGTAATTTTTTTGATACTTTCAAATTTGAATTGAATGTACTCATATATTCAATTCATTGTCAAAAAACATAAATTTGCAAATTTAGAGCTAATCAAACAAACTTTTGTAACTATGTAATTTTTTTTGCTACTGCCAAATTAGAATTGAGTGTATTCATCGTGTTCCTTGGCTCATTTTGAACATATTAGGATAAAAAATTGTCAATAATGCAAATTTGCAAATTTAGAGCTTATTAAATTACTTTTCGTGTCAATGTATTTTTTTTTTGCTACTGCCAAATTTGAATTAAGTATACTCACCGTATTCCTCTGCTCATGTTGAAAATAAAAACATTGTCAAAAGATGCAAATTTCTAAATTTATAGCTAATTAAATCACTTTTTATAACAATATAATTTGTTTTACTACTGACAAATTTGAATTGAGTATACTCATCGTATTCCTTAGAACATTTGGACATATTAAGTTAAAAAAATTCTTTATAAATTTAGAACTTTCAAAAATCACTTTTAGTAATAGTGTAATTTTTTTTGCTACTGCGAAATTTGAATTCAGTATACTTATCATGTTCCTTATCTCAATTTGAACAAAAAAAATTGTCAAAGAATGCAAATTTTCAAATTTAGAGTCAATCAAATCACTTTTAGTAATAGCGTATTTTTTCTTTCTGTTGCCAACTTTAAATTGAGTGTACTCATCGTGTTTCTTAGCTCATTTTGAACATATCAGGATAAAAGCATTGTATAAAAATGAAAATTTAGAATAAATCAAATCACTTTTAGTAATAGTGTATTTTCTTACTGTTGCCAAATTTAAATTGAGTGTACTCATCGTGTTCCTTAGCTCATTTTGAACTTATCAGGATAAAAATTATTATATATTTTAGTTCCTAAAGAACACGTTACAGAGCGCCCTCTACCTCCTATAGTAAAACATACTCCATAATTGTCTTTCACATTTATTTTTTTCTTTTGATTTACTTATTTGATACTTAAAACTATTTCTGCATACCAAATTTCAGCATTCTAAACCCTCCCTTTTTTAAGTGCCATCTTTAAAAAGCTCTACCACCCTTAGGAAATATTTTCGGATCGGGCTTTGTATAAACTTATGTTGATTTTATTTCATGATTTTAGATGTAGAATCACCCCTTTCAGTGTATAGCAATTTTCGGATATATGTATGTACAGGGAGATAATGAACGACATGTACATATTACAGATATCTGAGAAAACAATCACAAACACAAAGAAGCTTGGTAGGCTGTAGCTGCGCTATTAATTTTGGTATACGAAAAAATCAGAGATAGTGGTCCAATCAAGTAATCTTTAATAATGCCAGCCAACACATTTAAAGAAAACTCGATGATTAGTTGAGTTTACTTTGTGAGGATTCTCATCAACTCAAAAACGAGTATTATGTACATTTCGAATGACATTCCTTGTACAACTTGCCTCGTCACTGGTTACCAGCAATTCAAATTTGAAATGTTTTTGTCAAAAAGTTTTTGAGAAAAAAAATCGCAAAGTAAACAAAGTTGTCGCCATTCTAAGAAATCGAGTACTTTTTTCAATCAAAACGCGATAGAAGAAAAACCGCGAATCCGAAAATTTCAAATTAATATATGATACAGAGAAATGTTCATTGGTTACAATAAACTTTACCGCAATTTTTTTCATCGAGTGATTTCGAAAATATCGATCTATAAAGTGAGGGGCCTTGACTTCTGGCACGGACGTTAGACAAGTTTCTTACAAAAACTGGGAGGGATTTGCGCCCATTCTTCCAATAAAGCGCTCTTCAACTGAGATTTGTTCCAACAAATCTCAAAAATAGCATATTCTCGAAGTTTTGTGTCCAAATTGTTCCACATGGTTTTGATTGGATTTATGTCCGAGCTTTGGGGTGGATACTTTGGCAGCTATTACACTTTTAATTTTGATTAAATTTAGTGTGTCACCTTGTAGTTTCAAATTAGTCTCGTTGAATCTGGCAAATAAATCAGACAGTAAAAGCGATGTCATTTTTCGAGATAATTAAATTAAGACGCAAATCATTGTCTTTACTCTACAGGAATTCCAACACTGAATCAAAAAGCGAATAGAAGCGATTCAAACACGCACTTTTAGACAACCATCGTACTTCTGTGTTAAGTACTAAACGATTATAGTCATCATCACTTTCCAAACAAAGTTGAGCAAATAATCTCTCATTTAAGGCATTCCTTTTGATTTTATTAACTGCTCTAATGACATAATGTAGTGATTCATGCAAACGTCCACTAAGGTTTTTTGCCACCAAATGATGTCGATGAATAACACAATGTACCGATAGTACATTCGGTATGACTTGTTTTAAGTACGTCAGAAAGCCTCGGTGCCGTCCTACCATTGCCGGAGCACCATCAGTAGCAACGGAGATGATATTAGTCAAGGGAATAGCATTTACATCAAGAAATCTTTTTAATCCAGTAAATAATGTTTCACTTTTCGTATCAATTTCCAAACATTAAGCAAATAATAATTCTTGGGAAATTTTTTCTTCTTTCACAAATCTCACATAAGTTAAAAGAAAGCCTCATTTCGAGGTAATGTTGACTTGTCAAGCTGTATAGAGAATTGAGATGTTTTTAAGTAGTCACATAAAGAGTTTTCCACACGCTGAGCCATTACGTCGATCCTTCTTCCTACTGTATTATTACCCAATGGAATTCTTTTTATAATACCGTAAGATGGTTTGTGCATCACGGTGCGTATTACCTCACTTATAGCTGGTAGAATAAGTTGTTCGCCAATAGTGTGCGGCTTTCCGGACTTCGCAATCATAACATATTATAAGAAACACGCAGTCCATCGTCATCTCTTTGAGATGTCCCTATGAGTTCTTGCAATTTCGGTGTTTTCAAATATTTTTCTTTGAGTGTTTGAAAAAACGTTAAATCCTTATCTTTTTTGTCACTATGGATTTTTATTAAATTGTCCTTAAGCTTAGAAGGTTTCATTAAATCGTTTGACATCGTAAAGTACTATTTCCTAATGACGGAATAAAGCCAAATTTAATATATTCAACACTGTACTGTCTGAATTTTTTCTTCGGTTCACTCATACCGTTATCTAAAAAAAGGGCACAAAACGATACAGGAAAGTACTTATATATATCTATAATTAGAATAAATAATTCAAAATTAATTAACAACGGAATACACTAAAACACAGTAATTCGAAACATTAACTGAAGAAACTTAAAATTCCTTCAAAAATCTTAATAAAAAAGGAATCCTTAGTGAGTGTTACTGCGATACAAAATTTTTTTAATCAACTTAAACAAGAGAACCCAGGTTTATACAAAACAATTAATTGTAAATTTAGTCGTAAATTTAAGAACTCGACAGTTGGGTAAACATATTGTTTATCTTTTGTCCAATCACGAATCGAATTCTTAAATTTAAAACTAAATTTACAGCTGAATTTTTTTGTAATAAATTTAAATTTAAGAGATATCAGTTTTATTCAAATATACTTACGCAACGAAAGTACACTATCTGTGTAACAAAACAAAAAGTTATACTTCTTTTTGTCCAACAGTCGGAACATTTATTGTATGCACTTTACACCACGTACAAGACAGAACTAAATTGTTGTATAAACTCACTAGTTGGTGCAGGGATCGACGCTATTCCTGTTTATACAAGATCGCCTATTATTACTTGTAGAAAATACAATTACGTACAATTTAGTACGATAAAGTATAATAAAGTACAATGCAATAAAGTACAATTTTATGCACCTGTCTATATTTATATTTTACTTGGGATGTAAAAATTGCTTATAATTTATTAATAAATTAATAAATAATTTAGTAATAATTTATTGGCGATTTTTTATTATTATTTTAACTTCCGTATTAAAAAAATGTATCTCAATTTATTTATTTTTTATTAAACTTTGCGCAGACCCCCTGACGTTGTTCAAGGACACCCAAATCGATTTTAATTTTCCGAGGACCCCCTGAATGACCCTAGGGACCTTCTCCACTTTGGGAACCACTGATCTACATATTGATAGTATTTATCGTTAAAGATGCAGAAATTTTGTTTTTGGAGCGAGTTTTGTCTATGGTTTTGAGGTCAGTCTTTAATATTTCTTCTAATATCGTTATTGTGTCGGTTATGGGTTATGTGACCATACGTTCCGTTTTAAACGGGATTATCCCGTTCTTCTGTTAGTAGTCCCATCGTCCCAAATAAACTCTAAAACGTACCGTTTTCATAATCACGTAAATTCAAAATCTCATTAAGTATCTAACTGTATTTACACAGCTTTTTTTATTGGTAATATGTCGTTACTTTGTTTGCAAGACTTATACCAAACATGTCTAAATGTAAGTGTACTTTTTTTTAAACTTGAAGAGGGTAAATAGAAAAATTGTAAACAATATTTGTACAAAACCGAGCACTTTGTTGGAACAAGAACTAATAGGGATTGGCTGTGAAGCTCATATTGTCCACAATGCAATTAATACTGCCGATTGCTTACCAATTGATTTAGAATGCATTATTGCCAAAATTAACTTTTTTAATGTTTATAGTGTACGCATTGAAATTGTAAAAGAATTCTATGATTTGATAGGTACAGAGCATAAAAGAATGTTGAGTTACAGTAAATCTAAATGGCCTGTACTTGAATAGTGCTTATAATGTTTGTGAGATTAGAAAACTATTTTAGATTGCTTATCTAAGAAAATAGTCTTCTAATAGGCATTCATTCTAATAGAGCCTAATAATTCAAGTCACATAATACCCGAATATATTGAAGTTGTTTTTTGGCAATCTCAGCTCCGAATGCTGGTTATGTTTTGTGCACACCCAAGAAGTTGGTTTTCACCAAGCCGCTTTAAATAACGAAGGATAAAATAGATCAGCAATGGATGTGAATGTAACAAACCGTTTAAAAGATAACTTGTCTTTAGATAAAATTCGGTTTTTATCCCACACGTTACACGAAATTTATTAGCAAAGTTGATCAAAATAAGAGCTTGCCTAACTGCTTGAAAAAAGTAGTCGAGTATAATTACTAACTATTTCCACGAAAATAGAAGCATAAAATAATTACAGCTATTACAATTAGTAATTAAGTATCTAATTACAGTAAAGTTTCGCTAATCCGAATCAATGAAAATCAGTTGAATTTAAATGATGGAAGCATGCAGATTATAGTCAAATTGTATTAGATAATAACATTATCTGCTGTTTATCTTGCAATATATGATGCACTAAAACTTTTACTAACTTCCTCACTTTTAATTTGGTTATTCCAACATCTTCATGGAGAAATTGCCTTATTTGCTGCAGCATGATACATAAATTATTGAATGGACAGTGGAATGCCGCCATCAGGTTATTCTTCCTCAGCTGATTTTTGAAACTCTACCATTTATAATTGAGGTTATAATGGGTCTTATTGGTAATCCATTTTTGTGAACTTTAGGTAGTGCATACAATTTAGGGGTTTGCGGATTCATAGGTAACAGGCTGGTCAATATATCTTAGGTATGGTATCTCAAATTTGGGACACCTGTATATTTCAATTTTATCTCAAAAAAGCGCGTTAAAAAATCTAACATACATTTAGATGCTCAAGTTATTTTTTCTAAGAACATTCCTCGATTTTATATGGAATTGATTTCATACTTTATGTACAAACTGTACATATATGTACTGTTAGTGCAAATATATAAATATATAAGATATTACCAATATTGTAATTCGAACACGAACGAGTAGCAAACTCTTGAGATGATAATTGCTGGAACCTATCTGATAAGTACTTTGGGGTGCAGTTATGAAGAATTTTAAATAAAATGTTTAATAAACGAAAGGATCCACATCTCTCACAAGTTAACATCTGAATGTAATTGCGATACGGCGTTACATGCTCAAATCTATTTATGTCAAATATGAACCGGATGCAATTATTTTGTAGCCGCTGCAATTTATCCAGGAGAGTTACCGAGAGATCGGGATAAACCGCGTCCGCATAGTCGAAGTGAGGAAATATAAGTGAATAGCAAGATTACGGCGGACCAAAGGAAGAAGAGAGCAACGAAGTCTCTTTAAAGAGTGGAAGCAAGCATAAACTTTTCTGCAAACATGTTGAATTTGCGGTCTCCAAGACAGTGAAGAATCCATAAAGACTCCGAGATTCTTAACTGTGTCAGAAAACCGTATGACAGTACCATCCAGCATCAAATCACTGCAGCTAGATGGATTGATCTTACCAAGTAATTGACGAGTACCAAACACAATAGCTTGCGTTTTAAATGCGTTCAACTTAAGTCCGTATCTCCGAGACCAGTTCAAGACGTTAGACAGATCATTATTAAGTCGCACAATAGCTTCCGGAAATTCAGCAACAGTTGTAGTAGTGTATATTTGGAGGTCGTCAGCATACAAATGATAATTACACGAGATATGATCAGTAACACTATTAACGAACAAAGAAAAAAGTAACGGTCCCAATACACTGCCCTGAGGAACACCACATTTGATTGCACAAGCAGAAGAAACTGAAGAATTAGCGCGTACGCACAAGGATCGATGGGTAAGATAGGAGTGAAACCAAGAAACACAGGAAGGAGTGAATCCGTAGGCAGAAAGAGATGCCAAAAGTAGGTTGTGGTCGACAGAATCAAAAGCCTTGCTGAAATCGAGTAGAACTAGCACAGTAACACATCTGTTGTCACAGGCATACCTAATATCATCAGTAACTTTAATGAAGGCAGTAGCTTTGTCTCATATTTATCTTCATAAATTTGTCTATCTTCTCTTAATAACAAATATTTTGATGATTTATAGATTTTCAGCTAGTTACCAAAGTCAAAAAGATGGAAACGTATTAAGATGAACATCATATTTGGAAGTAACAAATTGAAAGGATTGAAATAGTGGTAGTTGTATTTTGTTATTTAAATCAGGAATAATTGGTATCGATTAATTATGGTACAATTATGGTTTAAAATTGATGTCATTTATTATAAATTTTTGTAAAAGTTTTGCGAGTTTGCATGTGCTGGATTCAATTGAGGTTATAATGGGTCTTATTGGTAATCCATTTTTGTGAACTTTAGGTAGTGCATACAATTTAGGGGTTTGCGGATTCATAGGTAACAGGCTGGTCAATATATCTTAGGTATGGTATCTCAAATTTGGGACACCTGTATATTTCAATTTTATCTCAAAAATGTGCGTTAAAAAATCTAACATACATTCAGATGCTCAAGTATTTTGGGGTACAGTTATGAAGAATTTTAAATAAAATGTTTAATAAACGAAAGGATCTACGTTTCTCACAAGTTAACATCTGAATGTAATTGCGATACGGCGTTACATGCTCAAATCTATTTATGTCAAATATGAACCGGATGCAATTATTTTGTAGCCGCTGCAATTTATCCAGGAGAGTTACCGAGCGATCGGGATAAACCGCGTCCGCATAGTCGAAGTGAATAGCAAAGATTACGACGGACCAAAGGAGGAAGAGAGCAACGAAGTCTCTTTAAAGAGTGGAACCAAGCATAAACTTTTCTGCAAACATGTTGAATTTGCGGTCTCCAAGACAGTGAAGAATCCATAAAGACTCCGAGATTCTTAACTGTGTCAGAAAACCGTATGACAGTACCATCCAGCATCAGATCACTGCAGCTAGATGGATTGATATTACCAAGTAATTGACGAGTACCAAACACAATAGCTTGCGTTTTAACTGCGTTCAACTTAAGTCCGTATCTCCGAGACCAGTTCAAGACGTTAGACAGATCATTATTAAGTCGCACAATAGCTTCCGGAAATTCAGCAACAGTTGTAGTAGTGTATATTTGGAGGTCGTTAGCATACAAACGATAATTACACGAGATATGATCAGTAACACTATTAACGAACAAAGAAAAAAGTAACGGTCCCAATACACTGCCCTGAGGAACACCACATTTGATTGCACAAGCAGAAGAAACTGAAGAATTAGCGCGTACGCACAAGGATCGATGGGAAA
Source organism: Onthophagus sagittarius (assembly GCA_036711965.1). Taxonomy (NCBI): domain Eukaryota; kingdom Metazoa; phylum Arthropoda; class Insecta; order Coleoptera; family Scarabaeidae; genus Onthophagus; species Onthophagus sagittarius. The sequence continues at coordinate 10,750,950 of JASERS010000007.1, read as the reverse complement.
GATAGGAGTGAAACCAAGAAACACAGGAAGGAGTGAATCCGTAGGCAGAAAGAGATGCCAAAAGTAGGTTGTGGTCGACAGAATCAAAAGCCTTGCTGAAATCGAGTAGAACTAGCACAGTAACACATCTGTTGTCACAGGCATACCTAATACCATCAGTAACTTTAATGAGGGCAGTAGCTTTGTCTCATATTTATCTTCATAAATTTGTCTATCTTCTCTTAATAACAAATAATTTGATGATTTATAGATTTTAAGCTAGTTACCAAAGTCAAAAAGATGGAAACGTATTAAGATGAACATCATATTTGGAAGTAACAAATTGAAAGGATTGAAATAGTGGTAGTTGTATTTTGTTATTTAAATCAGGAATAATTGGTATCGATTAATTATGGTACATTTTGGTTTAAAATTGATGTCATTTATTATAAATTTTTGTAAAAGTATTGCGAGTTTACATGTGCTGGATTCGATTCAGGTTATATCTTGTTATTATCTTATTGGTAATCCATTTTTGTGAACTTTAGGTAATGCATACAATTTAGGGGTTTGCGGATTCATAGGTAACAGGCTGGTCAATATATCTTAGGTATGGTATCTCAAATTTGGGACACCTGTATATTTCAATTTTATCTCAAAAATGCGCGTTAAAAAATCTAACATACATTTAGATGCTCAAGTTATTTTTTCTAAGAACATTCCTCGATTTTATATGGAAATGATTTCATACTTTATGTACACACTGTACATATATGTACTGTTAGTGCAAATATATAAATATATAAGATATTACCAATATTGTAATTTGAACACGAACGAGTAGCAAACTCATGAGATGATAATTGCTGGAACCTATCTGATAAGTACTTTAGGGTGCAGTTATGAAGAATTTTAAATAAAATGTTTAATAAACGAAAGGATCCACACCTCTCACAAGTTAACATCTGAATGTAATTGCGATACGGCGTTACATGCTCAAATCTATTTATGTCAAATATGAACCGGATGCAATTATTTTGTAGCCGCTGCAATTTATCCAGGAGAGTTACCGAGAGATCGGGATAAACCGCGTCCGCATAGTCGAAGTGAGGAAATATAAGTGAATAGCAAGATTACGGCGGACCAAAGGAAGAAGAGAGCAACGAAGTCTCTTTAAAGAGTGGAAGCAAGCATAAACTTTTCTGCAAACATGTTGAATTTGCGGTCTCCAAGACAGTGAAGAATCCATAAAGACTCCGAGATTCTTAACTGTGTCAGAAAACCGTATGACAGTACCATCCAGCATCAGATCACTGCAGCTAGATGGATTGATCTTACCAAGTAATTGACGAGTACCAAACACAATAGCTTGCGTTTTAAATGCGTTCAACTTAAGTCCGTATCTCCGAGACCAGTTCAAGACGTTAGACAGATCATTATTAAGTCGCACAATAGCTTCCGGAAATTCAGCAACAGTTGTAGTAGTGTATATTTGGAGGTCGTCACCATACAAATGATAATTACACGAGATATGATCAGTAACACTATTAACGAACAAAGAAGAAAGTAACGGTCCCAATACACTGCCCTGAGGAACACCACATTTGATTGCACAAGCAGAAGAAACTGAAGAATTAGCGCGTACGCACAAGGATGGATGGGAAAGATAGGAGTGAAACCAAGAAACACAGGAAGGAGTGAATCCGTAGGCAGAAAGAGATGCCAAAAGTAGGTTGTGGTCGACAGAATCTAAAGCCTTGCTGAAATCGAGTAGAACTAGCACAGTAACACATCTGTTGTCACAGGCATACCTAATACCATCAGTAACTTTAATGAGGGCAGTAGCTTTGTCTCATATTTATCTTCATAAATTTGTCTATCTTCTCTTAATAACAAATATTTTGATGATTTATAGATGTTCAGCTAGTTACCAAAGTCAAAAGGATGGAAACGTATTAAGATGAACATCATATTTGGAAGTAACAGATTGAAAGGATTGAAATAGTGGTAGTTGTATTTTGTTATTTAAATCAGGAATAATTGGTATCGATTAATTATGGTACATTTTGGTTTAAAATTGATGTCATTTATTATAAATTTTTGTAAAAGTATTGCGAGTTTGCATGTGCTGGATTCAATTGAGGTTATAATGGGTCTTATTGGTAATCCATTTTTGTGAACTTTAGGTAGTGCATACAATTTAGGGGTTTGCGGATTCATAGGTAACAGGCTGGTCAATATATCTTAGGTATGGTATCTCAAATTTGGGACACCTGTATATTTCAATTTTATCTCAAAAATGCGCGTTAAAAAATCTAACATACATTTAGATGCTCAAGTTATTTTTTCTAAGAGCATTCCTCGATTTTATATGGAATTGATTTCATACTTTATGTACAAACTGTACATATATGTACTGTTAGTGCAAATATATAAATATATAAGATATTACCAATATTGTAATTTGATTAAATTTTAATATTGCTAACTTAAAAAGATATTTACGACATTTATCGCATTAAATATATGTATATATATATATATTTTTTACCGCATATATGTGTGTGTATATATATATATATATAAAATAAAGTTGGTTGTATAAATCGGTATAAAATCAGTAACAGTGTAGGTTAAGCCACGTAAAGTGTGCTGTATATATTTCGAGTACTGGTTTTGATACCGGAGACCGTTTCAAATGCAGAATAAAACGCAAAACGGTCGGTGTCTTTGTTCGTTCTAACGATGTTCGAGACGGAACCCGTACGAAGTTTAACCTAAAAATTAAGCGAAGAAAAAAGCGAACCATCGATGAAAAAAAGGGTTCCGGTGAAAAGCGAAAAGGTATCTATAATTTACAATGTATAAATAAACCAACCTATTATTGATTAGTAAAAACGGTGGTGGGAGTTGTATTGTAATCTCTTATATCAAGTTCACTAAATATTATGATTATTATGTTATGATTTAAGGCGGTCGACTGACTCCAGCGACTCAACGCTGCCCTTCATCATTCGTCATTCAACAAAGAGGTTATGTGTGAGTCTTCATAGTGCTGCTTATTGCAAATAAGAAAATAGACAGAAATGTCAGGGCTTACTACAAATGCTCCTACCTCGGCAGACGCTTGTCTCAGCATCGTGCACAGCTTAATGTGTCATAGGCAAGGGGGTGAAAGTGAGGGTTTTGCAAAAAGGGCCATCGAATCTCTTGTTAAGAAGCTGAAGGAGAAGAGGGACGAGTTAGATTCACTTATTACGGCTATCACTACTAATGGAGCTCATCCAAGCAAATGTGTTACTATACAACGAACTTTAGATGGAAGATTACAGGTAAATATTACTCTTTTCATTTATATCTAATTCAATAGATTTATATAAATCATTTCATTTCTTAATCTTTTTTTGTTAAATCCACTCTTATTTAATGAGTCATTTGTAATTTTATTAAAAAGGAAGGCATCTTATACAATATTTGTTTTTTTATTTTATTTGCTCATATTTGTTATTTTTTACATCACTCATTGCTTAATCTTTTTTGTTAAATAATGCAGTCTCATTTAATGAGTCAATTAGAACTTTATTAAAAAGAAAAATCAACTTCTACTCAATAACAATTACACATATTTAATATTTTTTACATTACACTCATTTCTCATAATCTTTTTTGGTTAAATAATCCCGCCTCATTTAATAAGTCAATTATAATTTCACATTTTTTTTATCCTTATTTTACTTGATTATTATTCGAGATGTAAAATATGTTATAGAAAAAAAATTAATATTTTCTTATATGGGTTATTGAAAAATATCAAGTGAAGACAAATAAATGAAAATTTGTTGTATTCATACTTTTAAAAGTAGATATTAGAATTGTATAGAATTCAGTATGAAACCTTAGTAATGTGAGAAAAGTTTTGTTTATGATATTTGGGGCGGCTGATAACTTTAAAATCAGCCGAGATTATTTCTTATATCACAAACACCACTTAATCACAACATCTTAATAAACGTCTTTAAATTTGGGCGAGATTATTTCTCCCAAAAATTTGTTAATTATGTCTCTAAGAATTAACAGTATGAAATTAAAATGATTATTTCTTATATCACTAAATCAAAATTGACAAAAAAGTAAAGATATACAAAATGTTATAGAAAGAAATTTAATAATAAAACTTTTTTGCTTTCTCAAATTAATAAAAATTTGTTATATTCATAGTTTTGCAAATAATTTGAAACCTGAGTAATGTGAGAAAGTTTTTATTTATGATATTTGGGGCGGCTGAAAACTTTTAAATCGGCTGAAATTATTTTTTATATCACAAACACCACTTAGTCACAACATCTTAATAAACGTCTTTAAATTTGGGCGAGATTATTTCTCCCAAAAATTTGTTAATTATATCTCTAAGAATTAACAGTATGAAATTAAAATGATTATTTCTTATATCACTAAATCAAAATTGACAAAAAAAGTAGAAATATACAAAATGTTATAGAAAGAAATTTAATAATAAAACTTTTTTGCTTTCTCAAATTAATAAAAATTTGTTATATTCATAGTTTTACAAATAATTTGAAACTGAGTAATGTGAGAAAGTTATGATATTTGGGGCGGCTGAAAACTTTTAAATCGGCCGAGATTATTTCTTATATCACAAACACCACTTAGTCACAACATCTTAATAAACATCTTTAAATTTGGGCGAGATTATTTCTCCCAAAATTTTGTTAATTATATCTCTAAGAATTAACAGTATGAAATTAAAATGATTATTTCTTATATCACTAAATCAAAATTGACAAAAAAAATAGAAATATACAAAATGTTATAGAAAGAAATTTAATAATAAAACTTTTTTGCTTTCTCAAATTAATAAAAATCTGTTATATTCATAGTTTTGCAAATAATTTGAAGCCTGAGTAATGTGAGAAAGTTTTTATTTATTATATTTGGGGTGGCTGATAACTTTAAAATCGGCCGAGATTATTTCTTATATCACAAACACCACTTAATCACAACATATTAATAAACTTCTTTGAATTTGGGCGAGATTATTTCTCCCAAAAATTTTTTAATTATATCTCTAAGAATTAACAGTATGAAATTAAAATGATTATTTGTTATATCACTAAATCAAAATTGACAAAAAAAAGTAGAAATATACAAAACGTTATAGAAAGAAATTTAATAATAAACTTTTTTGCTTTCTCAAATTAATAAAAATTTGTTATATTCATAGTTTTACAAATAATTTGAAACTGAGTAATGTGAGAAAGTTATGATATTTGGTGCGGCTGACAAATTTAAAATCAGCCGAGATTTTTTCTTATATCACAAACACCACTTAATCAAAACATCTTAATAAACGTCTTTAAATTTGGGCGAGATTATTTCTCCCAAAAATTTGTTAATTATATCTCTAAGAATTAACAGTATGAAATTAAAATGATTATTTTTTATATCACTAAATCAAAATTGACAAAAAAAAGTAAAAATATACAAAATGTTATAGAAAGAAATTTAATAATAAAACTTTTTTGCTTTCTCAAATTAATAAAAATCTGTTATATTCATAGTTTTGCAAATAATTTGAAACCTGAGTAATGTGAGAAAGTTTTTATTTATGATATTTGGGGCGGCTGAAAACTTTTAAATCGGCTGAAATTATTTTTTATATCACAAACACCAAGTAATCACAACATCTTAACAAACGTCTTTAAATCTGGGCGAGATTATTTCTCCCAAAAATTTGTTAATTATATCTCTAAGAATTAACAGTATGAAATTAAAATGATTATTTCTTATATCGCTAAATCAAAATTGACAAAAAAAGTAGAAATATACAAAATGTTATAGAAAGAAATTTAATAATAAAACTTTTTTGCTTTCTCAAATTAATAAAAATTTGTTATTTTCATAGTTTTACAAATAATTTGAAACTGAGTAATGTGAGAAAGTTATGATATTTGGTGCGGCTGACAAATTTAAAATCAGCCGAGATTTTTTCTTATATCACAAACACCACTTAATCAAAACATCTTAATAAACGTCTTTAAATTTGGGCGAGATTATTTCTCCCAAAAATTTGTTAATTATATCTCTAAGAATTAACAGTATGAAATTAAAACGATTATTTCTTATATCACTAAATCAAAATTGACAAAAAAAAGTAGAAATATACAAAATGTTATAGAAAGAAATATAACAATAAAACTTTTTTGCTTTCTCAAATTAATAAAAATCTGTTATATTCATAGTTTTGCAAATAATTTGAAACCTGGGTAATGTGAGAAAGTTTTTATTTATGATATTTGGGGCGGCTGACAACTTTAAAATCGGCCGAGATTTTTTCTTATATCACAAACACCACTTAATCAAAACATCTTAATAAACGTCTTTAAATTTGGGCGAGATTATTTCTCCCAAAAATTTGTTAATTATATCTCTAAGAATTAACAGTATGAAATTAAAATGATTATTTTTTATATCACTAAATCAAAATTGACAAAAAAAAGTAAAAATATACAAAATGTTATAGAAAGAAATTTAATAATAAAACTTTTTTGCTTTCTCAAATTAATAAAAATCTGTTATATTCATAGTTTTGCAAATAATTTGAAACCTGAGTAATGTGAGAAAGTTTTTATTTATGATATTTGGGGCGGCTGAAAACTTTTAAATCGGCTGAAATTATTTTTTATATCACAAACACCAAGTAATCACAACATCTTAACAAACGTCTTTAAATCTGGGCGAGATTATTTCTCCCAAAAATTTGTTAATTATATCTCTAAGAATTAACAGTATGAAATTAAAATAATTATTTCTTATATCGCTAAATCAAAATTGACAAAAAAAGTAGAAATATACAAAATGTTATAGAAAGAAATTTAATAATAAAACTTTTTTGCTTTCTCAAATTAATAAAAATTTGTTATATTCATAGTTTTACAAATAATTTGAAACTGAGTAATGTGAGAAAGTTATGATATTTGGTGCGGCTGACAAATTTAAAATCAGCCGAGATTTTTTCTTATATCACAAACACCACTTAATCAAAACATCTTAATAAACGTCTTTAAATTTGGGCGAGATTATTTCTCCCAAAAATTTGTTAATTATATCTCTAAGAATTAACAGTATGAAATTAAAATGATTATTTTTTATATCACTAAATCAAAATTGACAAAAAAAAGTAAAAATATACAAAATGTTATAGAAAGAAATTTAATAATAAAACTTCTTTGCTTTCTCAAATTAATAAAAATCTGTTATATTCATAGTTTTGCAAATAATTTGAAACCTGAGTAATGTGAGAAAGTTTTTATTTATGATATTTGGGGCGGCTGAAAACTTTTAAATCGGCTGAAATTATTTTTTATATCACAAACACCAAGTAATCACAACATCTTAACAAACGTCTTTAAATCTGGGCGAGATTATTTCTCCCAAAAATTTGTTAATTATATCTCTAAGAATTAACAGTATGAAATTAAAATAATTATTTCTTATATCGCTAAATCAAAATTGACAAAAAAAGTAGAAATATACAAAATGTTATAGAAAGAAATTTAATAATAAAACTTTTTTGCTTTCTCAAATTAATAAAAATTTGTTATATTCATAGTTTTACAAATAATTTGAAACTGAGTAATGTGAGAAAGTTATGATATTTGGTGCGGCTGACAAATTTAAAATCAGCCGAGATTTTTTCTTATATCACAAACACCACTTAATCAAAACATCTTAATAAACGTCTTTAAATTTGGGCGAGATTATTTCTCCCAAAAATTTGTTAATTATATCTCTAAGAATTAACAGTATGAAATTAAAACGATTATTTCTTATATCACTAAATCAAAATTGACAAAAAAAAGTAGAAATATACAAAATGTTATAGAAAGAAATATAACAATAAAACTTTTTTGCTTTCTCAAATTAATAAAAATCTGTTATATTCATAGTTTTGCAAATAATTTGAAACCTGGGTAATGTGAGAAAGTTTTTATTTATGATATTTGGGGCGGCTGACAACTTTAAAATCGGCCGAGATTATTTCTTATATCACAAACACTCCTTAATCACAACATCTTAATAAACGTCTTTGAATTTGGGCGAGATTATTTCTCCCAAAAATTTGTTAATTATATCTCTAAGAATTAACAGTATGAAATTAAAATGATTATTTCTTATATCACTAAATCAAAATTGACAAAAAAAGTAAAAATATACAAAATGTTATAGAAAGAAATTTAATAATAAAACTTTTTTGCTTTCTCAAATTAATAAAAATCTGTTATATTCATAGTTTTGCAAATAATTTGAAACCTGAGTAATGTGAGAAAGTTTTTATTTATGATATTTGGGGCGGCTGAAAACTTTTAAATCGGCTGAAATTATTTTTTATATCACAAACACCAATTAATCACAACATCTTAATAAACGTCTTTAAATTTGGGCGAGATTATTTCTCCCAAAAATTTGTTAATTATATCTCTAAGAATTAACAGTATGAAATTAAAATGATTATTTCTTATATCACTAAATCAAAATTGACAAAAAAAAAGTAGAAATATACAAAATGTTATAGAAAGAAATTTAATAATAAAACTTTTTTGCTTTCTCAAATTAATAAAAATCTGTTATATTCATAGTTTTGCAAATAATTTGAAAGCTGAGTAATGTGAGAAAGTTTTTATTTATGATATTTGGGGCGGCTGACAACTTTAAAATTGGCCGAGATTATTTCTTATATCACAAACACCACTTAATCACAACATCTTAATAAACGTCTTTAAATTTGGGCGCGATTATTTTTCCCAAAAATTTATTAATTATATCTCTAAGAATTAACAGTATGAAATTAAAATGATTATTTCTTATATAACTAAATCAAAATTGACAAAAGAATAGAAATATACAAAACGTTATAGAAAGAAATTTAATAATAAAACTTTTTTGCTTTCTCAAATTAATAAAAATCTGTTATATTCATAGTTTTGCAAATAATTTGAAACCTGAGTAATGTGAGAAAGTTTTTATTTATGATATTTGGGGCGGCTGACAACTTTAAAATCGGCCGAGATTATTTCTTATATCACAAACACCCCTTAATCACAACATCTTAATAAAGGTCTTTGAATTTGGGAGAGATTATTTCTCCCAAAAATTTGTTAATTATATCTCTAAGAATTAACAGTATGAAATTAAAATGATTATTTCTTATATCACTAAATCAAAATTAACAAAAAAAAAGTAGAAATATACAAAATGTTATAGAAAGAAATTTAATAATAAAACTTTTTTGCTTTCTCAAATTAATAAAAATCTGTTATATTCATTGTTTTACAAATAATTTGAAACCTGAGTAATGTGAGAAAGTTTTTGTTTATGGTACTGGGGCGGCCTACGCATTCGCAATCGGCCGAGATTATTTCGTATACCATAAACAAAACTTGGGGCTACCGACGCATTCGCACTCTATATAATATTTCGATATTATTTCTTCTATAAATTTATTAATAAATTGACTATTGAAATAGGACTGAAAGAAGTATGGATAATCCAAAAAAAACTTAACTAAGATAACTGAGAATATATGTATGTATTCTCTCTCTTTTATTTTTTTTATTATCTAGTGTATTTCGCGTATTATTAAAATGTCACAACAAGAAGTTAATAATAATAATAATACAGCATACTCCGGATATAACGAAATCTCAAGAAACATGACAAGTAATAATTTTTAAAAAAACATAAAATATCATAAGCTTTGCAATGAAAGAATCTGGTGTATTTTGCGCAGGATTGCAGTGTCACAACAAGAAGTTAATAATAATAATAATGTAGTATACTCCGGATATAAAATTTCAAAGAATCTGACAAACAATACTTAAAAAAAAAACAAAATATCCTTATGACACTCTAAGCGTTTATTTATCATTACAATGAAAAAATCTGATTTACGAAATATCTATTAGTTTGCTTTTCAATTAATTAAAAAAAATGATTTCTTTCCCAAAAAAGAAACTATTTTTCGTAAAGAAGAGATCCTAAAATATCTTTTAATCTATGAGATTTAATTTGTTAATGACAATCCGTTGTTTTAGGACTTTGTTCAATTATTTTCAAAAAAGTAATTTTTATAAAAAATTTTGGAATTTATTATTTTACGATTTGCATGCTATAAATTAAATTAAATTCGTGAGATAAATATTAAGAAAAGTGAGATCAAGTTTAAAAATTAATATCTCAAAAACTGAAAGATACTTTGAAAATTCGTTTCATTCTTTGGAAAGTTTATAATTTAATTTATTTTATTATGTTTGCTAAGTGCTGATAATTTCATAAGAATTCATTAAATTTGCAATTTATTAGGATTTTTTTTTAATAATAGATAAGTATTAAGAGAAGTGAGGTCACGTTTTAGAATTAATATCTCAAAAACTAAAAGATATTTTGAAAATTCGTTTCATTCTTTGGAAAGCTTATGATTTGCTTGCTACGTGCTGATAATTTCATAAGATTTCATTAAAGATCATCTTTAAGAATGAATATCTCAATAACTAAAAAATATTTTCAAAATTCGTTTCTTTCTTTGGAAAGCTTATAATTTACTTGCTGTGCTCATAATTTCAAAAGAATTCATTAAACTTGTAATTTATTACGATTTTTAATAATACATAAGTATTAAAAGAAGTGAGATCATGTTTAAGAATCAATATATCAAAAACTAAAAGATATTTTGAAAATTCGCTTCTTTGTTTGGAAAGCTTATGATTTGCTTGCTAAATGCTGATAATTTCATAAGATTTCATTAAATTTGCAATTTATTAAAAATTTTTAAAAATAATAAATAAGTATTAAGATAAGTGAGATCATCTTTAAGAATGAATATCTCAATAACTAAAAATATTTTCAAAATTCGTTTCTTTCTTTGGAAAGCTTATAATTTACTTGCTATGTGCTCATAATTTCAAAAGAATTCATTAAACTTGTAATTTATTACAATTTTTAATAATACATAAGTATTAAAAGAAGTGAGATCATGTTTAAGAATTAATATCTCAAAAACTAAAAGATATTTTCAAAATTCGTTTCTTTCCTTGATAAGCTAGTGATTTGCTTGCTAAGTGCTGATAAATTCGTAAGATTTCATTAAATTTGCAATTTATTACAATTTTTTAAAAATAATAAATAAGTATTAAGAAATGTAAGCTTATATTTAAGAATCAATATTTCAAAAACTAAAAGATATTTTGAAAATTCGCTTCTTTGTTTGGAAAGCTTATGATTTGCTCGCTAAATGCCGATAATTTCATGAGATTTCATTAAATTTGCAATTTATTAAAATTTTTTAAAAATAATAAATAAGTATTAAGATAAGTGAGATCATCTTTAAGAATGAATATCTCAATAACTAAAAAATATTTTCAAAATTCGTTTCTTTCTTTGGAAAGCTTATAATTTACTTGCTATGTGCTCATAATTTCAAAAGAATTCATTAAACTTGTAATTTATTACGATTTTTAATAATACATAAGTATTAAAAGAAGTGAGATCATGTTTAAGAATTAATATCTCAAAAACTAAAAGATATTTTCAAAATTCGTTTCTTTCCTTGATAAGCTAATGATTTGCTTGCTAAGTGCTGATAAATTCGTAAGATTTCATTAAATTTGCAATTTATTACAATTTTTTAAAAATAATAAATAAGTATTAAGAAATGTAAGCTTATTTTTAAGAATCAATATTTCAAAAACTAAAAGATATTTTGAAAATTCGCTTCTTTGTTTGGAAAGCTTATGATTTGCTCGCTAAATGCCGATAATTTCATAAGATTTCATTAAATTTGCAATTTATTAAAATTTTTTAAAAATAAATAAGTATTAAGATAAGTGAGATCATCTTTAAGAATGAATATCTCAATAACTAAAAAATATTTTCAAAATTCGTTTCTTTCTTTGGAAAGCTTATAATTTACTTGCTATGTGCTCATAATTTCAAAAGAATTCATTAAACTTGTAATTTATTACGATTTTTAATAATACATAAGTATTAAAAGAAGTGAGATCATGTTTAAGAATTAATATCTCAAAAACTAAACGATATTTTCAAAATTCGTTTCTTTTCTCGATAAGCTTATGATTTGTTTGCTAAGTGCTGATAATTTCGTAAGATTTCATTAAATTTTCAATTGATTACAATTTTTTTAAAAATAATAAATAAGTATTAAGAAATGTAAGCTTATTTTTAAGAATCAATATTTCAAAAACTAAAAGATATTTTGAAAATTCGCTTCTTTGTTTGGAAAGCTTATGATTTGCTTGCTAAATGCTGATAATTTCATAAGATTTCATTAAATTTGCAATTTATTAAAAATTTTTAAAAATAATAAATAAGTATTAAGATAAGTGAGATCATCTTTAAGAATGAATATCTCAATAACTAAAAATATTTTCAAAATTCGTTTCTTTCTTTGGAAAGCTTATAATTTACTTGCTATGTGCTCATAATTTCAAAAGAATTCATTAAACTTGTAATTTATTACGATTTTTAATAATACATAAGTATTAAAAGAAGTGAGATCATGTTTAAGAATTAATATCTCAAAAACTAAAAGATATTTTCAAAATTCGTTTCTTTCCTTGATAAGCTAATGATTTGCTTGCTAAGTGCTGATAAATTCGTAAGATTTCATTAAATTTGCAATTTATTACAATTTTTTAAAAATAATAAATAAGTATTAAGAAATGTAAGCTTATTTTTAAGAATCAATATTTCAAAAACTAAAAGATATTTTGAAAATTCGCTTCTTTGTTTGGAAGGCTTATGATTTGTTTGCTAAATGCCGATAATTTCATAAGATTTCATTAAATTTGCAATTTATTACAATTTTTTAAGAATAATAAATAAGTATTAAGATAAGTGAGATCATCTTTAAGAATGAATATCTCAATAACTAAAAAATATTTTCAAAATTCGTTTCTTTCTTTGGAAAGCTTATAATTTACTTGCTATGTGCTCATAATTTCAAAAGAATTCATTAAACTTGTAATTTATTACGATTTTTAATAATACATAAGTATTAAAAGAAGTGAGATCATGTTTACGAATTAATATCTCAAAAACTAAAAGATATTTTCAAAATTCGTTTCTTTCCTTGATAAGCTTATGATTTGCTTGCTAAGTGCTGATAATTTCGTAAAATTTCATTACATATGCAATTTATACAAATTTTAAAAAATATTAAATCAGTATTAAGAGAAGTGAGATCGCGTTTAAGAATTAATATCTCAAAAACTAAAATATATTTTGAAAATTCGTTTCTTTCCTTGATAAGCTTATGATTTGCTTGCTAAGTGCTGATAATTTCGTAAGATTTCATTACATATGCAATTTATACAAATTTTAAAAAATATTAAATCAGTATTAAGAGAAGTGAGATCGCGTTTAAGAATTAATATCTCAAAAACTAAAATATATTTTGAAAATTCGTTTCTTTCCTTGATAAGCTTATGATTTGCTTGCTAAGTGCTTATAATTTCGTAAAATTTCATTACATATGCAATTTATACAAATTTTAAAAAATATTAAATCAGTATTAAAAGAAGTGAGATCGCGTTTAAGAATTAATATCTCAAAAACTAAAATATATTTTGAAAATTCGTTTCTTTCCTTGATCAGCTTATGATTTGCTTGCTAAGTGCTGATAATTTCGTAAAATTTTATTACATTTGCAATTCATCACAAATTTAAAAAAATTAACCCCGGAGTATAATTTAAAAAAATAAATAGTTTAATGTATTTAAATTTAATTGAAAATTTAATTATCATTGAATTGATTGAAATTAAATTACTTAGCAAGAAATTTAAAAAAACAGTAAGAATCTGGTAATAAAACCAAATTTCATACAATTTTTTTTTTAATGTAGATCAAGTCGAATGAATGACTTAGTACTTTTTGATGACGTCTATTTTTCTTTTCTAATTTTGGATCTTATTGTATTTTGTTATTTGGGGTACATCAATAAATATTATAATATTCTTATTATTCGGCAACGTTTCAGTTTTATCATCATCACTGTTGTCTTTTTACTCATCTCAGTTACACAACATTTAATGCATTACTCAAAAGTCGTATTGAAAGAGTTAATAAATAGTTTTCTCTAAATCTGCGAAAAAGTTCTCTCGCCTTCTCCATGGCTTAAATAATGTGAGATATGATCGTTTATACCAAAATTGAACCAAGTTATTTTTGAAGTCTTATTTGAAATACAGGTTTACGTCTAAAAAATGCGTCCAGCTGATAATAATACAGCTAAAATTTCAACAACCTCATAACTTTATCACTTCTTTGATAATAAAATAGGTTGATAATAATTTTAATCAATACTAGTTACTTCATCTTCAGAGAACTAGATGCATCAAAATAGGAAAAACTCCACAAAAGAAAATTTATTTTTTTTATTAAAGATTATAAAAAACCATATCAATTTCCACGAATATTTATGTTACCCAGAAAAGCGCGAAATATAATCAGTATTTTGTAAATACATAAATCTTGTTTAATGAATTTCAGCTATCGAAGTAATTTTTTTTACATTTCTCGTTCACAAATAAAATAAATTTCAAATAATCATGAATTCAATAAATTTAATTTCTCGGCGATCTTAGAGTTGTTATGCGTTGGTTTGTATGTATTTTTTCCACACAAGTCAAATAATTTATTCTTGTTTAAGCAACATAGCTATCATTTTATTAAAAGTTAATGTATGTAATTATCAAGCTCAAAAATAGAATAAAATTTTGTGTTAATTAAATTAATGGGGAAAACCAAATTTCTTTTCGAACATGCTTTAATTATTTAATACAAGGATGAATGAAAAAAAATTTTAATCTCTTAAAACATCATTTGAAGAATTTCTCATTAACAGCACGACCAAATTGTATGCCCTATTAATGATTAAAAATCGTGGATTGCTTTTGCAGCAAAGGCTTCGTTTGATGAATCACTGTATTGTAGGAACAATGCAACAAATTTTTGTAATTTCTCAACTTCATAAGGTCTAAAATTGAACAACAACTTTATCCCACTTTCGTGTTTTAAAATCAATTTATAAAATAATATTAATTCAGCTTCATCATGTCATATTAATATTAATTATTATTTTTATTATTAAGTACGCTTGAAGTTAAAATCTTCAATATGAAATTTTTTATCATACAATAAATTTTTTAAATCAATTTATAAATGAAATTATTTTTAAGGTTGCTGTACGTAAAGGTTTCCCACACGTGATCCACGCAAGAATTTGGCGATGGCCAGACTTACACAAAAACGAACTAAAACACGTCAAATATTGCCAGTTTGCTTTCGATTTAAAATGCGATTCAGTTTGTGTGAATCCGTATCATTATGAGAGAGTAGTATCGCCGGGAATTGACTTAGCCTTATATAATAATAATTTAATTAAAAAAAATATTTTTTTTACATTTCTCGTTCACAAATAAAATAAATTTCAAATAATCATGAATTCAATAAATTTAATTTTTCACCGATCTTAAAAGTTGTTATGCGTCGGTTTGTGTTTGGTGCATCTTCAACATCAAAATGCAAATCGAAATTTTCCGACCTATTTTTTTCCACACAAGTCAAATAATTTATTCTTGTTTAAGCAACATAGCTATCATTTTATTAAAAGTTAAAGTATGTAATTATCAAGCTCAAAAATAGAATAAAATTTTGTGTTAATTAAATAAATGGGGAAAACCAAATTTCTTTTCGAACATGCTTTAATTATATAATACAAGGATGAATGAAAAAAATTTTTAATCTCTTAAAACATCATTTGAAGAATTTCTTATTAGCAGCACGACCAAATTGTATGCCCTATTAATGATTAAAAATCGTGGATTGCTCTTGCAGCAAAGGCTTCGTTTGATGAATCACTGTATTGTAGGAACAATGCAACAAAGGTTTTGTAATTTCTCAACTTCATAAGGTCTAAAATTGTACAACAACTTTATCCCACTTTCGTGTTTTAAAATCAATTTGTAAAATAATATTAATTCAGCTTCATCATGTCATATTAATATTAATTATTATTTTTATTATTAAGTACGCTTGAAGTTAAAATCTTCAATATGAAATTTTTTATCATACAATAAATTTTTTAAATCAATTTATAAATGAAATTATTTTTAAGGTTGCTGGACGTAAAGGTTTCCCACACGTGATCTACGCAAGAATTTGGCGGTGGCCAGACTTACACAAAAACGAACTAAAACACGTCAAATATTGCCAGTTTGCTTTCGATTTAAAATGCGATTCAGTTTGTGTGAATCCCTATCATTATGAGAGAGTAGTATCGCCGGGAATTGACTTAGCCTTATATAATAATAATTTAATTTAAAAAAAATATTTTTTTTTACATTTCTTGTTCACAAATAAAATAAATTTCAAATAATCATGAATTCAATAAATTTAATTTTTCACCGATCTTAAAAGTTGTTATGCGTCGGTTTGTGTTTGGTGCATCTTCAACATCAAAATGCAAATCGAAATTTTCCGACCTATTTTTTTCCACACAAGTCAAATAATTTATTCTTGTTTAAGCAACATAGCTATCATTTTATTAAAAGTTAAAGTATGTAATTATCAAGCTCAAAAATAGAATAAAATTTTGTGTTAATTAAATAAATGGGGAAAACCAAATTTCTTTTCGAACATGCTTTAATTATATAATACAAGGATGAATGAAAAAAATTTTTAATCTCTTAAAACATCATTTGAAGAATTTCTTATTAGCAGCACGACCAAATTGTATGCCCTATTAATGATTAAAAATCGTGGATTGCTCTTGCAGCAAAGGCTTCGTTTGATGAATCACTGTATTGTAGGAACAATGCAACAAAGGTTTTGTAATTTCTCAACTTCATAAGGTCTAAAATTGTACAACAACTTTATCCCACTTTCGTGTTTTAAAATCAATTTGTAAAATAATATTAATTCAGCTTCATCATGTCATATTAATATTAATTATTATTTTTATTATTAAGTACACTTGAAGTTAAAATCTTCAATATGAAATTTTTTATCATACAATAAATTTTTTAAATCAATTTATAAATGAAATTATTTTTAAGGTTGCTGGACGTAAAGGTTTCCCACACGTGATCTACGCAAGAATTTGGCGGTGGCCAGACTTACACAAAAACGAACTAAAACACGTCAAATATTGCCAGTTTGCTTTCGATTTAAAATGCGATTCAGTTTGTGTGAATCCCTATCATTATGAGAGAGTAGTATCGCCGGGAATTGACTTAGCCTTATATAATAATAATTTAATTAAAAAAAAATATTTTTTTTTACATTTTTTGTTCACAAATAAAATAAATTTCAAATAATCATGAATTCAATAAATTTAATTTCTCACTGATCTTAAGAGTTGTTATGCGTCGGTTTGTGTTTGGTGCATCTTCAACATCAAAATGCAAATCGAAATTTTCCGACGTATTTTTTTTCCACACAAGTCAAATAATTTATTCTTGTTTAAGCAACATAGCTATCATTTTATTAAAAGTTAATGTATGTAATTATCAAGCTCAAAAATAAAATAAAATTTTGTGTTAACTAAATAAATGGGGAAAACCAAATTTCTTTTCGAACATGCTTTAATTATTTAATACAAGGATGAATGAAAAAAGTTTTTAATCTCTTAAAACATCATTTGAAGAATTTCTCATTAACAGCACGACCAAATTGTATGCCCTATTAATGATTAAAAATCGTGGATTGCTTTTGCAGCAAAGGCTTCGTTTGATGAATCACTGTATTGTAGGAACAATGCAACAAATTTTTGTAATTTCTCAACTTCATAAGGTCTAAAATTGAACAACAACTTTATCCCACTTTCGTGTTTTAAAATCAATTTGTAAAATAATATTAATTCAGCTTCATCATGTCATATTAATATTAATTATTATTTTTATTATTAAGTACGCTTGAAGTTAAAATCTTCAATATGAAATTTTTTATCATACAATAAATTTTTTAAATCAATTTATAAATGAAATTATTTTTAAGGTTGCTGTACGTAAAGGTTTCCCACACGTGATCCACGCAAGAATTTGGCGATGGCCAGACTTACACAAAAACGAACTAAAACACGTCAAATATTGCCAGTTTGCTTTCGATTTAAAATGCGATTCAGTTTGTGTGAATCCGTATCATTATGAGAGAGTAGTATCGCCGGGAATTGACTTAGCCTTATATAATAATAATTTAATTAAAAAAAATATTTTTTTTACATTTCTCGTTCACAAATAAAATAAATTTCAAATAATCATGAATTCAATAAATTTAATTTCTCACCGATCTTAAAAGTTGTTATGCGTCGGTTTGTGTTTGGTGCATCTTCAACATCAAAATGCAAATCGAAATTTTCCGACGTATTTTTTTTCCACACAAGTCAAATAATTTATTCTTGTTTAAGCAACATAGCTATCATTTTATTAAAAGTTAATGTATGTAATTATCAAGCTCAAAAATAAAATAAAATTTTGTGTTAACTAAATAAATGGGGAAAACCAAATTTCTTTTCGAACATGCTTTAATTATTTAATACAAGGATGAATGAAAAAAGTTTTTAATCTCTTAAAACATCATTTGAAGAATTTCTCATTAACAGCACGACCAAATTGTATGCCCTATTAATGATTAAAAATCGTGGATTGCTTTTGCAGCAAAGGCTTCGTTTGATGAATCACTGTATTGTAGGAACAATGCAACAAATTTTTGTAATTTCTCAACTTCATAAGGTCTAAAATTGAACAACAACTTTATCCCACTTTCGTGTTTTAAAATCAATTTGTAAAATAATATTAATTCAGCTTCATCATGTCATATTAATATTAATTATTATTTTTATTATTAAGTACGCTTGAAGTTAAAATCTTCAATATGAAATTTTTTATCATACAATAAATTTTTTAAATCAATTTATAAATGAAATTATTTTTAAGGTTGCTGTACGTAAAGGTTTCCCACACGTGATCCACGCAAGAATTTGGCGATGGCCAGACTTACACAAAAACGAACTAAAACACGTCAAATATTGCCAGTTTGCTTTCGATTTAAAATGCGATTCAGTTTGTGTGAATCCCTATCATTATGAGAGAGTAGTATCGCCGGGAATTGACTTAGCCTTATATAATAATAATTTAATTAAAAAAAAATATTTTTTTTTACATTTTTTGTTCACAAATAAAATAAATTTCAAATAATCATGAATTCAATAAATTTAATTTCTCACTGATCTTAAGAGTTGTTATGCGTCGGTTTG
Organism: Onthophagus sagittarius; assembly: GCA_036711965.1. Lineage (NCBI taxonomy): Eukaryota > Metazoa > Arthropoda > Insecta > Coleoptera > Scarabaeidae > Onthophagus > Onthophagus sagittarius. The sequence continues at coordinate 10,731,622 of JASERS010000007.1, read as the reverse complement.
TGTTTGGTGCATCTTCAACATCAAAATGCAAATCGAAATTTTCCGACGTATTTTTTTTCCACACAAGTCAAATAATTTATTCTTGTTTAAGCAACATAGCTATCATTTTATTAAAAGTTAATGTATGTAATTATCAAGCTCAAAAATAAAATAAAATTTTGTGTTAACTAAATAAATGGGGAAAACCAAATTTCTTTTCGAACATGCTTTAATTATTTAATACAAGGATGAATGAAAAAAGTTTTTAATCTCTTAAAACATCATTTGAAGAATTTCTCATTAACAGCACGACCAAATTGTATGCCCTATTAATGATTAAAAATCGTGGATTGCTTTTGCAGCAAAGGCTTCGTTTGATGAATCACTGTATTGTAGGAACAATGCAACAAATTTTTGTAATTTCTCAACTTCATAAGGTCTAAAATTGAACAACAACTTTATCCCACTTTCGTGTTTTAAAATCAATTTGTAAAATAATATTAATTCAGCTTCATCATGTCATATTAATATTAATTATTATTTTTATTATTAAGTACGCTTGAAGTTAAAATCTTCAATATGAAATTTTTTATCATACAATAAATTTTTTAAATCAATTTATAAATGAAATTATTTTTAAGGTTGCTGTACGTAAAGGTTTCCCACACGTGATCCACGCAAGAATTTGGCGATGGCCAGACTTACACAAAAACGAACTAAAACACGTCAAATATTGCCAGTTTGCTTTCGATTTAAAATGCGATTCAGTTTGTGTGAATCCGTATCATTATGAGAGAGTAGTATCGCCGGGAATTGACTTAGCCTTATATAATAATAATTTAATTAAAAAAAATATTTTTTTTACATTTCTCGTTCACAAATAAAATAAATTTCAAATAATCATGAATTCAATAAATTTAATTTCTCACCGATCTTAAAAGTTGTTATGCGTCGGTTTGTGTTTGGTGCATCTTCAACATCAAAATTCAAATCGAAATTTTCCGACGTATTTTTTTCCACACAAATCAAATAATTTATTTATAAGTTAAAGTATGTAATTATCAAGCTCAAAAATAGAATAAAATTTTGTGTTAATTAAATTAATGAGGAAAACCATATTTCTTTTCTAACATGCTTTAATTATTTAATACAAGGATGAATGAAAAAAATGTTTAATCTCTTAAAACATCATTTGAAGAAATTCTTATTAGCAGCACGACCAAATTGTATGCCCTATTAATGATTAAAAATCGTGGATTGCTTTTGCAGCAAAGGCTTCGTTTGATGAATCACTGCATTCTAGGAACAATGCAACAAAGGTTTTGTAATTTCTCAACTTCATAAGGTCTAAAATTGGACAACAACTTTATCCCACTTTTGTGTTTTAAAATCAATTTGTAAAATAATATTAATTCAGTTTCATCATATCATATTAATATTAATTATTATTAAGTACGCTTGAAGTAATAAATCTTCAATATGAAATTTTTTATCACTATATTAATACAATAAATTTTTTAAATCAATTTATAAATGAAATTATTTTTAAGGTTGCTGGACGTAAAGGTTTCCCACACGTGATCTACGCAAGAATTTGGCGGTGGCCAGACTTACACAAAAACGAACTAAAACACGTCAAATATTGCCAGTTTGCTTTCGATTTGAAATGCGATTCAGTTTGTGTGAATCCGTATCATTATGAGAGAGTAGTATCGCCGGGAATTGACTTATCCGGATTGACGTTGCAAACTGGACCTACGCGACTTGTTAAAGATGAATACACCGCTGGAGGACCAGTCCCAGGGGCGAGTATGGATGTTGATACCGAATTAGGGGTTTCCGTCACTCAAACGATACAACATCACCCCCCTCAGCAAAATTTTCAAATTCAAGGTCTCCCACAACCTCAAGGTATGTAATCATATTCTTAGAAATTCGATTAATGGATTGTTCCATTGAAAGCATGCTTTATCAAATTACGTGTTTTTGAATGGAGAGGGGTTTGATATATTTGGAAGTCGAAGAGTTAATTGAAATAGAATCGTTGCAACCATGTTGGTGGATTTTATTTTGTTGCTGAATCGTTCGGCTTTTTATTATTTACCGGTAGAATTTTGTTTAATTTTTTGGCCGATCATCGTCGTGATTTACCTATTTCTTTTAATCGTGTTTTTAATTTTGGATTTCTTTTTATACGTTTATCATATGACAAGTTATATTTTAGTTTTTTTTGCACGGTTTATTTATGTTGCGACGTTAGGTAATCCGGGAATGTATAACAACAGCCGACCTATAGGACCACCACAGCCCGTTCCTAAACAAGAGGCACCAAACGATGCATGTCCAAGACCCAATTGGGTCCCACCACGCATGCATTTAATACACCGTAAGATTTTAATTAATTTATTTTTTTTTATTAATTATTGATTTTGCTGATTTTTATTTTTTTTTTCTGATTAGCCCCTGTTCCTGTTCACCAACATAACCTTCCAGGTCCATCACAAGTCCAACCGCCCTCTTTACCACATCAGCAACCTCAAAGTGCGTCAAATACTACGTTACATGGACAGGCTCAACCGTTTTATAATCCTCCACAACCTTCTGGCGTCCCAGAACGGGCCCCCGCTGATACGATGGCTCCAACAATTGGTACATATAAACAATTTTTCAAAAAAAAAAAATAATGTATTTATTTAGGTACAACGAGTTCTCCCGTATCTCCGAACCTGCAACAAAATGGCTTTAATAGCACAACAGGCCCTGTTGTAACAACAAGTAATGTTGTCCCTGGCCAAGTAACGCAACCGGCGTCAACGATGGGGCAAAATAATTTTACCGGGACCGGGGGGACGTGGACGGGATCAAATACTTTAACTTACACGCAATCAATGCAACCGCCGGATAATCGAAATCAACAAATGAATTCTTATTGGAACCATAATAACGAAGTGAACATTTCTGGCCCACTCTCAGCCCAGCCAGCCCCTGAATATTGGTGTTCCGTCGCGTATTTCGAACTCGACACCCAAGTTGGCGAAACATTTAAAGTCCCATCAAGTTGTCCAAACGTTACGATTGATGGCTATGTTGATCCATCTGGAGGAAATCGATTCTGTTTGGGTGCTTTGAGTAATGTACACCGCACAGATCATAGTGAAAGAGCTAGGTTGGTTCTATTCTAATAAAAATTTTAAAAAATTTGATTAATTTTTTTTGTTTAGGTTGCATATTGGGAAAGGCGTCCAATTAGATCTTCGGGGTGAAGGTGACGTTTGGTTACGTTGTTTAAGTGATCATTCAGTTTTCGTTCAAAGTTACTATTTAGATCGCGAGGCGGGTCGACAACCGGGAGACGCCGTTCATAAAATTTATCCTTCAGCTTACATAAAAGTGAGTATTAATATAGTCGATTCCGCTTAATTGGGACACTTTAGAACTAAGCTATTTTGTTCCAACAACTGATAAATTAATTATTCCGAAATTACTATTCCGCGAAACTGTATCGAATATTGATAAAAAAATCGGATTACTACCATATCAAATTTAAAATTTTTTCGCCAAACAGTTTTAAAAAAAAATCGCAAAATCGAGATACTAATAAATAATTATGATAGGAGTAGGAGAAAAGAATTGTAATTACTTCATATTATAAAGAATTAAAATTCGCGTCAAACAAAGGTGATCCGAGTTTTTCTATGTAAGGTTTTTTGTTATTTGCGTTCAAAGTGAAAGGCAAAAATTTTTGTTTAAATCCTATAATAGCATGTTTTATGACTTTATGACACCTCTCATTACGTTTTTGCATTAAATTACTTTCTAACTCAACTATACACGTTTTTGTTTGCTTGTTCATTACATGAATATGTAGAACATCATTAACATCTGCTATATCTTCAATTTCAACAATTTAAATTTATTCTTGTAAATTCTTCGCCGTATGTAACAGACTTTAATAACGCATCATCATTCTAAAGTTTACGCAAAAAGTTAAGGTCCCTCATCTTAGAGATTGATACCTTCGTAATCGCTCAATTAAAAAAGTTGCTCAATTAAAGTTTGTTTTAATCAATGAACATATCTGCGTAGTGATAAATAATTTTCACTCCCAAAAAATATGCAATTAATACCACACGACGAAAATTGCTATTATTTAAAATAATTTTTAATGTGTAGATTGAAATTAATATTAAAAGAAGTGGATGTTTATTTATTAAAAGTAAATTATTACCTTATTAATATTATTATAATACAGGGAAAAAATTTCTTTGATGTAAAATAATTTTTAATGTATTTATTGAAATTAATATAGAAAGGAGTAATTATTTATTTATTAAACGTAAATTAATAATTATTAGATTATCAATATTGCAATAGAACTAAAATTTATAGCTTGCGGTAAAAGTGCATCAAAGTCTCCATTGTTTTTCTAAACAAATATTTATTTTTCTCTCTAAATTACCAAATGTAACTCTTCTGCAATTATATTATTCTTCTCAATTATTCAATTTCTTAAGAAGAGAAAATTTCTTAGAAATCATTCAAGTTCTTTTCAAATTGCTGCTTCTAAATGCTCTAGATTTCGAGGTATATATTTCCAAACGAACAAGTAGAAATCAAGCGGAGTTAAATCTGGCGTACAATAATTATTTAACATGGTGTATGTTATTAATTTAGAAATTATTGGGTGTTTGGTTTTTCTTTTATCGTTAATTGAGTGAAATAAGAACCCGATTTTTGAGAATGCCGTCAACTTTACGATTTTTTCTCAAAAACTATTTAACGAAAAAAAATCAAATTTGAACTGGTGGTAGTGTGATGTTTTTATATACTTTACTTTATCGATATTTTGGTACGATGCGATTATTTCGAAGACAACTTCGCGGATTTCAACGCGGTTTTTACCAATAATTTCGTTTGACGGATTCCGCTACCAATTTTTCAAAATTATATCTCCATAATAAACATCTCTCCACGTAGGGCTTATTTCTATTTCTCTTTAATTTGTAATTTCATTAAATTGGTTTAAAAAAAATTAGGGAACCTTAATTTGGACGATTCTCTAAAGAAGGAATATTTTCATTCATATATTTGTATTATTTGAAACAGAAGTGAAACTTGTGAAAATATTTCCATCAATCCATATTACTATGTAGGTGACCAATTTTTCTCTATATAAATTTTTACAATTTTTAATTATGGGGGAAGTTAAAAGTTTTTACAAATCTATTCACTGCAATAATGATATTTTATCAAATGGGAGAAATTTTAGCTTTATATTCTATTATACTAAATTATTTATATGAGGGTGTACATACAAATGTCAAGACCTCAAACGAAAGTCATCAACGCATTGTGTTGGCGCAGTCTACTGACAAATCCTCCATTATTAATCCCTTAAAACATCATCTTTTCTACAACAATGAATTTTCATTTGTCAGTCACGGGTGTCATTGGCATAGAATAAATTAGTAATTCAGTGCCTTTTTGTATCCAGATTGTTATATATGCGAATAACACAAGGATGCGTCTGGTGTTGCTCAATAATAAGGCCGATTTTGCCAGAATTAATGCTTAATAGAGTCCATTATTTTCTTGAATCTTAGGCGCACCCTTTTTTCATTGATAAAAAAGTCTTAAAATTGTGTTGATAAACCAGTGTCTTCAAAATGTGGGTATAACGGAAGACCACAGATTCGTTGGGTCAAAATAGGTTAAAATATCTACAGGCTGTTTTGGTGACTCGGGAACTCAACCCATAAGTCACAAATTTCCACATAAAACGAGAAATACATTCCCAAAAAATTCGTGTAAAAAGATAATACACAGAGATATAAAAAATTCTTTTGAATTTATTTTATTTGGGACTTTTTATAAAATTAAAAATATCCTAAATATTTTTTTTTAAATTAAAAAAAATCGAATTCTTAAAATATCTTGATGAAATTTTTGTGATTTAAAAAGAAAAGTGTGCATTTTTCCGAGAGCAATTCCGGCCGTGAGTATCTCAAATCGCTTTTCAACTCAACCAAAATTTGTAAAATTAAAAAACAAATAAAAATTCTTAATAACTTTTGAAAAATCGTAAAAAAATTGAATAGTTAAGACATCTTGATGAAATTTTTCGTGATTTATAAAGAAAATGCATTTTCATTAGAACAAAACCATACTTGAGTATCTCGATTCGTTTTTGAGATATCTTTTGAGATAAATTTGTACCATTTCATAAAAATAAAAATTTCCTTAATCATTTTTGAAAAATCATAATAAATCAAATTATTAAGATATCTTGATAATTTTTTTATGATTTATAAAGGAAAGTATGCACTTATCCGAGAACAAATCCATGTGTGAGTATCTCAATTCGTTTTTGAGATATCATCTTTTGAACTCAACCTAAATTTGTAAAACTTCATAAAATTTAAAATTTCTTTAATAATTTTAAAAAAATCGTAGCAAATCGAATTCTTAAGATATCTTGATGAAATTTTTGTGATTTAAAAAGAAAAGTGTGCATTTTTCCGAGAGCAATTCCGGCCGTGAGTATCTCAAATCGCTTTTCAACTCAATCAAAATTTGTAAAATTAAAAAACAAATAAAAATTCTTAATAACTTTTGAAAAATCGTAAAAAAATTGAATTGTTAAGATATCTTGATGAAATTTTTCGTGATTTATAAAGAAAATGCATTTTCATTAGAACAAAACCATACTTGAGTATCTCGATTCGTTTTTGAGATATCTTTTGAGATAAATTTGTACCATTTCATAAAAATAAAAATTTCCTTAATCATTTTTGAAAAATCATAATAAATCAAATTATTAAGATATCTTGATAATTTTTTTATGATTTATAAAGGAAAGTATGCACTTATCCGAGAACAAATCCATGTGTGAGTATCTCAATTCGTTTTTAAGATATCATCTTTTGAACTCAACCTAAATTTGTAAAACTTCATAAAATTTAAAATTTCTTTAATAATTTGAAAAAAATCGTAGAAAATCGAATTCTTAAGATATGTTGATGAAATATTTGTGATTTAAAAAGAAAAGTGTGCATTTTTCCGAGAGCAATTCCGGCCGTGAGTATCTCAAATCGCTTTTCAACTCAACCAAAATTTGTAAAATTAAAAAACAAATAAAAATTCTTAATAACTTTTGAAAAATCGTAAAAAAATTGAATTGTTAAGATATCTTGATGAAATTTTTCGTGATTTATAAAGAAAATGCATTTTTATTAGAACAAAACCATACTTGAGTATCTCGATTCGTTTTTGAGATATCTTTTGAGATAAATTTGTACCATTTCATAAAAATAAAAATTTCCTTAATCATTTTTGAAAAATCATAATAAATCAAATTATTAAGATATCTTGATAATTTTTTTTATGATTTATAAAGGAAAGTATGCACTTATCCGAGAACAAATCCATGTGTGAGTATCTCAATTCGTTTTTGAGATATCATCTTTTGAACTCAACCTAAATTTGTAAAACTTCATAAAATTTTAAATTTCTTTAATAATTTTTAAAAAATCGTAGAAAATCGAATTCTTAAGATATCTTGATGAAATTTTTGTGATTTAAAAAGAAAAGTGTGCATTTTTCCGAGAGCAATTCCGGCCGTGAGATTCTCAAATCGCTTTTCAACTCAACCAAAATTTGTAAAATTAAAAAACAAATAAAAATTCTTAATAACTTTTGAAAAATCGTAAAAAAATTGAATTGTTAAGATATCTTGATGAAATTTTTCGTGATTTATAAAGAAAATGCATTTTCATTAGAACAAAACCATACTTGAGTATCTCGATTCGTTTTTGAGATATCTTTTGAGATAAATTTGTACCATTTCATAAAAATAAAAATTTCCTTAATCATTTTTGAAAAATCATAATAAATCAAATTATTAAGATATCTTGATAATTTTTTTATGATTTATAAAGGAAAGTATGCACTTATCCGAGAACAAATCCATGTGTGAGTATCTCAATTCGTTTTTGAGATATCATCTTTTGAACTCAACCTAAATTTGTAAAACTTCATAATATTTAAAATTTCTTTAATAATTTTAAAAAAATCGTAGAAAATCGAATTCTTAAGATATCTTGATGAAATTTTTGTGATTTAAAAAGAAAAGTGTGCATTTTTCCGAGAGCAATTCCGGCCGTGAGTATCTCAAATCGCTTTTCAACTCAACCAAAATTTGTAAAATTAAAAAACAAATAAAAATTCTTAATAACTTTTGAAAAATCGTAAAAAAATTGAATTGTTAAGATATCTTGATGAAATTTTTCGTGATTTATAAAGAAAATGCATTTTCATTAGAACAAAACCATACTTGAGTATCTCGATTCGTTTTTGAGATATCTTTTGAGATAAATTTGTACCATTTCATAAAAATAAAAATTTCCTTAATCATTTTTGAAAAATCATAATAAATCAAATTATTAAGATATCTTGACGATTTTTTTATGATTTATAAAGAAAAGTATGCACTTATCCGAGAACAAATCCATCCGTGAGTATCTCAATTCGTTTTTGAGAAATCATCTTTTGAACTCAGCCTAAATTTGTAAAACTTCATAAAATTTAAAATTTCTTTAATAATTTTTAAAAAATCGTAGAAAATCGAATTCTTAAGATATCTTGATGAAATTTTTGTGATTTATAAAGAAAAGTATGCACTTTCATTAGAACAAAACCATACTTGAGTATCTTAATTCGTTTTTGACATTTCAAGTTTTGAACTTAGCCTAAGTTTGTAGCATTTCACAAAAAAAAAACAATTTTCTTAATCATTTTTGAAAAATTCGTAATAAATGGAATTTTTAAGATATTACGATAAAATTTTTTGGTTTATAAAGAAAACTAAGTTTATTTCTTCAGAACAAAACCATACATGACTATCTCAATTCGTTTTTGAAATATATTTTGACATAAATTTGTACTATTTTATAAAATTAAAAATTTCCTTAGTCATTTTTGAAAAATCATTATAAATCGAATTCGTAAGATATCTTGATGATTTTTTAATGATTTATAAATAAAAAGAAAGTATGCACTTACCCGAGAACAAATCCATGCATATCTCAATTCGTTTTTGGGATATCAATTTTTGAACTCAATCTGAATTTATAAAACTTCATAAAATGAACAAAATCCTTAACCATTTTTGAAAAATCGAATTCTTAAGATATCCTGATGATTTTTTTTTGTAATTTATAAAGAATGTGTGCAGTTTTCCGAGAATAAAGCTCTCCGTGAGTATCTCAATTCATTTTGAAATATCAATTCATCATAAATTTGTGGCAGTTCATAAAATTAACAATTCTTGTTTAAGATAACTTTTTCTTTTTTTAACTCTTATAAAAATAATTCGTGTAATAACAAAATTAGATGTGACAGTATAAAAAAAAGTGTATACATTTCAATTAGGGTAAAATAATACTTTTTTATCTGACAATGTCAATTTATCTGACAATATCGCGTCATCGCGTGTTTGTGGCGGCCGACGTCTTCGAAGTCGACCGAGATCTTTTTTATGTAAATTTCAATCAAAAATTTGACACAATTTTTCTTTATAGTGTTCTCCGACTTTCATTTATTGTTCGTGATATAAGAACTTTCGGCCAACTTCGAAGACGATTTGAGTATCATGGATGATTCTTCTTCGAAGTCTTCGAAGTCGGCCGACATGTATCTTATATAAATTTTAATCAGGGTACACTTGGTTTCATGCTCCAGAATCCCGAGTGATGCCATTATCAGCTTGAAAAATACGAATTCGTCTAACTTTTATATTTTCGTATTTTACATTATTAAGAATGAACATTTTTTACATAAATTTCCATCGTTCAACTTGCCCAACAAAGCAATTTTGTTTGAAATACTTCAATCTTTTTTTTTTTAATACTCCAACCATCTTATGTATAACATAATAATCGCCAAACAGGCGCATTTTGAGATAATTCCATTATCCCAAGAAAACATATAACGCCAGATAGATTCAATCAAGAAGAAAAAAACCATAAAAATGTGAAAAATCATGTCACTACATATTGTACTAAGTCTGATAAAATAAATACGAACATGCTGATTTAAAAAAAGATTTTTTTTGTCCCAATTAAGCGATTAAAATACACATTAATGAAATACTTAGGATTCCGTTCATTGAAATATGTCTCAATTAAACAGAATCGATTATATCAACATTTTTTAAATTTATAAATTAATTAATTTTTAGGTATTTGACTTACGACAATGTCATCACCAAATAACGACTCAAGCTGCTACAGCTCAAGCAGCTGCTGCAGCTCAAGCGGCTGCTGTTGCTGGACATATACCTGGTCCACATTCAGTTGGAGGAATAGCACCAGCTATAAGTAATTATAAACAATAAAAATTTTTAATTATAACTAAATAAATTGTTTTGAGTAGGTTTATCAGCTGCAACTGGGATAGGTGTCGACGATTTGCGTAGATTATGCATTCTTCGATTGAGTTTCGTGAAAGGTTGGGGTCCTGATTATTTAAGGAAGTCAATAAAGGAGACTCCGTGTTGGATTGAGGTTCATTTGCACCGAGCCCTTCAACTTTTGGACGAAGTTTTACATACAATGCCAATAGACGGCGCACGAGGAGTTGAATAATAATAAAAGTATAAGAACGGAATAATCGTTAATAACATATATATTTTAAAGTCGGGAAATAGCGCCATCCGTCTGCGACACCGAATTTTTTCTTTATTTCAAATCATCCTAAAAAATGCAAAAAAAAATTTAATCTACGTTCCCGAGTTAACGCGCGACAGATGGCTCTGTAGATTTCAACTTTATATATACATAGAATAACGTTGAAAATAAAAGAATAAAAATAAAAAGAAAGTTACATGTATATCATAATCGTGTACGCTTATATTTTCTATATTTTTTTTAATCAGTTTTTTTTACCAACCGGAAATACAATGTTACTACTACCTTGGAAAATCTCCACAATACAAGACAAAAAAACGGTGAACTGTGATCGAAAAAATTTTATATAGAGAAATATATTGTTCATAAAAAAATTATTCATAAAGATTATTCATAAATTTGTTCATAAAGCATATGAGATATTATAAATATTTATATCTAAGCGATTTCTACCTGGTAACATCGACGGAAATACACGCAAGATTTTTTATTACTTAATTTTTATGTTTCCTTTATTTTTTAAATAAACTCACTACACTCGTGATAAATCACAAATAAGACAAAGTTGTTAGACTTTTTTTCTATTAAATTACGAAGTGTTCGTTGATTTTATAAACATATTTTAGATAAGTATTGTTGATTACAGTTATGTGCCATCGTTTTAATTTTATTGTTTCTCCTTTTTTATAATAAAACAAAAAAACGAAAAAAAAATAAACCCCATCCTCTCCCGTAAAAAGGACGGTCACATTCATTCGCACTCAATTTGATTTGTTATTTTTATTATTATATACGGAGTGAAAAAGTCTCTGTATAAATATAAATTTTTATTTCTTATTTAATCATTTTCATTTTATAAAATACCGCCCGCTCGTTCATTTTCCGCACACGTACACCTAAATATATAATTAGGCTGTGAAAAAAGAAATAAAATAGAGTTAACGAGTGTGTATAAGCAAACAAAAAAAGTGCGAGAGGTACGATATTATATTTTTAAGATTTGCAAGAAGATTTAAAATAAAAACAGAACCCGACGAAAGTTTTGCGTGGATTCGTTTTAGTAATTATATAAATTATATACATGTATACAACTATATACGTATATACACGACACAGTACATATATATTATATAAATATACATATTCACCGCTCGGAATAAAAAAAAAATTATATATATAAAAGACGTGATGCGTGCGGATGAAAATTCTCGGCTCGAGTTTACATCCGGGCGTTATTAATAGATATTAAAAAAAAGGCGTAAAAAGGCAAATATTTTAATAAAAAAAAACAATTTGCAGGACTCTTTTTTAATCATTATTATTAAGACTAACAAAACGATTTTTGTTCTCAATAAATTTATTTCAATAATTTTATTTATTATTTCAATCCTTTCAATTTGTTACTTCCAAATATGATGTTCATCTTAATACGTTTCCATCTTTTTGACTTTGGTAACTAGCTGAAAATGTATTAATCATCAAAATATTTGTTATTAAGAGAAGATAGACAAATTTATGAAGATAAATATGAGACAAAGTACTTGTAATTAAAGTAAGTTTTTTACTTGTACTTGTAGTTAAAGATCTTATAGAAAAATGCATCACCACTAATCGTGATTTTTGTGGACTTTAAAAAGGCATTCTCAGTGATTCTATCAAATCATCAAAATTATAAATAACAACAGCACAGAACGGGTGAGCACATACTGGAAGAATTAACCTGACATGGGCAGTGTGTAGAAATAGAAGACGTTATTTGAAACGTTCTTTTTTCAAACCTTTCAAAATCCTTGCGCTGACGTATAATCGGTGACTTTGACGATGACTAAGAGAAACATTAAAAAAATGCAAGTAATGGAATGTAAAATGGAGAAAACTCTTGGAGCTGCTAAATTGATAGTACTTTTCAACAAAGGTGCAACTATTATCCTCAAGACAGAAGTCAAGCACGTAGAAGTAGCCTTAAACTACGAGCATTACATTGCCAACAAGAAACGCAGAAGAGAGGTAAAGAGATTTTCTTCTTCTTTTTTATCTTTTATATTCTTCTTTAATAGAGGCTGAAAATACAGTATATAATACGTATAGTATAAAATACAGTATATAGAGGCCGCCGTGGAGTAACATACATACGTAAATATGTAATAAAATTTTCAGAAGGGATAGAGTTGGCCGTGGTGGTGGTGTGTATACGCCAACATTTGCGGAGTGATATTATCAATTGTATTGCTGATTATGAGCAGGTAAGGGTCTCTGTCAGAGATAGATCAAGTGTAATAGCGGTTGGTTGTGTTTACAATCCCCCTAGTTCGTATAATGGTCTTTTGATCACCTGAAATCGCAGTTAATTGAGCTTAAAATGTCTTATTATTGTGTTGTGTCTTGGTGATTTAAACATAGATTTATTGAACTGACATAGTGCCGATAACAAGAGATTAAAGTCTGTTTTCGAATCGCTGGACATGGTACTGTGGTGAGGCCGTCACTGAAACGACTTCAACCTCTGGTAATTACCGCTGCCACCAGAAACAGTATTTCGCGTTACCTAATTCTTAGTCTGAAGGACTCCCACCTGATCCTATCTATTCAAACAAGATTAAATGGCAAGCGCGCGGTCACTATTTCAGAACCGTGGGTTCTTGCACTAAGGCTCTCAGAAAATGTGAAATAAAACGACAAGTGTTCTAACCACACTTAATCTATATTTACAAAAATAACGAAAAAAAAACAAGTAAGATACAAAGTTAATCTTAAAAACTACCTACGTGATACCCGACGTTACTTAAGGAGACAAAACAAAATTAAAAATGAAAATGTCTGAACCTAGCCCTACAGCAAACTCTCGTTGATAAATGATAGGGAGAACTGGCAAACAGACTTACCCCGGATGTGTGTTCCGATCTGGTGGTCTCGGTGATGGGTCGCAACCCGGATCCTGTTGGAATTCGGACGCCCGAATTAGAAGAAAGTTGCCCTTGAACCTGAGTCAAAGTTCTCGATTTCGATGGGACTTAGAATTGGCGTTGAAGCGAATCTAAGTTTAAGTCTAACAGAGCGCTGACGAGTTTTGGTTCGTAATCTTTCTAAGAAGATATCTTTCGAAGTTGAATTGAAACTATGTTCTAAATTCTCCAATTTTGACGTGTGCAAGGCCTTAAGTAACCTCGGGTCTTGGAGGGGTGTAAAACCTTCATTAGGCGTTCCCTAACGTCTGGACATCCCCGACACCTGGGGCCAATCCAAAATACGGGGCGGATATTTTACAATAATTTTCTGAGCCAATAAGGGAATTTGTGGAAGGGAAGAATTCCTCGCCCACAAAACCAGAAGATAACATCCGCCACTAACTAATCCCAAAAATCGTCACGTAATTTCTAAACAGTGGAAACCATCAAATATTTACGTGATCTAACGTCTAAGTTTTTGACGACTTCATCAAACTGTGGATACATAATTTTTAACAAAATTTAACACGAAGTCTGGTCTCTATACCGAACGTCGTTAACTTGAGACGTGATTTTTAGTTTCTAAAATAACGAAAGGTTGCACTCTAGGAATTTCTAATTCGAATGGTTATTTCTTAAAACCGTTAAATAATTTTCACTGCTACTTCCTCTACGTTGCTAGATATAGTTGCTGTGTCAATCATGGTATTCTGGATAATGATGTATCTGATCATGAAATTGTATATTGTCAGATTAATTCCACTCAACCACCGGTCAAGCCATTTTGTTATTGTAAAATTTCACAAATAATTTAATTAACACGCCATTCGACTGTATTTTTAATTTGAATGTTTTACATAAAGTAAACTTTTTTAACCAAACAGTCTTAGATTTGTATAATTTGCATGCACCCGTAAAGACGGCACTGATTACTAGGCCAAGTATGCCGTGGTTGACGGATAATATCAGATTGCTACAGAGATTGAGAATTGAGGAATAAAGCTAAAGCGAGGTTTAGAAGAACTAAAATTGCTGCTCATTGGGATTACTACAAACAATTAAGGAATTATACCACACTTGCGTTACGTAACGAAGAAAAAGCCTATTTTGAACATCTGCACTCTCAGACCAGTGGCGGTAAATTATGGAGTGCCATTCGTAATATTAATGCTGTGCGAAATAATATTAGCCAGGTACCAATCGGTTGAATGAATGCTTCTGAAATCAATGCCGCTTTTGTTGATGGTGTCCCCATCATAAATAATGATAAGATTGGTGAGGATGAACTCATTGATTATTATAATAATAGCGTACTTCACAATATAGATATGAACTTTAGGCTGGCGTTTGTTGATGAAGACACAGTACGAATAATACTAAGTATAAAGAGCAAATCTGTTGGGGCTGATGGCATTTTCATTGACATGATTGGGATGATCCTTTCTCGCGTACTTCCTTACATTACACATATAATGAATAGTTGCATAGAATTTAATTACTTTCCTGAACAGTGGAGATCGGCTACCGTGCTTCCACTACCAAAAAATTCTTCGCCAACATCTTATAAGGATCTGCGTCCTATAACTTTACGACCTGCTCTCAGTAAAATATTGTAATAATATTTTGCTTAATTGTCAATCAGGGTTCCTCCCAGGCCGAAGCTGCACAACTGCTTTATTACATGTTACGGATGACCTTACAAAAGCAAAAGATAAAAATTATCTTAGCGTATTGGTTCTATTGGACTTTAGCAAAGCGTTTGATACTGTCAACCATCGTATATTATTGGCGGTTCTTCGACATGTTGGTTGTGACGAGTCGTTTATTGAAATGATGTATTGCTACTTGACCAAACGTAGACAATGTGTAAAGTTGAATGGTGAGCATTCTGATTTTTTGGATGTAACTAGCTATGTTCCTCAGGGTTCTGTGTTGGGATCACTACTTTTCTGTATTTATATGTTCTTACTATCTAAGTGTTTTAAATTTTCTGATGTTCACCAATACGCTGATGATACACAAGTCTACCTTAATTTTCTCAGGGACCAGTTAGATACAGCAATAGTTAGAACTAATGAGGATCTGCACCGTCTGTCAAATTATGCAACGAAGCACTCATTAATTTTGAACCCAGAAAAAATTTTGTGTTGATGTTTGCTGGGAACGGGATAGTGCAATCTGTGAGTCGTAATGTTAATATTGTGGTTGGTGGCGTGAGCGTCCCGATCGTGTCGCAGGCCGAAAACTTGGGTCTAATTATTGACAACTCATTCAGATATCATGATTATATTTCTAAAATAATTGGTATAGCATATCAAAATTTAAAATTGCTGTACTGTTTTAAAGATATTTTTAGCGTAAAATTAAAGACAACTTTGTGTGAGGTTGTGGTACTTTCGTTGTTTAAATATTGTAGTGAGGTCTATGACCCATGTCTCGATGTGATTGATATTTCCCATAAATTGAGGGAACTGAAATGGTTTAACATGCATGATAGGGTCGTTTTGCAGTCCTTAACACTGTTTCACAGGATTGTCGTTACCGGCAATCCTCCATATTTGTCACGTAAGGTGAGATTTAGAAGTGACATTCATAATCTTAATATACGTAGAAAAAATATGATCACGTTGCCTACTCATAATACAGCTTTATTTAGAAGATCTTTTACATACAACATATATTCCATGTACAACTCTCTCCCTCGGGATGTTAAGGATGAAAATGTTGAAAGGTTTAAGGGTGTTCTGTACAAATACATTTACATATTATATTATTATTTTCTACAGTTGAATAAATGTTAAATTTCAGTTTTTTTTATCATGCTTTAGTTGATTGCGGATTGTTAAATAAGCATAAAATATAGAATATACATATATTAGTAGAATTACAATATTAGTAGAATAGGCATGCAATTTTGTTTGTATTCTAACATGATTTAAGGACTCGGTTTAAAAGAAGGGAATGTTTTACGGAACATTCATCTGAACCGCTCCTTAAGGTTCTCCAGATACATAAATGTACCATAATTACATATATTTCTATTAATAACTTATTTATTCTGTTATATGTATATTATGTTGGAGAATAAAGGCATTTATTATTATTATTATTATTACATATTTTCTTGTTATTCAACTACAAGAAAACTGTTATTGCTATTTTTTCTCCATAATTTTATATTAATTGCATGGCTGGCACTGTAATATTATTCGGCTGATTGAATTTAGTTATTGGTGTTGCTAATTTTTGTTGTGTCAAGTTCATTTCAAGTAAAAATGGATGCTGATGTTTGGTGCTCGTCTGATTCTACTACTATGTTACTCATATTACAACTGGTGTTCCGCAAGGTTCAATTTTAAGCCCATTGCTCTATATTATTTACATCTGCATATTAACATCTCTGCTGATGGCATTTATATATATGCTGATGATACTTCGTTTCTGCTAACGCCGAAAGATAAAGTTGATCTTGAAAATAAGTCCGAAGTTGTTTTAGCTGAAGCTGCAGAATGGTTAGGGGCCAACAGTTTGAAACTTAATATCGAAAAGACGCAGAAACTACTATTAACAACTAAAACGGGTTGGAGAGAGCAAGAACCAGTAAAATTATTGGGCATATATGTTATGTCAAATCTAAGTTGGAACTCTCACGTTGAATATCTTCAAAGATACCTAGCTGTCGCGATTTTTACGGTCAGGTGCATACGGGCTATAGCTGGTTATAACGCGGCCAGGGCTACTACAAGCTGTAAACCGCTTTTTCAACAACATAAGATACTTACCTTATCCTCCATCTTTATTCTAAGGAGTCTTCTTTATGTGCACTTTTCCCAATCACCCTTTCAAAAAAGTTCTGATGTCCACATTTACGAAACCCGTTATAAATCACATTATCAGATTTTTGAAACATTTGAAAGATCAATAAATATTATTATTACTTTTCATTCTTTATATTCTTGTAATTCTTGTGTTGATTCTTCTCTTCTGTCCACTTCTGATTTTATTTTCGATCGTACGTATGAGACTGATGTGAACAACTTTAGTACTCATGCTGGGATACCATCAGCTGATTTGTTTAGCAGATTAAAAAACTTTATCTTCGTGTGTTATATTAATGTGTAAAGTATTACTGCTCACATTGAAGATTTCTTGATTACATGCGAATCTAAATTTTTTTATATAATTATATTTACTCAAACATGGCTTAAACCCTCTCTTCCCTCGGCGACTATCTCACGTTCTAATAATAATCTTTTGCGAAACGATCGTCTATTTTCGCTGGGTTGGGTTGGGATACTCTGTGTACTACGATTGCTGAATCCTCTGATGGATCAGTTCAAGAGGAAGAGTTAACTGAAAAGTTCCTACAACAAGTTATCACTTGGCGTTTTGACTGTTTTCCTCTTGTTAACTACTTCGATCAATTGGAAGAAACCCTTGAGAGGCTCTCTCTTAATTATAACACAATTCTTTTAATGGGAGATTTCAATTTGTCTGCTATAAAATGAGTTACCCATTTTACTTTCTTATTAAATTTGTCCGTTCTACCCTCACAACCAACTCATCATCTTCCTTCATCACATTCGCTTTTGGATCTTACTATTACGACTCGTTCGCAAATGAAATGCGGTTTGTTACAGTACGCTGCTTACTGTAACAAACTGCATTTAAATGTGTGAGAATTTCGAACTTGCTGAAATGCGGTCGTCACACCAAGAACCTTCAGGTATGTCGAAAATTTTCAGTACATTTCACTTTGTCTAACTGTATTTTGTCTTATCAATCTTTCTTTTCTTGTTATATTAAAATATATATTATATTGTTTAATGGAAATTTGTCCTATTATCTATGTCCCAATTGTATCGATCCCTAATTAGCTGCTGTCCACTTTCAAGGGGATGCTAAGATAGAGTGCTGACCCACCAGATCATACCATAAATCAAGGTTATAATTAGCTCTTTGCTCCTCAATTTTTGAATTACATTTTAATCTACTATTCAATACAGATACATCATATTTGGTTGAACTACTTCAACTCTAAACTTATTAATCTCTATGACAAGCATGCCCCTCAGGCGACATAGAGTGAGACATCCGCTCGCAGCCTGCTTAAGAGATGAAATAAGATCGCTGATGAGAGAGCGGAATCGTGCAAAACTATTATTTAAACGTGCTGCAACTACTATAATAGTGAAACTACAGGATCTTGTCTAACTTGAATAATAAAAAAATTTATTCCAACCGGAAACGTCCAAAGCAGAACGTTTTGAAGATTATTCGTTCCTTAGGGATGGTTAAATCTACTTTTGTTCGAGCTGCTTATCATAGGAATTTATTAGCGGGGTTTTTTGCAGACCCTCCTCTGACGATTAGTGGTACTTTTCTTGCCTCATCTAAATTCTCCTTTTTTTCTTTGACCTGGTCACATCAGCAGTTCGCGATGCCTTAAATTATTCGAGGTTTACAAGCGTCGGAGCTGATGGAGTTAGTCTACTGATGTAGAGATTCTTACTCCTCTTACTCATATTTTGAACTTTTCCTTTGAACAATCCTAATTCACTTCAATCTGGAAGGTTGCTCATGTTGTCATAATACTTAACTCCAAGAGTCTCTCAAGTTTAAACGATTTCCGTCCTATTTCCTTTTTATCTGTTCTATCCAAAGCTCTCGAGCGTTTTGTTTACTTTCAAATACAAAAGACTATTCAGGAACTTAATTAGCACAATCGTTTCAATCGGGTTTTCAGAGCCATAGCGCTACAAAAGCTTATATTATTAGCTTTCAGCAAGGCATTCGATTTAGTTGATCATGATCTCTTGTTAGCGTCACTGGCCCTTGTATTTGCTTCTTCATGTTTATCTTGGTTTTGATCTTGCCACTTATTAAATGTGGTGTACCCCAGGGCAGTATGTTGGGTTCATCGCTCTTTACAATTTTTATTAATGCTGACACCCATAGAATGGATAATTATCACATGTATCATGTAATTATCATGTGTATGCGATGACCTCCAAATTTACCCTACAACTACTGATGATTTTCTAGAAGCAATTGCACGTTTTAATCATGACTCTTCTAATATTTTGGGTTCGTCTATGCGTTAATGATTTTTCATCCATTAACCCAATGCTTAACTGTGGCATTATTCAGCTTTCAAATGTTATTAACACCCGAGAAAATGTAAGTAAACTTGTAATTCAAACAAATAAGTATTTAAAATTTAACACATCTAATTCTTACGAATTTCTACGATAAAGTAAGAAAATCGTCAGTTACACTAGCAGAGAGTCCTATAATTTTGTGTGACTGATTATGCTTATTATATGTTGGACGAAGGATTTACTTGGAAATTATATATTGGTTGCAACTAAAAAAACAACGATTGTACTAGCCCAGTGTCGATTCCTTCCGTGATAAGATCCATGTTGGCTCATGGAGTCATAATTTGGTGGTCAGCATTGAATCATGCATATAAAAAAATGGGAATTGTCCAAAGCAAGTTCGTAAACAACTCCTCGAACTGTCTTAAGTAAACCACACTTTGCGTATTGGACCAATACCCAGAGCAGCGTAAGGTTGTATAAAACGCTGATAATTTACACTGATGGATCAAAGAAGGCTGTTGGAGGCTCTGGAGTGGGAATTTTCCTGCACCTTTCTACTTTGCGAAGGTCATATTGCACAATTGCTTAAGTAACTGCTATAAACATTCAGGCAATCATTCGAGGAAGCAAACGTATACAACGTTAAGATAAAGTGGGCAGTTTCCCTGAACAGTTTGTATCACTAGCTGTTAATTCAGCATCAAAGCTAACAAACTTCACATTCGAGTGCGTTTAATAATGTAATACCAGTCTCTTAAAAGAACTGCTCTTGACAGAGGCGTGGAATTAACTGCAGCGGGATGAATCCGTAATATGCTTGATACTAGAGTTATTAGTTGATGCGTCAGGCCGGGAGGTAGCTATCCGAAGAGAGTGGTGTTATCTTCCCTGTTTTGTTGATGACCTGATTGCGATAGTCGAAGCTGTTGGTGCGTTTTAACAATTTCTTCTTTAATAATATTTTCTTGAAAATTTCAATGATATTATCTTATTATTTTTATATCACATCATAAACTACAATCTTTAAGCTTCAATTTAACATACATATCACATTACAATTCTTAAAAATACAGGAGATATGTTTCTTCGAAAATTTCGTTTTATCCATTATCATTATAACAATTTTTTACTTAATAATTTTTTCTTCAAAATTTTAATGATATTACCATATTGTTCTTATATATCACATCATAAACTAGAATCTTTAAACTTCAATTTTACATTCATATCACACCATAATTCATAAGAATACAGGAGATATGATTTTTTGAAAATATCGTTTTGTCCTTGATTTAACAATTTCTTCCTTAATCATTTTTTCTTGAAAATTTCAATGATTTTACCTTATTACTTTTATATCACATCATAAACTAGAATCCTTAAGCTTCAATTTAACATACAAACCACATTACAATTCTTAAAAATACAGGAGATATGTTTTTTCGAAAATTTCGTTTTATCCATTATTTATCATTATAGCAATGTTTTACTTAATAATTTTTTCTTCATAATTTCAATGATATTACCGTATTGTTTTTGTATCACATCATAAACTAGAATCTTTAAGCTTCAATTGAACATACATATCACACCATAATTCATAAGACTACAGGAGATATAATTTTTTTAAAAATATCATTTTGTCCTTAATTTAACAATTTCTTTCTTAATAATTTTTTCACGAAAATTTCAATGAAATTATCTTATTATTTTTATATCACATCATAAACTAGAATCTTTAAGTTTCAATTTAACATAAATATCACATTACAATTCTTAAAAATACAGGTGATATGTTTCTTCGAAAATTTCGTTTTATCCATTATTTATCATTATAACAATTTTTTACTTAATAATTTTTTCTTCAAAATATCAATGATATTACCTTATTGTTTTTATATCACATCATAAACTAGAATCTTTAAGCTTCAATTTAACATAAATATCACACTACAATTCTTAAAAATATAGGAGATATGTTTCTTCGAAGATTTCGTTTTATCCATTATTTATAATTATAACAATCTATTTACTTAATAATTTTTTCCTCAAAATTTCAATGATATTACCTTATTGTTTTTATATCACATTATAAACTAGAATCTTTAAGCTTCAATTTAATGTACATATCACACCATAATTCATAAGAATAAAGGAGATATGATTTTTTTGAAAATATCGTTTTGTAGTTGATTTAACAATTTCTTCTTTAATAATATTTTCTTGAAAATTACAATGATATTACCTTATTATTTTTATATCACATCATAAACTAGAATCTTTAAGCTTCAATTTAACATAAATATCACATTACAATTCTTAAAAATACAGGAGATATGTTTCTTCGAAAATTTCGTTTTATCCATTATTTATCATTATAACAATTTTTTACTTAATAATGTTTTCTTCAAAATATCAATGATATTACCTTATTGTTTTTATATCACATCATAAACTAGAATCTTTAAGCTTCAATTTAACGTACATATCACACCATAATTCATAAGAATACAGGAGATATGATTTTTTTGAAAATATCGTTTTGTAGTTGATTTAACAATTTCTTCTTTAATAATATTTTCTTGAAAATTACAATGATATTACCTTATTATTTTTATATCACATCATAAACTAGAATCTTTAAGCTTCAATTTAACATAAATATCACATTACAATTCTTAAAAATACAGGAGATATGTTTCTTCGAAAATTTCGTTTTATCCATTATTTATCATTATAACAATTTTTTACTTAATAATTTTTTCTTCAAAATATCAATGATATTACCTTATTGTTTTTATATCACATCATAAACTAGAATCTTTAAGCTTCAATTTAACGTACATATCACACCATAATTCATAAGAATACAGGAGATATGATTTTTTTGAAAATATCGTTTTGTCCTTGATTTAACAATTTCTTCCTTAATCATTTTTTCTTGAAAATTTCAATGATTTTACCTTATTATTTTTATATCACATCATAAACTAGAATCTTTAAGCTTCAATTTAACATACAAACCACATTACAATTCTTAAAAATACAGGAGATATGTTTTTTCGAAAATTTCGTTTTATCTATTATTTATCATTATAACAATGTTTTACTTAATAATTTTTTCTTCATAATTTCAATGATATTACCGTATTGTTTTTGTATCACATCATAAACTAGAATCTTTAAGCTTCAATTGAATATACATATCACACCATAATTCATAAGACTACAGGAGATATAATTTTTTTGAAAATATCATTTTGTCCTTAATTTAACAATTTCTTTCTTAATAATTTTTTCTCGAAAATTTCAATGAAATTACCTTATTATTTTTATATCACATCATAAACTAGAATCTTTAAGCTTCAATTTAACATAAATATCACATTACAATTCTTAAAAATACAGGAGATATGTTTCTTCGAAAATTTCGTTTTATCCATTATTTATCATTATAACAATTTTTTACTTAATAATTTTTTCTTCAAAATATCAATGATATTACCTTATTGTTTTTATATCACATCATAAACTAGAATCTTTAAGCTTCAATTTAACATAAATATCACATTACAATTCTTAAAAATATAGGATATGTTTCTTCGAAAATTTCGTTTTATCCATTATTTATAATTATAACAATTTTTTTACTTAATAATTTTTTCCTCAAAATTTCAATGATATTACCTTATTGTTTTTATATCACATCATAAACTAGAATCTTTAAGCTTCAATTTAACGTACATATCACACCATAATTCATAAGAATACAGGAGATATGATTTTTTTGAAAATATCGTTTTGTAGTTGATTTAACAATTTCTTCTTTAATAATATTTTCTTGAAAATTACAATGATATTACCTTATTATTTTTATATCACATCATAAACTAGAATCTTTAAGCTTCAATTTAACATACAAACCACATTACAATTCTTAAAAATACACGAGATATGTTTTTTCGAAGATTTCGTTTTATCCATTATTTATAATTATAACAATTTTTTTACTTAATAATTTTTTCCTCAAAATTTCAATGATATTACCTTATTGTTTTTATATCACATCATAAACTAGAATCTTTAAGCTTCAATTTAACGTACATATCACACCATAATTCATAAGAATACAGGAGATATGATTTTTTTGAAAATATCGTTTTGTAGTTGATTTAACAATTTCTTCTTTAATAATATTTTCTTGAAAATTACAATGATATTACCTTATTATTTTTATATCACATCATAAACTAGAATCTTTAAGCTTCAATTTAACATACAAACCACATTACAATTCTTAAAAATACACGAGATATGTTTTTTCGAAGATTTCGTTTTATCCATTATTTATAATTATAACAATTTTTTTACTTAATAATTTTTTCCTCAAAATTTCAATGATATTACCTTATTGTTTTTATATCACATCATAAACTAGAATCTTTAAGCTTCAATTTAACGTACATATCACACCATAATTCATAAGAATACAGGAGATATGATTTTTTTGAAAATATCGTTTTGTCCTTGATTTAACAATTTCTTCCTTAATCATTTTTTCTTGAAAATTTCAATGATTTTACCTTATTATTTTTATATCACATCATAAACTAGAATCTTTAAGCTTCAATTTAACATACAAACCACATTACAATTCTTAAAAATACACGAGATATGTTTTTTCGAAGATTTCGTTTTATCCATTATTTATAATTATAACAATTTTTTTACTTAATAATTTTTTCCTCAAAATTTCAATGATATTACCTTATTGTTTTTATATCACATCATAAACTAGAATCTTTAAGCTTCAATTTAACGTACATATCACACCATAATTCATAAGAATACAGGAGATATGATTTTTTTGAAAATATCGTTTTGTCCTTGATTTAACAATTTCTTCCTTAATCATTTTTTCTTGAAAATTTCAATGATTTTACCTTATTATTTTTATATCACATCATAAACTAGAATCTTTAAGCTTCAATTTAACATACAAACCACATTACAATTCTTAAAAATACAGGAGATATGTTTTTTCGAAAATTTCGTTTTATCTATTATTTATCATTATAACAATGTTTTACTTAATAATTTTTTCTTCATAATTTCAATGATATTACCGTATTGTTTTTGTATCACATCATAAACTAGAATCTTTAAGCTTCAATTGAATATACATATCACACCATAATTCATAAGACTACAGGAGATATAATTTTTTTGAAAATATCATTTTGTCCTTAATTTAACAATTTCTTTCTTAATAATTTTTTCTCGAAAATTTCAATGAAATTACCTTATTATTTTTATATCACATCATAAACTAGAATCTTTAAGCTTCAATTTAACATAAATATCACATTACAATTCTTAAAAATACAGGAGATATGTTTCTTCGAAAATTTCGTTTTATCCATTATTTATCATTATAACAATTTTTTACTTAATAATTTTTTCTTCAAAATATCAATGATATTACCTTATTGTTTTTATATCACATCATAAACTAGAATCTTTAAGCTTCAATTTAACATAAATATCACATTACAATTCTTAAAAATATAGGATATGTTTCTTCGAAAATTTCGTTTTATCCATTATTTATAATTATAACAATTTTTTTACTTAATAATTTTTTCCTCAAAATTTCAATGATATTACCTTATTGTTTTTATATCACATCATAAACTAGAATCTTTAAGCTTCAATTTAACGTACATATCACACCATAATTCATAAGAATACAGGAGATATGATTTTTTTGAAAATATCGTTTTGTAGTTGATTTAACAATTTCTTCTTTAATAATATTTTCTTGAAAATTACAATGATATTACCTTATTATTTTTATATCACATCATAAACTAGAATCTTTAAGCTTCAATTTAACATACAAACCACATTACAATTCTTAAAAATACACGAGATATGTTTTTTCGAAGATTTCGTTTTATCCATTATTTATAATTATAACAATTTTTTTACTTAATAATTTTTTCCTCAAAATTTCAATGATATTACCTTATTGTTTTTATATCACATCATAAACTAGAATCTTTAAGCTTCAATTTAACGTACATATCACACCATAATTCATAAGAATACAGGAGATATGATTTTTTTGAAAATATCGTTTTGTAGTTGATTTAACAATTTCTTCTTTAATAATATTTTCTTGAAAATTACAATGATATTACCTTATTATTTTTATATCACATCATAAACTAGAATCTTTAAGCTTCAATTTAACATACAAACCACATTACAATTCTTAAAAATACACGAGATATGTTTTTTCGAAGATTTCGTTTTATCCATTATTTATAATTATAACAATTTTTTTACTTAATAATTTTTTCCTCAAAATTTCAATGATATTACCTTATTGTTTTTATATCACATCATAAACTAGAATCTTTAAGCTTCAATTTAACGTACATATCACACCATAATTCATAAGAATACAGGAGATATGATTTTTTTGAAAATATCGTTTTGTAGTTGATTTAACAATTTCTTCTTTAATAATATTTTCTTGAAAATTACAATGATATTACCTTATTATTTTTATATCACATCATAAACTAGAATCTTTAAGCTTCAATTTAACATACAAACCACATTACAATTCTTAAAAATACACGAGATATGTTTTTTCGAAGATTTCGTTTTATCCATTATTTATAATTATAACAATTTTTTTACTTAATAATTTTTTCCTCAAAATTTCAATGATATTACCTTATTGTTTTTATATCACATCATAAACTAGAATCTTTAAGCTTCAATTTAACATACATATCACACCATAATTCATAAGAATACAGGAGATATGATTTTTTTGAAAATATCGTTTTGTCCTTGATTTAACAATTTCTTCCTTAATCATTTTTTCTTGACAATTTCAATGATATTACCTCATTATTTTTATATCACATCATAAACTAGAATTTTTAAACTTCCATTTAACATATATATCATAACATAATTCATTTGAGATACGTATGTTATAATTCTTAAGAACACAGATTTTAATTTTAATAAGAGAAATTTTAATACGAGTTTCGAAATCTATTGCGCAAATTCTTCATTTCCGCGAACATTTCTTAATTATTTTATCAATAAATGTATTCATAATATTTACTGTACTAGAATAAAACATAATCGTTCCTTATTTATGAAAGGGTTAGAATCCATATTTTTGTATTCTACGTAGTTTATGTTATTCCTGTTTATGTCATGGTTTGGTCATCAATTCATCATTGCACGCGTTTGATGAATCAGTATACGCGAAATATCTTCTTGTTATAGTAATTTTTGTATTATTAATCATAAAAACACGATCAAAGTTTAATTATTTTTTTATTTGCGAGGAATTATTTAGGATTATATTCGAATAAAAAGAAAAAATAAAGTGACATTTTTACGAACAAATTTTATTATCAATAACGATTTTGTGCCACAATCGTTTACTTCCAGAAAAAAACATTCGCGCCTCTGAAGAATATTGTTGAAAAATATTTGACACATTAATTCGCTTTATGCATCACGCATTCAACATTCGCTCTTTGAATGATAGAATTTTAAAGTTATTGAGAAACATATAACGGCAGTGATATAACTAAATTAATATCGTAACAAAAGAATTTATAATTACATTTTAGAAAATTAATGATTATATCGGGAAATTTTGTCTTCGCATAGTTAATTGTATGACTAGTCGTAACATTAATTATTTTTTTTTATTA
Source organism: Onthophagus sagittarius (assembly GCA_036711965.1). Lineage (NCBI taxonomy): Eukaryota > Metazoa > Arthropoda > Insecta > Coleoptera > Scarabaeidae > Onthophagus > Onthophagus sagittarius. Next base: position 10,704,155 of record JASERS010000007.1, on the reverse strand, counting down.
TTAGTTCTAAGTATTTAGCTGCCCAAAGAATTCTTATTCACCTTTTTGGCTGTTGAAAAAAAAAACATAATAAAAATATAGTTACCTTGCTAAATATAGGTACTTTTCTATACTTAACTATAAACTACAAAACCCATATTAACTAAAATAAAGATTAATAGTAATTAAATTCTACAACAAAAGCAAATACATATAAACACACTAATTAAATTAATTACACAAATTTCATTGCGAACTGATTTCTTGATATACAGGCTAATATCACGCTTCGTTCGTCCAAAAAAAATATAATAATAAAAATAATAGTAATTTCCAACTTTCTTTTTGTGTTAAAATTATAAACTTTCTCATTCTCTTAATTGTTCCATTGGGATATATTGTTGGAAATATAATAAAACTTTTATTTATGATATTGTACAATTAGGTTTCTCACTGATATTGCCATCAGCTTTTTCAATTTCTGAAAGCAGCTTGTGAAAGATCTCGGACACCGACTGAAAAAATACAAGATATTGAGCGTCAAGAAATTCTGATTGCTCTACATACCATGCCATTCTTCACACACAACTCACTCTTTTTACTCCGCAAACATAACGCACTTACGGCATTTTGTTTCGCAGATGTTTCCAGGAACACAGCCTTCCAATCTTCGGCCAATTTACGACCTTCTTCTGATGGTATCATTCGTTCCATATGCAAATCAGTTTTATTTCCAACCAACACAACTGGAACACTACAATTAGACGATTTAAAAAAATTTCTTTTACGAATAAATTTATTTTTAATAATTTCACTGTTACATACTTCTAACATTTCAAATCTACATTAGTCGACCATCTGCAAATATAAATTTGGAAAATAAGAGTGTAGTAAAATTTCCTTTTTTAAAAATTTTTTTAATAATTAATAATCAGTGTTTAATCCCAAATTAATAAGTATTTGCGTAAATTATGATAAAGCGTACAAATTGTATAGAAATAAGAGAAGCACCTGAAGATTACATTTTGTTAATAATAAATATTTTTTTATGGGAGGCTTGTACTTTTACCAAGATGGATAACGCATTATTTCGTCTCAAATCACAGAAGTCGCGGATAATTTTGTGTTGGTTGACGAAAAGCAGCAAATTTATCCATACATATTTGTAATGAGGCAATGTTGAAAGTACAAAACCTGGGAATTTTCCTGTGTAATTTTACTCCCCTGAGATTAACTTCAAAACTACATAAATTACGTTCCGTTAAAATAACAACGTTATAGATTTATAATTTTTTGGAAATGTCGAATTTGTGCCATCGTCTGCTGGTAGAGACTCACGGTGAGAATACTCCCACCATAAGAACATGTGAAACGTGATTTCGACAATTCAAATATGTTGATTTCAACATTCAAGACAAAAATCGTCCTGGTAGGCCGAAAAAAAATATTTGAACGTGCTCAAAGTAGTGAACGTACTCAAAAATAACAGAGTGAACGTACTCAAAAATAATTGACACAAAAATTGAATGTGAGTCAGAAGATGACAAAAAATGGGCAAATCGAAGAATTCTGCTTCAAAGGAATGAAAGGAAATCTGCATCGAATAGTAACGGGTGATGAATAATGGATTTATTTCGGAAATCCCAAGCACAAAAAAAATACCATGGTTATCAAATGGCGAAGCAAGGCCGAATCGCTTTATTTGCAATATCATGTTCCGTGTTTGGTGGAACCAGGTTAATGTTAAGGTGGAACAGTTAATACTACCGATAATAAATGATCAAAAGACTTGAAATGCTTCCATAAAACATGACATACTTCTAGTAGACCTGATACTGCTTCTAAAATGCTTCCACAAGACTTGATATACTTTTAGAAGACTTCATACTGCTTCTAGAACACATGCTACTGTTCATGGAAGACTTGATTTTCTACCATAACACTTGATACTGCTTCTAGTTGACTTGATACTACTTCCCAAAGACTTGAAATATTTCCACAAGACTTGATATGCTCCTAGAAGAATTGATACAGCTTCTAGAATGCTACTATCGTTGGAAGACTTGGCGTTATTCCATAAGACTTGATATTACTTCTATTATCGGATTTAAAAAATTTTACCCCTCACTTTGAAGGCGAATAACAAAGAAACTACTCCCTAGAAAAAATTAGGGCTAGCTTTGTTTGACGCGTAATTTAATTCTTTATAATGTGTAGTAATTATCACAGGTATAATGTAAAAATGTACCCGATTTCGGTCGATCTGAGCAAAAGTTCGATTTTACGATTTTTTTTCTCAAAAACTGTTTGGCAAAACAAATTTCAATTTGAACTGGTGGTAACCTGATATGTTCTTAATGAAGGACATATTTTATTTTATCAATATTTCATATAGTTTCGCGGAAAATCGCGGTTTAATAGGTTGCGATTATTTTAACGCGGTTTTAACCAAAATATGTCAAATAATTTCGGTTATCGGATTCCGGTATTAGATTTTCAAAATCATGTGTCCCTAATTTTTTATGAGGGATTTAACGACATTATAAATTAAAGAGGAACAGAAATAATGATGAATCGCGCATAAAAAATTAGGGACATATAATTTTGAAAATCTAATACCGAAATACGAAAATCGAAATTTAACCATCCAGTACTTTTGTATCATCTAGATCCAGATCCGTGGAATGTATTATTGAGAGAGAGGGCACCAAATGAGGACATAATAAATTTGATGATATGAAAACCTGAACCGGTGTTTGTGGATTTTATTTCTATAGGGTCTAACAAACAGTGCAGAATATCTATAAATAAAGAAGATTGTTGATAAGTTTGGCGCCATCCAAACTGTCTTTGGAAATTGAAAGCAAACCTGACACACAACCCGTACCTTTGTTAATGTAACTGTTTGATATTATAAATTATTTGAAAGTGTAATTAAAAATGGTTATCTAATACAAGCGCTAAACAACAGCACAGTCAAAGTGAATCTTAATTTGGAACGAAAATACAGAGGATGCTTATCAAAGATGTTTACTGCAAAATTGAAATCTAAAAGTAGTAGCTAAAAGGATGCATAAAAGCTACGATGTTAATGACATCGAAGATGAATTATATAAGCGCAAGTATAACATTTGTAATGTAACCCAAATGTTAAAACATAAAAAAAGAGCTGCTTCCTTTATACATGTAAAAAGATGTATAAAGAATTGGCGAAATAGCAAACATATTAGGAATATGTGTCAAAATCGAAAAGTACAAAAAGCCAAAATAAATACCTTAGTGCATAAGGTGTTAGGATTGGAGTCACACCAAAGTCTACTGCCAAAAAAATCCGAGATGTGTTTAGTGTTTAGCAAATGCACTAAATCCATGGTATACTTAGAAGGAAATATCGGCAATATAGCAAGATAAGAAATAGGCTGAAAACAGCGAGGGCTCGAAAAACTACTTTTATTCCCCATTAAGTGGTTAATTGAAAATTAACCAATTCTGAAGTAACAGAAATGGGAGAGCAAACTGTAACTAGAAACGAACCCATTCCCATTCCAATATTGAAGACAAAATAGAATGAAGACTGACAACTACGTCTGACTCCACCATCAACAGGTCTCCGGTGAAGAATTCTAGGTGCAAAATGCAAACAAGGTAATTTGTAATAATTATTTTAACATCAGAGTTTAAACATTTTTGATAAGAATACGTTTTTCTTCTTAATATATTTTGTCTTTCATGAAAAATACATTTACTTTAAGAGTTTTTGGAATTTAGTTACCCCATTGAGGGGTAAATAAATATAATTTTTGTATTTCCATTTAGGCTAAATACTGGGTATATTCCCAAGGTATTTACTTATATAGTTATATATGCCACTACCCCGCTGCTAATCATAACACCTTCTTTATTCTTGGGTTGAACTTTACCTCCTCTAAGGATCTATGAACCTAAGTAGTCAATTTACGTTTGGACATGGATGACTACTAGCGGATTTAGTCCTTTTGAACCTGTTTAAGGATAATTTTATTTCTATTTTGTTCTAGCATAAATTATTCTTAAAGTTACAAAAGGAAATGTTCTACCAATCTTAAAATCTTAATTTAAAACAAACAATACCTTTAGCATCGTTTGTTACTTAATTTTTGAATTTAGAATATGTCTTAAGTGGTCAACTACTGGAGTGTTCACTCTACTTATGTAATTAATTAATTAATTAATTTTCTTCTTGTTTCTGTTAAAAGTACAAACTTATTGGCCCTTTCCCTTTATATCCAATAATTTAGCATAAATAAGTTTAACAACATCGAAGGATTTTGGGCTGGTAATGCTATAAACGAGGACATATCCATGAAAATCAATGGCATACTCAGGAGAAAATATCGGGAGTTTCATTAGAACCTTAGAATCAAACACACATAGGGTCCACACTCAAAGTCTCTCTTTCAAATATAATTAAATATTATACGTACAATTGCACATCTGAGGAAGAGACAAAAAAATCGCCAAAAATCGAATTTTCGAGATATTTTGATGATACATTCCTCATTTATAGAAGAATGTACGTACTTTAGCTCGAAATAAACCGTACTTGAAAATCTCGATTCGTTTTTGAGATAAAAATGTTTGATCTCGACCCGAATTTTCAACATGATAAATTATAACGCTCATTTCAAAAAAAAAAATCGCCAAAAATGAGATTTTCGAGATATCTTGATGAAACCTTCCTCATTTATAGAACAAAGTACGTACTTTAGTCCGAAATATACCGTACTTGAAAATGTCGATTTGTTTTTGAGATAAAAATGTTTGATCTCGACCAGAATTTTCAAAATGACAAATTATAACGCATATTTAAAAAAAATCGCCAAAAATCGAATTTTGGAGATATCTTGATGAAACATTCCTCATTTATAGAAGAAGGTACGTACTTTAGTCTGAAATAAACAGTACTTGAAAATGTCGATTTGTTTCTTGAGATAAAAATGTTTGATCTTGACCAGAATTTTCAAAATGACAAATTATAACGCTCATTTAAAAAAAATCGTTTAAAATCGGATTTTTACGATATCTTCATGAAATGTTCTTCGTTTATAGAAAAAGTACGTACTTTAGCCTCAAATAAACGGTACTTGAAAATCTCGATTCGTCTTTGAGATAAAAATGTTTGATCTTGACACGAATTTTCATATCCATTAAAATCAATGACATACTTAGAAGGAAATATCGAGAGTTTCATTAGAACCTTACAATCAAATACCCTAAAGGTCCACACATAAAGCGCTCTCCTTCATACAGAATTAAAAATTATACGTAGAATTGCACATCTAAGGAAGAAGAATCGCAAGGAATTTGCAACAAGTCAATTATTGTGTCTTACTGCATTACTGAATCCTTGTTCTAAAGGAAGCAATTTGTTACTAAAATGGAGTTTATTACCATGCACTTGGATGTAATGGCAGATTTTGCAAATAATAAATCAAATAAGTGGGCAAAAGATTTTTGATGGTTCTTGCGACGATTTAATCAGCTTCATTGTCTTCAGCGGCCACAGCATATTTTCGTGGATTCATAACTAGATAAGAAATAAGCCTTTAAAAATTTCTTTTATTCCCATAATTGAAAATTAACCAATTCTGAAATAACCCATTCCCATTTCAATGCTGAAGACAAAATAGAATGTAGGCCGATGACTGCGCCCGACTCTGTCATTAATAGGTGCAAAATGCAAATAAGGTAATTTATAATAATTATTTTAACATCACAGTTTAAATATTTTTGATAAAAATACATTTTTCTTACTCTCTGAAAAATATATTTATTTTAAGAGTTTCTAGAATTTATTCACCCCACTATATTTCCATTTAGGGTAAATACTGGGATATTAAAAATTTCCATCACTACTTATTGCCCCGCTGCTAAGAATCTATGAACGTAAGTAGTCAATTTGAATTGGGATATAGTTGACTATTAGCGTATTTAGTCCTTTTGAACCTGTTTAAGGATAATTTTATTTCTATTTTGTTCTGGCATAAATTATTCTTAAAGTTACAAAAGGAAATGTTCTATCAATTTTAATTTAAAACGAACAATACCCTTAGCATCGTTTGTTGCTTAATTTTTGAATTTAGAATATGTCTTAAGTGGTCAACTACTGGAGTGTTCACTTTACTTATGTAATTAATTAATTAATTAATTTTCTTCTTGTTTCTGTTAAAAGTACAAACTTACTGGTCCTTTTCCTTTATATCCAATAACTTAGCATAAATAAGTTTAACAACATCGAAGGATTTTGGGCTGGTAATGCTATAAACGAGGACATATCCATGAAAATCAATGGCATACTCAGGAGGAAATATCGGGAGTTTCATTAGAAATTTAGAATCAAACACACTTAGGGTCCACACTTAAAGTCGCTCTTTCAAATATAATTGAAGATTATACGTAGAATTGCACATCTGAGGAAGAGACAAAAAAATCGTCAAAAATCGAATTTTCGAGATATTTTGATGATACATTCCTCATTTATAGAAGAATCGAAGGATTTGGGGCTGGTAATGCTATAAATGAGGACATATCCATAAAAATCCATAATAAAAGAAGAAGGAAAGAAAATCCTTTTTTTCACAATGATATAAATATTTATTTATTTATTTATTTTTGCAACCTCTGATGTAACTGACGTTGTACCTGATGACGCTTTTAAGAAAAAAGCGAAACACCTGTAGTACAGATTGAAAAGAAATAAATAAATATTTATATCATTGTGAAAAAAAGGATTTTCTTTCCTTCTTCTTTTATTATTGATATACACAATGAAGCTGGAGTCAACAATTGCCAAATAAAAATCCATGGCATACTTAGAAGGAAATATCGGAAATATCGCAAGATAAGAAATAGGCTGAAAACAGCGAGGGCTCGAAAAACTACTTTTATTCCCCATAATTGAAAATTAACCGATTTTGAAGTAACAGAAATGGGAGAGCAAACTAACTAGAAACGAACCCATTCCCATTCCAATGTTGAAGACAAAATAGAATGAAGACTGACAACTACGTCCGACTCCACCATCAACAGGTCTCCGGTGAAGAATTCTAGGTGCAAAATGCAAACAAGGTAATTTGTAATAATTATTTTAACATCAGAGTTCAAACATTTTTGATAAGAATACGTTTTTCTTCTTATTATATTTTGTCTTTCATGAAAAATACATTTACTTTAAGAGTTTTTGGAATTTAGTTACCCCATTGAGGGGTAAATAAATTTAATTTTTGTATTTCCAGTTAGGGTAAATACTGGGTATATTCCCAAGGTATTTACTTATATAGTTATTTATGCCACTACCCCGCTGCTAATCATAACACCTTCTTTATTCTTGGGTTGAACTTTACCTCCTCTAAGGATCTATGAACCTAAGTAGTCAATTTCCGTTTGGACATGGATGACTACTAGCGGATTTAGTCCTTTTGAACCTGTTTAAGGATAATTTTATTTCTATTTTGTTCAAGCATAAATTATTCTTAAAGTTACAAAAGGAAATGTTCTACCAATCTTAATTTAAAACGAACAATACCTTTAGCATCGTTTGTTACTTAATTTTTGAATTTAGAATATGTCTTAAGTGGTCAACTACTGGAGTGTTCACTCTACTTATGTAATTAATTAATGAATTAATTTTCTTCTTGTTTCTGTTAAAAGTACAAACTTCTTGGCCCTTTCCCTTTATATCCAATAACTTAGCATAAATAAGTTTAACAACATCGAAGGATTTTGGGCTGGTAATGCTATAAACGAGGACATATCCAAAAAATCCATGGCATACTTAGAAGGAAATATCGGAAATATAGCAAGATAAGAAATAGGCTGAAAACAGCGAGGGCTTGAAAAACTACTTTTATTCCCCATAATTGAAAACTAACCAATTCTGAAATAACAGAAATGGGAGAGCAAACTGTAACTAGAAATGAGCCCATTCCCATTCCAATACTGAAGACAAAATAGAATGAAGACTGACAACTATGTCTGACTCCACCATCAACAGGCCTCCGGTGAAGAATTCTAGGTGCAAAATGCAAACAAGGTAATTTGTAATAATTATTTTAACATCAGAGTTCAAACATTTTTGATAAGAATACGTTTTTCTTCTTATTATATTTTGTCTTTCATGAAAAATACATTTACTTTAAGAGTTTTTGGAATTTAGTTACCTCATTGAGGGGTAAATAAATTTAATTTTTGTATTTCCATTTAGGGTAAATACTGGGTATATTCCCAAGGTATTTACTTATATAGTTATTTATGCCACTACCCCGCTTTATGCCAGTAATCATAACACCTTCTTTATTCTTGGGTAGTTCTTTACCTCCTCTAAGGATCTATGAACCTAAGTAGTCAATTTACGTTTGAACATGGATGACTATTAGCAGATTTAGTCCTTTTGAACCTGTTTAAGGATAATTTTATTTCTATTTTGTTCTGGCATAAATTATTCTTAAAGTTACAAAAGGAAATGTTCTACCAATCTTAATTTAAAACAAAGGATACCCTTAGCATCGTTCTTTGCTTAATTTTTGAATTTAGAATATGTTTTAAGTGGTCAACTACTGGAGTGTTCACACTACTTATGTAATTAATTAATTAATTTTCTTCTTGTTTTTGTTAAAAGTACAGACTTACTGGCCCTTTCCCTTTATATCCAATAACTTAACATAAATAAGTTTAACAACATCGAAGGATTTTGGGCTGGTAATGCTATAAACGAGGACATATCCATGAAAATCAATGGCATACTCAGGAGGAAATATCGGGAGTTTCATTAGAAATTTAGAATCAAACACACTTAGGGTCCACACTTAAAGTTGCTCTTTCAAATATAATTAAAAATTATACGTAGAATTGCACATCTAAGGAAGAGACAACAAAATCGTCAAAAATCGAATTTTCGAGATATTTTGATGATACATTCCTCATTTATAGAAGGATCGAAGGATTTGGGGCTGGTAATGCTATAAATGAGGACATATCCATAAAAATCCATAATAAAAGAAGAAGGAAAGAAAATCCTTTTTTTCACAATGATATAAATATTTATTTATTTATTTATTTTTGCAACCTCTGATGTAACTGACGTTGTACCTGATGACGCTTTTAAGAAAAAAGCGAAACACGTGTAGTACAGATTGAAAAGAAATAAATAAATATTTATATCATTGTGAAAAAAAGGATTTTCTTTCCTTCTTCTTTTATTATTGATATACACAATGAACCCATAGTCAACAATCGCCAAATCAAAATCCATGGTATACTTAGAAGGAAATATCGGAAATATAGCAAGATGAGAAATAGGCTGAAAACAGCGAGGGCTCGAAAAACTACTTTTATTCCCCATAATTGAAAATTAACAAATTCTGAAGTAACAGAAATGGGAGAGCAAACTGTAAGTAGAAACGAACCCATTCCCGTTTCAATATTGAAGACAAAATAGAATGAAGACTGACAACTACGTCTGACTCCACCATCAACAGGTCTCCGGTGAAGAATTCTAGGTGCAAAATGCAAACAAGGTAATTTGTAATAATTATTTTAACATCAGAGTTCGAACATTTTTGATAAGAATACGTTTTTCTTCTTAATATATTTTGTCTTTCATGAAAAATACATTTGCTTTAAGAGTTTTTGGAATTTAGTTACCCTATTGAGGGGTAAATAAATTTAATTTTTGTATTTGCATTTAGGGTAATTACTGGGTATATTCCCAAGGTATTTACTTATATGGTTACTTATGCCACTACCCCGCTGCTAATCATAACACCTTCTTTATTCTTATGTTTTAGTTTACCTCCTCTAAGGAGCTATGAACCTAAGTAGTCAATTTACGTTTGGACATGGATGACTACTAGCCGATTTAGTCCTTTTGAATCTGTTTAAGGATAATTTTATTTCTATTTTGTTCTGGCATAAATTATTCTTAAAATTACAAAAGGAAATGTTCTACCAATCTTAATTTAAAACGAAATACCCTTAGCATCGTTTTTTGCTTAATTTTTGAATTTAGAATATGTTTTAAGTGGTCAGCTATTGGAGTGTTCACACTACTTATGTAATTAATTAATTAATTAATTTTCTTCTTGTTTTTGTTAAAAGTACAGACTTACTGGCCCTTTCCCTTTATATCCAATAACTTAGCATAAATAAGTTTAACAACATCAAAAGATTTTAGGCTGGTAATGCTATAAATGAGGACATATCCATAAAAATCCATGGCATACTTAGAAGGAAATATCGGAAATATAGCAAGATAAGAAATAGGCTGAAAACAGCGAGGGCTCAAAAAACTACTTTTATTCCCCATAATTGAAAATTAACCAATTCTGAAATAACAGAAATGGGAGAGCAAACTGTAACTAGAAACGAACCCATTCCCATTCCAATACTGAAGACAAAATAGAGTGAAGACTGACAACTACGTCTGACTCCACCATCAACAGGCCTCCGGTGAAGAATTCTAGGTGCAAGATGCAAACAAGGTAATTTGTAATTATTATTTTAACATCAGAGTTCAAACATTTTTGATAAGAATATGTTTTTCTTCTTAATATATTTTGTCTTTCATGAAAAAAACATTTACTTTAAGAGTTTTTGGAATTTAGTTACCCCATTGAGGGGTAAATAAATTTAATTTTTGTATTTCCATTTAGGGTAATTACTGGGTATATTCCTAAGGTATTTACTTATATAGTTATTATATAAGTATATACCTTCTTTATTCTTGGGTTGTACTTTACCTCCTCTAAGGATCTATGAACCTAAGTAGTCAATTTACGTTTGAACATGGATGACTACTAGCAGATTTAGTCCTTTTGAACCTGTTTAAGGATAATTTTATTTCTATTTTGTTCTGGCATAAATTATTCTTAAAATTACAAAAGGAAATGTTCTACCAATCTTAATTTAAAATGAACAATACCCTTAGCATCGTTTTTTGCTTAATTTTTGAATTTAGAATGTTTTAAGTGGTCAACTACTGGAGTGTTCACACTACTTATGTAATTAATTAATTTTCTTCTTGTTTTTATTAAAAGTACAGACTTACTGGCCCTTTCCCTTTATATCCAATAACTTAGCATAAATAAGTTTAACAACATCGAAGGATTTTGGGCTGGTAATGCTATAAACGAGGACATATCCGTGAAAATCAATGGCATACTCAGGAGGAAATATCGAGTACTCATCTTGACCGGCTGTATCAACAAGCTTCAACTCATATTCTTGTGAATTAAACCTGGTGGTTTTGATGAATGCTATAACAAAAATGTGAGATAAATTATCGAATTAAAATAGCCAAAACTTACTATTCTCAATTGTTGGATCATAAGAATCTACGAATTGGCCTTCTACGTATTGTATACTTAAAGATGACTTTCCTAAAGATGGATTGATTTAGTAAATGATGATGAAAGAAAAAATTTTTTTGTTGAACTCACCAACTGATCTATATCCCATAACGGCTATTTTACGTTGTTTGGAAGTCATTTTAAGTATTTTTTAAACAATTATCTTAATAAATAAACGCACAAGAACGGTTGATCTTATTTACACTTATTTACGCTTATTCAAGTTCGTAAACCTTTTTAAAACATAACAAAAAGTGCGTGTTGGAGCTGTTACGTTGAAGGCGTTGAAGGCGGGGACATAGCGTTTAGTTAGAAGAGAAAAAAATCAATTATTTATTTCTCTCTATCATCGAAACGACAGAAAGGACGGAAACGACGAAAACGACGAGAACGAGCAAAACGACAGCTGTTGCACGCAGTTTCACGGCGTCAAACCCGCCAAAGCCGCCAAACTCAATGGTCAATGGTTGGTTCTTGATTATTTTTTTTGTACTGTTTGGTTCTCGGTTTAGTCCCGCGTACCGCGATAAAGATACGCGCCGCAAAACGTTAATTATCTTTCCTTCTTGTTGTTACTTGGAGTTATAGCGCCGTCTTTATTGCCCCTCCAAACCGCTCCAAACCGAATTCTATGCCAGTTGCCAGTTTAGTAAACGATATCTGTAACCGTCTCCGTCGTCTCCGTCTCCGTCTGTAAGGTCTGTAAGGTCTGTAACGACGACGCTGACGACTGACGACTGACGACTGACGACGCTTCAAGGTTATGTATGTATTTTAAAACGCAATTCCTGCTAATGGCTTATATAACGTATCTGTCTATGTCTATATATTCTCTATCACGTTTCAAATGGTTTTTTTTTCAAATTTTCGTTATAAACGACGATAAATACATGAAATATTCCTTCTAGAATAAACGTTTTATAACGGTTTATTACAAATATGTGCGATTTTTTTTAAATCAAAATGATAGTAACTCATCCATAGATGTCGCCCAATCTCTAGTTCTCTATCGACGTTATGAAAATTTGTTTTTAAAAAACTTTATTAAAATTATTTCTTATTACATTAATTCTTTCTTATTCTAAGATTTACAAAAGACTAAATTATAACTTCTTAGTAGCTCCTGGAATTAGCGTAGTTTCGTTGATTTTAAAATTGAAAGATTTTCTAATTTGAGTCTCGTCATGATAAAGTATACACTTGTCTCTATAAATTTTGTATATATCATTAAAATGTCTTAAGAATTCGACTTTTGGTGATTTTTAATTAACTTGAGATAGCCATAAATGTACACGTTAAATTTAATGATTTATACCTCAAAAACGAAAAAATATTTTCAAGATCCAGAAAATCATAAAAAAATTAGGTTAAGTAGTAGTAATAATGATACTGGTTGGGTTTTGGAGTTCGAACTTTCGTTCATATCATACTCCAGCCACAAAGTTTCTTTCGATTTTTCCTCTCTTCCTATGTCTTCCTTCTCCCGCCCTCTGATATTTTCTGTCCCGTGGATTGCAACAAGACATTAACAAGACAAAATCACTTTAAAATAAGACAACACAAACGCATAAGAAAGTTTCTTCTGCGAGCCAGGGGTCCAGTGACCCGACTTTCGTAGGACCAAAGGAGGACCCTCGAAGCACGGAATCTGGAAAGTGATGATTATGCAGTACCCATATATTATTCAGAAATAGGGGTTATCACAGTCAATAATGTATTGTCTTTCTAAAAGCTACTATCACATTTTTGTAACTATCACACAAAGTTCTTTTTTTTTATCACAGATTTATGCCAGCTGATGTAACAAATTCATATAATAATTTATAAATATTAAAAGAATCATAGGCCAACAATGAGGTCAAGTTAATGGGAAATTCAATGTTTTCTCTTGAAAATCCCTGAGTGAGTTTTAATCTTTGATGTTGATATTTAACGCATGCAAAAAATATATGATTCAGGTCTCCTTCTTCACCACATTCACAATAAGGGTTATCTTTCATTTTTATTTTAAATAAATATGCGGGTGTTAACGCATGTCCTAATCTCAATCTTATAATAAGTGTGCAGAACCGACGGGAAACAAAGGGTACTCTCTTATACCATGGAATTTTCGGAACTGTAGGTTGACATCTTGCGTACATGATTCCTTTCGTGGTACTACTTCTATTCCATTCTTCCCCCCATTCGACTTCAATTTCTCTTATTACTTGTTGGTACAGCTCTTTACCGAATATTTTTATTTTAAGTGATTCTTTTTGATGACCCATGTTTGCCAATTGGTCGGCCTTCTCGTTGCCCTCTATGCCCACATGTCCTGGCACCCACAATAGTGTAACTTCTTGTTCCAACAGATGTATCTCATAAAGGAGAGCAAACGTCTCCAAGATATATGGGTGAAGCGTATCTCTAAAATTGTAGTTTTTTATTCTTTCCAAAGTACTTCTAGAATCAGTTATGATGATACTTTTAGGAATTTTTCTTTCTAATACAATTGTCAAAGCAATCAGCAAAGCGTATGCCTCCGCCGAAAAGATTGTTAATGGGTTAGGTAATTTATATGATTCTTCTATTCCCATTGAGGGGACATAGACACCACACGCCACACTCCTCTCCGGTACAAGAGCTACCGACCCATCTGTAAATATATACTCCACATCCGGCCATGTATATTTTATAAATTGGTTTATTTCAGCTCCAACAACATTGTTCATTCCACCAACCGTTCTACAGCTTCTGTACGATCCGGGGGTAAAGACGATATTTGGTGAAAATTTTCTTATATTATATTTTATTGTATGGGTACTAAGTGCACTTTTTCTATATTGATTCCGAACAGCAGGTTCCATTTTGGAATATATCTCTGAGATCAACGGTCTGGTTTTTGCCCTCGGACGTAAGATATAGATTTTTGTTATCTTATCTACCCTGTTGATCATGGCGCAACTATCTATACTAAGGCTTCTGCTGAGAAACCTAGTACATAGTATTCTAGCTCTGGTTAGTAAAGATGTTTATCCTGCTTCGATGGTGAGTGCATTAGTGGGTGACGATCTGAGCGCTCCTAGTATGATTCTATACGCTTCATAGCATATCACTTGTAATCTATACAATTGCATTTTAGGTAACGGTAATAATATCCATAGTCCATATTCAAGTCTGGACCGTACAATCGCCCTATACAGCATACTTAAAATAACCGGGTCACTACCCCACCTTGAGCTGGATAGAGATTTTATTAGGTTATTACCTTTTCTACAGGCCTCCACAGCAGTATCTATATGTTCCTTCCAGTTAAGTTTAGCATTCAAATTAAATCCCAAATAGGGGGCGCAATGGCTCAGCGTGTTAACTCTCGAGTTAACACGCAGACGTCCCGGGTTCGAACCCCGGTGTAATCACGTTGGGTCGCCCCCCGTCCTTCGGAGGGGACGTTAAGCCGTCGGTCCCGGCAACCAGTCGTTCATCTCTGGCTGTCGTTATCACTATGTGTGTAAGGGGTTTGAACAAAAATGGCTGAATGCGCGTTAGCGCCCTGGAGGCCGCCGGAACCTCGTAGGACCCCACGAGGATGTGGTGGTATCCTGGAGCGGCACCTGACAGGGGCGAACCCACACTGGGCCTGTGCCATAGCACGCCCGGTTTGGTGGGGGGTCGGTCAGGAAGCGGAATCAGCCAAAAATCGAGTTATATACTCGCATTTAACATCTCAAACCTCTTAGAGGGAGCCAGTGTACAAGGGGCCCGTTGTGGCCTAGGTGCCGCGTATAGAATACGCACTCCTCACTCCATACATACATACATACATAAATCCCAAATATTTGATATTATCTGTGAATTCAATATGGGTGCCCTCATACATGATGGTCGGTTTTACAAAGTTCCTCTTCTTGGTAAAAATAATAGCTTTTGTTTTTTCCATGGATATTTCAAGCTGACGATAGTCCAAGAACTTCTTTAAAATTTCCAAAGCCTTATTTAGTTGTTCGCCTCCCATCTCTATGTTCAAAGCAGTGCAATATATCACCAAGTCATCTGCATAGGTCAAAGCAAAAACATCGCATTTTCTCAATTCCTTGTTAAGTATGGTCATATATATGTTAAAAAGTATTGGACTTAGACAGCTACCCTGAGGAAGTCCTCTGTAATTAGTCTTGTTACCTATGTTTCCTGGATCATCCTTCAATTTTAGTATTTTTTCCGAGCAAAGTTGATGTACTAATAAAGAGAATAATTTTGGAATCTCCAGATTGTTCATAATTTTTATTAACGTGGGTATATGGACGTTATCATACGCCGCTTTTATGTCAATAAAGACAGCCAAAAGTGATTTTTTCTCGACGAAAGCACACCGAATGTCCGTGACCAATGATGTTACTGCATGATAAACACTCTTACCTCTTCTAAATCCATATTGAAGATTATCAAAAACTTTCTTATTTTCACACCACCATTCTAACTTGTCGGTTATTATACGTTCGAATACTTTCCTAATACAAGATATTAACGATATCGGGCGATAGCTACTAAAGAGGTTTGGGTTTTTATGAGGCTTGAGAATAGGAATAATATTTATTATTTTCCATTCTTTCGGAATATCAGCACCCCGCAACACTTTATTGTAGATAGACAATAGAGCATTTTTATAATTCCTGGGGAGATTATTGATCATCGAATAAGATACTCCGTCTTCTCCTACGGCAGTATCCTTACGATTTCTTAATGCATTTTCTAGTTCCATAGTTGTTATGAGGTCTGTACATCCAGATGTATCCGTTATTACAACCTTTGAGTCATCTCGTTGTACTTCTGCCTTAGATGGAACATGTGGAGGGGCCATTGCATTCATGAAGTTCTCCATCCATTCAAAATTATCTGCAACCTGCTTGTCTCGTTGAAAAACTGCTCTATTGTACGTTCTAACTTTTTCCCATATTTGACTTAATGGTGTAAGACGATTTAAAGTTGCACAAAAGTTCTTAAAATTGTCTCGCTTTTTCCTCAATAGGGTTTTCTTCGATATTGCTATATTCCTTTTTGCTATTAAATAGTTTAATGGGGTTTTATTTCTCAAGAAGTTCCTTATTAAGTATTTTCGTATTTTGACAATATTTTCACATTCTTGGTCCCACCATGGGCACGGGTTATACTTCTGTCTTCCATTATTTTTCTTCTTGGAGGCCTGAAAAGCAGCTTCCTTCATGTCCCTTGTCAAATCTTCATACCCATTATTTTGCTCGATGCTGTTTAATATTAATGTTTCGTCGTATTTTTTCCAATTCAAATGTTTATAGTTGTTGTGACCTTGCACTTGTGAAGATCTAGGTCTATTGGTTCTAGTCGGCAGGCTAACTTCCGTATATACGGGGAAGTGATCGCTACCTAGCGTGTCCCATCCTGTATAACAAACACTTCTACTCGCCCAGGAGTCAGTAATCAATGTTAAATCAATAACGCTTTGAGTCTGATCGCTGTGTGAAAATAAAGTAGGGCGACCGTCATTAACCACGCTAAGGTTTCTTTCCCTTGCGACTTGTTTAAGTGCATATCCTCTATTATTATTCCTTCCACATCCCCAATCCTGGTGTAGAGCATTAAAATCTCCTGTGACAACAAAAAGGTTAACTTAAATGATCTTTAGCTCAAAAACGAATAAAGATTTTCTAATTCGCTTCTCACCATGATAAAATAGACAAAATAGCTATTATTATAGAAGAAGAAAACAAAATTTATTCAAGCCATAAAAAAATAAAAAATAACAACAGAAAAAAAAATAACAATAATAAATACATATATAACAAAAACGCCGGCTTAAAAGGGCTATCGACCGTGGTCTTTCTGCCCGGAATAGAAATTCTTGATACTTGGTGCTTGAAACTAGTTTCGTAGTTTGCGTAGGATATGAAGGGAGTGGTGGGAAGATTGGGAAGCGATGAATAGGTTTTTTAAGGGGTCAATGGGGAAGTTGATGGCAGCATTATGGGATAAAATTTGTAGACGGGTATGAATTGGAGGGATTTCGGTAAGGTTGTAGAGGAGTTCGTTGCTGGGATTGAAAAGTGGATTTTCGGGGTGTCGGATTCGCGAGACGCATCTAAGTGCAGATCTGTCCGCTACTTCGAGGTGGTACCTTGCTTCTCTGGATGCTTAGAAGAGGATTAGCGATGAGTACTCAATGACCGGTCTACAGATGGTCTTGTAGATGTGGGCAGCGCATTTAGTTGATATGCCGCGTCCTTGGTATGTAAGGGATCTAAAGTGCTTCGCTCGATTCGTCACTTTCATTTTTACCTTTATGGCATGGTCTGAAAATTTTAGTTTCCGGTCTATCGAGATTCCTAAGTATTTGGATATTGTAACGGAAGATATTATCGTGGATTGGATAGTTACGGTAGGGGAAGGAGCATGGATGGGAAGAAATGGAATGAAGAATTGGGTTTTAGAAGGATTAATTTGAATTCTCCATTTTTGTAGCCAACTCTCAGTGGATTGTATCAGCGACTGTAACCTTTGGACTGCGGATGAGATGGTTTTGCCGTGTGTTACCAAGGTAGTGTCGTCAGCGTAGAGTAGAGCGTATGAGTCTAAGTCGAAGGTATCTGGATTGGGATCGTAGATGTCACAGGAAAACAAGTTATAAAGTGTTGGAGAGAGGGGCGACCCTTGCGGGAGGCTTTGCTGAGGGGAGAATTTGCGGGAGAAGTAGTTTTTTAATCTGACTACTGAGGAGCGGTTGGAAAGGAATTGGTTGAAGAGATTAAGGAGGTAAGGCGGGATATCCAGTTTGCTAAGTTTGTATAGGAGTCCCCGATGCCATACTGAATCGAACGCTTTACGTGTATCCAAGAAGACTGCCGCAGAGTGGCGTTTTTGGAGGCGTGTCACTTGAAAGTTGGAGATTAGCACTGCCAGAGCATGGGACGTAGATCTACCGGATTGAAAGCCAAACTGGTAATTCGGTATTTTATGAGACATTACTTCCAATAGTTTGTTCTTAATGTGTGTTTCGAGGATCTTGCCAATGACGGGAAGAAGGGAGATAGGACGATAGTTGGATGGGTCAGATAGAGATGCTTCTTTTTTGGGAACGCAAATTATTATGGATGACTTCCAATCTTCGGGGAAATATTGGTTCATGAGGCTATTATTATAATAAATCATCATAGGTGGGTTTGGTTAATGTCTAGAATTTTTAGAATATGGGTGTTTGGATGAAGTTGAAATTGATAAAACCGACCTGAATTCTTTTGATGTACAATTCTTTGAGACGTTCGAATTTTACCTAATACATGTAATTATATTTTTGCCGGATTTTATCTTCATTCCTGGATTTTTTGTTTCTTCCCGTATTGGAAAGCAATCAAAACGCAGAAGTCCTAAAATGTCCATGAATTCATCAAGAAACATTTCCTTCCACAGATAGTTCTTGTTTTCGAGTAATAATACCCGGAAACGTCCGGTAATTAGTAAAGTCCCAAAACAATATTTTCAAGATCTGCTTTCATCACAAGAAAATAGACACTATTCTCTATAAATCATGAAGAAGTTCATTAAGATATCTTAAGAATTTGATTTTTCGTGGTTTTTGAAAACAAGATTATTAATTTCAAGAAATCATATAAATTAGGTTAACTTAAATAAACTTTATCTCAAAAACGAATAAAGATTTTCTAATTTGGTTCTCACCATGACAAAATAGACTTTTGTCTCTATAAATTTTGAATTTATCATTAAAATATCTCAAGAATCCGATTTTCGGTGATTTTTAATTAACTTGAGATAGCCATAAATGTTCACGTTGAATTTAATGATTTATATCTCTAAAACGAATAAATATTTTCAAGATCCGCTTTCATCACCAGAAAATAGACATTTTCCTCTATAAACCATGAATAGTTCATTAAGATATCTTAAGAATTCGATTTTTCGTGATTTTTTAAAACAAGATTATTAATTTCAAAAAATCATAAAAAATTAGGTTAACTTAAATGATCTTTAGCTCAAAAACGAATAAAGATTTTCTAATTCGCTTCTCACCATGATAAAATAGACAAAATAGCTATTATTATAATAAATCATCATAGGTGGGTTTGGTTAATGTCTAGAATTTTTAGAATATGGGTGTTTGGATGAACTTGAAATTGATAAAACCGACCTGAATTCTTTTGATGTACAATTCTTTGAGACGTTCGAATTTTACCTAATACATGTAATTATATTTTTGCCGGATTTTATCTTCATTCCTGGATTTTTTGTTTCTTCCCGTATTGGAAAGCAATCAAAACGCAGAAGTCCTAAAATGTCCATGAATTCATCAAGAAACATTTCCTCCCACAGATAGTTCTTGTTTTCGAGTAATAATACCCGGAAACGTCCGGTAATTAGTAAAGTCCCAAAAAATTCTTTCAATTTTAAAAGATTCAAAGGGATTTAATAAGGGATTCATTAATATTTTCCCCAATTCTCTTTCTTCAGAAATGCCAACATTTGCAATACAGATATTGTATAAAACTACATGCAGAAATTGAAAGTAATATCGTCCTATTTTCTTTTTAAAATTTCAAAATAATGACCAATGTTTAATTATGTACATATAAATTAGAAAATGGAAACTATCACTTTTTACATACGCCACTGTCTCTTTGCAATTATTTCATTCCAATCGTAGCAGTCCTTCATTAATTCCCATGTCATAAATCGTAAAATTGTACGTAGCAAGTTTATTTTTGTAATAAAACTAAGTCAAAATAAGAAGCACACTCATATTTTTCTAGCATTTTTGATTTATCTTCTAGTGTAGCTGCAGCATAGACATGTATATATTATTTAAAGATAAATAAAATTATCTTAAGGTGCTCCACCAAAAGGTACTACACCAAAATTGATAATACAAATCAAATTAATACTAATAATGAAATTATTAAAATAAGTTATGATAAAATTGACTTTACCAACGTCTTTCCTACCTCCCCTAACCCTCCCATAAGCGTCAATTTGCATGCTAATTGAATTGCCCATCTAGTTCTCTTTTATTAATAATCAATATATATGCCTAAGTTTTGTAGTTTTCCTAATATTTAGAATCTAAAGAGAAATGTGTAATGTGTAATATTCTGTCTGTTTCTATATATTTTCTTTTGTTTTTCCTGTTATTATTTGATTGTGTAAAATAATTTTGCTGCCAAAATTTAATGCAACTTGGTAGTTTATGAAATTTAAAATATTTGAGTAATAAAATATGCAATTTTAATGCAACATATTTTTATTTTGTATTTTTATGAGGTTACCAAACAAAAAAAGAATTAATGAAGATGATCTACATCTATGGCGAAACCGACATTTGTCTACATTAAAACATTAATCATTTTTTTAAAATATTAACGAACACTTGAATTTTGAAATTTTAGCAAAATATTATTTTCGATAAATAAATAAGCAAAATATAAAATATAAACTTTAACAAAAAATATATAAAATAAATTTGTATGGTACCACAATTACACATCTTATTACATATATCTTATATTATTTCCAAAAGTCATGCTACTGACCATGGAAGACTCAATACTGCTTCTAGAAGACTTGATCTTGCCTCTGGAAGACTTTTTTACGGAAAAGATTAGGAAATATGCTAATTAGACACCTGAACTAAATAAGAAAAATATCATGCGGTCAGGTAGTGTCGGGTTGGTTTCCCTCTTGGAGTAGTCGACCGACTTTCGGGAATTTCTTCGAAATGTTCAACCTCCATTTTCGCTCTTTCTGTTTAGTCTCTCTCCATTCCATTTAATTCGTGTCAGATTTCGTCCTCACAATTTCAGTGATTGTAATATGGAGCAATGCAAAAGAAACCATCAACTTTTTGAAATTCAAATCCCAAAAAACCGTGGCCTGTTATTACTTTGTGAGGAAATAATCGTCTTCCCGCCACTTTCCCTCCATCCATGGTTTCTTCGTCATAATAGTCCTGGTCTGGCATCCATCATACTAGTTCCACTTATCTTGCCATTTCTTTATCTTCCCTCATTTTACACTTACTCTCACTATCTCTTTCGTGTAGAGAGACTCTTTTGTCCATTAGATCCATTGCTGGCATACCCGCTATTACCTCGATACTCTCTGATATACTCAGATGTAACACTAATTTCCTATTTACTACATTGAGCATTTTCTTATAACACTTATGTTTTAATACTCTACCCAAAGATTTGTCTTACTGCTTATTGATCCCCTTACATTTTGCATAATCTTCTTAAGTATGTTAATTATCTTCAGAATGTTTTCCATAGTTTTCCTGACATGTGCCGTCATTCTCATGCTGTTATCCAGATATACCCTAGGGTTGGTCAGGAACCTCCATTCTTGGCACCCCTTTCTCCACCCTGATTCCCATTTCACTCAATTTTCTTATGACACTTTCGGTCGCGTAACAACTTCTGTCCTCCATTACTTCCTTGGATTTCGTACATATGATAAGATACTATTCCCACCTCTCGCTCCATATCCATTCGCAGTATCTCATCATAAAATATATTTCAAAAGTGTGGGGAATGGTATCGAAACTTATGGAAACCCACACTCTTCCGCTTGGAGCCACTACCTCCCTCTCCGATAGGAAGGCTTTAATCATTCTCACAAGATATTCACCGACGTCTTATTTTCCTAAACTCATATTGTTCCAAATCATGGAATAGAACCAAACACATTTTCAACGTCTATATACCAAATCCTGGTTCCCATTAGATCCATTGCTGGCATACCCGCTATTACCTCGATACTCTCCGATATACTCAGATGTAACACTAATTTCCTATTTGCTACATTGAGCATTTTCTTATAACACTTATGTTTTAATGCTCTACCCAAAGATTTGTCTTACTGCTTATTGATCCCCTTACATTTTGCATAATCTTCTTAAGTATGTTAATTATCTTCAGAATGTTTTCCATAGTTTTCCTGACATGTGCCAGCATTCTCATGCTGTTATCCAGCTAAACCTCAGGGTTGGTCAGGAACCTCCATTCTTGGCACCCCTCTCTCCACCTTGATTCCCATTTCATTCAATTTTCTTATGACACTTTCGGTCGCGTAACAACTTCTGTCCTCCATTACTTCTTTGGATTTCGTACATATGATAAGATACTATTCCCACCTCTCGCTCCATATCCATTCGCAGTATCTCATCATAAAATATATTCCAAAAGTGTGGGGAATGGTATCGAATCTTATGGAAACCCACACTCTTCCGCTTGGAGCCACTACCTCCCTCTCAAAGGAAGGCTTTAATCATTCTCACAAGATATCCACCGACGTCTTATTTTCCTAAACTCATATTGTTCCAAATCATGAAAATCATGAATAGAACCAAACACATTTTCAACGTCTATATACCAAATCCAGGTTCCCTTTTTAGTCTTCTTTGCCTTAGTTTGGCTTTTTTTAGTGTTCCACCACTCCCTGGATCCTCCTAATAGCCTCCAGAAGATATTTAAATCTACTAGTGTCTGAGAAGAACTGCTGATAACTGAATTGGAAATGTAAGTTTTTGTCCCTTTTTAGCAAACAATAAAAAAACATTATTTTTATTATTAAAATAAAATTAAATATATGGAATTAAAATATATAGATAAATCAGTTAAATTGTCTTAACTTTGATGACCTATTACTCCGATATTTATTGGTTTAGATCAAATGTATTTACGATCATTTTCATTATAGTATATGTGGTTTAATTTGTGTCCCGAGTCACCTAAATACCCTGTATAAGTGGTATGTCTGATACGTAAATATTCTTTAGAAATTATTCCTGGATATTGATCTATTAAAATCATTCCAATTTCATACTTTTTTAATAAGTTCTATAAAGTTGTTTGCAGGCTGCGTCTTCGATGTCAAAACGTAATCATATCTTGTAAAATTTTTTGTTGATCTCCTATTGTATATGCAGACATTATTTCAAAAGTCCTTGTCATCGCGATTTGTTCTTTATATAAATAAGTATAAAAATGATTTATTCAGGATAAACGGTCCACAAAGTAATTAATGAAACAACTTTTTAAAATTGCTGATATATTTCGAATGTATTTTTCATTCTTCTTCAGAGCATTTATGTTGCTAAAATGGAGATTTTTATTACAATTAATGAAAAGGTTTTTTAACATGAGCATCCAACATATGTTGAAGACGCCAAAGAACAAAATAAGATGAAATTAAACTTACTTGTTTTAAAAAGCATGAAATATAAAAGTTATTAAAAAGTTGTTTCATTAATTACTTTGTGGACCGTTTATCCTGAATAAATCATTTTTATACTTATTGTCCACCTACGGTGGATACTTCTTGCCGTTATAACTTATAGATAATGGGATTTTTTGAAGAAATTGGAAGGAATTTTGGCCATCCTACCGTCAATCTTTTGAAGAAGATGTGCAGACTTAACACCAAACTGGCAAAGTTAAAAAGTCGTCTTACCTTTTCAATTTGGTCTCGTGTTTTAGGACAGTAACAATTTCTCTGGCAACTTTTGTAAACTTGCTTTAAGTTTGTAACACAGTTTTCATGTTAAGGTTGGCTTTTACAAACGTCTTAACATCTGTGATTTAATCAGACCTAAGCCTTAATTCTTTTAATAAGATTTTTGATTTTGCAATATTTCGTTGGCATCTTCAGTCGGTTTCAGCAATTTTATAGAGATGTATCGGGTTTTGAATGACATAGCAGATTTTGGCTATCTTTTTATTACTACCACAATTGTCTTTCCTAAAAGATTCTTCGTTGAATTTTCGTAAAATTCATTAAAAAAGACTTATTTCTTTAAGTCAGTCCAAAAATCAGAAACTTTTGTGTCATAGGCGACGAAGCCATACAGAATACGTTCAACAATCTGGTTGCAAAATCAACAAGTTTAGTTCTCATCTTGTATTTTGAATCATGTTATACGTTAATCATATAGTAGTTTAGTTAATTAAGTGGCAGTCTACTTGATATTAACTGCGGTGTTTTCGGATTGCATTTTGAGTTTTATCGAAAACTTTTTCCGGAAAATTGATGATATTCCTGGTAGACTGGACGTCGCGTCTTTTAAAGTAAATACGATAATATCATCCTGATAAACAAAACTAACCTTATATAACAATCTTTTTTTGGATGATTAGCTTTTGTAAACAAAATTATCCTTACCCAATACACACTTCTAATTAATTGATTTAATAAAAATTAATTATCAAAAATTTAATTGCGGTATTAATAAATTCGTGTTTGTTAGCTCTAATAAAGAATGTTATAAAGACGAACAAGCTTTTCCGGGAAAAATTAAAAATGATAAACAATTTTTTAATGTTTTATTTTAAAAAAATATGATTTTGAAAATATATTATTTCATTCTCTGCATCATAGATGTCACTACATCTAATTTAAATGTTTCAACCTTATCAATGTTTTCAAATAATATTTTCCAATAAAAAACTTAATGTCAACATAGATATAATTTAATATCAAATGAGGAAAGAATGTGTCGTACTGACGTTATTAAAGCGTTTAATAGCGTGGCTAAAATAGAATAATCGTAAATAGTATTATTGCGAAATTACACTAGAAATTTGAAATTTCGCAAAAAATAGGCAAATTAGCACGTGTTCATGACGTCATTGAAAGCCTCTAAGTGATTTGAGCTGTAATAATTTTTTTTTATAAAAAGAAAGTTAAATAGGAAGCGCTTGTCAGAAAACAAATAGAATAAGTAAGTTTTTATCGCATCATGTATTTCTTTTTATTTTTAAAGGTTGAGTTTGCTAGTTTTTCGTTATCAAACGCGATAAGTTTTGCGGGGAGTTTTGCGAGGATTCACGGAGTTTCGCGACGTTCCGTAAAATGTTGGTATTGGTAAATCGTAATATTTAGAATAACGAACGTTGTTAAAAAAAAATATATGCCGCCACGTTCAATTTCATTATGAAGATATCATTACGCGACATTCAAATTTATTGAACGTAAGTAACAAGTTTTATTTTTAAATAAATAAATTATTCTATAAACGTTCTAGTTAACGAAAAGTCAATAATTTCTTAGAAAGATTTTATTATTAGCGATAATAAAAATCGATGTTATATATATATATATATAAATATATATGTGTATGTGTGTGTGTGTGTGTGTGATGAAAGTTTATATAAAGTCCGGTCTGAAAATTCTTCCTAGAGCGCGTAAGAACGTTGTTAGTCATTATCTCAAAAAATCTGGTGTGCAAGAAAATTTTAACGTGACAAATATGATAATCAAAAATAAAAAAAAATTATGAAGTCTAAGATGACAGGTAGGGGGTGTATTCACAATAACATATTTTTAATTTGTGTTTTTTCTGCCATTTTAATTGCATCAACAAATTAATAAAAAATAATACTTTTCACCAATTTTTTTAATAACTTTACCATTACGTAGTAATCCGATATACTAAATATTTTACTCATAATTTTTTATGTTTTAAATTTACGTAGTTTTATCTTAAGAAATAAAGTCAACAGAACACTTAAGAATGTTCGATAAATTGTATTCACAAAAATTTATTATTACTTATCGAGTAAATAATAATTTAGCAGAAAAGTAAGTACAAGGTGTCCAAATTTCGATTATATGAATGATAGAAAGTTGCGGTTTTCGCGAAGCTGGAAAGCAAAATTCATGGTCGTCTTCGTTTTTGATATACAGGGAGGTTGTCAAAATTTAGGATTTTCAGATACCCTCTGTATCTCAGCTATCTGGAAATTTAGTAAAAAAGTAAAAACGATTTCTAATAGATTTTTTCACGTAAAATCCAATGGTGCACGTGGACTTTTTGTAACCATTTCAGTTATATATATTTTGGAGTTACCTATATTTAATTTTTTTAATGAACTAGAATTTTTCAAGCTATGAAAATTATGTAAACGATGACATGCTAGAGATAGTAGTGTATTCCCTCTACTTTTAAAAATTTTAGAAAAGGTTATGAAGATACAGAGTATGGGGAACTAAAGGGTGCATACGCCAAACTAAAATCTCTATACCCTTCTCGTCATCTACTCAATATTAAAACTAAAACACTACTTTGTAACTCTTTAATTCTATCTAAATTTAACTTTGGAGATGTGGTGTACGGGCCCTGTTTACTTCGAGTCGACGAGCAACGAATTCAAAAGGCACAGAACGCATGCCTGCGTTTCATTTGCGGCATTAAAAAATTTGACAGAATTTCGCACAAGTTATTGGACGCAAAATGGCTAAGTATGTCACGAAGGACAAGATTACATAGTTGTGGGTTTTATTACAATATCGTTCAGAAAGAAAAACCTCAATATCTATATCAGAGGATTCAGTATCGTACTGACATTCATAACTTGAATTTGAGATTTAGGGGGGCTATGACACCTCCTCTCCACCGCACAGAGCAGTTTAAACGGTGTTTTAGTCACCAGATTGTAACGATATACAATGCTTTGCCCCCGCAAATAAAGCTACTTGCAAGCGTCTCCACATTCAAGAAGCAGGTTTTCGATCGCTTACTTGATCAACAAACGGCTGCCATGACTAGATAGTATAAAAAGGATTTTTTTTTTTCAATACTATTAACAGAGATATTTATTTACATTATGTACGTTGTTCTTTTTTCCTCTTTGCATTATATTTAGTTTTATATTTTTATTATGTTTAGTTTCATTCTTTTGTTTTATTTTATTATTATTTTTTTTTCCTCTCAATTTTCGCTCTCTTACTGAACGTTTAGAAAATTATTTTTAAGAGCGGTAATTGGTTAAGTTGAGCAGTGCATCAGTACTGAACTTCGCCAATTCGTACTTATTGTTCAGTATTATATTTTCAGTATTTCATTGTATTAGTACGAATAAAGGCATTATTATTATTATTAAAAAAAAAAAGTATATAGATAACCACTTAAATCGACCTATTTTTTTCATTGTACTCGCATTTCCGAGACACCTATATATACCGGCGTTTATAGTACAATACTTTTTATTTTTGAATTTTCGGACACCTCTATGTGTGGGTGAGATATAATCCAATTTTTTTTTAAATTAATATTATTATTATTCATATAACTTAATATATATAATCCCATATGTAAATCAATCATTTTTTTATCTTTAATTAAATTTATTTATGTTACATAAAAAAATATTGAAACCTTTCGTAAAAGTCAGAGCAAATGTAGTGTGTGTGTAATATGTTGTGTTAAAACATGAGAAATTTAGTAAATCGGTGACGATAGTAGGGACCTTTGGATCGTTTCAGTGTGAACATTGCAATTTACCAGCTCGATTGAGTTTTAGGTTGGATTTTTTTCCAACTAGTAAAAGTGTTTATCCCGAAATCTCATCATTTATTAAACAAAAAAATACATATACATCTGTTCACACATGAAAATCAAGGCGTCGCGGAGATGTTACGTTCATAAAACGCGCGTTGTGTCACGATAGTGACGACGATTTGGAAGAAGAGTGGAACGAATACGATATTACACCAAACTTACAGAATTATTTAAATATTCCTGGTGCAACTTTTAGGTGGTGACGCGCCGACTATCAGTGAAGTAACGGCTTTATTTTTTGATAGTGGTTTTTTTGATTTAGTCGTTACGCAGACCAATTTGTACCATTCTCAAATGAAAGAGGTACATAAAATTTCTGCAAAAACGGTATCATAGACGGAAGTTACCACTAATGAAATAAAAAAATTTCTTGGATTACTAACATTGATGGGCCAAACCAGAAAATCTCATTGGAGAGATTGTTGGTCAACGAATCTTTTAGTTGAAACACCAATATTTCGAGCAACTATGTTCAGAATGCGATTTGAACAAATTCTTACATTTTTTCATTTAAATGATAATACGCAACAAACACCTCCCAAAGACAGACTTTACAAAATTAGACCACTTTTGAATTATATTATTCCAAAATTTCAGTCCCTATATACACCCAAGCAGGAGTTAGCTCTAGACGAAGCAATGGTACCATACAGAGGACGCATCAGCTTTAGGGTATACAACCCATCGAAGATAACAAAATATGGAATTTTGATCAGAATGCTTTGTGAAAGTGAGAGTGGGTATATGTGCAACTTCGAGATCTATTCGGGGCAAGGCAAAAAGCTGCAAGAAACAATAATGTCTGTGTTGGAGGCGTATCTTGGTCAGTGGCATCATATATATCAAGACAATTATTTTAACAGTGTATCTACAGCCGAATATTACTCAGAAAAAAAAACACTAGTGTGTGGTACCACACGGGAAAACCGTGGCTTACCAAAGATCCTGATAGAAAAATGCAAAAGTCTGCACAGAGGAGAAATGACTTTTTTACGGAAGGGACCTGTTATCCTTATTGCTTGGAAGGATAAAAGAATAGTACGGATGATATCAACTATTCATGATGCTTCCATGAAATCAAGTGGAAATCGAAAAAAAAATTATATAGACGATACAATCAAACCAACTTGCATATTGCAATACAATAAATATATGAAAGGGGTAGATCGTGCAGATCAGTACTTAGCCAACAGCAATATTTTACGAAAAACTGTAAAATGGTACAAAAAATTAGCATTTTTTCTGATAAACTGCACCTTGATTAATGCTTATAAACTGTACTGTACCTATCTGCCAGAAAATAGAACAAGATACAAGAGATTTCTACTGGAAGTAGCTAGAGAATGGATAAGTGTGGATTTCAAAGAATGTAGCATTGCACCTGACACTCCTCAAATTTCTAAAACAGCTCCTTATAATTATTACTGCCTATCATACGAAAAAGAATTATTAAAAGTTGAATAATAAATAAAATTTATTAAAGTTTATTTTTATTGTTTTACTTCCACATGCAATTACGAAATAATAGCCGGTGACATGAGATAAATGTTCAGTAAAATTGCCGGTCGACAATGTGTTAAGTTTAAAGTAGCGAAACAAAGCTACTTTGTATATAAATAACCACTTAAATCGACCTATTTTTTTCATTGTACTCGCATTTCCGAGACACCTATATATACCGGCGTTTATAGTACAATACTTTTTATTTTTGAATTTTCGGACACCTCTATGTGTGGGTGAGATATAATCCAATTTTTTTTTAAATTAATATTATTATTATTCATATAACTTAATATATATAATCCCATATGTAAATCAATCATTTTTTTATCTTTAATTAAATTTTTTTATGTAACATAAATAAATATTGAAACCTTTCGTAAAAGTCAGAGCAAATGTAGTGTGTGTGTAATATGTTGTGTTAAAACATGAGAAATTTAGTAAATCGGTGACGATAGTAGGGACCTTTGGATCGTTTCAGTGTGAACATTGCAATTTACCAGCTCGATTGAGTTTTAGGTTGGATTTTTTTCCAACTAGTAAAAGTGTTTATCCCGAAATCTCATCATTTATTAAACAAAAAAATACATATACATCTGTTCACACATGAAAATCAAGGCGTCGCGGAGATGTTACGTTCATAAAACGCGCGTTGTGTCACGATAGCCTTTTGTTTTCACGCGATTCGAGTTTGTTTATCGCGTTTCGCGTTTGTTTCGTATTCGTAGGAAGAGGTTGACCTGCTGCTGCTTCAGGATGCCGTTGTTTGGCAAGAAGGACTCGGACAAAAAGGCGAAAAAAGACGCCAAAGAAACGGATAAGCAACACACGATAGAAGAAAAATATGTTCTTAAAGAATTACTCGGCACGTAAGTGTTAATTTTACTTTATTTATCCGTTCTTTTTGAGCCATCTTTGAGAAATCTTGCAACATAACCTCAAAACGTCTTTCTTTTTTTTTAACTCTTCCAGAGGGGCCTTCTCGGTGGTTCGATTAGCGGAAAGCAAAGAAAAACCTGGGATGTTATATGCTGTTAAAATTATCGACAAAAAGGCGCTTAAAGGGAAAGAGGATTCTCTCGAAAATGAAATTAAAGTTCTTAGAAGGTTAGTTTATTTTTTAAGCTTTTTTATGTTATTTAATTTGTTCTTTTTTAGGCTTACACATACAAATATCGTCCAATTGCTTGAAACATTTGAGGATAAATACAAAGTTTATCTTGTTATGGAATTGTAAGTATTTTCCATTGACCTATATTTGCACTAAAATATTTAAAATTTTATGTTGTACCTCGTTACCTAAAAATATCCAGTTATCAATTAGAAATTCTTTTCTTATAAAAGAATTTTTCAATATCACATCAAATTTGGATGTGTAATGAGGTATGTTGCATGTTGTATCTCAATGTTTGTCTTTGATAAGAGATTATAGACACATTTATTATATTATTTATGGATTTTATCAGAATCAATTAACATTGTTAAAAGATTATTCCACTATTAGTTACCTTATAATCAAGAGCCTAAATTTCTGTTTTAATGAGCATGTTAATTCCAATAAATCTATATCTATTTATGTTATGAGATGAGATGGAGTCATCTTGATTGATGACCCAAATATGTTTTACAGAGAAGTTATTTCTCCATAACTAAAAGAAATGAGAAAAAATGGCTTATTATTTTCACATGGCAATATTAACTTAATATGTATATATAATAGTAATATCTCTATAACTAAAAGAAATGAAAAAGTCATATATAAACTTTATATCATATATCTATAATATGTTAATTCCAATAAATCTATATCTATTTATATTATTGGGTGAAATGGAGTCATGTTTATTGATGCCCTAAATATATTATATACATAGGCTTATTATAGCTAATAAATATACCAATACATTTTTATTTTTTTAAATATTTATTTAATTATTTTTGTACTTTTATTAAGACGAATTTTTATTGCTTATAATGTTTCAACCGGTAAAAAAAAATAAAACGCCAATATAAAACAACAAATTTTAATACATGTTAAATAAGATCTCGAAAGATGGATTTCCTGAAGATGGCCTAAACAAGGCCAAAACCGAAAAAATGGCTTATTATTTTTACATAGGAATATTAACTTAATATGTATATAACAACATTTCTCTATAACTAAAAGAAATGAAAAAGAGACTTACTGTTATCACACAGCAACATTAACTTTTATAGATATATGTTAATTCCAATAAATCTATATTTATATTATTGGGTGAAATGGAGTCATGTTTATTGATGTCCTAAATATGTTGTATACATAGGCTTATCATTTTTAAAAATAATTATAGAGGAGATTTCTAGATAAACAAATAGCTAATAAATACTCCAATACATTTTTATTTTTTTAAATATTTATTTAATTATTTTTGTACTTTTATTAAGACGAATTTTTATTGCTTATAATGTTTCAACCGGTAAAATAAATAAAATAAAACGCCAATATAAAACAACAAATTTTAATATATGTTAAATAAGATCTCGAAAGATGGATTTCCTGAAGATGGCCTAAACAAGGCCAAAACCGGTTGAAACATTATAAGCAATAAAAATTCGTCTTAATAAAAGTACAAAAATAATTAAATAAATATTTTAATTTATTCAAGACAAAAAACGTTCCTTTAAAAAAATATTTTTATTTTTTGTCTTCATCACTGAATTTATGTTTATTATCTTCCAAATCAGAATCTTTGAGGTTTATGATGAATGAAGGAAGATTTTTAATGCTTTAAAGGGACTATTACCAACATGAATATGCTAGTTATTATTATTTATTTAAAAAAAAAGTGGGTTATTGTTATTATGTAGCAACATTAACTTTGAAATACAGAAGACTCGCGATAGTGAGCCGAAAAAAGAAACACGGATTACTCACATTATCGATTTGAAGGTGCTTCTTCACTTAGCTTTTTTATAACTATAAAGTTATATGTATCTCTCTCTGCTACAGAAATCGTTTCCCATTTTTATTTTATTTTATATATTGTAGATTGTGCCATACCATATTTTGTAGCTAAATACTAACTTTTAATTCTTGAATTACAAGCAATTTCTCATGAAGTGTAAAGTCGGATCCCCATTACGCGCAACTAAGTAACTTGACTTGAAATAAACATTATATGCTTGCCAAGTTATAAGTTTTTGGGGAAGTGCAAGTCGAATTAACTTCTAAAAAAACGGAAATAATAGTAGGAAGAGAGATTCTTTTTTGTAACATTAAGAAACTTTTTTTTGCACTGGTCATAGTAAAAAGTATTAAAAAAACAAGCATTTAAAGAAGGTAAACAGACAAAATGACATTGCAGCTCTAGCTGTCTTTATAATATTAAGTTGAGGTTATTTATTACATAAAAGTAAAATGTTCGAAAATGTACTTTTTTGAAAAACTCTCTACACATACATCACTGAAACTGTAAAAGATGTCGATAAGTGGTTTTTGTCATTAAGTTTCTTATAAAAATTGAGCCTCAGAAAATGATATCATGTTTCCTTTACCTTTTATAGAATATTTTCATATCCAATTTAGCCCAACCTCTACATATTTTATATTAATTCGATATAAATGTTGGAAATATTCTAAGAAATAAAAAGGCTTGCACATCAACGGTATATTTTTTAAGGCACAAGTTTTAAGATAAAACTGAAATGTGCATGTATTCCAAAATTGAAATATCATGCCTAAATTGACGTTTTTTAAATTTAATATTCTGAAAAATTTTCATGCCAATTATTGAGATTATCAAAT
Source organism: Onthophagus sagittarius (assembly GCA_036711965.1). Classification (NCBI taxonomy): domain Eukaryota; kingdom Metazoa; phylum Arthropoda; class Insecta; order Coleoptera; family Scarabaeidae; genus Onthophagus; species Onthophagus sagittarius. Next base: position 10,671,151 of record JASERS010000007.1, on the reverse strand, counting down.
ATCTAATAATTATCAATTATCTAATAAGTAAAAATTGATTCAATACTTCATGTACACACTGTATAGCACTGTAAATAGGGTGTCCAGTCTAGGTATTTGATCCCATGTGACTCCTGGGATTTCATGAAAAAAATGATAAGTCTAAGGCCAGTAATTTGATTTTAAAAATCCCGAAATGAAGAAAAAATTAAAATATTCAAAACGATTTTTTTACTGCCTTGGTATTAGAAGATACTTTAAAAGCAACTTGGAGAATGTTTAAATCCATTTATTTTATTTTTTTAGATCCTATTTTGTGTCTCTACAAGCAACCTCAAATTTTCTAGAAGCTTTCTAGAAAATTTTTTTAATAATAAATTTACTTTGTTATCATAGCCAACTTAAAAAATAATATATTTTATTAAATTTCGAGGTTAATTATATACGTAAATATAAAGTATTATATATTTTTGAAAAGCTAGGAAAGAATCTAATTCAATAAAAAATGGGTTGTTGTATTTATAACTCAAAAACCGTGATGACCAGAAAACTTCTACGTGCACCATTGAATTTTACGTGACAAAATCTACTATAACCCGTTTTTACTTTTTTGATAAGTTTTCAAAATACAGGGGGTGTCTGAAAATCGTATATTTTGAAAAACTCCCTGTATATCAAAAACGAAGAGGGCTATGAAAATTTTGTTTGCGGCATTATAAGTTTCACAAAAAAGTAGGTTCGCGAAAACCTGCAAACCCATCGAAATTTGGACACCCGTTCACATCTTTTGGAAGCAAAGGCCGTATCGACTCTGTTAGAAACTGTTCCAAGCTTCTAGAAGCAGTATCAAATTTTCTACAAGTATTTCAAATCTTCTTGACGCAATATCGAGTCTTTTAAAAGTAATATCAAGTCGTCTGGAAGTACTTCAAATCTCCCAGAGGCGATATCAATTCATCTGGTAGCAGTTCAAATCTTCTAGACGCAGTCTCAAGTCTTCTAGAAGCAATACCAAGTCTTGTGATAATATTTAAGCTTCCCAGAGGCAATATCGAATCTTCTGGAAATATTTCAAATCTTCTAGAAGCACTATCAAGTCTTCTGGAAGCATTTCAAATCTTCTAGAGGCAGTATGAAGTTCTGTTCAAACACAATTCAAGTATTCCAGAAGCAATATCAAGTCTTCTAGAACCATTTTAAGTCCTCTGCAAGCATTTCAATTCTTCTGGAAGCAATATCAAGTCTTCTTCAAGCAATACCAAGTCTTGTATATATAAAATACAAGACTTGGTATTGCTATAATATTTAAGCCTCCCAAAGGCAATATCGAATCTTCTGGAAATATTTCAAATCTTCTAGATGCAATATCATGTCTTCTGAAAACATTTCATGCCTTCTGAAAGCAGTATTTATTTACAATTATTTATTTAAGTTAATAAATTGAGTTAATATGTGGTTTAGCCAGGATAAAATAAAATATATTAGAACCAAAAACAATCTTCTTAAACGCAAGAACGAGACAGATTACTGTTTAAATAAATATAAGAAAATTAGGGCCAAGGTCAAGCACAATATTGGGGTTAGACATGATGTGTGGAAAACAATATTAAGGCAGGCCCAAAGGCATTATCAAGTCTTCTTGAAGCAGTACCAAGTCTTGTAAAAATATTTAAGCTTCCCAGAGGCAATATCGAGTCTTCTTTTGAATGCATTTCAAGTCTTCTGGAAGCATTTCAAATTTTCTAGAGGCAGTATGAAGTTCTGTTCAAACACAATTCAAGTATTCCAGAAGCAATATCTAGTCTTCTAGAAGAATTTGGGTCCTATGCAACCATTTCATGTATTCTAGAAGAAATACCAAGTTTTGTGAAAATATTTAAGCCTCCCAGATGCAATATCGAGTCTTCTGGAAATATTTCAAATCTTCTAGAAGCAGTATCAAGTCTTCTGAATGCATTTCAAGTCTTCTGGAAGCATTTCAAATCTTCTAGAGACAGTGTGAAGTTCTGTTCAAACACAATTCAAGTATTCCAGAGGCAATATCGAATCTTCTGGATATATTTCAAATCTTCTAGAAGCAGTATCATGTCTTCTGAAAACATTTCATGCCTTCTGGAAGCAGTATCAAGTCTCCTAGAAACTTTTCAGGACTTCTGGAAGCAATAGCTAGTCTCCTAGAAGCAATATCAAGTCTTATTTCAAAATACCATTTATTTACCAAATATTTAGTCCATTTGTTTCCCATTATACGAGTTTTATTTCGTCAATAATACTAAATATAACAAAATTGGTGACTTATATTATTATTATGGCTTATATTGTCTTACAATAATGTAATTAATAGATACGGAAGAACCTTAGATTTAGTTTTGGCCAGTTTTGTGCTTGATGTTGGACCTTTTGATCCCCCCTCAGTTGAGATAAAACTAACATAATTCCTCTTTGGAAATAAAATTTTCTTTTAAAATGTTAATTAATTACATCACCGATTTTTTTTTTTAAAGCATCTATGATAACGTCGATAATGCAGTTGCAGCGTTTTATGGCATATTGTACGAGATTCTGGCTTTTTGCGTCCTGGTTATTTATTTGAGTTAATAAATTGAGTTAATATGTAGTTTAGCCAATTATGTATGATATGCGGAAAATAATATTAAGGAAGACCTATCAGCTTTAACTTGTCAATTTTAACAAATATATTTCAAAATCAATAAAACTTACAAGGGTTACGTCAACACATAAATCAAGCCACACGGGTGATCTAACGAATTGCAGACCTATTCTCAATCTTCTGTTTCGCAATCTTTTGTTTCGCAAAAAATGTTCGAGCAAATAATTTATCACAGAATATTTAATCGTGTTAAAATTCATCTTAAAAATTCCGCTGTGTCGAGACCAATTTGTGTATCTTTTCTAACTATGTATCTAGAGCAGTGTTTCTCAACCCATGGGTCGCAAATTTCAACGCAAAACTAATACACTTAATTCTCCTTTTATACGCAAGATACATTCTCAAAACATTCGGGAATAAAGGGAACACATCTAATTCTATTTTTGCAATTTAAACAGTATTTAAAAAAATCTGCTATAGTTTATTTAAGAATTTATTTCCTGCGTGTAAAATATTTTTAAAAAAGAGTTTTAGATCAGCTGAGATATCCTTAATTTAAGAAATTTATTATTAAGAAATTTCCATAATCATTTTTGAAAAATCATAAAAAATCCAATTCTTAAAATATCTTGATGATTTTTTTATGACTTACAAATAAAAGTATGCACTTTTTCGCGAACAAATCCATACCTGAGTATCTCAATTCGTTTTTGAGATATCAAGTTTTGAACTCAATCTAAATATGTGGCATTTCATGAAATTAAAATTATTTTAACGATTTTTTGAAAAAACATAAGAGATCGAATTTTTAAGATATCTTAATGAACTTTTTTTGATTTATAAAGGAAAGTATGTACTTTTTCGAGAACAAACCCATACTTGAGTAACTCAATTTGTTTTTGAGATATCAAGTTTTAAACTCAACATAAATTTGTGGTATTTTATAAAATTATAATTTTCATCAATAATTTTTGAAAAATCATAAAAATCGAATTCCTAAAATATCTTGATGATTTTTCTAAGACTTATAAATAAAAATATGCACTTTTCCGTGAACAAATCTATGCCTGAGTATCTCAATTCGTTTTTGAGATATCAACTTTTGAACTCAACCTAAATTTGTGGTATTTTATAAAATTAAAATTATCTTAATGATTTTTAAAAAATCGTAAAAATCGAATTCTTAAGATATCTTGATGAAGTTTCTTTTATTTATAAAGGAAAGTATGTACTTTATTGAGAACAAACCCATACTTGAGTATCTCAATTCGTTTTTGAGATATTAAGTTTTAAACTCAACGTAAATTTGTGGTATTTTATAAAATTATAATTTTCATGAATCATTTTTGAAAAAACGTATAAAATCGAATTCTTAAGATATCTTGATGATTTTTTTTATTTATAAAAGTGTACATTTTTCCGAGAATTTATTTTTGACATCAAGTTTTCAACACATACTTAATTTGTGGCATTTCATACAATTAACAAGTTCTTGTAAAAAAATAATATTTTCGCTTTTTATCTCGTGTAAAAATAATTCGTGTAAAAACAGAATTAAATGTAACACTATCAAAAATTTCTAATTATGGGTCATATAATTTTTTTCTGATGTTTTATGGGTCGCAATATAAGGAAGGTTGGGACACATTGGTCTAGAAGGTTAGATACAAAAAGGCAAATTGTAATATATACTGATTTTGCAAAGGCGTTTGGTAAGATGGAGTACGATACTCTTTTACGCAAGTTGGCGCTTCATGGTTTCTCTGCTTCAACTCTTAATTTCTTTGTATCGCACTTATCCAATAGGAATTACTATATTTCATATAAAAACATGCTCTCATACTCTCAACTTAGATGTGTTGGTGATAAAACGTTAAAAAAGAATTTGATGACGTTAATGATAAAACAGTAAAAAAGAATTTGATGTTTGTGATGAACCGTTAATTCTTCGGACATTCTTTTGTTCCAACCCAACCAGTTCCAGTTTCCAATTTGGTTGTCTACATAGGCTATATCTAAAACTAAAACAGATAAAAAAATAGCTTATATATCAGCGCTATCGCCTTTGTGTCCGTTAAACTGTTGACGTGTCCGAAGATGGCCATGAGGTCGAAACATTGCAACACATAAATAAATAAATAAAAAATGTAATCTCATTGTTCTAAGGCCATTTCATGGTTTCATTTATTGTTTTTTCTATTGCCTTTTGTTTTCGTTCTATTGACAAAAAGTGGAAAATTTGCGAAAACGTGAATCTAAATGTTATTCCCTAAATATCCTCGTACTAAATATTATTCATAATTTTACTTTCAATTACAAGAAACACAAATTCTCAGTATAATTTCCAATTTATTTAAAAATTAAAAATATTATAAAATTTCCGACTTTTCGAGTTTTATCAGCTTATTATCAAGGAATATAAAATTTAACATTAAAATCATACAAACGGTACAAATATAAAGAAACAAATTAAAAACGTAAAAAATATAATATTTGAAATTATATACCATCATTAAGCGTAAATTTACAATAAAATATCTATTTTTGCTGACAACAACTTGTTGGATGCCATTTTACTTTAAAAAAGGAGACGATTCTATATCTGAACGTGCAAAACATAAACTAGTATTTTAAAGTGGGGGAAGGAAATCTTTTGATACTTAAGCTTGTTATTTTTATTTTTTTTAATGTCAATTAAAAGTATAAAAAAAAGTAAAATAAAATTTAAAAAAAAATAAAAAATAAAATAAAAGTAAAATATCAATAAATAAAAAATCAATTTTATATCATTAACTCTCGTATTATTGTTGCATAATGCGTACCAATTTTTTCCGCGTCTGTTTTATAATTAACTGCATTTTCTGTTTTTCGTTAGAATCCATTTTTATAACTTTTTATGATTTTAATGTTAAATTTTAGATTTCTTGATAATGAGTTGATTAAGCTCGAAACGTCGAAAATTTTATAATATTTTTAATTTTTCAATAAATTGAAAATTATACTGAGAATTTATGTTTGTTGTAATTGAAAGTAAACTTATCTAACCTTAGTAAAACAAGAAGAGTTATATTATTCATAATGTTTAGGCGGCTGATGTCTTCGAAATCGGCCGAGAATACTTCTTAATCACGAATAATATTTGGGGAAACCGACGTTTTCGAATTTGGCCGAATTTACTTCTTATATCAAGAACAATATTTGTTATATCCGTTATTGTCATGATGAAAAGAATAATCTTGACTGACTACGAAGACGTCGACTTCGACAACAAGCCCCAAGTGTTTTTTATGACATAAGAAGCTTTCATATCATTGCTTTTTATATAAGAAATAATCTCGGTCGATTTCGAAGATGTCGAAAGTTCGAAGATTGTCCGCCCAAGAATTGAAAAGGCATCGATAACGATTCTTATTGAAACCCAACCCAACCGATATAACTTAATCTAGCTATAAACTACTTAAAACCTACTAAAAAGTATTCTTATTACTTGGGACGGCCGACATCTTTGAAGTCGGCCGACATTATCTCATATTCAGTAATATTCATCATATAATTCTGAAATCAATGTCTATTTTCTCGGAGAATCTGATTTTGCTCTAAAAATAAAGGGGGTTCGCATTTAAAATTTAAAAATTATTCCTCCCCAAACCGAACAAATTTTATGCGAAACTTTTTTTAGTCCGAGCGTAGTTTCTGTGATATTTCATTTTGTCAAGTTAAATGGGACACCCGATGTATATGTATATCCACGTTTCTGCCTCAATGAGCTTGTTCATTTTAATAAATCTATATCAATATAGAGATAGTACTCGATTTACGACACTGTTACGTTCCAATGACTTCGTCGTAAGTCGGTTTTGTCATAATACGAGAATTTTTTTAAATATTAATTTTAAACAATGCAAATGTGTAAAATAAATTACATGTCTAGATATTTTAAAAAAATATTTAAAAAAAAAGTCTTAAAAAAACAATAAGAACATGTACATATTATCAGACCGAAAATATTTAAAAAAAGGAAATTTCATAAAAAACTATAAGAGATTCGAAAAGAAAAAGAAAAGAGTAGGTGCCATATCCCTGACTCTTTTTTTTAGATAAACTCAATTCCGAAAAGACAAAACTTCTATTTTCTTTTGAAATAGCCTATAATAACACAAATTTGTACCCTACTCAGTACACAGGTACAAAGCCATTTTTTCGAAGACTGTTTAATATTACCGTCTTTTTAATTCTTTCTAATTTTGCATAGAACCCATAAATATAACAAAAAATTCCTATTCAAAAATATTAATTTAGGTACGATGTTGTATTAGTCGCATCATTTCTAATAAGTGAGAAATATTTAAAACAACTTTATTTTCTTTTTATAAAATTTTATTTTTATTTCAACATTTTTATTTTACCACATTTTTAAAATTTTTGCAGTACAAATATTATTATCTCCGAGCTCATTCAATCGATTGAAATATTTTCGGTATTGTTTGCAATAAAATTTTGTTTTTTTTAAAGATATTTTTAGTCTAACCTTTTGGATTAAGTATTCATCTGGTTAATTAAATCAAAAATTAGACAAAATTTACGATTTTCTTGTCGAAACAGTAAACAACGTAAAAAACTAAATATTACATTTTGCGAGTCTCACCGCTGCTGAACATAGGATATTGTATTTAGTACACTTTAAACTATATTATAAAAAAATCAATAATTTTTTTTGCATCTGACTGATCATTAACTGACTTAAATAATAATATTTAATAATTAACATTTAATAATGTATGAGATGTAATAATATGTAATTCTTAGGAAAATTTATTTAAAGTTTTAAATTGTATTTTTTTTAATTTGAATTCAAATTTTATGTAGATCCCTACTGCTGAATAACTAATTAATTGCTGAATAGCTAATGGCTAATTAAACTGCGTTTAACAATTTCTCGTTAAATTGAACCATTCTTCGAACATATGGCAGATACTTATAACTTAATCACCATTCGAAATTTTACTTCGAGATTTTAGTGCAATATTCTATACACTTAAGGTAATAGAATTATGCAAACATTTTTTTTCGTTTGATTTGAATATTTTGTCTTCGTCACAAAAATGAAGACAAAATGAAAAACAGACGTCTTTTATCAAGTACATATATATCTTGCTCAATATGTCTAAAATAATAATAAAATTTATCGTAACATTTCATAATTTTAATTACTCATTGCAATCTAAAAAAATATTTAAAAACTTTAAATTTCCTGCAATTCAATTTTCTCAATTAATATTCGAGAGAGCGCTGTCTATATTATTATCAACTATTCAATAACCTCTCGACGACGATGGCCTCCCTACTTCATTAAAGCCATCCGATTGGAAACCACACAATCTTATTGATCGTCTTCATTAAGCTGCGGTTACCCCACATACGCCTCTATACAATTCACTTTAATTAGTTATTTAATTATGAATCAATTATTTATTGCAATCACGGTTATTAATCCATATCTTTCATAAAGTGCTTTTCAAACATCCCCTATTTTTTCTGAGAATCAATATCGGTGCTCTATGTTTTTATGCATTTATCTTATCAACCATTCATTTATCAGGTGTCTGGTTATCATTCATAACAACGTGTAATTGTTTAATATTAATTTGGTACTTCATCCTCGTTCTCGCTTCATTTAATATAGACTTTGATACATTATAAGTATTATGGTATTATAAATTACTTTCAATATTATTATATCACATCTTTAAATTTTGGGATTTTGGGAAAGAGGAAAAGTACATAAATGATATTAAAGAGTTCTTTCTTAGACAAAAATTGTAGAAAATTATGTACAGGGATGCTCCATAACGATATGTTATTTTAAATATAGTTCTTATTGTGACAGATTTTAAATGAAATATCCCATAGTTATATATTATATAGTTCTAACTACTCTCGTGTTACCCCCACCTCATCCTCGTTTTTTCTTTAATTATACTTCTTTATTTTTTAATAATTAATTTTTTATTTTGTGTTTTACAGAGTAACAGGTGGAGAGTTATTTGATAGAATTGTTGAAAAAGGATCTTACACTGAAAAAGATGCCGCCGATTTAATTCGACAAGTACTTGAAGCAGTTGATTATATGCATGAACAAGGCGTAGTGCATCGCGACTTAAAAGTAATTATTAAACAAAAAAATTTTATCAAAATTTAAAATAAATTAATTAAATTTCTTTTATAGCCCGAAAACTTATTGTACTACAGCCCAGACGAAGATAGCAAAATCATGATAAGTGATTTTGGATTATCAAAAATGGAGGACTCTGGGATAATGGCCACGGCTTGTGGAACACCTGGTTATGTGGCGCCTGAAGTTCTAGCTCAAAAGCCTTATGGGAAAGCAGTCGACGTTTGGAGTATAGGAGTAATCTCGTATATTTTATTATGTGGTTATCCGCCGTTTTATGACGAGAACGACGCAAATCTTTTTGCCCAAATTTTAAAGGGCGAGTTTGAATTTGATTCCCCGTATTGGGATGAAATAAGCGACTCGGCAAAAGATTTTATTAAGCAACTAATGTGTGTAAATGTGGAGCGACGATTTACTTGTCGACAAGCTTTAGGTCATCCTTGGATATCCGGAAACGCCGCCAGCAATAAGAATATTCATGGAACTGTTTCTGAGCAACTCAAGAAGAATTTTGCAAAATCTCGTTGGAAGGTAATTTAATTTTTTTTATGTACAATGTCTTCAAATAAGTCTTTCATTTTTTAAAAACCAAGCTTCAGAAGGATATGTAACATAAAACGTTATAACCTACATCCTTTCATTTTTTTAAACCATCATGATCTAAAGCAGTTATTTTTTATGAGAAAAAAAATGTTAGTTGTAATTTTGTTATTAATTGAAATATTTGAAAAAATTTCTTATATTTCAATATTCGCGAATACTGAAACCTTACTGCACTCTCAACGTGACATCCAATTATTTTTCGCATATTGATTTCCGTTATATCTTGTATCCCACGGATATAAAAAGCACATGTTCTTTGTGTATTCTAAGTGTAATCCAGTTAACAAAGAGATAACGTATAGATCGGCGCAAATTCTCCGTTAATGGTCTTCGTATTTCAAAACATCAAAATAAATTAATTTTTTGTACCTTTCACGTGTATCTGTACTAATTGCAACGAAAACTCATTTTTTTTTAATTGTTACATTAATTATCACTACTTTTAATGATGTGTTAGAAGAGGCAAAAAACAAATGCCATTGTCGAGGAATATATTATATGTTCATAGCAGCCATTTCGGCATTATTATTACAATATGTAAATGTGTTGTTGTTTAAAAATGATAACTAGTTTCAAATTAAAATAACTTTTGGAACTATTTTTTGTTGAAAGGTCCACTCTTTTCCATTATTCTTAGAAATTTAATTAAACTGTGACAAGTAAATCAAAGAAAATGAAATTGTGTTTTAAAAATCGTCTTATAGAGCATCTTGGTTCACTCTCCTTCTAACACTCATATATCGGATATCATCACCAATAATGGGCCGAATCTCGATTCATATGAGAACAGTACGTTTTTTTCCTTCTACATTGGTCCACTGAATATGATCTCATGCAAATTGTAATAGAGGTATACAATGTTCTCAAACCAACTGTGGCCCAGCTATTAGTTTCTGTGATCTTAATATCACTTCTTCAAATTGACTCAAACCTGAGAGTTCACTCACGTTAATCCGACGCATTTATTTCAGATAATTTCTTATCTGAAATAAATAATAAATTTCTTATCCGACTATATTTCTTATAGTCGAAGTCTGCTGAAATTACTTTTTATATCACGAAGTAACTTGGGGCGGCTGACGTCTTTGAAGTCGTCCGAAATTCTTTCTACCGTAAAATTGTTAAAGAATACCAAGACTAGCCTGCTTGAATGTTATGGAATAAATCAAACCAACTCAAATACCAAGACAAATAAATATAAATATAATAAATGGTCGAAATCTTCGAAATCCCGAATTATCTTGGGGCGGCCGATGTCTTCCAAATCGGCCGAAATTGTTAAAGTGTACCAAAACTAGCCTGTCTGAATTTTATGAAATAAATCAAACCAACCCACGTAAGCAAATTTAAGATTATGACTTATATGACATCCGGGATCATCATTTTTCAAAGTCAATCTTTATCTTTTATAACACAGCTCTTAATATTTTTGATTATAACCTGTCATTTTCAACATTTCCTGACATATTTCAATATAAAGATAATTTGGATTCTAAGTATATCGTTATATATGTATAATGAATAAAACCTTAATATTTTGGTTTTATGATGTAAAATATATTAAGAAGTTTGACTACGTTCTTCTTCAACAAATCATCCCGTTCTCTTCGTTTGTAATCTGTATGTTTTAAGAATACTCTCCATTGTTCATACAACTGTATTTTTAAGACATAAGTTATACAATGGGAAAAATTTTTATTTGTCTAGAAAACTTTTTGACGCTTCACTTTAAAGATGCTGTATTTCTATAATTGACGTCGTGCCGTAAAATAATGGTTTTATTCATTATTTTAATATGGTATGCTAACTCTCAAGATCATCCTGAATTAAGTTAATATCTATACAACTTCTGAATATCTTCACTTTTCTCAATTTCATCTTCTAATATACAAATTATGTTATTCAAGTTTGGGCAATTAGAATATAATTGTACAATTTACTCATTTCTGAAAGTTCATTCGACTATGATAAATTCTCTTCATTTGAATTTAGACGTGTTGGAGGTAAATGGACATTTCTCTTATATTTGATGATGTCCGGATGATCTTCAATTATGTCCATATACTTTATTTGCATCTAGTTAACAATTATCAATAAAATGCTTTGCTGGATCTATTTAGATCATTGCAGCATCATATGGCATACATTTGCATCTATCAATAAATCAAACATGTAAATTCAAATTTTAAAGTTCAATAAAATAAAGTGTGTGGTAGATATCATCGACATTTTTAATTCGTTTGAAAGACACATCGATGCGATTATGTGTGGAATAAATTCTGGCGCACAAATCAGGCTAACTTTAACCAATGACATTGATTATATTGAAGGGCCGCTGTTGTTTGTGGCTAAATTCGCATCGACCTACGACTTAAGAATACCACACAAAAAAGTTTAAGGGTCAAATCGTAAAATCTCGGTGGCCAATTCACATCTCCTCCTGAAATGACCCTGTCCTAAATTTGCTTGTGTAGAATATCGAATGTGCCATGAGCTGTGTGGTGCGTAGTGCCGTCTTATTGAAATCACTTGTTATTGATGTTATTGATTCATATTACCCAATGTAGAATTATTAAGAGAATATTACGGTTTTCTCAGGCGCCACCTTGTTATTAGAGAATTAAAGAACCTTTACCTCTCCAAGTAGCTTTTGCAATTACAGTCGGAGAAGAAAATAACAAAATTTCGGGAATAATAAGAATAAACTTTGTTTAATAAATAAATTCGGGTGAAGATAAAATCACGGTCGGGAACAATGTAAGGATGTTGTTGACGGAAATATTTGACAAAACTTTGATTTTAGTTGTCTAAGTTAATGTAGGAACAAAATCAAATTTTTTCAATGAAGATAAATCGGGAACAAATCGGACTTAAAAATAAACGACGGTAAAAATAAAATACGGTTTGACAAAACTTTTGGCCGGGCTATTTATATCATTTCGTGGTGAAAATTGGATTTTTCCGATCGTATCGATACAAGTTATAAAAAAATTAATTACACAATTGAAAACTTATTACAATTAGCGGCTTAACGAATGAAATAAACAAAATTCTAAGGACGCTATTGTCCGTATTGTTAATATATGGTAGTCGCAACATCCTTAGATCGGTCGGTTGCTTTGGTAAGAACATGTTGCTTATTGCATCTTGCATGAAAAGTGTTAATTTCGGAAATATTTATTTTCTTTTAAATATTTTTCGATGAACACTTGTTTTTTAGTAATTTCATGGTGTTATTAATTACTTCGATTTATTAACAATTTGATCAGAAAACGATGTCGGAATTTAAAATAATGATTTTAAAATAGGAAACGGAGAAAATTAAAGTTTTATTAACAAAATAATCAAATTAATCAAAATACGAACTGAAAGAAATAGAGACCACTAAGAAATCCTGGCTTTTTAAAAGTCTCGAAATTAAGAAAAAATTAAAATATCCGGAACGATTTTTTCTACCACTTGTTGTGTAATTTTTGAATTTACTATTTTGTGTTTTTGTTGTTTTTCTCATTCTATACAAATTTATTTTATTTTTAAAATATAATATTAGGGTTATATATAGATCACTTAGGGAGAATATAAATACTTTTTTTGACGCTTTTGAGGCGACACTGGGATTGGTAATTCCTTAATGCGTTGAATTATTTGTTGTAGGTGATATAAATATTAACTTGCTCAATTCTAAGAATTTACATTACTAAATTTTTGTATCTTTTGGACGCATACTGTTGCAACTGGTGAACGGTCCTATTTGTATTATTTCTTCCTCGGAAACTTTGATAATTATTGTTTCTTCTTGTGTCGATTTTGCATTTATTTCACTGGACAGTTTGCATGGTCTAACCACCAATTGTTACTGATTTTGTTTTTTAGATTTCTTATCTGATATAAATAATAAATTTCTTATCCGACTATATTTGTTATAGTCGAAATCTTCGAAGCCTGCTGAAATTACTTTTTATATCACGAAGTAACTTGGGGCGGCCGACGTCTTTGAAGTCGGCCGAAATTCTTTCTACCGTAAAATTGTTAAAGAATACCAAGACTAGCCTGCTTGAATGTTATGGAATAAATCAAACCAACTCAAATACCAAGACTTAGGATGGTTGAAATCTTCGAAGTCGGCCAAGATTAATTTTTATATCACGAATTATCTTGGGGCGGCCGATGTCTTCCAAATCGGCCGAAATTGTTAAAGTGTACCAAAACTAGCCTGTCTGAATTTTATGAAATAAATCAAACCAACCCACGTAAGCAAATTTAAGATTATGACTTATATGACATCCGGGATCATCATTTTTCAAAGTCAATCTTTATCTTTTATAACACAGCTCTTAATATTTTTGATTATAACCTGTCATTTCCAACATTTCCTGACATATTTCAATATAAAGATAATTTGGATTCTAAGTATATCGTTATATATGTATAATGAATAAAACCTTAATATTTTGGTTTTATGATGTAAAATATATTAAGAAGTTTGACTATGTTCTTCTTCAACAAACCATCCCGTTCTCTTCGTTTGTAATCTGTATGTTTTAAGAATACTTTCCATTGTTCATATAACTGTATTTTTAAGACATAAGTTATACAATGGGAAAAATTTGTATTTGTCTAGAAAACTTTTTGACGCTTTACTTTAAAGATGCTGTATTTCTATAATTAACGTCGTGCCGTAAAATAATGGTTTTATTCATTATTTTAATATGGTATGCTAACTCTCAAGATCATCCTGAATTAAGTTAATATCTATACAACTTCTGAATATCTTCACTTTTCTCAATTTCATCTTCTAATATACAAATTATGTTATTCAAGTTTGGGCAATTATAATATAATTGCACAATTTACTCATTTCTGAAAGTTCATTCGACTATGATAAATTCTCTTCATTTGAACTTAGACGTGTTGGAGTAAATGGACATTTCTCTTATATTTAATGATGTCCGGATGATCTTCAATTATGTCCATATACTTTATTTGCATCTATTTAACAATTATCAATAAAATGTTTTCCTGGATCTATTTAGATCATTGCAGCATCATATGGCATAAATTTGCATCTATCAATAAATCACACATGTAAATTCAAATGTTGAAGTTCAATAAAATAAAGTGTGTGGTAGATATCATCGACATTTTTAATTCGTTTGAAAGACACATCGATGCGATTATGTGTGGAATAAATTCTGGCGCACAAATCAGGCTAACTTTAACCAATGACATTGATTATATTGAAGGGCCGCTGTTGTTTGTGGCTAAATTCGCATAGACTTACGACTTAAGAATACCACACAAAAAAGTTTAAGGGTCAAATCGTAAAATCTCGGTGGCCAATTCACATCTCCTCCTGAAATGACCCTGTCCTAAATTTGCTTGTGTAGAATATCGAATGTGCCATGAGCTGTGTGGTGCGTAGTGCCGTCTTATTGAAATCACTTGTTATTGATGTTATTGATTCATATTACCCAATGTAGAATTATTAAGAGAATATTACGGTTTTCTCAGGCGCCACCTTGTTATTAGAGAATTAAAGAACCTTTACCTCTCCAAGTAGCTTTTGCAATTACAGTCGGAGAAGAAAATAACAAAATTTCGGGAATAATAAGAATAAACTTTGTTTAATAAATAAATTCGGGTGAAGATAAAATCACGGTCGGGAACAATGTAAGGATGTTGTTGACGGAAATATTTGACAAAACTTTGATTTTAGTTGTCTAAGTTAATGTAGGAACAAAATCAAATTTTTTCAATGAAGATAAATCGGGAACAAATCGGACTTAAAAATAAACGACGGTAAAAATAAAATACGGTTTGACAAAACTTTTGGCCGGGCTATTTATATCATTTCGTGGTGAAAATTGGATTTTTCCGATCGTATCGATACAAGTTATAAAAAAATTAATTACACAATTGAAAACTTATTACAATTAGCGGCTTAACGAATGAAATAAACAAAATTCTAAGGACGCTATTGTCCGTATTGTTAATATATGGTAGTCGCAACATCTTTAGATCGGTCGGTTGCTTTGGTAAGAACATGTTTCTTATTGCATCTTGCATGAAAAGTGTTAATTTCGGTAATATTTATTTTCTTTTAAATATTTTTCGATGAACACTTGTTTTTTAGTAATTTCATGGTGTTATTAATTACTTCGATTTATTAACAATTTGATCAGAAAACGATGTCGGAATTTAAAATAATGATTTTAAAATAGGAAACGGAGAAAATTAAAGTTTTATTAACAAAATAATCAAATTAATCAAAATACGAACTGACAGAAATAGAGACCACTAAGAAATCCTGGCTTTTTAAAAGTCTCGAAATTAAGAAAAAATTAAAATATCCGGAACGATTTTTTCTACCACTTGTTGTGTAATTTTTGAATTTACTATTTTGTGTTTTTGTTGTTTTTCTCATTCTATACAAATTTATTTTATTTTTAACATATAATATTAGGGTTATATATAGATCACTTAGGGAGAATATAAATACTTTTTTTGACGCTTTTGAGGCGACACTGGGATTGGTAATTCCTTAATGCGTTGAATTATTTGTTGTAGGTGATATAAATATTAACTTGCTCAATTCTAAGAATTTACATTACTAAATTTTTGTATCTTTTGGACGCATACTGTTGCAGCTGGTGAACGACCCTATTTGTATTATTTCTTCCTCGGAAACTTTGATAATTATCGTTTCTTCTTGTGTCGATTTTGCATTTATTTCACTGGACAGTTTGCATGGTCTAACCACCAATTGTTACTGATTTTGTTTTTTAGATTTCTTATCTGATATAAATAATAAATTTCTTATCCGACTATATTTCTTATAGTCGAAATCTTCGAAGCCTGCTGAAATTACTTTTTATATCACGAAGTAACTTGGGGCGGCCGACGTCTTTGAAGTCGGCCGAAATTCTTTCTACCGTAAAATTGTTAAAGAATACCAAGACTAGCCTGCTTGAATGTTATGGAATAAATCAAACCAACTCAAATACCAAGACTTAGGATGGTTGAAATCTTCGAAGTCGGCCAAGATTAATTTTTATATCACGAATTATCTTGGGGCGGCCGATGTCTTCCAAATCGGCCGAAATTGTTAAAGTGTACCAAAACTAGCCTCTCTGAATTTTATGAAATAAATCAAACCAACCCACGTAAGCAAATTTAAGATTATGACTTATATGACATCCGGGATCATCATTTTTCAAAGTCAATCTTTATCTTTTATAACACAGCTCTTAATATTTTTGATTATAACCTGTCATTTCCAACATTTCCTGACATATTTCAATATAAAGATAATTTGGATTCTAAGTATATCGTTATATATGTATAATGAATAAAACCTTAATATTTTGGTTTTATGATGTAAAATATATTAAGAAGTTTGACTATGTTCTTCTTCAACAAACCATCCCGTTCTCTTCGTTTGTAATCTGTATGTTTTAAGAATACTTTCCATTGTTCATATAACTGTATTTTTAAGACATAAGTTATACAATGGGAAAAATTTGTATTTGTCTAGAAAACTTTTTGACGCTTTACTTTAAAGATGCTGTATTTCTATAATTAACGTCGTGCCGTAAAATAATGGTTTTATTCATTATTTTAATATGGTATGCTAACTCTCAAGATCATCCTGAATTAAGTTAATATCTATACAACTTCTGAATATCTTCACTTTTCTCAATTTCATCTTCTAATATACAAATTATGTTATTCAAGTTTGGGCAATTAGAATATAATTGTACAATTTACTCATTTCTGAAAGTTCATTCGACTATGATAAATTCTCTTCATTTGAATTTAGACGTGTTGGAGGTAAATGGACATTTCTCTTATATTTGATGATGTCCGGATGATCTTCAATTATGTCCATATACTTTATTTGCATCTAGTTAACAATTATCAATAAAATGCTTTGCTGGATCTATTTAGATCATTGCAGCATCATATGGCATACATTTGCATCTATCAATAAATCAAACATGTAAATTCAAATTTTAAAGTTCAATAAAATAAAGTGTGTGGTAGATATCATCGACATTTTTAATTCGTTTGAAAGACACATCGATGCGATTATGTGTGGAATAAATTCTGGCGCACAAATCAGGCTAACTTTAACCAATGACATTGATTATATTGAAGGGCCGCTGTTGTTTGTGGCTAAATTCGCATCGACCTACGACTTAAGAATACCACACAAAAAAGTTTAAGGGTCAAATCGTAAAATCTCGGTGGCCAATTCACATCTCCTCCTGAAATGACCCTGTCCTAAATTTGCTTGTGTAGAATATCGAATGTGCCATGAGCTGTGTGGTGCGTAGTGCCGTCTTATTGAAATCACTTGTTATTGATGTTATTGATTCATATTACCCAATGTAGAATTATTAAGAGAATATTACGGTTTTCTCAGGCGCCACCTTGTTATTAGAGAATTAAAGAACCTTTACCTCTCCAAGTAGCTTTTGCAATTACAGTCGGAGAAGAAAATAACAAAATTTCGGGAATAATAAGAATAAACTTTGTTTAATAAATAAATTTGGGTGAAGATAAAATCACGGTCGGGCACAATGTAAGGATGTTGTTGACGGAAATATTTGACAAAACTTTGATTTTAGTTGTCTAAGTTAATGTAGGAACAAAATCAAATTTTTTCAATGAAGATAAATCGGGAACAAATCGGACTTAAAAATAAACGACGGTAAAAATAAAATACGGTTTGACAAAACTTGGTGACAAAACTTTTGGCCGGGCTATTTATATCATTTCGTGGTGAAAATTGGATTTTTCCGATCGTATCGATACAAGTTATAAAAAAATTAATTACACAATTGAAAACTTATTACAATTAGCGGCTTAACGAATGAAATAAACAAAATTCTAAGGACGCTATTGTCCGTATTGTTAATATATGGTAGTCGCAACATCCTTAGATCGGTCGGTTGCTTTGGTAAGAACATGTTGCTTATTGCATCTTGCATGAAAAGTGTTAATTTCGGAAATATTTATTTTCTTTTAAATATTTTTCTTTTAAATAATTAATTTTTTTAATTAATTACTTCGATTTATTAACAATTTGATCAGAAAACGATGTCGGAATTTAAAATAATGATTTTAAAATAGGAAACGGAGAAAATTAAAGTTTTATTAACAAAATAATCAAATTAATCAAAATACGAACTGAAAGAAATAGAGACCACTAAGAAATCCTGGCTTTTTAAAAGTCTCGAAATTAAGAAAAAATTAAAATATCCGGAACGATTTTTTCTACCACTTGTTGTGTAATTTTTGAATTTACTATTTTGTGTTTTTGTTGTTTTTCTCATTCTATACAAATTTATTTTATTTTTAAAATATAATATTAGGGTTATATATAGATCACTTAGGGAGAATATAAATACTTTTTTTGACGCTTTTGAGGCGACACTGGGATTGGTAATTCCTTAATGCGTTGAATTATTTGTTGTAGGTGATATAAATATTAACTTGCTCAATTCTAAGAATTTACATTACTAAATTTTTGTATCTTTTGGACGCATACTGTTGCAGCTGGTGAACGGTCCTATTTGTATTATTTCTTCCTCGGAAACTTTAATAATTATTGTTTCTTCTTGTGTCGATTTTGCATTTATTTCACTGGACAGTTTGCATGGTCTAACCACCAATTGTTACTGATTTTGTTTTTTGGACTTACCGGGATTTTAATTCTGTCAGCCTTGTTGATTTTACTGCTGAGCCGAAATCGTTGCAATTCTCTTTAATTTATCAACTGGATGACGTTAATATCAAAGTAAATTTTTTAATAATCTTATTATTTAAATTATCCTAAACTCCACTAAGGAATAGACGACTTTCTGAAAGACCTAGTTCTTAGCTTTCGCCGCAGCTAAAACAAATAATGTGCTTGGGGGTTACTCTAAATATAAGCACTCTAAAAGATTAGCGATAAGAAGAGAGAAAGAGGCATACTTTGATTCGGTGGTGACTATGTAGATTAAATGATTATTTCACTACATAGTCTGAATTGGAAGAGGTTGCTGATCAGGATGTTGTTGACTTTTATAATAATTCTAAATTAAATCCTAGTAATAATTTTCTATATGAAACGGTAGATGAATATATTGTCGGTTTACTACTTTTAAAGTTAAAATCGGTCTCGGCTGGTTTTGATGAATGTTGCATCTTTTTTGTCATCTTAGAAAACCGCTAAGGTGATCCCACTGCCTATGGTAGCCAACCTTATTTCATGTGGTGAGTTTAGGCCAATTAGTATTTTACCTTTATTGTCTTAGGTTTTAGAAAAAATCATGACCTTTCAGATGCGATTTTTTGTTAAGGGCTGGGGTGTCTTGCCAGCAACACAGTTTAGGTTTCGTAAAAATCATGGATTATAGATTATGCATATAACTAATGATGTAGTGCAGGCAGCTGACGATGACATGTTACGGCTCTAATGCTTTTTGAATTTTCGAAAGCATCTGAAAGCTTCAATATTGTTTAAAATATTCTAAAACTCATTTTTATGCCGATGATTCTCAGATATATTATTCGTTCAAACAGGATGATGCTCTTGTGGCTTAGCTTCGGATTGCAGGTGATGTTGCTCAGTTCACCAGAATGGCTGGTTGTTTAACTTAAGGTTGAATTCCTTAAAATCTGATTTAAATAAATACTTATTCAGGAAACGATCTATTACAAAATGAACGGCTTTATTTTATAATAATATTTCGACTGTTATATTTCAGTCTTCTTCAGATTACACTGAAATGAAGTAAATAACAATGAAATACAATAACCAAAACAAATTAGAAAATGTACAAAATTGTGTTCCTTATTTAATAATATCATTAAGGTTGATGAAAAATTTAATTGGTTCTGAAAAGTATTGAAATAACGTTACCACAGATCACTTTTTAGACGAGAATGAATGACATATTAAAATTATAAAATAACATAAACAACACTTGTCAACTCGTTACATCAAATGTATAACTACTTTTTAGGAAAAATTTTTGAAATCATCGAATAAGTTGAAAAAGATAGGAATAAATATTACTAAGATTTTCTGTGTCTGTTTTGAAATTAACAACATTATTTTCTGCGTTTATATGGTACATTTCGAGAAACAATCTGTTGTGATAATTTGATTCTTTGTCTAAAATGATTGCATTTTCAAAATAAAACTGATGGTTTAGGTCAACTGCGTGTTTGGATAGAGCACATGATGTTTTTTTTTAATTTTGTATCACTTTTATGTTTATTAATTCTATTCTTTAACCATTATTTTATTTATTTTTTATTACAATCTTTACAATTAACACGATATATAAGTCCCGATTCTAGAAATTTTTCCGTTTTATCTTTTAATGTTGAGAAGTAATTGGTCAATTTATTTGGGTAAGTAATTCTAAGTAATTCTGTTAATCCGAGAATATGTGGAATTTTTAATATTGTTGAATTTGTTGGGATGTGTTAAGATTTTGATTTATGTTATGTTGTAAGTTTGTAGAAAACAGTAATTTGTCAAGGAGCTGTACTTACCTTGAAACCTTGAAGCTCCTTAACAAATTCATCACAGTCAATCTGTGACAGTCAAAGTTTAAATCTCTCTAATCAAAGACCCTTTACTTTATATACAATTGGTATATTAAAATATTGCTGGTACAAATTGGCAATGTGCAATGTAATTTTGAAAGCAGCAACCCCAGATTACCTAAAAATACTAAGCTCATTAAGTCTTAATTTTTTTGCAGCACATATTATTATAAATAATAATAATTGAATTTGATTTTTTAGAGGGCATATCATGCAACGACGGTCATAAGACAAATGCAGCATTTGGCGTTAAGTAGTGGAAGTAGCGGGTTACAACGTAGTCCGATTGCACAGAGAAGTATGTCTGGTGGGGAATCCTGCGGTAACTTAAATGGGGCCCAGGATAAGTAATAATAAAAATAAACGTTAAATAATAAAAAAAATCGCTACGTCGCTTGAACTCCCTGCGGCTGCCAGCTCACATGACGTTGACGACGACGATGACTTCCGAGAAAAATAAAAGTTAAATAAAAAAAATTAACGTCGAATCTCTTTTGAATCTTTGCATTTCCGAGAATCTCATATCGTTTCCGTGGCGGACATTCCCCGAACAATCACCTCACCAGTACCCGGTAAGATAAAAAGAGGAATATATTCAAACAATTTACAATACTTAAAAATCACAAAAAAAAATAAATAAATAGAGTGAAGTAGATAACTAGGCGAATAAATAAATGTAAACTCGTCGCTTGTAAAACTTCCCCTTATGACAAGAAAAAAAGATTAATGTTTGCCAAAGCATGTTGTATTGTTTAGAGAGCCAGATACTTATTAACTAAGAGGATCAAACCGAGTCCGTGAAAATACCGCTTTGTACCAATAAAAGTAGGCTCGCTTATATTTTAAGCACTTCTCAAATACCGTCTCGTAATAATAATCTTATAAGGTGACTTAACATTTAATTGTTTTTTTAAACTTTTCGTTTTTTAATCCCTACTTTTTTTATTATTATTTTATTATACTTTTATTACCAGGACGCATTTCTCTAGCGTTAACTGCCAAGATCTTAATCATTGTTTAACAAAAAAAATTAATTCGCATTTTCGGAACGCTTTGTATTTAGAATTAAATTGAGAACCAAATTAAAATTCAAAAAAGAAAGAATTGATAAAAAAAATAAATAAATAAAAATATTATTTTCTATATATATACATACGTGTGAATATATCTTATATACGAAAAAAAATAACAAATATAAATAAATATATCTATACAAAAAACAAAAAAAAATGAAAATAAATTATAAATGTATAATCCACGATTTTTTGGATATTGTACAATAACAGAAGAACTTAGTTCAGTTTTTCAGAAGCAATATTCATTGTTGTAGGTGTAAGAAATCAACGCTTATGTACTAAAAACGATACGATCGCTTTTTGCTTTTAAAGGAAATAAAATATCATTTTGAAATAATTTTTAATCAAATATATTTTGAAAAAAAATGTAAATTATACGGGGTGTTCGGAATTTGTCTCTAAATGATTCTATATCAAAATTTATATCTAATATGGTACTCAAAAAAAACTATTTTAGCGATATCTCAAAAATGGAAAGGTTTAAATTTAAAGAAAATTGAAATTTGGTGTAATTTGTTGGAGTCTAGATGCCAAGTTTATGCGAGTTTAAAATACCAAATTTTTTATCTTATTTTTTTGTCGTTTTAATTGCAAAAATCAATTCAGCGGAAAACTTTTTAAAGTTTTTTTTCCGCTGAATTGATTGTTGCAATTAAAACGGCAAAAAAATAAAGGTAAAAAAATTGGTATTTTAAACGCGCCTCCTATTCGTTATCTTAGACTCCATAACTTATTTTTTTTCTCACGAAAAAATGTTCTTGCAGTCCAAACTTCAACATTCTAAGCCTTCATCATTTTTTTATTCATTAATTTTTGATGTAGAATCACCCCTTTAAATAGACGCAATTTCCGAACATCCTGTATTTGTAGATTAAATAAGTCAATATTAAAAAAAATAAATAATATATAACATACCTTCAAAAATATTTGCGTTTTAAATAGGTTATGATGAGAAATCTACTTCAAATAAAAATATATCTGAAGATATGTTAAATATGTTTAATATATATTTGTAAAACTTATATATATACAGTTGTGTTATATCTCGAAATATATGTGATAGTCTTTTGAGTTTGAATCTAGTTTTCAAAAAAATTAAAAAAAGAATCTTTAGCAAACAGTATTTTATTAAAATCGCCTCAATTGCGACCTCAAAATTGTTTTTGGTGAACAACGGGTTAGCAATTTTTGTTAATTTGCTAAATGTAAATATTTTCTCCGTCCGATCGAAGACTTTCATTCCAGCACGTGAAAAAAAAAATGATTGGGTGGGTCGCACACAAAAAGACACGCAAAAAACAAGCTGTTATTGTAATAATTAATTCTTTTAACGAAGCGTTTTAGATATATTGTGATATCGCATATCAATTAAACAAAAAAATGACATATTTATACATATACATGTAAATTTTGATACGTTTTTGCTACAGTAGAAATTTTTGCCGAAAAGACAACGATTTAAAATTAAAAATAAAAAATCTTTAATAAAATACTGTTTGCTCCAATAAAATTTATTTTTGTTATTATTAATTTGGTGCAAATATTTCGTCAGAATATAATAGACCATGAAGCAATAGTTTACGTTTATCGATACTGTGATGCTACGTAACTGAAAGAAATTACATAAGTATTAATTTTTTCAAATTTATTCTGTCCGAATATTTCACAAGATGTTTTTAATACTCAAAATAAAAAGAATGAAATTGTTGCGTTGAATTTGTGTTGGCTGTGAATGACGATACAGAAAAAAAAATATGAATAATGTGCTAATCATTACATTCCAGCTCGTTGTATTTGAATTACCTTTAAAATAAATAAAGAAAAAGTTTGTTGACACATGAAAATGAGAATTGGGAAATACATCGATTTTTTGAGATGAAAAATTCGTTAATATCAAACAAAAGAAATGATGAATCACTTTCCTACATAATGGAAATGTAACTATATATATACAGAGTATATTTAAGGAATATTAGGCATAAAAAAGTTAATTGTTCTATATATAGTGTATATACAAAAAAAAGATAAAACATAATTTGTATCAGCTAAATACGAGGAGACAACTGACATTTTGTATACTCGATTAGTTTTCACTAGATCTTACCCGCATGACATTTTTAACTTTTATTGAAAGAAAAATTTACTTTTTTTTTCGTAAATTTTATAATTATTTTATTTAATGTTTTATTATTTTTTGTTGTACTTTATAATTAATTAGTTTTTTCATATTATGTTCTTATAATTAAATGTTTTATGGGTTCAAAAATAAATCTTTTAACAAAAAGATATAACAAAAAGTATTTTTTTACCATTTCTATATTCAAACCCAGTTTTTCCTTTCTTCCACTTACAATTATCTTTGGATTATGTTGTGTTTTTCATTAAAGATACACACTTTCAATGTGTGCATTCCATTATTTGTCAAAATGTATTGTACGCATTATATGACCTTGTGTTTTAGCAAGACGACCTGCGATGTATTTTGTTTTGATGTTAGCATCATGTTAGCATCTCTGCCTCATTCCTCGTAACCCTTTATAATTTTCTCGTTCCTCCTTAGCGCCTTTATAATTCCAATATATTTTTATCTTTCATTAATATATTCATGATTGCTCATCAGCTATACTCTCAAACACTTCGTTTTCATCTATGGTATTCAACTTCCATGATTCTATCCTGCACTTCAACTGGTCTTATTATTAGTTCATAAGGTAGTAATCCTGTATCCAGTAATCCTAATATGCTGATTATATTAAAAGCGTCAGGTCTGTGCTTATTATTTAACTGTTTTCATAGAGCACTTAGAAAGAGATATTTTCGAAATTATGATGTCCTTTGTCAATTTTTGTAACTAAAAACTTATCATAAAAACATCAAGTTTTAAGATCCTGCCAAGTTTTTTTCTGTTTCCAACCTTTCTCTTAGAAAAAGTACTTAATGTCTGCTATATAAAATTATTATAAAGGGTTTATGGAAAAATCTCTGAAACAGGTCCAAAAATTGTAATTTCTAACCCGCCATTTTTATTACAGAGCATGAAAGAGAACTTTTTATACAACTAGAACAGTGAATATAATTATTTATTAAACAATTTTTTATTAATTGCTTTAAAGTAGCTACGTTTTATTTTCTTGACTTGCATAAGGCTATTACGGTAACAAATAATTTTCAAAAACTTTCTCAGTGTCAAAAACTGATTTATTAAAAATTGTTGAAATGCATGCGTTCATATGCTAATATTTGTTTTGCACCAGTCATTTCATCAGAAGTTAATCTTTCTGTTCCTGCCCATTTTGATATTTTTATGTTTCATCCAACGCTATATAGAGTAATGATAAACTCGAATTCCAATATTTACATGTATTATTATGCGATGTTCTCCTTAAAAATCGATGAAACATAAAATGCGATTTAATAAAATATTTTTTGTAATAACAAATTATTGATTTTTACGACTCGCTTCATTCCGAAAACTGCATTCCTTCCCTAAATACTTGTTGTTCTTCTTCTATAAGTATTTGGTTTTGTATATTCTATTTTGGACATTACAATCATTATACTTGTTTTCCGTGATATGAGATGTTATCTCTGTTATTAAGCTTCTACATTCGTATGTTTAATATTGGATTTTTCACTTCTCTTAGCGCATTCATTGTGATGTTATTATTTTACCTTCCAATGCGTAACCATCCTTAAATAGTTTTCTTAAGTATTTTAACCACGCATGTTCTTCTATTTGGTTCGTTTCCATTAATTCTTGTATTAGTTTCTCTACTGTCTGACAAGTCTCACATTTAATTCAGTATTGTTTGTTTTTTCCGTCCTGCAAAGTTTGTAGAGAAGGGGAGGACATGTGTACATAACATACACAGCACTTGGGGCAAATTATAAATTCTCCCACCATTCACTGCGGCTATATCAATCAGACTAGGGAATTGCCGAAGGCTCGGACACAAATAAGAAGTGTGTCTCTGACGCCATCCGAAGTAAGCCTTTTGTCCCCTACCTCTCTCAATCTAAGATCTTGTAGGGCAGAACAATCACATAAGATGTGATATACCGTGTCATCATCTATTCACAAACACGACAGAAAGCGTTGTCTACACGCGTTAAGTTATGAAGGTGTTTATTAACCTTATACTGACTTGTGATAACTCCCGTAATTACTCGTGATTATGAGTGATGATACTCGTGAATGTCCAGCCCCACAAACTTCTGTGTCAGCTGAGGGACAAAATAACAAATTGTACCCTATCCTACAGTTGGTACAACGGACGACACTGAGGAACAGGGCATTATCCTGGCGAACTTTTTAGCCATCCATTGGCGTGCTTATTTCCCGAGTGGGTTGAGTGACCCTTAATCCACTGTAGTGAACCACATTTAGTGTTGCCGCCTCCTCAAGCGCCAAGTAAAAATCCATCAACAGCGCAGAGGTAAATTTCCTATTTAGACCTGAAACAGATTGTCTACTATCGGTGAAGATTGGAAAGGTCTTATCACTGAAATTGGACCCAACAATATAGTTAGCAGCAAAATGTATAGCGAGTAACGCCGCCTGCATGATGCTGTTGCCTTCTCCGAGTGCTATTAGGAGATGGAGATATAAATCATTGGGAAAGAATCCCTCACGAGATCCATCAATGTAGATTTTAATACTGTTATTTCTATCTACATCTGTGGAACTGCGATGGGTGAGGTATTTCTGGTAAATATGAACTTTGACTATGTACTGACTACGGATCCCGTGCTGAATTTCAGTAGAGGTGTGTTCATCATTGCCTCCCTCCAGAGCGCTACACTTCTTCCAAGTTCCTCTCGTCCTACTTCTCGTAGTCGTAACATGGTAATCAACGGTTTAGCATGTTTTCCCTGGCCGCGGTGGGATCATCCGCATGGCATCTAATATTATTATAGTTTCCCTCATTCAACTTCAACAGTGGTTCCTGGTAAGCATGTCGGTTGCAGAATGTCAAGATTTTGTCATTGGACATTCCGTCTTGACTTGCTGCCCTGGCAGTCCTGGCTTGCTTGGAAGATGTTACTACTGTTTATATGATGCCAGTATCCTTGCAGACGCTTGACGGTATCTACACGAAGTTAAACCCAAGCCATGATAGCGAAATCAGTGGTAGAAGAAGCTTAAATAGAAATAGAATATAAGCTATTAAACTATTCTGGCTTCATGACGTGGACCCCTATTTACCATTTCATGGTAATTTTTTTCGTTGACGTAGACCTCTTGCAGGTTGTCATAGACCCCTACTTACCCCTACTAGCTACTTGAATCACAGATACTCGATGTCCAGAAAGCATTCCAGAAAATGATACCAAGAGGGGTCTTTTATACGATTTAAGAAGATATTCTTATAGCATCGTGAAAATATCCTCACAAAGATATGTTCAAATCTATAACGGATATTGACTTTGCCAAACAGGACTCGTTCAATCTTCTTTAATCAACATCTGAATGAAATAATTTGAGTTTACAGTCTTAAATAAATTGTACCATGATCAGTGGAGAAGCTTTTCATGGATTTTGTGAGAATTGCGAAATTTTTGCGTAGTCCACATTATCAACTTATCTCTCTATTTATAATTGCTTCCGTCAGGCTAGTTTCAATGTTTTCTTCTGCGCATGGCTACATTCCTTTAAAATGTTTGATTTGACACGTTTATCCCAGTGGCCTAAATGGTCAAAAATCTGAAAAATCTATTGTGTTGCAACGATTCAATATTACTTCTTTTTGTACCACAGAACAAAAACAAAAATAAGCTGTTGAATGTTCACAATTCGCGCAGTTGCTGAAATTGAGAAACAAGCTCCTACAATTTTAGCCCTATTGAAAATATACATACAGGATGGTTCAAATTTCAATGGGGAAACTTCACTGGGATGTGGTGCTTGATAAAATAAATAGTACATTGTAGTGATGATCAAAGATGGAAAAAATTTACATTTTATTTTATATCTCGGCTATAAATAGAAATCGTCAAATTTGAAACTTGGCGTGTATTTACTACTAGATAAGAGTTCCTTTAGAATTAGAGATTCCTTCCAGAATTCTATTAGGGTGCTTCTTCAAGAGCTTCTTCACTCCAACATCTGCTCTCTTCTCCTTTGAAGATCTTTCTCTCCATTCCTTGCTCAATTGGTAGTGAGATTATCATTACTTGCAGTGCTTCCGTAGATACAGGCTGTGTTTTCTCCCAACCCAACTCAGCCCAATCAATAATCATTCAAGGTCGTACTTCTAGGACATATAAACTCATGTGATATATGACTCATGAGATGACAGATGAGATATATTCAACAGACTCTATGAGAACAGTAATGAAATCATGATCAAAATTTGTACAATAGATGGTACCAACCCAACCCAGTTAAGTAAATGTGTGTCTTACGTTTTCGAAACTAAGATCACTTATCTTAACAGAAATGACATTAAGGTGAGTTGGGGTAATTGGGTCCTCTCGTGTAATGTGGAAACTTTTTGGAAACCATTTGATAGCGATCTATATTTGATTATATATTGATTTATTAATACACTCTCATTTGTATTCGATTTTTTGTATTACAAAGTATTTCACCACAAATTTATGTGTAAAGCAAGAAATTTATGTGTTGTTCAGAGTCATTTCATTGAAACCATTCACTGAGTCCTAGTTACCACAAACATTCAAAGTGCAAAGGGGAAATGGACCACGCTGGAGTCCAGTTACAGTATGAAAGTTTTTGGTCAATCATTGGTTCAAAGTACGAGGAATTGCTTTAAGAGAAATCAAAAATCTAAAAATAATTGAGGATAAAACCTGAGAAGAGTGTCAGTGATGATGAGATATACCTTCATGACAGTGAAGATGAACTCTTCACTGTCTCATGAGATCAGTTTGTCTCTTAATTCTTTTTACAATTTTCTGGATTGTATCTCCCTCAGTTTCATTTTCAGAATTCTATCGGAGTAGTATACAGAATACAGATTCTTCTTCACTCCAGCAGCAATTCTGTTTCCCTTTGTACCTTTTATTAATCCAAAAATTTTGAGATACTATATTTGCTGTTGTTTCTTCGAGTTAAAACATTCTCTGAAAAGTTTTCATAAAATTCTTCTCTACCTTCCTTACCTTAACGGTTTTCTGGGTTACTTCTATCTATCTTAGTTTTATTTTCAGAATACTATCAGAGTGGTTTTTCTTCAGTCCAGCAGTGTCTTTGTTATCAATCCTAAAAATGTTGAGTTACTGTTTCGTCTGCTGTTGTTAGATCTAAAACATTCTGCAAGTTTTCATAAAATCCTTCTGTCTCTTCATTCATTTTACAGTTTTCTGGATTGTATCTCTCCTAGTTTTATTTTCAGAATTCTATCGGAGTAGTACCTGCATTCTTCTTCGCTCCAGCAGCAATTCTATTCTCATTTGTATTTTTGGTATTAATCCTACAAATTTTGGGATACTATTTCTGCTGTTATTTTTTCGAGTTAAAACATTCTGAAAAGTTTTCATAAAATTCTTCTCTACCTTCCTTACTTTTACGGTTTTCTGGGTTACTTCTATCTATCTTAGTTTTATTTTCAGAATACTATCAGAGTGGTTTTTCTTCAGTCCAGCAGCTGCTTTTTTTCTTTGTGTCTTTGTTATCAATCCTGAAAATTTTAAGTTACTGTTTCGTCTGCTGTTGTTAGATCTAAAACATTCTGTAAGTTTTCATAAAATCCTTCTGTCTCTTCATTCCTTTTAGAGTTTTCTGGATTGTATCTCTCCTAGTTTTATTTTCAGAATTCTATCGGAGTAGTACCTGCATTCTTCTTCACTCCAGCAGCAATTCTATTTTCCTTTGTATCTTTGGTATTAATCCTAAAAATTTTGGGATACTATTTCTGCTGTTGTTTTTTCGAGTTAAAACATTCTGAAAAGTTTTCATAAAATTCTTCTCTACCTTCCTTACTTTTACGGTTTTCTGGGTTACTTCTATCTATCTTAGTTTTATTTTCAGAATACTATCAGAGTGGTTTTTCTTCAGTCCAGCAGCTGCTTTTTTTCTTTGTGTCTTTGTTATCAATCCTGAAAATTTTGAGTTACTGTTTCGTCTGCTGTTGTTAGATCTAAAACATTCTGCAAGTTTTCATAAAATCCTTCTGTCTCTTCATTCCTTTTAGAGTTTTCTGGATTGTATCTCTCCTAGTTTTATTTTCAGAATTCTATCGGAGTAGTACCTGCATTCTTCTTCGCTCCAGCAGCAATTCTATTTTCATTTGTATTTTTGGTATTAATCCTAAAAATTTTGGGATACTATTTCTGCTATTGTTTTTTCGAGTTAAAACATTCTGAAAAGTTTTCATAAAATTCTTCTCTACCTTCCTTACTTTTACGGTTTTCTGGGTTACTTCTATCTATCTTAGTTTTATTTTCAGAATACTATCAGAATGGTTTTTCTTCAGTCCAGCAGCTACTTGTTTTCTTTGTGTCTTTATTATCAATCCTAAAGATTTTGAGTTACTGTTTCGTCTGCTGTTGTTAGATCTAAAACATTCTGCAAGTTTTCATAAAATCGTTCTGTCTCTTCATTCCTTTTAGAGTTTTCTGGATTGTATCTCTCCTAGTTTTATTTTCAGAATTCTATCGAAGTAGTACCTGCATTCTTTTGCACTCCAGCAGCAATTCTGTTTTCCTTTATATTTTTGGTATTAATCCTAAAAATTTTGGGATACTATTTCTGCTGTTGTTTCTTCGAGTTAAAACATTCTGAAAAGTTTACATAAAATTCTACTCTACCTTCCTTACTTTTACGGTTTTCTGGGTTACTTCTATCTATCTTAGTTTTATTTTCAGAATACTATCAGAGTGGTTTTTCTTCAGTCCAGCAGCTGCTTTTTTTTCTTTGTGTCTTTGTTTTCAATCCTAAAAATGTTGAGTTACTGTTTCGTCTGCTGTTGTTAGATCTAAAACATTCTGTAAGTTTTCATAAAATCCTTCTGTCTCTTCATTCCTTTTACAGTTTTCTGAATTGTTTCTCTCCCAGTTTTATTTTCAGAATTCTATCGAAGTAGTACCTGCATTCTTTTGCACTCCTGCAGCAATTCTGTTTTCCTTTGTATCTTTGGTATTGATCCTAAAAATTTTGGGATACTATTTCTGCTGTCGTTTTTTCGAGTTAAAACATTCTGAAAAGTTTTCATAAAATTCTTCTCTACCTTCCTTACTTTTACGGTTTTCTGGGTTACTTCTATCTATCTTAGTTTTATTTTCAGAATACTATCAGAATGGTTTTTCTTCAGTCCAGCAGCTACTTGTTTTCTTTGTGTCTTTATTATCAATCCTAAAGATTTTGAGTTACTGTTTCGTCTGCTGTTGTTAGATCTAAAACATTCTGTAAGTTTTCATAAAATCCTTCTGTCTCTTCATTCCTTTTACAGTTTTCTGAATTGTTTCTCTCCCAGTTTTATTTTCAGAATTCTATCGAAGTAGTACCTGCATTCTTTTGCACTCCTGCAGCAATTCTGTTTTCCTTTGTATCTTTGGTATTGATCCTAAAAATTTTGGGATACTATTTCTGCTGTCGTTTTTTCGAGTTAAAACATTCTGAAAAGTTTTCATAAAATTCTTCTCTACCTTCCTTACTTTTACGGTTTTCTGGGTTACTTCTATCTATCTTAGTTTTATTTTCAGAATACTATCAGAATGGTTTTTCTTCAGTCCAGCAGCTACTTGTTTTCTTTGTGTCTTTATTATCAATCCTAAAGATTTTGAGTTACTGTTTCGTCTGCTGTTGTTAGATCTAAAACATTCTGTAAGTTTTCATTAAATCCTTCTGTCTCTTCATTCCTTTTACAGTTTTCTGAATTGTTTCTCTCCCAGTTTTATTTTCAGAATTCTATCGAAGTAGTACCTGCATTCTTTTGCACTCCTGCAGCAATTCTGTTTTCCTTTGTATCTTTGGTATTAATCCTAAAAATTTTGGGATACTATTTCTGCTGTTGTTTCTTCGAGTTAAAACATTCTGAAAAGTTATCATAAAATTCTTCTCTACCTTTCTTACTTTTACGGTTTTCTGGGTTACTTCCATCTATCTTAGTTTTATTTTCAGAATACTATCAGAGTGGTTTTTCTTCAGTCCAGCAGCTGCTTTTTTTCTTTGTGTCTTTGTTATTAATCCTAAAAATGTTAAGTTACTGTTTCGTCTGCTGTTGTTAGATCTAAAACATTCTGCAAGTTTTCATAAAATCCTTCTGTCTCTTCATTCATTTTACAGTTTTCTGGATTGTATCTCTCCTAGTTTTATTTTCAGAATTCTATCGGAGTAGTACCTGCATTCTTCTTCGCTCCAGCAGCAATTCTATTCTCATTTGTATTTTTGGTATTAATCCTACAAATTTTGGGATACTATTTCTGCTGTTATTTTTTCGAGTTAAAACATTCTGAAAAGTTTTCATAAAATTCTTCTCTACCTTCCTTACTTTTACGGTTTTCTGGGTTACTTCTATCTATCTTAGTTTTATTTTCAGAATACTATCAGAGTGGTTTTTCTTCAGTCCAGCAGCTGCTTTTTTTCTTTGTGTCTTTGTTATCAATCCTGAAAATTTTAAGTTACTGTTTCGTCTGCTGTTGTTAGATCTAAAACATTCTGTAAGTTTTCATAAAATCCTTCTGTCTCTTCATTCCTTTTAGAGTTTTCTGGATTGTATCTCTCCTAGTTTTATTTTCAGAATTCTATCGGAGTAGTACCTGCATTCTTCTTCACTCCAGCAGCAATTCTATTTTCCTTTGTATCTTTGGTATTAATCCTAAAAATTTTGGGATACTATTTCTGCTGTTGTTTTTTCGAGTTAAAACATTCTGAAAAGTTTTCATAAAATTCTTCTCTACCTTCCTTACTTTTACGGTTTTCTGGGTTACTTCTATCTATCTTAGTTTTATTTTCAGAATACTATCAGAGTGGTTTTTCTTCAGTCCAGCAGCTACTTTTTTTCTTTGTGTCTTTGTTATCAATCCTGAAAATTTTGAGTTACTGTTTCGTCTGCTGTTGTTAGATCTAAAACATTCTGCAAGTTTTCATAAAATCCTTCTGTCTCTTCATTCCTTTTAGAGTTTTCTGGATTGTATCTCTCCTAGTTTTATTTTCAGAATTCTATCGGAGTAGTACCTGCATTCTTCTTCGCTCCAGCAGCAATTCTATTTTCATTTGTATTTTTGGTATTAATCCTAAAAATTTTGGGATACTATTTCTGCTATTGTTTTTTCGAGTTAAAACATTCTGAAAAGTTTTCATAAAATTCTTCTCTACCTTCCTTACTTTTACGGTTTTCTGGGTTACTTCTATCTATCTTAGTTTTATTTTCAGAATACTATCAGAATGGTTTTTCTTCAGTCCAGCAGCTACTTGTTTTCTTTGTGTCTTTATTATCAATCCTAAAGATTTTGAGTTACTGTTTCGTCTGCTGTTGTTAGATCTAAAACATTCTGTAAGTTTTCATAAAATCCTTCTGTCTCTTCATTCCTTTTACAGTTTTCTGAATTGTTTCTCTCCCAGTTTTATTTTCAGAATTCTATCGTAGTAGTACCTGCATTCTTTTGCACTCCTGCAGCAATTCTGTTTTCCTTTGTATCTTTGGTATTAATCCTAAAAATTTTGGGATACTATTTCTGCTGTTGTTTCTTCGAGTTAAAACATTCTGAAAAGTTATCATAAAATTCTTCTCTACCTTTCTTACTTTTACGGTTTTCTGGGTTACTTCCATCTATCTTAGTTTTATTTTCAGAATACTATCAGAGTGGTTTTTCTTCAGTCCAGCAGCTGCTTTTTTTCTTTGTGTCTTTGTTATTAATCCTAAAAATGTTAAGTTACTGTTTCGTCTGCTGTTGTTAGATCTAAAACATTCTGTAAGTTTTCATAAAATCCTTCTGTCTCTTCATTCATTTTACAGTTTTCTGAATTGTTTCTCTCCCAGTTTTATTTTCAGAATTCTATCGAAGTAGTACCTGCATTCTTTTGCACTCCAGCAGCAATTCTGTTTTCCTTTGTATCTTTGATATTAATCCTAAAAATTTTGGGATACTATTTCTGCTGTTGTTTCTTTGAGTTAAAACATTCTGAAAAGTTATCATAAAATTCTTCTCTACCTTTCTTACTTTTATGGTTTTCTGGGTTACTTCTATCTATCTTAGTTTTATTTTCAGAATACTATCAGAGTGGTTTTTCTTCAGTCCAGCAGCTGCTTTTTTTCTTTGTGTCTTTGTTATTAATCCTAAAAATGTTAAGTTACTGTTTCGTCTGCTGTTGTTAGATCTAAAACATTCTGTAAGTTTTCATAAAATCCTTCTGTCTCTTCATTCATTTTACAGTTTTCTGAATTGTTTCTCTCCCAGTTTTATTTTCAGAATTCTATCGAAGTAGTACCTGCATTCTTTTGCACTCCAGCAGCAATTCTGTTTTCCTTTGTATCTTTGATATTAATCCTAAAAATTTTGGGATACTATTTCTGCTGTTGTTTCTTTGAGTTAAAACATTCTGAAAAGTTATCATAAAATTCTTCTCTACCTTTCTTACTTTTATGGTTTTCTGGGTTACTTCTATCTATCTTAGTTTTATTTTCAGAATACTATCAGAGTGGTTTTTCTTCAGTCCAGCAGCTGCTTTTTTTCTTTGTGTCTTTGTTATCAATCCTGAAAATTTTGAATTACTGTTTCGTCTGCTGTTGTTAGATCTAAAACATTCTGTAAATTTTCATAAAATCCTTCTGTCTCTTCATTCCTTTTACTGTTTTCTGAATTGTTTCTCTCCTAGTTTTATTTTCAGAATTCTATCGGAGTAGTACCTGCATTCTTAGTTTTATTTTCAGAATACTATCAGAGTGGTTTTTCTTCAGTTCAGCAGTGTCTTTGTTATCAATCCTAAAAATGTTGAGTTACTGTTTCGTCTGCTGTTGTTAGATCTAAAACATTCTGTAAGTTTTCATAAAATCTTTCTGTCTCTTCATTCCTTTTACAGTTTTCTGGATTGTATCTCTCCTAGTTTTATTTTCAGAATTCTATCGGAGTAGTACCTGCATTCTTCTTCGCTCCAGCAGCAATTCTATTTTCATTTGTATTTTTGGTATTAATCCTAAAAATTTTGGGATACTATTTCTGCTATTGTTTTTTCGAGTTAAAACATTCTGAAAAGTTTTCATAAAATTCTTCTCTACCTTCCTTACTTTTACGGTTTTCTGGGTTACTTCTATCTATCTTAGTTTTATTTTCAGAATACTATCAGAATGGTTTTTCTTCAGTCCAGCAGCTACTTGTTTTCTTTGTGTCTTTATTATCAATCCTAAAGATTTTGAGTTACTGTTTCGTCTGCTGTTGTTAGATCTAAAACATTCTGTAAGTTTTCATAAAATCCTTCTGTCTCTTCATTCCTTTTACAGTTTTCTGAATTGTTTCTCTCCCAGTTTTATTTTCAGAATTCTATCGTAGTAGTACCTGCATTCTTTTGCACTCCTGCAGCAATTCTGTTTTCCTTTGTATCTTTGGTATTAATCCTAAAAATTTTGGGATACTATTTCTGCTGTTGTTTCTTCGAGTTAAAACATTCTGAAAAGTTATCATAAAATTCTTCTCTACCTTTCTTACTTTTACGGTTTTCTGGGTTACTTCCATCTATCTTAGTTTTATTTTCAGAATACTATCAGAGTGGTTTTTCTTCAGTCCAGCAGCTGCTTTTTTTCTTTGTGTCTTTGTTATTAATCCTAAAAATGTTAAGTTACTGTTTCGTCTGCTGTTGTTAGATCTAAAACATTCTGTAAGTTTTCATAAAATCCTTCTGTCTCTTCATTCATTTTACAGTTTTCTGAATTGTTTCTCTCCCAGTTTTATTTTCAGAATTCTATCGAAGTAGTACCTGCATTCTTTTGCACTCCAGCAGCAATTCTGTTTTCCTTTGTATCTTTGATATTAATCCTAAAAATTTTGGGATACTATTTCTGCTGTTGTTTCTTTGAGTTAAAACATTCTGAAAAGTTATCATAAAATTCTTCTCTACCTTTCTTACTTTTATGGTTTTCTGGGTTACTTCTATCTATCTTAGTTTTATTTTCAGAATACTATCAGAGTGGTTTTTCTTCAGTCCAGCAGCTGCTTTTTTTCTTTGTGTCTTTGTTATTAATCCTAAAAATGTTAAGTTACTGTTTCGTCTGCTGTTGTTAGATCTAAAACATTCTGTAAGTTTTCATAAAATCCTTCTGTCTCTTCATTCATTTTACAGTTTTCTGAATTGTTTCTCTCCCAGTTTTATTTTCAGAATTCTATCGAAGTAGTACCTGCATTCTTTTGCACTCCAGCAGCAATTCTGTTTTCCTTTGTATCTTTGATATTAATCCTAAAAATTTTGGGATACTATTTCTGCTGTTGTTTCTTTGAGTTAAAACATTCTGAAAAGTTATCATAAAATTCTTCTCTACCTTTCTTACTTTTATGGTTTTCTGGGTTACTTCTATCTATCTTAGTTTTATTTTCAGAATACTATCAGAGTGGTTTTTCTTCAGTCCAGCAGCTGCTTTTTTTCTTTGTGTCTTTGTTATCAATCCTGAAAATTTTGAATTACTGTTTCGTCTGCTGTTGTTAGATCTAAAACATTCTGTAAATTTTCATAAAATCCTTCTGTCTCTTCATTCCTTTTACTGTTTTCTGAATTGTTTCTCTCCTAGTTTTATTTTCAGAATTCTATCGGAGTAGTACCTGCATTCTTAGTTTTATTTTCAGAATACTATCAGAGTGGTTTTTCTTCAGTTCAGCAGTGTCTTTGTTATCAATCCTAAAAATGTTGAGTTACTGTTTCGTCTGCTGTTGTTAGATCTAAAACATTCTGTAAGTTTTCATAAAATCTTTCTGTCTCTTCATTCCTTTTACAGTTTTCTGGATTGTATCTCTCCTAGTTTTATTTTCAGAATTCTATCGGAGTAGTACCTGCATTCTTCTTCGCTCCAGCAGCAATTCTATTCTCATTTGTATTCTTGGTATTAATCCTAAAAATTTTGGGATACTATTTCTGCTGTTGTTTCTTCGAGTTAAAACATTCTGAAAAGTTTTCATAAAATTCTTCTCTACCTTCCTTACTTTTACGGTTTTCTGAGTTACTTCTATCTATCTTAGTTTTATTTTCAGAATACTATCAGAGTGGTTTTTCTTCAGTCCAGCAGCTGCTTTTTTTCTTTGTGTCTGTGTTATCAATCCTAAAAATTTTGAGTTACTGTTTCGTCTGCTGTTGTTAGATCTAAAACATTCTGCAAGTTTTCATAAAATCCTTCTGTCTCTTCATTCCTTTTAGAGTTTTCTGGATTGTATCTCTCCTAGTTTTATTTTCAGAATTCTATCGGAGTAGTACCTGCATTCTTTTGCACTCCAGCAGCAATTCTGTTTTCCTTTGTATCATTGGTATTAATCCTAAAAATTTTGGGATACTATTTCTGCTGTTGTTTCTTCGAGTTAAAACATTCTGAAAAGTTATCATAAAATTCTTCTCTACCTTTCCTACTTTTACCGTTTTCTGGGTTACTTCCATCTATCTTAGTTTTATTTTCAGAATACTATCAGAGTGGTTTTTCTTCAGTCCAGCAGCTGCATTTTTTCTTTGTGTCTTTGTTATCAATCCTGAAAATTTTGAGTTACTGTTTCGTCTGCTGTTGTTAGATCTAAAACATTCTGTAAGTTTTCATAAAATCCTTCTGTCTCTTCATTCCTTTTACAGTTTTCTGAATTGTTTCTCTCTCAGCTTTATTTTCAGAATTCTATCGGAGTAGTATCTGCATTCTTCTTCACTCCAGCAGCAATTCTGTTTTCCTTTGTATCTTTGGTATTCATCCTAAAAATTTTGGGATACTATTTCTGCTGTTGTTTCTTCGACTTAAAACATTCTGAAAAGTTTTCATAAAATTCTTCTCTACCTTCCTTACTTTTACGGTTTTCTGGGTTACTTCTATCTCTCTTAGTTTTATTTTCTGAATACTATCAGAGTGGATTTTCTTCAATACAGCAACTGCTTTCTTTTCCTCCGTGTCTTTGTTATTAATCCTAAAGTTTATGAGCTGTTATTTTGTTTGGTGTTTTCTTCCTTTTTTCCTTTTTCTTTAGTACCTGCATTCTTCACTTCAGCAGCTGCTCTGTTCCTTCTTAATCTTAATATACATGTATACTCTTGTTACATAATCTCCATAGTATTTTCATCTTTTTAACTCTAAAATCCGAATCTTCTCATTTTGTTCCCTTAGTATCTTCAGTAACTGAGGAGTTGCCCTATCTAATATTTACCACAGTTCTTTTTAAAAATATTTTAGTAACAATGTAACATTTTTTGAATCGAATTCAAAATCATTAAAGGAACCTTCCCATACTACTTAAAACACTGCTCCAAAGAGGTCATCGTAACAAAAATAATCCTAAAATCTACAACTCTTCTTTATGAGATGTCGACACAAAACTAATTTATTTATTTTTAATTTTCTAGCAAACAGCAAAAAAAGTCAATTTTTACGCGCTAGATCAAAGGATAAAATTGGGTCGAGATTACATTCCTCGGCGATAATCTGAAAGAAAGAAAGGATTTTAAGATGAGTTATTGCGTACCGGTTAAATCTAAACGTCAAATAAGAAGCATGCGACAACAGTCAGTGTCCTGCTTAAAATCGAGTACAAAACGATGTTTTTTATATTGTTTACATTGAATTAGGGTGCTACGTTTAAGAGCGCATGCCGTTTTTGGGTAATTAATCGCGAATCTCACAGGACGGGACACATGATAAAAGAGGAAAATGTTAAAATTCGGCTCAAAAGGTGACAGCAATATTGTTTATAAATGTACAGTTAGGTTATTAGAAGATACCGAGATTCTTGAATGTGAATATAGGGTAAGATGTTAAAAAATGACGAGATTTACATTAAAATATAATTTTTTATTCAACAGCCACATCATAAGGGTAAATACCTCTTGGAATATGTATGTCAACAATTAAATTTAGTTGAACAAGATTATTTGGGGCTAAGGTATGTGGATTTGGCTGAGCAAAGGGTAAGAAATCGTTTTTAATTCATATTTTAATCAAGTACATCATAAACTATCATTTAGCATTGGTTGGATCTTGGAAAATCAATTTGCAAACAAGTTAAAGATCTCGACCCAGTGCTGTTTAGTTTTCGCGTGAAATATTACCCTCCCGATCCATTCCATTTAAAAGAGGAGATAACACGTTACCAAATTTTTTTACAATTAAAAAGAGATCTTCTGCATGGGCGACTTTATTGCGTTCCAAACGATGCGGCTATGTTGGCTGCTTTGATTATCCAGGGTGAATTGGGAGATCATGATCCTGAGGTACATCTTGGAAGTTATATTTCTGATTTCAAAATTCTTCTTAAACAAACTGAAGCCATTGAAGATAAAGCCATGGAGATTCATCAAAAGCAATTAAAAGGATGGAGCCCTTCCCAAGTTGAAAATACATTTTTAAAACTTGCTTCTCAATTGGATACTTACGGTGTTGATCCTCATCCTGTTAAAGTAATTTTGGCATATATAATTAATGCCATATTAAAGCCATAATTTTTTTATCTGATGTAAAATCTAATTTTATAATTTTTGATGATATAGTAAAAATAAAAAAAAATTTAATTCTTATCTCATTGAGACTGAAAAGTTGGGGTTAAAAATTTTGGATATAATCGCCCCATAAAGAGTTATATAGATTATTCTTAGAAAATTTTGAGCTATGTATTAATTATTATTAATAAAATTAAAATTAATATAATTATTCTAAAAGTTCTGAGGGGATGAGAATTTTGGAATAATGATGATAGTTCCATAATGGTGATTTACTAAAGAGTAAAGTCAATTATTTTTATAAAATTTTGAGATTGATGTCGATTAAACAGTTTTAGCCTTTCAAACTTTCATAAATTGCAACCGAATTTTCGTAGTCCTGAGAGGGTGAGAATTTTGATGGAAGTTCTTGTGGGCTTCCAAAAAGTTTTTTCGACAATTCTTATAAAATTTTGGTCTCTAATATCGATTAAAAAAGTTAAAGTCGTTCAAACTCTCATCATTTGAACCTGAATTTTCGAAGTCTCGAGGGGATGAGAATTTTGAAATAATGACGAGAGTTCCGGTGGTTCATTAAAGAGTTATGTCGATTATTCTTATAAAATTTTGAGATTGATGTCGATTAAAAAATTTTAGCCTTTCAAACATTCATAGTCTGCGACCGAATTTTCGAAATCCGGGAGGGCTGAGAATTTTGATGGGAGTTTTGGTGGGCTCCCAAAAAGTTTTTTCGACAATTCTTATAAAATTTTGGGCTCTAATATCAATTAAAAAAGTTAAAGTCGTTCAAACTTTCATCATTTGAAACCGAATTTTCGAAGTCTCGAGGGGATGAGAATTTTGAAATAATGACGAGAGTTCCGGTGGTTCACTAAAGAGTTGTGTCGATTATTCTTATAAAATTTTGAGATTGATGTCGATTAAAAAATTTTAGCATTTCAAACTTTCATAATCAGCGACCGAATTTTCGAAGTCCCGAAGGGGTGAGAATTTTGATGGGAGTCCTGGTGGGCTCCCAAAAAGTTTTTTCGACAATTCTTGTAAAATTTTGGACTCTAATGTCAATTAAAAAAGTTATAGTTGTTCAAAATTTTATCACTTGAAACCGAATTTTCAAAGTCCCGAGGGGGTGAGAATTTTGATGGGAGTTCTGGTGGCCTCCCAAAGAGTTTTTTCGACAATTCTTGTAAAATTTTGGGCTCTAATGTCAATTAAAAAAGTTATAGTCGTTCAAACTTACATCATTTGAAACCGAATTTTCGAAGTCTCGAGGGGATGAGAATTTTGAAATAACAACGAGAGTTCCGGTGGTTCACTAAAGAGTTATGTCGATTATTCTTATAAAATTTCGAGATTGATGTCGATTAAAAATTTTATCCTTTCAAACTTTCATAATCTGCAACCGAGTTTTCGAAGTCCCGAGGGGGTGAAAATTTAATGGGAGTTCTGGTGGGCTCCCAAAAAGTTTTTTCGTCAATTCTTATAAAATTTTGGGCTCTAACGTCAATTAAAAAAGTTATAGTCGTTTAAGCTTTCATCATTTGAAACCAAATTTTCGAAGTCTCGAAGGGGATGAAAATTTTGAAATAATGACGAGAGTTCCGGTGGTTCACTAAAAAGTTGTGTCAATTATTCTTATAAAATTTTGAGATTGATGTCGATTAAAAAATTTTAGCCTTCCAAACTTTCATAATCTGCGACCGAATTTTCGAAATTCCGAGGTGGTGCGAATTTTGATGGGACTTCTGGTGGGCTACCAAAAAGTTTTTTCGACAATTCTTATAAAATTTTGGGCTCTAATATCGATTAAAAAAGTTATAGTCGTTCAAACTTTCATCATTTAAAACCGAATTTTCGAAGTCTCGAGGGGATGAGAATTTTGAAATAATGACGAGAGTTCCGGTGGTTCACTAAAGAGTTGTGTCGATTATTCTTATAAAATTTTGAGATTGATGTCGATTAAAAAATTTTAGCCTTTCAAACTTTCATAATCTGCGACCGAATTTTCGAAGTCCCGAGGGGGTGAGAATTTTGATGGGAGTTCTGGTGGTCTCCCAAAGAGTTTTTTTGACAATTCTTATAAAATTTTGGGCTCTAATGTCAATTAAAAGAGTTATAGTCGTTCAAACTTTCATCATTGGAAACCGAATTTTCGAAATCTCGAGGAGATGAAAATTTTGAAATAATGACGAGAGTTCCGGTGGTTCATTAAAGAGTTATGTCGATTATTCTTATAAAATTTTGAGATTGATGTCGATTAAAAAATTTTAGCCTTTCAAACTTTCATAATCTGCGACCGAATTTTCGAAGTTCTGAGGGGGTGAGAATTTTGATGGGAGTCTGGTGGGCTCCTAAAGAGTTTTTTTGACAATTCTTATAAAATTTTGGGCTCTAATGTCAATTAAAAGAGTTATAGTCGTTCAAATTTTCATCATTTGAAACCGAATTTTCGAAGTCTCGAGGGGATGAGAATTTTGAAATAATGACGAGAGTTCCGGTGGTTCATTAAAGAGTTATGTCGATTATTCTTATAAAATTTTGAGATTGATGTCGATTAAAAAATTTTAGCCTTTCAAACTTTCATAATCTGCGACCGAATTTTCGAAGTCCCGAGGGGGCGAGAATCTTGATGGGGGTTCTGGTGGGCTCCCAAAGAGTTTTTTCGACAATTCTTGTAAAATTTTGGGCTCTAATGTCAATTAAAAAAGTTATAGTCGTTCAAACTTTCATCATTTGAAACCGAATTTTCGAAGTCTCGAGGGGATGAGAATTTTGAAATAACGACGAGAGTTCCGGTGGTTCACTAAAGAGTTATGTCGATTATTCTTATAAAATTTCGAGATTGATGTCGATTAAAAATTTTATCCTTTCAAACTTTCATAATCTGCAACCGAATTTTCGAAGTTCCGAGGGGGTGAGAATTTTGATGGGAGTTCTGGTGGCCTCCCAAACAGTTTTTTCGACAATTCTTATAAAATTTTGGGCTGTAATGTTAATTAAAAAAGTTATAGTCGTTCAATCTTTCGTCATTTAAAACCAAATTTTCGAAATCTCGAGGGGATGAGAATTTTGAAATAATGACGAGAGTTCCGGTGGTTCACCAAAAAGTTATGTCGATTATTCCTATAAAATTTTGAAATTGATGTCGAAACTTTCATTGAAGTAATTTTTTTTGATAAATGATATTTAATTATTTAAATCGTTTTACGTCAGATAAAAAAAATTATCTCTCTATTTGGCATTTTAATATTTTCCGTAATTAAAAAAAATAATAATTTAATTTATAGTTTCAAGATAATCGTACCAATCAATTATACTTGGGTATAAATTATAGTGGTATATTAACGTTCCAAGGAAGTCGAAAAACGCATCATTTCCGCTGGTCGGATATCCAAAAGATTAATTACGAAGGGAAAATGTTTATAATCCATTTGAATCATAACGATAAGAAGCATACTGTAGGGTTTAAATGTCCAACTGGAGCCGCTTGCCGTCACGTTTGGAGATGTGCCATCGAACAAATGTTATTTTTTACGTAAAATTATTCCATGACTTTATAAAATTGTTGAATATAAAAAAAGATATCATTTTTAGATTACCTACGAGTTCAGATGCACCGTCCGTTGTAACAGGTGGTGGATTTTTTTCATGGGGTACCAAATTTAAGTACACCGGGAGAACGGAAAAAGAAATTTTAGAAGACAACGCTAATTTAAATAGAGAAGAACCAAGCATACAACGAACCGCCAGCCTTAGGAGGAAAGCCTCAAGCGTACCGGCCACACCTTCAACTCCTTTACAACCGCATTTAGGTAAAAATAATTTTTATTAATTATTTATTAATTTTTAATAATGCATTTAATTATGGTTATAGGATATAGCAGTTTGCCACGTTCCAGTCACTCGGATGTAGGAGGATCTAGAATCGAAAATAGCAACAGCGCTGGGTTATTATCTAGTTTGGATGCTCCTCCGCAACAGTATGGTGATATTGCTTCACTGGAGACTGTTACTGAAGACCAGGAAGCTGGTGG
The DNA here is from genome assembly GCA_036711965.1 of Onthophagus sagittarius. Taxonomy (NCBI): domain Eukaryota; kingdom Metazoa; phylum Arthropoda; class Insecta; order Coleoptera; family Scarabaeidae; genus Onthophagus; species Onthophagus sagittarius. Next base: position 10,627,500 of record JASERS010000007.1, on the reverse strand, counting down.
TGTTGCTAAATTACGAACTACAGGTAAATAATATAAATTGCGAATAAATCCAAAATTGATACTTTAGACCAAATAAATTGAATTTTATATTTTTATTTTATGGAAATATGTTGAACAGTTTTGAGTTGAGGCGACCTCTGCTAAAATTAAGAAGGGAATTTGTAATTTTGTGTTTATAATATTGCTAATTAATTTACTCAATATGTCGTATCTCAGTAACACGCAACTTTAAGCCTAAATTGCCTGGTTGAGAGTAAAATATTGATAACACATCAATATTAAATTTTACAAAACTTGGCCGTAAGGTTTGGCTAACTTAAAGTCGCGAACCTCTACAATGAATATTATGTCGACCCAAACCATGGCAAAATTAGAGTTGATGTATTATCAGTTTTGAGTTGTTGTAGTATTAATTGCAGCACTTTAGCAACAAGCAATCTTAGCTAGATTTAAAGCAGGAAATTCTTGATTTAGTGAAATCAAGCTGAGACGCAGCAATTGATATTATGCCAAATTAAATTTTACAAAAATTATTACATTTTTAAAAATTATATTCCTAACCTTAATCAATCAATTATTATTATGAATTGGTCAATTACTAATTTCAGAATAATTATTTTTATTTTTATCCATTTTTTATCAATGTATTAAATAAATTGGAATTAAAATGAATTTCTTCGTTTTTTAACTTTTAATCGATGTATTTATTATTTATTTTCCGTCCCTTACATGTTTTGGCTATTTTTAGCCATCATCAGAGGCTAAAAATAGCCAAAATCAGATTATATATCATAAAATGATGTTTGTTTATTTTTATAAAAGACAGCACTATTATTTAATTGAACTTTAAATTTTTTTTTGTATTGTTGGAAATTTTATATTGCACGTTGTTATCATCTATGATTAAAAGTTAGAAAACGAAGAAATTCATTTTAATTCCAATTTAATTACTAATTTGTTGGAAGATGTGCATTTGGAAGCAAATCAAAATTTATTTTTACACACTTAAGAGTATGACTTAACAATGCATAAAACGTGATGGATGATAATTTGAGTGTTTAAAGAAACATTATAAAAACTTTTAGAAGCTTGGATTAATTTATTTATGGCTGACCGAAATTCATTACATTTTCTTAATTTTTGTTTTCGACGATATTTTTGGTTAGAAACAAGACATCGAGGCTCAGTTTGTGAAAATGATATTTTAAAACGATTTTTTTGTTGGAAAAACACTTTTTCTGATATAATTTTGAAACGCATCAAACCACTTTCTGGTGAATAACTTTCTTATATGATACGAACAAAACCATGAGATTATATAGAATCCATATGAAAATTTTCTATGCGGTAATATACAGGTAGGGACGGCGGCAGAGTTACAATTTGGAAACTAATGTAAAAATATATATTAAAAATAAATTCCTGCAAATGATGTAAACATAGAAATTTATCAATTAATGGTTACATTGGTTCTTGTATTTTTATTCTCGCTTTTCAAAATCTCACAACGCATATTCTATATCTATAGATCTTACAACATATATTTTTTTATTAATATTTTCTATCGATAAAATTACAAATGCTAATGATCGATTTTGTGTTATTGTTGTGGCGGAAGACAGGTTTTAATTAATTTTAAACGAGAACCTGTTGGCCCCACTAACAGGAATTGTTAATAAGATTTTCAAAACTGTATAAAGATTTCTTTAAACGACAAACGATATTCTTTAACACATTTTGATAAAAATCAAAAAAAAAATTTTAAACTATATGGAATATCGCTAAAATAAAATATGTCCCACATTAAAAACACATCGGGTTACCACCAATTTAAATTTGAAAATTTTTTGTCAAATAATTTTTGAGAAAAATAATCGCAAAGTAAACAAAGTTGCCGGCTCTCAAAAATCGGGTACTATTTTCAATTAGCTCGCGATAAAAAAAAAACCGCGTATACCAAAAATTTCAAAAATATATTATACACAAAAATGTACACCGATTATAATAAACTTTACCGCAATTTTTTTATCAAGCGATTTCGAAGATATCGATCTCTAAAGAGAGGGGCCTTGACATCTGGCATGGAAAACAGACATTCAATAAAATTTAAAAACTTCGTTATTTTTTTAAAGAGTACATCAGATTCTTTTTGGTGAAAAACTTCACACTATTTGGGACAAAGATTTTATATGGATTCTATTTTTTCATGAGTGTTAATAATATAACTGACATTTTATTTTAAATTGGATATTTAATGTATTAAATAATTTAGAACAGAAACAATAAATCTTGTACTATGACTCAAAATAAATAAACCATGTTCTTCTAATACAATACTGGGTTATTAATATTAAATAGGAATATTTCGACAAGAATTTTCTGCCCCTAGCATTGGTTGGAAACAAAAATGCATCTAACGTATTTACAGAACCTTTTTCAATAATTAAATTTTTAATTTGCTGCATAATAAAATTATATTAGTACATACATAGTAAAATTGTTTTTTTGTGTAGTTATTTTTCTTATTTCTATAAGGAATACGATCTCTTTAAAGCAAAACCAATATTTTTATTTATTTCAAATCACAGCCTTTTATAACTAAAGAAATAATTTTTAATATCAGTCAATAAGTCTTAGTTTTTATTTTATGAATAACACAACTCTACTATGAGGACCACAAATAAATAATTAAATAATAAATTATTTACTAACGTGTTCTCTTAACAACAGTAGCTTTAATCAAATTTTTGTAAAAGATCCTGATAAAAGATAAATAAACCTGGTAGATAATTAATCACTTTATGGAAACATAATGCTCGCAGTTTTAGGGGAAAATGATTAATTATGTTTTTATCCATTATCACTAATATGTTATAGAAATATAAAATATTATCATGTACTAAGTGATATTTAAAATTTTTATTTTCGTCTTTACCGGTTTCGGTAATTACATTACCATCTTCAGAACTGAGTTGTCCTTTGAGTTGTCCTCGTGATACCACTGTGATGTTGTATTTTAAGAAATATATGTTTGTGAATACTTAAAATGTATAGTGATTGTTTTAACTTTTAATTTGTTATTTGACATGTTCTTCTGAAGATGGTAATGTAATTACCGAAACCGGTAAAGACGAAAATAAAAATTTTAAATATCACTTAGTACATGATAATATTTTATATTTCTAGAAAATGATTAAGTACCACATGACCAGATTTATTGTAGGTTTAATATGATCTGAAAGTGTGGTTTGTATTATATAAGAAAATTATGACATCGTAAATCTTTAACTATTGCTATTTTATGCCGTTTTCGCAGATTTTGTTAATAAAATGCTTATCCATCCACGTGATCTATTAAAATGATATAGCACTATACAGACCATAAATTTTTTTATAGATTCTATAGGATCTCAGAGTGTTACTCATATCATATAAGAAAGTTATAACCTAAATGTTTAACTACGGCTATTTTATGCCTTTTATACAAATTTTAGGGATAAAATTCTTGTGTAATCTTGTCACCTATTAAAATATTATACTGCTGTATAGACCATAAAATTTCCTATAGGTTTTATATGATCTTAAAGTTTTGTCCGAATCTTATAAGAAAATTATGACGTTTGACTACGGCTATTTTTGACGTAGTCAAACGACAATTTTTGCAGAATTTATAATTAATATAATGCTTATGCAGTCACGTGATCTATTAAAATTATGCAGCAGGTCATAGACCAGAAATTTTGTATAACTCGAAATCGCGTTAATCAATGCAAATCTTGAGAATTGAGTTCCTTGGTTCATTAACGTCTTTTTATGGCTTTGGATCTCGTTTTAAAAATACAGAAATGATGGAAAGGCTATGTGTTCTATGTGTTACTTCATACTTTTTCTGAACAAGCGACAATTACATCATTAAAATGTCTGAATAGCCCCTTCAGTTCTAAATCTTATGATTTTGAATACATAAGTGATTCTAGAAAATCGGAATATTTAAATATTTGAAAACATTATTACATCATTGCAATTGCAAATCTCATCCTAGTTGACATTGTTTTCTCGGGGGCATTAAAGTCAAAAGTTCCTGCCTCTATAATTATTGATAATGAAGAGGAATTACAAAGAAAAATATATCTAATATTTAATTCCTTAGTTAAGTGCTAACTACGTTGAGATTCTGTAGTTGAAATGATGTTAAGTAAGATTTGCATAAATTGAAAGCCTTTTTTCCGGCTTAGTTTATTATTTATATTAGTTTCAGAACTAAATAGACAATTCAGAAATTATAATTAACGATCCGACGTTTATACAATTTGTTTGACAAAATATTTAAGAAGACATAAATATGCTTAAATATACAATGTAATAATTAATATGCATTGAAACGGAAAAATAAGCTAATTAAACATTATTTTTACGTAATTCGTGAAGATATACAAAATTTTTTCTTAGCATATCCATATTACTAGTTATGATGTTTACTACATTTCAAACCGCAACGGTAATGGGGTTTTTCCAAAAACATTTGGAAACATTTGCATCAATAAAAAAGCGGAAAATTTCTTAAGTTTGACTGAAAAACACCGATAGATATTGATTTAACAAAACTGGGATTTGAAAAGCCACGGACTTGAAGTTTAATAATTTAGAGGTGTATTCATAAACACTTAATATCAAAATATCACCAGAACAAAAACAAGTTATTAGATGAAAAAAATCAGGCTTTCCTGCTGAATTTAATATTCTTAGTCTAAAGCAAGAGACGTGCGCGTGAGTGATTTTTTGTGCACATTCACGATCCATGCGGGTCACGCGCAGCACTCACGTAAATATCATAAATTAATCACGCGTGATCGATATGATGGATAAGATGGTATGGTGTTCACGTTTCCTTATGTTCCAATCGGGGCTCACTAAATAAAAAAGATCACAGGCGAATTAATTGGGATTTCGAAAATGAAATCGTTGGCGTGATATATTAGCGACATGGGCAATACGAAATTTATTTTATTTATAAAAATTAATCTTAATTTGATGAAAAATTTAAAAAGCAGTCCAGTCGGATCACGAGGAATACTCACGATCTTGCACCTGAACGCCACCCTAGATCTTGAACTCCAAGCCAAAATTTAATCGGGACTTTACTCACTTCTCCTCCTTAACATTCTTTGGCAAGATGATTTTCAGGACAAAAGATAACTCCATGCAACTAAAAAAATCTCCATGCTTTAACAATATAAAAAGCACCCAATCTGATTGACTTCTATGTCATTAAGAGGATATAATATATCTACAAATTATTTGAAAATATACCCGAGCTTTGACCTTTCATTCGATCACTCATCATTCATTGTCGACGTAGACAATAATATTCTCTACGTACTCACACCACCTAGCTTAATTAATGAGTTGACTAACTGAACTACCTTCAGAATTCGATTGTCAATTTAGAGAACTTAAATATATCTCTGGAGTGAAGCGAGGGCTACACGTTTACAAAAAAAGGCTCTAAAACATTTAAAAATCGAAAACATTAATCATTTCCTCAATAATGATAAGCAATGGAACTACTCGATACGGAAGCTAACAAATTAACTTAAACGCCAACAAATTGTTAATACGCCCATTAGAACAAGCGGAACAATTGCGTAAAGTTTTTCAACCCCACCCAGAATTATTCCAGTATAGGAAACTAAATAAAACTCTACTACCCATCTCGTATGAAACGAACACACAAAAAAAAATTGAAAAATAATTCCTTATCTACAATGCATTATTAAGGCCATTCGGAAATGATCCTATTTCCGATACAATGGAAGGTATTATAAATAACTAAGATGCTGAAACCAAATAAAAATATAAATATAAAAATAATGCCCAATAAGTTTCCTTCTATTGCTTTCAAAAGTGTTTGAAAAACTCCTGTTGAAGAAACTTCACAGCATCATAGTCAATAAAAAATTAATAAATAACTAAAATCCGTGCAAAAAGTTAAGGCCACTCATTTTATAATATTATAAATTATAATATTAAATCGATTTTGGAGTGCGCCGGTAACTTTGACACTGCATTTTTTTTCTCAAAAACCGATTAAAGAAAAAATTTCAAATTTGCACTGGTGGTAACACGACGTGTTTTTAACGTAGGGTGTATTTCATTTTATCGATATTCCATATAATTTCACGGAAAATCTCGGTTTAATAGAATGGGGTTATTTTGAAATAGACCAGGCAAACTTCATTATTACCATGTCAGATTCTGTTACTAGTTTTTCAAAATTAAGTCTCCCTAATGAGCACCTTTCCTACATTGCTTATTTTTGATTCTCTTTAGTTTGTAATTCCATTAAATTACTCTTAGAAAATTAAGAAGCCATAATTTTGAAAGAAATGCATGTTGTTATCGAATTAACCGCATCCTGCTAAACCGCGATTTTCCGCACAAATACATAGAATATCGATACAATAAAATTTGTCGCACATTAAGAACATGTTAGTTTATCACCAGTTTAAATTTGAAAGGTTTTCGTCAAATAGTTTTTCAGAAGAAAATCGCAAAAGTAGACAAAGTTACTTGCAACCTCAAAAACCGGGTACTTTTTTCACTTAACTTGCGATAGAAAAACCAAAAACCTGACAACTTCCAAATTAACATATGATATGCAGAAATATTCACTGATTATAACAGACTTTTACGAAGTTGCGAAGGTTAACGAAGATATCAATCTGTAAAATGAGGGGCCTTGACTTTTTGCACGGAGTTTAGAGATGTGCAATTTACGTGACTCACGCCGTGAGCAGGCATTAATTTTAATACAATTCCCGTGAGATTCAGGTCAGTTTTTTTACAAACGTTAATTATACCGTGAAGATTTCTTTTGTACCCCAATTCAAGCGTGACATTTTTATTTTGAATAAAAAACGCTGTAATGCACTTGAATGATGAAATTTATTTTTTATATAATTTAGATTTCTACCGCTTTCGACCTTATATTGGTCATTCTCAGGAAATCAACGTGAACGAATATAATTCTGTATTCAGTTTTCTTAATTATTCTATTTGAAAAAGGTGAAGTTTTTATGTATAAAATTATTTTAGGTGGGAAAGTGTAAAGATTGTAGTTATGTTTACTCTTTCTCACCTAAAACAATTTCATACATAAAAATTTCACCTTTTTCAAATAGAATAATTAAGAAAACTTATCGTGAAATTATTTCAATTCAATGAACATATATACAGAATTATATTCGTTGACATTGATTTCCTGAGAATACCAATATAAGGTTGAAACCGGTAGAAATCTAAATTATATAAAAAATAAATTTCATCAATATATCATGAAGATTAATTCTGAAATTCCTTTATTTTGGAACTAATAAAATATTTAGTTCTTTTATTCTGAAGATGGGAAAATTCCCGAAACGTCAATGATGACGATGTTTTAATCAATAAAGGAATTTAAGGTGGAAAATCGTGTTATCGATCGACCTAATTAATTATATAAGAAACATCCAAAAAATTTCTCATAATTTAATAAATTTCATCGTTCAAATGCGATGAAAATCACAGGATGATAGGAAAATTTTTATTTTGACCTGTCAATCATCCTCGCAAGAATGTTGAGTAGTCAGTTTTATTTACAAACATTAATTATACCGTGAAGATTTCTTTTGAACCCCAATTCAAGCGTGACATTTTTATTTTGAATGAAAAAGGCTGTAATGCACTTGAAAGATGAAATTTATTTTGTATATAATTTAGATTTCTCCCGGTTTCGACCTTATATTGGTCATCCTCAGGAAATCAACGTGAACAAATATAATTCTGTGTATATGATCATTGAATTGGGGTAATATGTCTCTTCACGATAAGTTTTCTTAATTATTTTATTTGAAAAAGGTGAAATTTTTATGTTTAATTATTTTTATTTTAGGTGGGAAAGTGTAAACATAACCACAATCTTTACACTTTTCAACCTAAAATAATTTTATACATAAAAATTTCACCTTTTTCAAATAGAAGAACTAAGAACATTTATCGTGAAGAGACATATTATCTCAATTCATTGAACATATTTACAGAATTATATTCGTTGACGTTGATTTCCTGAGAATACCAATATAATATCGAAACGTGTAGAAATCTAAATTAATATTTTTTATTCAATCACAGGATGATAGGAAAATTTTTATTTTGACCTGTCAATCATCCTCGGAAGAATGTTGGGTAGGTCTCATTAATTATACTGTGAAATTTTCTTTTGTACCCAATTAAAGCGTGAAGAAATCCCCATTGTTATAGAAAAAAGGGTTAAAACATCTAGTTTTCTTTTGCATCCCAATTGAAGCGTGAAGTTTTTATTTTGACCTGTCAATCATCTCCTGAAAGAATATTATTTTTTTTATATTTCTTTTTTTTTTCTGCAACACATTGCTGAGCTATATAATAATGATCTTCTAATAGTAAGTGATTTCAACTTACCTAATGTTTGGATGTTGGTTCAAAGAAATTTCTTTTAACGTTTTCTTATAGTAGAATGCTCGATTAATTTTATGTAATATCGATACGATACGTTCATGCGAGGATCCCCTTGTTGGCATCGATATTCATCACCCTGCTTTGAAATTTTGTTATATATTTTATTGTAGACAATTTTCACGATTATACCAATTTTGTATTTAGCCGAGCAAACTTCAATAATATTAAAAATACAATTACCGGAATATTTTTTCTTTAAGCGGTTACGAAAATATCAATCTGTAAAGTCAGGGGACTTGACTTTTTGCACGGACTTTAGCGATGTGTAATTTACGTGAGTCACGCTGTGAGCAGGCATCAATTTTTGTACCATTCCCGTGTGTATGCATGATTGTGAGTAACTGTAATTCCGTTGTGACTCTCTTGTGAATTATTCGTCGAAAGAATGTTAAGAATTTTGTATATAACGCACAAGTTCGTCATGCGCCCTCATCATGTTAAGGAATTTATGACTATGTTAATCGTATTGCTATAGATAATCTACTTCCCATAAATACCGTTATCAAACTTGGTACTCATTTTTTCCAATCAAAGCCATTAAAGAATTAAAAATTAAAAGTTCATAAGAAATGGAAAAAATGGGGTAGAAATTAATACATTAATGACACTCAACTTAAAACTGTTTCCGCTTTTAATTTCTTTTATTTCATACTAAATTAAAACTAACATTTTCTGTATGATTTTTTTAAATCATTTTAGTGTTAAAAGAAGATTCAATGGATCGTTTTAGCGATTATTGTTTCCGAGATTCATTCGAGCACTCATCGTCGGAATCTCAATTAATAGAAAATAATTATAGGGGTTACGAAACGAATCATCCATCGCATAGATCGAGCAGGAGTCAAACGCCGCTTTCGCATTCGCAGGTGGACGGTCGTATATGTTTGCCGAATGCGACGTTTACCACGCAAAAATCGGTTCAAAAACCGCGAGCTTTCAACGTGATGAAAGCGTTCATACCTTCCTTTATAATAGTGGTAGTAATTGTTTTGCTAGCCACCGTTGTAATGCTAGAAACTGATAGTGAGCTGTTCGGAAGCCTTAGAAGTATACCTGAAATCGAATCGTTAAAATACCACTTTTATGAGCCCGTGAAGAAGTTTTTTCGTGACAAAGTGCGCTTCTGATCGGGCTGTTGAAGCTGTACTCCCGTACCTTTGGAAAACATTCCAGTTCTTGCTTATATTTCTATTGGGCTTTATGTTTTATTAAAAAAAGATTTAGAGAAAAAAAAGGAAGTTGAATCGATGTAATTAAAAAAGAGAATAAATAAAATAAAATACAAAGGCAGAAAATTATTCATATAGTATAACATATATTTTGCGAAAATTTTGCAATACCGAAAATACGAGGTGTGTGTGCGTACGCGTTTAAATGTACGTCCGTTTACAAAAAAAACGCTCATTTCACTTTTTTTTCGTTCGATTTATTCCATTTTTCAGAGGTGTAACAATAGTTCCTGCTCGCTGTAGCTGCTAATAACAAAAAAATAATGTTACAACTTTTTAAATAAATTTTCGATATAGGTTTTGAATCAAGCACAAACTGCATTTACTTCTTCTTGTTATCAAATCGTTAGCTAATGAATCTCTTACAATTAGTATCTCTAACTACAATATTCCGTTTACATTTATTTTTTTTATTTTACGGCACCTTCACGGGTTCCAAATATGTTTATCTGTGATCTGATCTCAAATATATATTGCTGATAGAAAATGTGTACAAAACATAATAAAAAAAAGTGAAAACGAAAGTGACTCCTTAAAAAATATGTTAGAAATATAAAGGTGCAATCAAAAGTTTTTTTTTTCTTGTTAAGTTTTCTATTTTACTTTTATATTTTATACGCTGTTTCGTTTCTAAAATAATTTTGTGGGTCCATGTAATACAAATGTATTTTTAAGATGCACAATTACTACTCAGAGTTAAGGTTACGTTTAATATTTCAAATTAAAAATAAAAAAGATCTATTTTAATTAATAAATAATATATATTATTATAATTATTCATCGCATCTAAAACATAATAGAAATTTAATTGGGATATTTAACGTAACTTTTGCATTAATTAAATTATTTGTTATTGTTTGTTATTTACCGATTAATATAAAATATAAATACAAGGATATATTTAAGAGAGTTAGGGGCTGCATTTAGAATACTTAATGAAAACTTTTGGGGAGGTAAAAGGGCCAGTTTGCGTTCGGAAATATATTTGCCAAGCAATTAATATCAAAAAATTAAAATAACAACATTCGAAACCTCCATTCTCTTACTCTACTCGTAGATCGTCCGTACAACGTGTTCCCTTTAAGAAATCTCCTTTTAAGCGTTATTTTTTCATGTCCTAATCTCTAATGAATCTAGGTAATTTAACGTACACCTTTTTGCCAAATAAATAAACTTAAGTCAATTAAATGGGTTTTGTTGTTTATTTTATTCCTAATTAACCTCCTTTTATTTTTTTCATTTAATCTTAAAATTTTCCGCTAATTCGAGATAAAAATAATTCTCGAAAAAAAGAAATATTTGATTAATATGAGTAACAAAGAAATGTTTCCTTTAAGAAATCTCCGTTTAAGCGTTATTTTTTCATGTCCTAATCTCTAATGAATCTAGGTAATTTAACGTACACCTTTTTGCCAAATAAATAAACTTAAGTCAATTAAATGGGTTTTGTTGTTTATTTTATTCCTAATTAACCTCCTTTTATTTTTTTCATTTAATCTTAAAATTTTCCGCTAATTCGAGATAAAAATAATTCTCGAAAAAAAGAAATATTTGATTAATATGAGTAACAAAGAAATGTTTCCTTTAAGAAATCTTCGTTTAAGCGTTATTTTTTCATGTCCTAATCTCTAATGAATCTAGGTAATTTAACGTACATCTTTTTGCCAAATAAATAAACTTAATCTATTAAATGGTTTTTGTTGTTTATTTTATTCCTAATTAACCCTTTTTATATATTTTTTCATTTTATCTTAAATTTTTCGACTAATTCGAGATAAAAATAATTCTCAAAAAAAAAAAGAAATATTTGATTAATATGAGTAACAAAGAAGTGTTTCCTTTAAGAAATCTCCTTTTAAGCGTTATTTTTTCATGTCCTAATCTCTAATGAATCTAGGTAATTTAACATACAAATTCAAATTTCTTTTTTACTTTCTTTTTTACCTCCTTTACAATAGATATTTGAACTTTTGGTTTGGGAAATATTCAATTTTAATTTAATTTTATTTTAATCCTATTTTAATTTTTCACATTGACACAACATGTCATAATTCACAACATAAATAAAAATAAAACGTCAATGTTAAACAACATATTTTAAATAAGATCAACAATTTTTTAAAAATTGATTCATGAAGATGGCCTAAACGAGACCGAAACCGGTAGAAATATTGTATGAAATACTATCGTCTTAATAAAAGTGCAAAAAAATTATTAAATAAATATTTTAATTCAGGACGAAAAAACATTCCTATAAAGTAAAAAAATATACACCTTTTTGCCAAATAAATAAACTCAAGCCAATTAAATGGTTTTTGTTGTTTATTTTATTCCTAATTGACTCCTTTTCTTTTTTTTTTCATTTAATCTTAAAATTGTCGGCTAATTTGATCCAAAAATAATTCTCAAGAAAAATTATTTGAATAATACGAGTAACAAAAAAGTGTTTCCTTTAAGAAATCTCCGTTTAAGCGTTATTTTTTCATGTCCTAATCTCTAATGAAACTAGGTAATTTAACGTACACCTTTTTGCCAAATAAATAAGCTTAAGTCAATTAAATGGGTTTTGTTGTTTATTTTATTCCTAACGAACTCCTTTTATTTTTTTTTCATTTAATCTTAAATTTTTCGGCTAATTCGAGATAAAAATAATTCTAAAAAAAAAGAAATATTTGATTAATGTGAGTAACAAAGAAGTGTTTCCTTTAAGAAATCTCCGTTTAAGCGTTATTTTTTCATGTCCTAATCTCTAATGAATCTAGGTAATTTAACGTACACCTTTTGCCAAATAAATAAACTTAAGTCAATTAAATGGTTTTTGTTGGTTATTTTATTCCTAATTAACTCCTTTTATTTTTTTTATTTAATCTTAAATTTTTCGGTTTATTTGAGATAAAAATAATTCTCAAAAATAAGAAATATTTGATTAATATGAGTAACAAAGAAGTGTTTCCTTTAAAAAATCTCCGTTTAAGCGATATTTTTTCATATCCTAATCTCTAATGAATCTAAGTAATTTAATGTACACCTTTTTGCCAAATAAATAAACTTAAGTCAATTAAATGGTTTTTGTTCTTTATTTTATTCCTAATTAACCTCATTTTATTTGTCTTTTTCATTTAATCTTACATTTTTCGGCTACTTCGAGATAAAAATAATTCTCAAAAAAAAAAGGAATATTTGATTAATATGAGTAACAAAGAAATGTTTCCTTTAAAAAATCTCCGTTTAAGCGATATCTTTTCATGTCCTAATCTCTAATGAATCTAAGTAATTTAATGTACACCTTTTTGCCAAATAAATAAACGTAACTCTATTAAATGGTTTTTGTTGTTTATTTTATTCCTAATTAACTTCTTTTATTTTTTTTTTTTCATTTAATCTTAAATTTTTCGGCTAATTCGAAATAAAAATAATTCTCAAAAAAAAGAAATATTTGATTAATATGAGTAACAAAGAAGTGTTTCCATTAAGAAATCTCCGTTTAAGCGTAATTTTTTCATGTGCTAATCTCTAATAGCTCTAGGTAATTTAACGCACATCTTTTTGCCAAATAAATAAACTTAAGTCAATTAAATGGTTTTTGTTATTCATTTTATTCCTAATTAACACCTTTTATTTTTTTTTTCATTTAATTTTAAATTTTTCGGCTAATTTGAGATAAAAATAATTTTCAAAAAAAAGAAACATTTGATTAATATGAGTAACAAAGAAGTGTTTCCTTTAAGGAATCTCCGTTTAAGCGTTATTTTTTCATGTCCTAATCTCTAATGAATCTAGGTAATTTAACGTACACCTTTTTACCAAATAAATAAACTTAAGTCAATTAAATGGGTTTTGTTGTTTATTTTATTCCTAACGAACTCGTTTTATTTTTTTTTTTTCAATTAATCTTAAATTTTTCGGCTAATTCGAGATAAAAATAATTCTCAAAAAAAGAAATATTTGATTAATAGGAGTAACAAAAAAGTGTTTCCTTTAAGAAATCCCGTTTAAGCGTTATTTTTTCATGTCCTAATCTCTAATGAATCTAAGTAATTTAAGGTACACCTTTTTGCCAAATAAATAAACTTAAGTCAATTAAATGGTTTTTGTTGTTTATTTTATTCCTAATTAACCTCTTTTTAATTTTTTTCATTTAATCTTAAATTTCTCGGCTAGTTCGAAATAAAAATAATTCTCAAAAAAAGAAATATTTGATTAATATGAGTAACAAAGAAGTGTTTCCTTTAAGAAATCTCCGTTTAAGCATTATTTTTTCATGTCCTAATCTCTAATGAATCTAGGTAATTTAACGTACACCTTTTTGCCAAATAAATATACTTAAGTCAATTAAATGGTTTTTGTTGTTCATTTTATTCCTAATTAAAACCTTTTATTTTTTCATTTAATTTTAAATTTTTCGGCTAATTCGAGATAAAAATAATTCTTAAAACAATAAATATTTGATTAATATGAGTAACAAAGAAGTGTTTCCTTTAAGAAATCTCCGTTTAAGCGTTATTTTTTCATGTCCTAATCTCTAATGAATCTAAGTAATTTAATGTACACCTTTTTACCAAATAAATAAACTTAAGTCAATTAAATGGTTTTTGTTCTTTATTTTATTCCTGACTAACTCCTTTTATTTTTTTTTCATTTAATCTTAAATTTCTCGGCTAATTCGAAATAAAAATAATTCTCAAAAAAAGAAATATTTGATTAATATGAGTAACAAAGAAGTGTTTCCTTTAAGAAATCTCCGTTTAAGCGTTATTTTTTCACGTCCTAATCTCTAATGAATCTAAGTAATTTAATGTACACCTTTTTGCCAAATAAATAAACTTAAGTCAATTAAATGGTTTTTGTTCTTTATTTTATTCCTAACTAACTCCTTTTATTTTTTTTTTTCATTTAATCTTAAATTTCTCGGCTAATTCGAAATAAAAATAATTCTCAAAAATAAGAAATATTTGATTAATATGAGTAACAAAGAAGTGTTTCCTTTAAAAAATCTCCGTTTAAGCGTTATTTTTTCTTGTCCTAATCTGTAATGAATCTAGGTAATTTAACGTACACCTTTTTGCCAAATAAATATACTTAAGTCAATTAAATGGTTTTTGTTGTTCATTTTATTCCTAATTAAAACCTTTTATTTTTTCATTTAATTTTAAATTTTTCGGCTAATTCGAGATAAAAATAATTCTTAAAACAATAAATATTTGATTAATATGAGTAACAAAGAAGTGTTTCCTTTAAGAAATCTCCGTTTAAGCGTTATTTTTTCATGTCCTAATCTCTAATGAATCTAAGTAATTTAATGTACACCTTTTTACCAAATAAATAAACTTAAGTCAATTAAATGGTTTTTGTTCTTTATTTTATTCCTGACTAACTCCTTTTATTTTTTTTTCATTTAATCTTAAATTTCTCGGCTAATTCGAAATAAAAATAATTCTCAAAAAAAGAAATATTTGATTAATATGAGTAACAAAGAAGTGTTTCCTTTAAGAAATCTCCGTTTAAGCGTTATTTTTTCACGTCCTAATCTCTAATGAATCTAAGTAATTTAATGTACACCTTTTTGCCAAATAAATAAACTTAAGTCAATTAAATGGTTTTTGTTCTTTATTTTAGTTGTAATTAACTTCCTTTTATTTTATTTTTCATTTAATCTTAAATTTTTCGGCTAATTCGAAAAAAAAAATAATTCTCAAAAAAAGTGATATGAGTAACAAAAAAGTGTTTCCTTTAAGAAATCTTCGTTTAAGCGTTATTTTTTCATGTCCTAATCTCTAATAAATCTAGGTAATTTAACATTTATTTTATTCCTAATTAACTCCTTTTATTTTTTTTTTCATTTATTCTTAAATATTCCGGCTAATTTGAGATAAAAATAATTCTCGAAAAAAATAAATATTTGATTATATAAGTAACAAAGAAGAGTTTTCTTTAAGCAATCTCCGTTTAAGCGTTATTTTTTATTCCTAATTAACTTCTTTTATTTATTTTTTTTTATTTAATCTTAAAAATTTTTTTTTTAATTTTTCGGCGAATTTGAGTTAAAAATAATTCTCAAAAAAAAGAAATATTTGATAGATATGAGTAACAAAGAAATAGTTACAACTTGAACAAGCGTTTCTTACTAATTTCCTCGTCAAATCATTGGTATTTTAGATAATTCAAAATTCGCACGACTTTTTTATCGCATTCTTTCCAAATTTTGGTATAAAAACCTCGTTTAGCACAAGCATTAATTAGTTTCCTTTAGTGCTTACATCTTTCAACAGTAAGTAATGTAAGGATTTGATTTTTATAAATCACTTATTCTAATTTATTTCTTTTAGTATTTTATGATTCCATTGTTGAAGAGGATGGCGAGGAACATGACCTCAATCAAGTTCATCTTAATTGCACTGGTTTTTTCGAACATTATTCTTATGGCGATTAATTTGCGATTGATTATTCGCTATATAGACCGTCTTATGCCTACGCACAAGGCATGTTACAAGTAAATAAATATCGCGTTTTGCAATAACTAGATGAATCACTCAATGTGAAAATAAAATGTTATTGTAAAAACAGTTATTCTTGAATTAATAAAAAATGAATTCTATTAATTGAAAATTTAGTTTTGTTTTTTATAAATACCCTAATATTAATTTATAATATAACGATATAATAAGTACCTCGTAATATGGCGGTGATATTCCAAAAGTTACATTCACAAACTAAAGTATGTTTAAATTTGATTACACACAGATCAACTATAAAAAAAATAAAATATTTTTTCATTACTAATAAAATATTTTAAATAATAAATCGTTCTGTAGAACATTTGTATAAACGATATACTACAAATAATCTAAAAAGGAGGTAACTAGTTTTTTATGTGGGTAAGTTCGAAAAAACGTTTTTATGCTCTATAATCGCAAGAAACGCCTGATTCTTACAACTGATGGTAATTCTTTTGATTTGTCATTTTTTGATTTATTTTCGAAATTTCGCTCCTCAATTTAGATATATCACTGTAATTTGAATAAAACAAGAAATTTCATCGCACAATTTATTTTTTAATTTCAAAAGTTTACCACCAATAATTAGGAAAATTCAAATATGCATCCATCCGGTCCAAGATAAATCTCGAAATATGACTAATTAAAGAGTATAGAAGAGAAGCTCTCAAATTATCTGTATTAGTCCTAAAAAATTTGAAGTGCAGATGAGCGAAGAGAGTGCTAGAGGGCGTATCTAAATCACCTAGATTTTCTGCAATTTCTTATTTTTACTAAAATACATTTTAATAATACCACGAAAATTAAGTAAACATATTTTACCGCAATATTTTTCAATGAGCCGCCACAAAGATGTCGATCGCTAAAGTGAGGGGCCTTGACTTTTTGCACGGACTTTAGATTCCACTCAATGATATAACTGAAGTTAAAAATAACAGATTTTTTATGAAATTTTTGTAAGCTGGATTTTAAGTCCTTTAATTTTTAGAAATTAGTTTCATTATATTTTTTGATTTTTATAATTACGCCTACGCATTTCATATTGTTTTTATATCGTCTTGTTCAGTCAAACGTGTTCGTCTTAAACTTTTAATTTTAGCATTGTCTCATATACATTTATTTTTAATTCTGCATTATTTTAACATTTTTAGAATTTTAATAACATTATCTCGGTTGTAATTTTTTAAAACTAGTTTTTTATGTGGGTAAGTTCGAAAAAACGTTTTTATGCTCTATAATCGCAAGAAACGCCTGATTCTTACAACTGATGGTAATTTTTTTGATTTGACATTTTTTGATTTATTTTCGAAATTTCGCTCCTCAATTTAGATATATTACTGCAATTTGAATAAAACAAGAAATTTCATCGCACAATTTATTTTTTAATTTCAAAAGTTTACCACCAATAATTAGGAAAATTCAAACATGCATCCATCCGGTCCAAGATAAATCTCGAAATATGGCTAATTAAAGAGTATAGAAGAGAGGCTCTCAAATTATCTATATTAGTCCTAAAAAATTTGAAGTGCAGATGAGCGAAGAGAGTGCTAGAGGGCGTATCTAAATCATCTAGATTTTCTGCAATTTCTTATTTTTACTAAAATACATTTTAATAATACCACGAAAATTAAGTAAACATATTTTATCGCAATATTTTTCATTGAGCCGCCACAAAGATATCCATCGCTAAAGTGAGGGGCCTTGACTTTTTGCACGGACTTTAGATCTATTTTAGGAATAGCGCACTCAAAATAAATTAATTCCACTCAATGATATAACTGAAGTTAAAAATAACAGATTTTTTAATGAAATTTTTGTAAGCTAGATTTTAAGTCCTTTAATTTTTAGAAATTAGTTTCATTATATTTTTTGATTTTTATAATTACGCCTACGCATTTCATATTGTTTTTATATCGTCTTGTTCAGTCGAACGTGTCCGTCTTAAACTGTTTAATTTTGAATTATTTTAACATTTTTAGACTATTAATAACATTGTCTCAGTTGTAATTTTTAAAACTAGTTTTTTATGGTTAGGGTAAGTTCGAAAAAGTGTTTTTATGCTCTATAATTTCAAGAAACGCGTGATTCTTACAACTGATGGTAATTTTTTTGATTTGACATTTTTTCATTTATTTTCGAAATTTCGCTCCTCAATTTAGATATATCACTGCAATTTGAATAGAACAAGAAATTTCATCGCACAATTTATTTTTTAATTTCAAAAGTTTACCACCAATAATTAGGAAAATTCAAATATGTATCCATCCGGTCCAAGATAAATCTCGAAATATGACTAATTAAAGAGTATAGAAGAGAAGCTCTCAAATTATCTATATTAGTCCTAAAAAAATTTGAAGTGGAGATGAGCGAAGAGAGTGCTAGAGGGCGTATCTAAATCATCTAGATTTTCTGCAAATTCTTATTTTTACTGAAATACATTTTAATAATACCACGAAAATTAAATAAACATACTTTACCGCAATATTTTTCATTGAGCCGCCACAAAGATATCGATCGCTAAAGTGAGGGGCCTTGACTTTTTGCACGGACTTTAGATCTATTTTAGGAATAGCGCACTCAAAATAAATTCCTTCCACTCAATGATATAACTGAAGTTAAAAATAACAGATTTTTTAATGAAATTTTTGTAAGCTAGATTTTAAGCCCTTTAATTTTTAGAAATTAGTTTCATTATATTTTTTGATTTTTATAATTACGCCAACGCATTTCATATTGTTTTTATATCGTCTTGTTCAGTCAAACGTGTTCGTCTTAAACTTTTAATTTTAGCATTGTCTCATATACATTTAATTTTAATTTTGGATTATTTTAACATTTTTAAACTATTAATAACATTGTCTCGGTTGTAATTTTTTAAAACTAGTTTTTTGTGGTTAGGGTAAGTTCGAAAAAACGTTTTTATGCTCTATAATCTCAAGAAACGCGTGATTCTTACAACTGATGGTAATTTTTTTGAATTGACATTTTTTGATTTATTTTCGAAATTTCGCTCCTCAATTTAGATATATCACTGCAATTTGAATAAAACAAGAAATTTCATCGCACAATTTATTTTTTAATTTCAAAAGCTTACCACCAATAATTAGGAAAATTCAAGTATGCATTCATCCGGTCCAAGATAAATCTCGAAATATGACTAATTAAAGAGTATAGAAGAGAAGCTCTCAAATTATTTATATTAGTCCTAAAAAAATTTGAAGTGCAGATGAGCGAACAGAGTGCTAGAGGGCGTATCTAAATCATCTAGATTTTCTGCAAATTCTTATTTTTACTGAAATACATTTTAATAATACCACGAAAATTAAGTAAACATACTTTACCGCAATATTTTTCATTGAGCCGCCACAAAGATATCGATCGCTAAAGTGAGGGGCCTTGACTTTTTGCACGGACTTTAGATCTATTTTAGGAATGGTGCACTCAAAATAAATTCCTTCCACTCAATGATATAACTGAAGTTAAAAATAACAGATTTTTTAATGAAATTTTTGTAAGCTGGATTTTAAGTCCTTTAATTTTTAGAAATCAGTTTCATTATATTTTTTGATTTTTATAATTACGCCTACGCATTTCATATTGTTTTTATAACGTCTTGTTCAGTCAAACGTGTTCGTCTTAAACTTTTAATTTTAGCATTGTCTCATACACATTTAATTTTAATTTTGGATTATTTTAACATTTTTAGACTATTAATAACATTATCTCGGTTGTAATTTTTTAAAACTAGTTTTTTATGGTTAGGGTAATTTCGAAAAAACGTTTTTATGCTCTATAATCTCAAGAAACGCGTGATTCTTACAACTGATGGTAATTTTTTTGATTTGACATTTTTTGATTTATTTTCGAAATTTCGTCGCACAATTTATTTTTTAAATTCAAAAGTTTACCACCAATAATTAGGAAAATTCAAATATGTATCCATCCGGTCCAAAATAAATCTCGAAATATGGCTAATTAAAGAGTATAGAAGAGAAGCTCTCAAATTATCTATATTAGTCCTAAAAAATTTGAAGTGCAGATGAGCGAACAGAGTGCTAGAGGGCATATCTAAATCATCTAGATTTTCTGCAATTTCTCATTTTTACTAAAATACATTTTAATAATACCACGAAAATTAAGAAAACATATTTTACCGCAATATTTTTCATTGAGCCGCCACAAAGATATCGATCGCTAAAGTGAGGGGCCTTGACTTTTTGCACGGACTTTAGATCTATTTTAGGAATAGCGCACTCAAAATAAATTCCTTCCACTCAATGATATAACTGAAGTTAAAAATAACAGATTTTTTAATGAAATTTTTGTAAGCTAGATTTTAAGTCCTTTAATTTTTAGAAATTAGTTTCATTATATTTTTTGATTTTTATAATTACGCCTACGCATTTCATATTGTTTTTATATCGTCTTGTTCAGTCGAATGTGTCCGTCTTAAACTGTTTAATTTTGAATTATTTTAACATTTTTAGACTATTAATAACATTGTCTCAGTTGTAATTTTTAAAACTAGTTTTTTATGGTTAGGGTAAGTTCGAAAAAGTGTTTTTATGCTCTATAATTTCAAGAAACGCGTGATTCTTACAACTGATGGTAATTTTTTTGATTTGACATTTTTTGATTTATTTTCGAAATTTCGCTCCTCAATTTAGATATATCACTGCAATTTGAATAAAACAAGAAATTTCATCGCACAATTTATTTTTTAATTTCAAAAGTTTACCACCAATAATTAGGAAAATTCAAATATGTATCCATCCGGTCCAAAATAAATCTCGAAATATGGCTAATTAAAGAGTATAGAAGAGAAGCTCTCAAATTATCTATATTAGTCCTAAAAAAATTTGAAGTGGAGATGAGCGAAGAGAGTGCTAGAGGGCGTATCTAAATCATCTAGAATTTCTGCAAATTCTTATTTTTACTGAAATACATTTTAATAATACCACGAAAATTAAGTAAACATACTTTACCGCAATGTTTTTCATTGAGCTGCCACAAAGATATCGATCGCTAAAGTGAGGGGCCTTGACTTTTTGCACGGACTTTAGATCTATTTTAGGAATAGCGCACTCAAAATAAATTCCTTCCACTCAATGATATAACTGAAGTTAAAAATAACAGATTTTTTAATGAAATTTTTTTAAGCTGGATTTTAAGTCCTTTAATTTTTAGAAATTAGTTTCATTATATTTTTTGATTTTTATAATTACGCCTACGCATTTCATATTGCTTTTATAACGTCTTGTTCAGTCAAACGTGTTCGTCTTAAACTTTTAATTTTAGCATTGTCTCATATACATTTAATTCTAATTTTGGATTATTTTAACATTTTTAGACTATTAATAACATTATCTCGGTTGTAATTTTTTAAAACTAGTTATTTATGGTTAGGGTAAGTTCGAAAAAACGTTTTTATGCTCTATAATCTCAAGAAACGCGTGATTCTTACAACTGATGGTAATTTTTTTGAATTGACATTTTTTGATTTATTTTCGAAATTTCGCTCCTCAATTTAGATATATCACTGCAATTTGAATAAAATAATAAATTTCATCGCACAATTTATTTTTTAATTTCAAAAGTTTACCACCAATAATTAGGAAAATTCAAATATGTATCCATCCGGTCCAAGATAAATCTCGAAATATGACTAATTAAAGAGTATAGAAGAGCAGCTCTCAAATTATTTATATTAGTCCTAAAAAATTTGAAGTGCAGATGAGCGAAGAGAGTGCTAGAGGGCGTATCTAAATCATCTAGATTTCCTGCAATTTCTTATTTTTACTAAAATACATTTTAATAATACCACGAAAATTAAGTCAACATATTTTACAGCAATATTTTTCATTGAGCCGCCACAAAGATATCGATCGCTAAAGTGAGGGGCCTTGACTTTTTGCACGGACTTTAGATCTATTTTAGGAATGGCGCACTCAAAATAAATTCCTTCCACTCAATGATATAACTGAAGTTAAAAATAACAGATTTTTTTATGAAATTTTTGTCAGCTGGATTTTAAGTCATTTAATTTTTAAAAATTAGTTTCATTATATTTTTTGATTTTTATAATTACGCCTACGCATTTCATATTGTTTTTATAACGTCTTGTTCAATCAAACGTGTTCGTCTTAAACTTTTAATTTTAGCATTGTCTCATATACATTTAATTTTAATTTTGGATTATTTTAACATTTTTAAACTATTAATAACATTGTCTCGGTTGTAATTTTTTAAAACTAGTTTTTTGTGGTTAGGGTAAGTTCGAAAAAACGTTTTTATGCTCTATAATCTCAAGAAACGCGTGATTCTTACAACTGATGGTAATTTTTTTGAATTGACATTTTTTGATTTAGTTTCGAAATTTCGCTCCTCAATTTAGATATATCACAGGAATTTGAATAAAATAATAAATTTCATCGCACAATTTATTTTTTAATTTCAAAAGTTTACCACCAATAATTAGGAAAATTCAAATATGTATCCATCCGGTCCAAGATAAATCTCGAAATATGGCTAATTAAAGAGTATAGAAGAGAAGCTCTTGAATTATCTATATTAGTCCTAATCAAATTTGAAGTGCAGATTTAGATACGCCCTATCTAAATCATCTAGATTTTCTGCAATTTCTTAATTTTACTAAAATACATTTTAATAATACCACGAAAATTAAGTTGATTAATCTGGAATATCTGAAGTATTAAAACTCAATTAAATTGATTTAAAGTAGTCTCAAAGTACTGCAAGTTTTGGATATTAGGAAAATAAACTCAAAACTTAGAAAGAAAAAATAAAAATATATATACATAAATATCAAATATATTTCCATCTAAAAAACCTCAAATCAAAAATTTATAATTTGTTAGTAGGATAATTTAAAGGAGCAATATGATTACATTTAGGTTTAAAATTCATTGTAAACACTTCATTATTGTATGGCGAACGATGCAAAATCCTATTTTGCACATTACTTGCAGGTAATTTGTCAACAAATGAAACTTGATCATTTGCTTCATCAATACTGCCTGGGTATAAGTCATCACCTAAAAATATAAGTTAGTATATTCGGTTGCATACATTATTTGAAAAAGGAACCAAATATATTACCTGGAAGGATTGAGAATAATCCATCTTTAGTATCAACTCTTGATGGGAAATATCTTTCAACGCCATGCACAGCCCTCTCTCCCGCAAATTTTAATAAGTTATCAATATCAAGGAAATTTCTCAATCTACAGATCTCATAAAATTGAGGTGGAGGTAGTAAAATTTCTTCATTCCTGTTTCTGGTGATGTAATCTGAAGGGGTTCCCCACTAAAAATTTTATTGCGCCTAAAATTGATTAAAATATTAAAGATAATATTTACTTCCAAATGTGAGACTTCCTTCTCTTCAGCATAAGCAGCTGGGGTTTGTTGGAAAGCTGTGAGGAAAAAAGCAGCATCAAAACGAATTGGTAAAGATGGTGGAGTTACCCAATTAGCCCATTCTTTAAGAGACCAAACATCAGGGTATATTTCAAATTTTCTACACATCTCGATAAATTTTTCTGGGTCATGATGTACTTTAAGTTGCCATTTCTTAATTTCAGGAAGATCTAAAATTTGATTTGAAACTTATTAATACAGTTTAATTAAACATTGTTTTTACCAATAAAAGACCCCCATCTAGCAATTCTTTCTTTGTAATTAATTTTATAACTTCTACAAATAAGAATGCCGCATTCCTCGAAAGTTTCGCGAATAGCCCCAATTCTTAATGAAAGAAATTTCGGGAGATCGACCTCGTTTGTGTCCTTGAATAGTTTAGGACGATTATCCTTGGGGTTAAGTTTATCGAAAGAGTCATACTTAAAACCGAATTCTTCATACAGTTTCAACCAATCTCTAGATACATCAGCCTTACAGATGGCGCCGCCTGGAAAGACATAGGTACCTGGCATAAAGCCAGACCTGGAGCTCCTCTTTATGGATAATAATTTGTAATTGAAATCGGATTGTTTTTTGGCCGGAGCAAACGCGGTCTTCGCCACCAAAATTATGCTGGCCGAGTCCCGCCACGGTTTTAAAGTAGGCCGCATCTCCGAACGATAAAATCAACGTACGGGAACACTTTAAACTTTGCAACTGTACATATTTTCAATTATTCTGTTTTTAGGTTAGGCACGCTCGGTCCGCTTCCGAGCAAAGTTCGAGACTGACGCGTTAAAGTTGAGTCCCGTAAAAAAAACTGACTCCGTAGATAACGTAATTGTATTAGCACTATTAGATATTGTATGTCGTTTACTTAAGAAGTAGTTCGAGAAATCTTTGGATTTATTGAAGGTTAACCTGTAACAAAGGTTTTAAATCAAAATTAATTAAGTTAACTTCTTTTAATTAACACAAAGAATTGCATTCATAATAATTAATTAGGGATGAGTTGAAATCGATTTGGTATTATCTGATTTTGTAATGATAAATAAATGAATGTAATGATTATATTTAATATAGTAAAGATAATTTATAGTATGCGTTCAGGCAATACAGTCTTGAACTTAAAATTTCTAGATTAGAAATATTTCTTCTTGTGTGACAGGCAATCTTAAGATGTAATGACGAGACGAGGTCGTTTGATACTCAACCCAATCCCAAGGAATACAGACGAAATAGCCTAACTTCCTTTCTCCTTAACTGGGTGGAAATGGTAATCGACCAATACCTTAGGAATGGAGAGCTTGAATAGAGTCAACATGCGTATCAAGAAGCAAAATCAATAATTACTGCTCTTCAAGATTTGATATTCAGGAGGCAATTGTAATCAAGCAAATAGCTCTATGTGCTTTCATAAACATAGAGGGCTTTTTGATAACACTTCCTATGAACCCATAGAGAATGCTTCATACGTAAAAATTATACATTGGTCAATAACAATGTTATGTTGCAAAGCCGGCAAATCACAGATAATTTTAGAGGCAAAAGGTACTTTATAGTTAATGACTCATAAAGTACTTTAATTTTTCCTGTGGTGCTTGGTTGTGGATGACTGAACAAACACAGAGTACTATAAAAGGGTGGGATACTCAACGGAGGATGTGATCAGAAAGACAAGAGACGAGATTGAAATGTGGGAACAGTTGGAGAGCACGGACAGGAATATGGATAAGCAGGTGATATGGGAGGGTCTACTAAAGTATTTGATAAGGGAGGGGATGAGGAGCGAAAGAGGCTGGTAGTCCTAGAATGCTATAGTATTTGCTTTTTCATAAAATTAACTTTAAGTATATGGTTAAAAATGCCATATACTTAAAGCTGATACTCCTATGGTTTATATTTCCTAGTTTTTGGAATAATGAATTCAAAGTGTACTCATTACGATGAAAATTCAAGAACTTATCAATCCAATCTAAGACAAGTCTAAATTCATGGTTAGATAAAAACTATGCGAGAGAGCTTACTAGAATAGTTCTAAATGGTCCTATAGGCATCTAAAATTGCGAATATGCTAAGAGTTTTTTAGAAGAAAACGTCAAAAAATTAAATAAACTAAAGTCCGTGCAAACAGTCAAGGCTCCTCATTTTATAAATCGATATCTTCGGAACCGCTCAATGAAAAGAATTGCCGTAAAGTCTGTCATAATCAGTGAACATTTTTGCGAATCTTATGTTAATTTGGAAATTGTCGGGTGTCTAATTTTTCTTTTATCGTAGTTAAGTCTCCTTAGTTGTCTTTGTCTACTTTGCGATTCTTTCACAAAAGATATTTGTCGAAAACTTTTCAAATTTGAACTGGTTATAAATTTATGTGTTCTTAATGTGAGTCATATTTTATTTTATCGATATTCCATGTATTTGCGCAGAAAATCGCGATTTGGTAGGATGCGATTATTTCGAAAACAACATGGCTGATTTCAACGTGATTTTTACCTAAATCTGTCAAATAATTTGGTTTATCGGATTGCGTTATCAATTTTTCAAAATTATAGCTCCCTCATTTTGTCGATTTAATGGAATTACAAATTTTAGAGAAGCAGACATAAGCAATGTAGGAGAGATGCTTACTATTTAATTTTGAATAATTGATAACGGAGTTTAATAAACGACATTATTAAAAACGCGAACAGCGAAACTAAATGCAATATCGATCAAATAAAATAAGAACACATCGTGTTAGCGTTTTAGCATTAATGCTTAATCGATTTTTTTTAAACGATTTTTGGAAACTGGTACTTTTTTCACTTAACTAGCAATAAAGGAAAAACCAAAAATCCGATATTTTCCCAATTATAGAACTATATTATGTGCAGAAATGTTTACGGATTGTAACATATTTGACCGCAATATTTTTCATTGACTCGCTACAGAGATATCGATCGCTAAAGTGAGGGGCCTTGACTTTTTGCACGGACTTTAGACCTATTTTAGAAATAGCGCACTCAAAATAAATTCTATAGCTCTATGTGCGTTCATAAACATAGAGGGCTTTTTGATAACACTTCCTACGAACCCATAGAGAATGCTTCACACGTAAAAATTATACACTGGTCAATAACAATGTAATGTTGCAAAGCCGGCAAATCACAGATAATTTTAGAGGCAAAAGGTACTTTATAGTTAATGACTCATAAAGTATTTTAATTTTTCCTGTGGTGCTTGGTAGTGGCTGACTGAACAAACACATTTACGAAAGGTGGATTTATGATTCAGAAATGGATCATGATGACCTGGTAATTACAATCAGAGGTAAGTATGATAAAATCGTAGCTAACCTAATACAGAAACCCGTACTACTTAGCAGCACTTATTCTCGTTCTCTCGGAGAAAGAAGCTGCAACTGATAACACCATTCGTTAAAGCCAAGACCTCGGCCCACGTAGCAATAATTATACCTATGGTCGCCTATGACTCACTGATTTGGTGGTCAAAAACAAACCATAAGACAACATAACAGCGGCTGGCACAAACACAAAAGCTAGCAAGTCTTAACATAACAGGTGCGATGAGATCTTGTTAGATTGCTGCACTCAAGCTGATGCAGGATTATTGGATCAGGAGTAGGTATAAGCATTAGTGGACCAAATTAAATTGCTACTCATAAAAAAAGCATCTATAAACAAATTTACAAATAGTTTGGCCGTCGTGAAGGCAATGCAGTATTTTACGTATGACTCGGCATTGATTAGAGACTATACCAGCAACCTGAAAGAATTTGGTAGGAGCAATGATACTATTTTATGGTAAATTCCAGGCCACAGAAATATTAAAGAAAATGAGATGAAAAATGTCTTTCATTGAACCCCAACCCAATTGTGAGGCCTCAAGGGTAGTCTCTCATTGGAAAGAACTTTCTGATCACAAACGAACAAAAAGTATGATAACTCCTTAGCAAAAGAAAATCCAAGAGGGTTTCTAACAACATTCTTGGGCTTCATGACCGACCCTTGCATTCTTCAAATAACGCCTTTTCCGTATTGGAGAAGCCAAGGATCAAACTTGTATGTATATATCATCTTGGTGAGTGAAACCTGGTTCAAGCCTTCCCTACATTCTCCTATGTTTACTCTTCCGAGCTATCGTCTGTTAAGAAATGATCGTGTGTTTTCTAGGGGGGGAGGTGTGGCTGCATATGTTAAAGATCACCTACAGGTTAACTCGATTGAGATGTCCGACGGATCCTCGCGAGTAATGGAATTCCTTTTGATTGAGGTTAAGTGTTTTAATACTAAACTACTATTGTTGGAAGCTAAGCTTGAAGTTAACAAATCTATCTATCATCCCTTCTCAGCCAACCCATCACCTTCCTTCGTCTGACTCTCTACTTGACTTGATCATCTCGTCTTGCACCGATAAGATTCTTGTTCACGGTCAGCTACCAGCTCTGCAATTTTCCAACCATGATCTTGTTTATTGTGCTGTCGAAGTACGAAATGTAGTTTGTCCGCAGCGTAGTCTATCTTACCGGGATTTCAAACATGTTAACCTTCAAGAACTCAACTCTGATGCACTGAGGATAGACTGGAAACCGTTATATCTTATGACGGACATTGATGCGAAAGTTAATTATTTTAATAACAAAGTAACATGTTTGTATGACAAACATGCTCCGATAAAGCAAAGGAGAGTGAAAAATTTTCCCGCTCCCTGGTTAACTAATGATATTAGGGGTCTCATGAGCGAACGTAATAAAGTAAAAGCGTTGTACAGACGTAACCCGTCAGTTAATAACTACAACTGTTCTCGATCTCTGCGTAACAGGTGCAATCACAAATGCAAAAATGCTAAAAAAAAATATTTTTATTGGAAATTATTTTCGTCGAAACCAACTACTTTCTGGAAGACCTTGCGATCTCTTGGCGTTACTGACTGCAAACTCACGCAATCCACGCCGGATCCTAACTTGTTGGCAAGCTATTTTGCCGAATCGCCGGTACCGCTTGACACTATTCAGAAAGCTACATTATCTCAAATCATTCGTGCATCAGGAAATGTGAGCATGGATGATACTCGTAGTTTTTCATTGACTATGGTTGACTCGGAGGTTGTTCGTGATGCTCTGACTCAAACCCGCTCTACTTGCTAAATTTTGCCAATACTGGATTCTGTTGTGCCTCCGCTGACCCATATTTTTAACTTCTCTTTTGAATCATCCTCCTTCCCATCTATATGGAAACATGCTCAGGTTGTCCCCATTCCCAGATTGAAGACTCCAATTTTGACTAGCGACTATCGTATAGTACTATTAGTAGTATCGTATAGTACTATTTCCGACGGGGTCATAGTACTACTACTTCCTTGATCAAGATTATGGATGATATAAGACTTGCCTGTGATAATCGTCGTATCACTATTTTGGTTCTACTTGATTTCAGCAAAGCCTTTGACTCTGTCGATTATGATCTTCTTCTTTCTATACTTTCATCTATTGGTTTTTCTTCCTCGAGTCTTTCATGATTTCAATCATATCTTTCGAATCGCACACTGTGTGTCCGTGCCAATTCAACCTTTTCCAATCGCTTTGAGCTTTCTTGTGGTGTGCCCCAGGGCAGTGATCTCGGTCCGTTGCCGTTTTCTATCTTCATTGATAGTGTCACCAAGGTTATTTCTTCAAATTTTCATCTTTACGCGGATGATCTGCAGATTTATACCGATACATCAGTTGATGACTTTCCTCAAGCTATTGAGCGAATTAATAATGATCTTGCTAGAGTATCTGAGTGGTCTAAACTATACGGTTTGAAACTCAATGTTAATAAGACCCAAGCCATAATTTTTGGTACAAATCCTTTGCGGAGCAGGGTGACTACTTTTGCTAGCTCGCAACTTCTACTTGGTGACACCGTCATTAAATTTTCGGATGTAGTTAAGAATCTTGGAGTTATGATGGACTCTGCACTGTCTTGGCGCCCTCAGGTTCAGGCTATTTGTAAGAGGGTTTACTCTTGTTTTCACTCCCTTCGTAAATTTAAGTGTTTTCTTCCTTCTTACATGTGACGCAACCTCTGTTATTCGCTCATTTTTCCGCATCTTGATTATGCGGATACGGTTTGTACTGACCTGTCGATATCCTTATGTAATAAACTCCAGAGACTACAAAATAATTGCATACGTTTTATATTCGATCTTGGAAAATATTGTCATATTACTCCTTACCGCAATAACTTACATTTGCTTACGTACGTAAACCGTCGGTCCTTCCGTGTGTTAACAAGTCTCTATAAGGTTATTCATACTCAAAGTCCACAATACTTGTTTAATAATTTTAAATTCCTATCGTCACACGAGCGTCCCACTCGTTCACAATCAGACTTAATACTTCTATTCCCAATACATCATACGAATATATACCATGGGTCGTTTACGTTGTGCGCCATATCCCTCTGGAATGGTCTCCCCATGGATATTAGAAACGCTCCAACCCTGTCATCTTTCAAGACTTGTCTTACACATTTCCTCTTCTCCCATCAAATTGCGATATTATAACAATTTACTTCCTTTTCTTCTCAGCTTCTTTTTTTCTATATTCCTTATTCACCTTCTTTCTCTGCTGCTTTGTTACTGTGTGAATTTCTTATAGTTTTCTTTTTCCTTTTTGTTGTCTTGTCGTTTATTGTTTTGCCGCATTAGTTAATTAATTACTATTCTGTACATCTGGTGGTATCATTGCAATTTAGTTTAGACTGGGTCGATTGGAAGATATCGTCTGTGGCGATAAATGGTTCCGTTTGTCAAAATTGAAGATTGAGTTTATAAGTAATTAAGTAATTGTAATTTTTTTTACTATTATTAGTTATTTTACTGATAATTATAACAATGTGCATTTTTTCCCTTTCTACTTGTTTTTCTTTCTTTTTTTTTTTTGACAATAAAGATTTATTTGAATTTGAATAAATACTCACCCTCTAAAGCTGCGTTTTGTGCGACAAAAATTTGAATATTTAAGGTTATCTAAGGTTATTTACAGTCATCTTAAATGGGGGTGTAATGTATTTAAGTTATCCAAGTTGTATTTTTCAAATTTAATTATATTTTAAATCTTGATCATTACATAATCGTGTTAAGTGAAATCATTAAGTGGTGTTAGACATAAAAAAGCTATTATTTTATCATAAATCTGTTTTAAATATATAATTATGTAATAAAAAATTAATGATAGGGGTGAATTGAGTGTTCAAAAACTTTTGAAAGTGTGTGTATATAAGGTGACCCCTTATTGGCGGGTTGTCGATCAGTGACGATGTAAAAGAGGCAAAACCCGTCCGGTGGCGCCATCCATCGGGCTCTTGGGGAACGAGAGCGGTTTGTGTAGCCCGCTCCAGTGGGGAATGTAAATGCGTGCGGTGCACGGGCACGGTGGACCCCAATTTTGTACACAAATAAGGGCTGCTCCCGGCTAAATAACGGCAAAACAGTGGACCGAGTGAAAGAAGTGAGCCCTAAAACGATTGTGGCGGTCAACAGGCGATCCGTGAAGGTGTTGATTCAACATTCTTCAGCTAAATACACGTACATTCTTTATGGACGATTTCAAAATGGAGTAGAACTAGTACTTGGCTATATGTTGTTTTGTTGCCCTACCATCACTTGAACAAGTTCATTTTTTGTGCCGGCCGCATCTGATGATAGTTTTCGGGCGAAACTCTGTGACCTCTCAAACGAACCTGTGCCATTAATTACAAAACAAATTACAAAAACAAAAAAACGGGGGCCTCCGTGGTAAACCTCCTCCAATGCCGGGATTACATGACCTCTCGCATTTCTAGTCTATCCCAGCATTCCAACTCGAAACGAACATCTATGTAAGGTAAGAAAGATATTTTCATTCAACTCACAAACCACTTCTTTTTAACTCTTCAACGTTTTCCTTTTATTTCTTTCTTTGCATTCTCATTACCATCCATTACCTGTGTTTTCACGTGCTCAACTTTCGCGGAATTGTTCTTTGTCTCTCTCAAAATCATATTTACACCTCACCTCTTATCATTTACATTCAAATCTACAAATAAAAACAAAAATGTTTTACACGTTTCGACCATTTAATCATCATCAACCTTTTTGTATACAACTAGTAATTTTACACGTTTCGATTATTTAACTCAAGAATATAAATTAACAAATCGTTGATTTTATGAAAAAAAAATCCGAGATTTTAAAAGTCTCGATATTAAAAAAAAATTTAAATAAGAAATTCAAAATTTCTATTTAAATTTAGTCTCTAAATTTAAATAGAAATTTTGAATTTCTTATTTAGATTTTTTTTTCTGTTATATTTCCCTTAATCTACATAAATTTATTTTGTTACAATTGGATAAGTCCATGGACGATTTTTAGTATTACGTGTGAGTGTTGGGTGCTGATAAAAAAAACTGAATTGTGAATAGACTGATTAGGCCTGAAAAAGTCTGAAAAAAATCAAAATATCATACATACTCCCCGAAAAAACGTTCGTAGCAGATACCGGCACTAAATTCGGAAGAATAAGCACGAATAGCACGTTAAAATAAAAAAATTGAAAACGTTAATTTCAATCCAGATAAAACTAAACAATTTTATGTGGGTGCTTTTTTTGGAAGCATTTTTAGTCTTTTAAAAGCAATATAGGGGGTGGTAATAAATCTTTTTGAGGCAGTTTAAGTCTTCTGGAAACATTTCAAGTATTTTGATAGTATTTCAAGCCTTGAAAGCTTTAAAAATCTTTTAGAAGCAGTATCAAGTGTTCTGGATGCATTTCAAGTTAATTAGTGTTAATTTCAATCCAGATAAAGCCATCAACAATTTTATGTGTATTCTTTTGGAAGCATTTCTAATCTGCGAGAAGCAATATCAACTTTTTTAGAAGCAATATTTAACATTCCAGGGTAGTAATAAATTTTCTTGAGGCAGTTTAAGTCTGCTGGAAGGGTTTCAAATATTTTGATAGCATTTTTTGATAGTCTTGAAAGTATTTTAAATTTTCTAGAAACAGTCAGTGTCAATTTTTCTTGATGTATTTCAAATCTTTTAGAAGCAATATTAAATTTTCTAAAAGCAGTATCAGGTCATCCAGGGGCAATAGTAAGTCTTGTAGAAGCAGTTAAAGTATTGTGGAAGCGTTTCAAGTGTTCTAGAAGTAATATCAAGTCTTCTAAAAGCAATATCAAGTTTTCTAGAAGATGTATCAAGTCTTTCAAAGGCAGTAATAAATCTTCTTGAAGCAGTTCAAATCTTCTGGAAGCAGTTCAAATCTTCTGGAAGCATTTGAAGTCTTTTGGAAACATCAAGTCTTTTGAAAGCATTTCATATCTTCTAGAAGCAATATCAAATTTTCTAAACGCAGTATCAAGTCATCCAGGGGAAATAGTAAGTCTTGTAGAAGCAGTTAAAGTATTGTGGAAGCGTTTCAAGTGTTCTAGAAGCAATATCAAGTCTTCTAGAAGCAATATCAAGTCTTCTAGAAGCAATATCAAGTCTTCTAGAAGCAATATCAAGTCTTCTAGAAGCAATATCAAGTCTTCTAGAAGCAATATCAAGTCTTCTAGAAGCAATATCAAGTCTTCTAGAAGCAATATCAAGTCTTCTAGAAGCAATATCAAGTCTTCTAGAAGCAATATCAAGTTTTCTAGAAGAAGTATCAAGTCTTTCAGAGGCAGTAATAAATCTTCTTGAAGCAGTTCAAGTCTTCTGGAAGCATTTGAAATCTTTTGAAAACATCAAGTCTTTTGAAAGCATTTCATATCTTCTAGAAACAATACCAAGTTTTTGGAAAGCAGTATCAAGTCATCCAGGGGCAATAGTAAGTCTTGTAGAAGCAGTTAAAGTATTGTGGAAGCGTTTCAAGTCTTCTAGAAGCAATATCAAGTCTTCTAGAAGCAATATCAAGTTTTCTAGAAGAAGTATCAAGTCTTTCAGAGGCAGTAATAAATCTTCTTGAAGCAGTTCAAGTCTTCTGGAAGCATTTGAAGTCTTTTGGAGTCATCAAGTGTTTTGAAACCATTTCATATCTTCTAACCTCCTCCAATGCCGGGATTACATGACCTCTCGCATTTCTTGTCTATCCGAGCATTCCAACTCGAAACGAACATTTATGTAAGGTAAGAAAGATATTTTCATTCAACTCACCAACTACTTCTTTTTAACTCTTCAACGTTTTCCTTTTATTTCTTTCTTTGCATTCTCATTACCATCCTTTACCTGTGTTTTCACGTGCTCAACTTTCGCGGAATTGTTCTTTGTCTCTCTCAAAATCATATTTACACCTCACCTCTTATCATTTACATTCAAATCTACAAATAAAAACAAAAATGTTTTACACGTTTCGACCAATCATCATCAACCTTTCTGTATACAACTAGTAATTTTACACGATTCCACTATTTAACTCAAGAATTTAAATCAACAAATCGTCGATTTTATGAAAAAAAAAAATATTAATCCGAGATTTTAAAAATCTCGAAATTAAGAAAAAATTTAAATATTGTCAAATTTAGAGAGATTAATAATAATCTTAATATATTTTTTGAATTTCTTATTTTGATTTTTTTTCTGTTATATTTTTCTCATTCTACACAAATTTATTTTGTTACAATTGGATAAGTCCATGTACGTTTTTTGGTATTACGTATGAGTGTTGGGTGCTGATAAAGAAAACTGAATTGTGAATAAACTGATTAGGCCTGAAAAGGTCTGAAAAAATCAAAATATCATATGTACTCCCCGAAAAAACGTTCGTAGCAGATACTGGCACTGAATTCGGAAGAATAAGCACGTTAAAATAAAAAAAATGGAATTGTTAATTTCAATCCAGATAAAACTATAAACAATTTTATGGGGGTGCTTTTTTTGGAAGCATTTTTAGTCTTTTAAAAGCAATATAGGGGGTGGTAATAAATCTTTTTGAGGCAGTTTAAGTCTTCTGGAAACATTTCAAGTATTTTGATAGTATTTCAAGCCTTGAAAGCTTTAAAAATCTTTTAGAAGCTGTGTCAAGTGTTCTGGATGCGTTTCAAGTTAATTTGTGTTATTTCAATCCAGATAAAGCCATCAACAATTTTATGTGTATTCTTTTGGAAGCATTTCTAATCTGCTAAAAGCAATATCAACTTTTTTAGAAGCAATATTTAATATTCCAGGGGTAGTAATAAATTTTCTTGAGGCAGTTTAAGTCTGCTGGAAGGGTTTCAAATATTTTGATAGTATTTTTTGATAGTCTTGAAAGTATTTTAAATTTTCTAGAAACAGTGTCAATTTTTCTTGATGTATTTCAAGTCTTTTAGAAGCAATATCAAATTTTCTAAAAGCAGCATCAGGTCATCCAGGGGCAATAGTAAGTCTTGTAGAAGCAGTTAAAGTATTGTGGAAGCGTTTCAAGTGTTCTAGAAGCAATATCAAGTCTTCTAGAAGCAATATCAAGTCTTCTAGAAGCAATATCAAGTTTTCTAGAAGAAGTATCAAGTCTTTCAGAGGCAATAATAAATCTTCTTGAAGCAGTTCAGGTCTTCTGGAAGCAGTTCAAATCTTCTGGAAGCATTTGAAGTCTTTTGGAAACATCAAGTCTTTTGAAAGCATTTCATATCTTCTAGAAGCAATATCAAATTTTCTAAAAGTAGTATCAAGTCATCCAGGGGAAATAGTAAGTCTTGTAGAAGCAGTTAAAGTATTGTGGAAGCGTTTCAAGTCTTCTAGAAGCAATATCAAGTCTTCTAGAAGCAATATCAAGTTTTCTAGAAGAAGTATCAAGTCTTTCAGAAACAGTAATAAATGTTCTTGAAGCAGTTCAAGTCTTCTGGAAGCATTTGAAGTCTTTTGGAAACATCAAGTCTTTTGAAACCATTTCATATCTTCTAGAAGCAATATCAAATTTTCTAAAAGCAGTATCAAGTCATCCAGGGGCAATAGTAAGTCTTGTAGAAGCAGTT
This sequence comes from Onthophagus sagittarius, assembly GCA_036711965.1. Classification (NCBI taxonomy): domain Eukaryota; kingdom Metazoa; phylum Arthropoda; class Insecta; order Coleoptera; family Scarabaeidae; genus Onthophagus; species Onthophagus sagittarius. The sequence goes on along the minus strand of JASERS010000007.1, from coordinate 10,591,860 downwards.
AAAGTATTGTGGAAGCGTTTCAAGTCTTCTAAAAACAATATCAAGTCTTTTAGAAGCAATATCAAGTTTTCTAGAAGAAGTATCAAGTTTTTCAGCGGCAGTAATAAATCTTCTTGAAGCAGTTGAAGTCTTCTGGAAGCAGTTCAAATCTTCTGGAAGCATTTGAAGTCTTTTGGAAACATCAAGTCCTTTGAAAGCATTTCATATCTTCTAGAAGCAATATCAAGTTTTCTAGAAGCAGCATCCACTCTTTTATGGGCAATAGTAACTCTTCTGGATGCAGCTCATGTCTTTTTGGAAGCAGTTCATGTCTTTTTGGAAGCAAACAAGTCTTTTGGAAGTATTTCAAGTCTTTTGAAAGCATTTTGAATCTTCTAAAATCAGTGCATTGTTCATGTTTTTTCTATAATACCTGCCAAATTGTTGTAAAGTTAGCAAAATTAACACCGAATTTTGTTTCATTATGTTTTGAAAAAAATGACACTGACGTTTATTTCAGCTGTCATTATTTAAAGTCAAAAGTAATAAAATTAAAATAAATAGTAAAAGCCGGCATATTTATATGGGTAATACTTCATTTAAAACTTTAAAGATCTTCCTCTATTTATCATAAATCTCGAAGAATTAGGAAGATTGATTGATTCGGAAGGTAATTTTTTTATTTTTTTAACCTCAACTATTTAGTTACTGAAATAGTTACTAAAAACCAGAAAAACAACATAAATTTTAGGGATCCTAGGTGATACCAACAAAAACCCTAAAAAAATTAACTTGCTAGATATTAACAAATCACCTACGAAAAATTACAACATTTTTAATAACAATATAAATTAAATATAATTAAATTAAATAATTTTCAATTAATTTGTGGTTTTGCTACAATTTAATAAAAAGAACGTTGTTATTATTTTATTTTTATGATTTAACTTTTTTTTTAATTTTTTCTTTATAATGTCAAATAATTACACCACTAAAGTAATTTTTTATTGAGAGTTAATAAATTGCGTTATTATTATTAAGATAGAGTCTTAAATTGTCTCTCCACAAATATAATTTTCTTTTTAAATTTAAATAACTAATACAATTCACAAACAATGAATGTTATAAATACTAAATATCGCAAATTAATATCATGTAGTCAAGAATTAACAAAATTTACAATTTTGAATATGTAATTATGACATCAATCTCCAACAAAATGTTTATTTGTATTTAATACATTAAAACAACGTTTCGGGAATTTTTCCCATCATCAGGTTTATAAGTATCATATTTTATTTGTCAATTTTAATACAATTGAACGTTTTTTAATTTTAATATAATTTTTTTTGAATTACACATTTTGTGACAATGAAACATTGTAAAAGATTTTGGAACGTGGCAAAATATATGATTCAAAAAAAAATTATTAATTAAAATTAAAATATAAACCTGATGATGGTACCAATTCCCGAAATGTATTAAATATAAATTAATATTTTGGAGGAGATTGATGTCATAATTATATATTTAAAATAATAAAAAGATTGAATATACAGGATAAGAAAAAAATTGTTATATTATATTGACAACCCGATATTCAACCCCATTTGAAATACAAGTTTAATGGCAAAGTTTAATATTTTGAAGTTGAGAATTAACAAAAGCTGCTTATAAACAGTATCAAGTCTTATGGAAGCATTTCTAGTCTTTCAGAACCAACATCAAGTTTTCTGGAAGTAGTATTAAGTCTTCCAGCAGCAGCAGTAAATTTTCTGGAAGCAATTCCAGTCTTCTGGAAGCATTTGAAATCTTCCGGAAATATTTCCGGTCTTATGGAAACAATATCAACTTTTTTAGAAGAAAGTATTTCAAGTTTTCTGGGAGTATTTCAAGTTTTTCAGAATTTGATTCGACTCCTCTAAACTTAATTAGTGCATATTTCAATAACAGGTCGCAGCCGATTGTTATTGATAGGGTGGTTTCATTATTCTGGGATAATTTTGTTCCCCATTTGCACAGCTCAACTTTTTGATCGAATAACGCAGTTGGTTTCACCCCTCTGAATGACGAGAGGCTGTTCTTCGCATCAATATTGATCTCGATTGTGTTTACTGCACACTGGCTGAGGATTAATCCTGATAAATCGGTGGTTATGATTTTTAGGAACACAAAATTCATTTCAAGTGTTGCTCGGTCTTTTGATATTGTCATTAATAATACCTATAACTGAAAGTCATTAAAATCTTGGTTTAGAAATTGATTATTTTTTCTGTATATGTCATATGGAAGCATTTGAAATCTTCTGGAATCATCAAGTTTTTGGAAGTATTTCAAGTTTTTGAAAGCATTTCATGTCTTCTAAAAACAATATCAAGTTTTCTAGAAGCAGTATCCAGCTTTCTAGAAGCAGTATCAACTGTTCCATAGGCAATACTAACTCTTCTGGATGCAGTTCATGTTTTTTGGAAGCAGTTTATGTCTTTTTGGAAGCATTTCAAGTCTTTTGAAAGCATTTCGAATCTTCTAAAATCAGTGTAAAATCATTCATTTTTTTCTATAATACCTGCCAAATTGTTGTAAAAATTTAGCAAAATTAACACCGAATTTATTATTACGTTTTGAAATAAATGTGACACAGACGTTTCTTTCAGCTGTCATTATTCAAAAAGTCAAAAGTAATAAAATTAAAATAAATAGTAAAAGCTGACATATTCATATAGGTAATACTTCCTTTCAAGCTTTAAAGATCTTCCTCCATTCATCATAAACCTCGAAATTAGAAAATTAAAAAAAAATAATAAATATCAATAAATCAACAAAACAGGAAGATTGATTGATTCGGACGGTAATTTTTTAGTTTTTTAACCTCAACTATTTAGTTAATTAAAAATGAGAAAACAACATAAATTTTGCAGGGATTCTAGGTAATACCAATAGAAACCCTAAAAAATTAACTTAATTATTATTAACTTTACTATTATAGAAAAAAATGAAGTATATGTTGTTACAAATATTAGCAAATCACCTACCAAAAATTACATCATCTTTAGTAGCAATATTTTCAATTAATTTGTGGTTTTGCCACAATTTAATAAAAAGAACGTTGTTATTATTTTATTTTTATGATATAGCATTAATGAATTATAATTCCTCTTTTTTAATTTTTTCTTTATAATGTCAAATAATTACACCACTAATGTAATTTTTTATTGAGAGTTAATAAATTGCGTTATTATTATTAAGATAGAGTCTTAAATTGTCTTTCCACAAAAATAATTATCTTTTTAAATTTAAATAACTAATACTATTCACAAACAATAAATATTATAAACACTAAATAAAGCTGAATAATTTTTTTAATTTTAATTTATTTTTTTTGAATAACATATTTTGTCATAATGAAACATTGTAAAAAATTTTTAAACGTAATAAAATTTTTTATTCAAAAAACATTAATATTAAAAGACGTTCAAAGGTATTAAAATTGATAAAAAAATATGATATTTATAAACCTTTAATTAATGATGGGAACAATTTCCGAAACGTTGTTTTAATCTATTAAATACAAATAAATATTTTGAAGGAGATTGATGACATAATTGTATATTCAAAATAATAAAAAGCTATATTTTAAAAATTAGCTATATTTTATTGATGACCCCGTATTAGACTCTAAAATAAAAGTTTAATGGCGGAGTTTATTGTCCCATAATAATTGACCGATATGGTGAAAATTTAAGTCCCAAAATGGTTTTACTGCGCTTGAATGAGTTTTGATCAGTCCAGATTTAATGCTTCTGTGAAATGTGCTCTTTGAAATTCCAATGGAATATGCAAGTGATCGGATATTTCTGCGGCGATGAATCGGTATCTTTTTTATTTTTTCTATATCTACGATTTTTCGTTTCTTGCCGAATCTTCCAGATTTTCGAGATTTATATTCGCGCTTACCGCTCCTCCGATACAGAATATCAGCTGCATCCTTGCTTAAATTTACCATTTACACTTACTTCTAGCAAATAATGGTATACATTTTGACGGTTAGGTCTTTTTCGTTGAGGTACAACTTCTAAAACTCCTCGACAGTCCATTATGTGACCACTCCGGTACTTTTAGAAATAACAAGACGATGTATGATTTATGAATCACTACTCAAAAGATAAGTAGACGTGTTTAAATCTTTTGACAACATTCATGTGTCAGTTTTGATTTAAGTCACTTGATGGAATATGCCAAAATCGGACACTTATTATGGGGCCGATTGTTATTGATAGGGTGGTTTCATTATTCTGGGATAATTTTGTTCCCCATTTGCACAGCTCCACTTTTTGATCGAATAACGCAGTTGGTTTCATCCCTCTGAATGACGAGAGGCTGTTCTTCGCATCAATATTGATCTCGATTGTGTTTACTGCACACTGGCTGAGGATTAATCCTGATAAATCGGTAGTTATGATTTTTAGGAACACAAAATTCATTTCAAGTGTTGCTCGGTCTTTTGATATTGTCATGAATAATGAATCTTGATGAATCTTTTATTCAAGAATTAACAAAATTAGCTGTAAGCAGTATCAAGTCTTCTGGATGCATTTTTAGTTTTCCAGAAGCAATATTAAGTTTTTTAGGAGCAATTCAAGTCTCCTAGGAGGATTTGAAATCTTTTGGAGGTATTTCAAGTCGTTTCAAAAAACTTTTAAATGATCTAGAAGCAATATCAAGTTTTTTGAAAGTAGTTTAAGTGTTCTGGAAATCAACTCTATTTCAACTCTTTTAGAAGTATTTCAAGTTTTTTGAAAGTATTTCGCATCTTCTAGAAGCAGTATTAAGCCTTATGAAAGCATTTCAGATCTTATGAGAACAATATTAAGTTTTCTGGAAGCAGTGTCAAGTCTTCCAGAAGCAGTATCAAGTCTTCCAGGAGCAATAGTAAATCTTCTGAAAGCCGTCCAAGTCTTTTGGAAACAGTTTAACTCTTGTGGAAGTATTTCAAGTCTTCTGGAAACAATTCAAGACTTTTTTAACTATTCCAAGTCTTCTGGAAGTATTTCCAATCTTTTAGAAACAGCATGAGTGTTCTGGAAGCATGTCAGGTTTTCTGGAAACAATATCAAGTTTTCTAGAAGCAACAACAAGTTTAGCAGGAGAAGTAGCAAATCTTCTGGAAGTAGTTAAAATCTTCTAGAAGAATTTCAAGCCTTTTAGAAGTATTTAGAAATTTAATAAACTTCTGGAATTCCAATCGGGTTTTAAAATAAGTTTTAGTACTAAGTACTATTTGAATGATGGCGTTTATGGATATTTTTTGCTGTGAATTATACCATTCTATTGCCAATCCTTGACAATAGAATGTTTCGTCAAGTTTTGTAAAATCAATTGACTTTGATTCGACTGCTCTAAACTTAATTAGTGCACATTTGAATCACAGGTTGTTGATGAGAACGAAATTGTACCAGAATAAGAAAACCGCTTATCAGTTCATCTTTTGAGTATGTTTACGCGGATGATGCGCAGTTGGTTCCTCCTTTTATCCCTCTGAATGGGGGAAGGTTGTTCTTCGCATCAATACTGATCTCGTTTTTGTTTATGGGATTTCTATTGCACACTGTCTGAGGATTAGAAAATTGATAAATTGACTGCCATCTTTAGGAATAAAAAATTCACTTCATTTGACAAAAAGATATCAAGACATAAAAGTCTTGATTTGGAAATTGATGGTTACTCAGGTTACTTTTTCTGCATGACGCGTGCAGAAAATTTCTGCGACCCGCACTTACCAATAGATGTTAAGAGGATGCTATGTGATTGTCTTGTTTTGTCTCAATTTAATTATATAGTTCCTGTATACCATCCATTGTTAACTACTTTTGATTCAAATAGAATTCAAAAAGTAGTTTATGACATACGAAAATATGATAAGATTTTTTCTGTCTATGAGGAACTGATGTTGAGCAGGATTCTAAATTATTTCTATAGAAAGATTAAGTTCAGATGTAACGTTCATAATAGATTAACTAGGGATATTTCCTTAATTTCTCCACCTATCCGTCATGTTTGAGACAATCATGGTCATTATCAAATAATATCTAATCACTTCTAAGTAATGGTAAATTTCTGTAAATAGTATTTGGTTTTCTGCAAATAGTTTTGAAGCCAAATCAATAAATATTAAGTATTTTGGAAGCAGTACCTAAAATTCTGCACGTAACATGACTTATTAACGATTTTTAGTCTTCTGAATTAAAAATATTGACTTTTGTAAGACAAAACTAATCATGGTCATTATCAAATAATATCTAATCACTTCTAAGTAATGGCGAACTTTCTGTAAACAGTATTTAGTTTTCTGCAAATAGTTTTGAAGCCAAATTAAGAAATATTAAGTATTTTGGAGGCAGTACCTAAAATTCTGCACGTAACATAACTCTTATTAACGATTTTTAGTCTTCTGCACTAAAAATTTGGACTTTTTCAAGATAAAACTAATCATGGTCATTATCAAATGATATCTGATCACTTCTAAGTAATGGCTAAATTTCTGTAAATAGTATTTGATTTTCTGCAAATAGTTTTGAAGCCAAATCAAAAAATATCTAGTGTTTTGGGGGCAGCATTTAATATTCTGCACGTATCATTACCCTTATTAACGATTTTTTATCTTCTGCACTAAAAATGTGGACCTTTGCAAAATAAAACTAATCACGGTCATGATCAAAAGATATTTAATCAATTTTAAGTGTTTGTTAACATTCTGTAAATATTGTTTGGTTTTCTGCAAATAGTTTTGAAGCCTAATCAAGAAGTATTAAGTATTTTGGAAGCAGTAACTAAAATTCTGCACGTAACATGACTCTTATTAACGATTCTTAGTCTTCTGTAGTAAAAATGTGGACTTTTTCAAGATATAACTAACCATGGTCATTATCAAATAATATTCAATCACTTTTAAGTAATGGCTAACTGTCTGTAAATAGTGTTTGGTTTTCTGCAAATAGTTTTGAAGGCAAATCAAGAAGTATTAAGTATTTTGGAAGCAGTAAGTAAAATTCTGCACGTAACATGACTCTTATTAACGATTTTTAGTCTTCTGAACTAAAAATGTTGACTTTTGCAAAATAAAACTAATCATGGTCATCATCAAATGATATCTGATCACTTCTAAATAATGGCTAAATTTCTGTTAATAGTATTTAATTTTCTGCAAATAATTTTGAAGCCAAATCAAGAAATATTTAGTGTTTTTTAAGCAATATCTAATATTCTGTATATAATATGACTCTTATTAATGGTCCCATTTCTTCATCTCAATCATGGATAATGCCCAAATGATGTTTGAGACGATCTTAGGTCTTCGTTAAAAGAAGATTTATGTTGTTTTTCAACCGAACTTGTTTTTGTTCTGCCAGGTGAATTTTTCTATCATCACAAATAGAAAAATTTATTAACCTCCTTAAGATAGAGATTTTTAAAATTAAAACCAATACCAACTTCTTCTAATAACGTCCAAAAAACCTTCATGCATAAACATCCGAACAAATCAAATTTCGTGTTTGTTAGATTTGATCGCATAAAGCCACCTTTATCACCTACATTCGAAGAACCGTTAGATCCGAAAACATTCATAATCTTAGAGAAAAATCAACAAGATCACACAAACATCAACAACAAAATATGTTCGGTATCAGGAGATAAATTTTTAAAAGCAACTTTAAACGTGCTTAATTTATTTTTTTGAATTTCCTATTTAATTTTTTTTGTCGTATTTCCCTCATTCTATATAAATTTATTTTATTGTAATTGGAGAATTCTATAGGCGCCGGTTTTTGAAAATACGTATGAGTGCTGGAAAAAAAGGCTGGATTGTGAATAGACTGAATTGGGTCTGAAAAGGTCTGATAAAATTCAAAATATCATACGTGCTCCCAACAAAAACGATTTTGGCACTGAATTGGAATGAATAAGCACAATAGTATATTGAAATTTAAAAAATTAATTGAAAATATTAACTCCAATCCAGATAACACTATTAATAATTTTAATTTAATGTTGTCTATTTTATTACTATAATGTTTAAGTATAAAACAAATTATTTGAACGTAGTATTATGTTTTATTTAGATCTCGACCGGTTTCGGCTGGGAGTCATCGTCAGATGACTCACCGCAGTAAGACAAAATAAATAGATTTTGCATTAGTTAAAAATTACGAAATACATCAAACAGTGAAATAAAAATGTTGTTACCAGAATACATATTAAAATTTAAAAGACATAAAAAATGTCATTCCGCAATTCTATAGCATAGAAGCATAAAATATGCCAAAGTAAATTGTTCTGACGTCCTCGCTACCAATTAATTATCTCACCCTTCTAATTTAACGACTGTATCTGTTACAAAGTAATTCTATGTGGTCATACCAAGTAAGAAAACTGTCCAGAATGACACCCAAATATTGCACCTTTTTCCTTAGAACTCGTGATGAATTCGATTAGTTGTCAAGTAGATGTTGGAGTTTTCACAATTAGTAATAAATTTTCTATAAAAAAATAGTTAGATATAAATGTAGAAGTCCTTATTGTATCATTCGTAACAATGAGAGTAAAATAATCAATACTAATGGGGAAGTCATTAATATAAGGTTTGTTTGAGCAAAAAATTACTTATTAATTTGAATTCACAGTTCAAACAGTAAATATCTGATAGGTTGCTTATAAAATACACTGTTCGCTTAATTATAGCTTCTAAGGAACTTATACTAATGTTAAACATATTAACTACATCTCAGAAAGAAGTCGTTTAATGACCAATTAACCATAGATAGATATTAATAAATGTTCTTTTTCTATTAATTTTCTCTTCGGTAACTACTCTACTCAACCGGAAATGTTCCATAAATTTTTAGTTGCTATACTGTTATTTCGTAATGCCATAACTTGGGGCGAAATTGAACATACCGGGTAAATTCGAACAATGGAAGGCATTTTATTTTATTTTGTTATAAAGAACTGTATTATTTTAACACGCAACGATAAAAGTCGTAGAAGAATTGTATCAAGAATTCACCTCCTAGGTCGGCTTCACTTTATATATTACGTAAATCTTATATAGTTGAACAGTATATTAATTATCAACAAACGCTCATATCAGTACACAATTCATCAACGATTTTTCGAATGTTAGGTAATTGTAAAAACTATACCCAACCAATACCAAACTAGTTCTAAATTCTGATCGAACACAAAACTGATAAACGGAAAAGTTAGAATTACTGAATTTGCAAATTAATTTTACCACTGCTCGAATAAAATCGATAATAAAGAATAAGATTTACTTCAATTTTAATATCTTTTATTCAATTGATTCCATTCTACTATTTGGGAACCGCTTTCAAGATATGATTTAATAAGATTTAGTGTAACTCATATCTTACTCAAAAAAAAACGCATGGTTTAGTCAATGTTTTTGAAAGGTCATGAAAATGTGCTAGACAGTTTTCTTCACTTTCAAAATGATCGTAAACTCGTCAATTATGCTCGAACGGCGTATATTGCTCTTCAGTGAAATACTTACTCTTATCATAATGTTTTGTTATTCGCAGTGACATGATTTTTCGAAAATCTTATCACTCCGATCATGTAACTCGTATCACTAGGTTTGTTATTATTCATATTATCGGAGGATCTATCTATAGTACCCCAGCAAATCTTTCATTCACTATAATATACTTAAGATGTCATGGTAGGATTCACGCAGTTGCCGTAAATATAATGTATATCCCCCAACCCCTGTAAATTGTCTCAATTTTAAAGTCCTCCTGGGGAGCGCTGAACCCCAGTGTGTGTTGCAAGTGATTATTTTCATTGCGTTGACAATAGTTTTTGGTGGAGTATTCATATTTTATGAGTGATATATTTTAAGGTTACTACATATATTATATTTGGGTAAACATTTATAACAGTTTCCGCATTTTCAACAGCAATTTTCTGAGTACGAAATGGCGTCCACTTCTTGGGAAATGAAGTGCCTCTTGAACGAGCAAAATAGTAGCAAAAAGTATCCAAAAGAAAACGAGCAGCCATGTCAATGAACCGTTTTGATTTCTTAACTTTGCTTGAGATTTAATAATAAAGAAACTCGAAATATCAGAAAGGAAACCAAATTCGAAATTTCGTAAGGACCAAATTTCGCCCTTACGAAACTTGGGAAATGTTTATTTCACGTTGCAAAGATCTTTATACATCACCTTAATACTGCATTATCAATCAAGAACTAATGGCTTATAGACGTAAGTATGCATTCCGCATTTAAGCCTGATAAATACGGCATTAAATTCCTTATTCTCAAAGATACAAGAACTTGGTATATGTTGAATGCAATACCATGTACAAGAAAAATGTTAATAAGTAATAATGAGCCAACCCAACCCAACCCAACCCTCGTATTATGTCAGAAAATTGTCAGAACCAGAATTATATGTGCATTCTAAATGCAGTAAGAAATATTCTGGAAGCATTTCAAGCCTTCTAGCAGCAATATCAAGTTTTCTGGAAGCAGTATTAAGACTTTTAGAAACAGTATTACGCAGGGTGCAAATAAATTATAATGTTTATAAAAAAATTTAAAATAGTGATTCATCGTATTTTAAAAAATTATGGTTATTTATTTTTTTTTTTAATTTTTAGATTAAAGATGTGGTAATAAATTTTTGGATCAATTTTGATCATTCATAACTCAAAAACAAAATAGTTCCGAAGTGTGTTTTTGGTGTGAATATATTTTAAGGATTAATTAACGATGTGGAAAAGCATAATCCATAACCAGTTATAACCTTGATATGAGAAAATTGCAGGAATACAGCAAAAATGTTCAAAAAATCATAATTTCGAGTTTTTAGCAAAAAAATCAACCACAACTCAAAAACTAAAACCAGATTAATCCATAACCAGATAAAACTAAAAGATAAAATTCTGGGGGAATTGTCAAAAATCTCAGAAAGTCGTCATTTTTTTGTGGAATTAAATTTCCTCACCTACCTGCTTATGTTTAGAAACCGTACGTTTTGACATTATTTTTTGACATTTTATCCAATTAGAATCTACTTTCTGTACCAGCGATAAATGAATCTTGCAATTCTAGTTCTGTATGTTGTGTCCACCATCTTGACTTTTGAAAAATTTTTAAGTCTGACCCCAGATTCGTAATCAGCATCCCAAAAGATCACACCATTTCCAAGTTTTATAAAATATTAAGAGAAAATTAAAAACTGTTGGTTGAACTAAAATTAGAACTAACACTAGAACTATAACTGGAACTAATACTAGATCTATTTCAAGAAACTTTAAGGTTTTGCTGTGGGTATTGAAAAAATGCTTAACGTTTCACATGCCTTGTTGATCGAAACAGTTTCTAAAGAAGGTTGCACATTTGTCCAGGTAGAATCGGGTCCAGTGTGCGATGGGATGTTTGATAAAATATTTAAAAACCGTAAATATCAAAATATATCCAAATTAACTTAAATGATTTATTTTTAATAAACAAAATTCTTTCTTTGCATATTCATATCACAGCTCTACTTATGTTTATTATTAACTAATATTGTATTTCTTACCTTTAAAGTTGTTGGTAAAATGGTAAAATTATATATTGTTTCATGGCGTGAAATGTTTTGCATTTCTGGAAAGCTGTATCCAGTCCTCTGGAAGCATTTTAAGTCTTCTGAAGGTATTGCAAGTCTTTTGGAAGCATTGTAAGTCTTCCAGGGGTAGTAGTAAGTCTTCTGGCAGCAGTTCAGATCTTCTGGAAGCATTTTAAGTCTTCCAGAGGCAATATTAAATTTTCTGGAAGTATTTCAAGTCTTCTAGATGCAGTATCAAGTCTTCTGGAGGTATTGCAGCTCTTCCAGGGGCACTAGTAAATCTTATGGTAGCAGTTCATATCTTCTGAAAGCATTCCAAGTCTACCAGAGGCAATATCAAATGTTCTGGAAGTATTTTAAGTAGTCTAGATGCAGTATCAAGTCTTATGAGAGAATTGAAAGGCTTTTGGAAATATTTCAAATCTTCCAGTAGCAATATCAGGTCTTCTGGAATCATTTCAAATCATTTAAAAGCAGCGTCAAGTCTTCTAGAAGCATTTCAAGTCTTCCAGAGGCAAAATCAAATATTCTGGAAGTATTTGAAGTCTTCTGGATGCAGTATGAAGTCTTCTGAAAGCATTGCAAGTCTTTTGAAAGCATTGCAAGTCTTTTGAAAGCATTGCAAATCTTCTGGAGCATTAAAAGTCTTTCAAGGGCAGTAATAAACCTTCTGGCAGCAGTTCAAATCTTCTGAAAGCATTCCAAGTCGTCTGGAAACATTTCAAGTCTTCCAGAGACAATATCAAATGTTTTGGAAGTATTTCAAGTCGTCTAGATGCAGCATCAAATCTTTTGAAAGCATTGCAAGTCTTTTGGAAGAATTTCAAGGTTTCCTGAGGCAATATCAGGTCTTCTGGAATCATTTAAAATCATTTAGAAGCAGTATCAAGTCTTCTAGAAGCGTTTCAAGTCTGCCAGAAGCAGTATTAAATGCTGTGGAAGTATTTTAAGTCTTCCAGATGCAGTATCAAGTCTTCTGAAAGCATTGCAGTTCTTCTGGAAGCATTGAAACTCTTCCAAGGGTAGTAGTAAATTATCTGGCAGCAGTTCAAATCTTCTGACAGCACTTCAAATCTTCTGAAAGCATTTTAAGCCTTCTGGAAGCATATCAAGTCTCCAGGAAGCATTTCGAGGTTTCTGGAAGCATATCAAATTTTCCAGAAGCAATATCAAATTTTCTGGATGTATTTCAAGATTTCCAGATGCAGTGTCAAGTCTTCCAGATGCAGTATAAAGTCTTTTAAAAACATTGCAAGTCTTCTGGATGCATTTAAAGTTTTTCGAAGTTTTTGATATTGCCTCTGGAAGCAGATCAAGTCTTCCAGAGGCAATATCAAATGTTTTGGAAGTATTGCAAGTCTTCTAGATGCAGCACCAAGTCTTCCAGAAGCAGTATCTATTCTTTTGAAAGCATTGCAAGTCTTTTGGAAGCATGTCAAATCTTTTGGCAGCAGTATCAAGTCTTCTGGAAGCAGATCAAGTTTTCCAGGGGCAGTAGTAAATCTTCAGGAAGCAGTTCATGTCTTTTAGAAGCAGTTTCAAGTCTTCCGGAAGCATTTTAAGTCGTTTAGAAGCAATATCAAGTTTTTTAGAAGCAGTATCATCTAGCTTCTGGAGGTAGATTTAGTCTTCTATAAGCAGTATCAAGTCTTTCAGGGGCAGGAATAAATTTTCTGGAAGTAGTTAAAGTTTTTTGAAAGCAGTTCAAGTTTGTTGGAAACAGTATCAAGTCTTACAAAAATAGTATCGAATCTTTTGGAGGTATTTCAAATTTTCTGGAGTCAATATCAAATCTTTTGGAAGCATTTCCAGTCTTCCAGAGTCAATATCAAATTCAGAGGCAATATCAAGTTCAGAGGCAATATTAAGCATTTTAGAAGTAGTATTAAGTCTTCTGGAAGCATTTCAAGTTTTCCAGAGGCAATGTCAAGTTTTCTGCAAACATTGTAAGCCTTCTGGCTACATTTCATGTTTTTTGGAAGCAGTATCAAGTCATCATTCTAATATTTATTAACGATTTAATACACAAATTTCATCAGTTTTAATCATATCAATATATAAAATGTAAAAATACTTCGTAAATATGCGCCTTTTCATAAAAATGTTTTGATAAAATTTTTCCTATTGTAGCGATAGACCTGAAGACGAGACTGTACAGTCTCGAAACTGTTTGTCGAGAACGAAATCAATAAAATACATTTTCTTCAGAAAAACTGTTGAGTTTTTTATTTTTATCATCATAAATAACTGAAGAAAATATGGAGTCTTTTATATATACGTCATAAACATTAAAATATGTCAGAAATACATTATAATAACAATAAATAAACAAAAAGATTTTATTGAGAAACATTTAATATCTATATCCAGGCCACCCTAACCACAGAGCTAACTGGGCTTTAGCCCTAGGGCGCCAGACCTTGGGGGGCGGCAATTTTTGACACGAAATGTATATAAAAGGAATAAGAACGCATTGATATGTGTAGCCCACGGGCGCGAAATTTCTTAGGAAGACCTATATCTACAATTTATTATTACATGTTGAATTAAAAATATAACGCAAAAGAATGTTATTTTTTTGTATGATATCATCCAAGACAACAAAGACCTGTATGGCTTTCCTCGCACCAATATCTTTTTTTTTTATTCCATTTTATTAATTGCATACATCACACCTTTTTGTTAGCTTTTCTTTAATTGTAGGTGGTATTATAGCCGGAAAATATCTTCCATTTAAAAAATTTGGGCGTTTTGGATTGTCTTACATAGTTTCGTCTATTGACTATCTTCATTAATTTGATCGTGTACGTTCAAACACGTCTCACTCAAATTGTTATTCGATGTACAAAATATCATGCGTCCATAGTGGTATTAGACATTATGTTTAGTCCAAAAAAAGTGCGAATATGTACGTCATAAGTACCTAATTAGAGATTATGATACGCGTATATATTCGTCTTAAGCCCACTTTCACCAACCTCCAGTTAGACTAACTATCGGTGGTTACAACATTTAAACGCTCCCATTGGCTATGACCCGGTTTTTAACTATTACATAAATTTATCAAGAGATAAAAGTGGTCCTTAATCAATTAATGGGTTAAATCTTGGCCTATGCCGAGAATCTTAAGATTTCGCTCTATGACCTAAGATGATGATGTGGCTTTGATGCAGTCGGATCTGGATACCTCAGTGGATTAATACGATCGTAACCAGCTCATGATTAATTTGGAGAAATGTAATGCTACTTCTATCCGTTCATCCTAATGCTCCATAAAATCATCCTGCTTAGGATAACTTCTGTCCAAGATCTATTGTGATTTTAGATAGTAGACTTAGTAAGCAGACCTGTTAGACTCGTTAATACCGCACATTGAGGATATCGCTTCCTGTGCTGAGAGGAAGCTTGGCTTTGTGCTCCATACTTCTCGTTTATTCACGGATTCTGCAGCATACATATCGTTCATTCGGGCATTTGTTCTGCTAAACCTGGAGTATGATACCTTTATATGATCATCACTATATGTTTCGCATCGTCTGCTACTGGAGAGAATTTTAACCTGATCGTGGTACTGATTATCAAAGATTGTTCTAACGACACCAATTTTCTTCCCTGAACACACAAAGCGATGATTTGGACAGCAAATTTATTACAAAGCTTGTGTGTGGTGAGATAGTTTGTAGATAGTCAAATCAGATCTATTGAAAATAACTTTTGGAAGCAGTATCAAGTCTTCTATATTCTCCACAAAGTTTCCTGGAAGCATTGCAAGTATTTTGGAAGCATTATCAAGTCATCTAGAAGCAGTATCAAGTCTTCTGATGGCAGATCAAATCATCTAGAAGCAGTATCAAGTCTTCTTTTCTTCATTTCAGGTGTTTCGCAGCAGATGCAACTCAGTCCCAGAATTGGGAAGAAAAACCTCAATAGCACGTTAAAATTAAAAAATTAATTAAAAATATCAATTTCAAAACAGATAAAATAATTAACAAGTTTGTATTGATTGGGTTATTTATTTTAATTTCGCAAATTTCAGGACTCTTTGTCCAAGTACCAGGATTCAGAACTTAGCCCCATATCCCAACAAAAAAACATTAGTACTGAAAATTAGATACCCTAAGTAAAAGAATGAAAAAAAAACATTTTATCACTTCGTATTGCAAATTTGATTCAAAATAAAGAACCTTCTAAATCCGGGGTTAACGATGCCCACGGCGAAATTTAGTAACTTTGACCCTTAAAGAAGACGAAACAATATTTGCTTAGTACACACAAACAAAATCGGAAAATGGGGGGAAAACAAATCGTCTCGATTTTTCCTTCTGGCGAGAAAATTATAAGGCTAATAAAGTCCCGTTTGTTTTCTCGTCTTTTTCAGAAAATAACTTAATCATCAACGTCGAGGAGTTTTAGTAAATAACGTTGCAATAAAGTTAAATCAAAAAGTTAAAAAGAAAGCGCGTCGGCTTCACCAAATCTTTAATGGAACTAACTTCAAGTTTAATAACCCCACATAATCATCTCATAGAACTATTAATGCGTCTTTTCATAACTTATGAATTTACTCAATTTAAGTTTGAATATTCAAATGTGTTGGAGTTACGAAACGTTTTAAAATAGATTTTTGAAACATCCGTTTAATATTTTACTTGAAAGGAAATTGAAAATTGAATATGTTCCCGAATTGCGGATGTTCTTAAAGGAAATAAACACTTCACACGTTTCAAACGTAATTATTTTGGTAATAAATATATAGGTATTTTTTTTTTGGAGTCCAAAGAAATTCCTTCACAGATAATTTTTGAGACCGCGTTTGAATGCGCGTTACGCTATAGCCTCCAGCACAACACTCGGCAAACCATTGAATATCCCAATTCCTGCATACAAAGGCCCTGTTCTGATCATTTCGTATTGAAAGTTGGGGGCTAGGAAATTGGGAACCAGTAACTGATTTCTATTTATAGTGATGTGATGATGCAAAATTGTGAACCGTAAAGAATGTTTTGTGGTTTGAAGATTACGATATAGATATTTTAAAATCACATTTTTTATCGTATACCGCGGTTTTATGTTTAATAAATAGTTTGATTAATGATTAAAATTTATTTGAGTCATTTAATATATACTCTCGTATTGGTGATCGTAAAATACCAAAATATCGGCTTAATTTGTATTTATTAGAATGTAGATGCACAAGGTTAGGAGTTATGATAAAGTATTCGTTGGTTGAAAGATAAGGTAATGAGAAGGAAATGAGAGATCAAGAAAAAGCAATCATATGAAGGGGGAACCCATTTTGTATGGTTATCATTGCATCTCAGAAGCGCCATCTATGCCTTTCAATTCATTTTTTTAATTGATACAAATATTTTTCATAATAATGAAATAATATAAGTTTTATTTTAATAAAAAATTCAAAATAACAAAACTTTTGTTTGAATAAAAAATTAAAAGAAAAGTTGGTATTTTATTATTTAATGAATATTACCTACCTATAATAGAATTCAAAATGCTACCAGGAAACACCGCAATTAATATTAAGTAGGATAGCAATATTAAGGCGGCCATAAGAGGTAGCAGTTGTTTTAGTATTCATATCTGTCTAAATTTGCTATAGCTGCAAATTCATTCGTTACGATTCATAAAGACATTTTTCTCTTGGTAAGACATACCAAGTATTATGTTGCAAAAAGTAAAATTATTTTTCCTTATGGAGGATGTTTTAAGTCCTAACGGTAGAATTTGTGGCTAATTAATAATTGGACAGATATGGATAGTAAAACAGCCATGTATCATGGTCGTCTTACTTGATATTAATTGCAATGTTTCCCGGTAGTACCTTGAATTGTTGGTATACATAATATCCATTAAATATTTTTTTTTATAAAAATTGCTTATATTGTCATGAAGTGATGAAAAACCGTACGTATCCATTAAAAAAACTTAATAATAGAAAGACATAGATGGCGCTTCCCCTTTTGTGATATACGAGTTATAAGGTTGAGTTATAAGATCCATGTGTTGTGAGAATGTTAATAAAAAATTAAAAGAAACACGAAGCTGGACGATTTCAAACGGAAATGATATTGTTATGAATAAAGGTTTCTTGAATAAAACGCCCTGGTTGATTTTTCAAATTTGTAAAGGACGTCCTTGTACACGTCTTGAAACTAACTTTCTAACACACGTTTTTACTTCTTCCAATGTATTTCGTCAATAATGCAAAAAAAATATCGATCGAATGCAAAGTCTCGGTAAGACTCGACTCCATACGAACCTCGTCATAACGTTAAAATGACCTCATCGAAAATAAAAGAACGATATTTCTATATAATAACCATATATAGAGAATAATACAAAGATAAAAAATTGGCTTCTCAAGATGGAAGGTAGAAGCAAGAAAGAAAGTCCGCGAGGGAAATAACATCTAACACAGAGGAGTTAAAAAAATTTATTTCAAACAAACAACTAAAGGAGAGAAAGTCAGCACCTATGGATATCGAGGAATAATTTTTATGTTAAAATTGATAATTACACAGAATTTGAAGAATAGATGCTTTATTTTTACTTGTATTCTACGTAGATAATTACTCCGGAAATGACTTTTTGCTGCCAACGACAATTCTTTGCAAATCTATGTTATGATTCATCGTTGGCATAAAGATATTTGCTATTAAAAAGTAGTCCCAACTTAAGCAAGAGTGGAGATTTATGTGTCTTGTTGCTCTTTTTATAAAGTACAGAAATATTTTTAATAATAAATTTGTATTTATTTCTTTCGAAGATAAAGATAGAAATAATTTCGTTGATGATCTCTCCTATTCGTCGAAGACACCTTGATCATATATTTAAAGCAATATCTTAATGCTATTAATATAAACTTTCACCAATTTGCCTAACAAAGAAATCTAATTTTATTTTTTATTTTGTAAAAAGAATCTGCAAGTGTCCCTGAAATGCGGTATATAAAAAAAGTTTATTGTATATATCAGAAACACGAAAATCAATTTAAACCAATTTTGAGAAGTGAGTCAAATTACGTTATTTTATGGTTTTGGATAAAAATTAAAAACACAGAAATGATAGTAAAGCGCCAAGCTGTAATTCAAACCAGCCAAATTCAAACCTGTTGTAGACTATAAAAAGCTGTTCAAAATAGTCAATTAGCACATGGGAGGACTGCGAAGACGTCGACTGCCCCAAGCATTATGAATATTCAAACCTGATTAATTTTGAGATGATTTAGACCACTTAATAGAGTGCATGGGTAGAAGAGTTATTGCTAGGCGAAGGTCATCACCACACGTTGCAGAATGCCACTTTTCATCGATAATGTAAGACCTCGTGTTGATGTGGTTACAAGAAGGTTTCTGGAGCAGATTAAATACTGCTTAAGATGAAATAATCTCCGCCGACTTCGAAGACGTCGACCGCCCCAAATATTATTCCTGATAAAAGAATTGAAAAGGCATCGAGGAGCCCATATTATTGTAGACCCCATATTGCAATGATTATAAAAAGGTTCCTGGGTCGGGTTGAATTGCAGACGTCCAAAATTGCAAATATTTGAGGCGGCCGATGTCTTCGAATTTGGCCAAGAATCCTTCTTATATCAAGAACAAAATTTAGGACGGCTGACATCTCCGAAGTCGGCAAAGAATACTTGTTGTATCGAGAATAGTAATTATGGACGGCCCACGTCTTCGAAGCCGGCTGAACCAAGAAGTCTCGGCCGACTTAAATACTATTTTTGATATAACAAGTAATCTTGGCCAACTTCGAAGACGTCGGCCATACCTAGAATTGAAGACGTATCGAGGTACCCATATTATTATAGACTGGTTGAATTGCAGACATCCAAAATGACAGATACTTGGGGCGGCCGACGTCTTTGAAGTCGGCAGAGAATACTTCTTATATCAAGAAAAATATTTGGGCCCTCTAAGTCCCAGTACTTCAGCTAAAAGTCCCGAAATTACAGCAAATAATTTCAAAATCAAAATACAAAAGCGCCTTTATATGCTTCCAGAAGACTTGAACTGCTTCCAGAAGATTTATTACTGCCCCTAGAAGACTTGAAACTGTTTTCAGAAAACTTGATATTGTTTGCAGAAGAGTTGACATGCTTCCAGAAGAGTTGACCTGCTTCCAGAAGATTTGAAATTGCTTCCAGAAGACGATATTGCTTCTAGAAGACTTAAAATGCGGCCGACGTCTTCGAAATCGGTGAACCAAGAAATCCAAGTATTGTACCAAGAATTGAAAAAGCATTGAGGACCCCATATTATTGTAAACCCCATATTGCTGTGATTATAAGCAGGTTCCTGGATACATGTATCCCCGAAATGCGTAATACCAGAGATTCTTTGGTAAAAAATGGGTTGATTTAATTTTCATCGCTAGAAGATTTCAAAATTATCAAAAAAAAAAATTGTATTGTATAACTCAAAAATACGAGAATTAGTCAATTGACGTCATTTTATGGTTTTGGATAAAATTTTAAAAACACAAAAATAATAAAACTGTAGACTATAAAAAGCTGTTTAAAATAATTAATTAGCACACGGGACAACTATAAAGATGTCGGCTGCCCGAAGCATTATGAACATTAAAATCTGATGAACTTCGACACTATTTGAAGGTTACATGAAACGAGATAGCCCAGGAGGATGTAGACCACTTAATAGAGAGAATGGATAGAAGTGATATGTGCTGGACAAATGTCACCCAACATCACACGTTGCAGAATGCCACTTTCGAACAGGATAATGCAAGACTCCATATTGATGTGGTTACAAGAAGCAAGAGTAAGTTGAATTGCAGATATTTGGGGCGGCCGACTTCTAAGACGAGAAGATCGATCGAGAAGAAAATATTGCTTACATTAAGAAGTAATCTCCACCGATTTCGAAGACGTTGGTAGCCCAAGAATTAAAAAAATATCAAGGACAACTTTTATTGAAACCCAACTAAACTCAATACAGCTATAAACTACAAAAAAACATAAATTGAATATGTCTGGGATATCATGGATTAGGGATTAAGATAAGTACGTAGACCTCCTCAGTATCCAAATGAACTAGATGTTGCATGCACCATACTATCAACCAATTTTTTGGTTTAAAAGAAATTACTACCATTAACGAGTGGCTTATGTGTCGAAAATTTGATTTTCAGACTAAGCACTGTTACTTATACACCTCTGCCTTTTAAGAGTAAAATTTTGTAATAATAATCAAAGTACGAATAAATTCAGATTTATTAAAGTATAACATCCGAATTTTCAATATAATCCCACAAGTTTTAAAAGTTGAAATCGTGGATAGGTGGTACACTTGGCTTTGAATTATAGAAAAATGAAACAAATTCATAATTATATTGTTAAGGGTTCTTTTGTCCATCTATATTATAAACTATGAAAAGTTAATTATTTTTTGTACTTTTTATTTTAAGATGGAAAGTTAAGTTAGTTATTTTTTGTACTTTTTATTTTAAGATGGATCGAAGTGTTGTTTAGGTCATCATCAGGAACCCTCAAATACCTCAGTTATATAATTTGATTTAGGGACATATTCAGTTGATTGTAATTATTTCTTTGTGAGCTGATGAGTAACTTTTGTTATGTGTTGGTTTTCGTTCAACATGTTTTCAATTATTTGTGTGACATGTTTGTGGTCATTCTACTGTTATCAGAAAAAATTATCATAAATGTAGGAAAGAGTCTTCGGACACCATTAAAAGGTAAAATTTCAACGTCCCATAATTCTTTTAAGCATGAAATTAGTTTATGCAGGTATTTCTGCGTTTGAACCTGCCAAGGGTTGTACTTGGATATATTAATTGTTGCAATAACTTTTGGAACACGTTAGGAGTGGTTCCGGATTTTAAGACCAAAGGAGGTACTGCAAATTCTGATGATGATCTTCTTATATCAAGAATTTTGGTACTCTTGATGTAAGAAGATATCTCCGCCGACTTCAAAGACATCGGGCGAGATGTTCTTATAGAAAAGTATATCAAAAACAATATTTGGGGCGGCCTACGTCCCAAGAATAGTTCTCATATCATGAATACTACTTAGGACAATATAACCTCGGCCGACTTCGAAGACGTCGGCCTCCTCAAATATTATTAAAAAAATTAAAATCGAAAAGGTAATCCATTTTAACCAGTTTTTAAATGAAAATATATTAAACAAATTTCTTTTTGCACTTTTACTGGTTATATTTGAGTCATATTTCACAAGCTTTTGCATGTTTCGCCCAAACTTTGTGGGCATCTTCAGAAATCTACAAAAAGTTGTATTTAGGTAAAATAATTGAAAAACGAACTGTTACAAAATTAAACGGTGAACCAAAATTATAAAATTTAAACTTAAAAATATTTCTGTCAAAAAGGAACGTGAATAATCAAAATGGCGTAACATGAAAAATGGTAAATGTGAACTAAACTAAAAAATAATTACAAAGAAATAATAACCTCTATAGAGAAAATCCAATTATTGTTAGCACAACAGTAGAACAAAAAATGAAAAAAACAAATATAATCTTGATATTATCATTGAAAATCATATGAACGTGCTGTGATATGAGATGAATTGTAGAAATCAAGACGAGTTTAACGCAAGTGAAAATATCGATCGAAAAGATCGAAATTCAAAGTCACTAATATTAAAAATTAGGCAAAATAAAAATAAAAAGTAATTAAAAATAAGAATATGAATCATATATTGTAAAAAAATTTGAAAAGAATAGCATCAAACTAGAAATGAAAAGAATGTATGGTAAAAGGGAGTACGAAATTAAAGCGAAAAAATGATAAACATATCCTTAGGATCTGCGTCTCCCATGTACGTTTGCTCTGCGTTGGAGCAAACGTACATGGTATATAAAAGAATAGGACACCTGATTATTGAGACATTCTAATTCTGTTTTGTAATTTTTGTGTTTTTCTCTCTCATATTTTTCGAGTAAACTGAGTTTATAGCTTTTCTTAATTCTATGTAACAATAATATCTCAAATATTATTGTTGATTAAAAAAGTAATTTCGGCCGATTTCGAAGATGTCGGTCGCCCCAAATATTATTCTTGATATAACAAGTAATGTCGGTCGACTTCGAAGACGTCGGCCATACCAATAATTGAAGAGGTGTCGAGGACTCTACTTGGGGCGGCCGACGTCTTTGAAGTCGGCCGAAAATACTTCTTATATCAAGAAAAATATTTGGGGCGGCTGACGTCTTCTAAGTCGGCTGAAGCAAGAAGGACCCCATACTATTATAGACAGGTTGAATTGTAGGTACTTGGTTCGGTAAACGTCTTTAAAGTCGGCCGAAAATTCTTCGAAGTCGGCTGAGATTATTTCATCCTAAGTAGTATTTATGATATAAGAAGTATTCTCGGATATAAGAGATTATTTATGTTATGAATACTACTCGGGATGAAATAATTTCGACTGACTTCAAAACGCCGTTTTCCGAGCAGGCGGCAATTACATAATTAAAATTTGTGAATAACCCATTTTTTGTCACTTTTTTTGTTACTTATAAGATTTTGATTACATTAGTGGTTAAGCTAGAAAATTATATATGTTAAAATTATATAAACGTAAACGAAAATTATATAGACGTAACGGCTTGTAGGTATTTTTAAATATCTGCAAGTGGTTACGTCATTGCAATTAGAAAATCTCATCGTATATAGTACTGATTTCTCTTGGAGTTTTCGGTAAATTTGCTTGATTAATTACTCAAACTCTTAGTAAGATACTCAAAAACACCCACAAGATCAAACGAATTTATCGAAAATTAAGAATGGAAATTGATTTTTTTTAAGACTCATAGTTGAGTGAATCAAACAAATTAACAAAGAGACTCCCTAAGAGTTAAAAAAAATAAAAATTCTTTCCAACTTTACCTTAAGTTAGGACATCAGGGGGTTGAACAGATAGCGCCAATGAATGAAAGTAGTCCTACAACAGTAATGACAATTCGAATGACTACAAATCGACCAAAGAGAATACCTTAAAAGTAAAGGGAAGACAACAGAATGATGGTTGTTTTGGAAAAAGAAATTGGCGATTCACTGCAAGTTTCTACTTTAATTGATGGAGATGAAGATTCAATCTGAGCTCTAATACCACCGAAACGATTTGGATGATAAATTTCATTTTAAGAACTTATTTAGTTATTACTCAATGGTTGAACTCAGAGCCGGTTTGGGTTGAGTTAGGTGAAGCTAAGTTAGATTGGATTGTGTTGTCCATTCTAGTTCTAGTTTAGTGTTGATTTTCATTTTAGACTAACACAGTCACTAGAACAAACACAATTAGAACCCAATCAAACCTAATTTATAGTCAATATTATTATTATCCATATTTAAGAAAAAAAAAACAATTAGGCCAATTGATTGTTCAGGCTAATTAAAAAAAACGGGGAAAATGGGAGCAAATTTTGTAGTCCAAGCTAATTTAAGAGTGAATGAAAGAGACTTAGAAAGAGTTGAAATATTCGTATATCTTGGTAGTAAAAGAAAATGACCAAAGTTTTCTTTTTCAAGAGCAAGCTAAAGTTTTCATCTACTTATTCAAAATTTTTCTACTGTATTTATCATTTGCAAAAAAAAATTTGCAGAAATGCAAAAGTTTTGTAGCCAAGACGCTATACGTTTAGTATTTAGATAGATAGAAAGTACTAATAAAGTCAAAACGTGCCCTATTAACCATATTCCCCAACATTTATTTTCCTAGCGTTAATGGTTTTTGAGAAAAAAAAAAAATAAAACCAACATTTTACGCCATTTTTCGTGGACTATATCGTTTCTTATCATGAATATGGAGGCTTATTACTAATTTAAAATAAAACATCTAACGACTATAACTCCCCCCTCTATTTTCATTATTTTTTATCTAAGTTTCGAGACTTTTTTCCATCTTCAGGATTAAAATTTTTAAACAAATTTGCAATAATTAAACATTATTACAATAATAAAACAATACTAAATAATAATTGTGTTGTAATAATGTTTAATTATTGAAAATTTGTTTAAAGATTTTAATCCTGAGGATGGGAAAAGTCCCGAAACGTAGATTAAATAAATAATGAAAATAGTGGGAGGAGTTGTGGTCGTTAGTTGTTTTATTTTAAAGTGTACTATACCTTTCTTAGGAGTCATTCAGATACACCCTGTATATACAGTATAATAAATATTAACTGGATTCGAAAAAATGTTCAGAACTATTCGGAGCTAGAGAACTCTTGAAACAAAACAGGCTTGTTACTAAACAGCTAAATTAAAAAAAAATACATATTTTCGTATGTATTGCTTATCTAAGAAGAAATTACTTATTTTGCGTCACCGCTTTCATCTTCAAACTTTCTTCTTCCCATAATACAAAAATAATTGAATAAATAAAATAATTTATTGTTGGCCGTGATTTGCTTTTAACCTAATCTCAAATTGTGTATTAATTTCTTCCTGGTGTTCTTCAGAATTAATTCTGTTATTTATTCCAACAATGGAAAGTTATTATTTTCAATCAAGATCTATTTTACCATATTTTGTATTAAATATAGCACAAAAAGTGTCTAATGATTAAATTGCATCACCAAATGTAATTTTGAATTTGCATCAAAGAAGCATTTTTTCTTGTACATAACAATACCTTATCTTAAAATCTTCACGTAATAATGGTTTAATTTTAAACTCAGATTATGAATCTACGGAGATAATTACTTTAATGATTCATATAAATCAATTAGTTCCAAGTAGATCCAATCTAAATAATTTCTTCCTCTAAAGATGGGCTCATTTATTTTAATCACAGTTATTGAGATAGTTCTAAGAGTGATAAGTTAAGGTACTGTTATATAGTAGTATTAGTTTTTGTCCGAGTCCCAAGAGTTGCCCAACTTCAAACTTTTTAAAGCTAAATAATCGGTCACAACTTCACGCTTTTCTTTTTCGCACCCTTGTAATATCGCAGTGTTTTGTTTCATTTTATAAATTGAGGTTAGCTCGGTTACGTTTTGTATTTTATTACGTTACAATCAGTTGTAACTATTGTTAATTATTTCATTGAAATCAAACCCGGACCAAATTGATTGAAAATTAATAGAATACCAATATCTTTGTGATCTAGGACACAACGATCATAGAAATAAATTAATGTTCGAAATTGCCTTTATGGAGATTGGAAGTAAATAAATGGAGCAAAACGCCCGTTTTTTTATTCTTTCATCTTTGTGTGATTAATAAAGCTGAATATGATGCACATTCGTGTTAACAAATATTAGAAGCATAATATCAACTATAATATATGTTTTTTTAAATATATTTTTTTAACAAAAAAAAAAGAAAGATGATGATATATTATTGGTGATATATTAAATACAATATGCCTAACGAAAAAAAATTGGTTTCTTGATTTCTTCGAATTCTTTATGCTGAAGAGGTTAATTGATTAATCCTTTCCTTCTTTTTATTCCGCACAAGATATTCCCTGCACAACTTTTGCATCATCGCTTTCATCTTCAAACTTTCTTCTTCCCATAACACTTTTTCATCTCTTGATATCGTCACGATCACTTATGAAAATAACTTATCTTTATGGTTGGTCATGATTTGCTTTTAACCTCATCCCAAATCGTGCAAATCGTTTCTTATTGGTATTCTAAAATTGATTTTGTTATTTATCTTAATGATGGAAAGCGAGTGTTTTTTTCGAATAAATTATATTGCATTATCTTAATACATACTTTATATTCGCTTATTAGGAATATTATTCGCTTATTTGGTTAACAAGTCCAACTTGTCAATAATTTTTGATAAAAACAGCATTTATCAGAGATAATTTCCATCATCCTGAAGAGTATCAAAAAATATTTTTCATTATGCAATCTTTACTAAAAAACAGGCAGTGTTCGTGTTTATGCAAAAATAAAGCGTTTTTAGTTCTGTTAAAGATACTTCAGTATGATATCAATGACGCCATTTGGCCAAAATTATGGTAGACATGCAGAATGCTGTAGGTAATACAATAATATTCCACTGCTAAAAGTATTATTCTGAACAGCAAGCTGAATTGGGTAAATATGGAATTGTAAACAATTAATACAACAACCTTCCATCAATTTTTGTCTCAATCTGAAAAAGACTTCATCTGCAATTAACAACAATTTACTTGAAAATATGGTACTTTGGTTTATGCATGATGATAATCTATTGCATCAAACGAGATGGTTAGGATGAATCAGAGTATATATCCACATAGCATCCAAAATACTAACGACTTTAACTAAATTTGGTTGGCTCCAAATAGTTTTAACACATTTTTTGCAATTTCTCAAAAACTGTTTATGACCGATAATGCAAGTTTTGCAACTACCTCGTTTATCTTGCAATGTCCTAACCCTAATTCTACGAACTCTGATAATCAGAGAAGAAGATTTCAATTTTAGACAACGTAGAAACTTCAAGCCTAACTTGGTAATCGATTGATAAATCTCAAAATAAAGAATATAGAAATGATAGAAAATTACAAACACAGGGTGTTTCGGGAGGAAAGAGAAATATTTCGAGGACGTATTAAGAAGGTTAAAATAATTCAAATGAACTAAATCTGTCTAACTGTTAGATGATAGATGTGTAACCAGATATACAACAACATTACAATAGTTTTTTAGAAGTAATTGACGTTAGTTTCAATTTCAAAATTTTAGTTTTTAAAATTATTTTACAATTAGTTTTAATTTGATAATATTTTTTGATTAACTTTTTATCATTAAAATGTCGTTTTGCATTCCGTAATTGTTTTTCGAGGTTTACTTCATGATGATGGCCTCATACAAAGATCGAAACCGGCATAAAATTAAAACAAAAAACCATTAATAAAAGTACGAAAGCAAAAAAGTTTTTTATTAGTAATCAAATAAGATCCGGCTAATTTATAACATCCTTGTTAAACAGTTTCTACTAAAACATACAGGGTGTCCGTAAAGTCGTGAGGAAAAGTCATATGATGTAAAAGGAGACTTTTAATCTCAGAATTTACATTAACAGATGTTCTTAATACTGTATGGGAAATTTTTATTATCATTAGGCTATATAAGATAACAAATTATTAACTATTTTGACCGAATTGTTATCATTTTTATACAGTACGTTTACGATGCGAGGTACCACAATTCGATAAGTTTTAGGTAATTGCTCTTTAATAGAAATAATGCAACTGACGAATTTAACCTTTTGATTTGTGATTTATTTAGATTTTTCACGTTAACACTAGATATTAGTTGAACATCATAGCACCTTATTAGCATAAAATATTAGTTGGGTTGGGTCTCAACCCAACTATTATACTATATTAACTTTAATCGACCCAACTAGCTTTAAATATTAATTGGATTCGGTTGAACCATCAAGACTGGTTACTGCTAAATATTAATTTTGTTGGGTTGTGTTATTAATTTTAACCCAACCCAACTATCTAGTTGAGACTAAACTTTGGCTGGGCTGAGTCATCAACCTTATCTGATCCTAACCCAACCTACCGAGATGTTAACTGGGTTGGGTTGTGTCATTAATTTTAACCCAACCTAACTATCTAGTTGAGACTAAACTTTGGCTGGTCTGAGTGATCAACCTTATCTGATCCTAACCCAACCCACCGAGATGTTAATTGGGTTGGGTTGTGTCATTAATTTTAACCCAACCCAACTATCTAGTTGAGACTAAACTTTGGCTGGGCTGAGTCATCAACCTTATCTGATCCTAACCCAACCTACCGAGATGTTAACTGGGTTGGGTTGTGTCATTAATTTTAACCCAACCTAACTATCTAGTTGAGACTAAACTTTGGCTGGTCTGAGTGATCAACCTTATCTGATCCTAACCCAACCCACCGAGATGTTAATTGGGTTGGGTTGTGTCATTAATTTTAACCCAACCCAACTATCTAGTTGAGACTAAACTTTGACTGGGCTGAGTCATCAACCTTATCTGATCCTAACCCAACCTACCGAGATGTTAACTGGGTTGGGTTGTGTCATTAATTTTAACCCAACCTAACTATCTAGTTGAGACTAAACTTTGGCTGGTCTGAGTGATCAACCTTATCTGATCCTAACCCAACCCACCGAGATGTTAATTGGGTTGGGTTGTGTCATTAATTTTAACCCAACCCAACTATCTAGTTGAGACTAAACTTTGGCTGGGCTGAGTCATCAACCTTATCTGATCCTAACCCAACCTACCGAGATGTTAACTGGGTTGGGTTGTGTCATTCATTTTAACCCAACCTAACTATCTAGTTGAGACTAAACTTTAGCTGGTCTGAGTGATCAACCTTATCTGATCCTAACCCAACCCACCGAGATGTTAATTGGGTTGGGTTGTGTCATTAATTTTAACCCAACCCAACTATCTAGTTGAGACTAAACTTTGGCTGGGCTGAGTCATCAACCTTATCTGATCCTAACCCAACCTACCGAGATGTTAACTGGGTTGGGTTGTGTCATTCATTTTAACCCAACCCAACTATCTAGTTGAGACTAAACTTTGGCTGGGCTGATTCATCAACCTTATCCGATCCTAACCCAACCCACCGAGATGTTAATTGGGTTGGGTTGTGCCATTAACACTAACCAAACCCAACCAACTAGTTAGTTTCAAATATTAATTGGATTGAGTTGAACCATCAACCTTATCTGAGGCCAATGTAACCGAACTGGTTGATTAGTGCTATTTATTGGGTTGAGTTGTGCTATTTATTTTAACCCAACCCAATCCAATTAACTAGTTGGCACTAAATATTAGTTGGGTTGAGCCATTAATTTGATTCACATCAGCTAGTTAGCACTAGATATTAGTTAGAATTATTGTTATTTCTTTATTTATTATTAATCTCTTATTTATTAAGAGAGTTAATCTCTTCTTTTTATAATCTCGATCTCGTCGATCATCTTGTATTGGTTCTTGCCTTCAGTTTGGGTAATTTTCCATGATCAAATTTTTGATTATGATCAGTTTTATCAAATTTAGTTTTAATTTGTTCTTCTCTTACTTCTTGTTTATCATTATTCTCTAAAAATTGGATGTTTGAAAAATTTGAATTGTTTCATCGAATTCTCTCTGATTTTCAATCAAACTTTTCCAATTTTTCTTCTAAATTTTGATTCATTTCCATTTTATTTTGTTCCAATTTCTCATCTAAATTTTGAGTCATTCCTCCTAAATTTTGATTCACTTTCATTTTATTTTGTTCAAAATTTTCTTTTAGATTTTAATTCATTTCTACCTTTTTTCCTTTTCATTCCCAAAACTAGTAGTAGCAATTATTTTTGATTCCATCTCTCCACTTCCTTCTTCACTCAATACTTTAAATCCAGTATTATGTTCTGACATTTTTCTTTAAGATCAGTTGTTTGCTTGCTTGAGTTTGCTTGAGTCATGTTTATTTGATTATTTAAATATACTGGGCAAGCAGGTTCCAACAAATTAAAAGAATATATACAAATTTAAATTCTTTTCTTCTATTTTCTTTCCTTTCTTCTTTGATTTCTTTGTTAGGTTTAAAAGTTTTTAATTAAAATTTTCCATTTTTCAAACCACATCTTATTTATTTTTATTTATTAATATTAATTCCTTTTTTTTTCGTTTCTATGACTTTTTTGTCATTTTTATCTCTACCAAATTATTTTTTTTATTTATTATTATTATTTTTTATATACTATTTTTTTTAATATTGAAGAATCTAAATGAGTGATTATTATTACAATACACTATACAGCGTATTCATAAAGTTTAGTTACTTTTGATGTTTTTCCAAAAGCTTTTTCTTAAGTTTTTTAAATAGAATAGCCTATATATTGTATGCTGGTTGAATTGCACATCAAATTTCCTTTAATTAATTATAAGTATGTTATGTGTCTAACTTTAATAGTTTTCCTGATATATAGAATTTAAAGAAAATTGTGTAATAAAATGCCTTTATTGCACTTAATATTATATTCTGACTATTTTTATCAGTTTTTGTGTTTGTGCTTTTATTATTGGATTAATATTTTAGAATATAAATAATTTTGTTGTCATATACCAAATTTTTATGCGACTTTGTACTTTATGAAATTTAAAAAGATTTATATAACATGATTTGTAATTATGGTATTATTTTAAATAAATAATATATTTGGTATATATATTATTTATTTATCAAAAATAATATTTTGCTCAAATTTCAAAATTCAAATATTCGTTAATATTTTAGAAAAAATGATTAATATTTACTACATATGGGCGCGCTCGGTTTCGCCATTGATGCAGATAATATTAATTAATTCTTCTTTTATTTTGCAAAATATTTGTTATAAATAATTTAGCTAAACCTAATAAAAATTCAAGAAATAAAATTATATTACATCACATCGCATATTTTATTACATAAATCTTTTTAAATTTCATAAATTACTAAGATATACATTATATATTTTACATTATAAAATATCAATCAATTAATAAAAGGAAGAACAAAAAAACTGATAAAAATAGACAGAATATTAAGTACAATAACGTCGTGTTTTATTACATGTTTTTCTTTAAATTATAAATATCAAAAAAAATTATTAAACTTAATATGATGTACATGTTATTAATTAAAGGGAACTTGATGGGCAATTCAACCCGCACAAAATAGTGCGTCAGGGTGTTCCATTAAAAAATTTAAGAAAACGATATTTGAAAAATATCAAAAATAAGTAAACTTTATGAATAGCCTGTATACTGTGTCCAATGATTATTATCTGTATTTGACTAAAATCTGGCATAGTTTCAAGACAAAATCTGATAAAATGCCGTATTTAGATCGTTTTTAAGAAGGTCTTGTAATGGGCACATTTTGGAGAAACAATTAAATATCTCAGAAAGTATGAAACTTTTAAGTCAGTAACATATACGTTTGTGATAATAAATTTAGTAGTATTCATAATATGATAAAATCTACTGGGTGTTATATTTAAAGAAAAATGACATTCTGTTCGTTACCTAAATAGTAAAGATAATTTTAAGTAATAGAAAGTTATGAGTCAAACAACTTTTGCAAAAAACGTTTTGTTCTTTTTCAATCGCCGTGTATATAAGTAAGTTTTCATTTTGACTTAGAAATGAGATCATTTAAAAAAATGCTATAGCTTAAATATAGCGTTTTGTTTGTCCTCTTTAAAATGATATAAAAATTAAAATTTGTAGGATTGCATTTGAAATTAATTAAACTTCAAAAAATCGCCTTAACTTTAATAATAGAGATAAAAAAATGGCTAACATTGAAGATGTTTTCTTTCAAATAATGATCATACATTATTTTATTTATAACCGCTGTATTATTCAAAAATTATTGAGTTACGTATGATTGTGTTTCAACTAAGATAACAGTAAAATAACAAAAATGGGATATAATTGATAATAAATTTTTGAATTCAAATTCCATCTTTTGCAATTAAAGTATGGATGTCATCGTTTGATGACATACATATACCCAAGTTTTACGTCAAATGTCTCAAAAGTACCCAAGTTAACGCAACAAATTTGTTAACCGTTACAGGTAAAGTGGTATTTCTGAGCAATGTTCAACAAAAGTTGATTAAGATAAAACGTTTGTTATGTTAAATTATAGCGATATGTATATCATAATGCATCTTATGATTTTTAAATCATAAGGTCAACATAACATTTTCGATCTAAACTGAATTAACATAAAGCTTATTCAATGATTACTACAGTCAGTTTACTACAGTCAATGCGCTTTTTGTTCATGTTTAAACTCCCTATGGTATGATGGAAGAACAACACGAGTTGAACCATACCATAAGATTGTTCTCATGTATGTTTTTTTTATTTCTATTTTTTTTATCTATTTAATTTCTATCAATAATTATTAATTATTGAAGTTAATTTTCTGTGTAATGTTTTTGAGAGCAATAAAGCAATTTATTATTATTATTAAACTATATGGGCAGGGATTCTAGAATCTTCTCTGATCAGATCGTATTTCTTCGAGGCAACCATTAACGAACGATCTTTTTGATTTTCTTAGAAAATCAATTGCCAAACCTTTTAGAAGATGTTTCACTAGGCGTTTGACAAAGAATGTGGTCTCAGCACGATGGTACACCTCCTCACTATGATAGGATTTTTGCAACATATTTAAATAGAATTTTTGAAAAGTTGTTTTCTTAATACTATTGTCTATGCACAGATCCCTACTTTTCCATCGTTTATAAACTAAACTTACTTGCATTTGTTTAAAAATGACTTCTTCACAGTTTATTTCTTGTGAAAAAATCAAGTTTATGCCGACATTTTTAAAATAGTCTGATTATCTCCAAAAGTACACATGTTAGATATACCATATGCTTAACGATAATGAAAGGTAGTTAATAAAGCCTTCTGAGGTATTGAAAAAATATAGGATGTTCCATTTAAAATAACAAAGTTATGGTCCCTCAAACATTTCATAAATTAACCGTTAAAAATTAATCTTTTACCATCCTATATAATATTATCCAATAGTATTAGTGTGGTTTCAAAGACCAAAACTTTGTTTATCGATATGCCTAATTGCAATGTTCAATATTTAATAATAGTGGTGATAATGAATTTTAAGTCACTACAAGATTTTTCAAAGATTTTCACAAAATGATAACTTGACAACCTTGCATTCAAAATATAAAAACAAGATACACATTTATAGCATTTAAGACAGGTAATCAATATATGTAAAACGATGTATAGGGTTCCATTTAAAAGAATTAAGTTTAGTAGGGTTCTGGAATTGCGAAACACCCTGTATAGTTGAAAATAATTTGAATCGATGCAACTTTGATAGTAATGTATGATAACATAAAAATATTTTTTTTATTTTCAACAGTAAGACCACAATCTTCCGTCCTCGCACTATTGACTCACCCTATATATACAAGATGAGTTCTTAGTATATCGGCGAACGATAGTATACAGTGTGTATGTATATAAAGTAAGGAATTAACAAAATTTATATAAATACAAATTTCATGATTTTCTTTTAATGTCTTAGAATTGAAAAATAACGCTTATTTTCCGCAAATACACTATACATATGATAGCATTAGAAAGCTCTTTTTAGCAACATCATAATCAGCTATTGTTTGTATTTAAAAAATACAACTTTGTGTTATATCTCAAAAACCGCTTTTCTATAACTAACTTTCCGACTATATCTTTACGTTGTTGATTTTTTCTCGGAGAAAGAGACACTTTTTTCGTATTTCTTACAGTTTCTGAGATAACCTATAATAACACCAAAATTTGCTCACCCTATACACAAGTACACAAATCAATTTTTTCGAAGACATCTGAATAACGAAATACTCAACTTAAAAATATTCAGAATTTAACGTAGACTCTATTAATTCAGCAAAACATGCAAGTTTACTAGTAATGTCAACTTAGGCATGGTATCTCAATTTTGGGACAGTCTATACATTTCAATTTTAGCTCAAAAATATCGAATTGATTCCATACTTTATGTACACACTATATGTTATATATATAAATCGCCTTGGCTTTAATAATGGATGTAAAGGAATGCACCATCACTAAAATTGAAGATGAAAATTACCGAAGGCAAAAATTATTGAGATAAAAATTGAAGATTATAATTGCCTTTCAACTTATATTATTATGTAACCAAGAAGGTGTGTTGTAATCCTCGAAGAACAGTAAGATCAAAAAGATTTCAATTACGCTTTCAAAAATTATGCATCAAAATTGACATAAAATTATCCACAAAACCAGGATGAGTCTTTGAACCAATGACCAAAAATTTGATCAAATTGAACTTTTTTTTTAATGTTTTAATAAATAATGTATTCAAAAAAGGAAGTACATGGTACGACAGGTTCACGACGACATGAGGATGTTACTTACATGCACTCTCAATATAAGATATCGATGCAAAATAAATCAACTTTTTTAAACATTCAAATTAATCCATATTTTTGATTGACGTCAAAATAAATAATTTTATTTCGTTAATTTTATCGACTCGGATAAATCTTGAAAATAATATCAGATTTGATGTTACGATATAATAAATATATAGAAAAAAGTTTTGATACATAATGTATTCCATCGTAATCGAGAAATAATTTTTAATGAATAAGTTCAATCTATCAAATTACCAACCCAACCAATATAAAAATGATTTCGACAATGAATTGGATTATAACTAAAAGCTAAAAGATATCGGAAAATGTACTGATATTAAAAACATTTTTATTGTTAAAAAAATTCAGTTTTAGTATCCCAAACTAATTTAAACAGGAAAATATGTAGATACGATTTTTTTTATATCAAAATCACGTCTTATTTATCGAAGAAATATTTGCAATAAAAAATTTTGACTTATTAATCAATTTGGTCAACCTAATAAGCCTACGATTAAAAATCACGAAATTTAATTAATTCAATATTTTCGAGATTAAGTTAAAAAATAAAATGAATTACTTCATAACACTTCTTCAATAAGAAGTGTTATGAAGTACTCGGATACATTTTTCAAATAAACTTTTCCAATTTACCATCCAGTATTGCCAACCCAACTTGGCCTAAAAGCAATAACACCCAAATGCGAAATTTTTATTTTATTTTAAGACATAAATTAAAAATTAAAAATCGTTTTGATACACAAAGTATTCCTTTGTAATCCAGAAATAATTTTTAATAAATAATTTCAATCTATCAAATTACCAACCCAACCCAACTTGAAAATATAAAAGATTAATAATAAAATAATTTTGACAATTAATTAAATTATAACTCAATGCTAAAAGATATGAAAAAATTTATTGATATTAAAAACATTTTTTTGTTAAAATAAAATAAATTCAGTTTTAGTATTCCAAACTAATTTAAAAAGAAAATCCTTTTAATTTTAAAAGTATAATATATAAATACGATTTTTTTGCGTCAAAATCACGTCTTATTTATCAAAAAAATATTTGTGATAAAAAAATTTTGACTTATTAATCAATTTGACCAACTTAATGAATAACGAAATACTCAACTGAAAAATATTCAGATTTTAACGTAGAGTCTATTAATTCAGCAAAAAATGCAAGTTTACTAGTAATGTCAACTTAGGCATTGTATATCAATTTTGGGACAGCCTATACATTTCAATTTTAGCTCAAAAATATCGAATTGATTCCATACTTTATGTACACACTATTTATTATATATAAATCGCGTTGACTTTAATAATGGGTGTAAAGGAATCCATCACTAAAATTGAAGATGAAAATTACCGAAGGCAAAAATTATTGCGATAAAAATTGAAGTATTATAATTGCTTTTCAAGTTATATTATTATGTAACCAAAAAGGTGTGTTGTAATCCTCGAAGAACAAAAACATTAAAAAGATTTCAATTACGCTTTCAAAAATTATGCATCAAAATTGACGTAAAATTATCCACATAACCTTTTAAATCTTTGAACCAATGACAAAGAATCTGATCAAATTGAACTTTTTTTTTAATAAAAATACTAATGGTTTTGCACATTAAATGGATTTTATTTTTATTTTTCTCTACCGGTTTCGCCTTCTACACGGCATCATCAGGAGAATAATCAATCACAACAAAGTTGTATCTCAAGATCAAAGTAGACGTAAAAGATAGTAAAACGTCTAAGACGTTTGTTTTTGAGATGAAAAACGATTGTTTTTCTTCTCCAGATATCTTAATTTTGTTAATTTTTCGAGTGGAATATATAATTATACTGGATAAAATGTTTATGTTATATCTTGAGATACAACTTTGTTGTGATTTTTGACGTATTCTCCTGATGATGCCGTGTAGAAGGCGAAACCGGTAAAGATTAGTATTTTTATTAAATAAAAATGGAAAGAAAGATATCATTTAATTTTTTTTTGAATGTTTTAATAAATGATGTATTCAAAAAAGGAAGTACATAGTATTAATAAAAAATCGTGGTAGGGTTTCGAAAAAGTTTCTAAAAGTTGTGTGGAGAGTCGAACTGGTGCGCCAATACGCGGCGCTGTTAACTGAATTTGCGCCGTAAACTCAGTTTCGTCGTGACTGCGGTAGAGTTCTGTCCATCCCCTTTCTATCGCAGCGTGTTCTTCGACGTTTGTCGCGTTTGTAACCTGTTCGGACGTGCTAGGCGCGCAGTGTCGTGTTGTGCGCGACTTTACTTTTTGATCTCGCCCACGCTTCCTCCCAACACGACTGATTGCGAACGGAAGGAAATAACATTGGGTACGTTCCAGGTCAATACATATATATATATATATATATATAGATAGATAGATAGATAAAGTTTTTTTTAAATAGTGATTTTTGTGGTGAAATCGCGCATTTAACTGAATCTCGGCTCACGTACCGTCCAAGGGAATTCCATTATCTTTCTTGTTAAACTAAGGGGGATTTACATTTTAAATGAAGGAGTAATAGAATTAAGATAAAATTAACTGAAAGCTCTTCTATCTTGTCCCGGCTTGGTGTACGGTAACCGAAATTTACATATATCCAAGTCTCTTCGGGGTTTATTTTTGCTCAAACGCATTTGCAGTAATTACAATATTATCGGGCAATTTCAACTTAAATTTCAACAATATCACTTTCGAAAATTAAAGGTAATATTTAATGAAGGATTGCTTAATCGTATTTGTATTACTAAGCAAGCACGCGAAGTTGGAAATTTCGAGGAAAATATTGCAATATTTAGTGTCATCAGGAATTCAGGCTCACGTATCCCGGAATTCCACAAAACATACGGTCAGCGCGCGAAAAATTCTAAGTCGAGGTCATAAAATTCGGTTATTATGCACATAAGGGGCTCCCATTTCATTTTTCGCGGAAGTTGGCGCATTTTTGGAACAGTTCCACGGTTCTCTTGCTCTCTGTCTTATCCACTCTTCCACCTAAAAAATTATATAATTTATTCCTAATGTTTAATCCATAAATTTATTTATTAAAATATTTGTGCCAGATCTGAGATATCAAAATATTAAATGTAATCGCGAGTTCTCTGTTACAGGTCAAGCAAAACAAATTTTATTTACATTTCCCGATATCTTTCTCGGTCTGAATCCGATTATTGACATTGTTAGGCCTTTGCAAATATGCTGAAGGTTACTGGTAGAAATGTAAAAGATTTCGGTTTAATAAATAATTACTTCAATTTTTAAGATTGATTTTATAAATATTTTAAAGTAAGGTGGGTAAAAACCAACAAAGAGTTTGTTTTTGTAACGAACGCTCCCTGCTTAGTATTCATTTATTCAATTCATTATGAAATTTTTGTAAAATCGTGGTTGAGACGAAATCTCATCGCATTTTTTGTAACGAAATTCATGGTGAGTTCTATAGAATGGCTATAGTACTTATCATTATAAAGTGGTATATTGTCGATAAAAAAGTAAGGGGGTAAAAAAAACACAAGAGGGTTACTTTTTTAGCAAAAAATAAGCCAAGATTTATGAGCTTTTAGGGTGCGGACGTAGACAGGGGGCGCGAGCAAACTCTACGTAGTCGATATATATCGGTATTGCTTTTTAAATTTGTCATCCCCTTTTTTTTCGTTTTTTTCTCTCGAATACTTTTAATATAATCGATGGGACAAACAAAATAATTACCATTACTACTCGTTTTCGATCCGGGCGACCCCAGCTAGATCTAATCCGGCGATTGCGACGACGGCCAATTTGTAATTTCCCACCCTTAACGATTCCGTACGGAAAAGGCGCAACCGGTTCGCACGGTTTGTTTTAATCCAGTTTCAAATTAAATTTGGACGAGGCGTGAAAACGCGCTCGGGGGGTCGCGACACGCCCCCGTTTGGGGTCAGGGGTTCCCCAAACGCCGTTGCACGCCTCCCTCGGGGAGCGAATAAGCGATTTTTTATAACCACTTATTCCCTCGGATTATAGTTTGCGCAAAG
Source organism: Onthophagus sagittarius (assembly GCA_036711965.1). Lineage (NCBI taxonomy): Eukaryota > Metazoa > Arthropoda > Insecta > Coleoptera > Scarabaeidae > Onthophagus > Onthophagus sagittarius. The sequence continues at coordinate 10,553,256 of JASERS010000007.1, read as the reverse complement.
TGGTTATACGTTACGTGACCGACTATATAATTTCGACGATTCACGAAAACCTCATTCTACTTACCCATAGACTAATATTAAACACGAAGAATGGTATTTCTTATTTGATTTATTTACATTTTAAAAATTTTCGTTCTAAAACCGAGAAGCTTCTGTGAATACGGAATGAAAGTCGTTCTCAAGATATTTGGCGTCATGAACGGTCGGTGTACCAAAGGTTTTAGATATAATCTTAAACTCTGTCAATTCTAAGAACAAGTCACTTACAGAATTTGTCATGTCTCAAAGACTCAAAGCAAGGACGAAGGGTCGTTGGCCACTTAGTCAGTTGGACGACCTATACCAGACGATGACATGAGGATGTTACTTACATGTACTCCCAATACAAGATATCGATGCAAAATAAATCAACTTTTTTAAATATTCAAATTAATCCATATTTTTGATAAACAAATATTTAATAATTCATGAACGTCGACGTCAAAATAAATAATTTTATTTCATTAATTTTATCGACTCCGATAAATCTTGAAAATAACATTCAAATTTGATGTTAAGATATAATAAATAGATAGAAAAAAGTTTTTGATGTATAAAGTATTTCTTCGTAATCGAGCAATAATTTTTAATAAATAAGTTCAATCAATTACTATTTTATTTATATATTAGTATAAAAATGATTTTAATTAATTGGATTATAACTCAAAGCTAGAAGATATCGGAAAATGTATTGATATTAAAAACATTTTTATTGTTAAAAAAATAAATTCAGTTTTAGTATCCCAAATTAATTAAAAAAGGAAAATTTCCAAATTTAGATAAAATATATTATCAAATTTTATATCAAAATCATGTCTTATTTATCAAAGAAATATTTGCAATAAAAAAATTTGACTTATTAATCAATTTGATCAACCTAATAAGCCTACGAGTAAAAATCACGAAATTTAATTAATTCAATATTTTTGAGATTAAGTTAAAAAACAAAATGAATTACTTTATAACACTTCTTATTGACTCGGATACATTTTTCAAATAAACTTTTCCAATTTATCATCTAGTATTGCCAATCCAACTCGGCCTAAAAGCAATAATAACCAAATACGAAATTTTTATTTTATTTTTCGTCATAACTTAAAAATTAAAAATCTTTTTGATACACAAATTATTCCTTCGTAATCCAGAAATAATTTTTAATAAATAATTTCAATCTATCAAATTACCAACCGAACCTAACTTGAAAATATAAAAGATTAATAATAAAATAATTTTGACAATTAATTAAATTATAACTCAAAACTAAAAGATATGAAAAAATGTGTTGATATTAAATATTTTTTTTGTTAAAATAAAATAAATTCAGTTTTAGTATCCCAAACTAATTTAAAACGAAAAATCTTGGGGATTTTGCATTCAATTTTATTTTATGTATCAAAATTACGTCTTATTTATCAAAAAAATATTTTCAATAAAACATTTTTACTTATTAATCAATTTGACGAACCTAATAAGCCTACGATTAAAAATCACGAAATTTAATTAATTCAATATTTTCGAGATTAAGTTAAAAAACAAAATGAATTACTTTTAAACACTTCTTATTGACTCGGATACATTTTTCAAATAAACTTTTCCAATCTATCATCCAGTATAGCCAACCCAACTCGGCCTAAAAGCAATAATGCCCAAATGCAAAATTTTTATTTTATTTTAAATCATAACTTAAAAATTAAAAATCTTTTTGATACACAAAGTATTCCTTCGTTATCCAGAAATGATTTTTAATAAATAATTTCAATCTATCAAATTACCAACCCAACCCAACTTGAAAATATAAAAGGTTAATAATAAAATAATTTCGATAATTAATTAAATTATAACTCAAAACTAAAAGATATGAAAAAAATTGTTGATATTAAAAACATTTTTTTTTGTTTAAAAAAATAAATTCTTGGGGATTTTGCATTCAATTTTATTTTATGTATCAAAATTACGTCTTAATTATCAAAAAAATATTTTCAATAAAACATTTTTACTTATTAATCAATTTGACGAACCTAATAAAATAATTTAGACAATTAATTAAATTATAACTCAAAACTAAAAGATATGAAAAGATTTGTTGATATTAAATTTTTTTTTTTTTCTTAAAAAAAAACTATTTTAATTTATTAAGAAATTTTTAGCTTAATGTCAAAATTGATAAATTTAATGTTTTTGATATAAATATAGGTTATAATTCAAAAATTGGATGAGGGTGTAAATTATTTTATAACACTCCTTATTGACTCGGATACTTCTTTTAAGTAAAGTTTATTTTCCAATCTATCATCCAGTATTGCCAATCCAACTCGGCCTAAAAGCAATAATATCCAAATGCGAAATTTTTATTTTATATTAAGTCATAACTTAAAATTTAAAAATTTTTTTGATACACAAAGTATACCTTCGTAATCCAGAAATAATTTTTAATAAATAATTTGGCTCACAAAACAGTTTCGCCAACTTAAAAGCAAAAATCCTCAAATTTGAAATTTTCCTTTTCGAGATAAGTTTTAATTAAAAAATTATGAGATGTGGGAAAATTTGTTTGTGCCAAAATTATTCCTTATTTATTAAGGAAATATTTCCCATAAACAATTTTAAATTATTAAGAATATACCCAAATACGAAATTTTTATTTTATTTTAAGTCATAACTTAAAAATTAAAAATCTTTTTGATACGCAAAGTATTCCTCCGTAATCCAGAAATAATTTTTAATAAATAATTTGGCTCATAAAATAGTATCACTAACTTAAAAGCAAAAATCCTGAAATTTGAAATTTTCCTTTTTAAGATAAGTTTTAACTAAAAAATTCTAAGATGTGGGAAAATTTGTTTGTGCCAAAATTATTCCGTATTTATTAAGGAAATATTTCCCATAAACAATTTTAAATTATTCAGAATATACCCAAATACGAAATTTTTATTTTATTTTAAGTCATAACGTAAAAATTAAAAATCTTTTTGATACACAAAGTATTCCTTCGTAATCCCGAAATAATTTTTAATAAATAATTTGGCTCATAAAACAGTTTCGCCAAGTTAAAAGCAAAAATCCTCAAATTTGAAATTTTCCTTTTCAAGATAAGTTTTAATTAAAAAATTATGAGATGTGGGAAAATTTGTTTGTGCCAAAATTATTCCTTATTTATTAAGGAAATATTTCCCATAAACAATTTTAAATTATTAAGAATATACCCAAATACGAAATTTTTATTTTATTTTAAGTCATAACTTAAAAATTAAAAATCTTTCTGATACACAAAGTATTCCTCCGTAATCCAGAAATAATTTTTAATAAATAATTTGGCTCACAAAACAGTTTAGCCAACTTAAAAGCAAAAATCCTCAAATTTGAAATTTTCCTTTTCGAGATAAGTTTTAATTAAGAAATTATGAGATGTGGGAAAATTTGTTTGTACCAAAATTATTCCGTATTTATTAAGGAAATATTTCCCATAAACAATTTTAAATTATTAAGAATATACCCAAATACGAAATTTTTATTTTATTTTAAGTCCTAACTTAAAAATTAAAAATCTTTCTGATACACAAAGTATTCCTCCGTAATCCAGAAATAATTTTTAATAAATAATTTGGCTCATAAAATAGTATCACCAACTTAAAAGCAAAAATCCTCAAATTTGAAATTTTCCTTTTTAATATAAGTTTTAACTAAAAAATTCTAAGATGTGGGAAAATTTGTTTGTGCCAAAATTATTCCTTATTTATTAAGGAAATATTTCCCATAAACAATTTTAAATTATTCAGAATATACCCAAATACGAAATTTTTATTTTATTTTAAGTCATAACGTAAAAATTAAAAATCTTTTTGATACACAAAGTATTCCTCCGTAATCCAGAAATAATTTTTAATAAATAATTTGGCTCATAAAACAGTTTCGCCAAGTTAAAAGCAAAAATCCTCAAATTTGAAATTTTCCTTTTCAAGATAAGTTTTAATTAAAAAATTATGAGATGTGGGAAAATTTGTTTGTGCCAAAATTATTCCTTATTTATTAAGGAAATATTTCCCATAAACAATTTTAAGTTATTAAGAATATACCCAAATACGAAATTTTTATTTTATTTTAAATCATAACTTAAAAATTAAAAATCTTTTTGATACGCAAAGTATTCCTCTGTAATCCAGAAATAATTTTTAATAAATAATTTGGCTCATAAAATAGTATCACCAACTTAAAAGCAAAAATCCTCAAATTTGAAATTTTCCTTTTTAAGATAAGTTTTAACTAAAAAATTATAAAATGTGGGAAAATTTGTTTGTGCGAAAATTATTCCTTATTTATTAAGGAAATATTTCCCATAAACAAATTTAAATTATTAAGAATATACCCAAATACGAAATTTTTATTTTATTTTAAGTCATAACTTAAAAATCAAAAATCTTTCTGATACACAAAGTATTCCTCCGTAATCCAGAAATAATTTTTAATAAATAATTTGGCTCATAAAATAGTATCACCAACTTAAAAGCAAAAATCCTCAAATTTGAAATTTTCCTGTTTAAGATAAGTTTTAACTAAAAAATTATGAAATGTGGGAAAGTTTGTTTGTGCGAAAATTATTCCTTATTTATTAAGGAAATATTTCCCATAAACAATTTTAAGTTATTAAGAATATACCCAAATACGAAATTTTTGTTTTATTTTAAGTCATAACGTAAAAATTAAAAATCTTTTTGATACACAAAGTATTCCTTCGTAATCCCGAAATAATTTTTAATAAATAATTTGGCTCATAAAACAGTTTCGCCAAGTTAAAAGCAAATTTTCCTTTTCAAGATAAGTTTTAATTAAAAAATTATGAGATGTGGGAAAATTTGTTTGTGCCAAAATTATTCCTTATTTATTAAGGAAATATTTCCCATAAACAATTTTAAATTATTAAGAATATACCCAAATACTAAATTTTTAATTTATTTTAAATCGTAACTTAAAAATTAAAAATCTTTTTGATACACAAAGTATTCCTTCGTAATACAGAAATAATTTTTAATACATAATTTGGCTCATAAAACAGTTTCGCCAACTTAAAAGCAAAAATCCTCAAATTTGAAATTTTCCTTTTTAAGATAAGTTTTAACTAAAAAATTATGAAATGTGGGAAAATTTGTTTGTGCGAAAATTATTCCTTATTTATTAAGGAAATATTTCCCATAAACAATTTTAAGTTATTAAGAATATATCCAAATACGAAATTTTTGTTTTATTTTAAGTCATAACGTAAAAATTAAAAATCTTTTTGATACACAAAGTATTCCTTCGTAATCCCGAAATAATTTTTAATAAATAATTTGGCTCATAAAACAGTTTCGCCAAGTTAAAAGCAAATTTTCCTTTTCAAGATAAGTTTTAATTAAAAAATTATGAGATGTGGGAAAATTTGTTTGTGCCAAAATTATTCCGTATTTATTAAGGAAATATTTCCCATAAACAATTTTAAATTATTAAGAATATACCCAAATACGAAATTTTTATTTTATTTTAAGTCATAACTTAAAAATTAAAAATCTTTCTGATACACAAAGTATTCCTCCGTAATCCAGAAATAATTTTTAATAAATAATTTGGCTCATAAAATAGTATCACCAACTTAAAAGCAAAAATCCTCAAATTTGAAATTTTCCTTTTTAAGATAAGTTTTAACTAAAAAATTATGAAATGTGGGAAAATTTGTTTGTGCGAAAATTATTCCTTATTTATTAAGGAAATATTTCCCATAAACAATTTTAAGTTATTAAGAATATACCCAAATACGAAATTTTTATTTTATTTTAAATCATAACTTAAAAATTAAAAATCTTTTTGATACGCAAAGTATTCCTTCGTAATCCAGAAATAATTTTTAATAAATAATTTGGCTCATAAAACAGTTTCGCCAACTTAAAAGCAAAAATCCTCAAATTTGAAATTTTCCTTTTTAAGATAAGTTTTTACTAAAAAATTATGAGATGTGGGAAAATTTGTTTGTGCCAAAATTATTCCTTATTTATTAAGGAAATATTTCCCATAAACAATTTTAAGTTATTAAGAATATACCCAAATACGAAATTTTTATTTTATTTTAAATCACAACTTAAAAACTAAAAATCTTTTTGAAACACAAAGTATTCCTTCGTAATCCAGAAATAATTTTTACTCAAATACGAAATTTTTGTTTTATTTTAAGTCATAACTTAAAAATTAAAAATCTTTTTGATACACAAAGTATTTTTTCGTAATCCAAAAATAACTTTATTCCATAAAATAATTTTGCCAACAAAATTCTTAAATTTAATATTTTTCACATTAAGATCAGGGAAAAACTGTTTGTACCAAAATTACTTGAAATTGCTTGATGTCAAAATAGAGAAATTTAATGTTTTCGCAAGGAGGAAGCATTAATTTAAAAAAATTGTTATGATGATGTATTTTTGATATACATGTACGTTTAATCTATAAAGGTTTGTGATAATGTTCTTTTTGTAAGATGACGAGCACGTTTGTTGGTTATTAACTCCTTATAGAGCGTAAGGTCGATTTAAAAGGCGTAGGTCTATTTTTTTTACTGGCGGCGTTTACGACGATGATTTTTATGGCAATCTCGGTCGTATTATGTAGCAATTTATGTGTTCAATGGACCCACCACGGAGGACTTTTGATCGATAATGCACGGGGTTCGATTTACGTGAAAACCGTTATTGTGCTTTCTAAGATTTCCTAGAATGGTTAGGTTTCCCTGCGGCCGTAAAAGAAAATTGTAAAGGTACTGTGTGGAGATGCGATCTTCGATAGTCGTCGTGGTAGAAAGACTGTTTTTGGGTTGGTGGAAAAGTAAAGCGACCCGGAAAGTAGGCGAACCGTAAAACATCTCAATTCAATTACCCTCGCGAGGACTAATTGCCGCGGTCGATATCGAGGAAAGCCGTAGTTGGGACGAAATTTGAATTTTAAGATAGAGTTGACACCCGCGTAACCCATATTGTGTGTATCCGGCGTATCGATTTTACATCAACCCGTCCGGCGGCGCACAAAGAAGTGGTTTTATTAATAGAATCCACTTCTCGACGCACTGCAGGCCACTTTCCTCGGTTCTCCCGCCGACAAATCGCCGGGATCGATCAATCTGCCCACTTTATCCGGGATATTTTATGTACTAATTACGGGACGTTATCTTTCGGAATGTTTTCTAGTCCGAGTTGTCTCGGCCCGCCAGACGTCCACTTTTCATTTTAATTGCCACCTCTCTATCAACCGACGGCGTTAGAACGCCTTCCCCCATTTATTTGCGCTTTATTCATGGTAAATCTATAAACTTTATCGCCTCTAACTGCGTTCCCGGGCTATTTCAAGCCGTACTAAACCATTTCATAGTTCCAACTGTTTTCGAATGGCTCCCAAACTCAACGTCTCGCCAAGACACGTTCTTAATTGCTTAACTTACCCGAATTTTACGTTATATCATCGCTACCGTAAAAACAAACTTATTTACAAACTAACCAAATCATTTTATTATCTCTTTTATTTTCAAATTCAATTCTCTAAATTACTTTTTAAAAGGTTAATACATTTTTATAGTACTATTTATTTTCTACTAGATTACGTACTCTACGTCTTTCTTGGTAAACAACTATCTTTTGATGTCGTTCTTGAGTCATTATGTACACTCATATTCACGTGAAATTTTAATTACTAAGAATTAAACTACAATTTTGAAACTTCAGTTATTCATGATATATGTGAAGAAATAGTCGGTCGCCGTAAATATTATTCACGATACTTGGACGGCTGACGTCTTTGAACTCGGCCGAAATTATTTCTTATATCAAGAATAATAATTTTCAGCGGCCGACGTCTTCGTGGTTGACCGAGATTATTTCATCCTAAGTAATATTCATGATATATGTGAAGAAATAATCTGGGCGGACTTCGAAAATGCCCTAAGTATTTTTCTTGATGTGTGAAGTAAGCTCGGCGGACGTCGAAGACGTCGGTCGCCGTAAATATTAATCACGATATTTAAGACGGCCGCCGTCTTCGGAGTCGGCCGAGATCACTCTTGTATCAAGAACAATATTTGAGGCGGCCGACGTCTTCAAAGTTGACCGAGATTATGTCATACTAAGTAGTATTCATGATGTATGTGAAGAAATAATCTCAGCCGACTTCGAAAACAACGGCCGTTTCAAGCATTTTTCTTGATATAAGAAGTAAGCTCGGCCGACGTCGAAGACGTTGGTCGCCATAAATCCTATTTACAGTTGTCTTGTTCGTCCTTTTTACAGTTTTAACGTTCAATTTTACGTATTTTAATGTGGTTAGTTTTATGTGTAACAAATGTATAATTAACTTTAATTTAATATTTGGAATGTTCATTATTTTAATTTTTTAACTTCTAGCTTCTGAAGATGACCATAATAGGTCGAAACATGTTAAGCTGCAATTCATAATAAATTACTAATACAAGTACAGATAAATACTTTTTAATTTAATAAATAATATTCACGATACTTGAGGCGGCCGACGTCTTCAAAGTCGGCCGAGACTACTTCTTATATCAAGAATAATAATTGGGGGCGGCCGACGTCTTCGAAGTTGATCGAGATTATTTCATCCTAAGTAGTAATCATGATGTATGTGAAGAAATAATCTCGACCGACTTCGAAACCGTCGGCCACCTCAAGCATTTTTCTTAATATAAGAAGTAAGCTCGGCCGACGTCGAAAACGTCGGTCGCCATAAATATTATTCCCGATACTTGAGCCGGCCGACGTCTTCGAAGTTAACCAAGATCATTGCTTGTATTAAGATCAATATTCGAGGCGGCCGTCGTCTTCAAAGTCGGCCGAGACTACTTTTTACAGCTTTAACGTTCAATTTTACTTATTTTAATGTGGTTAGTTTTATGTGTAACAAATGTATAATTAACTTTAATTTGATATTTGGAATGTTCATTATTTTAATTTTTTAACAAAGCTTCTGAAGATGACCATAATAAGTCGAAACATGTAAAGCCGCAATTCATAATAAATTACCAATACAAGTACAGATAAAAAATACTTTTTAATTTAATAAATAATATTCACGATACTTGAGGCGGCCGTCGTCTTCAAAGTCGGCCGAGACTACTTCTTATATCAAGAATAATAATTGGGGGCGGCCGACGTCTTCGAAGTTGATCGAGATTATTTCATCCTAAGTAGTAATCATGATGTATGTGAAGAAATAATCTCGACCGACTTCGAAACCGTCGGCCACCTCAAGCATTTTTTTAATATAAGAAGTAAGCTCGGCCGACATTGAAGACGTCGGTCGCCATAAATATTATTCCCGATACTTGAGGCGGCCGACGTCTTCGAAGTTAACCAAGATCATTGCTTGTATTAAGATCAATATTCGAGGCGGCCGTCGTCTTCAAAGTCAGCCGAGACTACTTTTTACAGTTTTAACGTTCAATTTTACTTATTTTAATGTGGTTAGTTTTATGTGTAACAAATGTATAATTAACTTTAATTTAATATTTGGAATGTTCATTATTTTAATTTTTTAACTTCTAGCTTCTGAAGATGACCATAATAGGTCGAAATATGTAAAGCTGCAATTCATAATAAATTATCAATATAAGTACAGATAAAAAATACTTTTTAATTTAATAAATAATATTCACGATACTTGAGGCGGCCGGCGTCTTCGAAGTCAACCAAAATCATTACTTGTATTAAGAACAATATTCGCGGTGGCCGTCGTCTTCAAAGTCGGCCGAGACTACTTCTTATATCAAGAATAATAATTGGGGGCGGCCGACGTCTTCGAAGTTGACGGAGATTATTTCATTCTAAGTAGTAATCATGATGTATGTGAAGAAATAATCTCGACCGACTTCGAAACCGTCGGCCACCTCAAGCATTTTTCTTAATATAAGAAGTAAGCTCGGCAGACGTCGAAAACGTCGGTCGCCATAAATATTATTCCCGATACTTGAGGCGGCCGACGTCTTCGAAGTTAACCAAGATCATTGCTTGTATTAGGATCAATATTCGAGGCGGCCGTCGTCTTCAAAGTCGGCCGAGACTACTTTTTACAGTTTTAACGTTCAATTTTACTTATTTTAATGTGGTTAGTTTTATGTGTAACAAATGTATAATTAACTTTAATTTAATATTTGGAATGTTCATTATTTTAATTTTTTAACAAAGCTTCTGAAGATGACCATAATAAGTCGAAACATGTAAAGCCGCAATTCATAATAAATTACCAATACAAGTACAGATAAAAAATACTTTTTAATTTAATAAATAATATTCACGCTACTTGAGGCGGCCGACGTCTTCGAAGTCAACCAAAATCATTGCTTGTATTAAAAACAATATTCGCGACGGCCGTCGTCTTCAAAGTCGGCCGAGACTACTTCTTATATCAAGAATAATAATTGGGGGCGGCCGACGTCTTCGAAGTTGACCGAGATTATTTCATCCTAAGTAGTATCCATCATGTATGTGAAGAAATAATCTCGGCCAACTTCGAAAACGGCGATCGTCTCAAGATCGAGATCGAGATTACTTCTCATATCAAGAACAATAATTAGGGTCGACAAAGATTATTTAAAAAATGTCGGCCGCCCTAAGTATTTTTTTATATAACAAGTATAATAATATTAATATAATTAATTATAATTTTTATACAGGGTATGTCAAAAGTCTGAAATATAGGCAATTACTTCGCCATTCGTGGTTTTATAGAAAAATGTATCAAATAAAACCTTGTTAATGGAATGTTTTTTCGTCTTGAACAACCTAAAGATGTTTTTATTTAATTTTGTATTTTTTATTAAGACGAAATGAGTTGTTATAGCTCCACCGGTTTCGGCCCTGTTTAGGCCATCTTCTTTAGAACACGCCATTATAAAACCAACAATTTACATACGTTTACCTTTTGATATTTGAAATTATGAATAGATTTTAAATAATCTAAAGATCAACATAGACGTGCTCGAAAGTTCCTGAAGATGGGCTAATCAGGGCCGAAACCGGTAGAACTATAACAACTCATTTCTTCTTAATAAAAAGTACAAAATTAAATAAAAATATCTTTAAATAACACCTTCTTTATTAATTATGGCGCTTTTGTAATAAAGAGTGCATTTTCTGAAAATATTAAATCACCAAATACAACAATTTTAAAATGCAACTTACAATTTTAAATGTTAAAATATGGCAGTATAAGCCAATATTAGCAATAATTGGCCAGTAAGAATGGAAAAGAATGGAAACATTGATGATATGAAGTGAAGTTCGTACACTGTTCAATCATATTTACGCAGATACAAAGATTACATGAAAAGTTTACTGCCGAAAGCAGCTATCGATCATAGAAACTAAATTTTAAAAAGAATGTAAGCTGAGATATGGAGACTATAACAAATGTTCAAACTGGACACCATTTACATCCAAATAATTTTGACGACGATGTCTAGTTTATCCCATAAAATCGTAGGATTGTTATTAAAATAACAACTAAGATACTGTTTTATACTTTAACGATGAAATTTTATATCTTTTATGTTTCAGTAAAATATCTTATGATAAGATATTCTCGCGCCATACTATAACAATATTAATTTATAACATTACTTTACAAATTAAACTCTACAACTTTTTACAAATAATAAACATAAATTTCAGAAGGGAATATGTTTAAAAATCATTTTAAGAAATAACGTGGTTTCCTGAGGATGGCCAGTGAGGCCGAAACCGGTAGAAACTGAAAAATAAAATATATAAAGTTCATCGTTCAAGTATAAAATAGTATCTCAGTAACAAAAATCAAAACAACAATATCCCATAAAAGATTTAAATACCTACCTTATACGATCAGCCGACTTGATACTAATTAGTAATTACTAAGGAACTCACAAAAGATTTTTTTTAATATTTTGATTTTTTACTTCATTTTGAGTTCGTTTTCTATCACCGCATCTCCATTTATGTTTGGATTCTTTGTCGTTCGCTTAATTGCACCATACTTGCCTAAACTGTCATTTTTTGACAATTGTATCCGTAAATTACATCATTTCAATGCCTACTGTGACCGTATTTGTTTATTTAATATTTTTAGAAAACGCACTTTTCCTCGATTTTTTTGTTATAAAACCCTATGGTTTTAATAGGTTCATCGCATAGAGGGATTTATCCTTTATCGAAATATGTAAAAAATATATATGCACCCAATTTAATATAACAATGTTGGTTGCCATAGCAACAAAACAAAAAACAATATAAACAAATAAATTTTGATATTGTCTGAGGACGCGTCATAATTAATAAAGAAGCTTTTATTTGAAACATTTTTCTGTGGAACCACGAATGGTGTATAATACTTAAGGCGGATTACTTCTTGTATCAAAAACAATTTGAGTCGATAAAAATAAAAATTTAAATATTAATGAAGTTAATTTGTATAAATTGTTGTATAATCAAAAGCAGCAACGAAGCACTGAACAATGTTTGATTTAGTAAAAGTTAAAATTAACAAAATTACAAAAAGAAAATTTAAAAAAAAATAAAAAAATTAATTCTACATGCGCATGTTTTTTATAAAATTAAAAATCAAGAAAACCAAAACTAAAATCCAAAAATATAAAATAAGAAAGTTAAGTCGATAAAAATAAAAATTTAAAAATCAATGAAGTTAATTTATATAAATTGTTGTTTAATCAAAAGCAGCAAGGAAGCTCTGAACAATGTTTGATTTAATAGAAGTTAAAATTAAAAAATTACAAAAAGAAATTTTAAAAAAATTAAAAAATTAATTCTACATGCGCCTCTTTTTATAAAATTAAAAATCAAGAAAACCAAAATTAAAATCCAAAAATATAAAATAAGAAAGTTAATTTTCTCTACAACATAATGTCAAAAAATTAAAAATGAAACTAAAAGCGCATATTCTTCACGACATCACGTTGCAGAGGAGCAAACTTCGGATGTGAAATTATTTTTATAAAAAAATCACCAAATATAAGGCTACTTGTAAAAATCAATTTGTCCTAAGTAATATTCATATACATCATGAATATTTCATCCTAAGTAGTATTCATGATATATGTGAAGAAATAATCTCGGCCGACTTCGAAAATGTCGGCCGCCTCAAGTATTTTTCTTGATAAAAGAAGTAAGCTCGGCCATGCGTCGAAAACTTTGGTCGCCATAAGTATTAGTAACAATTTTTGGAGCGGCCGACGTCCTCGAAGTCGGCCGAGATCACTTTTTCTGATAAGAACAATATTTGAGGCGGCTGACATCTTCGAAGTCGGCCGAAACTACTTCTCATATCAAGAATAGTATTGGGGGCGGTCGACGTCTTCGAAAATCGAATAATTTTATTCTAAATAGTATTTATGGTGTATGTGAAGAAGTAAGCTCGGCCGACGTCGAAGATGTCAGTCGCCATAAATATTATTCAAGAATCTTCGGGTGGCCGACGTCTTCGAAGTCGGCCGAGATCACTTCTTGTATCAAGAATAATATTTGAGGCGGCCGACGTCTTTGAAGTCGACCGAACTACTTCATATACCAAGAATAATAATTGGATACGGCTGATATCTTCGAAGTTGACCGAGATTATTTCATCCTAAATGATGTATGTGAAGAAATAGTAATCTCGGCCGACTTTGATAACGTCGGCTGCCTCAAGTATCTTTGTTGATATAAGAAGTAAGTTCGGCCGACGTCGATGACGTTGGTCGTCATAAATATTATTCACGATACTTGGGGCGGCCGACGTCTTCGAAGTCGGCCGAGATCACTGCTTGCATCAAGAACAATATTTGTGGCGGCCGACGTCTTCGAAGTCGGATAAAATTACTTCTTATATCAAATATAATAATTGGGAGCGGCCGACGTCTTTGAAATCGGCCGAGATTATTACTTCACATATATTATGAATACTACTTAGGATGAAATAATCTCGACCGACTTCAAAGACGTCGGTCGTCTCAAATATTATTCACGATACTTGGGGCGGCCGACGTCTTGGTAGTCGGCCGAGATTACTTCTTATATCAAGAATAATATTTGGGGCGACTGACGTCTTCGAAGTCGGCCGAGATTATTATTTCATTGTAAGCAATATTCATGATAAAAGAAATAATCTCGTCCGATTTCGCGGAGAAAACTGCAATTTCGGATATCTGCAACTCAACAAGAGATTATTTCTTTTATCAAAAATAAATTTCAAAATTAAATTCAAACTACAATTTCAGTAGATTTAGCGTTTAGTTGGAATCATTTATTATTCTCGCTATAACCAGGAGGCAAAGATTTTTACATCATATTATTTACATTATTCTAAAAAATAATTCATTTCGAAATAATATTCTTTATTTGTATTTCGCGGTAAATACGATCGATATGAAAAACACAAGAGCTTATATGCGAATTTATAAAATTGAATTGTTACGATATGCAACGAATAATTTTCAACACAATGTATTTTCCAAACAATACCCGCGAAAACAAAAACGACTAATGTACGGGTGCTATTTGCTCCCAGGTGCGTTTGGAATTATTTTCCAATTTTTTTAAAACATATTTTAAATATATTGGATCCACTTCCGATCGGCTATTAAAACGTTTGAAGTCGCATTAATTAACTAATCGATTTAATTAACGAATTTGTTTAATTAGACTTTGAAAAAATAAATTAAATGTCCCGCTTGTGTCATTATGCACACAAATAATAAATAATAAGTGTTTACTAAATATATATACAATTTCAATTTAAATTTATAGTTTATTGATATTATTAATTTATTTAAATTTGTCTTTTTTAATTTTTAATAACATTTTTAGATTATCTCAATAATTATTGATTGAATCAAAAAAAAATAAAATTCATTTTTATTGAAAATTATTTCAGATAATATTTGTTTAATATACAATTTATAACCAATAATTTTAATAAAATAATTTGATGTGGTTACGAGATGGCGCTATATATATAGTGTCATATCTCAATAAATTTTGATTAAATCAAATTGTTTTTTTATTGATTCTTATTTGGAATTGAGCTAATCACAATTTTGGTTAACACATTTTTATTGAATAATCAATGTTATAAAATATAAGATGTATTAAGATAAAAATTGAGATATCAATAATGAAACGTCATCGAGTATTCCGTGTGAATTTCCCGATTTTCGACACGCCATCTACCGGCGTTTTCCGTTAAAAAAAAACAGGTATAATCCTCGCCGAGGAGGCGATCCAGACTACCATATACAGTGAGGATTTGAGAGCAATATAGATTGTTATTATAAGATATCAAAACGTTGTGGAAATACACGGTAGCCTGCGAGTAGAATACAGGATGAGCCCGTTTCTGGGGGGATTAAAGAGCAGGGCCGAGTTGGGGTTGGAGGTGGAGGAGGCGGCCTGGAGAAGAAGGGTCGTTTGGGGGTTGGGTTGGAGAGACTGCAGCGGGGAGGTCCTATTTTCTAAATTACATAATGCGCGTTACTTCCTCTATTTATAGCGGACCGGGGGTGACTTTTTGAGCACCACGTCGGGGTTACGACAGCCCGCCTTCCCCTTCTAAGCAAATGCTGCGGATCGCGAACAGATGGAGCCTCCGCCAAACACAATAATTACATTATCGGGACCGTTAATGGGTTTAAACTTTTCGGGGCGAATTACGCTGAGCAGCCCACACCTTAAGCGCGCCCAAGTTGCCAACCTTGTAATTGTAAAACCAATTTTTGGGGGGTCCGTGCTGCAAATAAGTGATTTATCGCTTCCTGTTGTTCCTTTCTTCGCGAGGCGCTCGATTTATATTCCAATTGCGTACCAGACGGCTGAAGAAGACGTTACTTTTAATTGTTTCCTACGCATTGTACGCGACGTTGCGTCGCATCACGTTTTCCTCGCACAATACATTACGCATCCTCGATAATATATATTGATTTATTCAAAACCCACTTCGCATAGATTAACCAAACAATACAAAAAGGAATTTTCTACTTATTCGATGATTAAGACTTACTATTCTTAACTGCATATGATATAAAAGAGTTAAGCCGAATTATGGATAAAATATAGCTAAAACACCTCTAACCGACCTCGGCGATTTGAGTATGAATGTCATCGTATCAATTTGGTATATATAATGAATAATATCGCCTTAAATCGCCGAGGTCGCTTGCGGGCGAGGCGCTAGAGTTGATATGTGACGATTCAAAAGTTGTAGCACCTCGTCCACAAGTGTCCTTGGCGATTTGAGTATAAATGTGACCTTATACAAAATTTTGTGCATATAATGAACCATATCGCCACAAATCGCCGAGGTCGCTTGCGGACGAGGCGCCGGAGTTGATGTGTTAACACAAAATCGATAATTCAAAGATTGTAGCGAATCGCCCGCAAGCGATCTCAGCGATTTGAGTATAAACGTAACCTTATAGAAAATTTGGTGTCTTAACCAAGACAAGTAAAGAACGATATTGATTCGAATCGCCGTGAATCGTCGTCAAAAACGAATTGAGATACTTAAATATGGCGTATACATATACAGGATGGTTCAAATTGGACGTCCGAATAAACTATCTCGAAACTTACATATCATGATCTCTTTTTTTTTTAATCTACTGGTACCAAAAATTTTAACCAAAACGCTATCGTCTTTTGTTTTTTCCCTTTAGACTTTAGACCTCAAAAGTGAAAATATCGCAAAACACCAACTGCAAATATCTTGGTTTTTACTATTAGTAGAGTATCATGACTAAGACAATGACTAAGACAATGACTAAGACATAATGGACATTTTTTTATGGAGAATTTAATGAAGATGTAATAGTTATTTACGTAACCAGTTATGAAAAGTCTAATTTTGTTTAACCCTCGCAGTACTGACGTTTCGCCAACCGTTGCGGACGGTGCCTGGGTCAACCGAGACCCGAACAGTTTTTGTTTACGTAGAATATAAAAAATGAAGCTTTTGCCATTATGATTTTGACTTATTTTATTTTAAAGGTGAACTATTATTAGGGATATAAAATAATACATAAAAATAAAATTTTAAAAAAATTACATAAAAAATATTTATTCTAAATCATTACAATTTGTACACAAAATATTTTTTGTACATGTTGAATGTATATTACATACATATTTATGACAAACATCACATTTTGATTTATATTTATTGTCATTTCCAATACACAAGCTACATCTTGAGCGTTTTTCTAATGTTGTACTCATTTGTTTATTTATTTTTCGGCCTGTACTTTCGATGGCGTCCACAATGTGTCTCGAAAATACTACTTATCTATGTTTGCAGCAACTACCTGTTCAGACAAATTTTCTATAAATTGTTTTCTTCTTGATTTTATGTTACCAGTTGCCCAATCCGGATTTTTGAGTTGCCATAGTACAAATGCATTATAGGCTGCAATATCTATATAATGTAAAAAAAGCGACAGAGGCCAACGTCGTGTACATCTCCGGCAAGTGTATTCTCTTAGAATTTTATCTAAAACATCCACTCCACTTTTTGTTGAATTGTAATAATTGATAATATTAGGTTTGTAATTATTATTTTCGTCAGAAATAGCATGTTCTCGATGAACGCTCGAAAGTAAAAGTACGCATTTTCTTGGTTTTGGGATATACGACACAAGTGTTAGATTTTCAGAAAATATAAAATCGGAAGAGAATTGAGCTCTTCCGGATATTGTTATCAAAGATTTTGGTAAATCCTTTCTATTTTCCCGCATTGTTCCCACTATAAATATGTTATCTTTGAGTAAATCCTCTGCAAGTGAGATATCCGTAAAAAAATGTCGGTTGTGATAGTTCGATTAGATCCCTTCCAAAACTCTGAAAGAACTCTAACTACTCGTTGTCCTTGTCCTTTCTCCGGTGTGTTTCCGCATTTTCCTAAATACACTTCAAAATTACAACAATAATATGTAGTAGCGTCACATAGGGCCCATAATTTCAGCTCATATTTCCCCGGCTTGCTCGGCATATACACCTTGAATGGACATCTTCCTCGAAATGTTACTAATTGTTCATCAATAGTGCCTACATTAGACGCTCGGTAATTATCTCTGCAATTTCTTGTTAAAATATTTGTAATGGTTCTCAAAGCTGCCAACTTATCGGTCATTTTTCTTTCTTCTCGTGTCTGAAAGTCGTCAAAACGCAAAAATCGTAAAATGTTTGTAAATCTATCATGAGACATAGATGCTCGATAAATTTGTCGACTATAAGCAATCTTTTTCTTCCATAGATCTTTTTTACTTTCACGTGATTCCCGAAAACGGCCAGTAATTAGTAAAATCCCAAAAAATGCCTTCAATTCAACGCGGTCTACCGGCTTCCATATATTATTTGAAAACATTTCATAATATTTAACCGCTTTTTCATTTGTATAAGTAATTATAATGTCCATGATTTCATCATTTATAAATAAATCAAAACATTGTTCCATGGTTTCTACACCCTCAGAATTTGCTGTGAGTGTAGCATCATATTTACCAAATTCTGCATCTCTGTTTGTGGGGGAAATATATCTCCATGTTCGTCCACAAACATTTTGGTCTTTACAGTGTGACATATTATTACTATTTTCACCACTAAACTCATCACTTTCATAATCCTCTTCTTCTGGTACTGCATCACTAAAAGTCAATGACTCACATTCATCATCAGAAGACACTTCATTGTTATAATCATCATTATTATTTACAAAATTAGCAAACATTTTATTTTTCGATGTAGATCGTTGCTCTAAAATACACCTTCTGTGAAGTAAATCAAGAATTTAATGGCAATTGTATTGTCGCTATAGCCTCTTACACAGACAGACGCCTGGCGCTGTAAAGAAACGGTCGAGACATATTTTTTCGTCGTTTTTTCGTCGGGACGTCCGTTTGACGCCGATCTAACTTAATGCACTCCTTGAGTAACGACAAATCTATTTATTACAATTTCTCGCAAAAATTTATTTGGGTCCAAATAGACCCAGGCACCGGAATACGAGGGTTAATGAACGCAATATTTGCTAAAACGAGCGAGTTCTGTAAATTGCGTGAATTAAATAAAATTAATAGTTTCTTAACGTGCTAAGTACAAAATTTTATCTGACCCCGCTTTAAAATTGAACGAAATCACGAGTTTAATATGAATGAAACAGACAACGCTTATGTGTCAAAAGAATTTAAATTGAAAGAATTTATTTGGGCATTGCTACGAATTTATATAAATAATTGTTCGGGAAACGATCTATTGAAAAATGAAACTATTTTATTTCATACTAAAATACACTAAAATGAAGTAAATAACAAGTTAAATACGATAATCAAAATAAATTAGAGATACATACAAAGTTGCTACGAATATCCATAGTAACATCGAAAACAAATCAACTTTTAACTAAAAATTTTTACCTAACTAGGTAATCATTCATTACACAACTAGTGATGTAATGAAACGGCAGCTGTGTAAAACGTGACGTTACAAAACGTCAAAATGACATATAAAGCCTGTTATTTCCTAGCGGTGTTAGTTAAAAATTTTTTTCGCTTTTAGATTTTGAGATATTATGACAATTTTCGTTTTTTAAATGGGAACGGCCGCTGATTTACAACTTATTAAATTCTTTATATTTTGTGATTTCAAAAATATAGGGATTAATATTATTATTGTTTCAGAATAAAGCTAAAAATCTAGTGTTATTAAGTGAAAATATTCTATTAACGTAAAAAATAGTAATTTAATAATAAAAATTAATAATTTTGAGGTGGTCTATTGGAGCATTTTTTATACCACTGTTTTAATATTTTTTGAAAAAAACAAGAAAAAAAATTACATGGTATTTTAATTTCATAATATTACTGATAAACTATATCATTTTTTTTAAATTTTTCTGTTCGGTGTAGAAAATGGAAGAAAATTGTAATATAAAAGTTATTCTAGAATATTGTGACATAATTTTTTTTTTTTATTACAATATGATCTTCCTCTTTCCTTGACATGTTTTATTGATATTATTAATTTATTTAAATTTGTCTTTTTTTAATTTTTAATAACATTTTTAGATTATCTCAATAATTATTGATTGATTAAAAAAAATAAAATTCATTTTTATTAAAAATTATATCAGATAATATTTATTTAATATACAATTTATAACCAATAATTTTAATAAAATAATTTGATGTGGTTACGAGATGGTATCCTAACCAAGACAAGTAAAGAATGATATTATCTGAAATCGCCGAGTTCACTTGATTTAAGTTTTTTAAATAGGAACTGTCGTAGTCGCTGATTTATAGCTTATTAAATTAGTTATTTTTTGTGATTTCAAATATATAGGGATTGTTATTATTATTGTTTCAGAATAAAGCTAAAAATCTAGTGTTATTAAGTGAAAATATTTTATTAACGTAAAAAATAGTAATTTAATAATAAAAGTTAATAATTTTCAATATTTTTTGAAAAATAAAATGGTTGGTAAAAAAATAAAATTTAAAAAAAGAAATTAAACAATGCCGTAATTTAAGGAAATAGTGTTGTGTAATCTATTTTTTAAATTTTATTATTTTTTCCTAACCATTTTATTTCCCAATAAATATTGAAATTGTACTATAAAAATGCGCAAATAGGTCACCTAAAAATGATTAATTTTTAAAAAAATATTTTCACTTAATGACACTAAATTTTTAGTTTTATTCTGAGATAATAAAAAATAGACCCGTCAATCCTATATTATTGATATCAGAAAAAATAATGAATTTACTAAGCTATAAATCAATCAAACAAGCAAAAATTGTGACAATATCTCATAATTTGAAATCGAAAAAATTTATAATTAATTTATATAAGCAATAAAGTCTCCATAGAATGTCTTAATTATAATTACTCTACCAATAATAATAACCAATATAATTGCAGTTATTAATTTTACGATATTTTCACTTTTCCGTTTAATGGAAAAACAAAAGACTATATACCGTTTTGAAGTTTTTAACATTGTTTTTTTTAAACAGCTCATGATACGTTTTATCTAACTCGCATAGTTTACGGGATAACTATAAGAGGATTTGGATAAAATATCAAATTTTTATAAAATGATATTTATACTCAAATAGCTGATGTAATCTGCGGTTTAGATGAGGCGGTACAACCTTAAACTCTTTATTTATAAAAAAATAAGAAAAAAGAATTGTATGGCATTTTAACTTCATAATGTTGCTAACAAAATATATATTTTTTTTAAAAAATTTTCTGTTCGGTGTACAAATAAAAGAAACTTAAAATGCAAAAGTTATTCTACAGATTATTTTGCCTTACATTTTTTTTTCGTTACAACATAAGAAAACATTGCTTAAGGTACATTTTGAATGAGGTCTAGATTGAATATGTTCAAAACTACATTGTTCGCATCTTTCTCTTTCTTTGACATGTCTAACATGACACCCAGTTTGATCCTATATTTGAAAGACGAATGTCATATGGTACAAAATATTAGCTTTTTCTTCGTTCTTCTTATTACGTACTTTTTTCTTTGAATTATTCAACTTTTCCTTTTACACGTTAGTAGCCCAAGTGCAACATTTCGCCGAAATTGTAGTAAAAGTTTTGTTTTTCAAAAAATTTACAATAAACCACGTATGTATTTACAAATGCAACATCAAATAATTTTATGTCACTATTTGTTGGATTGTTTTGCCACTGCGTAACACTGTATTAACTAGAAGGGTTATATTTTGTGATTCGATATGTATCAAGGAAAAAAAGTTGTATTATCTTTAAGTAAAGAGGATTGGCGCAAAGATTTCGAAAGATTTATTTCGAAATTTTTTTTCGTCTGTACCTTTTGTAGAGAAACAAAAAGCAAAAAATATTGCATGTGGAACTATAAGACCAAACAAGAAATTCATACCAAAATCGGGCTTAGTCGGAAAGATCAATTCCGCCCATATATTTATTGTAATCCTATACAACGTTAGAGCAAGGGACTTTCACTGAAGAACCATCTTTTTGTCTTCTTGAAACGTGATCTTCAGTATTAACATGAAAAATTGAGATAAAATGAACCACTTGAAAAATACTATATTCTGTAAATTTAGTCTGTAATCATAATTATCTCGGATCATTTATATATCAGGTACTAAAGATTTTGGTATGAATTTCTTGTTTGGTCTTATAGTTCCACATGCAATATTTTTTTGCTTTTTTTCTCTACAAATGATATAATAAATTATCTTCAATAGCTCCCGATTGATCAATTTTATCACTAATATTCGTAATCTGTAGAAATTCCACCCTCTTCTATATCTTCAGCTTCGTCTTATTAGTTTCTTGGTTGTTATCAATAATCACGTTTTCTAACTCATAGAGCGCTTTATTTATTTTTTCAAGAAATTCTTCATCAGTAAGAGACTTATTTTTCCTTCGAGACATTTTATAGAGGTAAAAAGAGTTAAAATCTCAAAACAGTAACATGAAATAAATTGATGACTGATTTTTTTGTCTACCAATACCTGTTAGAAATCACCTTTTTATAGGCAAATAATAACGTACTTTCCAGTACCATAAGGCCAAATGGTATTTTGAAGCTTGGTGTCCAAATATTATTTGTTTAAATAATGTGCCCATATATTTATTGTAATCCTATACAGCGTTAGAGCAAGGGACTTTCACTGAAGAACCATCTTTTTGTCTTCTTGAAACGTGATCTTCAGTATTACTATGAAAAATTGAGATAAAATGAACCACTTAAAAAATACTATATTTTGTAAATTTAGTCTGTAATCATAATCATCTCGGATCATTTATTTATCAGGTACTAAAGATTTTGGTATGAATTTCTTGTTTGGTCTTATAGTTCCACATGCAATATTTTTTGCTTTTTTTTTGTCTACAAGTGATAAGAACAAAAAAAATTATCGAAATCTTTGCCTTTGTAATATTCCTTTGTAGTCAGAGATAACACAACTTTTTCTTCTAACCCATAGTTCTTCCATTCTTCATCCATAGCTCTATTTTTTCCTTGATACATATCGAATCGCAAAATATAACATTTCTGGTTAGCAAGTACAAATACTTTTTAACCCATTTTGATGGGTTTTATGGGGTGGTATTGCTTGATCGATGATCGACCTTTGAATGCTGTGATTGACTCATCTATTGATAATTCCCTCATATTGAAATATTACGTCCCTAAAATTTCGTTTAGTTTTAGAATAAAAGATCGAAGTTTGAGAAGAATTTATTGGTGTTAGTAAAATGTATTAACAATGCAAGTTTGATAAAATGTTATCAAATCTATCCCGGGACGTAGTGTTTGTGATCAATGGAATTACTAAATCATTGCTAGATGACCAATAGCGCTTCAAAGAAAGTAACTTATGATTGCCCATTCACTAAGTTATACCAATACCTGCATAAAATTCTTCTTCTCCAAGATCAAGAATTCCCTTCCTTTGAGTAGCGTATAAATTCGACTGAAAAATGATAGTTTCAGTAATAGGCCTAAGGAATGTCATCATTTGCTGAATTACAATGTGAAAAATGTTTGTGAACAGGACTAAAATTTCTTTTTCGCCATTTTCTATCTTTATCTCTTTCTTTATCTTCTTTAGATGATTGTTACATTGACCGTCTTTTCTAATAAATTATCTTCAATAGCTCCCGATTGAACAGTATTATCACTAACATTCGTAATCTGTAGAAATTCACCTTCTTCTAAATTTTCATCTTCATCTCATGAATTGATTGATCAATTTCATCGCTAATATTCGTAATCTGTAGAAATTCACCCTCTTCTATATCTTCATCTTCGTCTTATTAGTTTCTTGGTTGTTATCAATAATCACGTTTTCCAACTCATAGAGCGCTTTATTTATTTTTTCAAGAAATTCTTCATCTGTAAGAGACTTATTTTTCCTTCGAGACATTTTATCGAGGTAAAAAGAGTTACAATCTCAAAACAGTAACATGAAATAAATTGATGATTGATGACTGATTTTTTTGCCTACCAATACTTGTTACTCGTTGTATTGTTACGAATCATCGTTTCATAAGCAAATAATAACGTATATTTTAGTACCGTAAGGCCAAATTGTAATTTCTAAGCTTGGTGTCCAAATATTATTTGTTTAAATAATGTGGTACTTTTAAGTATCGATAGACAACAAAGGATTAAATAACGATTTCGTCAATTTTTATTTTTCAAATTAGGTTGGTATTAAGAAAGTAACTAAATTTAGTAAATTTTTTAAAAAAGTAACTAGAAAGTTTAAAATATACAGCACGACCTAGCGGTAATTACTAAAATTAAACCACCAGATCTAGTTATTTTTTCAATACCAACCTAATTTTTTTTATATATTATTATATATCATATTATTGATTTATTAAAAACTCACTTCACATAGATTAAATAATCAATTCAAAAAGTTTTCTATTTAGTCGATGATTACTTAATATTTTTGACTCTTTACGATATTTTTAAAGGAATTAGGCTGAATTATATATGGGATAAAATCTATTATTAAACGTACAACTCCCGGCTTGATCATTGCAGTTACTGTAATGAAGAATTCAGCATGTCCGGACGATACGAAACACATTGATTATCTCGGATGTTTGGAGTGCTGACTTATTAAATTTGCACATTGCCATTTATACCATACCATCGTAATTAAGGTTCTTTGAATTTTTATAAATGCTGACAAATTGATTGAATATCTAGAATTGAATAATACTTAAAATTAGAACTAACATTAGATTTAGAACAAGAAATATTCTTAAGACGGCTTTAAGAGACGTACAGCTAAATCTGAATGATTTTAGTTGTATGTTTAGTATTAGTTCCAGTTTAATTTTAGAATTAACACTAGATCTGGAACTAGTAACGTTCGGGTTTAGTCGTTTTATAAGACGTTCGGCTAAACTCGAATATTTCTAGTCCTAGGTCTAGTGTTAGTTCTAGTTTTAGTTCAATGGAATATTACGATCTAACAAGAATAACAGCTATAACTAGAACTAACACTAGCATTGAAGCTGACACTAGACCTAGAACTAGAAACATTCGGATTTAGCCGTCTTATGAGACGTTCGGCTAAATCCGAATGATTCTAGTTCTACGTCTAGTGTTAGTTCTAGCTTAGTTTTAGAACTAACACCTAGACCTAGAACTAAAATCATTCAGGTTTAGCCTAACGTCTCATAAGACGGCTAAACCTGAATGTTTCTAGTTCAAGATCTAGTGTTAATTCTAAAACTAAACTGGAACTAATACTAGACCTAGAACTAGAATCATTCGGATTTAGCCGTACATCTCTTATGACGGCTAAACACGAATGATTCTAGTTCTAGATCTAGTGTTAGTTCCAGTTTAGTTTTAGAACTAACATTAGATCTAGAACTAGAATCATTCGGATTTAGCCATCTTATGAGACGTTTGGCTAAACCCGAATTATTCTAGTGTTAGTTCCAGTCCAATTTTAGAATTAGCAGTAGACATAGAACTAGAATCATTCGGGTTAAAAGAAAATTAAACCCGAATAATTCTAAATTTAGTGTTAGTTCTAATTCTAGTATTATTTCTTGCTTTAAATATAATTTAGTTAAATTAATTAAAAATATGCAATACATGTTTTAATGTATTATGTATATACCTTTACATGTTTTGATTTCTGTATATATAAGCAGATCGTTAATTTAGTATTTTTTCTACACGACTCATCTTTTTTTTTTAATTAGCTCGTGATTATTTTGACGTCGCCACGGACTTCGTAAGCTCTAATCACGTTGAAAGCTCGTCCTTTGATATTTTTTGAAATCAAAGTACCCGCGTAAGCCGTAACGCCGCTAACCCCTTTGTGTGTACCGGGTAATTTTTAATCTAATAACGTCAGGGGCGTATCGCGGCCATATTAATTCCCTTCCGAACGTTCTCTATCTCGCTTATTTCTCCGCTCTTGACCGGATCTCCGCTACTGGATGCTACAGGTGTTAATGGTTTGTCAATAGCCGGGACTTTGTAAATAGTACGGGATATCGATATTTGCTAGCTGATCCTTTGTGCAATATCCCATCGTTTGGGAAAAAAGAAATAAACTTCGTTTATACTCGTAATACGTGTGTTTACAATTCCCTGTTTCAATTTGCTTTTTATGCTTATTTACACAGGGAAGACATGTAATTGGGAAAAAAGTGGTAGAAAAACTTAATGAGTCATATCGATAAAAAAATCGTTAAAGCTTAAATTCGTGGTATGAGAATGTATTCTTGAGAAACCGTGACCAAATCAAAGCATTTTTATCCGCAAAAATTCTTATTGTTGTGGTTTTCGCGGTTTCTTATAATTGCATCTTTCTATCTGGTTTATTTCATTTCTTACATAGTATGTATGAAATCGAACTTTAAGAATTACTTTTCTTTTTTGCTTTACTTTCCAAATTTCAACTATATCATGATCTCGAAATTTAAAAATCTCAATTATTATGATTAAGAAAAAATTAAAAATTGATTTTAATATATTTTTTTCACGTAAAATTCAATGGTGCACGTGAAATTTTTGTTGTTATTTCGGTTTTTAAGTGAGCTAAAAACTAAATAAAATACATTACTTTGTAAGTAGGCTATGATAAAATAAGTGATTACATTGCTAGGATACCGGAATTAACAAAGGAATTTGTGCCAACAATAATTATTATTAATTATCTTTTTCTCAATATGGACCGCTATGAAAATTATGAAACAGACTTTACTGAAAGTATTAAAAATTGAATTGACTTTACAATGCTGAAGAAAAGAAGAGAGGATATAATGTGATGATATAATAATTGGAGACAACTCCATAATTCCCCGATTTGAAGATAGAGAGAACATCAGGAAGTATACCATGAAGTGACTATATAATGATTATCAACATTCCTTTGCGAAAATCGAAGAAATATCATCAATACCCAGAGTATTGGTTATTTTAATAGACCTAAATGCGTCCTCTACCTCGATCGTTTCAAATTCCAAAGAACTCAAGGAAATATCATAGACAACAATATCAGATATATCACCCGATGGAACAATTAAAAATTTGGCCTTCCTCTCAAAACTAAAAAAGTGAGATAATCATAGCTCATCTTCTCTTAGCATCAGCTAATCTTCTCACGCCGAACTCTTAACCAACCTTTTGTACGATGGAGATTCCCAAGTTTCGGAGATTGGGGATTTGTTCGAATTGGCTGATGGCGAACGTACTGGCGTCACGTGATCACTATCAGCCAGTCCTAACGAATCCCCAATCTCCGAAACTTTGGGACTTCTGTCGCATAAAAGGTAACTTTAAGCTGCCTTTTATGGGCGACATTATATTAATTTTTTATATATATTATTATATTGATTATGATCAATATTATAGATGTTTTATAACAAACAAAAGCAGACAATTTATAAAAAACAAAGGAGGGGTTTAAAAAAATAACAAATTGTTTCAACACGACATTGCTTTAAATCCCAATCTACAATCTACGATAAAACGATTAAATAATAATAAACCAAGTTAAAGTACTTAATCTACGCCACTGATGATAATGGAAATAATACGGGGACGTATGAACACCGTATATAAAATCTCGATCACCGTTCTTTTTTATTTTACGTCACCGTTGCCGTGGTTTTTTAATAACGGTGAAAAATCGCTGTTACTGAAATATCGCTCAACTTCAATTTGAACCATGCACCAAATAATATTAAATTTGGCTCGTCTATTACATGGTCTGATAAAACACATTATAAAAGCACTATAATCGAGCGAGTGCGTCAAAAAAAATGTGGTTTTAGCGTGGCATGTTTTATTACTAGGTCAGGAATTCTTTATAAAATAAAGGAAGAAAATCTGCGCTAATTGCTGTTTGATCAACTTGCCAGATATTTTGGATTATGTAATATTTTCGATATTTTATTATTTATATTAGCCACTGTCTAAATGCAGAATTTCCTAGAAAATGGATAAGCACGCATGGTCCAAGATGGCCACCAAAATCACCTGATTATCTATTTTGAACTTCATTTTTATGGAGATATATCAAGAATCGCGTATATAATAATAATTGTAAATCGTTTATTAAGCCAGAAAGAAAAATAAGATACAAGATTATTTATAACGAAACAAAAAAAAATGTAATTAACAAAGAAAACTAAAATCCTTACAATTGGCTCAAATTGTAAAACTCTCAAAAAACAAACAAAAACAGAAAAAAACTAAGATAAAGTTTACAATTCTCATCCTCAACTCTCATTCAAAAATCAAAACTTAGTGTCAAGATAAGAGATATGGAGGTTTTCTTGTGTGAAGAATCGTACAAACTAAATACAGATACTACATAAGGAATCTCTGTTTCATATTTAGTCAACCACTAGACATTAGAACGTAGGAAATATAATCTCTTCGCTTAACGCCATAAACAAAGCGCAAGCAAGAATTTTGAACAACTTGTACTTTGTGCATTGATTCAAAAGATAAGCAGGAGCTAAAAACAGCACAACAATAACTGAAGTTGTCAAAACTAGGCTATTACATAATAAGCATTTGAGCTTAATAAACAAAAAATTACGATTTGAAAATAACGCCTTATATGCCTACCAAAATTCAATTGACTATCTATAATGACTCCTAAACTTTTAACCTCATTCGAAAAACGAATTGGTTTATTAAAAATGTTAATATGAACTTGCATTCATCCATAAACTCACCACTTCCTTTAAAAAGAATATGATACCCTGAGTCTGAACAGGTTTTCTTTTCAAGAAATGATTCCTAATTTCCGTGCAAAGAATTTTTAACTCCCCAATAATAATACGACACATCGAAGGAACTTTATCGGGATTAAAGCTGGAATACAATTGCGTATCGTTCGCATACAGATGATAAGACCAATACTCAGATCACAGAGTATTTTACCAACAGATCACAGGATTTGATAAAATAGAATTTAACTTAACCGCTTGAACATCTAATCCAATAAGTTTCAAAATGCACGACAGGAGATTGTGATCAAAGATGTCAAAAGCCTTAATGAAATCAAATAAAATTGACACCCTAGGCCAGAGACCTGAGTACATCATCAGTTAAATCCAGGAGCGCAATAGCATAACTGAACCACCTCCTGAACCCAGACTGCGGCAAAATACAAAGTATTTCCAGATAAATACTCAATTGTTCTATCATAAGTTTTTTAAGATCTTTGAAAGAACGCTCAAAATTTGAGATTATGATCAAAGATGTCAAAAGTCTTAGTGAAATCAAATAAAATTAACACCCTCATCCAGAGACCTGAGTACATCATCAGTTAAGTCCAGGAACGCAGTAGCACAACTGAACCACCTCCTGAACCCAGACTGCGGCAAAATACAAAGTATTTCCAGATAAATACTCAATTGTTCTATCATAAGTTTTTTAAGATCTTTGAAAGAACGCTCAAAATTTGAGATTATGATCAAAGATGTCAAAAGTCTTAGTGAAATCAAATAAAATTAACACCCTCATCCAGAGACCTGAGTACATCATCAGTTAAATCCAGGAACGCAGTAGCACAACTGAACCACCTCGTGAACCCAGACTGCGGCAAAATACAAAGTATTTCCAGATAAATACTCAATTGTTCTATCATAAGTTTTTTAAGATCTTTGAAAGAACACTCAAAATTTGAGATTATGATCAAAGATGTCAAAAGACTTAGTGAAAACAAATAAAATTAACACCCTGATCCAGAGACCTGAGTACATCATCAGTTAAATCCAGGAACGCAGTAGCACAACTGAACCACCTCGTGAACCCAGACTGCGGCAAAATACAAAGTATTTCCAGATAAATACTCAATTGTTCTATCATAAGTTTTTTAAGATCTTTCAAAGAACGCTCAAAATTTGAGATTATGATCAAAGATGTCAAAAGACTTAGTGAAAACAAATAAAATTAACACCCTGATCCAGAGACCTGAGTACATCATCAGTTAAATCCAGGAACGCAGTAGCACAACTGAACCACCTCGTGAACCCAGACTGCGGCAAAATACAAAGTATTTCCAGATAAATACTTCTATCATAAGTTTTTTAAGATCTTTCAAAGAACGCTCAAAATTTGAGATTATGATCAAAGATGTCAAAAGTCTTAGTGAAATCAAATAAAATTAACACCCTGGTCCAGAGACCTGAGTACATCATCAGTTAAGTCCAGGAACGCAGTAGCACAACTGAACCACCTCGTGAACCCAGACTGCGGCAAAATACAAAGTATTTCCAGATAAATACTCAATTGTTCTATCATAAGTTTTTTAAGATCTTTCAAAGAACGCTCAAAATTTGAGATTATGATCAAAGATGTCAAAAGTCTTAGTGAAAACAAATAAAATTAACACCCTGATCCAGAGACCTGAGTACATCATCAGTTAAGTCCAGGAACGCAGTAGCACAACTGAACCACCTCGTGAACCCAGACTGCGGCAAAATACAAAGTATTTCCAGATAAATACTCAATTGTTCTATCATAAGTTTTTTAAGATCTTTCAAAGAACGCTCAAAATTTGAGATTATGATCAAAGATGTCAAAAGTCTTAGTGAAAACAAATAAAATTAACACCCTGATCCAGAGACCTGAGTACATCATCAGTTAAGTCCAGGAACGCAGTAGCACAACTGAACCACCTCGTGAACCCAGACTGCGGCAAAATACAAAGTATTTCCAGATAAATACTCAATTGTTCTATCATAAGTTTTTTAAGATCTTTCAAAGAACGCTCAAAATTTGAGATTATGATCAAAGATGTCAAAAGTCTTAGTGAAAACAAATAAAATTAACACCCTGATCCAGAGACCTGAGTACATCATCAGTTAAGTCCAGGAACGCAGTAGCACAACTGAACCACCTCGTGAACCCAGACTGCGGCAAAATACAAAGTATTTCCAGATAAATACTTCTATCATAAGTTTTTTAAGATCTTTCAAAGAACGCTCAAAATTTGAGATTATGATCAAAGATGTCAAAAGTCTTAGTGAAATCAAATAAAATTAACACCCTGGTCCAGAGACCTGAGTACATCATCAGTTAAGTCCAGGAACGCAGTAGCACAACTGAACCACCTCGTGAACCCAGACTGCGGCAAAATACAAAGTATTTCCAGATAAATACTCAATTGTTCTATCATAAGTTTTTTAAGATCTTTCAAAGAACGCTCAAAATTTGAGATTATGATCAAAGATGTCAAAAGTCTTAGTGAAAACAAATAAAATTAACACCCTGATCCAGATACCTGAGTACATCATCAGTTAAATCCAGGAACGCAGTAGCACAACTGACCCACCTCCTGAACCCAGACTGCATAAGAGGCAAAATGCAAAATATTTCCAGATAAATACTCAACTGTTCTATCATAATTTTTTTAAGATTTTTGAAAGAACGCTCAGAATTGTAATGGGTCTCAGATCCTTACAATTGCTGACAACTTTGAGAATTGAAACAACAAAATCATACTTCCAGAAATGAATCAAACAAAAATTGATAAGATGAGTAGGCACATCAAGAATACGGGGACAACACAGTCGGATCATATCTAGGCTGATTCCATCAGATCCAATTCTCATAGACCTTAGGTTCAATAAAATTTGCTGAATACACTCAGAGGTAACCAAAGAGTCATTGACTCTATTACTAAAAAACATATTGATAACATTAGGATCTAATAAATCCCAAAAATGAGGAGTAAGCAACAAAATAGTAGAAGATAATTTTTTTTCATATAATAACACCCGTGACGACGTAATTTCGTTTTATAACATTGAAAAATCTGCCGCCTCTTAATCCTTTTATACTTATTTTTTATTTATTTTTATTATATTTGCCTTACATTCCAAGTGATCCATGGCAAAGTACCCAGAATCGAGCAAAGTTGGAATCCATTCTAAATGCAATTAAACGCGTTACTAAAGTTTAGGAACAATGCTTGCATCACAATGGTGTAACAACTTTGAACAATATTTATCACTTAAAGCTATATTTACATAATCGTTAATTATTAATCAATTTTCATTTTATTTCAAACAATAATTAAAAATGCAGATTGTCGTGCATTGTTAATTTAATGAATGTTTGTATTAAGCATGCTGCTTTCCCTAAGAGCTGGAAGACGTCTTTAATCGAGACTATCCCCCGATATCTCCCTAAGATATCGACTTGTGTAGAGGTGAAAAATTAATTAACTTATTACCGATTTTGTCTAAAATTTTTGAAAAAAATTATCTTTGAGCAGCTATATGAATATTATTGCTAAAATATCAGTTGGGATTTCGTCAGGAATATGGTACCATCTTCTGAATATCTGGGGTTTGAATTTAAATTCGTAGTGCTTCTACGAAATTCGGAAAATTTCTGTCAGTTGAAGTATGCAGTTGTAGATCATCTGAATACATATAATACGTAAGCTGATGATCTCTAACAATATAAGTAAACACCTATGTTTCGTTATAAACAAATGTCTACTAGAAGGAGTTTTTCCAAAGAAGCTAATATTACATAAGAAGGGGATAAATATGTATGTAGTAATTACAGATCAATATCTATATTGCCTACTTAATCAAAATCAAAACAAATTATTTACAAACCATCAACATTGAAGGTTTTGGTATCATATCTAGAGACTAGAAAACTATCTGTCTTTTGGTGGGGCAAACAATCCACCTGGAGAGAAATGAGAAGGAGTGTCTCGGGGTTCGATCTTGCTTAGGTCCCTTACTTTTCCTTATACAGGATGTCCGGTGTTCTGGATCAGGGGTATACACCCTGTATATATCGATGATTTACCGGATCCAACAGAACGAATTTGTCTTTATGCGGAAGATACATTTTTTATTGCGAGAAGTGGTGATATCAAGGAGCTGGAAGAAAAAACAAAATATAGCAAAATCTGAGCACACCAGTTCCTTGGAGTTACTATTTCAGAAACTCTTAAATGGTCCAAATATATATCAAACCTGAAAGGGCGACTGTCTAGTGCTCTGTATTGCCTTAAAATAATACATTCAAACCTTCCACCCCCCAGACGTTGCAAAGCATATACTTCGCGTATTTCTATGCTATCGCGACATATTCGGATACTGACTGAATTCGAAAATTAACAGATTTATAGAACCCTATTTAAAAAATTAATAATACTTACTTTGCCGTGCTGTTTTGTAAGCTCTTCTCTGGAGTATTTTTGGTTGTCTGCTACAAAATACAGACAATAACGATCACAGCACCGGATACAAAGAAAATATTATTGTTATTATTATTATATTTTATTATTTTTGATTATTTGCCATCAAATTATATAGCGTACTACCATAAGAAACAAGAAGCATGGAAGTAAAACTGTTTCGAATCACTGTCAAGAATTTCCTCTTGAAGAATAAATACTGTACTGTGCAAAAAAATTTTGAATCATCGGAAATTGTTATATTTTTATTATTTGCAGTTTGCATTTCCTTTATGTGAACATTATTAACTTTTTTTCTTTTCTTTTGACGTCAATACTGTACCATGCCGTACATTGTTTAAATAAAATTATTATTATTATATATCGTTTGAACCCTGGATTATGAAACCGTTCTCTGCAGGTTGCAGTAGGATTTCAATGGTGGTCAATATTTTGCGTTAAGGCATGCAAGGCTTGCTCTTAATGCTGGCAAGTCTTCGGTGATGTGCGAAATTGGTTGAACATGTACGATTACAGATCGGGGAAGACTCGATACCATTAGTTGCTGATGCCCAGAATTTGAGTTTAGTTATGAACAACAAATTTAGATATAAAAAGAACTTTCTTATTATCAAAATTTATATCATCTCAGAAATTTCGAAATACGTTTCAAATTCATTCAATTGCGAAAAGTATTTCCTTTCAAAAATATAGATATTATCTTTGAGCTGGAATAGGCTGTTATGTAAGTCACTTATTTTATTATAATTTACTTATCTGACACCTGTCCATAATGTATGGACATTGTTGATATGGTTAGGGTTACAAAGAGAAAGTATAAAATTCTTGTTTATGCTATATGTACGGGATTGTTTGAGATTGCTTGAATTTGAGTATGTGTCTTATAAATTAGAACATCTCTGTATAGGGTTAACGGCAGAAAAATTTCAAAAATTTGATGTCTATCAAATGCGTTAGTAATTTTATTTTTCAAATCCTTTACATTTTGAACTTCTTCGGAATACGTTATTTATTTTAGATGTCTCCCAAGCCAGAAATCTCGGCTCATCCACTTATTGCCAAATCTCTCATTTAAGTATGCTCGAACAGTTCAAGCATAATCTGCAGGTACTTCATAGTAGATAAAGTAGCAGTCTTGTAGCATTTGAAGAGGTAATTCAACAAGTGTCTCTGTAAGCTCATTTCGTAAAAAAAATATCTAAGCTGGTGTCGTTACAATTCCCGATGATATTAAAAATTCCATATGAATAAATTGTTGTTTCATCCGTACATACAACGTTTATGGGAAAGTGCATTAATCCTTCTAATATATATGCGTTTCTTTTCTAAAATATGGAATTAAAACTTAGAATATTTTCGGACCTATGTTTATTTGGCTTCATCGTTTATTGTCGATCAGAAAATACGCTGGTGAAGGTGTTTATTGTACAATCGTTATGGGACACCTGTAGATTATGACGATCGGGTATATCTTTTACGACAGGGGTTCCCAAAGTTTTTCTTATGCGGGCCAATTTAACATTATGGAAATATTTAATGGACCAAAAAAAATATAATATACTCAGAAAGTGTAAATACAGAATGATGAGCGATTAAAAAGAAACGCCACACTTTGAGAACCTCTAATTTACGAGTTATAACTTAAAAATCGTATTTTTTTTTGTTATTTCTGTGTACCTTTGCATTATTTTGGCATTTCAGCGAAATTCGGAGGGACTTTAGAATCGGACATTTCCATTTTCAAAATGGCCAAGAATTAAAAAATCCAATTAGACATTATTATCGAAATCGGTTGAGTGGTTCTCTTATTATAACCAAAATGCTGTAAATGTAAAAATCTTACGTAATGGGGAAATATTGAAGGCAAACTCTGGTTCTTTATTGAATGATATCAGTGTCTGAGATTCGATTTTTATAAAAAATTTAATGATGAAAACCGCATATCGATATCAGTTTCGGTTTCAGAGATACAGGCTGTTTATCAAAATTGCACTTTTTCGATCTCATCATACTTTTTTTTCTTAATGCATAATCTTCTTTTCTGTGAAAATATTTCCAACGAATTTAATAGAATAAATGAGCTTTTTCTCAAAGCTAATTTACTAATAATAAATACTTATATTGTTACAAATAACAACAAAAAATAATAGTTATTAAAATGCTACAAATGTAAAATCGTATCTGATTGGAGGCTAGAAACATTGGATTCAAACCCCGTTTTTTTATCGAATAATAGTAGCTGAGATTCGATTTTTATAAAAAATGTAATGATGAAAACCGCATATCGATATCTCTTACGGTTCAGAAATACAGGCTGTTTTTTAAAATAGAACTTTTTGAACTCATCATACCTTATTTTGAGAAAATATTTCCAAAGAATTTAATGGAATAAATGAGCTTTTTCTCAAAGCTAATTTAATAATAATAAATATCTATATTGTTACAAATAACAACAAAAAATAATAGTAATCAAAATGTTAAAAATGTAAAATCGTATCTAAATGTGGGCTAGAAACATTGGATTCAAACTTCGTTTTTTGATCGACTGATATTAGGAGCTGAGATTCGATTTTTATAAAAAATTTAATGGTGCAAACCGCTTATCGATATCTCTTATGGTTCAGAAATATAGGGTGTTTTTTTTAAAATAGCACTTTTTTGAACTCATCATACCTTTTTTGTTATTGCAAAATTTTCTTTTCTGAAAAAATATTTTCAAAGAATTTAATGGAATAAATGAGCTTTATTTCAAAGCTAATTTACTAACAATAAATATTTATATTGTTACAAATAACAACAAAAAAATAATAGTAATCAAAATGCCATAAATATAAAATCATATCTAATTAGGGGCTAGAAATATTGGATTCAAACTCCGTTTTTTGATCGAATGATATTAGCTGAGATTCGATTTTTATAAAAAATTTAATGGTGTAAACAGCTTATCGATATCTCTTACGGTTCAGAAATACAGGGTGATTTTTAAAATAGCACTTTTTTGAATTCATCATACCTTTTTTGTTATTGCAAAATTTTCTTTTCTGAGAAAATATTTTCAAAGAATTTAATGGAATAAATGAGCTTTATTTCAAAGCTTATTTACTAACAATAAATACTTATATTGTTGCAAATAACAACAAAAAAATAATAGTAATCAAAATGCCATAAATATAGAATCATATCTAATTAGGGGCTACAAATATTGGATTCAAACTCCGTTTTTTGATCGAATGATATTAGCTGAGATTCGATTTTTATAAAAAATTTAATGGTGTAAACCGCTTATCGATATCTCTTACGGTTTCAGAGATACAGGGTGATTTTTAAAATAGCACTTTTTTGAATTCATCATACCTTTTTTGTTATTGCAAAATTTTCTTTTCTGAAAAAATATTTTCAAAGAATTTAATGGAATAAATGAGCTTTATTTCAAAGCTAATTTACTAACAATAAATATTTATATTGTTACAAATAACAACAAAAAAATAATAGTAATCAAAATGCCATAAATATAAAATCATATCTAATTAGGGGCTAGAAATATTGGATTCAAACTCCGTTTTTTGATCGAATGATATTAGCTGAGATTCGATTTTTATAAAAAATTTAATGGTGTAAACAGCTTATCGATATCTCTTACGGTTCAGAAATACAGGGTGATTTTTAAAATAGCACTTTTTTGAATTCATCATACCTTTTTTGTTATTGCAAAATTTTCTTTTCTGAGAAAATATTTTCAAAGAATTTAATGGAATAAATGAGCTTTATTTCAAAGCTAATTTACTAACAATAAATACTTATATTGTTGCAAATAACAACAAAAAAATAATAGTAATCAAAATGCCATAAATATAGAATCATATC
Organism: Onthophagus sagittarius; assembly: GCA_036711965.1. Taxonomy (NCBI): domain Eukaryota; kingdom Metazoa; phylum Arthropoda; class Insecta; order Coleoptera; family Scarabaeidae; genus Onthophagus; species Onthophagus sagittarius. The sequence goes on along the minus strand of JASERS010000007.1, from coordinate 10,516,088 downwards.
TAATTAGGGGCTACAAATATTGGATTCAAACTCCGTTTTTTGATCGAATGATATTAGCTGAGATTCGATTTTTATAAAAAATTTAATGGTGTAAACCGCTTATCGATATCTCTTACGGTTCAGAAATACAGGGTGTTTTTTAAAATAGCACTTTTTTGAACTCATCATACCTTTTTTGTTATTGCAAAATTTTCTTTTCTGAAAAAATATTTTCAAAGAATTTAATGGAATAAATGAGCTTTATTTCAAAGCTAATTTACTAACAATAAATACTTATATTGTTACAAATAATAACAAAAAAATAATAGTAATCAAAATGCCATAAATATAAAATCATATCTAATTAGGGTCTAGAAATATTGGATTCAAACTCCGTTTTTTGATCGAATGATATTAGCTGAGATTCGATTTTTATAAAAAATTTAATGGTGTAAACAGCTTATCGATATCTCTTACGGTTCAGAAATACAGGGTGATTTTTAAAATAGCACTTTTTTGAATTCATCATACCTTTTTTGTTATTGCAAAATTTTCTTTTCTGAGAAAATATTTTCAAAGAATTTAATGGAATAAATGAGCTTTATTTCAAAGCTAATTTACTAACAATAAATACTTATATTGTTGCAAATAACAACAAAAAAATAATAGTAATCAAAATGCCATAAATATAGAATCATATCTAATTAGGGGCTACAAATATTGGATTCAAACTCCGTTTTTTGATCGAATGATATTAGCTGAGATTCGATTTTTATAAAAAATTTAATGGTGTAAACCGCTTATCGATATCTCTTACGGTTCAGAAATACAGGGTGATTTTTAAAATAGCACTTTTTTGAACTCATCATACCTTTTTTGTTATTGCAAAATTTTCTTTTCTGAGAAAATATTTTCAAAGAATTTAATGGAATAAATGAGCTTTATTTCAAAGCTAATTTACTAACAATAAATACTTATATTGTTACAAATAACAACAAAAAAGTAATAGTAATCAAAATGCCATAAATATAAAATCATATCTAATTAGGGGCTAGAAATATTGGATTCAAACTCCGTTTTTTGATCGAATAATATTAGCGTCTGAGATTCGATTTTTATAAAAAATTTAATGGTGCAAAGCGCTTATCGATATCTCTTACGGTTCAGAAATACAGGGTGATTTTTAAAATAGCACTTTTTTTAACTCATCATACCTTTTTTGTTATTGCAAAATTTTCTTTTCTGAGAAAATATTTTCAAAGAATTTAATGGAATAAATGAGCTTTATTTCAAAGCTAATTTACTAACAATAAATACTTATATTGTTACAAATAATAACAAAAAAATAATAGTAATCAAAATGCCATAAATATAAAATCATATCTAATTAGGGTCTAGAAATATTGGATTTAAAGTCCGTTTTTTGATCGAATAATATTAGCGTCTGAGATTCGATTTTTATAAAAAATTTAATGGTGCAAACCGCTTATCGATATCTCTTACGGTTCAGAAATACAGGGTGATTTTTAAAATAGCACTTTTTTGAACTCATCATACCTTTTTTGTTATTGCAAAATTTTCTTTTCTGAGAAAATATTTTCAAAGAATTTAATGGAATAAATGAGCTTTATTTCAAAGCTAATTTACTAACAATAAATACTTATATTGTTACAAATAACAACAAAAAAGTAATAGTAATCAAAATGCCATAAATATAAAATCATATCTAATTAGGGGCTAGAAATATTGGATTCAAACTCCGTTTTTTGATCGAATAATATTAGCGTCTGAGATTCGATTTTTATAAAAAATTTAATGGTGCAAACCGCTTATCGATATCTCTTACGGTTCAGAAATACAGGGTGATTTTTAAAATAGCACTTTTTTTAACTCATCATACCTTTTTTGTTATTGCAAATTTTTTTTCTGTGAAAATATTTCATTTTATATTTTTTTATCTTAGAAATTATTTAAATATGTTATTTGGAAAAAAGTTGATTGATAGATACGGAGACTATAAATATCAGTTAGGTCCAATTTCGTCAGGGATATAGCACCACAAGAACTTCGTTAAAAGTGACTAGTGATGATTAAATTCAGTTGTAGTATTGTTGCCAACGCGGCCAGGTTTCACGATTTATCGTGAAATCTCATGATATTAGTAATTTTTTATTGTATGTACCTATATGTGTCATATATACTGTGCGTTCACGATGAAAGGAATCAATCCAATAAATTACTAGCAATTGGTCTTACTTTTCATCACTTTTTTACGATATTACTAGATATTAGTTGAAGATCTTAATCCACCCCTACAAATTAGTTAACACTATATATTGGTTGGAATGGATTGGGTTGGGCCAGTAATTTTTACCCAACCCAACTACCTAGATAATGCTAAATAGCAGTCCAGTTTGGTCAGAAAAAAGATCAATTGCCTACTTGTCAGGACTACCTAATTAGCACTAAATATTAGTTGGGTTGACCACAAAAAAATGGGTTAAAGTTAATGGATCAACTCAACTCAACTAGCTAGTTAGCAATAATAACAGATATTAGGTTAATATTATAATATTAGTGCTAACTAGCTAATTGAGAACCGCATATCGATATCTCTTACGGTTCAGAAATACAGGGTGTTTTTTAAAATGGCTCTTTTTTGAACTCATCATACCTTATTTTGTTATTGCAAAATTTTCTTTTCTGAGAAAATATTTCCAAAGAATTTAATGGAATAAATGAGCTTTTTCTCAAAGCTAATTTAATAATAATAAATATCTATATTGTTACAAATAACAACAAAAAATAATAGTAATCAAAATGCTATAAATGTAAAATCGTATCTAATTGGAGGCTAGAAACATTGGATTCAAATTCCGTTTCTTGATCGAATGATATTAGCGTCTGAGATTCGATTTTTATAAAAAATTTAATAGTGAAAACCGCATATCGATATCTCTTACGGTTTCAGAGATACAGGGTGTTTTTTTAAATTGTACTTTTTTGAACTCATAGTACCCTTTTTGTTGTTACAAAATTTTCCTTTCTCTGAAAGTATTTCCAAAGAATTCAATGAAATACATTTTTCTCAAAGCTAATTTACTAATAATAAATATTTATATAGCTACAAATAACAACAAAAAATAGTAAATAACAATAATAAAACCATTTTTTTATAAAAAATGTTCAAAATGTTTTCTAATTTGTGTTACACACAGTCGACATCTTTTTATAAAATTTTTGCCGAGTTAATATACAGTGTGTCCCGGATTGTATCCCCGTAAGGAGTAGTTGAGGATAAATTTGAAATTAAAAGAATTCAATAAACTATATTTTTTAATAAGATGGTTGCGGCCCAGATTTCACAATTTTAATTAGAAATTATTTAAATACCTTATTTGGGAAAAATGGATTAGGAGATATGGTCCGCAACTATGGCAGCCAAGAAGTTGGGATTTATCTATTATGGATTTTTACTTTCGGGGTTATGTGAAACAAAAAGTGTACACTGAAAATTTGAATAACAATTTAATACCGTTTACCATAAAAAAATTAAATTGTTATACAATCCGGGGACACTCTATATATGTATATACAGGCTGTTCATAAATTGGCCGATAACCTGTGCTTAGTGACATTCTTTCTTCGACTTCGAATCGAAAATGTTCATATTAAAATAATAAAAATAAGAATATCATGCTTCGTATGATTTCAGGAAGCACTTAAGGCATGGAAATATTTTCTTGTATTGTAAAATCAGATAAATGATTATTGTTAAAATAATACGTATCAAACGTAACGCATACGAAACACAATTAATTTTTTCTTACATTTAGCAACAAAATGATCTGCCAATTTCTGAACATCCTGTATACACACACATATATGTGTGTGTGTTGTGATTACGTGACTAATTTGTCTTAATGTTATCTAAATGGAGACACAACTTCCCACATTTGAATTATTAGCTCAATAATTCTTGTATAAAACAGCCATTATCATACACCGTTTTAAAGAAGACATTATCACCTTTAATTTAAGCTATCATGCATTCCGCTATCTGCGTTACTAAAGCCAAAGGCGATTCCTTGAAATTTAATTAATTCGAAACGGAATTCACACATTTTAATTTTTATCTCAATAATTTCTCATTGAAACTCATTAAAATGGTCTTCAATTTAATTCATCATTCATCCCATTGTCTGATTATTTCAGCTATGAAGATTTTTTGAATTTTCTCATTTTTGTTATTTTATTGGTATCTAAGTTGAAACGTAATCTTACATACTTCAATTTTTATCTCAACAGTTTTTTGAATAAAATAGCGATTTTTTTGAAGTTTAATTAATTTGTTCCGGGTCTCACATTATCTCGATTATTTTAACCTTGGCGATTTTTTTGATTTCCAATTATTATTATATATCATATTAATAACGACTCAATTTGACATGCGCAGTAACATTTTCGTTTGTAAGAAAAGGTATTGCGATTGCGCATAACATCACATTAAAAAAAGATGACATATTTTGATTACGATTCATTAAAGTTTAATATTCAAGTAATAAATTTTATAAAATCTTGGGAAAAAAGGGAAGGTTCGCACGATGTTTAAATGAATATGCACGACGCGACGTCGATCGTCGGACATCGGACGTAACGTTTTTTTGTTATTTCAGCGTTAGAGTCCGTGATTCACTCCTTAAATATTCCCAACATGCATATCAAGATGACGGGCATCGTATTCGTATATATATACGTATATAGATATAGTGGTCGGCGTCGACGTGACAACTCGGGGTGTCGCAACCAGACAATGCCGTTTAATGAGAAACGTACACAATGCGTTTCTTTCCGATCGCCCGATAAAAAGGATCACGAACTTAAGGCCTTTATTGGGCGCCGCGCAAAAGTTGTCCGATAGAATGTAACCCACTTTCCGTTTATCAACGTTTGCAACACAATCCGCGCTTGAAAAGTCTTTCAGTACGATTTATCGCTGTTATACGTATTAATTTGCAACCCGGTTATTTAAACATCCAACGTTTTGCGGCCAACCCAAAATATACGTGCGTATAAAGCATACCGATATGGGAAACGATTGAAGTTTATTAGTATTGGTTTTTTCGTAATATTAAAGTTCGTCGACATATATAGAGGTAGACGCCAATTTCCTAAAAATACCTTGGGTATTATCGCTGTTGGTTCCATCCGATCGTAAAAAGAATATTTGTCTCTACGTCGTACCATTAATTCTCTTTGACGATAAATGACAGGCTTAAACGTTAATAGCTGGCGACAATGGATTGTAAACAAATATAAAGAAGGCGAACTACCGTTCGCGTTGAATGTAGATCGATACAAAGAATTGTGGGGGTGGAACGAGGACTTTGATGTCCCCTTTTTTCTTGATACGACAGGGTGGTTGTTAAAGACTATGACATATTCTTGATATGTTAATAATATATATCTTATTCTATAAATACACTGTGTCGAAGGAATTAGAGAACGAATTACAAAGAGGGAAAAAATTATTGCTGAATCTTTTTTTAAATTAAAAATTTTTCAAGTTCGATTTATAATATGTAACCATGGAAACTGCCATGCTAAGAGTACATTGATCGTATAAAATTTAATAGTTCATCAATTTCTTATTAACTACACGAAAACATGATTCACCAGTACCATAACACTATGTCCCAATTTCGAGAAACATGATGATGACAGATAATTAATAATTTTGACGATACTGATGTAGACGAAGACAGCATTGAGCAATGTCAATTATGATGTTGATGGATAATGAAACAAATGTAGAAATTCTATTTAGAAATCCTAAACAATGTTTCGTATGATCTTAGGAACTAGTCTATTATCCGTGCCAGAAGTGAAGGCCCCTCACTTTAGAGATCGATATCATTGAAATCGATCGATGAAAAAAATTGCCGTAAAGTTTATTACAATTAATGAACATTTCTGTGTATCATAGGTTAATTTGGAAATTTTCTTATCCGCGGTTTTTCTTCTATCACGGGTTAATTGAAATAAGTACCCGATTTTTGAGAGTGATGACAACTTTGTTTTCTTTGCGATTTTTTTTCTCAAAAAGTATTTGACGAAAAAATTTCAAATTTGAATTGGTGATAACCCAATTTGTTCTCAATGTGGGGCATAGTTTATTTTAACAATATTCCATTTAGTTTCGTGAAAAATCGCGGTTTAGTAAGATGCGGATTATTTCGAAAACGACCGGACGGATTTCAATGAGATGTTTACCAAAATATGTTAAAGAATTTAATTTGTCGGATTCCGTAATTAGTTTTTCAGCATCTTTCCTCGGAGTGTTATTTTTGTTTCTCTTTAACTTGTATTCCCATTTAATCGCTCTTAAAAAATTAGGGAGACCTTATTTTGAAAAGCTGGTAACGGAATCCGGCATACAACATTATTAAACACATTTTGATAAAAATCGCGGTAAACTCCGACTTTTCGTTATCGAAATAACCACATCTCACTAAATTTACGAACTATTTTCCGCTAAACTATAGGGAATATCGATAAACTAAAACATGTTACGCATTAAGAACACATTGTGTTATCATCAGTTCAAATTTGAAAATGTTTGGTCAAATAGTTTTTGAGAAAATAAATTACGAAGTAGACAAAGTTGTCGGCACTCTCAAAAATTGGGTACTTTTTTCAATTAATTCGCGTTAAAAAAAACCGCAGCTCCAAACATTTCCAAATTGAAAAATGATATACAGAAATGTTCACTGATTACAATAAATTTTATCGCCATTTTTTTCATAGAGCGATTTCTAAGATATCGATCTCTAAAATAGACAAGGATATTGTTGAGAGATGTCAAAAATGATTTAAAAAAACATATGGATACTATTTTTGAGAATGATGACCTTATAGTTCATATTTTATTTAAAAATGTTGACGAATTCCAGAAAACTGTCGAAAAAGTAAGAAAGATATGAAACAACGGACAATGTTCTAAAAGATCTTACAATTAATTATAGATAATGTTGCAAGGTGATCAAGCCGATGTTGGTAGATGATTGGAAAAGATATTGAAGGAGACCAAGACAACATTAAGCAATGTCTAGGATGATCTTGATGTTATTCATAACAATGTTATGAATAATCTTAGGGATTAGTGCAATTAGACATGATTTTGAAAGATGGCAAAGACGACAATGAAAAATTAAAGATGCTATCTTTGAATAATAATCTCAAAGACCAAATATGTTATTTCAAAATGTTGAGTAAGACTTTACTTTTCCTCAACATTATTCTAATACATTGATAATTAATTAATGATAATAATTGATTCATAATGAGAGCAATGTAAAAATCCTACACAATGTTTTGAGTCACCTTAAGGATTAGATCGTGATATTGAAAGATAACAAAAATGATGATATCTCTTTATTTTTGCTATTTATAAAAATGTTGAGGAATACCAGAACAAGCAAGAATACAGATCTTGAAGGATGATTAAAAGTGATGTTGATAAAGAAAGAAATATAGAAATCTTGAACAATGGTCAAATATCCTTATAAATTAATGGAGTAAGAGATAATATTGGAAGATGGTTAAGATAATGTTGATGAATAATTGAAATAAAATGTTGAAGGAAGCTTGAAGATTTCAACAAAAAAACCAAGCTGTAACCGTGTGTTTGGATAATAGAGTAAATGTTGAGAAAAACCAGGATTGTAATGCGATATATTATATTAAGAAATCTTAACGACGATGTTTTAGATTTTTAACAGTGGAGAGAAAGATCTAGTATTAGTGATGATATTGAGAAAATATAGTAGAAATTTTGACAGTGCTCGATATCAGGATGTATTTAGATACAGGATGTCTAGAGCGGCGTGAATATCATACATGGATCACGAGATCGTTTCACGAAATTGAAAGAAATTTGTCTAATATCATGGCATCAAGTTGGATTGGGTTGAGTACAACTTCAACTTATATATCTTCCATCATTTTGAACGGTATTGAATTGAACTTGGTAGTTTTGTAGTTTTAGATATGATTTTTTTTATTATGAGGGATTGCTTGAAATTGAAGCTTGACTCAACCCAACTATAGAAGAAAAAATCAAACATAAAATACGGAGGAAAAAGAAATATTTCCAAAATTATTATAGGAGGAAAAATCAAAAAATTCCATTCTTTTTTTTCCCCACTTCATACTTAATAATATAAAGTTGGAGCTCAACCCAAGTAACCATAGAAGAAAACCATCATACCATCACTTTTATTGAATGGTGTAAAGTTAGAAATCAACTATCTATCTCAATTTCACTTAAAAACTTCAAAAAAACGTAGAAGATTCGTTAGATTGGGTTAAGCTTCAACCTCATATCATTCAATATGAATAATGTTATGATTTGATTAGAATGGGTTGAACTTAATTTTCTTTTTTAACATCATACCATTCAATATGAGTTGGAATGTTATGGGTTGGGTTAAGTTGGTTGCGTTTGGTTTGGTTAAGGTGGGTTGGATTTGGTTAAGTGGATAAAAGTTGTCTAATTTAGAGACGTGAACAAATTGGAGGTAATAAATTTGATCTAACATAGGCAATGTTAAGGGATAGTTAGGAAGATTTTGAAAGACAAATAACCAATTTTGGAAGCTGCTAGAGATTATACTGTGATATGATAACTAAAACGTTCAAAAAATGATGTTCTCTGATGATAATATATGGAAAGACGTTGTTGACTATGCTTGGGATGTAAAAAAATATTGATATATAGATGTTCTTATATGAACACTTATGAGTTATAGCATAATTTTAATTACAAATACAAGAAATAAAATGATAATGGTTCGTGTCAAAATTTTTGATCTAAACCCATAAACTATTAAGATATGGGCCTTCCAAGTATTAAGAAAACAACTTTTCAAAAATTCTATTTAAATATTTTGCAAAAATCTTATCATAGTGAGTCATCGTGTGTCATCGTACTAAGACCACATTCTTTGTCAAACGTCTAAGATATTCAAAAAAAATTCAATCAAATAAGATCGTACAATCGCTGTCCAGACCTTTTAACACTATTGATGTTAGTGGGCCTCTTTTCATATAAAATTAGTGTTAATAAATCGTAGTAATAAAGATTACGCACTTGCATTTGTTTAAAATTATTATTTTTATACCTTATATCTTGTGAAAAAATCAGGTTGGCATAACATTTTTGAAGTAATTTAATTATCCCAAAAAGTACACGTGTCAGACTTGCCATATGTTTAATAGAAATTAAAGATAATTAATAAAACCTTTCGAAGTTTTGGAAAATGCAAAGTGCTTCTAGTAAACACCCTGTATAACATTATCTAATATCATTAGTGTCATTGGAAAAGCCACTTGGGAGAGCTTGGAAAAGACTCAAGCTTTGTTAATCGATATGGCAAATTGCTATCTTCAATATTCAATAATAATGCTGATAACGAATTTTAAGTTATCACATGATTTTGCAAAAATTTTCACATAATTATTAATAACTTGTTGTTTTTTGATTCTTTGTTATCATCGTGTGATGTTAAGATAGGCATTTTTATTTTTCGGTTTCTACCGATTTCGGCGTAGGGAAGACAGTATGTCGTCCTGGATACCAGGAGATGGACTGTATTTTTTCGCTAATTTCCATTTTTTGTGGTATTCCATCTTTCGCTTCACCAATTGAAAGTTTTCTCTCATCTTTTTGGAAATTGGGAGATGGACTTTAAATACTAAATTGGGAAACACCTTTCTTCTCAGCATTCTGCTCCCATCTTTCTGCAAAGTAGGAGATGGACTTTTTGACTTCTCTTCACTTATGGATAATCTTTTCTCGGTAATCTCCACCTTTTCTGGCATTAAATCTTTTCCATCTTTCGCCTCATCACTCGAAACTTTTGGTTGAGTTATGAAATCTTTCTTCTCTAGCCTCTCATCTTCGGTTTCTACCGATTTCGGCATATCGCTATCATCAAGCTAGAGAAGGAGAAGAAGTAGCTTTGATAGTAAAGAATGCTAACTTAATTTCTTTTTTGTTTTCAACTCTAAGGCCACAATCTTTCGTCCACACACAATATCAAACAACATAACATAAGGAGAACAAAATTTTCGCGCCTTTAAAAGAAAAAAATTTACAATGTAAATTAATGTCCACAAAATACAATAACATAGGAAAAAACAACAAAAACAGTTTAAGTTTCGAGAAATCAAATTAACGTGGTTTCCTGATGATGGCGATACGCCGAAACCGGTAGCAACCGAAAAATAAAAATGCCTTCATGATTAATAACTTAGCAATTTTGCATTTAAAATTTGAAAACAAAATATGCACTTATAGTTGAATACTAGCCACGAAATAACTTTAAAATAACTTTAATCGATGCGCAGCTTTGATGACATAAAAACATTATTTTTATTTTCAACAGTAAAGCCACAATCTTCCGTCCCCGCACTCCGGTTACTCGTCCTATTTGAACGATTATCCCAAATATCTAATTGTAAAAATACCAACAATAATAATCGAATTAAAAAATCGCCATGGCTAAAATAATAGCGATAATGAGATGACTAATGTCTTAAATTGAAGATGAAGATGTATTCTTTAAAGCGGATTATAATAATTTAGAATTTTTCAACTAATAAAAAATTTGTAGTTTAATCTGATTAAAAAGCATACATGAATATCTCATTTCGTTTTTGAGATATCTCCTGAGATAATTAGTAGCATTCCATAAATTAAATATTTTTTGAATCATTTTTGAAAAATCGTAGAAAATCAAATTGTTAAGATATCTAGATGAATTTTTTAAAAAAAAATTATTCATGAATATCTCAATTCGTTTTTGAGATATCTTTTGAGATAAATTTGTAGCACTGCATAAAATTAAAATTTTAAAACAATTATGATTATTTATAATTTTTTAAAACAAAATATGCACTTATAGCATCTAAGACAACTAATCAGCATATGTGAAAAGATACATAGGGTTCCATTTAAAAAAATTAAGTTGAATACGGGCTGATAAATAACTTTAAAATAACTTTAATCGATACGTAGCTTTGATGACATAAAAACATTATTTTTATTTTCAACATAAAGCCACAATCCGTCCCTGCACTCCGGTTATTTGTGTCATTTGAACGATTATCCCAAATATCTAATTGTAAAAATACCAACAATAATAATCGGATTTAAAAAATGTCTTAAATTGAAAATTAAGATGTATACTTTAAAGCGGATTATAATAATTTAGAATTTTTCAACTAATAAAAAATTTGTGAAGTTGCGTTTCAATTTAGATAATATTACGATAAATTAGACCGATTAAACGAATTATTCGACCTAATAAGTGAATCTAAATAAAACGGTTTGGACCCGATTAATCCCGCTAATTAATCGGAGTGCACTGTATTCTTTTGATTAAGATGTATTCTTTAAAGCGGGTCATTTATGCGTTTTAATTGATACGTATTTTTTTTAAATGTATAAGTTTTTTCTCATCACTATGCTATTCTTTGGTGATGGAATAGATAGTGATTTTACGAAAATCCAGGTGTAGAATATATCTTGAAAATTCTTCGTGATTTATTTAGAAGAGTTTGTAATTTAATCTGATTAAAAAGCATACATGAATATCTCATTTCGTGTTTGAGATATCTCCTGAGATAATTAGTAGCATTCCATAAATTAAATATTTTTTGAATCATTTTTGAAAAATCGTAGAAAATCAAATTGTTAAGATACCTAGATGAATTTTTTTAAAAAATATTATTCATGAATATCTCAATTCGTTTTTGAGATAAATTAGTAGCACCGCATAAAATTAAAATTTTAAAACAATTATGATTATTTATAATTTTTTAAAACAAAATATGCACTTATAGCATCTAAGACAACTACAATCAGCATATGTGACAAGATACATAGGGTTCCATTTAAAAAAATTAAGTTGAATACGGGCTGATAAATAACTTTAAAATAACTTTAATCGATACGTAGCTTTGCTGACATAAAAATATTACTTTTATTTTCAACAGTAAAGCTAAAAAATATCTAATTGTAAAAATACCAACAATAATAATCGGATTTAAAAAATGTCTTAAATTGAAAATTAAGATGTATACTTTAAAGCGGATTATAACAATTTAGAAGTTTTCAACTAATAAAGAATTTGTGAAGTTGCGTTTCAATTTAGATAATATTACGAGAAATTAGACCGATTAAACGAATTATTCGACCTAATAAGTGAATCTAAATAAAACGGTTTGGACCCGATTAATCGCGCTAATTAATCGGAGTGCACTGTATTCTTTTGATTAAGATGAATTCTTTAAAGCGGGTTATGACAATTTAGAATTTTTCAGTTTTAGTTTCATCATATGAAGCGTCATTTATGCGTTTTAATTGATACGTATTTTTTTTAAATGTATAAAGTTTTTTCTCATCACTATGCTATTCTTTGGTTATGGAACAGATAGTGATTTTACGAAAATCCAGATGTAGAATATATCTTGAAAATTCTTCGTGATTTATTTAGAAGAGTTTGTAGTTTAATCTGATTAAAAAGCATACATGAATATCTCATTTCGTTTTTGAGATATCTCCTGAGATAATTAGTAGCATTTCATAAATTAAATATTTTTTGAATCATTTTTGAAAAATTGTAGAAAATCAAATTGTTAAGGGCAGAAAGACTAAGGTCGATAGCCCTTTTAGGCCAATTATTCATTATGTATTATATGTATTTATTTCATTTATTTATTTTTTTTTTCTGTTGTATTGTTCTGTTTGGCTTGAATAAATTTTGTTTTCTCTCTCTCTCTCTCAAATTGTTAAGATATTTTGATGAATTTTTTTTTTTAATTATTCATGAATATCTTAATTCGTTTTTGAGATATCTTTTGAGATAAATTTGTAGCACCGCATAAAATTAAAATTTTAAAACAATTATGATTATTTATAATTTTTTAAAACAAAATATGCACTTATAGCATCTAAGAACTACAATCAGCATATGTGAGAAGATACATAGGGTTCCATTTAAAAAAATTAAGTTGAATACGGGCTGATAAATAACTTTAAAATAACTTTAATCGATACGTAGCTTTGATGACATAAAAACATTATTTTTATTTTCAACATAAAACCACAATCCGTCCCTGCACTCCGGTTATTTGTGTCATTTGAACGATTATCCCAAATATCTAATTGTAAAAATACCAACAATAATAATCGGATTTAAAAAATGTCTTAAATTGAAAATTAAGATGTATACTTTAAAGCGGATTATAATAATTTAGAATTTTTCAACTAATAAAAAATTTGTGAAGTTGCGTTTCAATTTAGATAATATTACGAGAAATTAGACCGATTAAACGAATTATTCGACCTAATAAGTGAATCTAAATAAAACGGTTTGGACCCGATTAATCGCGCTAATTAATCGGAGTGCACTGTATATAATATAATAAATCTTATATATCTTATAGTTTGTTGATGTATATAGGTTTCTTTAGTCTTAATAAAATCGTTAGAAAGAACATAAAATTTAAAAACTTGCAAATTAGGTTAATGTAGCCTTTCCTGTACGGCGCTGAAGCCGCCTTGGTAATTTATTAAAGGAAAAAAACTCGCCTGCTAATTGCATTTGTAAAATAAAGCCCCCTTTCGGCGTAATTTGTTTTACATCCATTTCGAGCGGATGCATTTATACTTTATGCCATTCCCTGTACACCATCTATACTTTAATCTTTAATTTCATTCTTTCGGCTCCGATCTTTGAAGCGTTTTAAAATTTTATTTAAGCTTTTATTTTTAAGTTCCGCCACTTTGAACATGAATTTACAAATGAAATTTTAATTTAAATAGATATAAAAAATTCATTAGTAAATGGAAAGGGACATTGAGGTAATAGAATTTTTTTGTTGTTTTTTTTAGTAATGACGTTTGAAGAAAGCCCTGCGTGCACCAGTGGAATGCACCAGGCACCATCCCACCCATGGTTTTAAACCGAGGAGAGCGGCGCAGCTCGTCAGCTCTGGCCGGGGTCGTGGCCAGGGCCTGGCTGCTGGTTGTGGCGGCTGGATTGTGGGGCCTCGCCAGCGCGGGGGACCTACTAGCGCAATACCCGGGCCCAGACGATGAGCCGCTCCGGTTCTCACATTTGGCCCTGGACAGGAGGAACAACCGCCTATTCGCGGCAGCAACCAACAGACTCCTCCAATTCAGCGCCAACTTGACATTAGAGCATCGCGTGGTAACCGGCCCCAAAAACGATAGTCCCCTATGTCACGCAACCGGGTGCGCAACCGGGTCGGGCATACCGACGTCTCTCATGGACAACTACAACAAGATCCTCCTGATTGAACCCGAGACGGAATATTTGATATCGTGCGGGTCTTTGATGCAAGGGGCGTGCTACAAGTACAAATTAAATAATATAAGTGCAAATCCGGATTTTATCGCAAAGAGTATCGCCGCCAACGATCCCCAAGCATCTACGTACGCTTACATCGGTCCTAGGCGGTACAATTTATGGAGTAGACCTAACGTTATGTACGTTGGTACGACGTTTACGAATAACGGCGAGTATAGACACGACGTACCCGCTATATCTAGCAGAGACTTAGATACATTAGAATTAGCCGAAGATACTTTTAGCAAACAGTCACAATTGACAATTGACGTTAAGTATCGTGATCACTTCTTGGTGCAATATATTTATGGTTTCAACGCAAGCGACTACGCGTATTTCCTACTTGTTCAGAAGCAGTCGTATCTACCAGAGCAGGAAGAGCTCGGTTACGTTTCTCGATTGGCGCGCACATGTATCTCGGACGCAAACTATGACAGCTACACCGAAGTTACTCTCGAATGTACCGTCGGCGAGCGGTCTTTTAACCTCGTACAAGACGCTAAACTGACTAGAGCTAATGGTGAATTGGCATCTACGTGGGGTCTGCGACAAGGCGACCTAATACTGGTGGCAGCTTTCCGGCCTGCTAGGGGCATCACCAATGAAGCTCTCGAACATTCCGCGCTGTGCTTGTATCCGCTGCGGGACATTGAGGAAAAGTTCAACGAGAACATCCACATGTGCTTCAACGGGACGGAGAAGTATAGAAACATGGGATACGTGTCGGGCCCTATCCAAGACGGCAAGTGTCCCAGTGCCGGAAATGCCGGAAACATTCACAACTTCTGCGAAGCCGGTTTAAAAATTAGCGGAAATTTACCACTTATCGCAACCGCCTCTTTAACATATTACAACACTTCTCTATCGGCTGTTGCCACGGCTACTACGGGTACTCACGTCTTAGCCTTTTTAGGTACAACTGATGGGAGAATCAAAAAAGTTTTATTATCGTCCACACCTCATCCTACCGAATACGAAGAGGTTACCGTCGATCATGGTCATCCCATACTTCCTGATACAACTTTATCACCGCTCGGAGATTATTTATACGTTTTATCTACTTCAAAGGTACATATCTATAATACATATATAGGGTGTTTCTGTAAATTGTAGCATTTTCTTAAATATTTTTAAATTAATTTATTTTTTACAACTTACAGAAACTCCCTTTATATAAATCAAGACGTATCATATGTAAACTTCCCGTTGAAACACATCGACTTTTATTAAAAAACAAATTATATATAATCACATTTTCTGATAAAGTTAAAAATACGAATCCAACGATATCATAATCAAATATTAAGACAGTCGATCAAGTTAATAACAAGCGGTATGGATATTGGTATGTGGTCTTACTGCTGTTAATTTTTATCTGGTTGGCTGTCCTATAAGAAATCTAAGAGTTTTTATTAATTAATATCACAAAAACTAAATAAATAATATTTGATTACGATTTATTGTATTTTTTAGCATTACCAAAAAATGCACTAATATAGAGGGTGTTTTATTTAAAAATAAATTGACTCATTTTCGGTGCCAAATTATTTGAGTTGACGAAAAATAAGAAATTAACGTGTTTCGAGTCATGCCGATATTTCTAAAAAGTTTTTAAATTAAACTAGAGGAGGTTTATATAGGACACGGTATATATACCGGGTGAGACATTTAAATTGAGACGATCTCATCAATTTTTTCGAAAAAAGTTTCATCATATGAAGCGCCATTTATGCGTTTTAATTGACACGTAATTTTTCTTAATATATATATTTTTTTGTCATCACTATGCTATTCTTTGGTGATGGAACAGATAGTAATTTTACGAAAATCCAGATGTAGAATATATCTTGAAGAAATTCTTCGTGATTTATTTAGGAGAGTTTGTAATTTAATCTTATTAAAAACCATACATGAATATCGTATTTCGTTTTTGAGATATCTCCTAAGATAATTAGTAGCATTTCATAAATTAAATATTTTCTGAATCATTTTTGAAAAATCGTAGAAAATCAAATTGTTAAGGTATCTTGATAAATTTTTTTGAAAAAAATTGTACTTGAATATCTCAATTCGTTTTTGAGATAAATTTGTGGCAACACATAAAATTAAAATTTTCCTTAATCATTTTTGAAAAATCATAAAAAATCAAATTCTTAAGATATCTCGATGAAATTTATTGTGATTTATAAAAATAAGTATGCACTTTTCTAAGAACAAAACCATACTTTAATATCTCGATTCGTTTTTGAGATTTTCAATTTTCTGAGTCACTTTTGAAAAAATCATAAAAAATCGATTTCTTAAGATATCTTAATGACATTTATTGTAATTTATAAAGCAAAGTATGTACTTTCCTCAGAATAAAACCAAAAATGAATCACTTAATTCGTTTTTGATATATCTTTTGAGATACATTTGTAACATTTCAAAAAATTAATAATTTTTGAAAAATCGTAAAAAATCTAATTCTTAAGCCATATTGATGAAATTTATTGTGATTTATAAAGCAAAGTATGTACTTTCCTCAGAATGAAACCATAAAGGAATAGCTTAATTCGTTTTTAAGATATATTTTGAGATGAATCTGTAACATTTCAAAAAATTAATAATTTTTGAAAAATCGTAAAAAATCGCATTCTTAAGACATATTGATGAAATTTATTTTGTTTTATAAAGAAAAATATGTATTTTTATTAGAACAAAAACTTACATCAATAGCCCGATTTGCTTTTGAGATAAATTTATAGCAATTCATAAAATATCCTTAATAATTTTTAAAAAATCGAATTCTTAAGATATCTTGATGAAATTTATTTTGTTTTATAAAGGAAAGTGTGCACTTTTCTCAGAACTAAAGCATGCATGGTCAGGTCGATTCGTTTTTGAGATATCTTTTGAGATAAATTTGTAGGATTTTATAAAAATAACAATTTTCTTAATAATGTATGGAAAAATCGGGAAAAATCGAATTCTGAAGATATCATGAAGAAATATTCCGTGATTTATAAAGAAAAGTGTGGAGTTCCCTCAGAATAAAACCATACTTGAATATCACAATTCGTTTTTGAGATATCTTGAAATAAATTTGTAGCATATTATAAAAATAACAATTTTCTTAATAATTTTTGGAAAGATCGTGAAAAATCGAATTCTGAAGATATCATGAAGAAATATTTCGTGATTTATAAGGAAAAGTGTGGAGTTCCCTCAGAATAAAACCATACTTGAATATCACAATTCGTTTTTGAGATATCTTGAAATAAATTTGTAGCATATTATAAAAATAACAATTTTCTTAATAATTTTTGGAAAGATCGTGAAAAATCGAATTCTGAAGATATCATGAAGTAATATTTCGTGATTTATAAAGAAAAGTGTGGATTTCCCTCAGAATAAAACCATACTTGAATATCTCAATTCGTTTTTGAGATATCTTGAAATAAATTTGTAGCATATTATAAAAATAACAATTTTCTTAATAATTTTTGAAAAAATCGGGAAAAATCGAATTCTGAATATATCGTGAAGAAATATTTCGTGATTTATAAGGAAAAGTGTGGAGTTCCCTCAGAATAAAACCATACTTGAATATCACAATTCGTTTTTGAGATATCTTGAAATAAATTTGTAGCATATTATAAAAATAACAATTTTCTTAATAATTTTTGGAAAGATCGTGAAAAATCGAATTCTGAAGATATCATGAAGTAATATTTCGTGATTTATAAAGAAAAGTGTGGATTTCCCTCAGAATAAAACCATACTTGAATATCTCAATTCGTTTTTGAGATATCTTGAAATAAATTTGTAGCATATTATAAAAATAACAATTTTCTTAATAATTTTTGAAAAAATCGGGAAAAATCGAATTCTGAATATATCGTGAAGAAATATTTCGTGATTTATAAGGAAAAGTGTGGAGTTCCCTCAGAATAAAACCATACTTGAATATCACAATTCGTTTTTGAGATATCTTGAAATAAATTTGTAGCATATTATAAAAATAACAATTTTCTTAATAATTTTTGGAAAGATCGTGAAAAATCGAATTCTGAAGATATCATGAAGTAATATTTCGTGATTTATAAAGAAAAGTGTGGATTTCCCTCAGAATAAAACCATACTTGAATATCTCAATTCGTTTTTGAGATATCTTGAAATAAATTTGTAGCATATTATAAAAATAACAATTTTCTTAATAATTTTTGAAAAAATCGGGAAAAATCGAATTCTGAATATATCATGAAGAAATATTTCGTAATTTATAAAGAAAAGTGTGGAGTTCCCTCAGAATAAAACCATACTTGAATATCACAATTCGTTTTTGAAATATCTTATGAGATAATTGTCATAAAATTAAAAATTTCTTTCATGATTTAAAAATATCATAGAAAATCGAATTCTTAAGATATCTCGATGAAATGTATTTTGTATTATAAAGGAAAGTATGTACTTTTCTCAGAAGAAAAGCACACATAAACAGCTTAATTCGTTTTTGAGATATATTTTGAGATAAACTTGTATTACTTTATAAAATTAAAAATTTTCTTAATAATTTTTGAAAAATCGGGAAAAATCGAATTCTGAAGATATCATGAAGAAATATTCCGTGATTTATAAAGAAAAGTGTGGAGTTCCCTCAGAATAAAACCATACTTGAATATCACAATTCGTTTTTGAGATATGTTGAAATAAATTTGTAGCATATTATAAAAATAACAATTTTCTTAATAATTTTTGAAAAAATCGGGAAAAATCGAATTCTGAATATATCATGAAGAAATATTTCGTAACTTATAAAGAAAAGTGTGGAGTTCCCTCAGAATAAAACCATACTTGAATATCACAATTCGTTTTTGAAATATCTTACGAGATAATTGTCATAAAATTAAAAATTTCTTTCATGATTTAAAAAAAATCATAAAAAATCAAATTCTTAAGATATCTCGATGTATTTTGTATTATAAAGGAAAGTATGTACTTTTCTCAGAACAAAAACACACATAAACAGCTTAATTCGTTTTTGAGATATATTTTGAGATAAACTTGTTTTTATTTTATAAAATTAAAAATTTTCTTAATAATTTTTGAAAAATCGTAAAAAATCGAATTCTTGAGATATCTTGCTGAAATTTATTTTGTTTTATAAAGGAAAATATGTACTTTTATTAGAACGAAAGCATACATCAATAGATCGATTTGTTTTTGAGATATCTTTTGAGATAAATTTGCATTTTAAAATAACAATTTTCTTAGTAATTTTTGGAAAAATCGTGAAAAATCGAATTCTTAAGATATCTCGATGAAATGTATTTTGTATTATAAATGAAAGTATGTACTTTTGTCAGAACAAAAGCACACATAAGTAGTTTAATTCGTTTTTGAGATATATTTTGAGATAAACTTGTATTATTTTTGAAAAGTAAAAAATCGAATTCTTGAGATATCTTGCTGAAATTAATTTTGTTTTATAAAGAAAAATATGTGCTTTTATTAGAACGAAAGCATGGATCAGTAGATCGATTCGTTTTTGAGATAAATTTATAGCATTTCATAAAATTTCCTTCAATAATTTTTAAAAAATCATAAAAAATCGAAATCTTAAGATATCATGATGAAATTTATCGCGGCTTATAAAGGAGAGTACCTACTTTTCTTAGTACAAGACATATATAATGAAATTTATTGTGATTTATGAAGGAAAGTATGCTTTTTTCTCAGAACAAAGCCATACATGAATATCTTACTTCATTTTTGAGATATCTTTTGAAATAAATTTGTAGCATTTTATAAAAATAACAACTTTCTTAATAATTTTTTAAAAAATCGTGAAAAAATCGAATTATTAAGATATCGTAATGAAATTTTATGTGATTTATAAAGAAAAGTATGGAGTTTTCTTAGAATAAAACCATACTTGAATATCTCAATTGGTTTTTGAAATATCTTTTGAGATAATTGTCATAAAATTAAAAATTCCTTTCATCATTTTTAAAAAAATCAAATTCTTAAGACATTTTGATGAAATTTATTTTGTTTTATAAAGGAAACCATACATGAATAGCTCAATTTGTTTTTTAAAATAAACTTGTATCATTTTACACAATAAAAAGTTGTCTTAATCATTTTTAAAAAATCCTAAATAATTGAATTCTTAAGATATTATGATAAAAATTTTTGCGATTTATGAAGGAAAGTATGTACTTTTCTCAGAATAAAACCATACTTGAATAACTCGCCTCGTTTTTAAGATATCAAGAAAAAATCAAAAACTCATAAAAAATCAAATTCTTAAGATATCTTCATGAAATTTATTGTGATTTATAAAGGAAAGTATGCTTTTTTCTCAAAACAAAACCATACATGAATATCTCAATTCTTTTTTGAGATATCTTCTGATATAAATTTGTAGCATTTCATAAAATTAAAAATTTTTTTTAAAATTTTTGAAAAATCGTAATAAATCGAATTCTTAAGCTATCATAATGAAGTTTCCGTGATTTATAAAGGAAAATATATACTTTTCTCAGAACAAAACTATACATGAATATCCGAATTCGTTTTTGAGATAGATTTATGGCATTTCATAAAATTAAAAATTTCTTTATTAATTTTTAAAAAATCATAAAAAATCGAATTCTTAAGATATATTCATGAAATTTCCCGCCATTTATAAATGAAAGTATATAGTTTTCTAAAAATAAAATTATATTTGAGTATCTCGCTTCATTTTTGAGATATCAAATTTTGGACTCAACCTAAATATAATAATAACAATTTTTTTAAATCATCTTTGAAAAATTATAAAAAATCGAAATCTTAAGATATAATAATTTTTTTTGTGATTTATAAAGGAAAGTACGTATTTTTCTCAGATCAAAACCATACTTATATATCTCAATTCGTTTTTGGGATATCAATTTTTGAACTCAACCAATTTACAGCAATTTTAAGCATTTTATAAAATTAACAAATCAACAATTGTTTTAATATCTACATATGTCAAAATATTTCTTAAGTACAAAATTTAATCGTTAACGACATTGACAACTCTTGGTACTTTCCCATAAACAAAAATCGTTTAATTAATAATCGCTTAATATGAATCGTAACGAATGAATTTGCAAATTTTGATAGATGTGGGTACTAAAACAACAGTCATCTGTCATGGTCGTCGTGATATTTTCAGAATACTTGATATTAATTGCGGTATTCCAAGGTAGGGCTTTAAATTTTTTATTACGCGTAATATTGATTTAATAAAAATAATGTTTCAAATTAATAACAGCATAGTGATAACAAAAAATATATTTATCCGTTTAAAAAAATTACGTATCAATTAAAAGGCATAGATGACGTTTTCAAAATACAATGATAACCATACAGAATGTTTTTCCTCTTTATATGATAAAAATTTAATCTGAATCTTATTTCGATAAATGAATCACACGGTATATATATATATATATATATATATATATATAGAGTGATTAAAAAATAAAAAAATTCGAACAGATTTCTAGGACAGGTAATATATGAGAAATTAAAATGAATAATCTTAATATATATTAGCTCGCAAATCCCTCCTTAACGAGATATAATGGTTTGAAGTATCATAATAATGGTTCTAAACATGCTTCATCCAAGCTTTGTTCCAAGGAGGAGAAAAATTATGCATCTCTCAAGACTGCCTTGAGCCTTGAGAACATTTCTAGTTCTAGATCAATCCTAGAACTAGAATCATTCAAGTTCAACCATGCGTCTCTCAAGACTGCCTTGGGACGCATGGCTGAACCTGAATGATTCTAGTTCTAAATCAGTCTTAGAATTAGAATCATTCAGGTTCAACCATGCGTCTCAAGGCAGTCTTGAGAGACGCATGGTTGAACCTGAATGATTCTAGTTCTAAGACTGAATTTGAACTAGAAATGTTCAGGTTTAGCCATGCGTCTCAAGGTAGTGTTGAGAGATGTATGGTTGAATCTGATTAATTTAGTGCTAAGAATGATCTAGAACTAGAAATGTTCAAGTTTAGCCATGTATCTCAAAGTAGTGTTGAGAGATGCATGGCTGAACATGAACATTTCTAGCTCCAGATCGATCTTAGAACTAGAATCAATCAGGTTCATCCATGCATCTCTCAACACTACCTTGAGAGGCATGGCTAAAACTGAATGTTTCTAGTTCTAGATCCAGACTTAGAACTAGAATCATTCAGGTTCAGCCATGCGTCTCAAGGCAGTCTTGAGAGACGCATGGTTGAACCTGAATGATTCTAGTTCTAAGACTGATCTAGAACTAGAAATGTTCAGGTTTAGCCATGCGTCTCAAGACAGTTTTGAGAGACGCATGGTTGAACCTGACTGATTCTAGTTCTAAGACTGATCTAGAACTAGAAATGTTCAGGTTTAGCCATGTTTCTCAAGGTAGTGTTGAGAGACACATGGCTGAACCTGATTGATTCTAGTTTTAAATCCAGTCTTAGAAGTAGAAATAATCAGGCTTAGTCGTGCGTCTCTCAAAACGGAGTTGAGACGTACGACTAAACCTGATTGTTTCTATTTCTAAAACTGGATTTAGAACTAGAATCATTCAGGTTCAGCCATGCGTCTCTCAACACTACCTTGAGAAGCATGGCTAAACCTGAACATTTCTAGTTCTAGATCAGTCTTAGAGCTAGAATCATTCAGGTTCAACCATGCGTCTCTCAAGGTAGTGTTAAGAGATGCATGGCTGAACCTGAATGATTCTAGTTCTAAGATTGGATTTAGGGCTAGAATCATTCAGTTTCAGCGATGCGTCTCTTAACACTACCTTGAGACGCATAGCTAGACCTAAACATTCCTAGTTCTAGATCAATCTTAGAACTAGAATCATTCATGTTCAACCATGTGTCTCTCAAGACGGCCTTGAGACTCATGGCTAAACCTAAATTATTCTAGTTCTAAGACTGATCTAGAACTAGAAATATTCAGGTTTATCTTGAATGAAATGTTTAATTTTCAGGAACGTTTTACGCCATATATCTCGTTAAGAAAACATTTGGGAACTAATCTATATTTATCATCTTAATTTTTCATGTATTACTTATTCTAGAAGATTGTCTGCAATTTTTTTAATCATCCTATTATATATATTTAATTCGCAAATTTATCACTAATTCTTTTTTTTAGATCTCAAAAATTAATGTAGAACATTGCAGCAGCTACACAAATTGTTCCGAATGTTTAGAATCTCACGATCCTTATTGTGGTTGGTGTTCTTTAGAAAAGAGGTAATTAAATTTTTTTAAATCTAATATAAATTGAAAATGTATGATTGACACTTTTGGAACATTTTCAATCCAATTTGAATTTTAATCGTAGCAATTATTAACTATTTTTGAATACTTTAGATGTACCGTTCGAAGTGCATGTCAAAAAGCACACAGTTCGCCGCCGAGATGGTTAAGTTTGGGTACGGGACAACAATGTATCGATTTCGAACAAGTTTTACCCGATCGAATACCAATCAATCAAATGACCACAGTGCAGCTAACTATAAGAACGCTCCCCGATTTATATAACGGTGCAAAATACAAATGCGTTTTTGGCGACGCCGAACCAATCGACGCGAATAAAACGGAATACGGGTTATCATGTCCGACGCCGAGTATTTACAGTCGTCCTAAAATCCCATCGTCCAAAGACCACGTTTTGGTGCCGTTAAGCGTACGGTCATCGGAAACTAATAAAGATTTCGTTTCGCGGAGTTTCGCTTATTACGATTGTTCGAAACACAGCACTTGTATGGACTGTGTCAAATCGCAATGGTCGTGCAATTGGTGTATTTACGAAAATAAATGTACTCATAATATATCTAGTTGTCAACGAAGAGTTATTAGTGGTGAAAACTCTAACGAAGAATCTCAAAATCAAGGCAGCCTATTTTGTCCGAGATTTAAAAAACGCGATGTTATTTTATTGCCGAATAACGTTCCTAAAGAAATGCAATTCGAAGTTGAAAATCTTCCGCATCCTCAATCAGATCACACCGGATTTCAATGTATTACAAATATCGAAGGCGCTAAAATGCGAGTCCCAGCACGTGTAGAATCCAACCGTTATATCGTTTGTGAAAAAAGAATCTATTCATATGAAGCTTTAACTGGTGAATATGAAGCAAGCGTAAAAGTCGTATGGAATAGAGAGCATCATATCGATTCTATGAATATCACTCTTTATAAATGCGACATTTTAGGTTCGCATCGCGAACACGCGGATTGTTCGCTTTGCGTAACCCGAAATTCTAAATATGAGTGCACCTGGTGTGGCAACACTTGTAGTTATCGCGAAAGTTGTCAATATATACCCCACTCTGAATGTCCTAAACCGAGAATAGACATGATAAAGCCTTTAAGCGGCCCTATAGAAGGCGGAACATTAGTAACTATCGAAGGAAGCAACTTAGGCTTAAAACGAGAAGATGTAACAGGAAAAATAAGAATAGGTAACGTACCATGCGAATTGGTAAATTATGAAGTCTCCGTTAAAATTCAATGTATAACTGGACCTTCTGGCACGGAACAAACTGCGTCAATTATAGTAGGAAACGAAGCCGGAATAACTGAGTCGTCCGTAAAATTCAGTTATAAAGACATAAGATTACGCGGAGTTTACCCAACGATGGGCCCTCAATCGGGAGGGACTCTACTAGCTATAACAGGACAATATTTGAATATTGGATCGGTTATAACCGCATATTTAGACGGCCATCTCTGCCAAGTGAACATAACGCAAGCTTCCAGCAGTCGATTAACTTGTATAACGTCAAAAGCAGCGAAACCGGTGAATATTGGAAAATTAACTTTGAGTATAGACGGTGCTAATCGTACTTTAGAAGGAAATCCTTTCAATTACACATCCGATCCGACGATAATGGAGATAAAACCATTGAAAAGTTTCGCTTCCGGCGGTCGTATGATTTTCGTGCACGGATCGAATTTTGATAGCATTCAAAAGCCGGAAATGGAAGTGTATCATAACGAGCCGACTCCGATAAATCGCACTACTTGTACCGTCCTCTCATCAACTCAAATGGAATGTCCAAGTCCGTCGATTATCCAACATTTTTCGCGTAGCCGTGTTGTAACACGCCGATCGACCCGCAAACATACAATGAAATCGTCCGAAATGCAACGTTCTTTACGTATTGGATTTATAATGGATAACGTTATAGCCGTGCGTGATTTAGAAAAACATTTTGGCCATATACGAACACTTTTATCATACGTTGAAGATCCGATGTTCATTGAATTTCCAAAACAAATAAAATTATATAAAGGTGATACTTTAGTAATTGAGGGCGAAAATTTAAATGTGGCAAGCGACGAAACCGACGTTTATGTTACGATTGGTACTAAACCATGTAACGTTACCAGCTTGGCGATGACCCAACTAGTTTGTTCACCTCCAGAACAACAACCAGATAGCACAGATGAAAACGGAGACAAAACAGAAAATAATTTACCATTAGTTGTGGTTAGAGTCGGCAAAAATCTTCGATTCCCAATCGGATATTTGCGTTACGACGTCCTCAAACCGTTCACGTTACCTACAGAAGCCGTCTTAATGATTTCTATTGGAATCGCTTTATTCGTCATCTTTTTAGTTGGCATTCTCATCGCTTTACGGAGGAAATCTACTCAAGCTGAACGAGAATACAAAAGAATACAAATCCAAATGGATACGTTGGAAAGCAACGTTCGCTACGAATGCAAATTAGGTGAGTTCATAAAATTATTTATATATTTTCTTTAACATATCGTTTTATTTAAGCTTTCGCTGAACTTCAAACTGATATGACAGATTTAACAGCCGACCTTGTAAGCTCAGGAATCCCCACATTAGATCATACCAGTTATATTATGAAAGTGTTTTTCCCTGGAGTAAGCGATCATCCAATTTTAATATCACCCAAAGTAAGTAAAATTTGAATATGGTAAAACTTCGATATAATGGAATAATATAAAACATTTTATCCAACTCGAATTATTCCCCAAGTTCTAGTCTTAATTGTTAACCCTAAACTGTTATTGAAGTAAAACTTGAACTAACACTAGTTCTACAAACATTCGGAATAGTCGTATTAAGAGACGCATGGCTTAACCGGAAAGTTTCTAGTTCTAGTGTTAATAACTAATTCATGCGTGTGAGTTCTAGCCTATCCTAAAGAAGTAACCTCGGCCACTTCAAAGGCGTCGGCCGTTACAAGTATTATGATCGTCAAGAATTTGAAAAAGCTGGATAATTTGATAAAGCCCAGGCGAATTTTTGAAAGATTTTGTTGACGTCTTCGAAATCGGTCGAGATTATTTTTTCTGGATTTTGAAATATTCTGGGTGGCCAACATCTTCGATCGGTCGAGATTACTTTTTCTATCTCTCTTGATACGAATGCAAGAAATAACTTCAAAACTGACTAAATAACTTCAAAGATGACTTCGACTTCAAAGATGTCGGCCGCCACAAGAATCACGATCATTAAGACTTCGATGAACCTGGTTTATTTATAAAAGCCAAGAAGAAGTTTTGAAAGACCTGCTTGATGGCAATATTTGGGAGACGGACGACATCTTGGAAATCGGCCGAGTCTACTTCTTTTATATGTATCATGCGAGAAGGCTCTAAATATCATAAGCTGGTCGTAGAGATTTGTAGGATTAAAGAAACAATCTTCAATTCATTGATTTTTAATTAAATTCTCTTTAATATGCTTTTTATCTCATCGTGATATTTCAATCCGATTTTGAGATACGATGTTTAAAAAATTTGATTAATACGAGTTAATTTACTTTACAAAGCAGAGTAAAATCTTATATTACAATAGGATGAAACAATATAATTTGAAATATAGAATTATAATTAAATTTGGTTTAAAATTCATTTTATTTCATCGCGATATCTCAATTCGTTCTTGAGATATCATTTAAAATTGATCACTACGAGATAATTTGCTTAATAAAGAAGAGTTGAATTGAAAAAATTTTTACAAAACAATTAATAGAATCGAAACAAAAACCTTTGATGTGGTGAATATTGATTAAATTTGCTTTAAAATGCATCTTATTTCATTGCGACATCTCAATCCGTTCTTGAGATATTACCCCTAAAAGTTGATAAAATTTTCAAAATCACAAAATATATTGAATTGAATTAAAAAATTTATAATTGTGAGAGATTTGTAGGATTAAAAAAATAATCTTCTACTCATTAATTTTTAATAAAATTCTCTTCAAAATGCGTCTTATCTCATCACGATATCTCAATCTGATTTTAAGATACGATGTTTTAAAAATTTGATTAATACGAGTTAATTTACTTTACAAAGCAGAGTAAAATCTTATATTAGAATAGGATGAAACAATATAATTTGAAATGTAGAATTATAATTAAATTTGGTTTAAAATTCATTTTACTTCATCGCGATATCTCAATTCGTTCTTGAGATATCATTTAAAATTGATCACTACGAGATAATTTGCTTAATAAAGAAGAGTTGAATTGAAAAAGTTTTTACAA
The DNA here is from genome assembly GCA_036711965.1 of Onthophagus sagittarius. NCBI lineage: Eukaryota > Metazoa > Arthropoda > Insecta > Coleoptera > Scarabaeidae > Onthophagus > Onthophagus sagittarius. The sequence goes on along the minus strand of JASERS010000007.1, from coordinate 10,488,113 downwards.
AACAATTAATAGAATCGAAACAAAAACCTATGATGTGGTGAATATTGATTAAATTTGCTTTAAAATGCATCTTATTTCATTGCGACATCTCAATCCGTTCTTGAGATATTATTCCCTAAAAGTTGATAAAATTTTCAATATCACAAAATATATCGAGTTGAATTAAAAAATTTATAATCGTGAGAGATTTGTAGGATTAAAAAAATAATCTTCTACTCATTAATTTTTAGTAAAATTCTCTTCAAAATGCGTCTTATCTCATCATGATATCTCAATCTGATTTTAAGATACGATGTTTTAAAAATTTGATTAATACGAATTAATTTACTTTACAAAGCAGAGTAGAATCTTATATTATAATAGCATTGAAACAATATAATTTGAAATATTGAATTTTAATTAAATTTCGTTTAAAATTCATTTTACTTCATCGCGATATCTCAATTCGTTCTTGAGATATCATTTAAAATTGATCACTACGAGATAATTTGCTTAATAAACAAGAGTTGAATTGAAAAAATTTTTACAAAACAATTAATAGAATCGAAACAAAAACCTTTGATGTGGTGAATATTGATTAAATTTGCTTTAAAATGCATCTTATTTCATTGCGACATCTCAATCCGTTCTTGAGATATTACCCCTAAAAGTTGATAAAATTTTCAAAATCACAAAATATATTGAATTGAATTAAAAAATTTATAATCGTGAGAGATTTGTAGGATTAAAAAAATAATCTTCTACTTATTAATTTTTAATAAAATTCTCTTCAAAATGCGTCTTATCTCATCATGTTATCTCAATCTGATTTTGAGATACGATGTTTTAAAAATTTGATTAATACGAGTTAATTTACTTTACAAAGCAGAGTAAAATCTTATATTACAATAGGATGAAACAATATAATTGAAATGTAGAATTATAATTAAATTTCGTTTAAAATTCATTTTACTTCATCGCGATATCTCAATTCGTTCTCGAGATATCATTTAAAATTGATCACTACGAGATAATTTGCTTAACAAAGAAGAGTTTAATTGAAAAAATTTTTACAAATCAATTAATAGAATCGAAACAAAAATCGTTGAAGTGGTAAATCTTGATTAAATTTGCTTTAAATGCGTCTTATTTGGTTGCGATATCTCAATCCGTTCTTGAGATATTATCCCTAAAAAATGATAGAAATTTTCAAAATCGCAAAAAAAATTGAGTTGAATTAAAAAATTTGTAATCGTAGAGATTTGTAGGATTAAAGAAACAATCTTCAATTCATTAATTTTTAATTAAATTCTTTTCAAAATGCTTCTTATCTCATGATATCTCAATCCGATTTTGAGATACGATGTTTTAAAAATTGATTAATACGAGTTAATTTACTTTACAAAGCATAGTAAAACCTTATATTGTAATAGGATTGAAGCAATATGATTTTAAATGTTAAATTTTAATTAAATATCGTTTAAAATTCATTTTACTTCAACACGATATCTCAATTCGTTTTGAGATATCATTTAAAATTGATCACTACGAGATAACTTGCTTAATAACATAATTAATGGTCGAGATTATTTTTTCTATCTCTCTTGATACGAATGGAAGAAATATTTAAGACTACGACGAAATCGTGCGAAAAGGCCCCAAGTATCATGGCCTAATATTCGAAATATTCCTAATGGCCGACATCTTCAAAGGCGAGCTGGGTGCAAAGGTTATATCGAGAATGTCAACACTTTAAAAACTCTTTAGTTATCATCGCTAAAGGGGGCACGACTAGAAGGAACAACAATCTACCTACCATCCTTCTATGTTAAAGAACATCTCACCAAAGCTGATACGTATTTTGTCGAATGCGTTTTTGAGGAAATGAACTGCGCTTTAAACTGTCGGTGGAAATCTGTCCTCCAAATATAGAAAAAGACACTAACCCTGTATATAACTTTGTTAAAATCGAATTTCTGCCTCTGAACATCACACCACCCATCACGCAGTTACGCTATATACGAATTGACCTATCTGATTCTAGAATTTTTAGAATAATTTTGAAATTATTCGTAGCAGAAATTTTATTTATAAAGTCTGCAACAATGTATTTTGTCGTACATTATAATGAGGTCAACTGACATAAAAATCTTTGTGGAGATTTGTCAAAATTTTAAGACTTTAATCAAGAACTCACTCTAAAAGTTATGGAGAAGGACATTCAGCAAAAGAACATAAGGTGCCAGATGCTTCAATTGCTGAAATAAAGGTTGGCCGAGTTAACACGCAGACTTCCCGGTTTCGAATCCCGGTTAAAAATATTTTCACCAAGCCGCCCACTCTTCCATTAAGCCGTCGGTCCCGACAATCAGTCGTTCATCTCTGGCTGTCGTAATCACCCATATGCATGAATCACATATATCTCCTATATTGCTGACTAGGACAGTGAGTGAGAGCCAACATTATTGTTTATATTATTTTTTGTTTCGTTGCTATGGCTTCCAAAATTATTATTTTAAATGGAATCCCTTTACGCGATGAACATCAAATCATATTTTTGTATAAAAAAAGCGAGACAAAAGTGCTTCTGAAAATATTAAATCAGCTGAAACACAATCAAGTAGTCGAAATGACGTCGTTGACGCATTAAATGTAAAAAAATTAATAGTTTCAACAATTATGAAATATTAATCGGCTGTTATGATGATGCCATTTGATATAAAAATTGCCTCATATCATGACGAATTTAGTCATAGTAAGTTTTTTTATTAAATACTTAACTTTATGGGTGAAACTTTTGTAGTTTTAAAGTTCGACCGGCCGACTCGACACTAATTTCCGTAACGCCACTTATATTTTTTTTTAATTCTAGGGTTGTACTTGAACCACCAAAAGCACATTTAATGTAGTTCCGTCATTGGTAACATTCATTGTTTTTTTTAAATATTTCATATACTGTAGCTTGTGTGAATACTGTAGAATAATGCACAAACTTTACTTAGAGTGCGTTTTGTAGCACAGTATCCATACATCATTAATATTTAGATTCTTTGTTGTTTAGCTGAAATGTCATTTTTTTATATTTAAATCTGCTAACTATATGATTTAAAAAAATGCATTTTCTAGTAAATAAGAAAATATCAAATAAAAAATGCGCCACCATTAATAAAAAACTTTTATTTGAAAAATTTTTCTTTAAAATCATGAATGGCGAAGTTATTGGCTATATTCCAGACATATAACTCTATATTAGAGGTTCTTATGGTGCAATTTTCGCTTAAACTTTCGATTTTAAAAACTGCGTTTGTTATTTTTCTTCTTACTATGAGATTTAATAACCGAATTTAAGGTGATATTATTATTAATATTAAATAATAATAACGTCGTTATTGTATTTAATTTCATTGTTATCATCACATAGGTTAAGGTAGGAATTGTAATTGGTAGTCTTAACGATGAAAAAAAAATTTATTTTTTGGTTTCTACCGGTTTCGGCGTATAGCCATCCTCAGGAAACCACGTTAATTTCATTTCTTAAAACTTATAGTATTTTAGTCATTTCTTCTTATCGTTATTTATTTCACAAATATTTCTGGTTTTTATTTATTATTGTCATTAAACTTATGTAATTTTTTCTGCTGAGGAAATGAAAAATTTTCACCCTAGAGGTTACACCTCGTGATAGGAATACATCAGGAAGCGAAATCAGTAAAAAATTTCCATACACTCGTACTAACACCCATGACGACATAATGGTGAGAGAGCGTGTCGTCCATTTACACTTTCGCTCTCGATTTTTCTCCCAGTCTCAGTGAGAGCGTTTGTCGAGATCTCTCGGTGAGACTGGCAGTGTGTAGGTGTATTTTTACATTAAGTGAAGGCTTGGCGATAGCTTTTTGACGCATACCAACAAACCGACTTCGGATGGAGCGCTGCCGAGGTAAGATGAGGCAACAGGAGCGATACACACTCTTGTTCTCGGGTTCTCTAGATTGATATCGGCGAGAATATGGAGAAATATGTATAAGTGGGGCCCTAAGTACCGCGTATAAATTTGTACACTTTTATTAAAAAATATCATCATAACAACCTTACCACTTGAGCAGTGGAAATTTTCAGTAATACGTTTTCGTAAAATTCTTCATAAAAGAAAAAGACAAATTTCTCTGGATCCTCTTGATTTCTTTTTTTCGAATGATTAACCTTTGTACGTGTTAGTTATACAGGCTGTCTGTTATCTTCTGGATCAGAGGTATATATGGATATAGAACACATTATTCTGAAGCGACTTTTCTAATAGAATTTTCGTATTATTTATAATAACCGCATATTTAAATAAAACTATTTAAGGTCATCCAATAGTGATTCTAGGACACGTTTGTGGATTTCGTAAATAAGTTTGAGGCATTACCATATTTAATTGAATTAATTGATTCACAATTAATAATAAATTCATAATTAGAACATAACCTAAATTTTTACCTAAACACATGTTGATCAGAGAGATAATTTCGAAGATACTTAACAGGCAGTAACTAAATAAGTTTCAGATAAAATAGAAAGATTACATAATAATAAATACTCTGATACCGATAATAGACGTGTTCCCAATCGTATTACCAGTCTTATAATTACCAAGGTTATACACCAATCTTTAAATAAAGTACAAAAAAAGACAATAAACGTTTTAAATAAATACAGATAGAAACGACAAATCTTTCAAATGATTACCATACTTTCCTTTCTGTATTATTTCAACCTCTAACTGTACTTTGACAAACCTGGTTTATTTGCAAAAGCCAATAAGAAGTTTTGAAAAATCTTCTTGAGGTCTTGTTGATAGTAATACTTTGGAGAGCACAAGTATCACGATAATATAGGCGGAGTTTACTTTTTCTATATATTTGTGGAAGCTCCAAGTGTCATGAGTTCAATGAACGTTCTCGCCTCAAATCGCGGAGGCCGTTTGCGGGCAAGGCGCTGGATTTGCAAAATCGTCCATTTTGGAAGATTGCAGCGCCTCGCCCGCAAGCGACCTCGGCGGAGTGAGAATAAAATCGTCTTATAGGAGACTTTATATATTTACTAAGGCATACAAGGAACGATTTCGCCTCAAATCGCCAAGGTCTCCTGCGGGCGAGGCGCTGGGTTTGCCAAATCGTTCATTTTGGAAGATTGCAGCGCCTCGCCCGCAAGCGACCTCGGCAGAGTGAGAATAAAGTCATCTCATAGGAGACTTTATATATTTACTAAGGCATATAAGGAACGATTTCGTCTCAAATCGCCGAGATGGCCTGCGGGCAAGGCGCTGGATTTGCAAAATCGTCCATTTTAGAAGATTGCAGCGCCTCGCCTGCAAGCGACCTTGGCGGAGTGAGAATAAAATCGTCTTATAGGAGACTTTATATATTTACTAAGGCATACAAGGAACGATTTCGCCTCAAATCGCCGAGGTCGCCTGCGGGCGAGGCGCTGGATTTGAAAAATCGTTCATTTTAGAAGATTGTAGAGCCTCGCCCGCAAGTGACCTCGGCAGAGCAAGAATAAAGTCATCTCATAGGAGACTTTATATATTTACTAAGGCATACAAGGAACGATTTCGCCTCAACTCGCCGAGGGCGCTGCAATCATCCAAATGGACGATTTTGCAAACCCAGCGCCTCGCCCGCAAGCGACCTCGGCGGAGTGAGAATAAAATCGTCTTATAGGAGACTTTATATGTTTACTGAGACATACAAGGAACTATTTCGCCTCAAATTGCCGAAGTCGCTTGCGGGCGAGGCGCTAGATTTGAAAAATCGTCCATTTTAGAAGATTGTAGAGCCTCGCCCGCGAGCGACCACGGCAGAGCGAGAATAAAGTCATCTCATAGGAGACTTTATATATTTACTAAGGCATACAAGGAACGATTTCGCCTCAAATCGCCGAGGTCGCCTGCGGGCGAGGCGCTGGGTTTGCAAAATCGTCTATTTTGGAAGATTGCAGCGCCTCGCCCGCAAGCGACCTCGGCGGACTAGGAATAAAATCGTCATATAGGAGACTTTATACATTTACTAAGATATACAAGAAACGATTTCGCCTCAAATCGCCGAGGTCGCTTGCAGGCGAGGCGCTGGGTTTGAAATGTTAACACAAAATCGTTCATTTTGGAAAATTGTAGCGCCTCGCCCGCAAGTGACCTCGACGGAATAGGAATAAAATCGTCATATAGGAGACTTTATACATTTACTAACATATACAAGAAACGATTTCGCCTCTAATCGCCGAGATCGCTTGCAGGCGAGGCGGTGGGTTTGAATTATTAACACAAAATCGTTCATTTTGGAAGATTGTCGTTCCTCGCCCGCAAGCGACCTCGGCGGAGTAAGAATAAAATCGTCTTATAGAAGACTTTATATATTTACTAGGATATACAGGATGTTTCTAAATTAATGCGAAAAATCTTAAGGAGTGATATTTCAGCGGAAGTTAATAAATTATCAAAACTATCGAGAAATCGGTCGAGTTTACTCTCTCCATATGTTGCATTCAAGAAAGCCTCATGTATTATGAGCTGGTATTCGAAATATTTTGGATGGCCGACACCTCCGAAATCGAGCTAAGTGAAAAGATTACACTTTTCACAACATTATTTAAATTTACATTAAAACAAAATTAATTCAAATCACAAAGACAAGTTAACATTAAACACCACATTGTCATATATTTTTTATTAAACTAAAACTAGAACTAACAAATTTTGTCATATACCTTTAATAAAGTAGTCACTTCTTTTCCGTATTCATCCTATTAATCCGTTGTAATCCATATTAATCTGTTATAATCCATATTAATCCGTTATAATCCATATTAATCCGTTATATCAAGGTTTTATTATAATAAAAAAATATAATTAAATTGTATCTTTTTAATATTAGCTAAGATTAAATGGTCCAAGAACAAATTACGACGCAGCAATGCTTCAATTCGAACAATTAGTAAACAACAAGAATTTCATATTAACTTTTATCGACGTTTTAGAATGCCAAAAATCCTTCAATATACGCGATAAGTAAGTATTTAAACAAAAAAAGTATATCATTATTAATCATTTTTTTTTCATTAGAGTAAATGTTGCTTCATTATTAATGGTCGTCTTAATGAATAAAATGGAGTATGCGACGCATATTTTAAAATGTCTTTTACTACGTTTAATAGATAAATCGGTAAACACAAAGCATCCTCAATTAATGTTGAGGCGGACGGAAAGCGTGGTTGAAAAGATGTTAACGAATTGGATGGCGCTTTGCATGTATTCTTATTTAAAAGAGTACGCGGGATCCTCATTGTTCCTTTTATTCAAAGCGATAAAGCATCAAATTGAAAAAGGTTTAGTGGATGCGATTACTCACGACGCTAGATATTCGTTATCAGAGGAGCGGCTTTTGAGGGAACAAATCGAACATAATGTTGTGGTTAGTAAACAATGCTGTAGGGTTGTTTTTCGTTAGGTGTAGTGTAGGACGTCTTATGTTTTCAGACGTTGCACATCGTCCAGGATGACCTCGACGAGAAGATTCAATGTAAAGTCTTGGATTGCGATACAATAAGCCAGGTGAAATCGAAGATTTTAGACGCTTTATTCAAAAATACCCCATTTTCTATGAGACCCTCGATACATGAAGTCGATTTGGAGTGGCGCCACGGAAGAGGGGGACATTTAACTCTTCAAGACGAAGATTTAACAACAAAAAATATTAATAATTGGAAAAAATTAAACACCTTGGCTCATTATGGCGTTAAAGAAAGCGCTGTAATGTCATTGATTTCACGTCAAAACGATAGTTTTAATAATTGTAAACAAGCGTGCCATAATTGCGTTTCCGGTATGTATTTCAACAATTCTTTATCGCCTATCATTGCGACAAACGGCGATATCGAATCTGGACATAACATGAGAATATACCACTTGATTAAACCAATGGATGATCAACACTATACCAACAACAAAACCGGCGAAAGAACGCATAAAGCGATCCCAGAAATTTTCTTAACGAGATTGTTGTCGACGAAGGGAACCATACAAAAATTTGTCGACGATTTCTTTCAAACCATTCTCACCGTCAACGAAAATTTGCCGCCCGCGGTGAAATGGTTATTCGATTTATTGGACGAAGCTGCGAGAAAACATGGAATTCAAGATCCCGAAGTTGTACATGCTTGGAAATCAAACAGTCTTCCCCTAAGATTTTGGGTCAATTTCATTAAAAACCCAGATTTTATCTTTGATATTAACAAAACGACTACACTTGATTCATGCCTTTCCGTTATTGCGCAAACTTTCATGGATTCGTGTTCGACCACGGAACATCGACTTGGAAAAGATTCGCCATCGAATAAATTATTATTCGCAAAGGTAAATAAATTAAAATTAATTTTGTTAAGTTTAAACCAGTTTATGAATCTTAAAAATAATAGCGGTTAGTTTTAAACCGGTTTAAAAGAGAATATTTTTTCGATTGAGGGTACCGGTTTTTTAAGTAAAATTTAAATAAATTCAAAAATTATGCTACTATTATATCTCGATATCTATGCATCTGAGAGCATAAATTTAAGAGCGTGTAAAGCAATGAAATTCATCAAATTTTCATATTTCTCAACATCTATGCAAATAAGAACAAAACTGCAAGGGAGTATTAAATCAAAAAAAATTTTTTTTTAATATACTCCGAATCGGATATATTCTCCGTGATATAAGAAATAATTTCGGCCGACTTCGAAGATGTTGGTCGCCCCAAGAATCTAAAAGTAAAGAATAATATTTGATCAAGAATATTATTTGGGGCGACCGACGTCTTTGAAATCGACCGAGATTCTGTTTTATATCAAGAGTAATATTTGAAGTGGCCGATATCTTTAAAATCGGCGAAATTATTTCTGATCTCATGAATGTTGTATTACTGATTGTGCTGGAGATATGGGTGTGACTTTCAAGGCCTATATCTTAGCTGGTTATGGGTTTGTGATTAAAAGTATCACAAATCAGTAAAGTGATAAAAGTGAAACATCTAAAAATGGGAGAGGTATAATTGATCAAAATGGATATGTGTTAAAAAAGTTGAAATTTTTGTTCGTTTCCAATGTTCAGCTCTTTCACTATAGGCCCTTCCGTTTTCACGATATCTTTGCTTAAATTTTATGTTGTGTCTTGCTTTCCATCAAGATAGCCATCCATTTTTTCCTTTAAATTCTTTATATTCTTATGATTTCTTTGTTAACACTGCACGGGTGACATTTTCTCGAGATTACCAAGACTTGTATTTGCTTTCTTGCCTTTAATTTTGTTCGACAAAGCAATTTTTTTGAAAGATTTTAATTCTTTCTCGGCAATTTGCTTCGTCAATCGCAACTGAGCTTAAATCAGAACCAGGTTTCTTCGTCACCTTCGACCGCCTTATGTAGCATAATAATCGCCAGACGGGCACTTTCTGAGACAATTCCGTTGTTCAATAAATAAATAACGCCAGATAGACAGGCGAGCTTTCAATTAATGTTGAATGAGTAAGACGTTGGCGACATTAAAATAAATACGAATGGTGTTATGTAATGCGACCATAAACATGACTCAAAAAAAAATCATTTCGACGTATATTGTTTAGCGATACAAATGTAACTAAGAAAAAATAGCTAATATTTAAATTTAAATGTTAAAAATTTTTATATTTTTCTATCATTCTGTTTATTACAGTTGTAGTTGTTAGAAAATCAATTGCAGCTATTCAAGAGAAAACAGTTAAAAAAATTTAGATTGTCCATAGAACTGAAATGATTAGAATCTTCAAATCTGTTTCGAGTGTTATATTAACGACGCATCTGTTCAATATTTTCAACGATATTAATTTCTTCTTCTAAAAGAATATCGTCAATGTCTTGCGTGTTATTAAAAAAAACAAACAAATCGACCAAAACCAACAAGACAACCTAACCTTAGTTCACTGAAATCTGACGAACAAATCAAATATGACGTGTTCCATTTAAAACTGAATATGAAAATAACAGCCACATTTTTGAATACCTTGTCTCATTACTTTGCGACGGAATAAAAAATAACTTACAAATTTTAAATGCGAACTTCCCTTTTTTTTGGAGTAGAATCAGATTCTTCGAGAAAAATTACTTTAATTTCACGAATTTTATGTTTTTGTTCGCCTACAAGATAACACCTTCATTTTTATAACTTTATGAGATAATTTTTTTATCCCAGTTAGAAACTCGTAAATATTGGTTCAGGATAGGATAAAAGGAATAATGACAATCAATTGAACATTCCTATATTTTGATTCGAATTGAATCTTCTTCGGGGAGTGAAATTTTGATTGTAATGAAACTGGCTGAAGTAAAATTTTAAAAACATGGTGTGTAACAACGTGTGTAAATAATAAATATTCTTTTATCCTATCCTGAACCAATATTTACGACTTCATTTTTACTTGTTACTTTTTAAATTAATTTGTTAACTCAAAACTGGATAAAAGACAAATTTTGATGTTTAGTCACATGATATGTGTGAAATTTGTACAACTTTAGCAGTCCCTAAACACGAGACATGCAAAATTGTTTATTAAAATTTTTATGAAAATTTTATTATTGTTAACATAAAAATGTAATTAACTACATTTTATATATATTAAGTATTGTACGTGATTAGGAAATATTTTCGGCCGTCCTAAGTATGGTCCTAATATGTAGGACAATCGACGTTTTCAAATTCGACCAAGTTTACTTCTTATATCAAGAATAATATTTGGGACGACCGAAGTCTTTGAAGTCAGCCGAGATTTTCTCTTATATTAGGAATATTACTTCGGATGAAATAATCTCAGCTGACTTCGAAGACATTGGTCGCATTGCCCGCAAAATATAAGAAGTAATCTCGGCTGATTTCGAAGACGTCGAGCGCCTCAATTATTATGAATAATTATGTGATTCTTCTTGTTTTACTGAATTTATAATTATTTATTTTTAATTATAATAAACACCGCTTCTCATTATTATTTTTCAATTTTATTTAAAAAATTAAAATATTTTAAAATTATTCGACGTTTCGAGCTTTGTTAGCTCATTATCAAGAAAATCTAAAATTAAATTATAACATTAAAGTGATACAAACGGTACAATTACAAGGAAATAAACTAAACTCGTAAAAAAACGTAATATTTGCAATTACATACCTTATTAAGCGTAAATTTAACTATAAAATAACTATTGTTATTTATTACCCTTGTCGAATGCCATATTATTTTTTAAATTAGAGATTTTATGAACGTGTAAATCATAAACTTGTATTTTAAAAGATTCCCTTCCCTCACTTTAAAAATCATAAAATTGGAGATCATAAAATTTCCTCCAATTTAAAAAATAATAATTTTTTTTTAAATAAAATTGAAAAATAATACTGAAAAGTGGTGTTTATTATAATTGAAAATAAATTATGAATAATATTTAGGGCGTACCGACGTCTTCGAATTCAGCCGAGTTTACTTCTTATATCAAGAATAATATTTGGGGCAACCGAGGTCTTTGAAGTCGGCCGAGATTTTTTCTTATATTAGAAATATTACTTCGGACGAAATAATCTTAGCTTACTTCAAAGATGTGTACACCTCAAAATATTGTTTTTTATATAAGAAGTAAGTTGACTGATTTCGAGGACGTTAGTGTTATAAATAATATTTAGAGCGTACCGACGTCGATGAAGTCGGCCGAGATTATTTCATCCTAAGTAATATAATAATCTCAGCCGACATCAAAGTCGTTTATTTTTTTACATTAAGTATTTATCTCATCCTAAGTAATATTCATGATTTATTTATGAAATTAATATATTTTTTCCCGGATAATCTGATTCTGCTCTAAAAGGAGGGGTTTCGCATTCAAAATTTTAAAATTGTTTCCCATTCCGCCATCAGGGTGAGAATGTTGATGCTATAGACCAATTCCCTTTACACGAAACTTGCGAGGTCAATTTTTATCTGGTGCAAAGACTTATCATAAAACGATACTGGGTCTCCAGGTATCCGCATTCACGATCTTTTTTGAGAAATTGTTTATAAACGAATATTTCTCACCTCTCAATGCGACACTATTCAAGAATATGCGAAAAAGGCTGTAAATACTGTTGGCTGAGGAACTGCATTATTCACATTCGTCATGATGGCAGAACGCGGTTAATGGTCATCAAATCGAATTCCGATTTAAAAAATGTTTTAGACCTGCCGACTTTTTTTTCTTGTAGTTTTAAATTATTTATTATTGTTCAATGTTTTCTTTCGTGATCTACTACCAGAATGTGCAGGCCTTTCGAACGAAGACCGAGACTTGTTACTCAAATTCTATGAACTTTGCACATAATCTGTAACTACGCCAATTCATACGACCCCTTTTAGTGTCATAAACTTCAAGATGTGGGCGATAAATTTTCGGACACCCCGCTATTAATCGTCGGGATTTTAATATTTCGAGTATCTCCTAAACCACCGCTTCTTATCTTTGATCTTATGATTTTTTTCAGCTCAATAACATTATAAATTGTAATGGTAGAACATTAGATCTAATTTTTTTGAATTTACCTTTTTGGTTAAACAGGACTCGTTGTCTGTGGAGTTGTCTTCAGTTTGGTTGGCGGTTTAATCACGCAGAATATGATGATTTTAAAAGTGCATTAACAGCCCAATTGGTGCTTCGTATTTCATATCACATGAATGTTGATAAATGTGATACGGCGTTTTATTTGGTTCTTAATCCAATTCTTAATTCGTCCAGATTGGACGAAAAAATTTAATTCGATCCAGACTGGTATTCCCCATCAACTAAAAAGGCTATTAAAGAAAGTTAATATTTCACAAAAAGTGGACGAAACGGAGCTGTTTTGATAATTTTTTCTCTGTTAAACTATTGTGTAAACGAGCTAAGGCGTTAATTGCCTCTGATTACACCCCAAACGAATTCAATAATGGGCGAATAGGAATTATCCGAGTACATCTCTTCTAATCATATTGACGTGAAACTTGATGATCTGGAGAAACTTGATATTTCTCTGGTACTTCTAAGTGAAACCTGTCTTGGGTTATCATAGAGAGATATAGCATCTCTTTTAAGTTTTATTAGCCCTAAATTAGGTCCTGATCCGGACGGTCTGCGCGGAGGAGTTGCTATACTCTTATTTCACATTTTCTCTCATTCTGTGAAATTCTTCATATTTTCGACGGAATGGAAAAAAGCTTATATTATACCGATATAATATACCTTGCAAATTTTTTTTGTGAAAATTTGAAAATTTTTGAAAAATTAATTTACAATCAATTATGTTTTAACCTTCAACTTTAATTTATTCATCAACAACATGGTTTTCTAACTGGACGGTCGGTTGAAACGAATTTGGTTGAGTTAGTAAACTATATTCAGAAATCCATGAAGGTTCCATTCAGGTTGTCGTTATTTACACGAACTTTAGCAAGGCATTTGATAAGATATATTACTGTATTCTCTTAGAAATCACTAAATTCGATTTGTTGCATAATTTGCTATAAGGTTTACATTTCAAAGAGACATCAAGTAGTTAAGGTGGATACTTCTTTCCAATTTTGTGTTCGTTACGTCGGGCGTAATCACCGTGGCTCGATTTTATTGTTGGTTTGTATCAATGATATTTAATGATTACTTTCTTCATTTCAATTTTTTGACTGTAAGATTTTTTTTGAATTGGATTCATGTTTGACTATTTAACTGTTTAGCAATATCTGAAACGTGTAAAGTTCGTGCAAAAAGTCAAGGCCCCTCACTTTAACGATCGATATCTTCATAACCGAGCAATAAAAAGAAATAGGTAAAGTTTGTTATAATCCGTGAATATTTTTACATATCATATATTTCATATATATTTATTAATTCGGAAACAGTAGGATCTTTGGATTTTCCGTTATCGCGAGTTAAGTGAAAAAACTACACGATTTTTGGGGGTACAACAAATTTATTTTTCAAATTTTTTTTGCTTAAAAACCGTTTAACAAAAAAAAAATCAAATTTACTCTGGTGCTAACTACTGATTCGATGGTATATATACATATTTGTAGTAATGGTACGCTGTTTGAAGAATGAGAAACGAAATGTTGCAATCCTGAAAGTTTATATTTTTTTTCAAGTTTCGGGTAGCGTGTAATTTTTTAAAATTCTGATAATTAAGAGTAGAGAATATGAAGTCTTCTAATTTGCTACGAAACCAGATGTGTTTTTGTTATAAAAAATGAGTGACTTTATATTCTATTGATTTAGGAGCAGTATTCCCATCATTAGTGATTACACGATGTGTTAATGTGGGGTATACTTTATTTTATTGATATGATGAGGTTATTTCGAAAACGACTTGGCGGATTTCAACGCGGTTTTTACCAAATAAGTCAAATAATGTCGTTTATCATATTCCGTTATTAGTTATTCAAAAGTAGGTCTCCCTAATGAGCACCTTTCCTACATTGCGCAATTCCGATTCTCTTTAATTTGTAATTCCATTAAATCGGTCTTAATGAAGGAGCGATTAAGAAATGAGGGAGCTCTAATTCTGAAAGACCGATAACTTAATCCGACAAATGACATTATTTGATATAATTTGGTGAAAATCTCGTTGAAATGCGGCATGTTGTTTTCGAAACAACCGCATCTTATTAATCCGCGATTTTCTGCGCAACTACATGGATTATTGATAAAATAAAACTTGTCTCGCATTAAAAACACATCAATTTATAATCAGTACAAATTTGATGAGTTTTCGTCAAATAGTTTTTGAAAAAAAAATCGCAAAAGAGACAAAGTTGTTACCGACCTTAAAAACCGGGTACTTTTATTATTTAATTCGCGATAAAAGAGAAATCAAAGATCCAACAATTTCCAAATTAACATGTGATACTCAAAAATGTGATTTTAACAGTACCCCAATTATTTTCATTGCGTTGTTACAAAAATATTGATCTATAAATTGAGGGGTCTTGACTTTTTGCACGAACTTTAGAAGAGTATTGCTTAAAAAAATATTTGTTTCTGGATTACGACAAATGGTATAGTATTATATTCAACAGAAAGAAATATTATATAAATTTTCTTCTTTATTCTAAATTGCTCTATTGCAATCATGTTGATAGGGTCATATTTAAAACTCCAATATCTATTTAAATCCTCCTTTTCCAATATCTACACCATTGATTTTCTGTTAAAAGCTACCGCCCTTTTGAGGAGCGGTGACTTTTTCAACGCCCCCTTCTTTTCTGAGAATCCTGCAATGTCAGATTTTTTTAGTTGCATAAAAAAGGTCGTCGGTCTAAAATCTCTTTTACACATCTGTACTCAATACTTTTCTCTTAGGTTTAAAGAGCATTCTTTACATTGCGATGTAAAATGTGTGGCTTAGTCGATTATATCACGACCTCTTGCGCCGATTATCGTCGCATAAATTTTAAGATTCAATTCGAATCAGCCCAAAATATGCCTAACACTTCCTTACCGCCCAAAGCTAGCTCACTACCCCTCAAGATCCCCTCAGAGTACCGCCCCCGATAAAAATTACTAATCTAGACGAACATTTCTTTGTATGCAGCGTATGCTGGTGGTGTTTTGAATTTCGCGGCGATGATTTAGATTCTTTCATACGCTGGATATATTGATCGTTTTGAGGATCTGGAAAAAATATTTTTTTTTGATATACCCCCACAAAATTAAATTAACCTTCCATAATAATAAATCTGCCATTAAAAATCAACCTTCCATATTGTTCTTATGTCCAGCGGTGTTTGGTTTTCGAAATCATATTTTCAAGGGGGTATTGCTGATATGATATTCTTATATAGATTGGTTCTTGTTTTGCTTGATACCTACATAGGATCTTAAGTAACCCGAATGCAACCGATTTTCTATCTACTTGCCACAAGGTCTTTAGTATGCCTATGTGTACTCAGTCTTATTACGTTTAATGCATTCTTTTCAATACTCATTGTAACAATATTGATTTATTTGTTGTCTCGTCCCATGTTTACAAGAAATATGAACGCAATTTGAGCGTTTGTTATTGATTTTGTTAAATTTATTATTTTTAATGTTCTTCTTATTAATTTTAATTTGGTCTAAGGACCTATTGATTACTTTTCCTTTACTTTTTTTATATATAAATATTGTTTTGTTAGACGATACTTGATTGAGGTACCTCCCTCTATGTATCCCAAATAAAATATAAATAACAAAGATTATTGTTCCTTGTGGAGGTGTTGAATATTTTATGGTTAATTAATAATGCGACACCTGACCTCCAATACTAATTTATTTTATAATAAATCGACGTTTCAAGCCGTACGCTTATTTTCAAGATGCTACAAAATAACAATTCTTGTCAATGTTTTTGTTAGTTTTATTAATAATTGTTATTCTCCATATTGAAAAGGATTGTTATTTTGTAGCGTCTTGAAAATGAGCCTACGGCACGAAACATCCATTTATGATAAAGTAAATTAGTATTGGATATCAGGCATCGCATTATTAATTAACTATAAATAACATTTTTTTTGCGTAGTTTTTCAAATATTTCGATTTGTCAAATTAAATGGGACACCCGGTATATATACTTAATATAAAAAAAATAATAAAATATAAAATTAATACGATTCCGTCTTATTATGATTCCGTCTTTCGCATTTTTGGATGATTTTGTTTATTTAATTTAATGTGATTATTATTATTAGACGCCATTGATTAAATTATTTCTATCTTCTTCTTTGTTTGAGTGGCCCGTATGGATGTTTTAAAACATGAATTATTTTATCTGTTTATGCAACTTTTCAATATATATTGAGTTCTATTGAATTGTTATTTTTGTTGAGAATAAGATCTAAGAAATTTAACCTGTCTTTTTTCCAATTCTAAGGTAAATCTTACGTTACTGTATAAGTTATTGATTACCCTATTGCCTTGAACTTCTTGTACATCGTTCCCCTTGCATATGACGTAGAATCATCATCAACGTAGCGACATCAAAATATAATATTTTTTGTTATAATTATTTTCTGTGTTCATTATTTTATTTTGTTCAAAATGATTTGAGAAAATACCACCAAGTAAACCATATAAGGGTGATTCCATTACAAATTGTGGAAATTTGGGTTGTAAATAATTTTAAAAGGTTGTATTATTTTTTACTCTTCTTTGATTTTGTTAATAACAAAATTTGCTATAATTGTGGTGTAAATTTTTTTAATAACATGATTTTTAAAAAGCAACAAAAAGTTAGTTAATATAATTAATAAATTTTTTTAGGATATTCCAAGGTACCGTGGAATGGTCGCCAATTTTTACCAACAAGTTTCCTCTATACCTGCCATAACCGACCAAGAAATGGGCACTGCCATGCAAATTTTATCAGCCAGACAAGCTGACGAATTTGATACTATAGCTGCTCTTAAGGAACTTCATATTTACGTTACTAAATATAGAGATCCTGTAAGATAATAAATTTATTTAGTTTTAAAAAAATAATTTTTTTAATTATTTAATTTTAGGTAATGGAAGCATTGAATAGTGATTTAAGTTGCCGTCGTTTGCACCTCGCACAAAAATTAGACAATGTGGCGTGCATATTAGGTGGTGAAGAGACATCGGCTTGCTGACCAGATGAGTCACCTGATCCCCCGTTGCCCCGAAACCCTGCGCCCTGATCCGAGCGCACCAAGCGACGAACGAAAACCGTGACGTTCCGCTAACTGTGATATGGCGCACACGATCAGGTGACTGTGATGGACACGTACTTACCCCTCCAGTGGTCGCTAGTTTCCTTCCTGAGTGCCTCGCTACGCTGAAGGGACGTGGCTCACCTTCAAGAATTCGAAGGGAGTGTATAACTATTAAGGAACACGAAGATTAAGAAAATGAAAAAAGTAATTAAAAAAATTTGAGAGGAAGAACGTTGTGCGCACGGTCTACAAAAAAAAATAAAAATTAAATGAAAAAGATATAATAAGATAAGGCACTACCGTTCAGTCCGGAGTAGATTAGTTAGACGAGACGAAAAAAAAATAAAATGAAATAAAAAAAATAATTAAATAGGTTTAAAAAAGAAGAATTTTTAAATAAAGTTTAAATGGGTAAAATACGCTGAATGTCCGGGACTAATAATGTTTTTACTTCTCTGCAACATTCTAAATCCTGTTTGAATGTCTTTGTACATAGGATTTCGTGGCAACTATAAGTAATTAACTTAAAGCAGTACCCGAGTTTTATTTTATTCTAATTTTTACAGAAAAATTTAAGACTGGTTAATACATTTTAAATAAACTAAACATCACTAAGCACAATAAAAATTAGATTTAATTAAAAATCATTTTATTGTGTCTAAGTCCAAAACCCACTTACGCGACATGACGATTTCTTGGATACAAAAAAGTCGTTGCACAAATGGGTTAAATGAATAATTATTTTAAGTCAATGTGAATTGGATTTCAGATAAAACTCTTGTATATTAGGAGCGTTACTTGAGATGCGAACGTTTTTTTGGGATTTGATGTTAAAGAAAAGACTCTCGACCGATTAAAAAAAAATTAACATTTATTAGTCGTGCACGTTTGGTAGTAACTGTGCCGGAACTGCATTTATGTCAAATCGTCTTCACGTCCAGTGATTTGTAATGTTACTATTATTTTTAATTACATTAAAAAAAACTAAGAATAATATAAACGCATATTTGTATCTCGATATTTTTTTGTAAATATATGAATTGTGCATATAGATTATTATATCTATAAAAAAAAGTTAAGGCATACATTATTTTTTATTAGTATTGTGTTAGGCGTAACGGGAAAAACCTATAAAAAAAAGATCAATATTTTATCGTTAGTTCTTCTATGACTCCTTCAGTAGTTTGTAAATATTGATGGTCCTTGATTTTTAACGATTGATGTATCGTTTTATACACACACTGTTCGTAATTGTAATTCGGTAATAATGTTTTATTCGACCCAAGTTTTCTATTTTGAACTCGAATTTGTCTGCTACGTAAATCGACATCTCAACATCGACTCGAAACAAATTACAAAAAAAAAATAAATAAAAACACCTAGAAGATATTGGCTTTAAAAACCATTTTTACTCGATTTTTATTTATTACTTTTAGTACATTTTTTTATCATGGGTAACTAGATAATTATATTTTTTTTAATTTATTTCCGCCAGTCAAATTCTCATTTTCTCATAATTTTTATAAAGCTTATTTCGCAACGCAAATTTTTTTATATATATATTATATAAATATATTATTATTTCTTTGGTATGTGATTGTGACTTTAAAGCTTTTTATATAAAGTGTATTCTTTAGTGATATTTTTTTACTCTATTAAACATGTACTCCAAAAATTTTTTGAGTTTTTATTCAATACCTAACTATTTAATAATAACTAAACTTTGTTGATTGAATCAATACAGATAATTTATCCTTAATGATAACATCATTATTAACACATAGATTCAATTTGTATACAATATCACAGTGTTTTCCAAAGTTGTGTGCACCCACCTAACACAATTATATCTCACATTTATTTGGGATATATGAAAAAAGAAGCAGAAAATGATGAAATTTTTATTTACTGAATATGTTTTAAGATGATCCTGCATGGTAAACTTAGTTTAGCTATCTGAGTCTTAAGTGATGTTATTAACATCTTTATGAAAGAAATAATCTCGGTCAACTTCGAAGACGTCAGCCGCCAAAGTTATATTCACGATATAAGAAATAATCTTGGCCGACTTCAAAGACGTCGACAGTTTTAATTATTATTCATGATACTGATATTTACGATACGCGAGCCAAAGAACTAATCTTCAAATTTATTTGGTTCTTATATTCCAAAATTAATGTCAGGAAAAATGAGAGTTCCGCCATTTTACGAATTTTTAACAATAGTGATTTGGATAGAAAAATGCAATCTCTTATAAAATTTGTTTTATTTTCTTTCGGTTCTTTTTTGTTGTGTGATTCTTAACCTCTCATATGGTTCAAAATTTTGTTCTAATTTTTATGATACAAACTTCGAGACAATAATAGCTACCAACCGAAATGGTTTTAATTTGAAAATTGTCAATCGATGTAATTTGAATTTTATTCATACTAACATCCGAAGCTCGGAGAAAAATTTTGACGAGCTCCGAGCTATGTTATCCGATTGTATATATAGTTTTCATGTGATGATAGTTGGTTCCGAAACCTGGCGAATTGATTGTCTCGAGTTGCTTAGCTTGAGCAGACACAGCAACTATTAGAATGAATCTAAATATAATCAAAATGACGGAACTGTTGTGTTTGTGTTAGATAACTTGCAACATAATACCACAATACACAATTTTGACTTTATTTGAGTTGAAATAATGTTTGATTTATAAATAATTTTGATTCAAATTAGGGTAGAGTTAAGGTTTACTATCCTATATTATTTATTATAAAAAGATTGAGAGATTTTGACTTGTCAGCAGTTTGATTATTTATTATGTTGTTGTTTTTTATAAACAAACGAAAAAACTATTTTTTTTATATAACTAAATGACAATAGTTAGCCGTGGTGTCTTGCAGAGCACGCTACAAATAGCTTACTGTAGAGTCGCATTAGAAAATGTTGCATGTTGTCTTATACATTATGTATTCTGTTACCAGTATATCAGCAATTAGATCAAATCATTATGCAATATGAATGTTGATTTTTATTTAAGACGATTGTGTTAGAGTTTATTTCTTTTAAAAAAATAACAAAAGTAAACAAATTAATATTTATTTAAGGCATCTAAATGTAAAACCGAATATTCGGTAATAGAACCTAATATTCGGCCGAATACCGAATAGCAAAAATAGGGCCGAATAGGCCGAATACCGAATAATTATTCGGCTTCGGTCGCATCACTAGTATTTACGTTTGAAGAGCTGTTTTTGTTGTTGTTTTTGTAATTTGTTATTTTTATTGTTAATAAATTCACTTTGTTCGCATTTACTAATAATGCCAAATTGCTTTACTTACGATATGTTTTCATGGGCGCCTACGATTAATGAAAATCCTAAAAAACAAGCTTGAATCTTTTTGTGAATAACTCAAAAAGGATGCATCTAATTTTTCAAAATTGTCTAAGAGTGAAAATAGTTTTAAAATGCAATAGGCTTTTGGAATCAGTTGTAAAATTTAAGAGTTTACGTTATAAAAAAAAAGTTTTAATGAAATAAACTTTGTGGACACCCCGTATAGCAATGATCCCGTGGTTGTATGTGTTCAAAAGTGATTTTAAACGATTTCTCATTATAACATTGCACTGTCTGCGAAATTTTATCTTTCTAAGACAAACCGTATTAAAGATATTTAAGAAAAAGTTTAAAAATTTCTTAACTTTGAAGGCCCATATCTTAGCCATTTATGGGTTTAGAGCAAAAATTCTTACACAAATCGTTATCATTTTAACTCAAGTATTTGTGATTAAAAGTATGCGACGACTTACAGAAACACCCTGTATAACGAACTAATTCGTGACAGCGAAATTGCGAACATCTCATTATAACAAATTTCTTGGATTTACTGTAACTCAAAATATTTTAATTTTAATTATTTTAGTTTAATCTGTCAACATTCAAGAACATCGAGTGTAGCTCATTATTTTAATTCAACTTATAAGATAATTTCGTAAATCACATTAAAAATGTTCTCTTGTTAATTTATCCTTGAAAACAATGCATGAAAAGCAACGCATTTTTATTATTTTTAAGTAGGTAACACTTTGTTCGCATTTACTAATAATGCCAAATTGCTTTACTTACGATTTGTTTTCATGGGCGCCTACGATTAATGAAAATCCTAAAAAACAAGCTTGAATCTTTTTGCGAATAACTCGAAAAGGATGTATCTAATTTTTCAAAATTGTCTAAGAGTGAAAATAGTTTTAAAATGAAATAGGCTTTTGGAATTAGTTGTAAAATTTAAGAGTTTACGTTATAAAAAAAAGTTTTAATGAAATAAACTTTGTGGACTCTCCGTATAGCAATGATCCCGTGGTTGTATGTGTTCAAAAATGATCTTAAACGATTTCTCGTTATAACATTGCACTGTCTGCGAAATTTTATCTTTCTAAGACAAACCGTATTGAAGATATTTAAGAAAAAGTTTAAAAATTTCTTAACTTTGAAGGCCCATATCTTAGCCATTTATGGGTTTAGAGCAAAAATTTTTACACAAATCGTTATCATTTTAACTCAAGTATTTGTGATTAAAAGTATGCGACGACTTACAGAAACACCCTGTATAACGAACTAATTCGTTACAGCGAAATTGCGAACATCTCATTATAACAAATTTCTTGGATTTACTGTAACTCAAAATATTTTAATTTTAGTTATTTTAGTTTAATCTGTCAACATTCAAGAACATCGAGTGTAGCTCACTATTTTAATTCAACTTATAAGATAATTTCGTAAATAACATTAAAAATGTTCTTTTGTTAATTTCTCCTTGAAAACAATGCATGAAAAGCAACGCATTTTTATTATTTTTAAGTAGGTAACACTTTGTTCGCATTTACTAATAATGCCAAATTGCTTTACTTACGATTTGTTTTCATGGGCGCCTACGATTAATGAAAATCCTAAAAAACAAGCTTGAATCTTTTTGCGAATAACTCGAAAAGGATGTATCTAATTTTTCAAAATTGTCTAAGAGTGAAAATAGTTTTAAAATGAAATAGGCTTTTGGAATTAGTTGTAAAATTTAAGAGTTTACGTTATAAAAAAAAGTTTTAATGAAATAAACTTTGTGGACTCTCCGTATAGCAATGATCCCGTGGTTGTATGTGTTCAAAAATGATCTTAAACGATTTCTCATTATAACATTGCACTGTCTGCGAAATTTTATCTTTCTAAGACAAACCGTATTGAAGATATTTAAGAAAAAGTTTAAAAATTTCTTAACTTTGAAGGCCCATATCTTAGCCATTTATGGGTTTAGAGCAAAAATTTTTACACAAATCGTTATCATTTTAACTCAAGTATTTGTGATTAAAATTATGCCACGATTTACAGAAACACCCTGTATAACGAACTAATTCGTTACAGCGAAATTGCGAACATCTCATTATAACAAATTTCTTGGATTTACTGTAACTCAAAATATTTTAATCTTAGTTATTTTAGTTTAATCTGTCAACATTCAAGAACATCGAGTGTAGCTCATTATTTTAATTCAACTTATAAGATAATTTCGTAAATAACATTAAAAATGTTCTTTTGTTCATTTATCCTTGAAAACAATGCATGAGAAGCAACGCATTTTTATTATTTTTAAGTAGGTAACACTTTGTTCGCATTTACTAATAATGCCAAATTGCTTTACTTACGATTTGTTTTCATGGGCGCCTACGATTAATGAAAATCCTAAAAAACATGTTTGAATCTTTTTGCGAATAACTCGAAAAGGATGTATCTAATTTTTCAAAATTGTCTAAGAGTGAAAATAGTTTTAAAATGCAATAGGCTTTTGGAATCAGTTGTAAAATTTAAGAGTTTACGTTATAAAAAAAAAGTTTTAATGAAATAAACTTTGTGGACTCTCCGTATAGCAATGATACCGTGGTTGAATGTGTTCAAAAGTGATCTTAAACGATTTCTCATTATAACATTGCACTGTCTGCGAAATTTTATCTTTCTAAGACAAACCCTATTGAAGATATTTAAGAAAAAGTTTAAAAATTTCTTAACTTTGAAGGCCCATATCTTAGCCATTTATGGGTTTAGAGCAAAAGTTTTTATAAAATCGTTATCATTTTAACTCAAGTATTTGTGATTAAAAGTATGCGACGACTTACAGAAACACCCTGTATAGCGAACTAATTCGTTATAGCGAAATTGCGAACATCTCATTATAACAAATTTCTTGGATTTACTGTAACTCAAAATATTTTAATTTTAGTTATTTTAGTTTAATCTGTCAACACTCAAGAACATCGAGTGTAGCTCATTATTTTAATTCAACTTATAAGATAATTTCGTAAATAACATTAAAAATGTTCTTTTGTTAATTTATCCTTGAAAACAATGCATGAAAAGCAACGCATTTTTATTATTTTTAAGTAGGTAACACTTTGTTCGCTTTTACTAATAATGCCAAATTGCTTTACTTACGATTTGTTTTCATGGGCGCCTACGATTAATGAAAATCCTAAAAAACAAGCTTGAATCTTTTTGCGAATAACTCGAAAAGGATGCATCTAATTTTTCAAAATTATCTAAGAGTGAAAATAGGTTTAAAATGAAATAGGCTTTTGGAATTAGTTGTAAAATTTAAGAGTTTACGTTATAAAAAAAAAGTTTTAATGAAATAAACTTTGTGGACACCCCGTATAGCAATGATCCCGTGGTTGTATGTGTTCAAAAGTGATCTTAAACGATTTCTCATTATAACATTGCACTGTCTGCGAAATTTTATCTTTCTAAGACAAACCGTATTGAAGATATTTAAGAAAAAGTTTAAAAATTTCTTAACTTTGAAGGCCCATATTTTAGCCATTTATGGGTTTAGAGCAAAAATGTTTACACAAATCGTTATCATTTTAACTCAAGTATTTGTGATTAAAATTATGCCACGATTTACAGAAACACCCTGTATAACGAACTAATTCGTTACAGCGAAATTGCGAACATCTCATTATAACAAATTTCTTGGATTTACTGTAAGTCAAAATATTTTAATTTTAGTTATTTTAGTTTAATCTGTCAACATTCAAGAACATCGAGTGTAGCTCATTATTTTAATTCAACTTATAAGATAATTTCGTAAATAACATTAAAAATGTTCTTTTGTTAATTTATCCTTGAAAACAATGCATGAAAAGCAACGCATTTTTATTATTTTTAAGTAGGTAACACTTTGTTCGCATTTACTAATAATGCCAAATTGCTTTACTTACGATTTGTTTTCATGGGCGCCTACGATTAATGAAAATCCTAAAAAACATGTTTGAATCTTTTTGCGAATAACTCGAAAAGGATGTATCTAATTTTTCAAAATTGTCTAAGAGTGAAAATAGTTTTAAAATGCAATAGGCTTTTGGAATCAGTTGTAAAATTTAAGAGTTTACGTTATAAAAAAAAAGTTTTAATGAAATAAACTTTGTGGACTCTCCGTATAGCAATGATACCGTGGTTGAATGTGTTCAAAAGTGATCTTAAACGATTTCTCATTATAACATTGCACTGTCTGCGAAATTTTATCTTTCTAAGACAAACCCTATTGAAGATATTTAAGAAAAAGTTTAAAAATTTCTTAACTTT
Organism: Onthophagus sagittarius; assembly: GCA_036711965.1. NCBI lineage: Eukaryota > Metazoa > Arthropoda > Insecta > Coleoptera > Scarabaeidae > Onthophagus > Onthophagus sagittarius. Next base: position 10,462,777 of record JASERS010000007.1, on the reverse strand, counting down.
GAAGGCCCATATCTTAGCCATTTATGGGTTTAGAGCAAAAGTTTTTATAAAATCGTTATCATTTTAACTCAAGTATTTGTGATTAAAAGTATGCGACGACTTACAGAAACACCCTGTATAGCGAACTAATTCGTTATAGCGAAATTGCGAACATCTCATTATAACAAATTTCTTGGATTTACTGTAACTCAAAATATTTTAATTTTAGTTATTTTAGTTTAATCTGTCAACACTCAAGAACATCGAGTGTAGCTCATTATTTTAATTCAACTTATAAGATAATTTCGTAAATAACATTAAAAATGTTCTTTTGTTAATTTATCCTTGAAAACAATGCATGAAAAGCAACGCATTTTTATTATTTTTAAGTAGGTAACACTTTGTTCGCTTTTACTAATAATGCCAAATTGCTTTACTTACGATTTGTTTTCATGGGCGCCTACGATTAATGAAAATCCTAAAAAACAAGCTTGAATCTTTTTGCGAATAACTCGAAAAGGATGCATCTAATTTTTCAAAATTATCTAAGAGTGAAAATAGGTTTAAAATGAAATAGGCTTTTGGAATTAGTTGTAAAATTTAAGAGTTTACGTTATAAAAAAAAAGTTTTAATGAAATAAACTTTGTGGACACCCCGTATAGCAATGATCCCGTGGTTGTATGTGTTCAAAAGTGATCTTAAACGATTTCTCATTATAACATTGCACTGTCTGCGAAATTTTATCTTTCTAAGACAAACCGTATTGAAGATATTTAAGAAAAAGTTTAAAAATTTCTTAACTTTGAAGGCCCATATTTTAGCCATTTATGGGTTTAGAGCAAAAATGTTTACACAAATCGTTATCATTTTAACTCAAGTATTTGTGATTAAAATTATGCCACGATTTACAGAAACACCCTGTATAACGAACTAATTCGTTACAGCGAAATTGCGAACATCTCATTATAACAAATTTCTTGGATTTACTGTAAGTCAAAATATTTTAATTTTAGTTATTTTAGTTTAATCTGTCAACATTCAAGAACATCGAGTGTAGCTCATTATTTTAATTCAACTTATAAGATAATTTCGTAAATAACATTAAAAATGTTCTTTTGTTAATTTATCCTTGAAAACAATGCATGAAAAGCAACGCATTTTTATTATTTTTAAGTAGGTAACACTTTGTTCGCATTTACTAATAATGCCAAATTGCTTTACTTACGATTTGTTTTCATGGGCGCCTACGATTAATGAAAATCCTAAAAAACATGTTTGAATCTTTTTGCGAATAACTCGAAAAGGATGTATCTAATTTTTCAAAATTGTCTAAGAGTGAAAATAGTTTTAAAATGCAATAGGCTTTTGGAATCAGTTGTAAAATTTAAGAGTTTACGTTATAAAAAAAAAGTTTTAATGAAATAAACTTTGTGGACTCTCCGTATAGCAATGATACCGTGGTTGAATGTGTTCAAAAGTGATCTTAAACGATTTCTCATTATAACATTGCACTGTCTGCGAAATTTTATCTTTCTAAGACAAACCCTATTGAAGATATTTAAGAAAAAGTTTAAAAATTTCTTAACTTTGAAGGCCCATATCTTAGCCATTTATGGGTTTAGAGCAAAAGTTTTTATAAAATCGTTATCATTTTAACTCAAGTATTTGTGATTAAAAGTATGCGACGACTTACAGAAACACCCTGTATAGCGAACTAATTCGTTATAGCGAAATTGCGAACATCTCATTATAACAAATTTCTTGGATTTACTGTAACTCAAAATATTTTAATTTTAGTTATTTTAGTTTAATCTGTCAACACTCAAGAACATCGAGTGTAGCTCATTATTTTAATTCAACTTATAAGATAATTTCGTAAATAACATTAAAAATGTTCTTTTGTTAATTTATCCTTGAAAACAATGCATGAAAAGCAACGCATTTTTATTATTTTTAAGTAGGTAACACTTTGTTCGCTTTTACTAATAATGCCAAATTGCTTTACTTACGATTTGTTTTCATGGGCGCCTACGATTAATGAAAATCCTAAAAAACAAGCTTGAATCTTTTTGCGAATAACTCGAAAAGGATGCATCTAATTTTTCAAAATTATCTAAGAGTGAAAATAGGTTTAAAATGAAATAGGCTTTTGGAATTAGTTGTAAAATTTAAGAGTTTACGTTATAAAAAAAAAGTTTTAATGAAATAAACTTTGTGGACACCCCGTATAGCAATGATCCCGTGGTTGTATGTGTTCAAAAGTGATCTTAAACGATTTCTCATTATAACATTGCACTGTCTGCGAAATTTTATCTTTCTAAGACAAACCGTATTGAAGATATTTAAGAAAAAGTTTAAAAATTTCTTAACTTTGAAGGCCCATATTTTAGCCATTTATGGGTTTAGAGCAAAAATGTTTACACAAATCGTTATCATTTTAACTCAAGTATTTGTGATTAAAATTATGCCACGATTTACAGAAACACCCTGTATAACGAACTAATTCGTTACAGCGAAATTGCGAACATCTCATTATAACAAATTTCTTGGATTTACTGTAAGTCAAAATATTTTAATTTTAGTTATTTTAGTTTAATCTGTCAACATTCAAGAACATCGAGTGTAGCTCATTATTTTAATTCAACTTATAAGATAATTTCGTAAATAACATTAAAAATGTTCTTTTGTTAATTTATCCTTGAAAACAATGCATGAAAAGCAACGCATTTTTATTATTTTTAAGTAGGTAACACTTTGTTCGCATTTACTAATAATGCCAAATTGCTTTACTTACGATTTGTTTTCATGGGCGCCTACGATTAATGAAAATCCTAAAAAACAAGCTTGAATCTTTTTGCGAATAACTCGAAAAGGATGCATCTAATTTTTCAAAATTATCTAAGAGTGAAAATAGGTTTAAAATGAAATAGGCTTTTGAAATTAGTTGTAAAATTTAAGAGTTTACGTTATAAAAAAAAGTTTTAATGAAATAAACTTTGTGGACTCTCCGTATAGCAATGATCCCGTGGTTGTACTGCGAGCGTCAAAAAAAAGTAAACAGCTGTTGTTTTTCTGTTAAAAGGTTAATAAAAATGCAGTTAATAACGAAAATCAAAAAGTTTTATTGCAGTCTTCACAACTCATCTATACTATATTTAAATCAATAGAAACATGAAAAAAAAACAAATCATTACCCGTAATAATTCAGATTATTGTAAATATCTACCGAATTTACGCGTCAAAAGAAAGTAAACAGAATTCGGAACTAATAGGTATTAAGTACAAAAATAAATATAATATTAATTTTTAATACTTGGTTTGAGCTCCTTTGGCCTTCAACACCTCCCTTAATCTCCTTGGCATGGATTCCACCAAGTTTTTTGTAATATTTTGAAGGATTTTCATCCATTCTTTAGTTAAAGCTTTTTTATGGTCGTCTTTATTTAAAATTGTCCTTTCTCTGATCTTCCTGTCAAGGTGATCCCACAGATGTTCTATAGGATTAAGGTCTGGGGACTGCGGTGGATGATCAAGGGTTTTAGGGACTCGGTATAGCATCCATTCCTTCACAATTTTGGAAGTGTGCTTTGGATCGTTATCCTGTTGGAAGATCCAGTTCTCTGATAAGCCCAATTCATTAATACTCGGGGAAATATTGTTCTTTAAAATGGTTAAATAGTCCATTTTATTCATTGTTGATTCAATAAAAACTAGATTACCGACCCCTGACGCCGCCATACAGCCCCAGACCATAACCGAGCCTCTACCGTGTTTGATGGTGTTGGTAACAAATTTCTCTTTGAAGGCCTCATTTTTTGGCCGCCATATCTTTGGTGGTTTTCTTTTACCAAAAATTTCAAATTTACTGTCATCACTAAATAATATATTTCTCCAAAAATCTGGAGCTTCGTTCTGATATTTTTTTTGCAAAATCAAGATGTTTCTGTTTATTTATTTTCGATATGTAAGGCTTTTTACGGGGTGTTCTTCCATGCAGGCCACTTCTATGGAGTGTTCTTCGTATGGTACTGGAACTTATGGTTGTGTTTGCTATCTGCGATATGTCGTTTGCTATTTTAACCGCACTTGAACATGGATTATTCTTCACTTCTCTTACCACTGCTCTAGCCTGTGCTTCTGTAAGGCGCTTTGGTCGTCCAACGCGTTGTAAATCGGCTACAGTATGATGTTTTGCGTATTTATCCAAAATTTTTTTTATTGTGCAGTGATTTCGTCCCATTATTTTAGCTATTTCGCGTAAGGATTTACCTTTTTTATTTAAACTTAATATAATTTTACGCGTTTCTATACTTGTTTGTTTTCCCATGATGATTTTTGGTATTTATAATTAATTTCGACGTTCAACCACTTGCTGTTTCTTCTAAAATGTTCTAAAGTTGTCCTGGGAGGGGTTTATAAGTATTTATACGAAAAGTGTGGTACTTCTCCTAAATCTAAAATGAATTTACAACAACCGGACGTTTACTTTCTTTTGACGCGTAAAAATCGGGGTATTTTTACTCTAAAGGGGATTTATCATCTTTGTGGGGTTTTTTGCTTAACTATTTTTTACGATAGGATTGCTCACAAATAAAGTCGTAAATTTTGGTATATACATTTTTATTGTAAGTTAACAGAATCGTAGTAAAAAGGGTTTTTAGAAGTAAACAGCTAGTGTTTACTTTCTTTTGGCGCTCACAGTATGTGTTCAAAAGTGATCTTAAACGATTTCTCATTATAACATTGCACTGTCTGCGAAATTATATCTCTCTAAGACATACCGTATTTAAGATATTTAAGAAAAAGTTTAAAAATTTCTTAACTTTGAAGGCCTATATCTTAGCCATTTATGGGTTTAGAGCAAAAATTTTTACACAAATCGTTATCATTTTAACTCAAGTATTTGTGATTAAAATTATGCCACGATTTACAGAAACACCCTGTATAACGAACTAATTCGTTATAGCGAAATTGCGAACATCTCATTATAACAAATTTCTTGGATTTACTGTAACTCAAAATATTTTAATTTTAGTTATTTTAGTTTAATCTGTCAACACTCAAGAACATCGAGTGTAGCTCATTATTTTAATTCAATTTATAAGATAATTTCGTAAATAACATTAAAATGTTCTTTTGTTAATTTATCCTTGAAAACAATGCATGAAAAGCAACGCATTTTTATTATTTTTAAGTAGGTAACAATTTATGAATTCAAGTCACAACTTTCGCAATTGGTCCTTCCATAAGAAATCCTTGCGGTGTATACGAAATATGCAAATTGTATTTGTTCGGAAACTATAAAATAAGAAAATGTAAAAAATGAGGATTTTTAAGAAAACCGGTTTTTCGGACTAAATTCGAAACAAACGAAATAACCGTTAAGTTTTTACATAAACCTAAAGCGGGTTAATTCATAAAAAAGTCGTCTCTCTATGTATTTAGATCCAGGTGATTTGAAAATGTGTGTATGTTTAGTAATTGTATGGGATAGAGATAGGAGATATAATAGTAGTGATGCGGATTGCGCATGCGTTAGATGTCAGTTTAGCGGAAACGTCGTTACTCGCGTTTGTATTTCGTATTTCGTCGGAAGCAAAAACAAATAGTTGAGCGGTTGAGCAGTTGAGCAGTTGGGCAGTTGAGCAGTTGAGAGAGCGTAACCGACGTATTTCGTATAGAAAAGGGGTTCGTAAACGGTTAAATGCATTGTTTTATTGGTGGTGCAAGCGTAAAGATTGGTTGCCGTAGTTCAAGGATCGGTTTAAAACCGTTGTTTTCCAAAGATTTTGACCGTTCTTAAAGATGGCGGACAGCAAATTCGGTTGCTTTTGTACCCAGTAAGTATTGAACGGCCCCCTTTTCCCCATTTCCCCATTTCTTTTTGGTATTTGTCCTCCCCGCGTTGGCTTTCACTATTAACATATTTATATTTAACACGACGAAACGAACAAACTATTTTATTACTTTGTATTTCATTTCTCATCCCACAAAGTCACCGTAGTTTTCATTTTAACGTTTCTCCCGATCTTAACACTTGAACTTGAATGCGCCCCAAATCGTCTTATTTTCGTCATTTCTGAGTGAGTAATTTGGGGGGCTTGTGTGTGTTTTTAACGTGTTGTTTTATAGGTGGTTGCTTCACAATGAGTGTAACCGGGGACGCGGCTGTATTTTCGTTCATGCTGATTATTCCGATGTGAACGTTTTCACTGAGCCCAACGAACATTTGGACTATGTTAAGGGTATTTACGAGCCAAACCACTCTCGCAAAGGCAGATATAGACGATACAACGCCAAGTCTAGACAATATTCAGCGGCCCAAACACAATATGCCAATAATAACGGTGGCTGCAGGTAGGATATTTACATCCAAAGAGGAAATTGATAAACTACATGATATTGTCTTACCTATGGCTCATTTTATAAACGGTGTATCTGAATTATGTCCCCAAACGTCAAGGGGGTGATTGTTTATCTCATTTCTTATATCAATCTTTGGGAGTTACATCCCTCCAAAATTGGTGACAAATTTAAAAGAAATTAGCGTATAAGTTTAGCTCATAATAGCACAGGTTATTATATTACAACATTCTTATCTAATTTACTAAACATAACCCATTCCCTATTCAGTTTTTACCTAGATTTTTGATTTAGTAATACACCTTACCGTAAATATAAATAATAATAATACATAGTTTTTATGTACATTTTTGGTTCAATAAACATACTCCAGATAATGAACCCTAAAGTTTTTAAATACATTGATATTTATTTTTGAGGAAAAATTCCCAGGGTGTATACTGAGAGATATAATAATAATGAATCATATGTTGATATTAGAAATAAACATAAAAATATTATACAGTGTGATTCACATAAAAACTAACACACAGCGGGGACATATAGAAGACGAAATATTAAGATGATTTAACACAATCTATCTCTATACTAAGTTGTATCCTTGAGGAGTTATAGCCCTTTAAAATTGAATTTTAAATTCTTAAAACATTCAATATCTCGGTCATTCATTAATTTAGAAAACCAAATTTGGTGTACTTAATGAGAGTACAAGGGTATTAATTGGTAGCAAGTTGGGATCGATTGAACCATCTCAAAGGATTGATGGCACCATAATTCTTGATACATTTTTTAAGAATTTGATACTTAATTACCTCATTTCATGCGAAATTTGATTCTAAAACTTTCTCACTCTTATTACTTTTTGAGAAATTTTCTCATTTATTTAAAAAAAGCGAATATATAAAGACATACTTCATTAATATTATAAAATCCTTAAACATGACGCCAAAATTGATAAATAGATTATAAAATTAGTTGATTTTTTTAATGTAAATGATATGTTTTATAACATATTTATCAATTTTGACGTCATGTAACAGGATTTCATAGCCGACTACAGAATTTTCAATCATTCTAAGTAACATTAATGAATTACTTGCCTTTACTTATTCCCGTTTTTTAACAAACAGCATAGTTTTTTTTAATAATAAGAATGAAAGAAGTTTTAGAATTAAATTCCGCATAAAATGAGGTAATAATGTATCAAATTCGTCAAAAGGAGAAAAACATCCACCCTTAATCAATCCTTTGAGGCGGTTCAATTAATCTTGACTTGTTACCAATTCATACCCTTGGTATACTCACAACGTATATCAAATTTGGTATTTCCAACTTAATGTATATGACTGAGATATTGAATGTTTTAAAACCTTAAAATTCAGGTTTGCAGGGTTGTAACTCCTCAGGGGTACAACTTAGTATAGAGATAAATTGCGTTAAATCATCTTAATGGTTCTTATATAAATCACCCTGTATGTAAACTCAAGAATAATAATAATAGCAATGAATATATATTATCAATAAAAAAAATTAAAATTTGTCTAGAAAGTATGACGGGTCATGCATTAACTCTTCTACCCATTCTTTGCATTAAGTGGTCAATGTCCTCCTGGAGTATCTTGTTCCATGTAACCTCTAGGTGGTGTCAAAGTTCATCCAAATTCTCAAGAGACCAGGGTACTTATCTAATTCGCCGACCTAACAGATTCCAGACATATTTAATCGGCAACAAATCCCATGTCACCTTGTTGTAGCTACAGCAGTATGGGGCTTTCTAACATTATCATGTTAGAAAGCGCCCCATCCGCAACATCTGCGTTTCATGCAGACACTTTATACAGCTGGTTTGAATTTGGTTGGGTTGGATTCCAATAAAAGTCGTTCTTGATACCTCTACAATTTTTGGTCTATGAAGTCAACAGAGGTTACATTTTATATCAAAAATAATATTTTGGGCGGCCCACGGCTTTGAAGTCGGATGAGATTACTTCTTATATTCAAAATAATATTTGGAGTGACCGACGTCTTTGAAGTCAACCGAGATTATATCATTCAAAGTAGTATTCATGATATAAAAAGTAAGCTACTCAAATATTATTCTTGGCGCGGTTGACTTCGGCTGACTTCCACAAAGTCACCGTAGTTTTAATTTTAACATTTTTCCCGATCTTAACACTTGAACTTGAATGCGCCCCAAATCGTCTTATTTTCCTCATTTCTGAGTGAGTACTTTGGGGGGCTTGTGTGTGTTTTTAACGTGTTGTTTTATAGGTGGTTGCTTCACAATGAGTGTAACCGGGGACGCGGCTGTATTTTCGTTCATGCTGATTATTCCGATGTGAACGTTTTCACTGAGCCCAACGAACATTTGGACTATGTTAAGGGTATTTACGAGCCAAACCACTCTCGCAAAGGCAGATATAGACGATACAACGCCAAGTCTAGACAATATTCAGCGGCCCAAACACAATATGCCAATAATAACGGTGGCTGCAGATCCAAAGAGAAAATTGATAAAGAACATGATATTGTCTTACCTATGGCTCATTTTATAAACGGTGCGTCTGAATTATGTCCCCAAACGTCGACGGGGTGATTGTTTATCTCATTTCTTATATCAATCTTTGGGAGTTACATCCCTCCAAAATTGGTGACAAATTTAAAAGAAATTAGGGTATAAGTTTAGCTCATAATAGCACAGGTTATTATATTACAACTTTCTTATCTAATTTACTAAACATAACCCATCCCCTATTCAGTTTTTACGTAGATTTTTGATTTAGTAATACACCTTACCGTAAATATAAATAATAATAATACATAGTTTTTATGTACATTTTTGGTTCAATAAACATACTCCAGATAATGAACCCTAAAGTTTTTAAATACATTGATATTTATTTTTGAGGAAAAATTCCCAGGGTGTATACTGAGAGATATAATAATAATGAATCATATGTTGATATTAGAAATAAACATAAAAATATTATACAGTGTGATTCACATAAAAACTAACACACAGCGGGGACATATAGAGGACGAAATATTAAGATGATTTAACACAATCTATCTCTATACTAAGTTGTATCCTTGAGGAGTTATAGCCCTTTAAAATTGAATTTTAAATTCTTAAAACATTCAATATCTCGGTCATTCATTAATTTAGCAAACCAAATTTGGGGTACTTTATGAGAGTACAAGGGTATTAATTGTTAGCAAGTTGGGATCAATTGAACCATCTCAAAGGGTTGATGGCACCGTAATTCTTGATACATTTTTTAAGAATTTGATGCTTAATTACCTCATTTCATGCGAAATTTGATTCTAAAACTTTCTCACTCTTATTACTTTTTGAGAAATTTTCTCATTTGTTTAAAAAAAGCGAATACATAAAAACATGTACTTCATTAATATTATAAAATCCTTAAACATAACGCCAAAATTGATAAATAAGTTATAAAATTAGTTGATTTTTTAATGTAAATGATATGTTTCATAACTTATTTATCAATTTTGACGTCATGTGACAGGATTTCATAGCTGACTACAGAATTTTCAATCATTCTAAGTAACATTAATGAATTACTTGCCTTTACTTATTCCCGTTTTTTAACAAACAGCATAGTTTTTTTTTAATAATAAGAATGAAAGAAGTTTTAGAATTAAATTCCGCATAAAATGAAGTAATAATGTATCAAATTCGTCAAAAGGAGAAAAAGATCCACCCTTAATCAATCCTTTGAGGCGATTCAATTAATCTCGGCTTGTTACCAATTCATACCCAACTTAATGTATATGACTGAGATATTGAATGTTTTAAAACCTTAAAATTCAGCTTTGCAGGGTTGTAACTCCTCAGGCGTACAACTTAGTATAGAGATAAATTGCGTTAAATCATCTTAATGGTTCTTATATAAATCACCCTGTATGTAAACTCAAAAATAATAATAATAGCAATGAATATATATTATCAACAAAAAAAATTAAAATTTGTCTAGAAAGTATGACGGGTCATGCATTAACTCTTCTACCCATTCTTTGCATTAAGTGGTCAATGTCCTCCTGGAGTATCTTGTTCCATGTAACCTCTAGGTGGTGTCAAAGTTCATCCAAATTCTCAAGAGACCAGGGTACTTATCTAATTCGCCGACCAAACATATTCCAGAGATATTTAATCGGCAACAAATCCCGTGTCACCTTGTTGTAACTATAGCAGTATGGGGCTTTCTAACATTATCATGTTAGAAAGCGCCCCATCCGCAACATCTGCGTTTCATGCAGACACTTTATACAGCTGGTTTGAATTTGGTTGGGTTGGATTCCAATAAAAGTCGTTCTTGATAGCTCTACAATTTTTGGTCTTTGAAGTCAACAGAGATTACATCTTATATCAAAAATAATATTTTGGGCGGCCCACGGCTTTGATGTCGGATGAGATTACTTCTTATATTCAAAATAATATTTGGAGTGATCGACGTCTTTGAAGTCAGCCGAGATTATATCGTTCAAAGTAGTATTCATGATATAAAAAGTAAGCTACTCAAATATTATTCTTGGCGCGGCTGACTTCGGTTGACTTCCACAAAGTCACCGTAGTTTTAATTTTAACATTTCTCCCGATCTTAACACTTGAACTTGAATGCGCCCCAAATCGTCTTATTTTCGTCATTTCTGAGTGAGTAATTTGGGGGGCTTGTGTGTGTTTTTAACGTGTTGTTTTATAGGTGGTTGCTTCACAATGAGTGTAACCGGGGACGCGGCTGTATTTTCGTTCATGCTGATTATTCCGATGTGAACGTTTTCACTGAGCCCAACGAACATTTGGACTATGTTAAGGGTATTTACGAGCCAAACCACTCTCGCAAAGGCAGATATAGACGATACAACGCCAAGTCTAGACAATATTCAGCGGCCCAAACACAATATGCCAATAATAACGGTGGCTGCAGGTAGGATATTTACATCCAAAGAGGAAATTGATAAACTACATGATATTGTCTTACCAATGGCTCGTTTTATAAACGGTGTATCTGAATTATGTCCCCAAACGTCAACGGGGTGATTGTTTATCTCATTTCTTATATCAATCTCTGGGAGTTACATCCCTCCAAAATTGGTGACAAATTTAAAAGAAATTAGGGTATAAGTTTAGCTCATAATAGGACAGGTTATTATATTACAACATTCTTATCTAATTTACTAAACATAACCCATCCCCTATTCAGTTTTTACGTAGATTTTTGATTTAGTAATACACCTTACCGTAAATATAAATAATAATAATACATAGTTTTTATGTACATTTTTGGTTCAATAAACATACTCCAGATAATGAACCCTAAAGTTTTTAAATACATTGGTATTTATTTTTGAGGAAAAATTCCCAGGGTGTATACTGAGAGATATAATAATAATGAATCATATGTTGATATTAGAAATAAACATAAAAATATTATACAGTGTGATTCACATAAAAACTAACACACAGCAGGGATATATAGAGGACGTTTATAGAATGTTATTATATTACAACATTCTTATCTAATTTACTAAACATAACCCACCCCCTATTCAGTTTTTACCTATATGAGAGGTTCAATGAACATCCAGATAATGAACCCTCAAGCAGTGTTCGAAAATATGTGTATCTTAAATAGTATCTAAAATAATATAACAGTATCTTAAATTATATCTCTCAGCATGTATACTGAGAGATACAATAATAATAAATCATTTAGTGATATTCAAAATAAACATAAAAATATTATACAGTGTGATTCACATAAAAACCAACGCACAGCAATGACATATAGAGGACGAAATATTAAGATAATTTAACACAATTTATCTCTATACTGAATTCGACCCTTCATTACCCCTTCAAAATTGATTCTTAAAACAATCAATATCTCAGTCATACATTAATTTAGAAAAACAAATTTGGTATACTTTATGAGTGTACCAAGTGTATTAATTGGTAGCAAGTTGGGATCAATTGAATCATCTCAAAGGGTTAATTAAGGGTGATGGCACCATAAGTCTTGATATTTTTTTTAAGAATTTGATACCTAATTACATCATTTTATGTGGAGTTTGATTCTAAAACTTTTTCACTCCTATTACTTTTTGAAAAACTTTCTCGTTTATTTAAAAAAAGAGAATATGTAAAGGCATGTACTTCATTAATATTATAAAATCGTTAAACATAACGTAAAATTGATAAATAGGTTATAAAATTAGTTGATTTTTTTAATATAAATGATATGTTTTATAACATATTTGTCTATTTTGACGTCTTGTGACAGGATTTCACAGCTGACTACAGAATTTTCGAACATTCTAAGTAATATTAATGAATTACTTATTCCTTTTATGCCTTTACTTACTCCCGTTTTTTAATAAACGGCATAGTTTTTTTAATAATAAGAATGAAAATGTTTTAGAATTAAATTCCGCATAAAATGATGTAATAATGTATCAAATTCGTCAAAAGGAGAGAAAGACTCACCCTTATCCAAAATATCCATCCTTTAAGGCGGTTCAATTAATCTCAACTTGTTACGAAAAAAACCCTTGGTAGGTATACCCTTGGTACACTCACGACATATACCAAATCTGGTTTTTCTAACTTAATTTATATGACTGAGATATTGAATGTTTTAAAACCTTAAAATTCAACATTGCAGGGCTGTAACTTCTCAGGGGTACAACTTAATATAGAGATAAATTGCGTTAAATCATCTTAATGATTCCTATATGAATCATCTTGTATGTAAACTAAAAGAAAATAATAATAGCAATAAATATATATATATGCTATTTATTATCAACAAAAAAAATTGGCCAAGAAAGCATAATAGATCATGCATTAACTCTTCCACCCATTCTTTCTATTAAGTGGTCAATGTCCTCCTGGAGTATCTCATTCCATGTAACCTCTAGCTGGTGTCAAGGTTCATCCAAATTCTCAGGAGACCAGGGTACTTATCTAAATCGCCGACATAACATATTCTAGGCATATTTAATCGGCGACAAATCCCGTCTCACCTTGTTGTAACTACAGCAGTATGGGATCTTACTTATTATCATGTTAGAAAGCGCCCCTTCCGCAATGTCTGCGTTTCATGCAGACACTTTATATAGCTGGTTTGAATATGGTTGGATTGGATTCCAATAAAGGTCGTTCTCAATACTTCTACAATTTTTGCTCTTTGAAGTCAACAGAGATTACATCTTATATATATTTGGAGCGGCCGACGTCTTTGAAGTAGGCTGAGCTTACTTCTTATAATGACAATAATATTTGGAGTGACTGACGTCTTCGAAGTCAGCCGAGATTATATCATTCAAAGTAGTATTCATGATATAAAAAGTAATTTCGGTCGAGATCGAAGGCGTTGGCCGCCCCAAGAATGTCCATTTTGGATGTCTGAAATTCAACTAGCTCTAGAAATCTGCTTGAAACCACAGAAATATGAAATCTTGAAGTCCGCCCTAAATATTAGTCTTGATATAAGAAGTAATTTCGGCCGACTTCGAAGATGTCAGTATCAAAAATTGTAAAGATGTCGAAAACTACTTTTATAGAAACCGTACTCAATCAAATTCAAACCAAGTAATCTCTGTGGATTTCGATTACGTCGGTCATACCAATAATTAAAGAGATACTTAAACTAGCTGTAGTGTCGTGCAAACGTTGTAGAATTGACTTGTAGACTTCGAAGACGTCCGCCGCCTCAAAATAGGATTTGTTATAAGAAGTAACAAATAAGCTAGAGGACGCTATTTGAAGTGATGACATATTTTTGTAATATTTGAAAAAATATTAAACGGAACGGTACTACTTACTTAACAGACTCTTAGTGACCATAAAATGTACTAAATATCAGTGAAAACCGCATCTCAATACCTCCATCCGTTCTCGAGTTATAGTCGAAATGTTAAAAATTCGGGTTTCTGCAATCGGATCCAATCATATTATCAGGAAAAATTAATCATAGCTATGGTAACTAGTTGTTAGCTAGTTGAATAAAATGTAAATAATTCGTATACAATAATTTGACGACATTATCTTAGTAAGAAAATCACAGAACATACAATTTTATTACGTAGACCTTTCCTTCAAACCTTAGCGAGGCTTAGGAGTGGTTCAAAACAAAATAAACCAAAACACTTAGAACTAACACAATTTTTGCCAAAAATAGCTCATAAATGTTAAATTTTTTCAAAAATTACAAAAATATATCATCACTTCAAATAGCGCCCTCTAGCATATTTATTTTACACCCAACAATCACACTGAAAATATCTTTTGAAAGAACATAAAAAGCTCTTTCAAACAAGAATAAAAATATTCAAATCTGTCAATTAATTGGAGATATTAATGCGTAAATATTTGAAAACACATTGGGTTCCCCTCGTTTATTATGACAGATATGAAAAATGTTGTAAAACAAAAGTGACGCGGTGTTATCTAAGTTACAATTTTTTTTTGGTATCAAAGTTATTACTCAGAGATAGCGGGGATTTTGTATTTCTCTATGGCAGTTAGGCCCCTAGCAGTCGAACTACGTACTTCAAAATAATTTCCAGCTATTTCTCTTGGCCACGTTGTCCATAAGGATTTTTCCCAAACCTCTAGGCCTTATTGCTCTTGAGATATGCCGCTCGGTACGCTTTACGTCCAATAAAAATCTTTAAATAAAAATTGTAGGATATTTACCGCACTATAACCAGAAAATATTTAAATATAAATAGTTGTGATAGTCGAAGGTTTTCTATAGATATCATAATCAATAAAAGACCCCATATTACTGTGATTTCAAGAAGGTTCCTGGAGTAGGTTGAATACAGACATCTAAAATTGCAGATACTTGACGTCTTCAAAGTCGGCTGAGAATACTTCTTATACCAAGAATAATAATAGGTTAGTGGAAGAACGGTGAAAACCGAACTAACCCATATTGCGCACATTTAAATTTATATTAAACTTACTGTAATTGAGAAGCTCAATAAAGTATTATTATCATTATTATTTGAGTGAGCTATCTCGAAATAATATTCATGATATAAAAAGTAAGCTACTCAAATATTATTCTTGGCGCGGCTGACTTCGGCTGACTTCCACAAAGTCACCGTAGTTTTAATTTTAACGTTTCTCCCGATCTTAACACTTGAACTTGAATGCGCCCCAAATCGTCTTATTTTCGTCATTTCTGAGTGAGTAATTTGGGGGGCTTGTGTGTGTTTTTAACGTGTTGTTTTATAGGTGGTTGCTTCACAATGAGTGTAACCGGGGACGCGGCTGTATTTTCGTTCATGCTGATTATTCCGATGTGAACGTTTTCACTGAGCCCAACGAACATTTGGACTATGTTAAGGGTATTTACGAGCCAAACCACTCTCGCAAAGGCAGATATAGACGATACAACGCCAAGTCTAGACAATATTCAGCGGCCCAAACACAATATGCCAATAATAACGGTGGCTGCAGGTAGGATATTTACATCCAAAAAGGAAATTGATAAACTACATGATATTGTCTTACCTATGGCTCATTTTATAAACGGTGTATCTGAATTATGTCCCCAAACGTCAAGGGGGTGATTGTTTATCTCATTTCTTATATCAATCTTTGGGAGTTACATCCCTCCAAAATTGGTGACAAATTTAAAAGAAATTAGCGTATAAGTTTAGCTCATAATAGCACAGGTTATTATATTACAACATTCTTATCTAATTTACTAAACATAACCCATTCCCTATTCAGTTTTTACCTAGATTTTTGATTTAGTAATACACCTTACCGTAAATATAAATAATAATAATACATAGTTTTTATGTACATTTTTGGTTCAATAAACATACTCCAGATAATGAACCCTAAAGTTTTTAAATACATTGATATTTATTTTTGAGGAAAAATTCCCAGGGTGTATACTGAGAGATATAATAATAATGAATCATATGTTGATATTAGAAATAAACATAAAAATATTATACAGTGTGATTCACATAAAAACTAACACACAGCGGGGACATATAGAAGACGAAATATTAAGATGATTTAACACAATCTATCTCTATACTAAGTTGTATCCTTGAGGAGTTATAGCCCTTTAAAATTGAATTTTAAATTCTTAAAACATTCAATATCTCGGTCATTCATTAATTTAGAAAACCAAATTTGGTGTACTTAATGAGAGTACAAGGGTATTAATTGGTAGCAAGTTGGGATCGATTGAACCATGATGGCACCATAATTCTTGATACATTTTTTAAGAATTTGATACTTAATTACCTCATTTCATGCGAAATTTGATTCTAAAACTTTCTCACTCTTATTACTTTTTGAGAAATTTTCTCATTTATTTAAAAAAAGCGAATATATAAAGACATACTTCATTAATATTATAAAATCCTTAAACATGACGCCAAAATTGATAAATAGATTATAAAATTAGTTGATTTTTTTAATGTAAATGATATGTTTTATAACATATTTATCAATTTTGACGTCATGTAACAGGATTTCATAGCCGACTACAGAATTTTCAATCATTCTAAGTAACATTAATGAATTACTTGCCTTTACTTATTCCCGTTTTTTAACAAACAGCATAGTTTTTTTTAATAATAAGAATGAAAGAAGTTTTAGAATTAAATTCCGCATAAAATGAGGTAATAATGTATCAAATTCGTCAAAAGGAGAAAAACATCCACCCTTAATCAATCCTTTGAGGCGGTTCAATTAATCTTGACTTGTTACCAATTCATACCCTTGGTATACTCACAACGTATATCAAATTTGGTATTTCCAACTTAATGTATATGACTGAGATATTGAATGTTTTAAAACCTTAAAATTCAGGTTTGCAGGGTTGTAACTCCTCAGGGGTACAACTTAGTATAGAGATAAATTGCGTTAAATCATCTTAATGGTTCTTATATAAATCACCCTGTATGTAAACTCAAGAATAATAATAATAGCAATGAATATATATTATCAATAAAAAAAATTAAAATTTGTCTAGAAAGCATGATGGGTCATGCATTAACTCTTCTACCCATTCTTTGTATTAAGTGGTCAATGTCCTCCTGGAGTATCTTGTTCCATGTAACCTCTAGGTGGTGTCAAAGTTCATCCAAATTCTCAAGAGACCAGGGTACTTATCTAATTCGCCGACCTAACAGATTCCAGACATATTTAATCGGCAACAAATCCCATGTCACCTTGTTGTAGCTACAGCAGTATGGGGCTTTCTAACATTATCATGTTAGAAAGCGCCCCATCCGCAACATCTGCGTTTCATGCAGACACTTTATACAGCTGGTTTGAATTTGGTTGGGTTGGATTCCAATAAAAGTCGTTCTTGATACCTCTACAATTTTTGGTCTTTGAAGTCAACAGAGATTATATCTTATATCAAAAATAATATTTTGGGCGGCCCACGGCTTTGAAGTCGGATGAGATTACTTCTTATATTCAAAATAATATTTGGAGTGATCGACGTCTTTGAAGTCAGCCGAGATTATATCGTTCAAAGTAGTATTCATGATATAAAAAGTAAGCAACTCAAATATTATTCTTGGCGCGGCTGACTTCGGCTGACTTCCACAAAGTCACCGTAGTTTTAATTTTAACATTTCTCCCGATCTTAACACTTGAACTTGAATGCGCCCCAAATCGTCTTATTTTCGTCATTTCTGAGTGAGTAATTTGGGGGGCTTGTGTGTGTTTTTAACGTGTTGTTTTATAGGTGGTTGCTTCACAATGAGTGTAACCGGGGACGCGGCTGTATTTTCGTTCATGCTGATTATTCCGATGTGAACGTTTTCACTGAGCCCAACGAACATTTGGACTATGTTAAGGGTATTTACGAGCCAAACCACTCTCGCAAAGGCAGATATAGACGATACAACGCCAAGTCTAGACAATATTCAGCGGCCCAAACACAATATGCCAATAATAACGGTGGCTGCAGGTAGGATATTTACATCCAAAAAGGAAATTGATAAACTACATGATATTGTCTTACCTATGGCTCATTTTATAAACGGTGTATCTGAATTATGTCCCCAAACGTCAAGGGGGTGATTGTTTATCTCATTTCTTATATCAATCTTTGGGAGTTACATCCCTCCAAAATTGGTGACAAATTTAAAAGAAATTAGGGTATAAGCTTAGCTCATAATAGGACAGGTTATTATATTACAACATTCTTATCTAATTTACTAAACATAACCCATCCACTATTCGGTTTTTACTTAGATTTTTGATTTAGTAACATACCTTACCGTAAATATAAATAATAATAATACATAGTTTTTATGTACATTTTTGGTTCAATAAACATACTCTAGATAATGAACCCTCAAGTTTTTAAATACATTGATATTTATTTTTGAGGAAAAATTCCCGGAGTGTATACTGAGAGATATAATAATAATAATGAATCATATGTTGATATTCAAAATAAACATAAAAATATTATACAGTGTGATTCACATAAAAACTAATACACATCAGAGACATATAGAGGACGAAATATTAAGATTATTTAACACAATCTATCTCTATACTAAGTTGTATCCTTGAGGAATTATAGCCCTTTAAAATTGAATTTTAAATTCTTAAAACATTCAATATCTCGGCCATTCATTAATTTAGAAAACCAAACTTGGTGTACTTTATGAGAGTACAAGGGTATTAATTGATAGCAAGTTGGGATCAATTGAACCATGTCAAAGGGTTGATGGCACCATAATTCTTGATACATTTTTTTAAGAATTTGATACTTAATTACCTCATTTCATGCGAAATTTGATTCTAAAACTTTCTCACTCTTATTACTTTTTGAGAAATTTTCTCATTTATTTAAAAAAAGCGAATACATAAAGACATGTACTTCATTAATATTATAAAATCCTTAAACATAACGCCAAAATTGATAAATAAGTTATAAAATTAGTTGATTTTTTAATGTAAATGATATGTTTCATAACTGATTTATCAATTTTGACGTCATGTGACAGGATTTCATAGCTGACTACAGAATTTTCAATCATTCTAAGTAACATTAATGAATTACTTGCCTCTACTTATTCCCGTTTTTTAACAAACAGCATAGTTTTTTTTTAATAATAAGAATGAAAGAAGTTTTAGAATTAAATTCCGCATAAAATGAGGTAATAATGTATCAAATTCGTCAAAAGGAGAAAAAGATCTACCCTTAATCAATCCTTTGAGGCGGTTCAATTAATCTCGACTTGTTACCAATTCATACCCTTGGTATACTCACAACGTATACCAAATTTGGTATTTTCAACTTAATGTATATGACTGAGATATTGAATGTTTTAAAACCTTAAAATTCAACTTTGCAGGGTTGTAACTCCTCAGGGGTACAACTTAGTATAGAGATAAATTGCGTTAAATCATCTTAACGGTTCTTATATAAATCACTCTGTATGTAAACTCAAATATAATAATAATAGCAATGAATATATATTATCAACAAAAAAAAATTAAAATTTGTCTAGAAAGCATGACGGGTCATGCATTAACTCTTCTACCCATTCCTTGTATTAAGTGGTCAATGTCCTGGAGTATCTTGTTCCATGTAACCTCTAGGTGGTGTCAAAGTTCATCCAAATTCTCAAGAGACCAGGGTACGTATCTAAATCGCCGACCTAACATATTCTAGGCATATTTACATTATCATGTTAGAAAGCGCCCCATCCGCAACATCTGCGTTTCATGCAGACACTTTATACAGCTGGTTTGAATTTGGTTGGGTTGGATTCCAATAAAAGTCGTTCTTGATACCTCTACAATTTTTGGTCTATGAAGTCAACAGAGGTTACATTTTATATCAAAAATAATATTTTGGGCGGCCCACGGCTTTGAAGTCGGATGAGATTACTTCTTATATTCAAAATAATATTTGGAGTGACCGACGTCTTTGAAGTCAACCGAGATTATATCATTCAAAGTAGTATTCATGATATAAAAAGTAAGCTACTCAAATATTATTCTTGGCGCGGTTGACTTCGGCTGACTTCCACAAAGTCACCGTAGTTTTAATTTTAACATTTTTCCCGATCTTAACACTTGAACTTGAATGCGCCCCAAATCGTCTTATATTCCTCATTTCTGAGTGAGTACTTTGGGGGGCTTGTGTGTGTTTTTAACGTGTTGTTTTATAGGTGGTTGCTTCACAATGAGTGTAACCGGGGACGCGGCTGTATTTTCGTTCATGCTGATTATTCCGATGTGAACGTTTTCACTGAGCCCAACGAACATTTGGACTATGTTAAGGGTATTTACGAGCCAAACCACTCTCGCAAAGGCAGATATAGACGATACAACGCCAAGTCTAGACAATATTCAGCGGCCCAAACACAATATGCCAATAATAACGGTGGCTGCAGATCCAAAGAGAAAATTGATAAAGAACATGATATTGTCTTACCTATGGCTCATTTTATAAACGGTGCGTCTGAATTATGTCCCCAAACGTCGACGGGGTGATTGTTTATCTCATTTCTTATATCAATCTTTGGGAGTTACATCCCTCCAAAATTGGTGACAAATTTAAAAGAAATTAGGGTATAAGTTTAGCTCATAATAGCACAGGTTATTATATTACAACTTTCTTATCTAATTTACTAAACATAACCCATCCCCTATTCAGTTTTTACGTAGATTTTTGATTTAGTAATACACCTTACCGTAAATATAAATAATAATAATACATAGTTTTTATGTACATTTTTGGTTCAATAAACATACTCCAGATAATGAACCCTAAAGTTTTTAAATACATTGATATTTATTTTTGAGGAAAAATTCCCAGGGTGTATACTGAGAGATATAATAATAATGAATCATATGTTGATATTAGAAATAAACATAAAAATATTATACAGTGTGATTCACATAAAAACTAACACACAGCGGGGACATATAGAGGACGAAATATTAAGATGATTTAACACAATCTATCTCTATACTAAGTTGTATCCTTGAGGAGTTATAGCCCTTTAAAATTGAATTTTAAATTCTTAAAACATTCAATATCTCGGTCATTCATTAATTTAGAAAACCAAATTTGGGGTACTTTATGAGAGTACAAGGGTATTAATTGTTAGCAAGTTGGGATCAATTGAACCATCTCAAAGGGTTGATGGCACCGTAATTCTTGATACATTTTTTAAGAATTTGATGCTTAATTACCTCATTTCATGCGAAATTTGATTCTAAAACTTTCTCACTCTTATTACTTTTTGAGAAATTTTCTCATTTGTTTAAAAAAAGCGAATACATAAAAACATGTACTTCATTAATATTATAAAATCCTTAAACATAACGCCAAAATTGATAAATAAGTTATAAAATTAGTTGATTTTTTAATGTAAATGATATGTTTCATAACTTATTTATCAATTTTGACGTCATGTGACAGGATTTCATAGCTGACTACAGAATTTTCAATCATTCTAAGTAACATTAATGAATTACTTGCCTTTACTTATTCCCGTTTTTTAACAAACAGCATAGTTTTTTTTTTAATAATAAGAATGAAAGAAGTTTTAGAATTAAATTCCGCATAAAATGAAGTAATAATGTATCAAATTCGTCAAAAGGAGAAAAAGATCCACCCTTAATCAATCCTTTGAGGCGATTCAATTAATCTCGGCTTGTTACCAATTCATACCCAACTTAATGTATATGACTGAGATATTGAATGTTTTAAAACCTTAAAATTCAGCTTTGCAGGGTTGTAACTCCTCAGGCGTACAACTTAGTATAGAGATAAATTGCGTTAAATCATCTTAATGGTTCTTATATAAATCACCCTGTATGTAAACTCAAAAATAATAATAATAGCAATGAATATATATTATCAACAAAAAAAATTAAAATTTGTCTAGAAAGTATGACGGGTCATGCATTAACTCTTCTACCCATTCTTTGCATTAAGTGGTCAATGTCCTCCTGGAGTATCTTGTTCCATGTAACCTCTAGGTGGTGTCAAAGTTCATCCAAATTCTCAAGAGACCAGGGTACTTATCTAATTCGCCGACCAAACATATTCCAGAGATATTTAATCGGCAACAAATCCCGTGTCACCTTGTTGTAACTATAGCAGTATGGGGCTTTCTAACATTATCATGTTAGAAAGCGCCCCATCCGCAACATCTGCGTTTCATGCAGACACTTTATACAGCTGGTTTGAATTTGGTTGGGTTGGATTCCAATAAAAGTCGTTCTTGATAGCTCTACAATTTTTGGTCTTTGAAGTCAACAGAGATTACATCTTATATCAAAAATAATATTTTGGGCGGCCCACGGCTTTGATGTCGGATGAGATTACTTCTTATATTCAAAATAATATTTGGAGTGATCGACGTCTTTGAAGTCAGCCGAGATTATATCGTTCAAAGTAGTATTCATGATATAAAAAGTAAGCTACTCAAATATTATTCTTGGCGCGGCTGACTTCGGTTGACTTCCACAAAGTCACCGTAGTTTTAATTTTAACATTTCTCCCGATCTTAACACTTGAACTTGAATGCGCCCCAAATCGTCTTATTTTCGTCATTTCTGAGTGAGTAATTTGGGGGGCTTGTGTGTGTTTTTAACGTGTTGTTTTATAGGTGGTTGCTTCACAATGAGTGTAACCGGGGACGCGGCTGTATTTTCGTTCATGCTGATTATTCCGATGTGAACGTTTTCACTGAGCCCAACGAACATTTGGACTATGTTAAGGGTATTTACGAGCCAAACCACTCTCGCATAGGCAGATATAGACGATACAACGCCAAGTCTAGACAATATTCAGCGGCCCAAACACAATATGCCAATAATAACGGTGGCTGCAGGTAGGATATTTACATCCAAAGAGGAAATTGATAAACTACATGATATTGTCTTACCAATGGCTCGTTTTATAAACGGTGTATCTGAATTATGTCCCCAAACGTCAACGGGGTGATTGTTTATCTCATTTCTTATATCAATCTCTGGGAGTTACATCCCTCCAAAATTGGTGACAAATTTAAAAGAAATTAGGGTCTAAGTTTAGCTCATAATAGGACAGGTTATTATATTACAACATTCTTATCTAATTTACTAAACATAACCCATCCCCTATTCAGTTTTTACGTAGATTTTTGATTTAGTAATACACCTTACCGTAAATATAAATAATAATAATACATAGTTTTTATGTACATTTTTGGTTCAATAAACATACTCCAGATAATGAACCCTAAAGTTTTTAAATACATTGGTATTTATTTTTGAGGAAAAATTCCCAGGGTGTATACTGAGAGATATAATAATAATGAATCATATGTTGATATTAGAAATAAACATAAAAATATTATACAGTGTGATTCACATAAAAACTAACACACAGCAGGGATATATAGAGGACGTTTATAGAATGTTATTATATTACAACATTCTTATCTAATTTACTAAACATAACCCACCCCCTATTCAGTTTTTACCTATATGAGAGGTTCAATGAACATCCAGATAATGAACCCTCAAGCAGTGTTCGAAAATATGTGTATCTTAAATAGTATCTAAAATAATATAACAGTATCTTAAATTATATCTCTCAGCATGTATACTGAGAGATACAATAATAATAAATCATTTAGTGATATTCAAAATAAACATAAAAATATTATACAGTGTGATTCACATAAAAACCAACGCACAGCAATGACATATAGAGGACGAAATATTAAGATAATTTAACACAATTTATCTCTATACTGAATTCGACCCTTCATTACCCCTTCAAAATTGATTCTTAAAACAATCAATATCTCAGTCATACATTAATTTAGAAAAACAAATTTGGTATACTTTATGAGTGTACCAAGTGTATTAATTGGTAGCAAGTTGGGATCAATTGAATCATCTCAAAGGGTTAATTAAGGGTGATGGCACCATAAGTCTTGATATTTTTTTTAAGAATTTGATACCTAATTACATCATTTTATGTGGAGTTTGATTCTAAAACTTTTTCACTCCTATTACTTTTTGAAAAACTTTCTCGTTTATTTAAAAAAAGAGAATATGTAAAGGCATGTACTTCATTAATATTATAAAATCGTTAAACATAACGTAAAATTGATAAATAGGTTATAAAATTAGTTGATTTTTTTTAATATAAATGACATGTTTTATAACATATTTGTCTATTTTGACGTCTTGTGACAGGATTTCATAGCTGACTACAGAATTTTCGAACATTCTAAGTAATATTAATGAATTACTTATTCCTTTTATGCCTTTACTTACTCCCGTTTTTTAATAAACGGCATAGTTTTTTTAATAATAAGAATGAAAATGTTTTAGAATTAAATTCCGCATAAAATGATGTAATAATGTATCAAATTCGTCAAAAGGAGAGAAAGACTCACCCTTATCCAAAATATCCATCCTTTAAGGCGGTTCAATTAATCTCAACTTGTTACGAAAAAAACCCTTGGTAGGTATACCCTTGGTACACTCTCGACGTATACCAAATCTGGTTTTTCTAACTTAATGTATATGACTGAGATATTGAATGTTTTAAAACCTTAAAACTCAACATTGCAGGGCTGTAACTTCTCACTTATTATAGAGATAAATTGCGTTAAATCATCTTAATGGTTCCTATATGAATCATCTTGTATGTAAACTAAAAGAAAATAATAATAGCAATAAATATATATATATATATATATGCTATTTATTATCAACAAAAAAAAATTGGCCAAGAAAGCATAATAGATCATGTATTAACTCTTCCACCCATTCTTTCTATTAAGTGGTCAATGTCCTCCTGGAGTATCTCATTCCATGTAACCTCTAGCTGGTGTCAAGGTTCATCCAAATTCTCAGGAGACCAGGGTACTTATCTAAATCGCCGACCTAACATATTCTAGGCATATTTAATCGGCGACAAATCCCGTCTCACCTTGTTGTAACTACAGCAGTATGGGATCTTACTTATTATCATGTTAGAAAGCGCCCCTTCCGCAATGTCTGCGTTTCATGCAGACACTTTATATAGCTGGTTTGAATATGGTTGGATTGGATTCCAATAAAGGTCGTTCTCAATACTTCTACAATTTTTGCTCTTTGAAGTCAACAGAGATTACATCTTATATATATTTGGAGCGGCTGACGTCTTTGAAGTAGGCTGAGCTTACTTCTTATAATGAAAATAATATTTGGAGTGACTGACGTCTTCGAAGTCAGCCGAGATTATATCATTCAAAGTAGTATTCATGATATAAAAAGTAATTTCGGTAGAGATCGAAGGCGTTGGTCGCCCCAAGAATGTCCATTTTGGATGTCTGAAATTCAACTAGCTCTAGAAATCTACTTGAAACCAGAGAAATATGAAATCTTGAAGTCCGCCCTAAATATTAGTCTTGATATAAGAAGTAATTTCGGCCGACTTCGAAGATGTCAGTATCAAAAATTGTAAAGATGTCGAAAACTACTTTTATAGAAACCGTACTCAATCAAATTCAAACCAAGTAATCTCTGTTGATTTCGATTACGTCGGTCATACCAATAATTAAAGAGATACTTAAACTAGCTGTAATGTCGTGCAAACGTTGTAGAATTGAGTTGTAGACTTCGAAGACGTCCGCCGCCTCAAAATAGGATTTATGTTATAAGAAGTAACAAATAAGCTAGAGGACGCTATTTGAAGTGATGACATATTTTTGTAATATTTGAAAAAATATTAAATGGAACGGTACTACTTACTTAACAGACTCTTAGTGGCCATAAAATGTACTAAATATCAGTGAAAACCGCATCTCGATACCTCCATCCGTTCTCGAGTTATAGTCGAAAATGTTAAAAATTCGGGTTTCTGTAATCGGATCCAATCATATTATCAGGAAAAATTAATCATAGCTATGGTAACTAGTTGTTAGCTAGTTGAATAAAATGTAAATAATTCATATACCATAATTTGACGACATTATCTTAGTAAGAAAATCACAGAACATACAATTTTATTACGTAGACCTTTCCTTCAAACCTTACTCAGGCTTAGGAGTGGTTCAAAACAAAATAAACCAAAACACTTAGAACTAATAAAATTTTTGCCAAAAATAAAAAAAAAATACAAAAATATATCATCACTTCAAATAGCGCCCTCTAGCATATTTATTTTACACCCAACAATCACACTGAAAATATCTTTTGAAAGAACATAAAAAGCTCTTTCAAATAAGAATATAAATACTCAAATCTGTCAATTAATTGGAGATATTAATGCGTAAATATTTGAAAACACATTGGGTTCCCCTCGTTTATTATGACAGATATGAAAAATGTTGTAAAACAAAAGTGTTATCTAAGTTACAATTTTTATTTGGTATCAAAGTTATTACTCAGAGATAGCGGGGATTTTGTGTTTCTCTATCACAGTTAAGCCCCTAGCAGTCGAACTACGTATTTCAAAATAATTTCCAGATATTTCTCTTGGCCACTTTGTCCATAAGGATTTTTCCCAAACCTCTAGGCCTTATTGCTCTTGAGATGTGCCGCTCGGTACGCTTTACGTCCAATAAAAATTAATTAAACCGGAAAATATTTTTATAAATACAGGTTTGCTCCATAATGACACTCAATGAAAGATCAAAAATCAAATGTAAGTGCCCGCCAAAAACAACCAGCAACATCTATTTTTTTGTTGAATTCTTGGCCACCTGTGTAATATAGAGCCATTAAAAAAACAAATTAATGACTATTAAAAAGAACTTCAAATCAAAATAATTCGGACACGAAATACGCTAAATGCCAATTTCTGTTATCAAAGTCAATTTATTTTTTCACATCTAATTAAAAAGTGTCATAAAAACTATAATATTCCATTTAAAATAACGAAGTTGTGGTCTACTTCCGATAGACCAGAAGTGGCGATCATCTTAAAAATATTTTAGATCGAAAGATTGGGATGAACTTCCCATATACACTGAATAAAAAACGTAGACGCAATGGTTCAAAAGAAAAACAGGTGTTGCTGATTTTTTTGGCGGACACTGTATAAACATTTATAAAAAACTTACTGTCAAAATGAAGGTGGCAAATCAAAACGAAATGTTGAATTTTGGAAAATGGCGTGATCCATTTTATAAACAAATTGTTTGAATACATTTTGAAAAATGGTTAAATTTCTTTACAATATTAAAGAAAGTCGTTAAAATGGAGGTACAAATACAATGTGGTAGAATAAAAATAATTAAAACAGTCTGAAAGCAAACAAAATGAACAAAACTGAATCAAATATATAATTAACAATGAACTTACAAATAAAAATAATAGCCATTAAGAAAACACAAATAAATTTTACAAACAACATAAAATGTTCAACACATCTTAGGCGGACAGTCTCCAAAATATGTAACCTTATAAAAACAGAAAGTTCCAACAAAAAAAAACTTTTAAATGTTTAAATTCAAATCATTTAAATATAAAAATATAGGTTTATAGAAGATTTGAAGTTGATCGTTTGAATGTGTATATTTATTGTCATTGTGGTGCCGTACTATTTCTAATAACTACTCTTATAATTAGAATATTTAACTGTATAAATCCCACATTTTCTAAGTATATTAAAATCTTTATTAGTATGATTAGTTAATAAGCTTAAAATAGTATGATGTGAAAAAGCAATATTAATATTATGATTCGAAAATATTCGATATTAAAACATTCAACTTTAAAGTTTTATAAATTAAATAATCTTGCTCTACTTCAACAAATAATCTTTTTGTATACTTATACCATAAATTAATTTTATATACGGGAAAGCCATTATTGTAGGTTAAGCTAAAAATTGAAGCTGAATTTACGTTCCTTAGCTTTTTATTTTCTGAGAGTGGATAGTTTATAATGTATGTTGAATAGGACGTAAAAAATTGTAAGGAATAAATTGTTGTGATAGTAGAAGGTTTTCTATAGATATCATGATCAATAAAAGACCCCATATTACTGTGATTTCAAGAAGGTTCCTGGAGTAGGTTGAAAAGCAGATATCTAAAATTGCAGATACTTGAGGCGGCCGACGTTTTCGAAGTTGGCTGAAAATACTTCTTATACCAAGAGTAAAATTGGTACGGTGAAAATCGAACTAACCCATATTACTCTAATTGAGAAGCTCAATAAAGTGTTATTATTATATGAGTGAGCTATCTCGAAATAATATTCATGACACAAGAAGTAATGTACTCAAATATTATTCTTGGGACGGCCGACTTCGAAGACATCTTTGCAATTTTAGCTGTTTGCAATTCAACCAGTTCCAGAAATTTGGAAATTTAATTTAATTAAGTTTTTTTTTCTTTAAAAATTTAAAATTTAATTTAATTTTATTAAATTTAAAAACTAAAGCAATATGGGGTCTTGCATTAATCTTTTGGAATGTAGCATTTTATAACGTCTGCATGAAACTACAGCATTGATAAAGCAATTTGTGTTGTTAAGAATATTTTTATTCATATTCAAAGTTCATAGAGTATGATCTTTTTCATATTCTGTGTTGATGATTGATTTTGTTCTTTTTTATTTATGATTTTTTTTCTATATATAAAAAGACTGTAAAAAATGTATGATTTGGATGCACAAATAAACATTATTATTATCCTATTGGAAAGTATCTTTCTGCAACATCTGCTTGAAACTACAGTTGGTTTGAGTTTGGTTGTTTTGGGCAAATATCGTTCGTGATTAAGAAGTATTCTCAACCGACGTCTTCGAAGTCGGCCGAAAGTACATCATCCTAAGTACTATTCATGATATAAGAAATAATCTCGCTCGCTCCAAATATTGTTCGTAATTATAAAATATTCTCGGCCGACTTCAAAGACGTCGGCCGCCCTAAATATTTGCAATTTTGAATGTCAACTAATCAACCTGTTCCAGATTGTGAACATTAATCCATACAATGATGATTTATGTATGCTTTGTTCTTTATGATTTTTTTCTCTTTCTATACAATGTGCATTAAGTATGAGTAGAAATAATTTGAGTAAAAAAAAATTGACCCCTTTTTTGAGTAAAAAATCTTATAATTCAATGTCCCATTCCTTGATTCATCACTGAAAACGATATCATTCCATTGATAAACCATTCTTAACACCATGTAAGTTTGGCTACTTTATGGGGGGTGTCAATGGAAGTTGAAGTTAAGTATGAATGAACCCCAAAGGAAGAAGTTTTTCTGTAAACATTTGCAATCGAGCTTCTTGAGTCGGTCTTTACGTGTGTTACTATCAGTGTTATTTCTTCACTATTTATTCTTTTTCTTCTTTCACTAAGTACACACTTTTCTTGAAATAGATTCTTAAATGAATTTTAAAAAGAATTTTATAATACTGTTTATACTTAATTACCGTACATGTACGATCCAAAATTGAATACCGTACAAAAAAGTACGGTAATTTAGACATCTATAATTTAATTGAAGAAAATGCATAGTATGGCGTAAACAATAGAACATTGAGAGTTCTTTTTTTACCACTCTCAAATCCGGAGCTGAGTATGCTACAGTTTTGCGTTTCCCAACCTTTTTTATATTGTAACCCATAAAACACGAGAAAAAGTTACATGACCCATAATTTAATATTTTAAATAGTGTTAGTTCATCTAATTCTCTACATCTAAAAACTCATCACAATATCTTAAGAATTCGATTCTTTAAAAATGATTAGTGAGATTGTTAATTTTATGAAATGCTACAAATTTAGGTTGAATTCAAAACTTGATATACAAAAATGAATTAAGATTTTCGAGATAAACGATTTGTTATTGTAAAAGTGTATACTTTCTTTTATACATGACAAAAATGTTTATCAAGATATCTTAAAAACTAAATTTTTTTATGATTAAAAAAAATGATCAGTGAGATTGTTAACTTTATGAAATGTTACAAATTTAGGTTGAATTCAAACCTTGATATACAAAAATGAATTAAGATTTTCGAGATAAACGATTTGTTATTGTAAAAGTGAATACTTTCTTTTATATATGATAAAAATGTTTATCAAGATATCTTAAAAACTTAATTTTTTTACGATTAAAAAAAATGATCAGCGAGATTGTTAATTTTATGAAATGCTACAAATTTAGGTTGAATTCAATCCTTGATATACAAAAATGAATTAAGATTTTCGAGATAAACGATTTGTTATTGTAAAAGTGAATACTTTCTTTTATATATGATAAAAATGTTTATCAAGATATCTTAAAAACTAAATTTTTTTACGATTAAAAAAAATGATCAGCGAGATTGTTAATTTTATGAAATGCTACAAATTTAGGTTGAATTCAATCCTTGATATACAAAAATGAATTAAGATTTTCGAGATAAACGATTTGTTATTGTAAAAGTGTATACTTTCTTTTATATATGACAAAAATGTTTATCAAGATATCTTAAAAACTAAATTTTTTTACGATTAAAGAAAATGATCAGTGAGATTGTTAATTTTATGAAATACTACAAATTTAGGTTAAATTCAAACCTTGATATACAAAAATGAAATAAGATTTTCGAGATAAACGATTTGTTATTGTAAAAGTGTATACTTTCTTTTATATATGACAAAAATGTTTATCAAGATATCTTAAAAACTAAATTTTTTTACGATTAAAAAAAATGATCAGTGAGATTGTTAATTTTATGAAATGCTACAAATTTAGGTTGAATTCAAAACTTGATATACAAAAATGAATTAAGATTTTCGAGATAAACGATTTGTTATTGTAAAAGTGTATACTTTCTTTTATATATGACAAAAATGTTTATCAAGATATCTTAAAAACTAAATTTTTTTACGATTAAAAAAAAATGATCAGTGAGATTATTAATTTTATGAAATGCTCCAAATTTAGGTTGAATTCACTCAAAAACGCATTGAGATACGAACGCATTTATTCTCGGCAAAGTGCACACTTTTCTTTATAAATCGTAATGATATTCATTAAGATATCTTAAGAATTCGATTTTTTACGATTTTTTAAAAATGATTAAGGAAAATTTTCATTTTATTAAATGCTACAAATTTTGGTTAACACTTTTCAAATTTTGGTTCACACTTTCTTTTTTGGCACTTTTCTTGAAATATTAATATTAATAAGGAGATTTAGAAAGAATTTTTTTATATTCTCAGACTTAATCCTTGATTTTTTCGGGAACGCATTTTTCATGTTAAAAGAACTAATTCTCTTTTTCTCTATTGGTTTTATGTGGAAATTTGCGATGCATTTCCAATTTTTGTGTACGCAATCTTAGGTCGGAAAACATTCCAACCGATAGGTTGGAAAACATAGTTATTATATTAAACATAAAAGAAATTATTATTAAATAAAAATTTCCGATATTTTACTATTTTTAGTACAAGTATGGTATTTTTATGTAAAATGCGGTAATTTTCATCTTCAACAACCAGACTCGAGACTCTCATTTTGAAACTCTTTTTTAAAAAACTACTGACTGACTCCGACTCAGACATAACATTATTTCGGGAGATGATTGACGGGTCAAAAAAATTTCACGGTTTAATTTGGGTATACAAGAAATGTTCACGGTATAATTAATATTTGTAAACAAAACTGACCTACTTAACATTCGTACGGCAATCATTGACATATTTTCAATATGATTTATTAATTTATTTTTATAATTTAAGACTGTTGAAAATGTATTTTTAGGATCGAGATTATATATATTATTTTTGTAAATCAATAATTAAATACAAAGTTATAGTTTATATTAATACAATAAATTTAATGTTTATTGATCTATCGAAATTTTAAAAATATTGTAACAAAAAAAATATTTTTTATTCCTTATTTTATTAAACAAAACTGATAATACGCATAGACACATATTACGAATCCGTACAAATACGATGATTTATTCGAAATAATAGATGAAAACTTTTTTTGTTTAATAAATTAGGAGATAAAATGTATATATAAAATGTATCCTAATAAGGATTCAACAAAGTTTTTACCCCTCATTTTGAAAGCGAATAATAAACAATTCTTTATTATGTAGGCTAATTTAATTTTTTTTCTCCTCCTACTCGTGTAGTAATTATCACAAAAAATTTACGCGATTTCAGACGATCTGCGAAGAATTTCGACATTGCGGTTTTTTTCTCAAAAACTATTTGGAAAATATATTTATTAATTTTATTATGCGAAAAAAATTTAATTTTATTTTGTCTTCCTTCTTAATGGGATTCATTTTACATTTCGACTACAACCCTACAATGTAAAAGTTGGTTTTTGCTAAATTAATTTTTTCTCACAAATTATTAAATTTTCAACATTGAACGGGGATGGTTACGTTTAGTATAATGATTTTAAGAAAAGCCAATAATCCGTAATCATCATAGAATAATTTCAATAATAATATAAACGCATTTTATAACGTCTGCATGAAACTACAGCATTGATAAAGCAATTTGTGTTGTTAAGAATTTTTTATTCATATTCAAAGTTCATAGAATATGATCTTTTTCATATTCTGTGTTGATGATTGATTTTGTTCTTTTTTCTTTATGATTTTTTTTCTATATATAAGAAGACTGTAAAAAATGTATGATTTGGATGCACAAATAAATATTATTATTATCCTATTGGAAATTATCTTTCTGCAACATCTGCATGAAACTACAGTTGATTTGAGTTTGGTTATTTTGGGCAAATATTGTTCGTGATTAAGAAGTATTCGCTGCCGACGTCTTCGAAGTCGGCCGAAAGTACATCATCCTAAGTAGTATTCATGATATAAGAAATAATCTCGCCCGCTCCAAAAATTTGTTCGTAATTATAAAATATTCTCGGCCGACTTCAAAGACGTCGGCCGCCCCAAATATTTGCAATTTTGAATGTCAACTAATCAACCTGTTCCGGATCGTGACAACATTAATCCATACAATGATGATTTATGTATGCTTTGTTCTTTATGATTTGTTTCTCTTTCTATACAATGTGCATTAAGTATGAGTAGAAATAATTTGAGTAAAAAAAATTGACCCCTTTTTTGAGTAAAAAATCTTATAATTCAATGTCCCATTCCTTGATTCATCACTGAAAACGATATCATTCCATTGATAAACCATTCTTAACACCATGTAAGTCTGGCTTCTTTATGGGGGGAGTCAATGGAAGTTGAAGTTAAGTATGAATGAACTCCAAAGGAAGAACTTCTTCTGTAAACATTTGCAATCGAGCTTCTTGAGTCGGTCTTTACGTGTGTTACTCTCAGTGTTATTTCTTCACTATTTATTCTTTTTCTTCTTTCATTACGTACACACTTTTCTTGAAATAGATTCTTAAATGAACTTTAAAAAGAATTTTATAATACTGTTTATACTTAATTACCGTACATGTACGATCCAAAATTGAATACCGTACAAAAAAGTACGGTAATTTAGACATCTATAATTTAATTGAAGAAAATGCATAGTATGGCGTAAACAATAGAACATTGAGAGTTCTTTTTTTACCACTCTCAAATCCGGAGCTGAGTATGTTACAGTTTTGCGTTTCCCAACCTTTTTTATATTGTGACCCATAAAACACGAGAAAAAAGTTACATGACCCATAATTTAATATTTTAAATAGTGTTAGTTCATCTAATTCTCTACATCTAAAAACTCATCACAATATCTTAAGAATTCGATTCTTTAAAAATGATTAGTGAGATTGTTAATTTTATGAAATGCTACAAATTTAGGTTGAATTCAAAACTTGATATACAAAAATGAATTAAGATTTTCGAGATAAACGATTTGTTATTGTAAAAGTGTATACTTTCTTTTATACATGACAAAAATGTTTATCAAGATATCTTAAAAACTAAATTTTTTTAGGATTAAAAAAAATGATCAGTGAGATTGTTAACTTTATGAAATGTTACAAATTTAGGTGGAATTCAAACCTTGATATACAAAAATGAATTAAGATTTTAGAGATAAACGATTTGTTATTGTAAAAGTGTATACTTTCTTTTATATATGACAAAAATGTTTATCAAGATATCTTAAAACTAATTTTTTTTATGATTAAAAAAAATGATCAGTGAGATTGTTAATTTTATGAAATGCTACAAATTTAGGTTGAATTCAATCCTTGATATACAAAAATGAATTAAAGATTTTCGAGATAAACGATTTGTTATTGTAAAAGTGTATACTTTCTTTTATATGTGACAAAAATGTTTATCAAGATATCTTAAAAACTAAATTTTTTTACGATTAAAAAAAAATGATCAGTGAGATTGTTAATTTTATGAAATGCTACAAATTTAGGTTGAATTCAATCCTTGATATACAAAAATGAATTAAAGATTTTCGAGATAAACGATTTGTTATTGTAAAAGTGTATACTTTCTTTTATATATGACAAAAATGTTTATCAAGATATCTTAAAAACTAAATTTTTTTACGATTAAAAAAAAATGATCAGTGAGATTATTAATTTTATGAAATGCTCCAAATTTAGGTTGAATTCACTCAAAAACGCATTGAGATACGAACGCATTTATTCTCGGCAAAGTGCACACTTTTCTTTATAAATCGTAATGATATTCATTAAGATATCTTAAGAATTCGATTTTTTACGATTTTTTAAAAATGATTAAGGAAAATTTTCATTTTATTAAATGCTACAAATTTTGGTTAACACTTTTCAAATTTTGGTTCACACTTTCTTTTTTGGCATTGGTTTTATGTGGAAATTTGCGATGCATTTCCAATTTTTGTGTACGTAATCTTAGGTCGGAAAACATTCCAACCCATAGGTTGGAAAACATAGTTATTATATTAAACATAAAAGAAATTATTATTAAATAAAAATTTCCGATATTTTACTATTTTTAGTACAAGTATGGTATTTTTATGTAAAATGCGGTAATTTTCATCTTCAACAACCAGACTCGAGACTCTCATTTTGAAACTCTTTTTTAAAAAACTACTGACTGACTCCGACTCAGACATAACATTATTTCGGGAGATGATTGACGGGTCAAAAAAATTTCACGGTTTAATTTGGGTATACAAGAAATGTTCACGGTATAATTAATATTTGTAAACAAAACTGACCTACTTAACATTCGTACGGCAATCATTGACATATTTTCAATATGATTTATTAATTTATTTTTATAATTTAAGACTGTTGAAAATTTATTCAACTGTTTTAGGATCGAGATTATATATATTATTTTTGTAAATCAATAATTAAATACAAAGTTATAGTTTGCATAATAATACAATAAATTTAATGTTTATTGATCTATCGAAATTTTAAAAATATTGTAACAAAAAAAAATATTTTTTATTCCTTATTTTATTAAACAAAACTGATAATACGCATAGACACATATTACGAATCCGTACAAATACGATGATTTATTCGAAATAATAGATGAAAACTTTTTTTGTTTAATAAATTAGGAGATAAAATGTAACACTTTTTATTAATTTTTTTTTTATAGTCTTTAAAGATAATTTATTATTAATGTAAACTACAACTTTGCAATTACAATTGCAAAATAAGTTAAAAAAAGGGGTCAATTAAGAGTCTCGATCCTAATAAGGATTCAACAAAGTTTTTACCCATTTTGAAAGCGAATAATAAATAATTCTTTATTATGTAGGCTAATTTAAATTTTTTTCTCCTCCTACTCTTGTAGTAATTATCACAAAAAATTTACGCGATTTCAAACGATCTGCGAAGAATTTCGACATTGCGGTTTTTTTCTCAAAAACTATTTGGAAAATATATTTATTAATTTTATTATGCGAAAAAAATTTAATTTTATTTTGTCTTCCTTCTTAATGGGATTCATTTTAAATTTCGACTACAACCTTACAATGTAAAAGT
Organism: Onthophagus sagittarius; assembly: GCA_036711965.1. Classification (NCBI taxonomy): domain Eukaryota; kingdom Metazoa; phylum Arthropoda; class Insecta; order Coleoptera; family Scarabaeidae; genus Onthophagus; species Onthophagus sagittarius. The sequence goes on along the minus strand of JASERS010000007.1, from coordinate 10,426,499 downwards.
GGGTTTTTGCTAAATTAATTTTTTTCTCACAAATTATTAAATTTTCAACATTGAACGGGGATGGTTACGTTTAGTATAATGATTTTAAGAAAAGCCAATAATCCGTAATCATCATAGAATAATTTCAATAATAATATAAACGCATTTTATAACGTCTGCATGAAACTACAGCATTGATAAAGCAAGTTGTGTTGTTAAGAATTTTTTATTCATATTCAAAGTTCATAGAATATGAGCTTTTTCATATTCTGTGTTGATGATTGATTTTGTTCTTTTTTCTTTATGTTTTTTTTTTTCTCTATATAAAAAGGCTGTAAAAAATGTATGATTTGGATGCACAAATAAATATTATTATTATCCTATTGAAATTATTTTTCTGCAACATCTGCATGAAACTACAGTTGATTTGAGTTTGGTTGTTTTGGGAAAATATTGTTCGTGATTAAGAAGTATTCGCAGCCGACGTCTTCGAAGTCGACCGAAAGTACATCATCCTAAGTAGTATTCATGATATAAGAAATAATCTCGCCCACTCCAAATATTGTTCGTAATTATAAAATATTCTCGGCCGACTTCAAAAACGTCGGCCGCCCTAAATATTTGCAATTTTAAATGTCAACTAATCAACCTGTTCCAGATCGTGAACATTAATCCATACAATGATGATTTATGTATGCTTTGTTCTTTATGATTTTTTTCTCTTTCTATACAATGTGCATTAAGTATGAGTAGAAATAATTTGAGTAAACAAAAATTGACCCCTTTTTTGATTAAAAAATCTTATAATTCAATGTCCCATTCCTTGATTCATCACTGAAAACGATATCATTCCATTGATAAACCATTCTTAACACCATGTAAGTTTGGCTACTTTATGGGGGGTGTCAATGGAAGTTGAAGTTAAGTATGAATGAACCCCAAAGGAAGAAGTTCTTCTGTAAACATTTGCAATCGAGCTTCTTGAGTCGGTCTTTACGTGTGTTACTCTCAGTGTTATTTCTTCACTATTTATTCTTTTTCTTCTTTCACTAAGTACACACTTTTCTTGAAATAAATTCTTAAATGAACTTTAAAAAGAATTTTATAATATTGTTTATACTTAATTACCGTACATGTACGGTCCAAAATTGAATACCGTACAAAAAATACGGTAATTTAGACATCTATAATCTAATTGAAGAAAATGCATAGTATGGCGTAAACAATAGAACATTGAGAGTTCTTTTTTTACCACTCTCAAATCCGGAGCTAAGTATGCTATAGTTTTGCGTTTCCCAACCTTTTCTATATTGTGACCCATAAAACACGAGAAAAAAGTTACATGACCCATAAAATGATCAGCGAGATTGTTAATTTTATGAAATGCTACAAATTTAGGTTGAATTCAAAACTTGATATACAAAAATGAAATAAGATTTTCGAGATAAACGATTTGTTATTGTAAAAGTGTATACTTTCTTTTATATATGACAAAAATGTTTATCAAGATATCTTAAAAACTAAATTTTTTTACGATTAAAAAAAATGATCAGTGAGATTGTTAATTTTATGAAATGCTGCAAATTTAGGTTAAATTCAAACCTTGATATACAAAAATGAATTAAGATTTTCGAGATAAACGATTTGTTATTGTAAAAGTGTATACTTTCTTTTATACATGATAAAAATGTTTATCAAGATATCTTAAAAACTAAATTTTTTTATGATTAAAAAAAATGATCAGTGAGATTGTTAACTTTATGAAATGTTACAAATTTAGGTTGAATTCAAACCTTGATATACAAAAATGAATTAAGATTTTCGAGATAAACGATTTGTTATTGTAAAAGTGTATACTTTCTTTTATACATGACAAAAATGTTTATCAAGATATCTTAAAAACTAAATTTTTTTATGATTAAAAAAAATGATCAGTGAGATTGTTAACTTTATGAAATGTTACAAATTTAGGTTGAATTCAAACCTTGATATACAAACATGAATTAAGATTTTCGAGATAAACGATTTGTTATTGTAAAAGTGTATACTTTCTTTTATATATGACAAAAATGTTTATCAAGATATCTTAAAAACTAAATTTTTTTACGATTAAAAAAAATGATCAGCGAGATTGTTAATTTTATGAAATGCTACAAATTTAGGTTAAATTCAAACCTTGATATACAAACATGAATTAAGATTTTCGAGATAAACGATTTGTTATTGTAAAAGTGTATACTTTCTTTTATATATGACAAAAATGTTTATCAAGATATCTTAAAAACTAAATTTTTTTACGAAAAAAAAAAATGATCAGCGAGATTGTTAATTTTATGAAATGCTACAAATTTAGGTTGAATTCAAAACTTGATATACAAAAATGAAATAAGATTTTCGAGATAAACGATTTGTTATTGTAAAAGTGTATACTTTCTTTTATATATGACAAAAATGTTTATCAAGATATCTTAAAAACTAAATTTTTTTACGATTAAAAAAAATGATCAGCGAATTGTTAATTTTATGAAATGCTACAAATTTAGCTTGAATTCAAAACTTGATATACAAAAATGAATTAAGATTTTCGAGATAAACGATTTGTTATTGTAAAAGTGTATACTTTCTTTTATATATGACAAAAATGTTTATCAAGATATCTAAAAAACTAATTTTTTTACGATTAAAAAAAATGATCAGTGAGGTTATTAATTTTATGAAATGCTACAAATTTAGGTTGAGTTCACTCAAAAACGCATTGAGATACGAACGCATTTATTCTCGGCAAAGTGCACACTTTTCTTTATAAATCGTAATGATATTCATTAAGATACCTTAAGAATTCGATTTTTTACGATTTTTTAAAAATGATTAAGGAAAATTTTCATTTTATTAAATGCTACAAATTTTGGTTAACACTTTTCAAATTTTGGTTCACACTTTCTTTTTTGGCACTTTTCTTGAAATATTAATATTAATAAGGAGATTTAAAAAGAATTTTTTAATATTCTCAGACTTAAATCTTGATTTTTTCGGGAACGCATTTTTCATGTTAAAAGAACTAATTCTCTTTTTCTCTATTGGTTTTATGTGGAAATTTGCGATGCATTTCCAATTTTTGTGTACGTAATCTTAGGTCGGAAAACATTCCAACCCATAGGTTGGAAAACATAGTTATTATATTAAACATAAAAGAAATTATTATTAAATAAAAATTTCCGATATTTTACTATTTTTAGTACAAGTATGGTATTTTTATGTAAAATGCGGTAATTTTCATCTTCAACAACCAGACTCGAGACTCTCATTTTGAAACTCTTTTTTAAAAAACTACTGACTGACTCCGACTCAGACATAACATTATTTCGGGAGATGATTGACGGGTCAAAAAAATTTCACGGTTTAATTTGGGTATACAAGAAATGTTCACGGTATAATTAATATTTGTAAACAAAACTGACCTACTTAACATTCGTACGGCAATCATTGACATATTTTCAATATGATTTATTAATTTATTTTTATAATTTAAGACTGTTGAAAATTTATTCAACTGTTTTAGGATCGAGATTATATATATTATTTTTGTAAATCAATAATTAAATACAAAGTTATAGTTTGCATAATAATACAATAAATTTAATGTTTATTGATCTATCGAAATTTTAAAAATATTGTAACAAAAAAAAATATTTTTTATTCCTTATTTTATTAAACAAAACTGATAATACGCATAGACACATATTACGAATCCGTACAAATACGATGATTTATTCGAAATAATAGATGAAAACTTTTTTTGTTTAATAAATTAGGAGATAAAATGTAACACTTTTTATTAATTTTTTTTTTATAGTCTTTAAAGATAATTTATTATTAATGTAAACTACAACTTTGCAATTACAATTGCAAAATAAGTTAAAAAAAGGGGTCAATTAAGAGTCTCGATCCTAATAAGGATTCAACAAAGTTTTTACCCATTTTGAAAGCGAATAATAAATAATTCTTTATTATGTAGGCTAATTTAAATTTTTTTCTCCTCCTACTCTTGTAGTAATTATCACAAAAAATTTACGCGATTTCAAACGATCTGCGAAGAATTTCGACATTGCGGTTTTTTTCTCAAAAACTATTTGGAAAATATATTTATTAATTTTATTATGCGAAAAAAATTTAATTTTATTTTGTCTTCCTTCTTAATGGGATTCATTTTAAATTTCGACTACAACCTTACAATGTAAAAGTGGGTTTTTGCTAAATTAATTTTTTTCTCACAAATTATTAAATTTTCAACATTGAACGGGGATGGTTACGTTTAGTATAATGATTTTAAGAAAAGCCAATAATCCGTAATCATCATAGAATAATTTCAATAATAATATAAACGCATTTTATAACGTCTGCATGAAACTACAGCATTGATAAAGCAAGTTGTGTTGTTAAGAATTTTTTATTCATATTCAAAGTTCATAGAATATGAGCTTTTTCATATTCTGTGTTGATGATTGATTTTGTTCTTTTTTCTTTATGTTTTTTTTTTTCTCTATATAAAAAGGCTGTAAAAAATGTATGATTTGGATGCACAAATAAATATTATTATTATCCTATTGAAATTATTTTTCTGCAACATCTGCATGAAACTACAGTTGATTTGAGTTTGGTTGTTTTGGGAAAATATTGTTCGTGATTAAGAAGTATTCGCAGCCGACGTCTTCGAAGTCGACCGAAAGTACATCATCCTAAGTAGTATTCATGATATAAGAAATAATCTCGCCCACTCCAAATATTGTTCGTAATTATAAAATATTCTCGGCCGACTTCAAAAACGTCGGCCGCCCTAAATATTTGCAATTTTAAATGTCAACTAATCAACCTGTTCCAGATCGTGAACATTAATCCATACAATGATGATTTATGTATGCTTTGTTCTTTATGATTTTTTTCTCTTTCTATACAATGTGCATTAAGTATGAGTAGAAATAATTTGAGTAAACAAAAATTGACCCCTTTTTTGATTAAAAAATCTTATAATTCAATGTCCCATTCCTTGATTCATCACTGAAAACGATATCATTCCATTGATAAACCATTCTTAACACCATGTAAGTTTGGCTACTTTATGGGGGGTGTCAATGGAAGTTGAAGTTAAGTATGAATGAACCCCAAAGGAAGAAGTTCTTCTGTAAACATTTGCAATCGAGCTTCTTGAGTCGGTCTTTACGTGTGTTACTCTCAGTGTTATTTCTTCACTATTTATTCTTTTTCTTCTTTCACTAAGTACACACTTTTCTTGAAATAAATTCTTAAATGAACTTTAAAAAGAATTTTATAATATTGTTTATACTTAATTACCGTACATGTACGGTCCAAAATTGAATACCGTACAAAAAATACGGTAATTTAGACATCTATAATCTAATTGAAGAAAATGCATAGTATGGCGTAAACAATAGAACATTGAGAGTTCTTTTTTTACCACTCTCAAATCCGGAGCTAAGTATGCTATAGTTTTGCGTTTCCCAACCTTTTCTATATTGTGACCCATAAAACACGAGAAAAAAGTTACATGACCCATAAAATGATCAGCGAGATTGTTAATTTTATGAAATGCTACAAATTTAGGTTGAATTCAAAACTTGATATACAAAAATGAAATAAGATTTTCGAGATAAACGATTTGTTATTGTAAAAGTGTATACTTTCTTTTATATATGACAAAAATGTTTATCAAGATATCTTAAAAACTAAATTTTTTTACGATTAAAAAAAATGATCAGTGAGATTGTTAATTTTATGAAATGCTGCAAATTTAGGTTAAATTCAAACCTTGATATACAAAAATGAATTAAGATTTTCGAGATAAACGATTTGTTATTGTAAAAGTGTATACTTTCTTTTATACATGATAAAAATGTTTATCAAGATATCTTAAAAACTAAATTTTTTTATGATTAAAAAAAATGATCAGTGAGATTGTTAACTTTATGAAATGTTACAAATTTAGGTTGAATTCAAACCTTGATATACAAAAATGAATTAAGATTTTCGAGATAAACGATTTGTTATTGTAAAAGTGTATACTTTCTTTTATACATGACAAAAATGTTTATCAAGATATCTTAAAAACTAAATTTTTTTATGATTAAAAAAAATGATCAGTGAGATTGTTAACTTTATGAAATGTTACAAATTTAGGTTGAATTCAAACCTTGATATACAAACATGAATTAAGATTTTCGAGATAAACGATTTGTTATTGTAAAAGTGTATACTTTCTTTTATATATGACAAAAATGTTTATCAAGATATCTTAAAAACTAAATTTTTTTACGATTAAAAAAAATGATCAGCGAGATTGTTAATTTTATGAAATGCTACAAATTTAGGTTAAATTCAAACCTTGATATACAAACATGAATTAAGATTTTCGAGATAAACGATTTGTTATTGTAAAAGTGTATACTTTCTTTTATATATGACAAAAATGTTTATCAAGATATCTTAAAAACTAAATTTTTTTACGAAAAAAAAAAATGATCAGCGAGATTGTTAATTTTATGAAATGCTACAAATTTAGGTTGAATTCAAAACTTGATATACAAAAATGAAATAAGATTTTCGAGATAAACGATTTGTTATTGTAAAAGTGTATACTTTCTTTTATATATGACAAAAATGTTTATCAAGATATCTTAAAAACTAAATTTTTTTACGATTAAAAAAAATGATCAGCGAATTGTTAATTTTATGAAATGCTACAAATTTAGCTTGAATTCAAAACTTGATATACAAAAATGAATTAAGATTTTCGAGATAAACGATTTGTTATTGTAAAAGTGTATACTTTCTTTTATATATGACAAAAATGTTTATCAAGATATCTAAAAAACTAATTTTTTTACGATTAAAAAAAATGATCAGTGAGGTTATTAATTTTATGAAATGCTACAAATTTAGGTTGAGTTCACTCAAAAACGCATTGAGATACGAACGCATTTATTCTCGGCAAAGTGCACACTTTTCTTTATAAATCGTAATGATATTCATTAAGATACCTTAAGAATTCGATTTTTTACGATTTTTTAAAAATGATTAAGGAAAATTTTCATTTTATTAAATGCTACAAATTTTGGTTAACACTTTTCAAATTTTGGTTCACACTTTCTTTTTTGGCACTTTTCTTGAAATATTAATATTAATAAGGAGATTTAAAAAGAATTTTTTAATATTCTCAGACTTAAATCTTGATTTTTTCGGGAACGCATTTTTCATGTTAAAAGAACTAATTCTCTTTTTCTCTATTGGTTTTATGTGGAAATTTGCGATGCATTTCCAATTTTTGTGTACGCAATCTTAGGTCGGAAAACATTCCAACCCATAGGTTGGAAAACATAGTTATTATATTAAACATAAAAGAAATTATTATTAAATAAAAATTTCCGATATTTTACTATTTTTAGTACAAGTACGGTATTTTTATATAAAATGCGGTAATTTTCATCTTCAACAACCAGACTCGAGACTCTCGTTTTGAAACTCTTTTTTAAAAAACTACTGACTGACTCCGACTCAGACATAACATTATTTCGGGAGATGATTGACGGGTCAAAAAAATTTCACGGTTTAATTTGGGTATACAAGAAATGTTCACGGTATAATTAATATTTGTAAACAAAACTGACCTACTTAACATTCGTACGGCAATCATTGACATATTTTCAATATATGATTTATTAATTTATTTTTATAATTTAAGACTGTTGAAAATTCATTTAACTATTTTAAGATCGAGATTATATATATTATTTTTGTAAATCAATAATTAAATACAAAGTTATAGTTTACATTAATAATATATTAAATTTAATGTTTATTGATCAATCAAAATTTTAAAAATATTTTAACAAAAAATATATTTTATTTCGTAATTTATTAAACAAATTTACAATTTTTTATTCGAAATAATGGATAAAATTTTTTTTGTTTTTGTTTAATAAATTAGGAGATAAAATGTAATTTTTTTTATTACAATTTTTTTTGATAGTAGTTAGAGATAATGTATTATTAATGTAAACTACAACTTTGCAATTACAATTGCAAAATAAGTTTAAAAAAAGGGGCTCAATTAAGAGTCTCGATCCTAATAAGGATTCAACAAAGTTTTTACCCATTTTGAAAGCGAATAATAAATAATTCTTTATTATGTAGGCTAATTTAAATTTTTTTCTCCTCCTACTCGTGTAGTAATTATCACAAAAAATTTACGCGATTTCAGACGATCTGCGAAGAATTTCGACATTACGGTTTTTTTCTCAAAAACTATTTGGAGAATATATTTATTAATTTTATTATGCGAAAAAAATTTAAATTTTATTTTGTCTTCCTTCTTAATGGGATTCATTGTAAATTTCGACTACAACCCTTTCTCACAAATTATTAAATTTTCAACATTGAACGAGGATGGTTATGTTTAGTATACTGATTTTAAGAAAAGCCAATATTCCGGAATCATCATAGAATAATTTCAATAATAATATAAACACTATCGTCTATTACTTTTTATATTAATAATAAAATATATAATATTTCTAATATTTATATATTCGTCTTTTATATAGGTACCCATTAAAAAATCTTAACTATCAATTGAAAGACTTAGTTGGCGCGTCCGAAATGCAATGATATTTCAAAAATATTTTCTCCATTATATGATGAAATATGATGAAAGTTTTATCCGAAACTTTTTATATAAATAAACAGATAAGATAAAATTAAAATTGATGGTTTAGGAGTTATAAGATAGTTTTATTCGATATATATTTTCTTAACTAAATTTTTTTAAGATGCAGCGTCAAATTGATTTTTTAAATAAATCACTAATCAAAATTGACATCATTTGAATAATAAACAATTCTTTATTATGTAGGCTAATTTAAATTTTTTTCTCCTTCTACTCGTGTAGTAATTATCACAAAAAATTTACGCGATTTCAGACGATCTGCGAAGAATTTCGACATTGCGGTTTTTTTCTCAAAAACTATTTGGAAAATATATTTATTAATTTTATTATGCGAAAAAAATTTAAATTTTAATTTGTCTTCCTTCTTAATGGGATTCATTTTAAATTTCGATTACAACCCTACAATGTAAAAGCTGATTTTTGCTAAATTAATTTTTTTCTCACAAATTATTAAATTTTCAACATTGAACGGGGATGGTTATGTTTAGTATACTGATTTTAAGAAAAGCCAATATTCCGGAATCATCATAGAATAATTTCAATAATAATATAAACACTATCGCCTATTACTTTTTATATTAATAATAAAATATATAATATTTCTAATATTTATATATTCGCCTTTTATATAGGTATCCATTAAAAAAACTTAACTATCAATTGAAAGACTTAGATGGCGCGTCCGAAATGCAATGATATTTCAAAAATATTTTCTCCATTATATGATGAAATATGATGAAAGTTTTATCCGAAACTTTTTATATAAATAAACAGATAAGATAAAATTAAAATTGATGGTTTAGGAGTTATAAGATAGTTTTATTCGATATATGTTTCATCAAAATATTTATACCCTCGAATGAAAAATAAAATAAATTTTCGAGTCATGTCTCATTTCGCTTTGTGGAGTTATTAAAAAAATCAAGTTAGCGTTGTATTTTGAAAAGTTTGAAGATTTTGAAGACATTTTAAATATTATGTTGAAAATAAAAGTTTTTAATATTTGGCTAAAACCAAGAATCCGCTATCCGGCCGGATTTTAAAGAATTTCTACCGGATATTAATATGAGCTAAACTTATACCCCAAATTTAATTGTCTTGATTTTATATACTATATTATATAAAAAATATAAATCAAAATTTTTCGTATTCATAAAATTTGCTTAAAAATTACCCCCTAAAGTTTGAGAACGTCATTCAGATACACCTTGTATAAATATTTTTTAATTTTTTTTTGAAACTTAACTTTATATCAAATATATATGTTACCATTATTTATTTAATACTTAATCTCAATCGAGATTAAAATTAATTAAGAAAGTATGATTGGGTTGGGGTTAATTAAAATTGCTGCAAATCTTCATTTGTTCAGTTAACAACTAAAACTAGAATTAGAAAAGTTTTGGTTTTGCATTACATCTTTTAAGACAGCTAAATCGGAATGATTCTATATCGCCGTTTAGTGTCCGTTTTAATTTTTATTCTTATTCAGCAGTTTAACAGTCTTAATAAAGTCATTTCATCGAAATTTTAAATATATTACGTTTTAGATAATATTATAAAAATAAAGTGGTACAAATTTGAGACAAATCGGTTGAGCAAATCTTGAGATATCGTCATCGTCTTAAAACTAATAATTATTGCCGAAATAGCCTCCGTTTCCTTTTAAGCAGCTCTATTCAAATTTCTATTCTGTTGATTCGAAAATCCAAGTTTGCAATGTACTTGGATCTATTACCAGGTTTAATAATTGTTATCATTTGTAATACTTTGACATATATAGAACATATTATTCTGCAGCTCTGATATTATTGTTCGTAATAACCACAGGGGAACTCAGAGTATGCCGAGGGTTGGGTCGATTCCCCAAGATTGACTCACGACCTCTGCAGTAATTTCCCAGAGTCGGTATCGGTATATAAACAGTTCCCATGAGGTTGTCATAAACAATATCAAAAAATATACATTTTTTTAAATTGCACGATATATATTTTCGTTATTAAATTTTATTGAAATTGGCTGCACAACAGCAGCATAAAAAAATAAAAACGAAAAAAAAATCGTATTCGCTGGTTTAAAAAAATAGAATTACAAACAGTATTTCATAAAGAAAATTTCATGATAAATCTAGTAAGTAAGGTCTAGTGGTTTTGTTAACCAAGTTTTATTGGTTTAAATTTATACAGGATGGCTAAAATGTAATGTCAAAGTTTTCTCATTTTAAAGCATATTATCTTTCTTATTTTAAATCGGACCCCCTACATATTTTTATTTTAATCGAAGCAGAATTAAAAAACAAAAATATTTAGTAATAACAACCCCGTCATAATTCCTGACATATAAAATGTTATTCCCCAAAAACTCGTAATTCATCTATTTCAATGATAATTTTAAATAATAAAAATTGATGGTATAAAAAATAATTTATTTTATAAAAATTACAACATAAATAAACAATTATTTAATAATGTACTGGAGCTCCATTATGTTGCAGCCACATTTCTGCCCTTACAGCTATGAGTACGTTTTTAAATAAATTAGGCATTGATTTTGTAATTCTTAGTCAATTGCTTATCATAACCACGCTAGATTTTTATTAAATTTGCTGTTAAAATAGATGAAATACGAGTTTTGGTTAACGAAATCACTAGACCTTACTTAATAAATTTGTTATGTAATTTTAATTAATCTTTAAAACCAGCGATGTTAAGGATTTGTCTTCGTTTTTATTTTTTTGTACTACTGTCATTCAGCCGATCTCAATAAAATTTTAGAGGTGTGTAGGCACCCATAAAAGTAACCCAAAAATTAGAGAAAAGATATATAGTGGAATTTACAAAAATATATCATGGCGTCACCCTTTTTTGGGAAAATTTGTATAATCAAAAATAATTTCCTGAAATCCGGTCTCAGATACAGTACAAGCCTGCAAAATATCAATCTCGTAACTTAATTAATAACTGAGCTAGAAGACGGGAGCTGAGCTGAAGGACCCTGTATACTTTATAAAGTAATTATCGTAAGGATCCAAAGTTTCCGGAACCTGTATTTCGATTCGACACTTGCATAACATTTGAAAGATCTTTCATTCTTAATCTTTAGAAGATTCTTGACCTAAAGAAAATCGATACAAAATTTGCTTCATATAATATATTTAACATATACAAAGTGCTGATAACATAAACCATCACTTAAGTGGCGGTCCCGGTCCTCTACAGGTTAATGATGATGATGGCACTTGAAGAAAAGCCGATGTTCTATTGCTTTCAAGCAAGAAGACGTCAACTATTACGAGCTGTTATTTGAAATATTCGGCCGATATCTTCGAAGTTGGCCGAAATTATATCAACTCAACAAGGGGACCTTTCGGGTCCGGCATCACCGATTTTGTTCTTATTTGCAGGTATTGAAGATCAGTATTCGGACATCACTCAAGAATATATAAATATTTTTTCAAGAAAACTCGAGAAAATCGACTTCAAAGTACTCAAAATATTTGGCAGCAATAGAAGTACTGTAAATTTTAATTTTGAGTTAATATGTCAAATAGCCTAGGGACAGTGATCTCAGTGTTGACAGTCGAACTCACTACCCCTGGGCTAATTGACGTATTAAATGCAAATTAAAACTTACCGTACTTCTACTGTTGCGAAATATTTTGAGTACTTTGAAGTCGACGTTCTTGAGTATTTTTGAGCATTGCATCGAATTGCTTCAGGAGAGTGATGTTCTAGTACTGATCTTTAATTCCTGCAAATATGAATAAAATCGGTGATGCCGAACCCGTAAGGTCCCTTTGTAAGTAATATTCATAATATAAGCAATAATCTAGGCAGACTACGAAGACGTCGGCCGCCCTAAGTCATCCCTTCTCATATCAAGAATAATATTTGGGGCAGCCGACGTCTTCAACGTCGGCCGAGTTTATATCAACCTAAGTAGTATTTATGATATAAGAAAAAAATCTCGGCCGACGTCTTCGAAGTCGGCCGTCCTACAAATTATTCATGATTAAGAATTAATCTCGGCCGACTTTGACGACGTCGGCCGAGAATAGACAGTTCTCGGCCGAAAACTGTCTACAATTCAACCTTTTTTGTAGTTTATAACTGATTTGAGTTTGGTTGGTTTTCAATAAAAATCGTTCTCGATGTCTCTTCAATTCTTGCGCAGCCGACGTCTTCAAAATCGGTCGAAATCATATGAACTTTAGCATTGGCCTCCCTAAATATTGTTCATGATTAAGAATTAATCTCGGCCGCCCTAAATGTTGTACAGAGTGGTCAAATAAGCGTCGGCCGCCGCGGGATTCGTTTTGCCATTTTTTGTAACAAAAAAGTAATATCAATTTATCTTTTCTAAGAAAACTCACAATTTTTGTTGTAATTCCAGAAAATGTCCTCTGGTGACTAAATTCCAAATTACATTCAACACTAATAAGTAATAAGGGAGGATTTATAGTCCAAGAAAAGCGGTTTTCTGAAAAAATTGGCATTTGTTTACAAACATTTTCAAACACTTCTCACCACTTTAGTTTTAGAGATAGAGCGAAAATGTTATAACAAAGAAAACTAGAATTTATCTAAACTTATAAAAGTATATGCTTTTGTGCTATATTAATACAGCGGAATTCCGAGATAATCCACATTTTTTAATTCAAGATACGATTGTAATATATAATATAATAATTTCCAACATTTTGTCTTAGCCACTTTAGTAATAAAATTGTTTACCGTAAGGTTCTGCAATGAGTAGTCTCCGATTGAGAAAAGTATTCTCAATCGGAGAATAAGAAAAGTAACTCATCCCTGATACTTGCGGCGGCCGACGTCTTCGGTCGGCCGAGATTAATTCTTAATCCTGAACAATATTTAGGGAGGTCGACGTCTTCGAAGTCGGCCGAGATTATTGCTTAAATGACGAATACTACTTAGGATGATATAATCGCGACCAACTTCGAAGCCGTTGGCCGCCCAACTCAAAAATTTTTTAAGTATTGTTCATGATTAAGAATTAATCTCAGCCGAGTTCGGAGACATCAGTCGTCCTAAATCATCCTTTCTTATAACAAGAATAATATGTGGGGAAGCTGACGTCGTCAAAGTCGGCTGCCCTAAATATTCATGATTAAGAAGTATTCTCGGCCGACTTCATAAACGTCGGCCGTCCTAAATCATTCATGATACTTATGGCGGAAGACTTCGAAGACGTCGGGATGAGTTTGTTTCTTATATCACGAATAATAAATGCAATTCGGAGCATATTACAAAAAATCTTTTAGAACAAAAATTGTAGCAAATTTCATTTTTAACAATATTTTACCGCAGCAAAGATACGAAATTCTTAATTCCATATACCAATATTTATCTAGCCAAATTAATTGGTACATTTTTTTTTCTTAATAACAACCAAAATGAGATAGATATTAATATTTTTTTTATTCTCTCTTAATATTCCCTTCTCTAATACTGAAACTAAGAATAATCGATATTATTTCTGTTTTAATTCATTTAATTCAAAAGTCCCGAACAGTTCTGAACTTACAATATGTTAAAAGGTTCTGAATTATTCGGAACTCTTCTTGAACCAAAACCATCTTTAGTATTAGACTTAATTACTTAATTGTTCCTAATGTAATTAAGGTTTGTTTTAAATAACGTTGCGATTCATTTCAAGGTCAACTTGACCAAACTTTAGTGAATCCCCAGAGCTTATCATATTAATTTACAGCTACGGGCGTTATATTTCGTTAGTTTTATCATTCATACGGTAACGATAGGTTAGATTACGGCGCTGCACTCAAACGAAAAGCGATTGTCTTCGCGGAAGGTTCAATACATAGAAATTATTAAATTATTAATCGGTTAGATGAATCGAAAGTGGTTAAAATTCCGCGATGAAAGCAACGATTACAGGTAATTATAATAATAATAGCGATATTTTAATGATAACATATATATTGATATTAAAGCGGTGCTAATTAAATTAAATTTTTTTTCCTATTATTCGATTGTTAAAGCGTTTTATTGTTGTTTCAGTTAAATTTTTTCTTTGTTACGGGAACTGTATCAAGCGTTATTTTCAAACATTTTTAATAAATATCGTGATAACGTTGAAAATTTCAACTATAAAAGAGTCATAGCCGGCATTTGTACATTTCTGTGAGTTGCGTCAATAACGATTGTTTCGACAATTAAATATATCGAAATTTTAATTATTGCGATTTTTATTCGTTAAAAACTGAACCAGCATTTAAACGCTTGCTGAATCGGCTGTAGTGGGCGATAAAGTTTATGATTCAGCAGGTACCCGACACAAAATACTTTATATCTAGCGTGTCGAGTTCTTAGTTTAGTTATTACTTGTTAGATAGTATGAGTTTCCCTGGCAGCTCTGACGGGTAAGTACACTTATTTTACGCGTATTTAGAGCTTTTTTACACCTGAGTAACACAGCACGCGGTAAAAGGGTCTCTTTGTATCGGCGTTTGCACAGCTGCACAAATTTCTTGATGCAACCCAATAATTCAAATTCCACAATTCGATTTTTATTTCAATTATTTATTTTTTAACAGCGGAATCAATATGCCTTCTACGTCGTCACACAATAGTGCCTCTTCATCGTTAGCCAACGCTCCCAAGTCTGAAGAATCGATTCACACGGCCAGCTGCAGCACCGGATCAAAGTAAGTTAAAAAATTTATTTAATTTAATTTAATTATTTTATCTTTTATTAGAAAGAAAACGAAGAACCATAACAACGGAAACATCTCCCATACAGCAACATCCGGGGCGTTAAATAAGGACGCGTCGAAAAAATCGTGCGAAGGTGAATCTTCGCGGAATTTAATGAATCTTAAATCGAGCATCAATCTTGAAGAATGGGTTAAAGCGCCCGAATTCATTCCGAGGGGTTATTCCAACGCGGCTACATTGAACAATTTCTCGAATTTAACCCTTGATGAGGATAAAAGCAAACGGAAGCTTTGCCCTTACGCCGAACGCGATGGGCTTTGCAAATACCCACCTGGAGAATGCACCTATTTACACGGAATGCTTTGCGAGTTGTGTAGCCGCGCCGCTTTACACCCCTATAACGAGGAACAACGTAAACAACACACCCAAGAATGCATTAAGCAACACGAACGCGACATGGAACTATCATTCGCCATCGCTCGGTCAAAAGAGAAGATCTGCGGAATTTGCTTTGAAACGATCATGCAAAAAACGGCGGTGGAGCAACGTTTCGGGATCTTACCAAATTGTAATCACTGCTTTTGTCTAACTTGTATTAGACGGTGGCGACAAGCTAAACAATTCGAAAATAAAATCATCAGGGCTTGTCCCGAGTGTCGCGTCACATCCGATTTCGTCTGTCCGAGCACGTATTGGGTCGACACGAAAGAAGAAAAAGAAAAGGTTATAGAAAATTACAAACAAGTACTATCAAAAAAAGACTGTAAATATTTCAAGAAAGGTAGCGGTAGTTGTCCGTTTGGAAATAAATGCTTCTATTTGCACGCATTAAACGATGGGTCCAAAGTTGATGTTGGACCACCACCAAGTCACAGATCTAATGAATATTCCCCAGGATTTAATTTAATTCAGGTTAGTAATTTAAATCGAAAAATAAAATTAATTATAATCAATCATAATTAATATTTAATCGTTTTCGAATTAAAACAAAATTTTAGGAGGAATAGTGATTACAACAGGAAATCATCCTACATAATCAAAACGAAATCGTCTTTGAAATTTAGATTGTACATCCTCATTTTTTAAAAATATATATTAAAGATTTATTTAATAATTATAATTTTTTGTTTCGATAATTTGGGGGATCCCCGCATTAATAAAACCGATTTTTTTAAAATTCCTTTATTATCATCTGCGGCGGCGAGATCGAATTACTTAAGATAACAACGAACGAATACGTTGAATTTTATATCTTGTTAAATAAAAATAAATTATATTAATCATTCTTTTAAAATTTCATCAATATAATGCGAAAAAAATCCCACATTACCTTAATCCAAAATAAAAAAAACTTAAATTACAATCGAATTTCAAAGACGTTTTCTTATTTCATACATAAATATTTTTAGTTTATTAAAAAATGATTGCGCAATTTCTACAAAATACGAATAAAAATTAGATTTACCTTGAATAAGGGTGTATCCTCTTGTTTCAAAACATAACCTCTTTTTAATTAAAACG
This sequence comes from Onthophagus sagittarius, assembly GCA_036711965.1. Taxonomy (NCBI): domain Eukaryota; kingdom Metazoa; phylum Arthropoda; class Insecta; order Coleoptera; family Scarabaeidae; genus Onthophagus; species Onthophagus sagittarius. The sequence continues at coordinate 10,409,567 of JASERS010000007.1, read as the reverse complement.
CGCAATAAACTCGCGCACCACGAGTGTTAATCAGTTTAGAGTCGGGTTTCTAATTAACAATAACACCATTAAAACTTATTTAACGCATACGTTCACGTTTTCGATGCAACGTTTAGAATAACAAAGCGAGACTAATGAAATTTGGTTCGACTTCTTAAGAAATAAGTGGGACCTAGACGATGATAATCTAGTATAGGCGACGAAGCGGTGAGCCGCCAATGTTTTTACGTCGGAGTTCGTCTTTGATTGGAAACGGAGGAATTCTCGAGAAGAATACTGTACAATTTCGGGTTTTATTTATGTCATTAATTTACTTTTTTTTTAATGAATAAGACTCGATTTATCGATTGGTACTATAATCACGTATTCGATATTATATTCCATCAATATTTGTGTACTTCCCCGAGTTATTGTTTTGAACTTTATTGTGGAAGAAAATTCACAAACAAAAAATGAATGTAGATAAGTCGGATTTTTTTATAACGTTCATTGCATATTACGCGATTTTTACTTGTTTTAAGGGGGAAGTACATTTGATGCGCTAAAATAAGCGCATTATCAAGTTTTGTTTTTTTTTAAGTTGAAATTAGTTCGAACTTTTTTGACAGTCACTACTAAAGACCGGATTAAAAGGCACAAAAAAGAAGGAAAAAGGCATGAAATTTTGGCAACAAAAGCATTAAAAGGCATAAAAATTAGAAATCGAAAAAATTGCTATACCTAATTAATAATGTATTTTAATAACATTTTCATAAAAAAATACATCGTTAAACTAAACATTCATATACAGGGTGTCTCACGTAAGTGGTTCATTAGAACTTTTTTGGGTTACAGTATTCTTAGAGGCTTGGAATTTTGGTAACATGGGTTGTTCATTCTGATCTTTAAACTTAAAATATTTTCAAGATGGCCACTATTTCCGGTCTACCGGAAGTAGACCTCAACTTCGTTATTTTAAATGGAATGCTATAGTTTTTATTACGCCATTCAATTGTACGTCGAAAAATATGTTGACTTTGATAATAGTTATTGGTACCTACCGTTTTTTTTTTTCGAGTTATTTTGATTTTAAATATTTTTTGGTAAATATCACTACACTCTTTAAAGGCCTATATCTTAGCCAATGTTCTTTCAAAAAGATTTTGCCTTGGCATGATAATTCCTTATATGCTGTCAAATAGATTGTCATGTGTTGTATCAATATATCTTATACAGGTGGTCAAAAATTGAATTACCGTTTCTCTGCATTCAAATGCGAAAAAGTCAAACATTTTAAATGGAACACCCCATATTTCTTTACCCTATCAGAAAGGGAATTTAATTCTCTGCAAATTATCTATAAACATTCCTATTCCTATTTATTATAGTTTTCTTGATATTGGGACACTTATCAAAAATATACACAAAAAAGTAGAAACCGTTTGCGTTTTTGTTAGTTGGCCATGATATTTTGACAGATTATCGTTTAATGTATTTAAATTATTATTGGTATTATTTCTACAATGAACTACAATCGAATAAACTAGCTTGCAAACTTTTATTTGCCAAAAATAACGAACAGAAGAACGAATAAATGAAACAATGAAACACAACAATTTAATAACAAAAATTAAAATCAATAACATATAAAAGAAACAAAAACTTAAAATTATAAATTAAAACTGTTCAATATGATGACCATTCATCATTAAACATTTTTCAACCCTTCTCTCGACCTCTATGGTTGTGGCTCTTAGAAGTTGGTCGCCGTCAATAGTGTTTATGGCTCTCACCACTCTATCATATAACTGTTGTGGTGTGTTAACAGGTGAACTGTAGACCTGATTTTTTAAATAACCCCACAAATAAAAATCCACTGGTGTTAAGTCTGGAGATCGTGGGGGCCATTGCCATGGTCTTAATTATTTAGTTCTTGATAGATTTGCCATGATGAATGCGCTGGAGCGCCATCTAATTGATACCAACAATTGGTATACGTGTCAAGAGGCAAACTTTCACAAAAATTAGTTACAGTACCTCTTAAAATTTCTAAATAGCGTTCACTGTTGAGGTTTTCATTATAAATTTCAAAACGAAGTTTGTTTCCCATTAGTAAAACAAAAACATTAAAACTAAATTTTTGAAAATTTGCCTCTCTCACAGCGTGAGGATTTTCGATAGCCCAAATATGTAAGTTTTGTCTATTGACTATACCCTCCCTCGAAAATTTTGATTCATCCGTCCAAATAACTCGCGATAAAAATAAAGGATTTTCTTGAATTTTAATTAATATAAATTCGCAAAATTCTTGTCGTTTTACGTAATCTTCTGGTAAAAGGCTCTGCAAGATATTGTACGCATAGGGGTGCATCTTGTGTCGGCGTAATATTCGATGTAATGAGGGACCTGAGATTCCTAAACAGTTCAGTTTATTTATTAAGGATGTTTTCTTAAAAAATGTTACTTACCTAAATCGACGGAAGCGTTCCGTACCGAAGAATTTGGATAGGCAATAAAATACGACAAAACGTTTATTTCATTATCTTCATCGCTGGTAATAGAGCTGTTATGGTTTCTTGTTGTTTTGATCTTTCCAAAATTAACAAAATTCATTTCTATTTTTCGAAATTTCTTTTTTGTGATAGGCGTAAGGTTTGGATATCTCTCATTAAATGTTCGACAGGTCCTACTCAAAACTTTATTACATTCGCCATGAATATAAAACAAATTTAAAATATCGACGTCGGAATAATTTGCCATGATATTCAAAAATATTAATAGAAGTAAGTAATGCCGCAACTAAATAATGACGGTAATGACACAACTAAATAATGATAACAATAACATAAATATGAATGAAAAGTTGTCAACATTTCATAGCCTTCTAATATGAAAACCAGTGCATGCTTTCATTAATTTAGCAAAATGAAGGAAACTACAACAAATAGGCACAGAAATGTTTAAAGACAGTTTGTAGAGAATGAAATTCTTTTAATTTATTTTAATAACTGTAAGTTTTTGTTTCTTTTATATGATATTGATTTCAATTTTTGTTATTAAATTGTTGTTTTTCATTGTTTCATTTATTCGTTCTTCTGTTTGTTATTTTTGGCAAATAAAAGCTTGCAAGCTAGTTTATTCGATCGTAGTTCATTGTAGAAATAATACCAATAATAATTTAAATACATTAAACGATAAACTGTCAAAATATCATGGCCATCTAACAAAAACGCATACGGTTTCTACCTTTTTGTGTATGTTTTTGATAAATGTCCCAATATCAAGAAAACTATAATAAACAGGAATAGGAATGTTCATAGATAATTTGCAGAGAATTAAATTCCCTTTCTGATAGGGTAAAGAAATATGGGGTGTTCCATTTAAAATTTTTGACTTTTTCGCATTTGAATGCAGAGAAACGGTAATTCAATTTTTGACCAGCCTGTATAAGATACACTGATACAACACATGACAATCTATTTGACAGCATATAAGGAATTATCATGCCAAGGCAAAATCTTTTTGAAAGAACGTTGGCTAAGATATAGGCCTTTAAAGAGCATAGTGATATTTGCCAAAAAACATTTAAAATCAAAATAACTCGAAAACAAAAAGCGGTAGGTACCAATAACTATTATCAAAGTCAACATATTTTTCGACGTACAATTCAAACTATAGCATTCCATTTAAAATAGCGAAGTTGAGGTCTACTTCCGGTAGACCGGAAATAGTCGCCATCTTGAAAATATTTTAGGTTTAAAGATCAGAATGAACAACCCATGTTACCAAAATTCCAAGCCTCTAGGAATACTGTAACCCAAAAAAGTTCTAATGAACCAGTTACGTGAGACACCCTGTATAATTATTAAACTACTAATCACGAAAACAACTAATTATTAAATGCTGTTCTAAATGTTCCATTGTGAAGTTGTGTCTTCTCTCACTTAACGTATTCTTGTAAGCCGAAAAACTTTTCTCCACGTCCACACTTATAATTGGTGCATACTTGAACTTTGTAATTAATGCGGGATCCATAATAAATCCAGTAACAATTTCACCATTTAAAATTGATGCAATTTTTCGTAATGTAGCAAATCCTTCATTTTTACACAGAACGTCATTAAATTTATTCGTAATTATTTGACCAATATGTCCTGGTACGCTATACGTGCTGTCTTGAAACTTTTTAATCATTTCTACTGCAGTCACTAAAGGTAAATCCTGTTTTCAAGTGATTTTATAGATTCACTTATATAACTGTAATTGCTTTTTATAAATGCCAAATTATTTTGTAGCTCCACTTCTTTTAGGACGGCCTGGCAATCTTGTATTGCTTTACTACTTGTAGCCGGAAATTCATTTATTAATTGTTTAAAATGATCTAAGGCGTTTGTGTAGTATATAGCGGCATCTAGCCATGTTCCCCATCTTGTTAGAACTGGTTGTGGTAGTAATGGGGTATTTGGTAACCTCTCTCTAAACAATTCTACCCTTAAAGGGGCTTTAACAAATATTTGTTTACCGCTTTTTATTAATTTATTATCTTAAATTGTGACGTTCCCTCTTTCTTTTGGTTCGGTCCAGAAGGTGAGTGAGTGTCTTTGGTGCCCTCTTCTTTTCGGTAGATGTTAACGGTCTCGACCACCTTACGTTTAGAGAGGTAAGGAACTCTTTCGCCTCCTAAGTGGCTTTTAGGGGTTACAGTCGGAGAAATCAGGGTGAGGTGCAGGCGGTAATAAATTGAGACAGAAATAGGACATAAGATATTTATTAATATTTAAACGGACGATTGACACACAGGTATATAAAAATTCTATTGGGACTGGTTATGGTTGTCGGTAAAAGATTCTTTATTTATTTAAATCGGTTTCAGCCTCGATTGAAATACTATTGCGGAGCTCGGACGTTTGATTTCCTGATTTTCGGTAAAATAAATTGTCCGGAAGATACTGCAGGAAAACTCACAGCAGTACTAGGTCGGAAGTACTACGGGAAAACTCGTAGTAGCACTGGGTCGGAAAGTACTACGGGAAAACTCGCAGTAGTACGGGGTCGGAAAGTACTACGGGAAAACTCGCAGTAGTACTGGGCCGGAAAGTACTACGGGAAAACTCGCAGTAGTACGGGGTCGGAAAGTACTACGGGAAAACTCGCAGTAGTACTAAGTCGGGAAGGTAAAATCAGAAATCAAAACAAAATATCCACAATAATAAATCAAACGGTACTTACTTTAAACTTTCGGAAAACGGTTCGGAGAAATCGGTGGTAAAAATCAGTCTCGCAAGTCGCTAATACGAAGACGAAAATCAATCAGACTAATCGATCGAATCGAAAGAATGACTCTCAATGAATTGAATTCGTAAGAATGAACCAATGAATAATAATCCATAATTCTTTCTCAAAATTCGGTCGGCTATTTATACTAAAACGGGGCGAAAACTGGATTTCTCCACGTGGGGGATCGTATCGATAACAGTTATCAAAATTTAACTTTTAATGCGCGGTATTAGTTAATGAAGCAAACGGATTTCTAACGATACTGTCGGATGCGGGATACAAAATTATATAGTTTCAGTTTTTGAATGATAAAAATCGGTTAACAAACAACCGAGTAATTAACAATTAATTAAAAAACATTAACGGAAAAATTAACAATACATAACAAAAGAAACTCCTATTTACATGAAAATTTACAAAAATATTTACAACAAAATCGGTTACGGTTTACGGCTCCTACGGAATTAAACAATTTCTGGACCACGTGTTTTACGTTATGTTTCCTTAAACGGCCCTAATCACAACATAATCACAGATTAAAGATCTTCTTAAGATCGGCGGTCTTCGGGGCAAACTTCCACAAGAGATATTTTTCGTGGATGACCATCAGGAATACAGCAATTTACTTAATTATGATGCTAATTGACTTTATTACAGAATCTCGGCTAATAATGATCGGATCATCATTAAAATCATTCAGCAGTCATTCCAGATTCTTTTCTATCATTTGTAATCGGTTTTAACGTTGTAGGTTTTCTAATTCCGCATCATAAAAAATAGTCGGTGTACGGTAGTCGAACGGTACCCTGGCGGTTGTTGAAACTTCCTCGGGTCGGTCGGCTGCTCTGATAGGGTGATGTTGTTTATCGGATTTTATTTGAAAATATATTAATGTCGGTAATATTTAATTATTTAATAATATTTTTCGGTGACACGTGTTTTTCGGTATTTTAGGATTTCGGTTAATTACTCTTCTTTATTGAGTATTCGGTCAGGAGATGTTGTCGGGAGTTGTGTTAACGGTTTTAAAGTGAGAAACGGAGAAATTGAAAGTTTAATTACGGAAATTATGAAATTAATGAAAATGCGGATTGGGTTGCATAAACAGGCGGTGATAAGATATCCTTTTCGGAAATTTAGTAATCGGACGGGAACTGTAATATTTGTCGGAGTAAGATGGGAAGTATTTTCGGGTTAAATCGGGAAAAAATATGTAACTTCGTTACAAAATTAAATTAAAATTTTATCATCCGGTACCGGCTCCGGTAAGAAAAAATGCGTTAATTCGTCATGAATAAATTATTTGTTTTACTGAATTCTTTGGTACTTATTAGAAACCTTTTTGACGAATTTTCATCACTTAATACTCCAAGTATTAAATTTGCCACGTATCGTCCACATACATCGGTTGTTTCGTCTACACTTATCCAAATATAATTATTTCCAATAATATTTTTTATTTCTTGAATAACTTCTTTGTAAACTGAAGTAATATAATTTTTGGGGAGATGGCTTTCATCGGGAATATGCATTGTACAATATGTTTGTAAAAAAGTTTAGAGAAATATTTATTTGCCACTTTATGGATGTTTGCTTTTATCAAAGCTTTGCAAAGATCAAAATTGAATTTTGATTGTTCAGTGTAGCTGGATGTTCATACCACAGATTGTATAGCTGTACCTATAGTTTGTTGTTGTTTGGATTGTCTTTTAGACAGTTTTAATTTTTCCTGATGCAATGATGTTTTGACATGCTGAATTATGTAGTATTTCTTGTCACAATTAATCTGTTAACAGTAATTTAATAACGTCAGTGTTTTATAATATCTTCCATAATTATTAAACAATCAATATATTGTTCTATTAATTTTAGTGATCGAAGTACTACATTGAATCAATAGTGAATTTTATTTCTAGTGAATTTTGGGACATGCTATTCTTTATAATTTCCAATTTTTACCGTAAAAAGATTTAAATTTCGGTTTTAAATATTTAAAAATCTTTGGTATTATACATAATTTAATCATTATTTAAAAATATAACTAATATAATTAATTGTTTTTACTCGATTAACTCCATCAATACTTACGATTTTTGAACAGGCTTGGCAAAATAAACGATTGCGTTCATATTTCAATTCCTTGTAATCTTTAATCCATTCTTCTACGGTTTGCTTTTGTTTCGGCATTGTACTACGCAAGAACTTTACACTGTCACTCGAGTAACTTTAATACAACTAAATGAATTGAAGACTCGACGCAAGTCAAACCACATACGGGGAATCCCAAAGCTTAAATTCGGATCGATGAAAAACGCGGATCTTACGTCAGACGGCATAACGAGGAAATGTACAGAGGCGCAGCGAAATATTTTTTCATAATTCAACCAATTTTTGGGGAAAAGACGCCAAAAAGTTGGAAAAAGGCTTTAAATAGGCATAAAAAAAATAATAGCCATGAAAATTCAAAAAAGGCATAACAAACCTGGTCTTATTTCACTTATTTTTAACTGATTCGTAAAGATATTTAAACATATTTGTAAAGCCTTTAATTTTGAGCATAAGCATATTTTCTATAAATCCGGTCTTTAATGATAAGATCATACTTTTATACAAAATAATTCATAACATTTATAATTCATCTTCGCTTACTGATTAATTTTCACGTCCCGCCCAGATCACTTCATTTTGATACCTTTCGGAATTCGCCGTTACTGACTTTTCATCGATTTATTTGCGCACGCTTTTTAATTTCATTTAAAACAGATATCCTCGCTTCCCTTGGGAATATATCATATACTGAATCAAGAATATGAAATGTTCTTGGTCTATATCACACGTTGATTATTAGGTATATTGATTTTTTGTGACATTCAATTAATATTCTTAATTTGAGGATTTTTTGTATCCTTGTTTGTGTTTCTTATTGTATTTTTTAGTGACAAATAAAGTAAATAAATAATTAAATTTATGCATGTCGAATCTCTAGGTGATGAGTTCTTGATTTTGAGTCATTATATTAAAATATCGTTGTGATTGCGTAACGTTGGTCTTAAATAAGCGTTAAATCCATAAGTTAAAAAAAAATATTTTATATCAAATACGCAAAGTATTAACATAAAAATATAATTAAATACATTTTATAAATATTGTACGTGATTAAGAAATATTTTCGGCCGGCTTCAATGACATCAGCCGTCTTAATAATCTTAAAATCTTAAAATGATCTCGTTTACTTTTTATATCAAGAACAATATTTTGGGCGGCCGACGTCTCTGAAATCGGTTGATATTATTTTGTTATACTATGAATATTACTTATGATGAAATAATCTCGGTCAACTCCGATACCGTCGGCCGCCCCAAATATTGCTTTTGATATAAGAAGTATATCGGCCGACTTCGGAGACGTCGGTCGCTCTAAATATTAGACTATAATTAATTATAATAAGAGTCTAATTCTTAATTATGAACAATATTTAGGGCGGCCGACGTCTTCGAAGTTAGCCAAGATTATTTCTTATATTATGAATATTATTTAGGTTGATATAATCTCGTTCGACTTCCAAGGTGTCGACCGCCCCAAATATTGCAGGTTAGTTTTTGAGGGGCGCAGACGACGGACGTTCGGAAACAAGAACGCGGAGTTTATTTTCTATTAAGCCCGACCCGATATACGTAAAAAACATCAAATATTTCGTCTTCTAGAGGTGTTTATGTACATTCCGTACGAAAAATACGAATAATTTTTTGTAGCAAAGAAATTAAAGATAGATGAGGAGATTTACATTTTGGATATTAAGGTTTATTTAATTCTATGTAAGGTAAAAATCAATTGCAAATACAGCAAACTAATTACATCATTGTATTATTCGCATAATATTCAGGTGATTCAGAGTAACCGTGCAAGTAATTTCATTTGAAACCAGAGGTTTCTACAAACTCGAAATAAAAAATGTAATAATTAAAGTCTAACAAATGGACCCCTCTCACATCGATCATGACCTATACAATCTATTATAACTTGAACTTTTCAAATTTATGGCAAATTGAAGTCCTCGATAAACACTAAGTGTTCCTGCAAGGTCTTGTTTCTTTGTGCCACCAACCCTTTCCGAATATTTCGTGTCTTAGACGGCCTGTAAGCTCTGATCCGTCGTTACAAAGTCGACCAATTTGATGCTAAGCTTAGTCAGTGTGGAAGAGATAGTATTTAGGGGTGTATATTTCTGGGATAGAGTTAATTTTCGCCAGCTTCGTTCCAACTTTTGATCGACGATCGGTTGTTTAACGGATAGTGCTTAAATTATCTGTTTTTCTCAAAAATTAATCATTTTTGGAAAATTTTGAGAGGCAAAAATTTTTCTAATGTATTTATCATCTGCATAAAAAAATAGCAACAATGTGAAGGGGGTGGCCACCTTTAGTAGTTTAGAAGGGTAGGTTGAAAATACAAATAGGGTCAAAATGTGCCCTATTATGAGTTAAACACTCCCCAAATGTCATTTTCCTAGAGCTAATAGTTTTTGAGAAATAAAAGTAAAACAAAAATTTTCCGACGAAAATTTTTTGGAGGGCTGTAGCTCTTCAGGAAATACCAAGGCGCCCATGGCTCATATATCAAAGTATCCAAAGTTTATTGCAGTCATTCGGCTATAAGTTGGTATCTAAAACTTTACAAAAACTTTCGGTGAATAATTTTAACCACATTTTGAAAGTGATAACAATTCATGTAAAAAATTGGTGAGAGGCATAAAATGGCAAAGATACATTAAAAAATTTTAAGACATTTAGACAATCTTTTATTAAATGAAATTAAAAATGGATTTAACTAAATCTACATTTGAAAATATTGTGTTCAACGTGTGTGTAGTTGTGACGTTTTAGTTCCATTTTCAATTTGTTTATAGCATGAGTTGGTTAAACACACCTTAATTTTTTGCATTTATTACGGAAACGGTGATATTTATCAACATTAACTAAAAATAATGAAAGTTTCTAAAATAAATTATCTATCAAAATTCTGAAAAAAAAATCGGAGCAAACAAATTTTAGAAACACTTGTATCACATTGTTCTGGCAGACAAATTCAACTCATAAATTGTCTTGTGATTTTACTTGATATTTGTTTAAACGGTGTTAAATTTCAAAGCTTTATCATAAACAGTGTTTGAAATATTTAAAAATATTTCCGAGACTTTTCTAACATTGATGGCCTGTATCTTTGCGAGTTTAGGTCTTTGACCAATTTTTTTACGTAAATTATCATTATATTCACTCTAGTATATATGATTAAAATTATTTCCCAAGACACCGGAACATCCTATATAGCAGTGGTGTTCAAACATTTTGGCTGCATGACCTCAAATAGTATTATATCAAGAAGATGTTATTTTTTTTTGTTTCATACATAGCCAATATATTATGTTAAAACAAGTACTTACAATAAACAGAATATCAACTCTGCAATTAACAAATATTAGGTTCAAAATCAATATTTAACGATTTATAACTATTAAAATTATAATATGGGCGTACACGTAGGAAATCAATCAAAAATCAATACAAAAGCAAAATATTTAATGAGATCTGTGAGCCTGTTATTTACAAGTGCTGATATATCTGGCTCTCTTTTGCTCAATTTGAGTCTGAAAGGTGGCTCTATTGCTAATTTGTTTCGGTATTTCGATTTTAGGTAGAGAATTTGGGAAAATCCCAACTCGCACATATAAGATGACGCAAATGGTAATAATACCTTCAGAGCTTCATCAGACACTTCTGGATATTCATTTCGAACTTTAAGCCAAAAATTGCTCAATTCAAGTTTTTTGAAAATTAATTTTAATTCGCCATCAGACGATAACTCAATTAGTTTTGTACTAAAATGAAATGACACATTTTTGGGTAATTTACATTGAAAGGGATTTCGAATCCATTCCAAGTAAGAAAAATCTCCCGGAAAATAAATACTAAATTGACATTTTAAATCAGTCAAGTGAGATGTTATATTTAACAATCGATTGAATAACTTTGAACTTGTTTTCTATAACAAAACATTCTAATGTTGGAAATGCTGCAAAATTATTCTCCTTGCAGTATGAGCACCACAAATTTATTTTTTTATAAAGGCTTTAATTTTATCATTGGCCACTAATATATTTAATTGTTCACCTTGAAAACTTAAATTCAACTCGTTTAATTTGAGAAAAATGTCACTTAAAAGTAAGCTAACCTACATAGCCATTCTTCATCGGTTTAAAAATTTATAAATTTTTTATTTTATCATTTAAAAACACAAAGACCTCTTCTTTAAGTTCAAATAGTCTCGTTAGAACCCTACCCCTCGTAAACCAACGAACCTCTGTATGTAAAAGAAGGTGGAGGACGCGCCTTTATAAAATTTATTATTTTAACTCCAATATCTAAGACAGACATTAAGTTCGGCGGCATGTTTTTCGATACAAGTGCTTCTCTATGAATCATACAGTGAACCCATGTTACATTGGGTGAAATTTCTTTAATTCGGGCTAGAAGTCCACTGTGTTTGCCAACCATGGCACGAGCTCCATCACTGCACACACCTAAATAATTTTCCCAAGAAATATTGTTTCCCGTGATATAAGAGTTTACCAATTTAAAAATTTCTTCATCCGTAGCTCAAAGTCGTCAACTACTTCATTTTTGTATTCATATTTTGCAAAACAAATTAGTTGTGAAGCATTCTGGCAATCCGTAGATTCATCCAATTGAAGACTAAAAAATTTACTTTTTTGAATTCTCATTATAATTTCGTTTTCCACATTTTCTGCCATTTCAAATATTCTGTGGCTAACTGTTGTATCCAAGAGTGGTATTTGAGATATTTGTTGCTTTTCGCCAAAAATAATGGCTGTTATATCTTGGGCTGCTGGAGCAATTAATTCTTCAGCAATTGTGTACGGTTTGCCAGATTTTGCTACTCGATATGATGCCTCCAATGCTAAATGTCGGTAAAAGTAGTCAAAAAATTTTGTTTACGTTTCAAATGACCGACTTTTTTCTGAAAAAATTCAATGCAACTTATGAATTTTGGGTGTTTGTATTTGGTTTCAGTGACTCGTTTGACATTACACATTACACATCTAGCCCTTGGTTCATCATCTTCAGTACATACAAAACCATATTCTATAAACTCATCATCGACCTTACGAAATGTTGTTTGTTTTTACTTCTTTATTTGTCGACGCTAAGGAAATAGAAGCATCAGCACGTATTTGGTCCGTGTCGGAAAATAAATCAACCGAAATCGAAGCACTCGATATTTGTTCCTCCACTGTCTGTTTTATCAATTATTTTACCCGTTATTAGCCACTTATCCATGATTTTGAAATATGTATGTTAAGTTGTCCATTTATTACAAGTATTAACCCTCCGTCTGTCGGGTGTGGTCTACGAGTCCACGACAAAATGATTATGTGAAATATTTTTTAAATTATTTTGCTCAAAACTTCTACGATCACAGTACCTTTCAAGTATCTGAATATCAACCGTTTTCGCTATAAAAAACTGTTTTTCAAAATTCCAAATAGTCGCTACATAATATTTTGTCCTGACAGACCCTTCCCGATCAAATGTGTAACAATATTCGCAGATGTAATCTGTAAGAATCGTATTCCAGTTGGAACTCTATCCATTCTTTTTGTGTTTGTAGGGGTATTACCGAGTTATAAAACTATACCACAGAATAACCAGAAAGGACAAAACCGACGGTGCCTTTGATGTTTCACCAGCTATTTTGTTTGACCTTCGGCCATAGCGTTGGCGTGTAGGCGCCAATTTTAAACGTAAAGTACTCCTCTATTGTAGGAGAGTGTCCACTAAAGTGGTTTTGAAATTTACTTTTACTAAATTCTATTGAAGATATAATTATGGTTATTGTTATGAAAATTTAATACATTATATAAAATTCATTTAGTACAGTATATTCTTAATTAAAAATTTTTATTTTATAAATTATTTACAATTTAAAATTTTGCACTAGGTGCTTTTTTCATATTCGGGTTGTGAAACGTTATGGTATAAAATAATCTTAATCTGTTAAATTAGCTTAATAAATTAATTAAAATAGTAACTCCTAAAAAACTATTATTAAAAAAATTGAAAAATAAACTACGCTAAAAGATAAAAAACCAATACTACTTTAAAATATTAGAAAAAATAGAATAATATACCAAATAACTAGGGTATAACTCGAAGAAAAACTTTCGCAATCTAATAATTTCAACAAACGTACGTGGTAACAGGGATGTAAATAAACTCCAACGATATGGCGGACCAGCACATGCGCATAAAAATGAGTTTTGGCGGGAGAGCCTCTTTGTCCTTTCTAGTTATTCTGTGACTATACCTCGGAGTGATCGCAATATAGTTCGGTAGTTCCCTTAATAATTACTATATATACGGTTACCGCATCGTTGACACGCCAGTTTACTATTGAACCCCATTTTGAGGCGATGTGTTATGTGTTCTTTATTTTACAAATATAAAGAATAGAAAAGTGCATAAAAAATTATTTATAACTAATATCAAATATCTAGTTAGCAATCTACAAATAGCATACTTACAAATAGGTAAGTAGTATCACACAATTTTCTGATATGATTTGATAAAATAATAAATGATTTATTATTTGATAACATTGTGATATGGATCCTTATGAAAAGGAGAGAGAAAGATTACAGAAACTGTATGAAGAAGTTAGCACGGGCAGTGAAATAGAAGAGTCTGACGATAGTTCGATATCAGATCCAGATTTTGTAAGTATCAGTGATCATGATACAGAAACCGAGCAGGAAAACGTAAATGAAGATGCAGATATTATGCATCAGGATGACGGCGAGGATGATGAAGATGAACAACCCGTGATTCGTGATAGATGCTCGTATTTTTTGGTAAAGATGGAACTAAATGGAAAAAGGCTACCTAGAAATATTAGAACTCGCAACGAAAACAGTGTCTCACAGGCTGGGGGTCATCGGTGAAGCGCGTGACGCATTATCTCCCATTCAATGCTGGATGTACATGTTTGGAAACTGCATTGATATTGTAGTTGAAAACACTAATTTATTTATTGATAAAATTTCTGTTAAATACCAAGATAAGACTGAGTGTAGACCTACCGACTCTGTAGAAATCCAAGCGCTGATGGGTTTGCTTTATTTAGCTGGGCTCCATCATGGATCAAGGACACATCTAGCAGAGTATTGGTCATCAGACGGTATGGGATATGAGATATTTCCTGCTACAATGGCAAAACGGAGGTTCGTCTTCTTACTACTCTATACCACAACTAGAGGTCAAAGAAAAGAAATGGACAAACTAGCAGCAGTTCGTACTATTGTTGACAAGTTCAACGATAATTGTAAGAAAACTTATTCTGTGGGCGAGTATGTAACATTAGATGAAATGCTGCTTGCCTTTAGGGATAGGTGCAGTTTCCGAATGTACATTCCCAGTAAACCAAACAAATACGGATTGAAAGGCTTCGCCGTTGTTGATGCCAAAACATTTCTCACTTCACACATAGAAATTTACGCTGGTGTTCAACCCAATGGTCCATATAAAACTGACAACTCTACCGCTGCAGTAACTGAAAGAATGTGTTCACATTTATTAGGATCAGGAAGAAATGTTACAATAGATCGTTGGTTCACAGGATATTCAATTGTAAAGAAACTGCTAAGAGGGTACCGCCTTACTGTGGTTGGTACAATTAGAGCCAATAGAAGAGAACTACCTCTTGAAATAACACAAGTTAAAAACAGGAAAGTATATTCTTCGTTATTCGCATTTAGTAATGATATGACTGCAGTTTCATATATACCCAAAAAAGGAAAGAATGTGCTTGTAGTTTCAACAATGCTTCATCATATCGATGAAGCTACCGGTGATCGGAAAAAGCCCGAAATAATTACTTTCTATAATAACACAAAAAGTGGAGTAGATGTTGTTGATCGAATGATCACATCATACCATGTTGCAAGAAACACAGCGTTGGCCAATGGTAATTTTCTATAACCTCCTCAATATAGCAGCAATTAACGCTTTTGTTATCTACAAAGGCAACATACCAGACGGTGAATTTGCTAAAACTCGCAGACTATTTCAAAAAAATCTTGGTATGGGGTTAGTGAAAAATAACATGCAAAGAAGAGCCGTTGATAAGCACTTGACCAAAAGTGTGCGTACTTCTGCCTTGAGGCTCTCAGGTATTGAAGAGGAGATTATTCCAAAGCCACAACCAGGGAAAAGAGGAAACTATAAATATTGCAAAAGACGAAAAACTACCCCATAGAAAAAATCGATACCGGTTTCATTGGTGGCGAAATTTAATTTTTTATAAGGTGGAGAATTTTTTTTCAAATTTTTCTTCCCACTCGTATAGTTATTATCACAGGTGTTATGAAAAAATGTACCCGATTTCGGCCGATCTACAAAGAACCTCGACTTTGCGATTTTTTTACTCGGAAACGGTTCGTCGAAAAAATTCTATACTTCGACCACACATTGCGCAAAGTGTGCTAAACATAACAATATAGTTATTTTTTGATTATTGCTACCCATTTTTAAATAAAATTACATTATATGAAGTAGTGATATCTCGATAACGCGTTATCGTATGGGATTGTCGCAAACATCATTATTAAATCATCATTATTATACAACAAGTGTTCAATGCGATTTTATAATCAGAGTTAAATCAATCCACGAAATTATTTCCACGGGTGTGGGAAGTCAATAGAAACTCGCAGACTGTTTCAAAAAAATCTTGGTATGGGGTTAGTCAAAAATAACATGCAAAGAAGAGCCGTTGATAAGCACTTGACCAAAAGTGTGCGTACTTCTGCCTTGAGGCTCTCAGGTATTGAAGAGGAGATTATTCCAAAGCCACAACCAGGGAAAAGAGGAAACTGTAAATATTGCAAAAGACGAAAAACTCGTTATTTTTGCAAAATTTGTAAATGTTGGTTGTGCATGGAGCACATAACAGCGTGCATAACAACGATTGTTTGGGAAATATGGAGACCACAGTATGAAGCCCTCCAGTTTGTGCATAGAATATTATTCTTTAGTTAAGACATTTTTTTTATAACACTTTATACATTTTTAAATAAATATTATTATAGATCGATTTTCTTTTCCTTTATTTAGGCGTTGTTTCCAAATTTTGAAGAATATGTGATTAAATTGTAAGCATTTTCTTTAAATCAAATTAACATAAAACGTGAGTTTGGAATTGGCCCTGTATTAGGCTATTATATAGTACAAGCATCATATAAAACATTTTTATGAGAAATTAGCACTGGAGAACACGTTGGCGGCCTTTAGAGTTTTTTCTATTTTGGACTCCACAGACCATACCCGATTGAAAGTGTTAAGAAAGCGCGCCCGACAGACGGAGGGTTAATTGTAAGTTAAACATGAAATTTTATTTCTAAATAACAACGACACTCGCAAATGCACCACGCTGAACTTGTTTGCCAAGTCATGTGATTCCCCGAGAACGAAGTACGCGACATGGTTATTAATAAAAAATATGAAATAGCATAAAATGTTCGTACTTATTAAATTAAAGGAATAAAAAGGATTAAATTTGACTAAATTTACAACAAATTACTGATTATTAATTAATTGTCAATAAATTATTAATAACAGTTATCTGACTTTTCCCACACAGTTCGTTCAAAATTTATTAATTTTAAAATTACAATAATTTATCAAAAATTTGAAATTACACGTTTCAGAAACTTATATTTTTTCCCAAATAAGTTGGAAATGATGTAAATAAGATGCATTCTACTAAATTTATTTGGAATTATTTCATCCACCTTGCGACCCCGAGAAAACTTTTCGCAACCCACAGTTTGAATACCACTGCTATATCTACAAATTCAAATATATAGTTAAGTTAAATATAATTCAGAATACAATTTTAGAGATGATTATTTCCCTACCGCATTAAAAGAAGTTGTAGATAAAACAAGAAACCGTTGTTTTATCGGCGTCACTTAGTCGGCAAAAGGCGGGAATGTTACGTGGGAATCTTGACCGAAAATATTTGTATTACTAAAATTCAAAAAGGCCGAAGAATTTCATTTGGAAAATATTACTATTTTCAAGTATACTGTCACGCAAGCTAAAAAGAAATGACAAAATTATGTAATGTAGAAAAGAAAATGATTTTCTTTGGAAAATTAAAAAAAAATCCACCATGGGTTATGCAGAATTGTTCGGAGAAACTATTTGCAAAATTTCATTCAATTATTTTAATAAATAATGTATGTTTATTTCAAGGGTTAATAATAATATTAATATTATTATGAAATCGGTTATTAAATCTCAGTAAGAAGAAAAAAAAAATAAAAAGTGTAGTTTTAAAAATGTAATTATACGTATCTACGTACTATAGAAATGTATGAGATATTGAAATAAATGTATATGATTCGTCTTGAATTATTTCGTTCTCATCTTTTTAATGAAAAAATGAACAAGATCTGGAATTCTTTACATAATTTTGATTCTCTATGTGATATTCAATATCAGATATGGGATGTTTCAATTAAAATTTTCAACTTTTTTGCAAATGAATACGGTAAAATTGTAGTTCCATTTTTGAACATTCAGTATTTATATAGAGTGATAATGTGATAATGTATATCTTATGACTGACTGATGATGTGGTAGAGTGGAAGTAGTTTCGTTTGCCTCATAGCGTCAAGAGAAAATCTTGATCCATCTGCTTTAAAATATTTATTTCTTTCCAATATATTTTTTTATAAAATTCCCGCAACAATGAGTATACGCAATATACATTTCATTCATGTACTGTTATACACATTTTATTCGGATATCATCGTGCATCAAAACAATGCCAAAAACTGCAAACAAAAATTCAAACAACAGATTCAAGTATGTAGAAACAATAGTACTAATTGAAATATTTAGCAATAAACTGAAAAAAATTGTCTACCGTTTTGTATGGCTGCCATGAAAAATAATTTTGCAACAAAAACGCAGGTTGACAGGTAAAGTTTTTGTCCACCAATCGGTTTTATGGTATACGGGCGTATTTTATTTAAATTCGCCCACAAACAAAAATCAAATAATTGCAACACTGGAACTTAGACAATCTTTAATAAATAATCCGTGAAAAAATTTTATACGGAACTATTTTTAAGTTCAAGGAGTAGCTTTTGAGATATTTTATTTTGTCAGGTTAAATAGAACACTTCGTATAAACCATTATTATTATTACAGTGCACTCCGGTTAATGTGTCATCAGCCAATTACACGATTGCCACAAATATCTGATTGTAAAAATGCAATATTTCCTCAACTCTGCGACAAATTGTATCACACGACGACGATTTCAATAAATTTTTCGAAATTGCATTTCAAACTTTTTGATTACGTCCATATCGATTGATTCAATCCGATGTTTAACCAGAAATTATTAACCCTCTATCGCATAATTTATTTTATAGTTTGAAAAATTTTTTTTTTGCATTTTTTGTGATAAATGTGCATAGAAATAAGACACCTATGAGTTTTTTTTTCAAAATTTGTATTTGTAGAGAAAAAAAAATGTGTTCCCAAATGGGCACATTGTGGGCTCAAAGTACATTTTTTTTACATGGTGTGAAATGACTTGAAGCAATTAATTACTTTATTTAAACACAAATGTATTCCACATTTTTCGCACATTGTTCTGGATTTACCCTTGCAGTTAGGCTTTTTGCATCTTTCTCGGTTTTCTGTCTGTAAAGGCCAATGTCCAGTATTATCCAATATTATGTTTCTTGTTGGACGTGTTTCCAAACATTTTCTTTTAGGTGTGAAAGGAATGGGCGAGTCGATGGGCGTATTGGCGCCGCTAGTGTTAGGTCGGCCTCTCTTTTTTGCCTTTATTTTTCCCACTAGACATAGATCTTGTGCTAGTATTGTTTTGAATTCCAATAGAGAAACCTTCTCATTCTTGTTTAGTTGTTTATTGGTTCTTCTTGAAAGTAACCATGAATTTACTACCACAACGTCAAGCATGTGGCAAAATATGCGCATATACCATTTGCGGCTCTTCAATTTTATGGGATACAATCCTAATAGAGAATCCTGTAAATCTACCCCTCCCATGTGCATGTTGTAGATTGAAACAATGTCGGGACGATCAATTTCTTTCTTGCAGTTCTCCGACTTGAAAAAACGCTTTACTTTGGTAAGTGGAAATGTACCAGAGAATGTAGAAACTAATGTAACTAATCGATTATCATACCACTGCACAACATGAACATCTACTCCAGCAACATTTGCAGTTTTCTCAATGTGTGAGCCTCGTCCCTTTTTTTTCATTTCTTTTTCACTAACCATTTTTAGGCCCTTCAGCCGATTAGATCTTATTGTTGCCACACTTTGTATGCCTAATTTTCCCAGATAGGATAACAAATTTATACCAGAAAAATAATTGTCATAGTAAACCTTATGATTTTTGTCTCTCGGAATTGGTCTACATAAACGGACGATGATATTGCTGGCAGCTCCAAGATTTGGTTCCCCTGGCAATAGATTTTTGTCAGCTTTACTATTGCAAAGCTCAAAATTTGTACTGAAGCCACTTACTCCTGATAAGACATACATTTTGTAACCTCATTTGTGTGGCTTTTTGGGATTATATGTCTTTAAAGATGTTCTTCCCTTGAAGTTAAAGAATTTGAATAGACTATATGCACTTTGTAATTATAAAATATATTCTGGAAGATCGCATTCTCCAAAAAACTTATTACCCTGTGGATCTCTATTAGTTTTTGAAGATTTCCAAGTAACATTTTCAACATTTGAAAAGAAAAATCTCGTATTTGGGGGAAGATCAAATAACTGCGTCAAAGGTATGTCGTCTGGGTCCTCAATATCCTGGGATTCAATCTCGTCATCATCTAAGCCGTGAGGAACCTGTACTTCCACTGCAGAGAAAAATATGCATATGAACATCAAGACCAAACTATTTTTACTGGCATAAAATTTACCTTCATCATCATCTGATAGCTCAGAATCCTCGCTATCTGAAGGAATATCTCGAATTGCATCAACTTGAACTTTTTTTCTTCCATAAAAAGCGCTTGGTCTAATTGTTGGAAAATCGCCCGGAAAATCCATTGTGGATCGTCTGTGTGTAGAAATAAGAAATAATTGCACACTTTAACTTTTTGAGCATAATGTTCCCAAATGGGAACAAACAAGTTATGACCTGCTGCAAAAAAAAGGAACGAACGAAATATATCGAATTATGCATTATTCTACTCCTAACACTTGAAACTAAGTATAAAAAATACATACTTACCAGAAAATAACCCTAGAAATTAGATTTGATCTTCTAAAATCAATCAAAATGATCAAGTGGCCATTGATTCGACGCGAATTGTATATAAATGCAACACACCAACACAAACACCACCTCTCGGACAAAAAATTTACGAAAGGTAGAAAACTATACTAGATATTCATAATGTATCTATCAGTTTCGCCGCTTAATACAACATATGGCCACTTTATTGGCTTAGAATGTTGTGTTCCCGAAAGGGAACATTATGCAATAGAGGGTTAAGATAGAAATGTAAGATTAATTGTAAATTAGATAATGGAGATAATGATCTTTAAAATTAACCAAATTATAAAAAAATAAACCAATTAACTAGAGTGGTTTTTTTAATAATACATTAAAATGATTCGGGTCTATATAAAAAATTTACTTCTGGTGATAATTAAAATTTATTTTTCTAAACTAGTTTCGAGCCTTGCTCTTCTTCAGTAGATACCTACAAGTTTACAACATACGAAAATGAACATATTAATATAAAAATAAAATCTTACGTAATTATTAACAAATTAGAAAAATTAATTAAAATTTTTCAAAATTTACGCCAAAAGTTATTGTGTGACGTTAGGTTTTTTGTTTTTGCTTTTATTTTTGTGTTTTAGGTACGGATCTCGCAGGCAACTATAGATTGGTTTTTGGGTCGGGATAATTTGTTCATTAAGGCTTATAATATTACTGTTAATTTCAATAAACTTGTTGATTTCGTACATTTCCATTATTTTCATAAGGTTGCTTTTATTAAGTTGGTGTAGTAATTTAATATTTATTTTTTATTTATTTTTTTTACAAATTTGTGAATTTTTGATCCGTACCTAAAACACAAAAATAAAAACAAAAACAAAAAAACCTAACGTCACACAATAACTTTTGACGTAAATTTTGAAAAATTTTAATTAATTTTTGTAATTTGTTAATAATTACGTAAGATTTTACTATTTTATTTTTATATTAATATGTTCATTTTCGTATGTTGTAAACTTGTAGGTATCTACTGAAGAAGAGCAAGGCTCGAAACTAGTTTAGAAAAATAAATTTTAATTATCACCAGAAGTAAATTTTTTGTATAGACCCTAATTTAATAATTGGTGAAAAAAGGATAAGAAAAATTATTTTTATATTAAAATGATTCATTAAATATTATTTTTTTGATTCAAAAAAATTATTAATTTTTTTCTTTGTTACAGCGATTATTAATGCTGGGATACTTGCGTGATAATCTAAGCAGTGATTCGCTGGAATTCGACGATTTGCTTGGATGGGTCGACTTGGAGATGTTTTCAGATACGGACGATTCTGTATTTTCAGATTGCGATTTCACGCATGAATACTAGCTCTGGGGGCCGCTACCGCCGCCGTCATACGTGCTGCGGCTTAGCGTATACGTCGTCGTCATGTACTAGCAATAACCTGTGTATTTCTTTTGAGCCATCGCATTATTACGATACCTGTCCATCCTGGAAAAGTAGTTTAAATCCGCGTTTCGGTGCTTCTCCATGGGAATCTACGACCTGAGCAAAAAAATAATTCAAGTAATCTAGTTAAGATTAAAAACAAAAAAAACTAGGGTTAGCGTTTTTTATATCGTTTCTTTTAGCTTGTAGTTGAGATTATTCCGATATTTTTCTTTAACGTTTATGTCTGCTCTGCGAAGTAAAGCGTTTTGACGTTTGCTCTTTCGTTTCCGATTTATGTGATAGACGCTTTAAATTCTAATAATAATTAGTGTTAATCTTAATTATTATTATCAATTCATTTAATACTAACTTCTTGCGGATTGATTCAAAAAATAAAAAAAATAAAACGTTGGTAAGGAAACTGGAAAATATGAAACAAAAAAATTTAAAAAAAACTACAAAAAATAATATATATAATATACATATAATATATATTTCACGTCAGCTAAAGGTAGTTTTTAGATTATTTTGCAAATGTATCAGTGCCCTTAAACTGTGTCCGTAATGTTTATTAATTAACGTCGTTTATTTCCGCAAAAAGTGCATGGGCCAGTTTTTGGTTACTTCAACAATAATCAAGCTAAAAACACATCAACGCACGATAACCTCTCTCTAGTTTATTGAGTAAACGAAGAGGCTCCTTGGAATATTGATTAAAAATTAATTCAAATCTTAATAAGCATGTTGTTTAATTCGCAATCATTAATTAGGAGTCTGTACATAGCCTCGCGGAAAAGATTCATACAATCTGACTTGATTTGTAAATAAATATAACCGGCCGAATTCTGCATTTTTCTCGAATCGTTTTTTAAATATTATTAATTATTTTTTTGGGAGCCCAAATGAACATACTCCTGCGCCCGTGCCAACCTTGCAAAATTTTCTATCTGTGTTTATATCTGTGAGTTCTTGCAAATGTTTTACCTCCGATTAATACTGTACTATAGTTATACTTCTGTTGGGATTTATTGTTTATACGTTATATGATATACAGCTAATAAATTGTTTTGGTCTATCTATTTGATTGTTTTTATTTTTATGCTAATTAAGCTAATTATGGCAACTTACATGTAAAGTTTTGTAAAGAATACTTGATTATTACTAATTTTATTAGTAATATTATTTTTACGGTGCCAAATTTTCGATATTTTAATTACACGAGTCAAAATTACGAGTTGCAAAATGCTGCACAAGCTCGCAAAATTACATTAAAAGAATTTTAAGAAAAATCACGATTTAGCAGCATTTATTAAATTATGAGCTTGTAGGTTCTTTGTAAATGTTCTAAAGACCTTATACAGTGCACGCCGCTTATTGTGATCACAACGGGACTCGGGGTTTATGATAACAATAACCGATTGATAATAATAGCCGCAAAAACAAAACTTTATTTTAATTAAAAATATGTACATATACACTTAGCAGCAGAAGTCTGCGTACAAAAAACTTCTAACACTTTAACTGAAAAAATAAGAGTCATGATCTAATGTGATAAACTTCAATTTTTTTTTATTTTGTGTATTAACTACATATAATTCTATTAACAAAATATGCATCAATAAAACAGAAATATTAGTTACAAAAAAAATTAAAATTAAAAATTCTCCAAATAATGCGTATGCAAAAATCTGCGTACAAATAAAGACGCCTTCTCCAAAATATACTTATTTACTTAAATACGTAGTTGGCGATGTACGCTTTCCGATTTAAATAAAAGATAATCGGTGTCACTTATATTAGCAGAGGCTTAGAAGCTAAAAGTTAGAATGGACACGAAAGGAAAGGAAATTGAATTGGGAGAGAGAAAAATTATTGTAAAGTTATGGAAAGAGGGAAAATCTTTTCGAAAAATAGGAGAAACTGTCGGCAGGTCACACTCTTCCATTCAAAGAGTATTTAATAATTATAAGACACTGAAGATTACCTCTCACGTCCGCGATCTGGTAGACCACCCCTTTTAACAAACCGAGAGAAGCGAAAAATTGTACAGCAGGTTAGAAAAGAACCTAGGCTGACGGCAAAAAAAATAGTAGAAAATGTACAAGAACAATTTCATAAAACTATCAGCAAAGATACGGTGAGAAGGACATTTAAAAAAGCTAACTATCACAGTCGAAAAAAGCCATTTGTGTCAGAGGTCAATCGTCAGAAGCGGATCGCCTTTGCAAAAAAACTCTTAGACAAGCCCATTGAATTCTGGGAGAAAGTTCTCTTTACAGATGAGAGCAAATTTTGCATTTTCGGCAAGGGTAAACAACTTGTATGGAGAAAACCTAATACTGCCCTTAATCCCGAAAATTTGAAAGCGACTGTAAAACACGGAGGTGGTGGAGTTATGGTTTGGGGGTGTATGTGCACCAAAGGGGTGGGAAGGTTGGTTTTCATAACATCGACAATGGACCATAAAATGTATATAGACATTTTAAAAGAAAATTTGAAGCCTAGCATCGAAAACTCGAATACTTTTTTCAACAAGATAATGACCCCAAACATTGCGCCCACAACACTAAGCTTTGGCTACTATACAATACCCCAAAGCAACTTAAAACACCTCCACAATCGCCGGACTTGAATCCCATCGAACACCTCTGGGATTTACTGGAACGCAGGATTCGGCAACACAACATAACGTCGAAGGAAACGTTAAAAAATGTTATGGTTGAGGAATGGGCCAAAATCAGTTCGGACGAAACGAAGAAATTAGTGCACTCCATGCTTAAACGTTTAAGGGAGGTCATTAAACCGAAAGTAAAAGTTATCCGACCTCATATTAATATAGAAACAAAGATCTCATTTATGAATTTTTTATAAATACTATCCTGACTTGTACGCAAATTTTTCATACCCGTTATTTGTAGAATTTTTAGTTTTGATTTTTTCTGTAACTACTGTTTCTGTTTTGTTGAAGCATATTTTGTTAATAGAATTATATGTAGTTAATACACAAAATAAAAAAAAATCAAGTTTATCACATTAGATTATGACTCTTATTTTTTCAATTAAAGTATTACAAGTTTTTTGTACGCAGACTTCTGCTGCTGAGTGTATAACGTAACATAAACTCTTAAAAAATGTTACTACATAAAATATGTATTCCATTTAAATTTGAAACAAAATAAAAAACAAATTCATATTAAAAAACTCATCTAGCGTTGTTTGTCTCTGATTTTCGCGGAGCAAGTTATTAACAAAAATTTCATAGTCGTAATGCGTGCTGCACACCACGTCGCAAAACTTCCAGCGCTTTTCTCATTTCGCTCATTGTTGGGGGTTGCACTGTTTGTATGTCTACTTCTTCCTCTGGCTCTTGATTTTCAATTGATGACGTTGTTACACTTTTGCACATTACACTTTCGCAAATCTCTTCTTCTGTTACGTTCTGTGCAACATTTAACTCGTTATCTATTGCCATCCACTCCTCGAACTCACTTGTCATCATGTCGGGTGGCTGAATGTTTAGGTGTTCAGGTTCTATGTCATCTTTTGAAAATCTACCATGTTTGAAACAATTCTTTATTGTTATTTTGGAAGCTTGGCTCCACGACATGGTAATAAGATGTAAAGCGTCTAATAAATTTGTTTTCTTGGCTAGATCATTTGCGCTCATATTTAGGGTATCCTCCATACTTTCCAAAATTCTAGCACGCATCTCTTTCCGGTAATACGCTTTCATGGACCTTATAATGCCTTGATCACACGGTTGTATTATCGAAGTAGTATTGGCCGGTAAAAAAATAACTTTTATATTTTTTAATTGACAATTTACACAGTGTGCAGCGCAATTGTCCACGAGAAGAGCAATTTTGCGATTTACTCTCCTATCCCATTTTAAGAGCCAGTCATTAAAAATTAAGGATGTCAACCAGGCATTTGTATTTGAATAATAATCAACAGGTAGATTTTTGACACTCTTAAAACAACGTGGATTCTTACTTTTGCCGATTACTAAAAGCTGTTCTTTGTCACCCGACATATTTGCACAACACAAAATTGTTATACGTTCTTTCTATGTCTTACAACCCTTTGCATTGTCTTTTTTAAACATGTATGTATGATCGGGGAGAGCGCGATAGTAAAGCCCAGTCTCGTCTGCATTAAAAATATCATTAGGAGTAAATTCCCCAGCAATCTTGGTCCATTCATTTTCAATCCAGTGTTCTGCACTCTTAAAATCAGCATCTTTTTGCTCGCCGTGTGTCCGTTTGTATACGATGTTTTCTCTTTTTTTCCAACGGTGAAACCGTTGCAACAAAATTTTCTTTTCCCATTTTATTTGCAAGTTCTTCCGCTTTCTGTCGCATCAACGGGCCATCTTCACGTGCGTCATGTTCGCGGACATTCGCAAACCATAGTTTCAACGCAGATTCCACTTGAGCGTATTTCCCAGTTCGATTTCTTTTAGTCAGTAAATTCTCATTTTTTTTAGCAGCATCTTCTATTTCCACACGTTTTTTTTTAAATTTTACACAAAATTGGTTGTGAGATTTTTAATTGTGCTGCTGCATTTCGCTGACTCAATTTCGGCAACTGGTCATATTTTTCTAAAATGTTAATTTTTTCACTTAAACTAAGATCACGTCTCTTTTTTACGTCAGCCATTACAAAAGGTTAGAATAGAACTGAGACGTAACGTACACAGCCGAACGTCGCGTGTTCGAGTTTTCAAATGCAGAGTTTTTGGATTCACCGAATCGTCGCGTGTTCGAGTTTTCAAATGCAGAGTTTGGGGATTCACCGAATCTATGTCAACATTATTTATTTTGCTCGTAAAAATAAAATTTATTGCTCATATCGAAAACATTTTTAAGAAAGAAATGATAACATAAACCGAAATCATGATTACTATAAGGGAAAATGTTTGTTATATAATATTACACGTCCGGCCCGTTCTTCCCAAAAGTGATAACAATATCCGATTGATAACATTATCCGTGATTCTAATAAGCGACGTCCACTGTATACCAAAAATGGTGTTTGTATGATAGGTATTAAATGAATAATTTGCACAAAACTATTAATTAAAATATTGGTCGAAAGATGCCACCTATTATTTCCGTAAAACACTCTTAACTCCCCCCATCGTTCATCCTTTTTTAACCTATTATTGGATTCAAAAGATTTTTCATTTGATTAGAATTGGTTTGAGAATCCATTTTACCAGTGTCGTGAATGAAGTATATATAAAAACTTGTTTTGTACTTTTAACTGGTCTTTTATCGTATTTATCACGTGTTCGTCAACTCTATAAAAACTGTTATCCATGTTTAATTAGTTTTTTCAACGAAAGAGGAAAAGTTTTTGTAATTTGTGTGAGTGAGAAGAAACTGATTTACATGAAATATGTTAATTTCTTATTATTGACTTATCTCTGAAGATGGCGGCTAGCCGAAACTAGTTAGATATTTTATAATAAAAGACCAGTTAAAAGTACAAAAGATTTTACCCCTCACTTTAAACACGAATAACAGAAAAACTACCCCATAGAAAAAATCGAGACCGGTTTCATTGGAGCCGAAATTTAATTTTTTATAAGGTGGAGAATTTTTTTCAAATTTTTCTTCCCACTCGTATAGTAATTATCACAGGTGTAATGAAAAAATGTACCCAATTTCGGCCGATCTGCAAAAAACCTCGACTTTGCGATTTTTTTACTCGGAAACGGTTCGTCGAAAAAATTCTATACTTCGACCACACATTGCGCAAAGTGTGCTAAACATAACAATATAGTTATTTTTTAATTATTGCTACCCATTTTCAAATAAAATTACATTATATGAAGTAGTGATATCTCGATAACGCGTTATCGTATGGGATTGTCGCAAACATCATTATTAAATCATCATTATTATACAACAAGTGTTCAATGCGATTTTATAATCAGAGTTAAATCAATCCACGAAAGTATTTCCACGGGTGTGGGTAGTCAATAGAAGGTTCCGTCGAATGCCTTAATGTTTATACTTAGTGGCTGGAACAGTTAAAATACATCTTTATTAAAAAAAAATTGTTCGTAATAATATTTCAACAACACAGTAAAAATGGCAAAAAATGAAATTTTGCACGATTGTCGTAAATTTATGATATCTCAGGTAATATACATTCGACCATGATGTTCAATGCTTCGAAATTTAGAAAATTAATTGTTCTACAGGATACAATAGCTAACTTTTTATTCATATACAATTCTATTTATTACGGGGCAATTAAGTGAAAAGAAAAATACCAAAAAAATTGATTTTGTTGAGTTGTTTTAGACTGTAGCAAAATAGCAGAGTCCGATCTATGCCTTCAATAATCTCAGAATCTCCACTTTCATGTTCATATACCTACAGAAGCATACTATGCCAACAAATATACTGAACTTGAACCGTTACTGTGTTTTATAATTTACGATTTTCCACATTTTTGGGTATATCTCGAAAACTGGACGTGATAGAGAAAAACTGATGACAGTTTCAGACTTAGCATAACATTCTACGTAACAAAAAAATATCGCAGACTTTGAGGAAAAATTTGATTAAAATTTGTAAACTAGTGTTATTAAAGAACCAATTTTAGTGTATAAAGCTGAATTATAGGTGTTCTTGTTGAATAAAAATATTGAAAAGTTTGTGAATATTGGAACAAAAAAGGAATACAGCCAAGTGAGAAAAATGAACCAACCCAACATGGAAGCATTATAAAAATAAATTAGGCTGTATCAATAGGAAAAATTCCGCATGTCTTGGTAAAGAAATACAATAAAAATGATGGTGGTAGTTTGAGTTACGACATGGTGAGTGTGTTTTTTAAATAGAACACCTGTATATAAATTCACAAGAATTTTTAGATTTCTTTTGACAAGATGTTATAAAATGCCATAAGGTTTTAATGCTTTAAAACTGCAAAGTTTTCGAGATATTAAAATTTTTATTTAACCCTCGGGTTAAATAAAAATCCAGGCCCATGCCTGTCTATTCAAGAGTAATATAATATGCCATAATTCAAAAAGGCCTTAATTATAACAACTAATAATTAAATTATGAAAGTTATAATGAACAATAATAAGAAATAAAACGGAAACGGTAACAGTACTAATTTAAATGTTCAAAATGGTATCCATTACTAGTAAGATAGTGAAAAGTATTCGATTTAATCTATTAAAACCTAATGACATTTTGCAATATCTTGTAAAAATGAATCAAAAAAACCTTAAAATATTCAGGTGTTTTTTAAATATTAATAATATTTTGAAATTTTCTGAATTATGCTTGATGATTTTCATTAAAATCAATATGGCAGGGAAAATATGGAACCTCACAGATACTCCCCCCTCAAAAAACAACAAATAATGCAATGTGCAACAATGCAAAAATAAGAAATATATAATCTTTTTAACTTTAAAGTTGAAAAGTCACTAGTTTTTTAAATAATAGATTATGTGATAAATTATAAGCTTGATTTGAACTCGGTTCAAGAAGTTGTTACGGTGCAAATTTTTCGTGTTTTATGTGAATTGAATTTTGTCCTGAATTTATGTTATTTGTTTTCTCTTCTTTATGTGGGTGGGAAGTTTGCGTTACATATAATCGGGTAATGAAACGTTTGTATTTATTTAAAATCAATTTTATTAATTTGTTGTTTTTTTTATTTGATTTCAACAACGATCTCGATCCCGAAACTCCTCATCATTTTTATCCTTTTTGATAATTCTATTTCCCTTTTCTTGATTTCTTTCTTCTTTTTTGCTTCTTTTGGTCGTACTTTTTGCCTCTTTGATTTTATTTTAAAAGGCTCTGTGACTTGTGTCTCGGGTCTCTCTCTTCTGAGTAACCAATTAATACATTGGGTGGTGTGAATAAAAACGAGTAGGACAAGTAAATACTTGAACATATTAAAATGACAAGTAAACGCCCAAAATTGAAGTGAACAAAACAAGTATTTACTCTTACTAGCTAGTAAATACTTGAGAGGCTAGTATAACCCCAAAAAATGCCAATTTTGGTGTGAATAAAGGCAAGTAAATACTTTTGTAGCAATTAAATACTCGTCCATTCGCAAGTCAACCCGACCCCAGACTTGCAGTCGTACTTGTACACGAAAGATGGCTGCATTTATGAACCTGCGTGGTGTAAAACGTTATAGAAACCGGCGTAATATAAGTCCCGATCTATCTAAGGGACTATTACGGTTCGAGAGCGAAAACGTAGATTTTCTCACTTCGCACTTTCTTGATGAAAACACAGATGCAAGGGGTGGAGGATTAACTGCACGGAAAAAGATGGAAATTTTTCTGAGATACGTTAGTGATCGGTGTTGCCAACGACATGGGTGTTGAAAGAAGTACCGTCAGCAGAACATTTTCAAGTGTATTGGATAAAATAGTGCCGAAGTCTGAAGATTGGATTAAATTTCCACGCACTATTGAAGATATGGATCAGGCCAAGGCAGATTGGGCTTCAAAATTTCGCATTCCGACTGTCATTGGTGCTATAGATTGCACTCACGTGCATATTACGAAACCTTCGGAATTCGGCGACGAGTATGTGAACAGAAAAGGAAAAACAACAATAAACATTCAGATGACTTGTGACGCTAATGAAAAAATTACAAGTGTGGACGCTCAATGGCCAGGGAGTGTACATGATGGCAGGATTTGGCGAGTGAGTGGAATTCAGGAGGTGGATATGCTGGTGATGTTTGTCTCCTTGGTGATAGCGGATATGGAATTACTCCTTGGTTACTGACTCCTTTTGACGAACCAAGAAATGCTCGTGAGCGGAATTACAATTCGACCCATGCTCAGGAAAGAGTAATAATTGAACGAGTTTTTGGCCAGATGAAACGTCGTTTTCCCATACTCTCGAGCCAAGTTAGAATAGCAGACAAAAATGTTCCCAATTTAGTAATAAGTAGTACAGTGCTACACAATGTAGCAAAACATTTGAATGACGCTTGGGAAGTGGAAGACGGAATCGAAAATGGTGTGGCTGAAGAAAACATACCTCTATATAATTTAGATCGGAATGAAGTTATAAATAGACGACGTGGTCAGCAAAAACGATTAGAAATTAGTAATTATCTGATGTTGTAAGTACACATTTTTGACATGGAAATAAATTTAATCCTATTTCCTTTACTCCAATTGCAATCGCATATGTGAAAAAATAAAATAAAAAAGTAATAAAAAATATATAAAAAAACAAACGTATATTATATACTTATTTCATATAAATAATAGATACAATTTAAATTTAAATATTTTAATTAAATAATATAGATACAATTTATTTCAACACAAAAATTCTTTTAAGACATCGTCTTCTTCAACCACAACGCGTTGTTCACCGGACTCCGTTCGTCTGTGTTCTGCAGCTCTTAGGTTCAACTCCGTTATCATCAGTTGTTCACGTTCAGCCTGAAGTCTTGTTAGCTTAATTTGTTCAAGTAATTGACGTCTCTTCAGTTTCAGCTGAGAGTTTCAATTTTTTATCTTTTTTCAACTTCGTCGCATCGCTCTTACGTATGCAAGTCACTGGTGTGATGGACTGGTTTGATGCTAACATGCCAACGGGATCATCTTCGTCTTCCGTATTCTTATTCTCCTCATTGAGTTCAGGTAATGGCAACGTAGAACTTGCTCCCAATCCAACGCATAAAGCCCCAGGTATTTTGCAATAAACTGGGTTCTCGTTTGAATCGCAAATTTTTAGGAAATCTGCCTCCCATGACAATAATGTTATTGGTTTATTTTCAGTTGCGTTGACATCAGTTCGCTTTTCATATTGTTCAATTGCTTTTTTAACTGTTTAACACTGTTTGCTTCCCAACGTTTTTCGAAAACTGGTCGGCTAAACATCCCCATGCCTTCTCTTTAGCAGATGCAACTTTAGGCAACATGGATTTATTTAGCACAACATTAAAGTCTTGCAATAACGCTACCAAAATAGCTCTATTGTCACAACCGGAAGTCACACTACTTTCATCCATAGCTGCAAGAGGACAAAAACAAACGGGTACGACAACTTACTTGTGAGTAATGACGGGGAGTCAAAGTTAGTTTAGCGGTGAAAACAGAACAAGTCACAACAGGAAATGATGCGTGGTCGACGCTTTATTCACATCGGTTTACTTGGAGTTTAAATACTCGTTACACTTTACTTGTAAGTAAATACTCGTCGTACTCGTTTTTAATCACACCGCCCATTGCGGTGTAGGGTGATTTAGGCAATTTTAGGGTTTCGCCATTTTTGAGTTTTGGAAATTTTGTCGTTTCGTGAATTTGCGGATTCATCACCATCGCATTTATTTTGAAATCGTGTTCTCACGTTTCGAGTCAATTTCATTGAGCTAGGCAAGGAGCCGTACTTGCGCCATGGGATTTTGTGTTGTTATTACTTGTTTTTGTAGATAAGTCGTTACAAAGTTTTCAGATTTGAAAAAGGTTGGCGTAATGAAATTAATAAAGGAAAAATATCAATAGCATTGTTTTTGCAAAAAATTCACCTGAAAGATTTAAAGAACTATAAACCAGTTCTGCAGATGAACATTTAAGATTTTTTTAAACGAGGAAAATAGAGTTAAAAGTAGCCGTAGAAATACGTGTTTCCAACGATCTGTATAATCTTTTACAACTAGAGCAGTTTTTAAAGATCTAGAAATCTCTCTAGAATACCATTGCTTTGGGGATAATAGGTATATATATGAATTTGATTTGAACTGAAAAATTTATTAAATTCATTGAAGAGTTTCAATTTAAATTTAGTGCCTTGATCATTGGTAATAGTATGAATCTCTAAAAATAATGAGCACTAATATTTTTATATTGGAAAGAGGAAAGTTTTGTACCATCTTGTAAAGCAATCCTGTCTTTTATAGAAAACAATTTGAAAAAAAATTATGGATAATATTTAACCCGTCTTTTATGGAAAATAATAAATTAGAAAAAAATTTTTTTTTTTAATTTTACTATTTTTCACCAAAGTTTTAAATTGGAGAAAAAATTCTTTTGCTAAAATAAATTTTACTTCGTTAAGAAGTTGTTTTTGTAAAAAAAGGTGTTTAAACTCAGAGTCGCTGTCTTCAGTTATTTTTAAAGCTTCAAGATCAGGATAAGGTGAGTTAATGACATCAATATTTAAACGTGATAATAATAGTATCAGTTATTATGTTAGTTTCTCATTCAATGTATTTAGTATCAGATGTAAATTGTGAAATATAATAATATTGGAAAATTATTATATAATTTCAAACATGGCGTTCAAAAAAACCAAACAAAATTGTGTCAAATGAATTAAAATGTTCCTCTTCATTTTTGCTTGCAATTAAAATGTGTTCAATGTAGACAAAAATGAAATTTAAGCCCCGTCACTTCATTGATAAAACGTTAAAATGTCTATACAGCATTAAGTAACCCGAATGGCTTACACATAAATTCCTAAATACCAAAGGTAGATAGTGATAGTAGCTTTATAAATATCTTGTTCTACAACCAGTATCTGATGATAAGCACAAACTAGATTAATTTTAGAAAAAATCGTACAATAAACAAATAGTAACAACAAATAAGTTTGGTGGACATTTTACCTTTATAACAAAATAAATTTTCGCGGGGATGTACACACTGTGAATATTAGATTTAAGGGGAGATTATCCCCACCTATTTTTCATTCTGCTTTTTTCAAAAAGTCATTTTCCTTTCAAATTGCTAAAACAATAAATGAACTTCCACTTGAATGGACAGTATGTGCATCGTCAATAACTTTTAAAAGACGAGATGTTAAGTTATTTGTATGGGCGGCAGTGACCTTCACGTTTGTAGAAATGGCTTTACATTTACATCATTTTCGATTTTCTTTTTGTTATATGCTTGTAAAGGGGATTTTTGATTTAAACGTGTAAATTGTAAGTTAATTCTTTAGAGGCAGTTTACTACAGTCAATGCGCTTTTTGTTCATGTTTAAACTCCCTATGGTATGATGGAAGAACAACACGAGTTGAACCATACCATAAGATTGTTCTCATGTATGTTTTTTTATTTCTATTATTAATTATTGAAGTTAATTTTCTGTGTAATGTTTTTGAGAGCAATAAAGCAATTTATTATTATTATTAATAGTATCAGCTATTATGTTAGTTTCTTTTTTAATGTATTTAATATCAGATGTAAATTGTGAAATATAATAACATTGTAATTTTTTTTAAGTTTGACGTTAATACTGTACTTGACAAGTCAAGGCGTTCAAATAAAATTGTGTCAAATGAATTAAATGTTCCTCTTCATTTTTAATAATGAAATTTAAGCCTCTAGCCAGGTGATCTACCAGTATTTGATGATAAGCACGAACTAGATCAATTTTGGAAAAAATTAACAAATAATAATAACAAATAATTTTGGTGGACATTTTTTAATCAGTCACTTATATAAATCACAAAAATCGAAAATACTAATAACAAGTGAATAAGTAAATCCTTAATATTAAATGCGGAAAATATATTATAAATAAGGTGGGTATCACCAAAAAGAAAAATAATAATAATAATCAAAGGGTTAAGGCGTGTCTTGCTGGCACCTAACGGAAGGGCGCTAGCACTCCAAGTTTTAGCGCGCCGCCCCCATTTCGATCTGAATGTTTTTAGTAATCCCCACTTCACCTTAATTTTACAATCGAACGAAACGGCGTCTCATTTCTTAGCTAGTTCGTACGATAACCAATCTAAACCTTCGTACAATCCTTCTCCTTGACTCGCGCAAGTTGCTTGTATAAACCACTACACAAAAAAAAATTAAAAAATATTAATAAATTACAATGATTTCAAAAAAAAAAACAAATCTTACATGGCGGTTTCTTATTTGATTCAAATTCAATTTATCTGTGAGTTCAGCAGCCGTCATGGCGTTGGGTAAATCTTGTTTATTAGCAAATACTAATAAAACAGCATCTCTTAATTCATCTTCTTGCAACTAAAACAAAATTCAAAATAATATTAAATATATAATATGTTAATATATAATATTAATATTAAAATAAAATTCAATTAATGTACATATACAGGTGTTTCAGTTTTTTATAGCAAGACTTTAAACACATTTTATCAAATCAATAAATAAATCAAATATACACAAACATATTGATTACACACCGTATCAAATTAAATTGTTCTTTCCCCCTGAACATTTTTAAACAAAACAGGTGCTCTTCAAAATATTGATCGTTTTCAAGTTAATCCGCTCTTTATGATTGGATGTACAAGGTCTAACTTGTCTAAATTTTAAGATATAGATTTCAAATTTAGTAAGTATTAAGCAAGCCTACATGGCCAAGTGGTGATCACGTCAAATTTTTTGTTCGATTTACGAATTTTTCGCTCGATTTACGATGATGTTCGAAGTTAGAATATCATATCTTTTGAGTGTATGGTCACTAACTTAAAAAATCACCCCAAATAAAATCACTAGATTCTTTGGATATCTTAAGGATATCCTACCTATGAGATAACTTGAAGTGGTAGTACGGCCGAGTCCGTAAACTATTAGTTTAGGATTTGATAGGAACGGGCCTTAGAAGTTTAAATGGGTTTTTAAAACGGCACACAGCCATTTTTCAAACTATTTTTATTCAATCGATTTAGGCTTTTTACCACATATATAAAACTACATTTTACATGGAAGTACGTAGTGGATTTTCAATGATTTGATTTCGGAATTTATTATTAAAAGTGAATAACTTTAGTGTAAGTTAAGTGGCTAAAGCAAGTAAATATAAAGTAGGTATATTAAGTAGATTATGAAGAATTACAAAAAATAGCGAACAAAATACTCTAATACACGCTACCGGAGTTGCCACTTCTGTTTTTTTAAAAATATAAGTATAGTAAACCCATTTTATAAATATTAACATTCCCAAAAAATTACAAGAATTTTTATTGCTCGAACTGAAATGGTTAAAACAACTACTTCTTATTATTAAACATAAAAAGAATAGGGGCATAAAATCTTATTTATAAATTGTACAATTGCAGAATTTGACAAGTGTCTAGATTTGAAATATTTAAAAAATAATCAATTTCTGAAGGATTCTGAGGTCGATTGCGGCCGAGCAGCTAGATTTTAAATATCAATTAAAAATCGTCCATTTTGTAAGATTGTTGCGCCTCGCCCGCAAGCGATCTCGGCGGAAAGAGGATAAAATCGTCTTAGAAGAGTCTTTATATATTTACTAGCATATGAAAGAAAAGATTTCGCTTCATATCGCCGAGGTCGCTTGCGGGCGAGGCGCTGTATATGAAATATTAACACGAAATCGTTCATTTTGGAAGATTATAGCGCCTCGCCTGCAAGCGATCTCGGCGGAGTTAGAATAGAATCGTCTAAATAAGGTATGATTTCGCTTCAAATCGACGAGGTCGCTTGCGAGCGAGGAGCTAGATTTCAAATATCAACTGAAAATCGTCTATTTTGGAAGATTGTAGCGCCTCGTCCGCAAGCGACCTCCGCGAATTGAGAATAAAGTCGTTTTATTGGAGACTTTATATATTTATTAGGATATACAAGGAACGATTTCGCCTCAAATCGCCGAGGTCGCTTGCGAGCGAGGCACTGAGTTTGAAATTTTAACACAAAATCGTTCATTATGAAAGATTGTAGCGCCTCGCCCGCAAGCGATCTCGGCGGAGTGACAATAAAATCGTCTTAGACAAGCGTTTATATATTTAGTAGAATATGGAAGGAACAATTTCACTTCAAATCGCCAAGATCGTTTGCGGGCGAGGCTCTGTATATGAAATATTAACACGAAATCGTTCATTTTAGAGGACTGTAGCGCCTCGCCCGCAAGCGATCTCGGCGGAGTGAGTATAAAATAGTCTAAATAAGGTATGATTTCGCTTTAAATGCGAGCGAGGAGCTAGATTTGAAATATCAACTGAAAATCGTTCATTTTGGAAGGTTGTTGCGGCTCGCCCGCAAGCGACCTCGGCGGAGTGAGAATAAAATCGTCTTAGAAGAGCCTTTACACATTTACTAGAATATGAAAGAAACGACTTCGCTTCAAATCGCCGTTGACGCTTGCGGGCGAGGCGCTGTATATGAAATATTAATACGAAATCGCCCATTTTGGAAGATTATTGCGCCTTTCCCGCAAGCGACCTTGGCGGAGTGTGAATAAAATCGTCTTAGAGGAGCCTTTATATATTTACTAGAATATAAAAGGAACGATTTCGCTTCAAATCGTCGAGGACGCTTGCTGGCGAGGTGCTATATATGAAATATTAACACGAAATCGCCCATTTTGGAAGATTATTGCGCCTTTCCCGCAAGCGACCTCGGCGAAGTGAGAATAAAATTGTCTTAGAAGAGCCTTTACATATTTACTAGAATATGAAAGAAACAATTTCGCTTCAAATCGCCGAGGTTACTTGCGAGCGAGGAACTAGATTTGAAAATCGTCCATTTTGGACAATTTTCCAGATTGTAGCGTCTCACCGGCAAGCGACCTTGCCACAGTGAGAATAAAATCGTCTTATAGGAGGCTTTATATGTTTACTAAGATATACAAGAATGATTTCGCCTCAAATCTCTGAGGTCAACCAAAATTGCAATGAACCATCAGTAAAGCAGTTAACACAATCAACATAATTCCATTTCTATTACTTGTTAGTATCTATTTGAAATTATGTTATTAAAGTCGAAATAATTGGTCTTTCTTGATAATTTTGAAAAGAGGTAGATAGAAATCTTTGCATACTAAAGCATTAAATAACATCAAAGCATGCTACAAACGTTTACAAGTCGATATAACAAAAAATAACAAATAATTTTTTTATTATATAAAATACATGGTGTTAGTTGCAGTTTGAAACAACCAAACGCCACGCCACAAAGGCACTGCCCGAGTTTGAAACGAACATCTAACGCCCTCTCTACGTTAAGGTCGTAACTGTATACATTTTTGTTTTCATTTTTAGCAATATTTATGAATATTATCTAAAAGCAATAAAGATGCTAAAATAACTTTTGTAAGAAAAGCTGTGAAATTAAATGTAGAGTTAGGATCAAATATCTTAGATCTAATCTTGGAAACACATTGTAATATTTTGGTAAACTGATTCAACTCATAAATTATTCATTGATTTTACTTGATATTGCACCACATTTTAAAGCATTTTATCATGACTAGTTTTTAAGATATTTACAAAAATGTGTTTAAAATTTTGTAACTTTGATAGCCTGTAATTTTGCAATTTGAAGACTTTTAGCAATTTTTTTATATGAATCATCACCATAAGTGGTTAAAATTATTCCTGAGTCATCAAAATACTCTCAATGTATTACAAGCATTCTTATCAAATTAATAAGTTCATTCTATGTGAATAAGTGTCTGACCATCTCATACATGTTTCCTTTGAAATATTCCATACAAAAAGGGTAATGATTATGGGGGTAACAACATATTAAGGAATAAAGAAAATTAATTTAACACTGATGAACAATTTAATACAATAAAGTAAAGCATTTGTGAATTATTCAATAAAAAAAGCTCATCTTATAACAAAAAGATCAATTTTAATGCATTTTGATAAGAGTAACATTTTTGTTCAACCCTCGGATGATCCCGCAACGGCACTCAATGCCGTAAATCAATACGATCGCCCAAATATAAATATAAAAATGTATTCCCTTTGTTGCTAAATAAATTGAGGGATACAATTCTGATAAACTTGGCACAAAGTCAAAAAACTAGTTTCAAGAAAATTACTATTTTCTCCACCAATGGAACGCCAGTTCTGCAACAATTGCCTTCGTCCAAAAATGTTGATTCACCAGCAGATCCAGAACTTATTTCGCAATTCTTTGAGCAATACCTCGAAGAAAAACGCAAGAGTGTTTCGATCAGAGTAAGAACAAAGGTAGAAAAAAAGACTAAATATTGTGGCAGGAAAGAGTGTTTCTGCAGAGGGATTGCAGCAGCTGCCTTCATACACTTCAAAGGACAAAGATGTTCCTTCAACTTCAAAGGGCAGAAACACAAAACCAAAGAAGAAATTGGAACTTGAAGGTAGCGAATATAGAATCTAATATGCATCAGAGTCATCTTTAAATCTTTTAGAAGAATTGATGGACGACATTCCAGGAGATGATGTTCCACTACAAGGCTCCCACTGAATGGCCATATAGCAGTTGTATGTGACGGCGAATCTTGGCTAGGGAAAGTCAAGTCTATGGCGAATGATGGTGCATATGTCA
This sequence comes from Onthophagus sagittarius, assembly GCA_036711965.1. Classification (NCBI taxonomy): domain Eukaryota; kingdom Metazoa; phylum Arthropoda; class Insecta; order Coleoptera; family Scarabaeidae; genus Onthophagus; species Onthophagus sagittarius. The sequence continues at coordinate 10,370,231 of JASERS010000007.1, read as the reverse complement.
GCTGTATGGCACGATGTGGATTATCTTAGAAGTGGAATTTGATGATTGAAGAAAAAATTTAAGTTTTGATCGCAATAACTTGATCTAATCTAAATTAAGTTAGATTCGTCTGGTAGACTCTTTACAAACATCTGATAAAATGTTTGCAGTAGATGCTGGAATTGTCAAGTCTTCTGGAAGCATTTTAAGTCTTACAAGGATAGTATCAAGTCTTCTGGAAGTAGTATAAGTCTTCTAGAAGCAATATAAAGTCTTGTGGAAGTATTATCTAGTTTTCTAGAAGCATTTCAAGTCTTCTAAAAGCGTTTCAAGTTTTCTAGAAGCATTTCAAGTCTTTTAAAAGCGTTCCAAGTCTTGTGAAAGCAATTCAAGTCTTTTGGGAGCATTTCAAGTCTTCTGAAACTTTTTCAAGTCTTCTTGAAGTAGTATCAAGTTTCCTAAAAGCGTTTCAAGTCTTAAGGAAACAGTATCAAGTCTCAATTCAAAATAAGTGCTCTACATTTCACTTAATTATCAAATTCTATGAAATTAATTAACTTCTTTCAATTTGCTGTTAGGATCATTTTTAGGATCACGCAGGATGATCGTAAAGTAATATTTTTTAACTACTTTTGTAGTTAACTACTACCCAATTCTGACCAAAATAACGTCAAGATTATAGTAATTGAATTTTATGAAAGCTGTAATGAATATTTAGATCAATGGTGTTAATTTGATACTGAATTAAAGGTTTTTGAATGGGTGAATCTACAAAAAATAGCTGATTGGGTACAAGTACAAGTGATGCATTTTTTAGTTCAAATGAGATTTTTAAAGCCAAAACAGTATACAGCAATGTCTAATGAGTTTTGAAGTATGTGACACTTCAAAAAATCTCAGCGTGGAATGAGAGGAATGTCTTGAGTGAAAATCATTGGGTTACACATTTTCATGCACACCAATTAAGTTATTACAATGTCACAATTATAACAGAATATATTTTATGTTTGTCGAGGAGTAACGCATCTGTAGAAGAAGTTTATTTTGTTGATGAATAAAATATGGACCAGCGAAAAAACACAATTAAGAATAACAACACTTAAAACAATTTTAGTTACTAAAAACTGTATTAATAAAACATGTGTCCAACTGCATACTTATTTAACACGTTGAATTTATTTTAGAATCTTGTAATTATTGCTCTACAGATTCAGGAATTAACATAAATTATTATTATAATTTTTTTTTTGATATTTATTTTAAACTTTTATTTTATGGTGACACGTTAGTCTCGCGCGGCCTACAATAGACGCGTACATCTCGAGTAGCCATGTGAGTCCAATGTGTCATCACGTAATTCCTGTCTGAACTTGTAAAATCTCTCATACACGTGTTTACGGCGATCGAGTATTACTTTTCGCAGTCTTTGTTTGGATGTTGTGAGTGTAATTGTGAATGTGAATATGTCATACGAAAAAGAACAAGCACGTTTGAAGAAGTTATGGAAAGAGTTGCTTTCTGATGAAGAAAGTGAGGCAAATATTTTTGACGGCGACGAAATATACGAACCGGTTACAGAAAGTTCTGAATCCGAGGACGATTATCGGTCTAAATCTAAACGGTTCAAAAAAAAATAATTGTACACCATCTTCCCAAAAACCAGAACCGTCTACCTCACAAAAAATTATAGAAAGCCCCAATTACATGGATGAAATAATAGAAGAAGTTATAAGAAACATGCGTTATGACGACTTGGGTGATGAAGAAAATAATAATGATATTGAAAAAGAAGCAAATAACCAGAGTAATGAGTTTGAGTGGGCTCATGCAACTGGGAAAAATCTAAAAAACTTACAGTTTAGTGTCCCGTTTGGGACTCTGGTTTTAGACTCTGATTTTAGTATTGCTCTGTATGAACAATACGACAAACTGCCATATGATTTTTTCAAAGTTTTTGTGAATGACGACATCATAAGCTTAATCGTGAGTCAAAAAATCTTCTATTAAAATAACATAATAAAAATATATATTTTAGGTAGAAGAAACAAACAGATACGCTGAACAGTGTAAACGAAGTAATATTCTACCAAACGCACGTATTCAGAAATAGAACATTTCATTGGTATTATTTTGTGGATGGGGTTGTGTTCTTTCCCAGAACTTTCTTCATACTGGTCAACGAAACGATTGTACAAAAATGCAATCCCAAGTGTAATGTCCAGAAATCGTTTTCAGTTACTTCTGAAAATGATACATTTTAGTAATAATGAGGAAATTAGTGATGATAAATTACACAAGATAACACCACTTGTGAACAAGCTTCGGACATCATTTCAGTGCCAAATGACACCCTCCGAGTACGTTTGTATAGATGAGACTCTTGTACCTTTTAGAGGAAGACTGAAATTTGGTCAATATATATCCAATAAGCGACATAAGTTCGGAATCAAATTATTTAAGCTGTGCCTAAAAGATGGGTACACATATGTTTTCCAAGTATACTGTGGCAAATCGAAGGATGGTCATGTGTCAGTGCCTACAAAAGTTGTAATGGATTTGATGACAAATCTTTTAGACAGCGGACGTACTTTATGCACTGACAACTATTACACATCAGTGAGTTTAGCTAATGCACTATTACATAGAAAAACACATCTTATTATATCGTATTAGTATTGAGCACTAGATATGGAAATGAAATGGTTACTTTAATCAAAAGAGGTAAAGAAATACAAAAGCCCAAAAATGTGGTTGAATACAATAAATATAAATCATATATTGATATATCTGATCAGTTAAAATCTTATAATACCTGCCTTCGCCGTAGTATGAAATGGTATAGGAAATTGGCGTTCGAGTTATTAACTGGAAGTGCAATAGTAAATGCCTACATTGCGTATAAAGAAATAACCAATAATAAAATATCAATAACTGCGTTCAAAGAAGAAGGCATAAGTGGTCTGTTGAAAACAGCGAGACAGGAAGAAATATCTGAAAACATGACCGAAATAGAGCATAAATTAGAAGATGTTGGTCGTTCTAAAAGACGTCGGTGTGTAATATGCTACAAGAAAATTTCAAACGAATCTGGAAGAGAACAAGCATCGAGGAAAACTCCCCAAACCACGTTGAAATGTAGTGCTTGCGATCAATATTTTTGTTTGAACTGTTTTTTTGAAGCACATACTGCTTCTAAAATTTAGTATACACACCATATTTTCTGTTTTTTTTAAGATTTATATCCATGTTTTCGAATGATATTTATGTTTTCTTATGGATTATATCTATGTTGTATTAATGTATTAAGAATTATATATTTTTTTGTATTATTATAAAAGGTAAAATAAATAGTCGATAAATAGTTGATCTATTTATTTTTCTATTTCTATATAGAAAGCCCCAATTACATGGATGAAATAATAGAAGTTATAAGAAACATGCGTTATGACGACTTGGGTGATGAAGAAAATAATAATGATATTGAAAAAGAAGCAAATAACCAGAGTAATGAGTTTGGGTGGGCTCATGCAACTGGGAAAAATCTAAAAAACTTACAGTTTAGTGTCCCAAACTCTGGTTTTAGTATTGCTCTGTATGAACAATACGACAAACTGCCATATGATTTTTTCAAAGTTTTTGTGAATGACGACATCATAAGCTTAATCGTGAGTCAAAAAATCTTCTATTAAAATAACATAATAATAATATATATTTTAGGTAGAAGAAACAAACAGATACGCTGAACAGTGTAAACAAAGTAATATTCTACCAAACGCACGTATTCAGAAATAGAACATTTCATTGGTATTATTTTGTGGATGGGGTTGTGTTCTTTCCCAGAACTTTCTTCATACTGGTCTACGAAACGATTGTACAAAAATGCAATCCCAAGTGTAATGTCCAGAAATCGTTTTCAGTTACTTCTGAAAATGATACATTTTAGTAATAATGAGGAAATTAATGATGATAAATTACACAAGATAACACCATTTGTGAACAAGCTTCGGACATCATTTCAGTGCCAAATGACACCCTCCGAGTACGTTTGTATAGATGAGACTCTTGTACCTTTTAGAGGAAGACTGAAATTTCGTCAATATATATCCAATAAGCGACATAAGTTCGGAATCAAATTATTGAAGCTGTGCCTAAAAGATGGGTACACATATGATTTCCAAGTATACTGCGGCAAATCGAAGGATGGTCATGTGTCAGTGCCTACAAAAGTTGTAATGGATTTGATGACAAATCTTTTAGACAGCGGACGTACTTTATGCACTGACAACTATTACACATCAGTGAGTTTAGCTAATGCACTATTACATAGAAAAACACATCTTATTGGAACATTACGATCTAATAGAAAATATAACCCCAAAAGGGTTGTAGATAAAAAGTTGAAAGTTGGAGAAGTGATAGCTGAAGAATGTAAGCAAGGAATAGTAGTTGAAAAATGGAGAGATAAAAGGGACGTATTAGTATTGAGCACTAGATATGGAAATGAAATGGTTACTTTAATCAAAAGAGGTAAAGAAATACAAAAGCCCAAAAATGTGGTTGAATACAATAAATATAAATCATATATTGATATATCTGATCAGTTAAAGTCTTATAATACCTGCCTTCGCCGTAGTATGAAATGGTATAGGAAATTGTCGTTTGAGTTATTAACTGGAAGTGCAATAGTAAATGCCTACATTGCGTATAAAGAAATAACCAATAATAAAATATCAATAACTGCGTTCAAAGAAGAAGTCATAAGTGGTCTGTTGAAAACAGCGAGACAGGAAGAAATATCTGAAAACATGACCGAAATAGAGCATAAATTAGAAGATGTTGGTCGTTCTAAAAGACGTCGGTGTGTAATAAGCTACAAGAAAATTTCAAACGAATCTGGAAGAGAACAAGCATAGTGCTTGCGATCAATATTTTTGTTTGAACTGTTTTTTTGAAGCACATACTGCTTCTAAAATTTAGTATACACACACCATATTTTCTGTTTTTTTTAAGATTTATATCCATGTTTTCGAATGATATTTATGTTTTCTTATGGATTATATCTATGTTGTATTAATGTATTAAGAATTATATATTTTTTTGTATTATTATAAAAGGTAAAATAAATAGATAGACTAGATAGATAGCTTAGTTGATTTATTTATTTTTCTATTTCTATTTGTTTTTTTCTAACTTTATTGCATTATTTACATATTACAGTTCCCTATGCCACGTGGTGACATATTGGTCTCACAATAACAGGCCAATGACATAAATCGTTTCTTCTGGCCGTCTACTCTGCTACCACATGTATTTCAATGCATTACGTGATACCACCGTGGTCACACACGGCCAAATGTAAAATTGTTTAATATGAGACCAGGGTGGACTCGCGCAGTCTCTACGTTCCAATACAACATGAGACCAACGCGATCTCATATGGCACTCAACGTGTTAAAAAGTAAACTTGATATGTTACAGAAAATTTGCTCTGTCTACAAATACAAAAAATCTGACTGAAAATAACTTCTACTATTATACTTTTTGTGTTACTTTCCATATTAAATGTTATACTACCATAAAAATAAATTTTAATCATTTTAAAATCCACCTGATTATCAACAAAAGTACCTAGAGTTGTCCCGTTCTCAGTCAAAATAAAAACGGTCACGTTACCCAAATAGAATTATAAGAATCGACCGGGGAGGGTTAAAAGAGTACAGAGAATAAGAATTTTATCAGACATGAGTAATATAAAGTTATAAATAATAATCAATTTAAAGATTTAATTTGATCACCGTGTATCTCCAAAATAAATCGTTTGTAGAGCTAATTTTCATGAAATTTTTATGATAATTTTAAGGAATCTTACTGTTAAAGTCCTACAATAGAAACACCCGGTATAATAATATTATTACAACATACCATATTTTGTAGTTCTTTTTCAGCCTCACTTATTCTCTCACGATCGTTCGAATCGACGACAAAAATGAGTCCCTGGGTATTTTGGAAGTAATGTCTCCATAAAGGACGAATTTTGCCTTGGCCACCCACATCCCAAACAGTAAAGCAAATATTTTTGTACTCGACAGTTTCGACGTTAAACCCGATTGTTGGGATGGTAGTAACGATCTCGCCGAGTTTTAATTTGTACAATATCGTTGTCTTGCCAGCAGCATCCAATCCGACTTTAAGTAAATAAGTAAACAAGAAGGTTAATGGTTACAAGAAATAAATATGAAAGCTTCTTACCCATTAAAATCCGCATTTGCTTCTTTCCGAAAAGGCGATTCAAGGCGTTAGAAATCGTTAGACCCATCGTTTATTTGCGTTGTTTTCGATATTGCCACGTTGGATTTAAGAAAACTTCGAATGATTATTACGAGTACGAGACTACTCAACTGTCACTTTTACAACACATACGTGTCTTACAGTTATGGTATACTTCAGTGTTACCAATCTACTATTTTTATTTTACACTAGATCTTTTGTGAAGTTAGGCTACTTTCAATATTTGAATTTTTATCTATTTATTCTTTTAAAATATTATTATTCATGTAAATTGGCTCTTTATTAATTAGCGAATGAATAATTTAGTGTTAATCGTCTTAACAAGGTCGAATTTGTCCACATTCATTAATTACTTGTGTGGAGTTTGAATAAATGGTAAAATCTGTAAAAATTGTAATAAACCTAATCATTATGCAAAAAAATGTAAAAGTAAAAAACTAAATGAAGTAATTGAAAATGATAAAATTGACACTGAAAACTACGTCTTAGATAGTATATCTAGTAGACAGATTAATAATTTTAGAGATGCGTTTTGGAAAAACATTACTCTTGTAGACTGTAATAAAACGTTAAAAACAAAAATCGATACTGGACCGCAGATAAACGTGATTCCAAGCTATATCTTTAAACAATTAAATTTAAATTCTAAACTTAAGGAAAGTGTTGCAAACATAACTAATTATGGAGGTAACAAATTAAAAGTAATAGGCGTATGTAGGTTAGATGTAAAAATTGACAATAAACCACATAACATGCAGTTTTTTGTGATTGACACTCATGCAAATTCAACGCCCATATTAGGTATAAAAACAATCCAAGAGCTAAATTTATTAGAGACAATAAATGTAATAGATAAAATAGAATATAATACTAAAGAAATAGTTCAAAAATATGAAGATGTATTTTCAGGGCTAGGGAAAATAAACATTAAGCCATATGAGTTCAAGTTAAAAGAAAATTACACTCCAGTGGTTGTACCACCAAGACAAGTACCATTTCAATTAATGGAACCTTTAAAAAATGCACTGAAAAAAATGATAAAAGACGGAATAATTATTAGTATTAGTGAACCAACAGAATTCGTAAACCCCTTAGTGTTAGTAAAGAAAAATATTGATAGCAATATTCGAATATGTTTAGACCCTAAAAATTTAAATCAGGCAATAAAGAGAGAGCATTATAAAATACCCACATTTGAGGAACTGACACATAAATTGAATGGAGCTAAAATTTTTTCAACACTTGATGCAAATAAAGGATTTTGGCAGATTGCACTAAACGAATCAGCATCTAAATTAACAACTTTCGCAACACCTTACGGTAGATATCGATTTCTAAGACTACCATTCGGTTTAGCTTGTGCACCAGAAATTTTTCAAAAGACATTTGCGGAAGTATTCAAAGACATTCAAGGTGTAACCATTTACATAGATGATTTGATAATTTTTGCAAAAGATAAAAAAGAGCATGATGAAATATTAAATAAGGTTTTACAAAGAGCCAAGGAAATGGGATTAAAATTTAACAGAGTAAAATGTAAATTCGCGGTAACTGAAATAAAATATATTGGTCATGTTCTAACACAAAATGGTATTCAACCAGATATCCATAAAGTTGAAGCAATCAAAGAAATTTCGATTCCAACTAATAAACAAGAACTAAGCAGATTCTTAGGAATGGTGACTTATGTTTCTAAATTCATACCAAATTTATCACAAACTACACACAATTTAAGACAATTGCTAAAGAAAAATATAATTTGGGATTGGACAAGGGTACATGATGAAGAATTTAACAAACTAAAGAATTTGTTAGTCTCAGAACCAGTACTAGCGCACTTTGATGAAAAAGAATTAATCACATTATCAGTTGATAGCTCTAAATCAGGAATGGGTGCAATTATTTTACAAAAGGGCCAACCAGTTAGTTATGCATCAAAATCACTAACAGAAACACAGATGCGATACGCTCAAATTGAAAAAGAAGCTCTTGCAATTCTCTTTGGTTGCCAGAGATTTCACCAGTATTTGTTCGGAAAGAAGTTTTTAGTAGAAACTGATCATAAACCTTTAGAAATAATCTTCAAGAAACCACTAAATAATTGTCCACTCAGACTACAGAGAATCTTAATAAATCTGCAAAACTATGAATTTGAAGTCAGATATAAACCGGGTAAAATGTTATACTTAGCTGATGCATTATCTAGAAGCAGTTACAATGATGAGCAGTTTGATCTTAAAGAAAAAGAAATCGAACTTCATTTAAATTTAATACAATATTCAAAGATAAGTCCCCAAAGGTATGATAAAACCAAAGAAGAAACACAAAAAGATACTGAATTAATAGAGTTATTGAAAGTTGTAAAAGAGGGATGGCCAGAACAAAAAAAAACTGTAAACATATTAGTTAAACCATATTGGTCAGTTCGAGCTGAAATTACAGAAATAAAAGGAATATTATATGAAGGTGATCAAGTAATAATACCAAATTGCCTTCGTAAGGAAATACTGAATAAGTTACACTATGGTCACATGGGCATAAATAAAACTATTTTAAAAGCAAGACAATTAATATACTGGCCAAAGATTAATAACCAAATAATAGATTTGATTAAAAAATGTTATACTTGTGAAAAATTCCAAAATTCGAACACAAAAGAAACAATTATCAACCGAGAACTTCCTAGTAGACCATGGGAAATAATAGCGGCAGATTTTTTTCAATTTGAAGGGAAAGAATATTTAATAATAATTGATAATAATAATTATCCACAGTCAAACGGTCTAATTGAACGACATATTCAAACAATCAAAAAACTAATGAAAAAGGCAAAAGAGGAGGGAAATGATATGTATTTAGTCCTTTTGGAATATAGAGCGACACCTTTGGACAGATCATTGCCTTCTCCAGCTGAAATTCTGTATAACAGAAAAATAAAAACTTTGATACCTATATCTGAAAATCTTTTAAATAATAACACTAAAAACAAATTGTACAGGAACCACTACAGAAATACTCAAATTATTCAGAATAATTACTATAACAAAAAATCAAAAGATCTTAATAACCTAAAGAAGGGGGAAAGAGTGGTCGTGCAACAAAAAGATAAAACTTGGAAACCGGGTAGAATAGTAGAAGTAGATCGGAACCGTCCAAGATCATACAAAATAAGCTATGATGGAAAGACTGATGTCTATGATAGAAATCGTAAATTCTTGAAGCAATTCAAAGATAACAAGCCGTATATTAATAGGGAAGTTTACGACAACGTTTTTGAACATTATTATAATCTTAATAAACCTTTAAATACTAACAATAACAATCCTGTCATTAACAATAACGATGTTTCGGAAACTCCTGATCTGTCTTTACCCAAAAATACTCTAAGTACCAAAAGTGGAAGTAGACCAGTTCGCATTCGGAGAACTCCCACTTATTTGAAAGACTATGTTAAATAAACCAATAAATTGTAAGTTTAGCTTAAGTACAGTAAGAAGTAGAATGTTTAGTTTTGGTGACATAGTTTAACTTTGTTCAGTCTTCCAAAAGACTGGAGATGTTATATATATATCAACAATGTACAAAAGACGAGTTTCGCAGTTGTCAGCACTGACGCGATGAATCGACAACAATGCAAAAGTGCAATGGCGACATCGACACCAATGAGAAAAGTAACTTTCCATTTTCCCATGTCTTTTTGGTTAACTTTGAAATAAAATTATTTTTTGAATTTTGGTAATAGCTTTTACCGGTTTCGCCTGAATGACATCTATTCTTATTCTCGTTTGTAAAAACGTTATATTAAAGAGTTTTTTATTCGTAAAGTACGTCAATATGAACAGCAATGCATAAAGTAACGAAAGAGCGCGTGAAATAACAACCATTTAACGCATTTCCTTAGAAATAAGCAGAGTAAAGATGTACTGCAAATAAAGTGTTCAGTATTTTTTGTTACTTGAAGTAGTTTACTGTTATTGCTTTCAAAAATTATTTCATTGAAAGTTTTCTTATTCCTAACATTTATCATCATATGTTACGTATTATTATTATTTATTATTATATATGTTACAGTTAAAGCATTCAATACGTGAATGTATATACTCTCTAGACAATGCATACATTAACTAATTTACTTAGTTAATGTGTATATAAAATACGAAATGTAAACTTTTACTAGTTGATGTATACAATTACTAACGATACTCAGTTAAAGTTTAATATACGTTTAAAATGTATTATGTAACAAAAGTTGTAGAAGTTGTTTTAAATAAAAAACGAAGCGAAGACTCGACTATGACGTGACCGTATGAAGAAGGAACAACAAAGGTATAAAAATATTACAACTCAAGAAATACAACTATTTTTAAATTTATGCGAATTATGTTTGAAAAAGCGAAAAAACGAAAAGAAAGGGTTGGTGGTTAAGCTGATGATATTTTCACACTATAACTCTAGATGCCAAGAAGACTTAATAGACTTTCAATCACAACCCGACGGAGAACTTAAATTTATATTGGTCTATCAAGATCATCTGACGAAATTTGTGATACTTAGAGCACTTAAAAGTAAGCAGGGATTGGAAGTAGCAGATCAACTACTTAATATATTCTTATTATTTGGTGCCCAATCCATGCTGCAGTTTGATAATGGACGAGAATTTGTAAATAATATAATAAAAGATTTAAAACAACTATGGCCTGAATTAAAAATTGTTCATGGTAAACCGCGACATAGTCAATCGCAAGGCAGTGTAGAACGCGCCAACCGAGATGTAGAAAATATATTGAACGCTTGAATGCTACAAGAAAGATAAGTAAAGATAAAAACCTTTCAATTAAATCTTTCTTTTTTTTCTACAATAAAAAGCGCTATATAATAGGGCGGTTCATGCAGGAATCAAAAGAAGTCCATATGAAACAATGTTTGGAGAGCCAGCGAATGTTGGACTTACTTCTTCTTCACTACCACGAGATGTTATTAAAGAAATTAATACTGAGGACGTCTTGGACATATTAATAAAGACTTCTAATGCATCTAATACAGAAGAACAAGGTGAAAATGAAATCACTTTTCATAGCAATGTTGCTATTTTGTAGGAATCTATCCCAGAAAGTTCTTTGGAAATCTTAGAAGAAGCTTTGCAAGAAGAAATTTTGTTAGTAGAGGAAATAGCAACAACGTGTGTTGATAAAGAAGAAAATAACGATATATTGAAAGAGAAAAAGTGCAGAAAATGTGAGGTTTTGTTATTGTCGGAAGATAATTCAATTTGTAATGTTTGCGTGCGTCTACATGAAATTAATAATAACAGAAATGAGGCCAAAGAAAAATTAAAACTTTAACTTACACGTATGAAAACAATATCTGATGCTTCTCATATGGCAGCAGAAAACGAAATGACTGTCCGGATTAAAGTACCTGATGTAGACAGGGGAAGAGGAGATTCTCGTTCAATCTTAGGATGTATAATGAAAAACACCGATGATGGTTATTTTCAAATAGGAACAAGGAATGCCATTTTGAAAGGTCTTTACACTAGATCCCAATTTAGTGTATACCCAGAGAAGGTACTAAACATCGATGATATTCCACCACAACAATTACCTCTTAGAACAGTGGTCACAGAGCAATCGGTAGGAAGTGGACGGGGATTTGTGAAATGCAATTCCAAAACAAAATGTAATGGTAATAGATGCACATGTGTAAAGAAAAAAAAATTGTGCAATTCGCAGTGCCACCAAAATTTACCATGCTGTAACAAATAAAAGTTGTATTTGCATTAATAGATGAACGGATTTGTTCTTTATATTGTTTGTTTTTGTATTTTTGTTTTAAGGAATAAATATTTGTATTAAAAAAATCCGTATTTAAATTTTTATTACATGTCTTAATACAAAGCTTCCAGTTATTTTTCGGTTTTTTGCTGCTACGTCAAAAATGTATTTATTACTATACTTACTTACCACTTGCAAATCCGTCTATTAAAAAAATTATACCGTCCTTTGGAACAACTTTTACAGATATTTGTTAGCAAATGTATACACTACCTAGTATATGTACACATTCACTAGTAAATGTATACACTCTATGATTAGTAAATACTTTCACTAAAACGTTACGTAAATGTATACATTGACTAGTTAATGTATACATTAACTGAAATGCACACTTTACCTGTAATATATATGTATATTATTATACGTTATACATCATTCAGTACAGAAATACGTCGATTGTCAAAACAAAATTTGACAATCGCTTGAAATTGAAGATGGTATTACAAAATATTTATTTATAGCTTGAATCATAGTATTCATCAAACCATATCTTTTGACATCAAGCTCATAAGAATCTTAATGTAAATGACTAAGTTACAGCTTAGCGCATTCTTCTATGATAACCTTTTTAAGGTTATAGAAGTGTACAGTAACATATTAAAAATATCTTGATTGATGGCAATTCTTGAACATTTTCGAGCGTTATGTAGACGCTATTGTTTGTAATCTTTGTTTCTTACTTCTTGTGCATCTTCTGAAGTTGTACAGTTGGTAATACAGCATCTTATAAGACACATTCCGTGAATAAGTAATTTATGTACTGAAGCAGTCATTAATACCATTAATTATCGAATTTATTTATTATTAACTATCGAATTTAGCGAAATTAATGAACCAATGGTAAACCTGCAAAAATATAAATGTCGTGACATCAAAGACAAGAACATCAAACGCTTCATTCAAATAATGAATGAGTACTACATCGACTTAAACATTGTTGAAATATTAAGGATTCTTGCCAACAATCTGAAAACTGAAGAGTCGTATAGAATTTACAATAAATACAAAAAAGAATTTAGAGATCATCTTCAGTAAGAAAAACGTGATCATTATTTGTCTTTACTGAACACGGCAAAAAATAAACAAAAGATTATATGGCAAACAAAAAATAAAGAGACCAGAGGGAATAAAAGTGGGAAGTCAGAAAATATTATAGATCCTCACTCTTTTGCGAGTCACTTAAATGATCTACAGCGCACTTCTAATGCAACAATAGATGAAGCTATCAAACTTGATGTTCAAAATAGCTCTTCGTGCTTTTTTTTATGGCGGTTGACAAACATGAGTTGATTAGCATTGGCAGAAAACTAAGATCAAAAAGAACCGAAGATGTTTATGGAATGTCAACAATTTTTTGCAAAAAAATAATTCATGGACTAGCCGATCAGCTTGTTTGTGTAATCAATATGTGTTTGGAGAATGGTGTATTTCCTGAAGAGTTAAAAATAGCTAGAGTGATTCCGATTTATAAAAAGCGAGACGTAGACAACCCTAACAATTACCGACCTATATCAATTTTGCCAGCAGTGTCTAAGATTCTCGAATATATAATAGCAGAAAGACTGATGAATTTTTTCCAAAAACGGAAACTACTCTCTAAGTACCAACATGGTTATATCTGTGGGCGATCTATTGAGAGTGGTATAGCAGAAGTTGTATTAACCATTATGGAAGCTATAGATAAAAAGAATTAATGTAGAATTAATCAGTGTAGATCTGAGTAAAGCGTTCGATAATGTGAATCACTGCTGCCTACTCCATAAATTGAAGACTTATGGAATTAGAGGAATTGCCTATGATTTATTGGCCTCATATCTGTGTGATCGGAAACAGATGGTAGATGTAGAAGGAATCAGGGCGAAGTCGGGTGATGTTATGAAGGGAGTACCACAAGGCTCCATCCTGGGGCCCCTTCTCTTCGTTATATATATATAAATGACTTGCCTGACGCAATTCCTACTAATAAATTGTGCCTTTATGCAGACGACTCAACTTTTGTGTCGGTAAGTAAATCTCCTGAGAACCTAGATCAAAACTCATGCTGTATATTGGAAAATGCTGAAACTTGGTATAAAAATAATGGGCTTACAATGAATAACGAGAAGACACAAACAATCAACTTTCAAAAAAGACAAAAAAATAAAGAGGAGGGAAATAAAACCCTTAAATGCCTCGGCATTTATCTTGATGAAGATCTTAAATGGACAAGTCAAATAAATGATATCTGCAAGAAATTAAACAGTGCTATCTTCTGTATCAGGAGAATAAGAGCTCTGGCAACAATGAGTGCGGCGAAGTTGACTTACTATGCAATAAACATTAATTGGAATTTATTTTTTACGTGTAACATATAAATGAAAAACAGAAGGAAAGAAGTTTTTACCTAACACACGTACAGACAGGAATAATTATGAAAAGAAATGATAGCAGCGCTGGGATTCGAACCCAGGTCTCCAGTTTGCCAGGGTAATTAATTTGAGTGGGATCATGCAAGTAGGAAAAATCAAAAAAACCTAGAGTTTAGTGACCCAAACTGTAGTTTTAATATTGCTCGGTACATATTGATCTCACAATAACACAAATCGTTTTTTCTGGTCGTCTACTCTGCAACCATATGTATTTCAATGCATTACGTGATATCACCGAGGTCTTACGCGGCCAAATTTAAAATTGTTTAATATGAGACCAATATTAATAGAGTTCCAATACAACATGAAACCAGCCCGATCTCATATAGCACTCAACGTGTTAACTGCATAAACAGAAAAATGTTAATAGGAGTGTTATCAGCTTATTGCACTGTGTCCACCACATCTGTCGTAAATAATAGTCTATAAAGGAATATTAGGCAGCCGCCTGGAGCAAAGACCAATGGAAAGCATGGTTAAAGACGCAAGAGTCTTAGACAGCGTCATTTATACGAGATATCAAATCATGGTTTCCGCGAAAGTGATACCATTTAACACAGTTCTTCACAATGCATGGAGTATTTGACAACTATCTGAACAAAAACAAAGAGAGTAGTGACAAAATGATGTCGGGGAAATTAAACACTGATAAGGAACACAGCAGATGGTGGTATGATAAAAGCCGATAGAGAACAGTCATAAGAGGTGAGTGTCGACCGATTCTCAACCAAGTATGAACAAAAGGAGTAATTATGCAAAAAATTAGAATCAAAATATTTATTTTACGCTACTAAATGGATCGAGTATTGAAAGAAGAGGGAGCAGGATGATGGATGTGAAGGGAAAAAAGTCCAAGTAAAACTCGGAAGAAATGCTTTCTAATAAGTTTTACTAACATTATTACCGAAACTGAGAACGTGCACAGATCGGACTATCGAATCGGCCGATTATAGGAATACTCGGCAATAATCGGCCGAATAGATAAACAATTCGGGTCCTGCGTTGGCTTCAAATTTTAATGTTTACAAGTGCTTCTATATGTACAAATTTTTTTGGCCCCAACCCAACACTATCCGACCACTCAAGATCCATGCCGAGTATAATAATTTTTATAGACAGAAAACTACAGAAAATTTGTGTAAATCAAACTACAAATTAAATCAGCCAACAATAATAATTATACTTCATAATTTCGTTATTTTAAAATTTCGATTTTTTAAAATATCGAATTTAAAATATATCAAATTTTTGAATTAATCTTAAAAAATTCTGAGAAACAAATTCGATTATATTCAGAAATAAATAAAAGATTAATATCAAAATACTAAGAAATTATTTATTTAACATTTTCCTGAACAGAAAAAATTCATAATATTTTTTATTGATAGAAAATTTGTTTAAATCAAAACTCAAGTTAAATCAGCCAGCAATAATAATAATAATACTTTATGATCTCGTTTGTTTCCTAATTAGTACGAAGTTGATAGTCCCCATTTTGAGTGATATATCTCACCCATGGTAGTGCTTGGTATCCACTTTTCTCTATAATTTTTAAGTAACGAACCTAAAAAATTAAATTAACAAAAAAATAATTATTACAAACTTAATAATTACCTGGATTCCCGAAGTTGTGAAATAAGGTATTTCAAATTTAACTTGAATAGGTGGTTTTCCTTCGGAATCTTCACATTCAACGCTTGGCAATCCAAAATGAGCTCTCATTAAGTACTCTTTACCGCCGGGAAATGATTTAATCGACCAAGTAATCGCATTTTGTTCGGGCGCGTATTTTGCGCTTCCGATTGTTGTTTTAAATTTCGGTGAATCGGCGTCGCCAGGAACCGGAATGACGATTTCGACGTTGTTCGCTGTGGAACGCCGTTTGAATTGCGATTTCGCTTTAATCATATACTCAACCCTGCTATGAGCGTGACGTTCGATTATCGATTCAATCCAAATCAATGGTTTCACGTGAGTGTTTAACCGATACGACATCAATTCGAATTCACCATCAGGTGGAATAAACGAAATGGTCCTATCGGTTTCAAATCTTGATAATCGGACGCATTGATGAAATTTCACGTCTTCAAGTTCGACGGATTTTGATTTACCACGACCGGTACTTTCAAATAAGACTTTATCGTTTAGTCCTAATCGTAATTCTGGCATACCTGAGAGGTATACACGCATTTTTATTGCACCAACTATTTCGCTACGTAAAACGTTCCCGTTTGCGTTAGCTAATAAATTAACCGATTCGATAACGTCGAGAAATACTTCATTTTTTCTATATTTGATACCCTCGGATCTCCACGAAACGGCGTTTGTCACCGCTAAAGGTATCCTGGGTTGTATTTCAAGTTTATGGCCTTCTTGGGTTATATATTCTTGCAGGATTTTGCTATCCGTCGTTTGGGGATAACCGAAATCGAGCAATTCATCTAACAACTCGTAAATAACAACGAAATTATCGCGGATACTTTCTTCCTCTAATTCTTTAAAATACTCAGTCATCACTTGGACTATTTTGTGTAAAAATACAAACACTAGCGCTATGTTAGCATTTTTCTTTGTCGTGCTTACAATGTACAAATTATTCGTTTTTATATAAGCGAAAGTGCAGTCTGCTGTTTGTAATATAGGCGTTAATAAACCTTCCTCTTCCTTTTCCATTAATAGTGGCATAAACTTTTCGATTACGCCAAGGTCTATATCACCTCTATAGTTTCGTGATATTAAAACCTAATTTTAAAAGGATTATTAATTTCGATTCATGATTTAATTTAATAACAGCATAAATAACATTTCTTTATTAATTAATTTCATAGTCAGAAATGTCATGATTCAATTTGCCAAATAGTTAATTTATTACATTACAATTTTGAACGATTTGAGGAATGAGGTACAGATTGCAAGAGGAACTCTTATCCATAAGAAAAATACTGCGGATAATCGGAATAATTTTCGGCTAGTTGCCATTTTGCCAATTATGTCAGATATTTGAGTATTTGCTAAAATTGCGTCCTTTGTGATAATTAAACGTAATTAACCAATTACGGTATAAGACGCCCGGCGAGTTCAATGTTTAAATCTTAATTGGCAAGCCGAGGACAACTGGTACAAAATGGTAATTGTAAGTCCACTTTTAAAATTTTATTTTCTTGCTGTATGTTAATGATCTCGTATATTTGAAAATAAACATTACTATAATTTATAATATTATAATATAAATAGATTGCAATTGAATGAGGAACAACAGAAATTTGAGATTCACGCTAAATAAATCTAAATAAAGAAAAAGTATTCTTAGAGAAAGATTCGTCTCCAATTTTTTTTTTAATATTTTAATTTATGTGAGTTACCGAATATTTTAAATTATATATTCGTTCATATTTTAACACAATAATAACAACATGAATTATATTAAATAAAGAAATTTTGCGTCACAAATCTCTGATGATGGCGCGAACCGAAACCGGTAAGATTAAAAATAAATAAGACGAAGAGATATATTGTTTTATTTCCAATTTATATTATTCCTAGAGAGTTCTATGAAATGGAATGCACAGAAACATGAAGTTAGGAAGAAACTCAGTTGAGTTGTTGTTTAGCTAAGAACAGTGATGAAATTGACAGATACAACATATATTGTCTTTTAGTATGTTGGTCTGGGAAAGTTCAAGAGGACCTAAAAGAATATTTATAACACAAAATAAAGCAGTTATAGCGGTGATGAATGTAAATCAAATGGAGAGCTGTAAAGCTTTGCTTAGATAATCAAAAATAATGATTGTCTATTCGCTATATGTCACATTCTAGATAATCGGATATCCAACTGAAGACGATGCTAGATATCCTTTCCATCACTAGTGTAAACCCAATTATAATAACACCAACCATTCCATACATCCTCCATCATTCGTAGGACATCAATTCCTTTAAAAAGGAAATTAGAAATATTGGAGGATGTTGAAAAAAATACTATTACAAAAACTAAAATTGCGGAAATATTTAACATATCAAAATCAACGCTATCAATAATTATAAAAAATAAAAACCGTATTGATAGTGCCGTAGCGTCTTGTAAATATACGTCTCGTAAAAATTTGCGGAGACCTGCATTTCCAGAATAAAAAAAAATTAATAGAATGGTTTACCGAAATGAGAACAAAAAATGTTTCCTTAACAGGGCCATTTCTTAACAGTGATTTTTCATCTGGGTGGTTGCACAGATTTAAGAGTAGGCACGGTATTTTAGACCACGCCTTATCTGAAGAAATAAATAAAGTTCATGTGCTTACTATAGATGAGTGGAGACAGGAGTTCAAATTTATAAGAAACGCCTATCTTGATAAAGATGTTTTTAACATTGATGAAACTGGTGTTTTTTATAATCTTATGCCAAACCGTACTTTGGATTTTTAAAGGTAAAAAGTGTTATGGTGGCACTAAAAGCAAAGAAAGAATAACAGCAGTTTTATTTTGCAATGCAGATGGAAGCGAAAAATTAAATCTGTGGATAGCAGGAAAGTCAAAAAATCCCAGATGTTTAAATAAAATAGATCGTTCCCATTTACCGTGCCATTATAGTAATCAAAAAATGCGTGGAGAACATTTGTGACATTTCAAGAATGGCTTATTCGTTTCCAGCGAAACATGGCAGTATATAATGTTAAGGATAACAATTTGGACAATGTGAAGGTGATTTATTTTCCACCTAACACAACGAGTGCACTCCTCTTGATCAAGCCATAATTGCGTGCATGAAGAAGCGATATCGTGCTCGTCTTGTAAGAGCAGCAATTTTGGCAATAGAAGCGAACGAAGAAAATCCGAAATGGAATATTCTACAAGCGATACGAGCGTTGTCGGATTCTTGTAATTCAGTAACATCAAACATTATAAAAAATTGTTTTAACAAAGCGTGGACAACTGACTCTCAAGAAGAAAATGAGGAAAATCAGTTAACGATGGTAAGCATTCATCAATAATTAGTTCTTCTTAGTAACTTTTTACTTTACATGCTTTTATTGTCTGCATTGTAGGCTGAATTTACTGATGTAGAATGCGAAAATTATCAATACATCTTGTTAGTACCTAAACAAGTTAGTTTTGATGAATACTGCACTATTAACAGTGAGGTAGTGACTTCAGAAGCAATAGAAATTGATTTACCATTAGTGAATGCAGGCCAAGAATGGAAAGAAAATGAAGAAAGCGATGAAGGTGATGAGGAAGAAGTAGTAAATGTAACACCCCCTACAAGAGCTGAAGTTTTAGTGGCTCTCTATACTATACAAAGGTAACCCACATCTGATTTGTTATATACAATTTGTTATATCACAATTTAAAGATTTGCTGATACAGAAGAGAACATTTCCGAAGGTTTCGCGAATTCTTTGAATAAAATTACTGAAGAATGTTTAAGACGAACAAAACCCGATTTAAAGCAAAGCGCCATAAATGATTACTTTAAAAAAATAATGTTAATTACAATATGAACAAAATACAAATAAAAAAAAATTAATATGTTTCTAAACACCCCAAGATCCTACTCATTATTTAGGCGTTGAGTGCAAGAGTGGACTAACCCCACGTATAATATATGTGGGTTAGTCCACTTTTGCTCGCAATGCCTTTATTATTCATAATATATAACGAACTAATTTGCTACAGCAAAAAAAAACGGCTTGCATTCCCTGCTGCGTGTTCACTATATCGAGGGTTTACTGTAGTAGGAACTATATAGTTATAAAAGATTGTTATTGCTTTAATGACTCATTCATTTTAGCAAACTTGGCTTTTCTAAAACAAAAGACATTACTATGAGGACCTATACATTATGAACAAAACTAATTGAGGAAGAAAACTCAAGAGAGGAGTGTACACTCTCCTTAGGAACTAATGGATTACTACTATAAAGTGAAATTTGATATAAATCAATAGAATTGATGTGAATTACATAATGAAACACAAATATTGTATCTGATGATCCATAATTTTTGAATTTTTTGTGCATAAATTATCCAATCACATTATTACCACATCTTTTCACACTCAGTATTCTTAGATTGCAGTATAGAATAATGAAAGTGTATTAACCAAGCTTAAACATTGATTTTTGAGTCTCTCATGAAGTAAGATTTTATATGTGGTTTTGTTCTGATACTGTCCTTTATAAATTATGAAAAATTTCATCAAGATTTCTCAGAAATTGAAACTGACAGTTACATATCTAGCTGAAGATGATGGTAGATATCGTTTCAATCACTAATATAAACCTATATTATAATAATACCAGTTGATAGATTCACCAGGCAAACTGAAGCTTTAGAAATCATGCCATACATTCTGCATCATTATATTTTCTATAATTTAGTGATGAAATACATGATGAAATACAAATCATAATGCCTTTGATTCCATTCAATATCACAATCAGTATTCTTGAATTGGAGTATAAAATAATGGGAGTATATTAATCAAGATTAAATGTTGATTTCAGAGTCCCTCATGATCTAAGATATTCATGTGTGGAGTTGTTCTGATACTCTTCTTTATAAATAATTAAAAATTTCATCATAAAATTTCATATACCTCTAATCCAAAAGTTGAAACTGACAATTACACATAATAGCAAAATAAATATTCTAGATAATCGGATATCCGACTGAAGATGATGCTAGATATCCTTTCCATCATTAGTATAAACCCAATTATAATAACACCAACCATTCCATACATCCTGCATCATTCTATTTTCTATATTGTAGTAAATTACATAATGAAATATAAAGATTGCATCCAACAAGTCATAACTTTTGAGGATATCCGTACATAAATTATTATTATTATCAAAACAACTTGGATTCCATTTAATTTCACAATCAGTATTCTTGAATTGGAGTATAAAATAATGGGAGTATATTAATCAAGATTAAATGTTGATTTTTGAGTCCCTCATGATCTAAGATATTCATGTGTGGAGTTGTTCTGATACTCTTCTTTATAAATAATTAAAAATTTCATCATAAAATTTCATATACCTCTAATCCAAAAGTTGAAACTGACAATTACACATAATAGCAAAATAAATATTCTAGATAATCGGATATCCGACTGAAGATGATGCTAGATATCCTTTCCATCATTAGTATAAACCCAATTATAATAACACCAACCATTCCATACATCCTGCATCATTCTATTTTCTATATTGTAGTAAATTACATAATGAAATATAAAGATTGCATCCAACAAGTCATAACTTTTGAGGATATCCGTACATAAATTATTATTATTATCAAAACAACTTGGATTCCATTTAATTTCACAATCAGTATTCTTGAATTGGAGTATAAAATAATGGGAGTATATTAATCAAGATTAAATGTTGATTTTTGAGTCCCTCATGATCTAAGATATTCATGTGTGGAGTTGTTCTGATACATTTCTTTATAAATTATTAAAAATTTCATCATAAAATTTCATATACCTCTAATCCAAAAGTAGAAACTGACAATTACACATAATAGCAAAATAAATATTCTAGATAATCGGATATCCGACTGAAGATGATGCTAGATATCCTTTCCATCATTAGTATAAACCCAATTATAATAACACCACCCATTCCATACATCCTACATCATTCTATTTTCTATATTGCAGTAAATTACATAATGAAATATAAATATTGCATCCAACAAGTCATAACTTTTGAGGATATCCGTACATAAATTATTATTATTATCAAAACAACTTGGATTCCATTTAATTTCACAATCAGTATTCTTGAATTGGAGTATAAAATAATGGGAGTATATTAATCAAGATTAAATGTTGATTTTTGAGTCCCTCATGATCTAAGATATTCATGTGTGGAGTTGTTCTGATACTCTTCTTTATAAATTATTAAAAATTTCATCATAAAATTTCATATACCTCTAATCCAAAAGTTGAAACTGACAATTACACATAATAGCAAAATAAATATTCTAGATAATCGGATATTCGACTGAAGATGATGTTAGATATCCTTTCCATCATTAGTATAAACCCAATTATAATAACACCAACCATTCCATACATCCTGCATCATTCTATTTTCTATATTGCAGTAAATTACATAATGAAATATAAATATTGTATCAAACAAGTCATAACTTTTGAGGATATCCGTACATAAATTATTATTATTGTCAAAACAACTTGGATTCCATTTAATTTCACAATCAGTATTCTTGAATTGGAGTATAAAATAATGGGAGTATATTAATCAAGATTAAATGTTGATTTTTGAGTCCCTCATGATCTAAGATATTCATGTGTGGAGTTGTTCTGATACTCTTCTTTATAAATTATTAAAAATTTCATCATAAAATTTCATATACCTCTAATCCAAAAGTTGAAACTGACAATTACACATAATAGCAAAATAAATATTCTAGATAATCGGATATTCGACTGAAGATGATGTTAGATATCCTTTCCATCATTAGTATAAACCCAATTATAATAACACCAACCATTCCATACATCCTGCATCATTCTATTTTCTATATTGCAGTAAATGACATAATGAAATATAAATATTGTATCAAACAAGTCATAACTTTTGAGGATATCCGTACATAAATTATTATTACTATCAAAACAACTTGGATTCCATTTAATTTCACAATCAGTATTCTTGAATTGGAGTATAAAATAATGGGAGTATATTAATCAAGATTAAATGTTGATTTTTGAGTCCCTCATGATCTAAGATATTCATGTGTGGAGTTGTTCTGATACTCTTCTTTATAAATTATTAAAAATTTCATCATAAAATTTCATATACCTCTAATCCAAAAGTTGAAACTGACAATTACACATAATAGCAAAATAAATATTCTAGATAATCGGATATTCGACTGAAGATGATGTTAGATATCCTTTCCATCATTAGTATAAACCCAATTATAATAACACCAACCATTCCATACATCCTGCATCATTCTATTTTCTATATTGCAGTAAATTACATAATGAAATATAAATATTGTATCAAACAAGTCATAACTTTTGAGGATATCCGTACATAAATTATTATTATTGTCAAAACAACTTGGATTCCATTTAATTTCACAATCAGTATTCTTGAATTGGAGTATAAAATAATGGGAGTATATTAATCAAGATTAAATGTTGATTTTTGAGTCCCTCATGATCTAAGATATTCATGTGTGGAGTTGTTCTGATACATTTCTTTATAAATTATTAAAAATTTCATCATAAAATTTCATATACCTCTAATCCAAAAGTAGAAACTGACAATTACACATAATAGCAAAATAAATATTCTAGATAATCGGATATCCGACTGAAGATGATGCTAGATATCCTTTCCATCATTAGTATAAACCCAATTATAATAACACCAACCATTCCATACATCCTGCATCATTCTATTTTCTATATTGCAGTAAATTACATAATGAAATATAAATATTGCATCCAACAAGTCATAACTTTTGAGGATATCCGTACATAAATTATTATTATTGTCAAAACAACTTGGATTCCATTTAATTTCACAATCAGTATTCTTGAATTGGAGTATAAAATAATGGGAGTATATTAATCAAGATTAAATGTTGATTTTTGAGTCCCTCATGATCTAAGATATTCATGTGTGGAGTTGTTCTGATACTCTTCTTTATAAATTATTAAAAATTTCATCATAAAATTTCATATACCTCTAATCCAAAAGTAGAAACTGACAATTACACATAATAGCAAAATAAATATTCTAGATAATCGGATATCCGACTGAAGATGATGCTAGATATCCTTTCCATCATTAGTATAAACCCAATTATAATAACACCACCCATTCCATACATCCTACATCATTCTATTTTCTATATTGCAGTAAATTACATAATGAAATATAAATATTGTATCAAACAAATCATAACTTTTGAGGTTATCCGTACACACATTATTATTATTATCAAAACAACTTGGATTCCATTTAATTTCACAATTAGTATTCTTGGATAGCAGCATAAAATATTTGGGGAGATTAAACGTTGATTTTTGAGCCTCCCGAACTAAAACTTTTGATGCCTCTCTTAAACAATCTTGTTTATTAGTAATTAATAATAAAGGTAATAAAGAAATGTTATTTATAAGTTTAATATTAATGTACTCACCTTCCCCTTAACATCTAAAATATAAATCGCCGACGACGACATAACGATGGCTTTTTAAGGTATATTTAATAGAATCACACCTGGTACAACTAACCTGTACACTTTACTCTCATAAATTGTAATAAAAATATATTAATGTGAATCTCGTGGAACGTAACTGGTTAATATCATTTTTATAACGATTCTATTGAACTGGGTTATTTGTTTATCGTAAAATTACAACATTTACATTACACGTTTAGTGTTGACTTAGGCGCCATCTATAATTGATTTAAAGGCACTATTTGGCAACGATGTCAACCATCGTAATCATTTTTTTGCTTTTACTTTCGTTTAATCGAACTTAATTAATTATTATTTTGTTATTTATTGTTTTAAATTTTTTGGATGATTTTAATAATTTCAGTTTTAACGTGATTTTTTTTACAACGTTGCCAAATTTTCCGAATTAACACCTACCGGATTCATTTCATTCCATTTCATTCCTACCTGTATAGATTGCCAAAATTAACTTGACTGTTTATTGATAGTACAAGTTTTTCGAAATTAATGTTTTAATAAAAATTTCATCGTTTTTATCGATAATAATTTAATCTAAACGCAATATTAGTTTTATAACTCATAATTGGAATTTTTTATATCAGTAAAGAGTAAATATTGATAATTATTTAAATCTGCTTAGTTTAAACAGCCTGTATTTCCCCACGCCTTTTTTATTATCTAATTATTTTTTTAAAGCGGAACAAATTTTTGAAATTGATTTAAAAATGATTATTGCTTTATTTTTAACTTTAAAGAATTATAATAAATTGAATACTTCCTCCATCCGAAAATAGTTGCTCGACAATAATATCTACATTAATTTAATTTGGTAATTCGTAATGCTTCGCGGATGGAAAAGTATGTGTTTTGGTTGATCCGAGGAGATTTACAAGCAGGTAGAAGGAGCAGCTATGGGTTCTTCACTGTCCCCGGTTATCGCCAACCTGTTCATGATTTACCTCGAGAAGAAAGCGTTAAGGGAGGCCAAATACAAACTGAAGTTATGGATCCGGTACGTTGATGCCATCTTCGTCATTTGGTCCTTTAGAAAAGAAAAGCTCCAGGAATTTCAAGAATATTTGAATACCATTCATCCAAAGATCCAGTTCACCACGGAAATAGAAGAAAACGGACAGCTACCTTTTCTCGACGTATTAGCAAAGAAATCTCGCAACAGCCTGCAGCATACTGTATACAGAAAACCTACCCACACGAATCGATACCTAAATGCATCTTCTCATCATCATCCTTCACAGATCCAATCAGTCGCCAACTCACTAATCTTAAGATCCATTCGACTTACAGATAACGATAACAGATCAGAAGAAATGACGAAAGCCACCTTGGTTCTTGCTCAAAACGGCAAAATATACATAATATACTAAATACACAGGACGGCTCCAAATACATGGTGAAGAAAGCCATCGATCGACAATTCAAGCCGAAGGACCCACATCCACAAGAAGAGACCAGAAGATCCAACGTCGTACTACCCTACATCAAAGGAACAACTGATCGCATAGGAAGGCTTCTACGGAAACACGACATCAGTACCACCTACAGACCCGGCAAGACTATAGCAGCTTCTCTCAGGAATCCAAAAGACCAAATAAAATTAGAAAATCTAGGAGTTTATTCCATCCCCTGCGGCTCATGCAACAAGAACTACGTGGGACAGACCAACAGAAGAATAGCTGCCAGAGTAGAAGAACACAAGCTGAGCACCCGAAACAAACAGCTCACTTCTGCTCTCTTCCGCCACCATCTGGACACAGGCCATACCATCAATTTCGAGGGTTGCAAGCAGGTGGCCAACGTTCCGCATTGGAGAACTAGATTGAGGGATGATGCCCTACACTTGTCAGCAGCGTGGAGGACGGTCCTAGAGCACTCCAAGCCCAGGGCTGCTTTCCTGAGGCAAGAAGCCAGAGCACCGCAGTACCTCAGTCTGTCAACAGGAGACTACGACAAAACACTGAAGATGCCAAGTGAGATCTTGGCGAAACGTCTGCCCCTGTCCACAGGGAACAACCAAGAAGATGAACGGATGATACCTCGGATCAACCAAAACACATACTTTTCCATCCGCGAAGCATTACGAATTACCATATATATATATATACAGGGTGTTTCTGTAAGTCGTGTCATAATTTTAATCACAAATACTTGAGTTAAAATGATAACGATTTGTGTAAAAGCTTTTGGTCTAAACCCATAAATGGCTAATATATGGGCCTTCAAAGTTAAGAAATTTTTAAACTTTTTTTTAAATATCTTCAATATGGTTTGTCTTAGAAAAATAAAATTTTCGAGAAATCGTTTAAGATGAACCACGTATTTTGAAAACATACAACCACGGGATCATTGCTATACGGGGTGTTCACAAAGTTTATTATATAAAACTTATATTATATCGTAAACTCTTAAATTTTACAACTGATTTCAAAAGCCGTTATACGCAAAAAGATTCAAGCTTGTATTTTAGGATTTTCACTAATCGTAGGCGCCTATGGAAACAAACCGTAAGTAAAGCAATTTTGCATTATTAGTAAATGGGAACAAAGTGAATTCATTAACAATAAAAATAACAAATTACAAAAACAACAACAAAAACAGCTCTTCAAACGTAAATACCAATAAAAAATCAGTTAAGAAAACAGGGTAAAATAAAATAAAAACTTGAAAAACAACAACTAAAGTGGATAAAGTATAGTACATATTACAGTAAATGCTCGAAGTGTCCTCCGCCTGCTTCAATGCAGATTTCAAAGCGACGTCTTAAATTAATACGTAATCGAGGCAATGCGTTTTCTTGTCGTATTATTAAACGTAGTAAACGACTCCACAATTTTTTGGCATAATTGTTCAACAGTATCAAGATTCGAATTGTACACCAAATCTTTAACACGCCCCCATAAATAAAAGTCTAAGGGCTTCTGGTCCTCGTCCAATCCAACTCCCGGGAAAGTGTTGATGTAACCACTCCTTAACAGTATTTGTACAATGAGGAGGCGCTCCATCATGTAAATACCACATTTCAAGTCTTGTTTCATATGAAACATCGTCCAATAACTCTCCCAGATTTTCTAAGTGTTCCAAATAATTAACACCATTAAGTCTGGAGGGCAAAAAAACGGGTCCGATAATAAAATCGCCAACAATTCCAGCCCAAACGTTTACACTGAATTTCCATTACGATTGACAAACACACGTAAAATGTGGATTTTCTTCAGCCCAATTATGAGCATTTCTCAAATTAATTGTTCCATGTTTTAAAAAGGTAGATTCATCTGTAAACAATATTTTTTCTAAAAACGTGCCATCAATTGTACATTTTTCCACTATAGTACGGCAAAACTGTACTCGCAATGGACAATCAGTAATTTTTAATTCTTGAACTGTGGGCAAGTGGTATGGATATAATTGCTGTTCGTGTAAGACACGCCAAGCTGTAGTTCTAGCTATTCTGAAATGTCGTTTTATATCAGCAGTATTAGCAGTACTACGATCTGCCACAAAATCCAAAATATCTTCTTTCAGTTCGGGTGTACGAACTGACCTCTGATTTCCATTATTTACATACTTCGATCATAAATTTCCTGTCTCGCGTAAATGTCTTTCGATATTAAGAAATGTTTTTTTGTCAGGTTGTCTGCGATTGGGAAATGTTTCGCAATATCGTCTTGCTGCTGCGTTAGCATTGCCTAAACACTCTCCCAAAATTAAAAGCATGTCAGTTTGCTCACTAAAACTGAAATTATTTGCCATTTTAAACAATAATTAACGACTAATGTATGTTGGGTAATAATTTGACAGATTGCTTTACTACTTTATTTACAATTTGTTTTCATAGACATCTTCGATTAATGAAAACAATTCAAAATCAATGTTGCATCTTTTTGCAAATATTTCGAAAACGATGCGTCTAATCAAAATTATCTAAGAGTGAAAATAGTTTTAAAATGAAATAGGCTTTTAGAATCAGTTGGAAAATTTAAGGGTTTACGACATAATAAAAAAGTTTTAATGAAATTTCCTTTGTGGACATCCTGTATAGCTTGATCCCGTGGTTGTATGTTTTCAAAAGTATTCTTAAATGATTTTTTATGATAACATTGCACTGTTTTCCAAATTTTATCTTTTCTGTTTGCAATTTATGGGTTTAGACCAAAAATTTTTACACAAATCGTTATCATTTTAACTCAAGTATTTGTGACTAAAATTATGCCACGACTTACAGAAACATCCTGTATATATATATATATATATATATATTTCAATGACAATCAACGGAGAAGAATTTAGTAAACAAAACTATATTACTTAAGTTGAAAATACAAGAGACAATAACTTAAACTTATTTATAGAAGTACATTATACTAAGCAGTTAACAGTTATTCAAATATTCTTTTGCCGTTTTAACAGCATTTTCGTCACATTTAATGGACAATAAAGTCGAACTCGAATGATTACGTTTCAATCTCATTTTGTTTATGTGTTTTAATTTATAATTGTTAGAAACTTTATGAAATAATGTACACTCCATTGCTTATTGCAATAAAATAAATACATTGTCTAAAGTTTCTCTATTTATACCCCAAAAGGTCTTTCTCACTGCATCGATCAGTTCATCGATATTTTTTTGGGGTAATTGATGTTGAACTGATTGAATTGAATTGAAAGAACCTAAATCCAGTACATTTAAGTCAGGACTGTTTGGTGGTTGACATTTCAGTTGAATATCCCAACCATATGCACTGAATGCCTGGGTTAATGTAGGATCGTTACTGTACAAATGCGGTTTTGCATTGTCTTGTTGTATGCTACTATATATTGTATTTTTCTTAGAACCAACAGGCCATTTATTGCGTATTGCTGGAACTAAATTATGCAGAATCATTTTTCTTATTTCTTCTTTAATGACTGTTTGTACAGTTTTGGTTACTAAAGTGCCCTTAGCTCGATTCTTGCTGTTTCTTTTAGCTGGTGAAGAAGAAACAAATGGCCAAATTCCTAATTTTCCATCAAAATATGCTTTCTTATGAAAATCCCAACGTGGACGAGTCACTGCTGCCATAAACATTACCTTTGTAATGAATCTTTTACTTTTACAGGGTCTATAAGGGTGTTCTTCTTCGGAAGATATGTAAAAACTCTTCTTAGTTCTAGTTAAGTAGAACCATTTTTCGTCAATATGTATATAATCTAGCAAGTCCTCAAAATACCACGATGGCAATAAAAAATTCAAACAAAATTCGATTCAGCGGCGTTTACTTTCTCCAGTCAGCAATGGTTTAACAAAACTAGTGATTCTTTTTATTTCCTTTCCTTTCTTTAATCTGTCATGCAATGTACTTTTTGAAATTTTACACGCATAACCTAACGACCTTAAGGTCGTTCTTTTACATAAAGGAAGGGAGGAAGTGTTTGAAATTTGATGGCGATAATCTTTCACTTTTCGATCGCATTTATTTTTCTTAGAATCTACATTAATTGTTGAGTCATTGTTTTGGCATTCTTTAACTTGTTTCCACAATTTGGAAATGGTTGAACGGCTACAACAAAACTTTCGTGCAGCAGCATTTATCGCATCTCTTTTAAGTTTTTCGTCCGTCACATTTTGCAATAAATAATGTAAAATTTGCTTAGGTTGATCGTTACTAAATTCTCCACCCTTTTTACCACCTTTTTGACTAATTTCCGTAATATTTCTCACCATTTTTTAAAAGCAGCGGTTAAGTTGCTTAAATATTTAAATTTAACATTTGACGGTTACTTATCACAAATCAAATACGATAGTTAAGTTGTATTTTGGACATGGCATACTTTGATTATTATATTTTCAGCCTTTTGAATACAATACATCACTTTACCTTTAAATATTTACAATATTTATTGCATTGAGCTGAAATGTAGCAACTATTTTCGGACAGAGGTAGTAACAATAATGAAAATTAAAAAAAAATAAACGTAGAATGAGTGCTTGGAGATGATTCTTAGACAGCTGAGAATTATAAATCTTAGCTGGATTTTAATATATATTGTTTAAGTTACAGCTTAGTTTCATCCTCCATCCTCTGATTTAAGCTAGCCGAGGTTTTTTATAACACTGCTTGTGTATCTTGGTTTAATCATGCACCCATGATTTTTCAAACCTATAATATTTAGGGATATATTTTGGTTACCACAATATAGTACTGGGTACTATATTGTAGTACTATCATAATACTGGGTTTTCTCAATCTTGGAAAATCACAAAGTTTGCACCCAAATAAGTGTCTATCTTGCTTGAGACACAAAGAAGAAGTAACCTCGATCGACTTCAAAGTCGCTTTTGTTGGATATAAATTAAAAATAATCCAATATACCTAATAGGTAACGTGACCGTTTTTATTTCGACTGAAAACGGGACAAATCTAGGTACTTTTGTGGATAATCAGATGCAGTCTAAAATTATTAAAATTTGGTTTTAAGTTAGACTTGATACAGCTTCTACAAAATTTGATACAGTCTCCTAAAGACTTGCAATGCTTCTAGAAGACTTGTTATTGCTGCTAGAAGTCTTGATATTGCTTTCAGAAGACTTGAAATGATCTCAGACGACTTGAAATACTTTTAGAAAATTTAGAATATTTCTAGAAAGTTTGACACTACTTCCAGAAGACTTAATATTGCTTATAGAAAACTTAATACTGCTTCAAGAAGACTTGAAAAGCTTCGAGAAGACTTGAGATGCTTTTAGAAAACTTGATACTGCTTTCATAGGACTTGAAATGCTTCTAGAAAACTTGATATTGCTTTTAGAAGATTTGAACTACTAGATGGCTTGTTATTACTTTCAAGAGACTTGAAATGCTCCCAGAAGGCTTGAAATGATTTTAGAAGACTTCCAGAAGATTTGAACTGCTTCTAGGTTGCTTGTTATTGCTTCCAAAAGACTTAATACTACTTCCAGAAAATTTGATACTGCCCTTGGAAGACTTGAAATACTTTCAAAGGACTTGATACTACTTGTAAAACTGTTTGTAAAAACTGGATACTGTTGATAAACCAATTGACTATGCTTTGAAAATATTAAATATTATTGAACAAAATGCACAGCCTTTACGTAAGAAGTCCATAAACTGTTAATTGAAGGCTAAATACTGGCGGCAGAAGACACTTTTATGGTAAAAAGCGAAGGACTGTTAATAAAATTTAATTTTCCTTCCAAAATATCAAAAACTGTTGGCAAAATACAACATCATCACATCTGCTAAAAGCTAAATACTGACAAAAAAACTGAAAAAAGTTTAAAAACTGCCAATTAAAGACTAGATACTGCTTATAAAACTTTGTTTGTTTTATCAGACTTTTTTTGGAGAGTGCAAGCCAATCCCTTTTAGGCATTACACTGCATTTTATACAGTAGTACACTATAGCGTTGCTAATTCGTACAACCCCAAATCCGAATTCCCTGGTAATCTGAACAAAATTGAAAAACGTAAAATTTGCATTATGTCCCTTGTAATCCGAATTGGTAAGAGATTCGCTAATCGGAAAAGACTATTCGTTCTATCTGCAGCGAAAGACGATTAATTCCAAAACACTAGAGAGCGTTTCTATCAAAAATGCTGAGTCTATACTTTCTAAGGATTGCAAATCCTTGTAATTTATTAGCAAAATGGTAGAGATGTGTATTTCAAAAATCAGCTGAGAAAGAAGAACCTGGTGGCGGCATTCCACTGTCCATTCAATAATTTATGTATCATGCTGCAGCAAATAAGGCAATTTCTCCATGAAAATGTTGAGATAACCGAATTAAAAGTGAGGAAGTTAGTAAAAGTTTTAGCGTATCATGTATTGCAAGATAAACAGCAGATAATGTTATTATCTAATACAATTTGACTATAATCCGTATGCTTCCATCATTTAAATTCAACTGATTTTCATTGATTCGGATTAGCGAAGCTTTACTGTAATTAGATACTTAACTACTAATTGTAGTAGCTGTAATTATTCTATGCTTCTATTTTCGTGGAAATAGTTAGTAATTATACTCGACTACTTTTTTCAAGCAGTAAGCCAAGCTCTGATTTTGATCAACTTTGCTAATAAATTTCGTGTAACGTGTGGGATAAAAACTGAATTTTTTCTAAAGACAAGTTATCTTTTAAACGGTTTGTTACATTCACATCCATTGCTGATATATTTTGTCCTTCGGTATTTAAAGCGGCTTGGTGAAAACCAACTTCTTGGGCGTGTACCAAATATAACCAGCATTCGGAGCTGGGATTGCCAAAAAACAACTTTCATATATTCGGGCATAAGATGACTAATTATTAGAAGAGTAACTATTAGAATGAATGCCTATTAGAAGACTATTTTCTTAGATTGGCTATCTAAAATAGTTTTCTAATCTCACAAACATTTTAAGCACTATTCAAGTACAGGCCATTTAGATTTATTGTAACCCAACATTCTTTTATACTCCGTACCTATCAAGTCATAGAATTCTTTTACAGTTTCAATGCGTACACTATAAATATTAAAAAAGTTAATTTTGACAATAATGCATTCTAAATCAATTGGTAAGCAATCGGCAGTTTTAATTGCATTGTGGACATTATGAGCTTCACAGCCAATCCCTATTAGTTCTTGTTCCAACAATGTGCTCGGTTTTGTATAAATATTGTTTACACTTTTTCTATTTACACCCTTCATGTTTCAAAAAAATGTACACTTACATTTAGGCATGTTTGGTATAAGTCTCGCAAACAAAGAAACGAAATATTACTAATAAAAAAAAAAGTGTAAACACAGCTAGATACTTAATGAGATTTATGCACTTATGTGATTATGAAAACGGGACGTTTTAGAGTTACTTACTAACAGAAGAACGGGACAATCGCGTTCAAAACGAGTCGTATGGTCACATAACTAATACTATAATATAATAATAATTCTATAATAATTCTGGTTACAATATATATAACCAGAATTAAGAGAGCAGGTATAAAATAGTCCTTTTGGTAATCAAAATTGCTTTGTAATGATAATTTTTTCTACATTTCTTATAAGTTAACGTGTTTCTTCTGAAGATGGCATTTAAGAAAGTCGAAATCGATTAAAAATAATTTTAAGAAAGAATTTGATCACTAAGTATTAAGCCATTAAATATTATTTATTATATAAAGTGATAATGATAATCTCAACATAATAAATTTATTACCCGATACTTCTCCCAACTTGAGTGTAACTGAATCATCATTTTACTCATTGCAGTGAAAATAATAATTTGAAATTTATCCAACATAAATGAATCGAACAAAAACTTCACTCACTGTTTCACAAATAACTATTTTTATTCTTTTTAACTCGTAAACGCGTTAATCAATCTAAACCATTTTTGAGAAGGCAAATACACAACAATGGCAAATAAACCGCAAATACAATAACTTGTCGCTTTAAAGTAGCGTCATAATGAAATCTTTTATGGCCATAATAACAGTTAACAAAACCTCTGGATGTTCAGAGAACAAGATATACTTACACACTTACTTAGATACCTAGTTATACAAATAAATAATAGATTAGAATTTATGATAAAGTCTTTTGTCAGGTATTTTTATGTTCTTCTGAACATGGAAGACATTAATTCTAAAATTATTTTCACCGTATATAACTGAAAGGATAATATCGAAAAATATATATGAAAAGATTGGTAGTTGAATTTTTAGATCTGCAAAAAGATCTGATAACTGAAAAGTTGTCCATTAAGCAGTAGTAGAAACATTAACTAACAGTAGATATCAAAACGTACCAATTTGATAAAAACCAGTGTTAATTTTTGCTTGCAACGGCACGATTTAAGTCTTTTATAACTACATAATCAATTGGTCGCTCTCCATAAAATTAAAAATAGGTACCTCTTACACCGGAAAAATTTTCGTAGCTACAACTGGATATTTTAAGTTGTCTAGATTTTTCCGGACGAAGGAACCTCTCTTTCAGTTAGAGACCTTACATTGTCCACGAAATGTCCTTTGAGAATTTCATACAGTGGAAATTCTATACCAATAGCAACTTGATTATTCACAAAGATGATGTAAATGGTAAGATGGTAAGCTGGCAAAAATGTTTTAACTAAACTTTTGTAAACAGCATCCATTTGCTTAAGATTTAAAGAAAATTTTGAAGGGTAGTTTAAATCCTTAGACTGTAAGAAAAGAAAAGACAAGACTTGATACTGGTTGTAGAATACTTTAAATGCTTCCAAAACATTTGGTATTGCTCCTGGAAGACTTGAAATACTTTCAAAAGATTTAAAATGCTTCTAGAACACTTAATGCTCCCAGAAATTTTCTTTGGAAGACTTAATACTTCTTCTAGAAGACTTACAAGGTCCACTTGGTATTGCCTCTGGAAGACTTAATATATCTCTTATAAAGGAAAACTCTTATAAATGTTTTAGCTAAGCTTTTGTAAACTGAAGCATCCATTTGATTAAGATTTAAAGCAAATTTTGAAGGATAGTTTAAAACCTTTAACTGTAAGAAAAGAAAAGACAAGACTTGATAATGGTTGTAAAATACTTTAAATGCTTCCAAAACATTTGGTATTGCTTCTGGAAGACTTGAAATACTTTCAAAAGACTTGGTATTGTCTCTGGAAGATTTGATTTACTTTTAAAGGATTTAAAATGGTTCCAGAACACTTTATGCTCGCAGAAATTTTCTTTGGAAGACTTAATCCTGCTTCTAGAAGACTTACAAGGTCCACTTGGTATTGCCTCTGGAAGACTTGAAATGCTTCCAGAAGACTCGATACTACCTCTGGAAGATTTGAAATTGCTTCGAAAAAACTTGAAATGCTTCCACACACTTAATAGTTCCTTTAAAAGACTTGATACTGCTTTTAGAAGACTTATAAGGTTTCCAGAAGCCTTGAAATGCTCCCAAAATACTTGATATAGCCTCTGAAAGACTTGAAATGCTTCCAAAACACTTGCTATTGCCTTTGGAAGATTTTAAATTGCTTCGAAATGACTTGAAATGCTTCCAGATGACTTGATACTGTCCTTGGAAGATTTGACTCTGCTTCTATAGTACTTGAAGTGCTAAGATAACCAGTGAGGTTCCCAAAGACTTGATATTGCTTCTGGAAGACTTGACGCTGTTTCTACAAAACTTTAAAGCTTTCCAGAAGACTTAGAATACTTTCCTAAAATTTGATACTGTTTCTAAAGAACTTGAAATACTTCTAAAACACTGGATATTACTTCTAAAAGACTAAGTGAAATGCTTCCTAAAGACTTGAAACTGCTTGTAAAACTGCTGGTAAAAAACGTTTTCATCGCAAAAGAACAATATAAACCATTTGACTTTATTTCGAAAATGTTACATACTATTGGACAAAATGCAAAATTCTGACGTAAGTAGTCTAGAAACTGTTAATTAAATACTGCTGGAAGAATACATTTTTAATACAAGAGGCAAGAAACAGTTAACAAAATTTGATTTTGCTTCCAAAATACCAAATACTGTCGCAAAATACAATAACTTCATTTCAAAAGTTTAAAAATTGCTAATTCAACACTAGAAACAGCTTACATTTTTGAATTAACGTTGGCTAAGATATGGGCTTGTAAATAGCATGGTGATATTTGACAAAAAACACTTAAAATCAAAATAACTCGAAAACAAAAAACGGTAGATACCAACAGCTGTTATCAAAGTCAACATATTTTCTTACGTATAATTGAATGGTGTAATAAAAACTACAGTATTCCATTTAAAATAACGAAGTTGAGGCCTACTTTCGGTAGACCGGAAGTGGTAACCATCTTCAAAATATTTTCGATTAATATATCGGAATGAATAACCCATGTTACCAAAATTTCAAGCCTCTACGAATAGTGGAACTTAAAAAAGTTCTAATTAACCAATTACGTGAGACACCCTGTATAAATTTAATTTAATTAATAGCCAGTTAAAGTACAAAAAGTATTATATTTTATTATCAAACCTTTCATAACGATAATTCTGGTAAAATAAATTTTGAATTTAACTTTAATCAACTCAAAACTACACTAAAAGGCGCCATCTATTACAAACTTAAATCTTATTGAATCTTATAATCGTTTTTCTTTACCAACTTAAACCAAATTCCCTGCGGAACGCACCCACTTGTGGGGGTTAAAATATTAAGGCGCGAAGTTTGAACTAATTGAATCTTATTATTAAAAAAATTAATAAGACGTAAAAAATTATTAATGTTTAATATAGTTAAAAGAATAGTAGGAAGATTGAAATTAAGTTTAAATTGTTAAATAAAAGAATTTGAGAAAAAATGAAATGTTGTGGTATGGTTGTGTCGCGGCAACTTTGAATTTATTATTTGAATATTGAATTTATTATGAATTATTATTATTATCCAATTGTGCTATGCATAATATACAAAAAAAATAGTAATAAAATATTTATAGAATCATGTTCTAATATACAATATCCAATAATAATAACAATATAAGTACGAAGGCTGGTGTTAACAAAACTAAAATTAGAGCTAGCACTAGATCTAAAACTAGAAACTTTCGGGTTTTGCCGTGCGTTTTTTGAAAAAATGTTTGACGTTTCGGATGCCATGTTGCAACCTTCTTCGAAAACTGGTTCGAAGTGACAAAATCGGGAATTGTAAAACAATATATAGGTCGAAAAACAAATTAATAATTAATTTTATATTAATTACAAGCTAATTACTAACTAATTACTGCGTCGCGACCGGTTTGGGAGTCATATTCGTCTTCACCACCATCTTCCATGTTCTGCTCAGTTCCCAGCCATCTTCTCTGTTGACGTTGCTTTTATGTCGGTGGATTTCTATGGCTTCTCTTGTTAGCCGTGGATGATATTTATTAGTCCTAGCCAGAACCTTTGTTTTGTTGAAGTTATAATATAAGTACGAAGGCTTTCACGACCGGTGTTATCTGAACTAAAATTAGAACTAACACTAGCACTAACACTAAAACTATCACTAGGACAGGAAAGAAAACCCACCCTAATAGCCATCATCCCCAACAGAAGAGATTGGTCATGCGCTGTTCCAGAGAGTAGCAAGAATATGTAAAGAAAACAACCTAAAGAAGGAGGAACGGTTTCTACGGAACATACTACAGAAAAATGGATATAGTTCAAAGGATATTAACCGAGCCACCAAGCAGCGAAAGCAGGGAGAAGAAGCCCCAGCAAGTACAGAACCAGCTGGATTTATCTGTCTTCCTTACGTTTCCGGTGTAACGGAACGGATTGCGAGACACCTAAAGAAAAACGACATCGTGGTGCGATACGGAACGGTCACCAAAATTCGGAATATACTCCCTATAGCCAAGAACAAGCTACCTCTTTTAAAAGGAGCGGGTATCTATCGGCTATAATGCAGTTGTGGGAAGTTTTACGTTGGCCAAACCGGACGAAACATGGAATGCCGTATCAAGGAACACGAGAGGGATGTGAGGCTGAGGAAGATTCAACAGTCGGCGGTTGCGGAACATTGCTACTCAGCAGGTCACCGAATAAACGTCGACAAAACAAAGCTTCTGGCTAGGACTAATAAATATCTTCAACGGCTAACAAGAGAATCCATAGAAATCCA
This sequence comes from Onthophagus sagittarius, assembly GCA_036711965.1. Taxonomy (NCBI): domain Eukaryota; kingdom Metazoa; phylum Arthropoda; class Insecta; order Coleoptera; family Scarabaeidae; genus Onthophagus; species Onthophagus sagittarius. The sequence goes on along the minus strand of JASERS010000007.1, from coordinate 10,331,846 downwards.
CCGACATAAAAACAACGTCAACAGAGAAGATGGCTAGGAACTCAGCAGAACATGGAAGATGGTGGTGAAGACGAATACGACTCCCAAACTGGACGCGACGCAATAATTAGTTAGTAATTAGTTTATAATTAATACTACCTCTGTCCGAAAATAGTTGCTACATTTCAGTTTAATGCAATAAATATTGTAAATATTTAAAGGTAAAGTGATGTATTGTATTCAAAGGGCTGAAAATATAATAATCAAAGTATGCCATGTCCAAAATACAACTTAACTATCGTATTTGATTTGTGATAAGTAACTGTCAAATGTTAAATTTGAATATTTAGACAACTTAACCGCTGCTTTTAAAAAATGGTGAGAAATATTACGGAAATTAGTCAAAAAGGTGGTAAAAAGGGTGGAGAATTTAGTAACGATCAACGTAAGCAAATTTTACATTATTTATTGCAAAATGTGACGGACGAAAAACTTAAAAGAGGTGCGATAAATGCTGCTGCACGTAAGTGTTGTTGTAGCCGTTCAAAAATTTCCAAATTGTGAAAACAAGTTAAAGAATGCCAAAACAATGACTCAACAATTAATGTAGATTCTAAGAAAAATAAATGCGGTCGAAAAGTGAAAGATTATCGCCATCAAATTTCAAACATTTCCTCCCTTCCTTTATGTAAAAGAACGACCTTAATGTCGTTAGGTTATGCGTGTAAAATTCTAAAAAGTACATTGCATGACAGATTAAAGAAAGGAAAGGAAATAAAAGGAATCACTAGTTTTGTTAAACCATTGCTGACTGAAGAAAATAAACGCCGCCGAATCGAATTTTGTTTGAATTTTTTATTGCCATCGGGGTATTTTGAGGACTTGCTAGATTATGTACATATTGACGAAAAATGGTTCTACTGAACTAGAACTAAAAAGAGTTTTTACATATCTTCCGAAGAAAAACACCCTTATAGACCCTGTAAAAATAAAAGATTCATTACAAAGGTAATGTTGAAAATTAGGAATTTGGCCATTTGTTTCTTCTTCACCAGCTAAAAGAAACAGCAAGAATCGAGCTATGGGCACTTTAGTAACCAAAACTGTAGAAACAGTCAATAAAGAAGAAATAAGAAAAATGATTCTGCAATTTAGTTCCAGCAATACGCAATAAATGGCCTGTTGGTTCTAGGAAAAATACAATATATAGCAGCATACAACAAGACAATGCAAAACCGCATTTGTACAGTAACGATCCTACATTAACCCAGGCATTCAGTGCAGATGGTTGGGATATTCAACTGAAATGTCAACCACCAAACAGTCTTGACTTAAATGTACTGGATTTAGGTTCTTTCAATTCAATTCAATCAGTTCAACATCAATTACCCCAAAAAAATATCGATGAACTGATCGATGCAGTGAGAAAGACCTTTTGGGGTAAAAATAGAGAAACTTTAGACAATGTATTTATTTCATTGCAAAAAGCAATGGAGTGTACATTATTTCATAAAGTTTCTAACAATTATAAATTAAAACAGATAAACAAAATGAGATTGAAACGTAATCATTCGAGTTCGACTTTATTGTCCATTAAATGTGACGAAAATGCTGTTAAAACGGCAAAAGAATATTTGAATAACTGTTAACTGCTTAGTATAATGTACTTCTATAAATAAGTTTAAGTTATTGTCTCTTGTATTTTCAACTTAAGTAATATAGTTTTGTTTACTAAATCCTTCTCTGTTGATTGTCATTGAAAAAAAAAAAAATATATATATATATATATATATATATATATATATATATAATGTAGATATTATTGTCGGACAAATTTCAAACTGAACTGTAGCAACTATTTTCGGACAGAGGAACTATAAAGTTAATTCTTAATTAGTTTTTCGACCTATATATTGTTTTACAATTACCGATTTTGTCACTTCGAACCATTTTCTGAAGAAGGTTGCAACATGGCATCCGAAACGTCAAACATTTTTTCAAAAAAACGCACTGCAAAACCCGAAAGTTTCTAGTTTTAGATCTAGTGTTAGTCCTAGTGATAGTTCTAGTGATAGTTCTAGTGTTAGTGTTAGTGTTACGTTTTATTTTCCTGTGATTGTCCGAATAGAAATAAAAAAAAATGATTTTTTTTGTTATTCAGTTTATTTTTTTTTGTTCTTTTTATTTAATCTTTAATTTTTTTTTATTGTGGTCTCAAGTTTGTCAAACTTTTCAGATCAGACGTTTCATTTATTTTGGTTCATTTTGTTTTGTTGTTATTGAAATCTTGATTTATTTCATTTTGTTAATTTTTTTTTATTTTTAATTTCTTTTGATCCAGGCATTTTTCTTTATATCTTTAGGTATATATGTATTTTTTTTGAGGTTGTTTTCTTTTTATTTTAATTTAAATAAACATCATTGTATTATTTCTATTCCAACAACTTTTATTCGTTGAATGTTGTGTCGTTACTGCTTTCCTTTATTTAACACCCTTGACGTCGCAGTTCGTGAGAGTTGGAGGATCAACTGCGTGGCGCCATATAAATTATTCCCAGCCCTTCTTCACTGAGCCGGCCAAGGACCTTCAACTCAAACTTATTAAGGAAATAGTAACATTTTCTTCTGTGCTGTATATTTTGTGTACTATTAGATTTTGGCGTCATATTAGTTCAATAATAACAATATCAATAACTAATCGACATTTTTCTCTGAAGATGGTATTTAGACAGAAACTAGTGCAATTAATATAAATTTAATTTAATAAACAGCCAGTTAAAGTACAAAAAGTATTATATTTTATTATCAAACGTTTCATAACGATAATTCTGGTAAAATAAATTTTGAATTTAACTTGAATCAACTCAAAACTACGCTAAAAGGCGCCATCTATTACAAACTTAAATCTTATTGAATCTTATAATCGTTTTTCTTTACCAACTTAAACCAAATTCCCTGCGGAACGCACCCACTTGCGGGGGTTAAAATATTAAGGCGCGAAGTTTGAACTAATTCAATCTTATTATTAAAAAAATTAACGAGATTTAAAAAATTATTATTGTTTAATATAGTTAAAAGAATAGTAGGAAGATTGAAATTAAGTTTAAATTGTTAAATAAAAGAATTTGAGAAAAAATGAAATGTTGTGGTATGGTTGTGTCGCGGCAACTTTGAATTTATCGAAAAAGATAGAAATCCTTATAGATTAAATAGAAATCAAGTTCAGCTTTTGCATGAATTCTGTAGAAAGGGGTTTTCGATGATTGTTTTTAAGAAAATTCGATGAATCAAAGGGGAAAAGAAGCAAAATAGTAAAAAAGAAGTCCGTCCGTAGTAATGTCGATTACAATGATTCCGAAGCCTTGTATATATTATTTCTAGAAAACTTGAAATACTTCCAGAAGACTTGATATTTCCTCTGGAAAATTTGACATGTTTCCGGAAGACTTGAAACTGCTTCTAGAAGATTTGATATTGCTTCCAAAAGACTTGGTACCCTTGATAGAAAGTACTACGAAGAACTGCCAACTGCCTTAAACCACTATCGTGATTAGCTAAAAGTTTGGGGACATAATACTTCATGCTTTCAATAAGTTTGCAGTCTTTAACATAGTGTATAGTGTTTGAAACAGTAATAGCTCACGCTGTGAATAAGTTGGCAGACTTCAAACTGATGAGCAAGATTTTGGAGACATAACAGCTCATACTGTCAAAAGCTTGACAGTTTAGAAAATAACGTACAGTGTTTAGAATAGTAATAACTCATGCTACCAACAAGTTGGAAATAGAACAAAATGTAATTTAAATTTATGATGAATGGAAGACCCACACGCGACTTACGTGACTCACAGTGAAAAGTCACTCACGCGCTTACCTCTAATCCACATCTATGACACAAAATACAATTCGCTCCTTAATTTACCTGAACGTGGACTTCACACAAATCCTTCAGGAGGTATTTCTTTATTGAATAGTTTGCCAAAAAGTATAAAGATTTTCAGTTATTCAGTTTTTAAGAAACAAGGGATGTGTTTATTAATGGGCAGGATGCTCTACACCAGTGTTTCCCAAACTTTTCCTACGCCTGGTGCAACAGACTTTTAACTATTTTTTGATTAAGACACAAGAAAAAGACAAGGAATGCCTTAAATTGAGCTTCTCGTGGAGGGGTGGTGAAAAGGAACCCATTCCAGTTTGCGTAATTTGTTCTTTAGCATCTTTTTGTCTGCAAATACAATAACTATATCGGAATTTAAGAGAAAAAGTGTTAAAACATGTTTTACCATTTCCAACATCATATCTATGTTAAGTAGCGTTTTCATAGCAAGATGTGGAGTCGCATTTTCGATTAAAATTAATGAATAGGGAACCTAATTATAATATTTTGGCATCATCCGTTATTTTTTGACTCACTTGAGGAATCTTTGAGTGTGGCTGTGCCGCAATGTGATGAGTTGTTTCTTGCTGGTGATATAAATATCGACTTGTTGCACCCTGAAAGTGTGAATTCTCATAATTTCCTTGATTTGCTGGAGTCGTTTGGTCTGATTGACTTGTTAATCAGCCAACCCGCATTGTATTGTGGCACTGTGGCTTATGGTAGATATAAGCGTACGGGGACTGTGTCTGATTTGGACCAATATAAAACCATAAGAAATCATGTAACGAAAGCCATTAAAATTGAAAAAAGAGTTTACTTTGAGGGTTAATTAAGGGCAGAGTGAAAGCTTTGCCTTCACACTTGGTCAATGTGGAGGAAGTGAATGATTACTTTCTCCTAGCGGGTGATATGTCAACAGCAGTTGCGGGTGAGATTATTGAGTTTTATAATAATAATAAAAAATGTGATTTTCGTAGTAATTTTGTATTTTTTTTATTTGTATTTCAATAGCTATGCTTTTGTACTGTTACCCGTTCATTCTTCCACATTTGACACATGTAGTGAATTATTGTTTGGAAAAATGCTCTTGTGACTCCATTACCTAAAGTTGCCAACCCAAAGGAGTATAAGGATTTACGACCTATTAGTATCTTGCCAACTGTTTCGAAAGTGGTGGAAAATGTTATGGATTTTCAGATTAGGAAATTTATCGAATCTTATTATCGAATCAGGGTTTCGTAAACATTATAGTTGCGAAACGGCTTTAATGCATATTACTGATGACATCATTCGAGCGACCGATGAGAACGATATGACCGCATTAGCCTTCCTTGACTATTCAAAAGCTTTTGATACTGTGAATCATTCTCTGTTAAACTCATTTCTAAATTATATTGGATTTGGTACAAATGCTAGGTGTTTAGTTTCGAATTATCTTTGCAATAAGTATCAAAAAGTCAAAATAAATAACTTAGTCTCCGGTCCTCGAAGGGTGCCAGCAGGTGTGTCACAGGGTCCCACAGGGATCCATATTGGGGCCACTTTTATTCTCTTTATATACTTGTAACTTTTCTAATTGTTTAAAGCGTTGTAATTGTCATTTTTACGCGGATGACACGTAATCGTACTTGAGTGGGAATAGTGGGAAATCTGCATTAATTTACATGCATTGAAATTGATTTACGGCATTAGACATTCATTATTAAAACCCACTATAGTTAGATTGTGTGACTCGCTTGTACCTAGTCACTTCACTTTATGTGATACGGTTTACGGTACTTGTCTTGATAAAGCTTCTGTATGTCGCATATGGTTTAAGGAGGTATGATCGTGTGTCACATAAACTGTCAGAGGCTGACTGGTTAAATATGTCTAACAGAAGAAAATGACAAAAATGTCAAAAAAATTGATTTTGTTGAGTTGTTTTAGGGTGTAACAAAATAACGGAAAGTCCGATTTATGCCGTCAATATCTTAAAATGTTCGTCTGGATGTCCACTTTCATGTCCATATAGTTACAGAAGTACCCTAATAGCAAAATAACAAATATACCGAACATGAATCGTTACTGTGTTTTTTAATTTACGATTTTCCACATTTTTGGGTATATCTCGAAAACAGGACGTGATGGCGAAAAACTGAAGACAGGTTTAGAATCAGCACAACATTCTACGTTATAAAGAAAATACCTCAGACTTTGAAGAAAAAATTGATTAAAACTTGTAAACTAGTGAAATTACAACAGTTTAAGTTTCAATACATGCTGAAATTTTTCTTTTTTGGACGTTTTGTTCCCGTTTGTATGTTTATAAGCTGCTTACGTGAACAATAAAGATATACAATTGTGCTATGCATAATATACAAAAAAATATTTATAGAATCATATTTAAAGTACATAGGTCTGGAAAATTCTGCTGTTGATTTTATGCGTAGCTATTTGTCGGACAGACTGCAGTACGTTCGACTTCCTCATAAAGAAAACTCTTCGTCTCGCAGATTGAGCTGTGGTGTTGCAGAGGGATCTATCTTGTCTCCGACGTTGTTTTGTATTTACACCTCCTTTCTTAGCAAAGTCTTCATACATTGCAAGGTCCAGATTTATGCGGATGACACACAGGTATATATTTCCTTTTATCCAAACGATCTTTTTAAAACTTTAAAAGTAATTAACGACGAATTATCCGAACTCTTTCTGCTATCACAGCAATACAACTTAGTGCTTAATCCGCAGAAATCTAAACTTCTTTGATTTGGTAGAAGGAAAGATGTTCAAGAATGCAGAAACCGGATTAATATAAATATAGGTGGTATTAATATTCCTTTGGTGGATGATGCTAGGAATCTTGGTCTTACTTTTGATTCAGAGTTAAGATTTTCAAGACATGTATCATTGACCTTACAATCTGGATATGCAAAACTGAAAACGTTGTACCCTATTAGACATATGCTTCTTGTTAACATTAAGACGATGCTGTGTGATGCACTTATTCTGTCTAAATTTAATTATGCTGATATTATATATGGTTCTTGTCTAACTAAAAGCGATGAAATACGCATCCAACATATTCAAAATACATGTTTAAGATTTATTTTTTATCTCAGGAGGTATGATAGAATTTCGCACAAGTTAATACACCTGAATTGGTTGAATATGAAAGGACGACGTGAATTGCATAAGGCTGTTTTCTTTCACAAGATACTTCGTACAAATACTAACGAATACCTTCTCAACAAGGTGACCTTCAGAACCGATGTCCATAACTTCAATCTCAGATACAAAGGTCTCATTACTCCACCTCTTCACCAAACGGAAATGTTCAAAAGATCATTCTCTTATCAAATTGCTAAAGTATATAATGATATCGCAAACTCATTGAAATCCTTGTCGGTGCTCTCATTTAAAAGAAGGTTACGGGCGAGCTTGTTGCAAGAGCAAAACGCGTCTTTAGTATAAATCAATTCGTATCGTTTTGACATACTGATGTTTGGAGTTCTTACATCTTTTACCCTAACGTATATATGTTATTATCAGATCGATTGTAGTAGTTTAATGGCTCAATGTTTTTTTAAAGGTTAATTCTTTTTTCTGTACTGAAACCATACCGGACAATCAATTAATAAATCAATCAATTTGTATATTGATGATGATATGCATCAATTTAAGTTTTCTTTTTTTTGTTATTTTGTTTGTTACTTTCATTTGTTTAAATGCAAGTTATTTAAGTTATGTCCTTGTGTTTTAGTTAGTTAGATAGATAGATAGTAAAATAAGGGTACGGTTAAGTACGAGCAGAGATACTATACTCTCTGAACTTCGCCTTTTCAAACCGGCAGTTATTATTTAGTTACTGTGTATATCACATATATATTTTATGACAGTTTTCTATGCAGTTGATATTTTTTTTATATTATTGATAATTTTGTATATAATACTGTTCCTTCTTTTTTGTACTTCACGCTGGTTTGAATAAAGTCATTTATTATTATTATTCTAATATACAATATCCGATAATAATAACAATATAATAACAATATCCGATAATAACTAATCGACATTTTTCTCTGAAGATGGTATTTAGACAGAAACTAGTGCAATTAATATAAATTTAATTTAATAAACAGCCAGTTAAAGTACAAAAAGTATTATATTTTATTATCAAACGTTTCATAACGATAATTCTGGTAAAATAAATTTTGAATTTAACTTTAATCAATTCAAAACTACGCTAAAAGGCGCCATCTATTACAAACTTAAATCTTATTGAATCTTATAATCGTTTTTCTTTACCAACTTAAACCAAATTCCCTGCGGAACGCACCCACTTACGGGGGTTAAAATATTAAGGCGCGAAGTTTGAACTAATTCAATGTTATTATTAAAAAAATTAACGAGATGTAAAAAATTATTAATGTTTAATATAGTTAAAAGAATAGTAGGAAGATTGAAATTAAGTTTAAATAGTTAAATAAAAGAATTTGAGGAAAAATGGAATGTTATGGTACGTTTGTGACGCGGCAAATTTGAATGAATGAGAAAAGATTTCTGTTTAAATAGAAATGTTGTAGAGTTTTTAGATGAATTATGTAAAAAAGGGCGATTTCGATGATTGTTTAAAAAAAATGCGCTGAATTAAAGGGGAAAGGAGTAAAAATAGTAAAAAAAGCGTCCATCCGTATTTCGATCTATGTGCAGTTGAGGCAAGTTTAGCGTTCAGCGTTCAGCAGTTCCCGGCATGCAACCGTAAGTGGGAGTAATGTCTGCCTTTTCCTATACGCGACCTGCATGTCATCTGTGGAGGTCCTCTTTAATCTGAGGGATCTCAGTGGATCTGAGGTGATCTGAGGTTTACGTTAGGTTTACCCCTAAAAAATTATGCCGTCGTACAGCCAAAACTCTAAATTTTCCATTGGTATAAAAAAATCACACATTGCCTAACAAAATTTTGGGGAAAAATGGAATTTCATCGCAAATGGCGGGAAACGTTTTCCGTTCCCAAGTGTGCTATGAGAAAACAAAAACACAAATACGGTCAACATAATATGTATTTATTCAACATGATATAAAAAATGCAGATAAACAAAATTTAACAACTTAAACTAAATGTTCGAAGTGACGACCTTAATGCTGGAGGCATAACCGCAAACTCACCTCACAGGCTCTAGACACTGCCATGAGAACTTCTGGTGATATACCGCGGAAAGCCGCGCGGATTCTTTCCCTCATATCCTCGACTGTAGTTGGTACCGTCCTGTAAACCTCGTCTTTGATATGTGTCTGTCGTAGAGCCGCTAGAGGGACATTTTCCAAGAGATCATCCAAGTCGTTGCGAAGGAACCACAAATAACTGTTGGCGTTTAGATGCGCCTCGATGAAATAAGGATCCGAAAAGTGTTCTCCAAGTATGCCTCCCCAAACATTCAGAGACCATCTTTGCTGGTGGTTTATCATTCTCATGGCGTGTGGGTTTTCATCGGCGAAATAATGGTATTTGTGGCGATTGACATGCCCATTTCTATGGAACGTCACTTCATCAGAAAATAATACGCGCATAAGAAACGATTCCTCCTGCTCAATTTTGTTGATAGCCCACATGCAGAAATCTTGCCTGGCATGAAAATCTTGAGGTTGCAGTTCTTGGTGCAGTTGAATCTTAAATGGACGAAATTTGTACTTTTTAAGAACACGATGTACGGATCGCGTTGAAATATCATGATTCCTACTAATATCACGGGTACTGGTATGAGGATCTTCATTAACTGCCTCCAGAACTTGCAGTTCATTATTTTCGGTCAAAACTACCTTCTTTCCAACTCTCCTTGGCCATTTCACACTTCCCGTAGTAGTAAATCTCTCCAACACTTTTTTAAACGCACATTCATTTGGATGAGCCCTGTGCGGATATCTCGCAGCGTACACTCGTGACGCCAAGAAACAATTCTTGTTACATTCTCCAAGAATAAATATCATTTCAACCATTTCCTCTTGAGTTCCGAACATTTTTAGAACGTTTATCAAAAATGACTTATGACTATTGCTGGCGACTAATAATTTACTTTGACGATTACATATCTTTTGTTTTCTCATGGCACAATGCACTAGTAGTAACTTGATGTGTTCTTAATGAGGGGTAAATTTTATTTTATCAATATTTCATAGAGTTTCACGGAAAATCGCGGTTAAATAGGTTATGGTTATTTCATAAACGACTGGGCCGATATCTGAAATATGTCAAATAATTTCGGCTTTCGGATCCTGTTATTAGTCCTTCAAAATTATGCTTTCCTAATATAGCTTATTTCTGTTTCTTTTTAATTTATAATTTCACTAAAACGCTCGTAAAAAATTAGGTACACATAATATTGAAGATCTAATAACGGAATCCGATTACCGAAATTATTTGACATTTTTTGGTTAAAACCGCGTAAATTTTCTTTGGAAGACTTAATACTGCTTCTAGAAGACTTACGAGGTCCACTTGGTATTGCCTCTGGAAGACTTAATATATCTCTTATAAAGGAAGACTCTTATAAATGTTTTAGCTAAGCTTTTGTAAACTGAAGCATCCATTTGCTTAAGATTTAAAGAAAATTTTGAAGGATAGTTTAAAACCTTTGACTGTAAGAAAAGAAAAGACAAGACTTGATAGTGGTTGTAGAATACTTTAAATGCTTCCAAAACATTTGGTATTGCTCCTGGAAGACTTGAAATACTTTCAAAAGACTTGGTATTGTCTCTGGAAGATTTGATTTACTTTTAGAAGATTTAAAATGATTCCGAACACTTAATGCTTCCAGAAATTTTCTTTGGAAGACTTAATGCTGCTTCTAGAAGACTTACAAGGTCCACTTGGTATTGCCTCTGGAAGACTTGAAATGCTTCCAGAAGACTCGATACTTGAAATGCTTCCACACACTTAATAGACCCTTTAAAAGACATGATACTGCTTTTAGAAGACTTATAAGGTTTCCAGAAGCCTTGAAATGCATCCAAAATACTTGATATTGCCTCTGAAAGACTTGAAATGCTTCCAAAACACTTGCTATTGCCTTTGATAGATTTTAAATTGCTTCGAAATGGCTTGAAATGCTTCCAGATGACTTGATACTGTCCTTGGAAGATTTGATTCTGGTTCTATAATACTTGAAGTGCTAAGATAACCAGTGAGGTTCCCAAAGACTTGATATTGCTTCTGGAAGACTTGACGCTGTTTCTACAAAACTTTAAAGCTTTCCAGAAGACTTAGAATACTTTCCTAAAATTTGATACTGTTTCTAAAGAACTTGAAATACTTCTAAAACACTGGATATTACTTCTAAAAGACTAAGTGAAATGCTTCCTAAAGTCTTGAAACTGCTTGTAAAACTGCTGGCAAAAAAACGTTTTCATCGCAAAAGAACAATATAAACCATTTGACTTTATTTCGAAAATGTTACATACTATTGGACAAAATGCAAAATTCTGACGTAAGTAGTCCAGAAACTGTTAATTAAATACTGCTGGAAGAATACATTTTTAATACAAGAGGCAAGAAACAGTTAACAAAATTTGATTTTGCTTCCAAAATACCAAATACTGTCGCAAAATACAATATCTTCATCTCAAAAGTTTAAAAATTGCTAATTCAACACTAGAAACAGCTTACATTTTTGAATTAACGTTGGCTAAGATATGGGCTTGTAAAGAGCATGGTGATATTTGACAAAAAACACTTAAAATCAAAATAACTCTAAAACAAAAAACGGTAGGTACCAACAGCTGTTATCAATGTCAACATACTGTGAGCGTCAAAAAAAAGTAAACAGCTGTTGTTTTTCTATTAAAAGGTTAATAAAAATGCAGTTAATAACGAAAATCAAAAAATTTTATTGCAGTCTTCACAACTCATCTATACTATATTTAAATCAATAGAAACATGAAAAAAAAAAACAAATCATTACCCGTAATAATTCAGATTATTGTAATATCTACCGAATTTACGCGTCAAAAGAAAGTAAATAGAATTCGGAACTAATAGGTATTAAGTAGAAAAATAAATATAATATTAACTTTTAATACTTGGTTTGAGCTCCTTTGACCTTCAACACCTCCCTCAATCTCCTTGGCATGGATTCCACCAAGTTTTTTAAAATATTTTGAGGGATTTTCATCCATTCTTCAGTTAAAGCTTTTTTAAGGTCGTCTTTATTTGAAATTGTCCTTTCTCTGATCTTCCTGTCAAGGTGATCCCACAGATGTTCTATAGGATTAAGGTCTGGGGACTGTGGTGGATGGTCAAGGGTTTTAGGGACTCGGTATAGCATCCATTCCTTCACAATTTTGGAAGTGTGCTTTGGATCGTTATCCTGTTGGAAGATCAAGTTCTCTGATAAGCCCAATTCATTAATACTCGGGGAAATATTGTTCTTTAAAATGGTTAAATAGTCCATTTTATTCATTGTTGATTCAATAAAAACTAGATTACCGACCCCTGACGCCGCCATACAGCCCCAGACCATAACCGAGCCTCCACCGTGTTTGATGGTATTGGTAACAAATTTCTCTTTGAAGGCCTCATTTTATGGCCGCCATATTTTTGGTGGTTTTCTTTTACCAAAAATTTCAAATTTACTTTCATCACTAAATAATATATTTTTCCAAAAATCTGGAGCTTCGTTCTGATATTTTTTTTGCGAAATCAAGACGTTTCTGTTTATTTATTTTCGATATGTAAGGCTTTTTACGGGGTGTTCTTCCATGCAGGCCACTTCTATGGAGTGTTCTTCGTATGGTACTGGAACTTATGGTTGTGTTTGCTATCTGCGATATGTCGTTTGCTATTTTAACCGCACTTGAACATGGATTATTCTTCACTTCTCTTACCACTGCTCTAGCCTGTGCTTCTGTAAGGCGCTTTGGTCGTCCAACGCGTTGTAAATCGGCTACAGTATGATGTTTTGCGTATTTATCCAACATTTTTTTTATTGTGCAGTGATTTCGTCCCACTATTTTAGCTATTTCGCGTAAGGATTTACCTTTTTTATTTAAACTTAATATAATTTTACGCGTTTTTATACTTGTTTGTTTTCCCATGATGATTTTTGGTATTTATAATTAATTTCGACGTTCAACCACTTGCTGTTTCTTCTAAAATGTTCTAAAGTTGTCCTGGGAGGAGTTTATAAGTATTTATACGAAAAGTGTGGTACTTCCCCTAAATCTAAAATGAATTTACAACAACCGGACCGGCTGTTTACTTTCTTTTTACGCGTCAAAAGAAATTAACCGTAAATTCGGTAGATATTACAATAATCTGAATTATTACAGGTAATGATTTGTTTTTTTTTCATGTTTCTATTGATTTAAATATAGTATAGATGAGTTGTGAAGACTGCAATAAAACTTTTTGATTTTCGTTATTAACTGCATTTTTATTAACCTTTTAATAGAAAAACAACAGCTGTTTACTTTTTTTTGACGCTCACAGTATGTTGACTTTGATAACAGCTGTTGGTACCTGCCCTTTTTTGTTTTCGAGTTATTTTGATTTTAAGTGTTTTTTGTCAAATATCACCATGCTCTTTACAAGCCCATATCTTAGCCAACGTTAATTCAAAAATGTAAGCTGTTTCTAGTGTTGAATTAGCAATTTTTAAACTTTTGAGATGAAGATATTGTATTTTGCCAACAGTATTTGGTATTTTGGAAGCAAAATCAAATTTTGTTAACTGTTTCTTGCCTCTTGTATTAAAAATGTATTCTTCCAGCAGTATTTAATTAACAGTTTCTAGACTACTTACGTCAGAATTTTGCAGTTTGTCCAATAGTATGTAACATTTTCGAAATAAAGTCAAATGGTTTATATTGTTCTTTTGCGATGAAAACGTTTTTTGCCAGCAGTTTTACAAGCAGTTTCAAGTCTTTAGGAAGCATTTCACTTAGTCTCTTAGAAGTAATATCCAGTGTTTTAGAAGTATTTCAAGTTCTTTAGAAACAGTATCAAATTTTAGGAAAGTATTCTAAGTCTTCTGGAAAGCTTTAAAGTTTTGTAGAAACAGCGTCAAGTCTTCCAGAAGCAATATCAAGTCTTTGGGAACCTCACTGGTTATCTTAGCACTTCAAGTATTATAGAACCAGAATCAAATCTTCCAAGGACAGTATCAAGTTATCTGGAAGCATTTCAAGCCATTTCGAAGCAAGATTTCGTCCCACTATTTTAGCTATTTCGCGTAAGGATTTACCTTTTTTATTTAAACTTAATATAATTTTACGCGTTTCTATACTTGTTTGTTTTCCCATGATGATTTTTGGTATTTATAATTAATTTCGACGTTCAACCACTTGCTGTTTCTTCTAAAATGTTCTAAAGTTGTCCTGGGAGGGGTTTATAAGTATTTATACGAAAAGTGTGGTACTTCCCCTAAATCTAAAATGAATTTACAACAACCGGACCGGCTGTTTACTTTCTTTTGACGCGTAAAAATCGGGGTATTTTTACTCTAAAGGGGATTTACCATATTTGTGGGGTTTTTTGTTTAACTATTTTTTACGATAGGATTGCTCACAAATAAAGTCGTAAATTTTGGTATATACATTTTTATTGTAAGTTAACAGAATCGTAGTAAAAAGGGTTTTTAGAAGTAAACAGCTAGTGTTTACTTTCTTTTGACGCTCATAGTATTTTCTTACGTATAATTGGATGGTATAATAAAAACTATAGCATTCCATTTAAAATAACGAAGTTGAGGCCTACTTTCGGTAGATCGGAAGTGGTGACCACCTTGAAAATGTTTTAGATTAATAGATCGGAGTGAACAACCCATGTTACCAAAATTTTAAGCCTCTACGAATAGTGGAACTTAAAAAAGTTCTAATGAACCAATTACGTGAGACACCCTGTATAAATTTAATTTAATGAATAGCCAGTTAAAGTACAAAAAGTATTATATTTTATTATCAAGCCTTTTATAACAATAATACTGGTAAAATGAATTTTGAATTTAACTTTAATCAACTCAAAACTACGCTAAAAGGCGCCATCTATTACAAACTTAAATCTTTGTGAATCTTATAATCGTTTTTCTTTACCAACTTAAACCAAATTCCCTGCGGAACGCACCCACTTGCGGGGGTTAAAATATTAAGGCGCGAAGTTTGAACTAATTCAAGCTTATTATTAAAAAAAATTAATAAGACGTAAAAAATTATTAATGTTTAATATAGTTAAAAGAATAGTAGGAAGATTGAAATTAAGTTTAAATTGTTAAATAAAAGAATTTGAGGAAAAATAGAATGTTGTGGTACTTTTGTGACGCGGCAAATTTGAATGAATGAGAAAAGATTTCTGTTTAAATAGAAATGTTGTAGAGTTTTTAGATGAATTATGTAAAAAAGGGCGATTTCGATGATTGTTTAAAAAAAATGCGCTGAATTAAAGGGGAAAGGAGTAAAAATAGTAAAAAAAGCGTCCATCCGTATTTCGATCTATGTGCAGTTGAGGCAAGTTTAGCGTTCAGCCACAGCGTTCAGCAGTTCCCGGCATGCAACCGTAAGTGGGAGTAATGTCTGCCTTTTCCTATACGCGACCTGCATGTCATCTGTGGAGGTCCTCTTTAATCTGAGGGATCTGAGTGGATCTGAGGTGATCTGAGGTTTACGGGTACTCGGCTCATGATGTACGCGTTTCGTCATTAACGATGGGGCCTCGTTACGCCCTGATAGAGAAATGTAAGTGAAACGGCCGTTTATTGGCGGCGAACTGGCGGTATTTGTGTGACAATTGTGTCCCGGAGCCTGGTGACGTAGTACTCCATTGTACTTGAAGTTTGTACTCTGGAAAGTTGTGTTCTTTTACCTATTTTTTACCTCGGAGGGGAGCCCCCTAAATGTAGGTACGTTCATCGTTTCGGCTAATTATTTTTCACCTTTTACCTAATTACTAAGTTTACGCGAAACGTTTATCTCCTGCACGACATATGCGAGGTAAAAAATTCCTCTTTTACTCCGTACTACGACATAGTATGTAAACATATAAGACCCCGCCCCACACTGTATTGTCATTTATTAATCAATTCTCGTACGTTATCGATGCTTGTTTTACTCGAAACCACACTTTTTCGGACCCTTTCATTTCTGTATTGATAAATCGAAACCGGGAACGCGCCCGTTTCCTTACTTTTTCTACATAACCTAAAGAACATCAATTAGTTCACCAACCCCTCAATTTACCACAAACATTTTTTTGCAATATTCATTAACAATTTTTTATCAAAAAATACGGGCTCGTGATCGATTAAGGTGTGTATATTAAAATTACATATATAGCAATTAACTTGTTCTACTTATTATATGCACTTCTCTTATTATGATATATGATACCTCAAACCTTACATAATACAATTTATTCTAAGTTAATTTTATTATTGATTGTAATTATTTAATTTTTAAGCATTTTTTGTGCAGGGTGCGGCAATGAGATGTAACAACTGTTGATATATATATACTATATATCTATATATACATAATGTAGTTTCTATTTAAGCTAGATTAGGATTATTAGTCTTAAAATTTTAACTATTATATTTATAAATCGTAATAATTAAGATGAATTTGTTTAAAAAGGATTGTTAAATTTCTTGTAAATGGTAAAATAAGTTTGAAGTGAAAATTGGACTCACTCGGTTCATGTTGGAAATACCTTAAACAAGAAATAAGGCGGTGTTGAATTGTAATATGTAGTTTAATTTCATGATTCAAATCGCCCAAGATTTTTGTTTGGTACATATTGTAGTAAAACCTTGATTTGCTATATTAAATATAATTATTAAAAGTATTTATGTGCAAGTACTTTTAGTTCAATTAAAATGTACAACTAATATTAGGGCTTTAGCATTAGGTTTAAAACTAGAAATTAGTTCGTTTGAAATGGGCGGAAAAAGTAATCTTGGTCATGTATGATGATGTTGTTCGCCTTCAAATATTATCATCATAAAGAACATTATTTCTTATATCATGAATACTATTTGGGTTGAAATAATCCCTAACTGTCTTGATATAAGAAGTAATCTCGCCTCGAGGATCTAAAAATGAAGAATATTAAATTCTTCATGATACTTAGGGCGACCAACGTCTTTGAAGTCGGCCGAGATTATTTCTTATATCATAAATACGATTTGGCATAAAATAATCTCTAACTGTCTAATCTGGAAGCCAGACGCTTCGAAGACGTGGATCGCCACAAGTATTTACAAGCGAAGAATAACATTTGATCAAGAATATCATTTGGGGCGGGTGAAGTCTTCGAAATCGGCCGAGATACCTTCTTATATTAAGAATAATATTTGGGGCGACCAAATAATCGCGGCCGCCCAAATTTTATTCTTGATATAAGAAGAAATCTCAGCAGACTTCGAAGATTTCGGACGCCTCAAATGTTATTCTTGATCAAATCGTATTCTTCATTTGTAGATAAAGAACACAAGAAAGATCGTGATACTTGGGGCGACCAACGTCTTAGAAGTTGGCCGAGATTATTTCTTGTGTCATGAATACAATTAGGCATAAAATAATCTGTCTTGATATAAGAAATAATCTCGTTTGGCTTCGAAGACGTAGATCGCCACAAGTATCTACAATACAAGTGAAGAATAATATTTGATCAAGCATAACATTTGGGGCGGGTGATGTCTTCGAAGTCGGCCGAGATTCCTTCTTATATCAAGAATAATATTTGGAGTGGCCAAATAATCTCAACCGCCCAAATTTAAATAAATAAATTTGGGCGGCCGATATTATTAAGCCGCCCCAAATATTATTCTTGATATAAGAAGGAATCTCGGCCGACTTCGAACGCCTCAAATGTTATTCTTGATCAAATATTATTCTTCACTTGTAGATACTTGTGGGGATCCACGTCTTCGAAGCCAGACGAGATTACTTCTTATGTTAAGACAGTTAGAGATTATTTTATGCCAAATCGTATTCATGATATAAGAAATAATCTCGGCCGACTTCGAGGACGTTGGTCGCCCCAAGTATCATGATTTTTCTTGTGTTCTTGATGATGGTAATTTTTAGACTTGGCATTAGATTTAGAACTATAAATTTCCTCGTCCAAAATTGGACGATAAAGTAATCTTAGTCATGTATGAATACATTGACCGCCTTTAAAAATTACCATCAACAAGAACACAAGAAAGATCATGATACTTGGGACGACCAACGTCTTCGAAATTGGCTGAGATTATTTCTTATATCATGAATACTATTTGGGTTGAAATAATCCCTAACTGTCTTGATATAAGAAGTAATCTCGTCTGACTTCGACCGCCTCGAGGATCTAAAAATGAAGAATATTAAATTCTTCATGATACTTAGGGCGACCAACGTCTTTGAAGTCGGCCGAGATTATTTCTTATATCATAAATACGATTTGGCATAAAATAATCTCTAACTGTCTAATCTCGAAGCCAGACGCTTCGAAGACGTGGATCGCCACAAGTATTTACAAGCGAAGAATAACATTTGATCAAGAATATCATTTGGGGCGGGTGAAGTCTTCGAAATCGGCCGAGATTCCTTCTTATATTAAGAATAATATTTGGGGCGGCCAAATAATCGCGGCCGCCCAAATTTCATTCTTGATATAAGAAGAAATCTCAGCAGACTTCGAAGATTTCGGACGCCTCAAATGTTATTCTTGATCAAATCGTATTCTTCATTTGTAGATACTTGGGGCGGCCGACGGCTTCGAAAGTCAGACGAGATTACTTTTTATATCAAGATTGTTAAAGATTATTTTATCCCAAATAGTATTCATGATATAAGAAACAATCTCAGCCGACTTCGAGGACGTTGGTCGCCCCAAGTATCATGATCTTTCTTGTGTTCTTGATGATGGTAACTTTTAAAGGAATACGTTGAATTCATACATGAGTAAGATTACTTTATCGTCCCATTTTAGGCGAGATAATTTCTAGTCCTAAATCTAATGCCAAACTTTTAAAAATTACCGTCATCAAGAACACAAGAAAGATCGTGATACTTGGGGCGACCAACGTCTTAGAAGTTGGCCGAGATTATTTCTTGTGTCATGAATACAATTAGGCATAAAATAATCTGTCTTGATATAAGAAATAATCTCGTCTGGCTTCGAAGACGTAGATCCCCACAAGTATCTACAATACAAGTGAAGAATAATATTTGATCAAGAATAACATTTGGGGCGGGTGATGTCTTTGAAGTCGGCCAAGATTCCTTCTTATATCAAGAATAATATTTGGAGTGGCCAAATAATCTCAGTCGCCCAAATTTAAATAAATAAATTTGGGCGGCCGATATTATTAAGCCGCCCCAAATATTATTCTTGATATAAGAAGGAATCTCGGCCGACTTCGAACGCCTCAAATGTTATTCTTGATCAAATATTATTCTTCACTTGTAGATACTTGTGGGGATCCGCGTCTTCGAAGCCAGACGAGATTACTTCTTATGTTAAGACAGTTAGAGGTTATTTTATGCCAAATCGTGTTCATGATATAAGAAATAATCTCGGCCGACTTCGAGGACGTTGGTCGCCCCAAGTATCATGATTTTTCTTGTGTTCTTGATGATGGTAATTTTTAGACTTGGCATTAGATTTAGAACTATAAATTTCCTCGTCCAAAATTGGACGATAAAGTAATCTTAGTCATGTATGAATACATTGACCGCCTTTAAAAATTACCATCAACAAGAACACAAGAAAGATCATGATACTTGGGACGACCAACGTCTTCGAAATTGGCTGAGATTATTTCTTATATCATGAATACTATTTGGGTTGAAATAATCCCTAACTGTCTTGATATAAGAAGTAATCTCGTCTGACTTCGACCGCCTCGAGGATCTAAAAATGAAGAATATTAAATTCTTCATGATACTTAGGGCGACCAACGTCTTTGAAGTCGGCCGAGATTATTTCTTATATCATAAATACGATTTGGCATAAAATAATCTCTAACTGTCTAATCTCGAAGCCAGACGCTTCGAAGACGTGGATCGCCACAAGTATTTACAAGCGAAGAATAACATTTGATCAAGAATATCATTTGGGGCGGGTGAAGTCTTCGAAATCGGCCGAGATTCCTTCTTATATTAAGAATAATATTTGGGGCGGCCAAATAATCGCGGCCGCCCAAATTTCATTCTTGATATAAGAAGAAATCTCAGCAGACTTCGAAGATTTCGGACGCCTCAAATGTTATTCTTGATCAAATCGTATTCTTCATTTGTAGATACTTGGGGCGGCCGACGGCTTCGAAAGTCAGACGAGATTACTTTTTATATCAAGATTGTTAAAGATTATTTTATCCCAAATAGTATTCATGATATAAGAAACAATCTCAGCCGACTTCGAGGACGTTGGTCGCCCCAAGTATCATGATCTTTCTTGTGTTCTTGATGATGGTAACTTTTAAAGGAATACGTTGAATTCATACATGAGTAAGATTACTTTATCGTCCCATTTTAGGCGAGATAATTTCTAGTCCTAAATCTAATGCCAAACTTTTAAAAATTACCGTCATCAAGAACACAAGAAAGATCGTGATACTTGGGGCGACCAACGTCTTAGAAGTTGGCCGAGATTATTTCTTGTGTCATGAATACAATTAGGCATAAAATAATCTGTCTTGATATAAGAAATAATCTCGTCTGGCTTCGAAGACGTAGATCCCCACAAGTATCTACAATACAAGTGAAGAATAATATTTGATCAAGAATAACATTTGGGGCGGGTGATGTCTTTGAAGTCGGCCAAGATTCCTTCTTATATCAAGAATAATATTTGGAGTGGCCAAATAATCTCAGTCGCCCAAATTTAAATAAATAAATTTGGGCGGCCGATATTATTAAGCCGCCCCAAATATTATTCTTGATATAAGAAGGAATCTCGGCCGACTTCGAACGCCTCAAATGTTATTCTTGATCAAATATTATTCTTCACTTGTAGATACTTGTGGGGATCCGCGTCTTCGAAGCCAGACGAGATTACTTCTTATGTTAAGACAGTTAGAGGTTATTTTATGCCAAATCGTGTTCATGATATAAGAAATAATCTCGGCCGACTTCGAGGACGTTGGTCGCCCCAAGTATCATGATTTTTCTTGTGTTCTTGATGATGGTAATTTTTAGACTTGGCATTAGATTTAGAACTATAAATTTCCTCGTCTAAAATTGGACGATAAAGTAATCTTAGTCATGTATGAATACATTGACCGCCTTTAAAAATTACCATCAACAAGAACACAAGAAAGATCATGATACTTGGGACGACCAACGTCTTCGAAATTGGCTGAGATTATTTCTTATATCATGAATACTATTTGGGTTGAAATAATCCCTAACTGTCTTGATATAAGAAGTAATCTCGTCTGACTTCAACCTCCTCGAGGATCTAAAAATGAAGAATATTAAATTCTTCATGATACTTGGGGCGACCAACGTCTTTGAAGTCGGCCGAGATTATTTCTTATATCATGAATACGATTTGGCATAAAATAATTTCTAACTGTCTAATCGTCTGGCTTCAAAGTCGTGGATCACCACAAGTATTTACAAGCGAAGAATAACATTTGATCAAGAATATCATTTGGGGCGGGTGAAGTCTTCGAAATCGGCCGAGATTCCTTCTTATATTAAGAATAATATTTGGGGCGGCCAAATAATCGCGGCCGCCCAAATTTTATTCTTGATATAAGAAGAAATATCAGCAGACTTCGAAGATTTTGGACGCCTCAAATGTTATTCTTGATCAAATCGTATTCTTCATTTGTAGATACTTGGGGCGGCCGACGGCTTCGAAAGTCAGACGAGATTACTTTTTATATCAAGACTGTTAAAAATTATTTTAACCCAAATAGTATTCATGATATAAGAAACAATCTCAGCCGACTTCGAAGACGTTGGTCGCCCCAAGTATCATGATATTTCTTGTGTTCTTGATGATGGTAACTTTTAAAGGAATACGTTGAATTCATACATGAGTAAGATTACTTCATCGTCCCATTTTAGGCGAGATAATTTCTAGTCCTAAATCTAATGCCAAACTTTTAAAATTTACCGTCATCAAGAACACAAGAAAGATCGTGATACTTGGGCGACCAACGTCTTCGAAGTTGGCCGAGATTATTTCTTGTGTCATGAATACAATTAGGCATAAAATAATCTGTCTTGATATAAGAAATAATCTCGTCTGGCTTCGAAGACGTAGATCGCCACAAGTATCTACAATACAAGTGAAGAATAATATTTGATCAAGCATAACATTTGGGGCGGGTGATGTCTTCGAAGTCGGCCGAGATTCCTTCTTATATCAAGAATAATATTTGGAGTGGCCAAATAATCTCAGCCGCCCAAATTTAAATAAATAAATTTGGGCGGCCGATATTATTAAGCCGCCCCAAATATTATTCTTGATATAAGAAGGAATCTCGGCCGACTTCGAACGCCTCAAATGTTATTCTTGATCAAATATTATTCTTCACTTGTAGATACTTGTGGGGATCCACGTCTTCGAAGCCAGACGAGATTACTTCTTATGTTAAGACAGTTAGAGGTTATTTTATGCCAAATCGTATTCATGATATAAGAAATAATCTCGGCCGACTTCGAGGACGTTGGTCGTCCCAAGTATCATGATCTTTGTTGTGTTCTCGATGATGGTAATTTTTAAAGGCTTAGCATTAGATTTAGAACTAGAAATTACCTCGCCTAAAATGGAACAATAAAGAAATCTTAGTTATGTATGAATACGTTGACCGCCTTTAATAATTACACTCATCAAGAACACAAGAAAGATCATGATACTTGGAGCGACCAACGTCTTTAAAGTCGACTGAGATTATTTCTTATATCATGAATACTATTTGGGATAAAATAATCTTTAACAGTCTTGATGTAAGAAGTAATCTCGTCTGACTTTCGAAGCCGTCGGCCGCCCCAAGTATCTACAAATGAAGAATAAGATTTGATCAAGAATAACATTTGAGGCGTTCGAAATCTTCGAAGTCTGCCGAGATTCCTTCTTATATCAAGCATAAAATTTGGGCAGCCGCGATTATTTGGCCGCCTCAAATATTATTCTTAATATAAGAAGGAATCTCGGCCGACTTCGACGACCTCACCCGCCCCGTATGATATTCTTGATCAAATATTATTCTTCACTTGTAAATATTGGTGGCGATCCACGTCTTCGAAGCCAGACGAATAGACAGTTAGAGATTATTTTATGCCAAATCGTATTCATGATATAAGAAATAATCTCGGCTGACTTCGAAAACGTTGGTCGCCCCAAGTATCATGATCTTTCTTGTGTTCTTGATGATGGTAATTTTTAAAGGCTTAGCATTAGATTTAGAACTAGAAATTATCTCGCCTAAAATTGGAGGATAAAGTAATCTTAGTCATGTATGAATACGTTGACCACCTTTAAAAATTACCATCATCAAGAACACAAGAAAGGTCATGATACTTGATGCGACCAACGTCTTCGAAGTCGGCTGAGATTATTTCTTATATCATGAATACTATTTGGGATAAAATAATCTCTAATTGTCTTGATATAAAAAGTAATCTCGTCTGACTTAGAAGACTTCGACCGCCTCGAGTATCTAAAAATGAAGAATAATATTTGATCAAGAATAACATTTTGGGCGAGTGACGTCTTTGAAGTCGGCCGAGATTCTTTCTTATATCAAAAATAAAATTTGCACGGCCGAGATTATTTGGCCGCCTCAAATATTATTCTTGATATAAGAAGGAATCTCGGCCGACTTCGAAGACATCGCCCGCCCCAAATGTTATTCTTGATCAAATATTATTCTTCACTTGTAGATACTTGTGGCGATCCATGTCTTCGAAGCCACACAAGATTATCTTATATCAAGACAGTAGTAGATTATTTTATGCCAAATCGTATTCATGATATAAGAAATAATCTCGGCCGACTTCGAAGACGTTGGTCGTCCCAAGTATCATGATCTTTCTTGTGTTCTTGATGATGGTAATTTTTAAAGGCTTGGCATTAGATTTAGAACTAGAAATTACCTCGCCTAAAATGGAACGATAAAGTAATCTTAGTCATGTATGAATACGTTGACCGCCTTTAAAAATTACCATCATCAAGAACACAAGAAAGATCATGATACTTGGGGCGACCAACGTCTTCGAAATCGACTGAGATTATTTCTTATATCATGAATACTATTTGGGATAAAATAATCTCTAATTGTCTTGATATAAGAAGTAATCTCGTCTGACTTAGAAGACTTTGACCGCGTCGAATATCTAAAAATGAAGAATAATATTTGATCAAGAATAACATTTTGGGCGGGTGATGTCTTTGAAGTCGGCCGAGATTCTTTCTTATATCAAGAATAAAATTTGCTCGGCCGAGATTATTTGGCCGCCTCAAATATTATTCTTGATATAAGAAGGAATCTCGGCCGACTTCGAAGACATCACCCGCCCCAAATGTTATTTTTGATCAAATATTATTCCTCATTTGTAAATACTTGTGGCGATCCACGTCTTCGAAGCCAGACGAGATTACTTCTTATATCAAGACAATTAGAGATTTTATGCCAAATCATATTCATAATATAAGAAATAATCTCGGCCGACTTCGAAGGCGTTGGTTGTCCCAAGTATCATGATCTTTCTTGTGTTCTTGATGATGGTAATTTTTAAAGGGTTAGCATTAGATTTAGAACTAAAAATTACCTCGTCTAATATGGGACGATAAAATAATCTTAGTCATGTATGAATACGTTGACCGCCTTTAAAAATTACCATCATTAAGAACACAAGAAAGATCATGATACTTGAGGCGACCAACGTCTTCGAAGTCGGCTGAGATTATTTCTTATATCATGAATACTATTTGGGCCGTCGGCCGCCCCAAGTATTTACAAATGAAGAATAATATTTGATCAAGAATAATATTTGAAGCGTTCGAAGTCGGCCAAGATTCCTTCTTATATCAAGAATAAAATTTGGGCGGCCAAGATTATTTGGCCGCCCCAAATATTATTCTTGATATAACAAGTAATCTTATATCACCGCTTCTAAAAATCACCATCATTAAGACCACAGAAACACCCTGTATAAGTTCTTCTTAGCTCTTGTAATAAACCAGATTTATCATTGTCTTGATGATCGTGATACTTGGGGCGGCTGACGTCGAAGACGTGGATCGAGGTTACTTCTTCCATTCATATCATACGAGATAAACTAGAACTCGCACACAACAAGTTATGTACTGAAACGCACAAAATTTACACCCAAGAATGTGGGTATCTCGCTTGAAACACATGGAAGAATCTCTAATCTCGATGTAAGAAATAATCTTGGCCAAGTTCGAAGACTTCAGCCGCCCCAAATACTATTTTTGGTATAAGATATACTTAAGGACTTATTCTGGTGTTTGTGGTCCTTGACTTAATTTCTTCCATTCGTCTTAAACGAGATAGACTTGAACTCAGCCACAACTTAATTTAGGGACTCTTATTGTATAAATTCATGTTGCAAGTTTATAGTTAATAGGAAACTATATATATTTACTTATATATAATAGAAAACTTCTTACTTGCTTTTATAATAAACTGAAAAACGTTTATTTGGTTCTATTAAAGAATAGCGAATAAATTTTAGTTTTACCGGTTTCGATCGAGATTAGATCATCCTCAGGAACCGTTAGGAACACGTCTAAATTTGGTTTCAGAGTAGTACATTAAAATCTTTTCAAAAAAGTATTTTTTATTGTTATTTTGTTTAATAATCTTCGAAAGACATTACGGTTCCACATGTGCTCGAGTATAAAATGAGGTTTTAGAGTACTAGGTTTTAAAATGAGGTTTTTAACAACCACCATGGTTTATTTACCATTCTATAATAAAGTACAAAACCACATAAACGTTTTTCAACTGAATTCAAAAGACTAAAAAAAAAGAAACGCAACAATATTTTATAATAAATATTTATTGGTACCGGTTTCGATCTTTAACAAGTCATCATCCGCCAAAATCTTTGTGTTCTTGATGATGATAATATTTAAGGTCGGTCTTTGTAAGCGGAATACAAAAAAGATCTAATTTATTATTTAAACTTTTTATATTTTTAATGTCTTCTATGTGAAAACTAACTTAAAGATTTTCTTCATTTTGACGTAAGTTATCTATAATTTTATAAACATTTTCGGTTTTGATGTGATCTTGTTTGTTTTCCGCTTACAAAGATTTTGGTTGATGATGACTTATTAAAAGTCGAAATCGGTACCAATAAATATTCATTGTAAAAGCAAGTAAGAATTTTTTATTATATATAAGTAAATATATATACTTTCTTATTAACTACAGCTCAACTTAAGTATAAAGTTTACAACAAAAATTAGAGCAAATAAGCTCATGTTAAAACTTGTAAAACCTTGATTCAATTTATGTGCAAATACTTTTGTTACCTCGCCTGAAATGGGTGA
Organism: Onthophagus sagittarius; assembly: GCA_036711965.1. NCBI lineage: Eukaryota > Metazoa > Arthropoda > Insecta > Coleoptera > Scarabaeidae > Onthophagus > Onthophagus sagittarius. The sequence continues at coordinate 10,305,498 of JASERS010000007.1, read as the reverse complement.
AAAAAGTTATCTTAATTATGTATTAAAACGTTGACCGACCTTAAATATTATCATCATCAAGAACACAAGGAGGTTCTTATATCAAAAGCAATACTTTGGGGCGGTCAACGTCTGCGAAGTGGACCGAGATTATTTCCTAAAAAGTAATGTACATGATACAAGAAATAATTTCCACCGACTTTGAAGACATCGGCTGGCCAAATATTATTCTGGATATTAGGAAGTAATCTTTAACGGTTTATTTTAGTTTTTTAAACAGAACCCATGTTGCAAGGGGATGAAATATAAAGAAAAAATAATATTTAGAACTTCTAAACTTGCTTTATTTAATTTAATTTAAATCGGTACCGGTTTCGGAGTTCACTCCATCATCAGCCGAAAGTACAATTACATTAAAAAATCTTTAAAAAATATATAACAAAGATAATTAAAAAATAAATTTACTGTCGTAGAAGAAGCTAAGGTTTCTCGTTCATTAACACAACACATTTTACGTCCTTCTGCTCTACTAGACCTTAGCTTCTTCTACGACAATAAGTTATTTTTTAATTGTCTTTGTTATATATTTTTTAAGAATTTTTAATGTAATTGTAGCTTTCGGCTGATGATGGAGTGAACTCCGAAACCGGTAGCGATCTAAATTAAATTAAATAAAGCATGTTTGGAAGTTTTAAATATTTTTCTTTTTATTTATTTTAGTGTTTGTGAGCCTTGAGTTAAGTTCTTCCATTCGTCTTAAACGATATGGGCTTGAGCTCGCCTACAACTTAATTTACGGATTCTCAAACTAACTCAACCCAAGTATAAAGTTTAAAACAAAAATTTGAGCAGAAATACCTGAGCTTATGTTGAAGCATTACTTCTTAATAAAAAAAATATTTAGAGTGGCCGAGATTATTTCTTATATCATGAATATTGCTTGATGAAATACTCTTGGTCGACTTCAAAGACGTCGGCTGCCCTAAATATTATTCTTGAAATAAGAAGTAATCTCGGGCGATTTCGAAGACGTCGGACGCCCAAACATTATTCTTGAGATATTTTGCAAAGATACTTTCCGGGTTTATCGAAATGGTATTGGTAAAGAAACAAAAAAATGTCGATAAATGAAATTTATTAATTTCTTATATTTAAATCGGTGCGATATGTATTTCGAGCTATAAGCTGTTCATCAGACACGACGTCAATTAAGGACTATAATAAGTTAACAAGTACACGTTACAGCAAAACAACATTAGGAACGAATAAAGATTAAAGTTATCTATTTAAAAGTAAATTATATTAAATTAAACGGGACAAAGGACATAGAAAATTGTTATATTGAGTGTACGCGTAGGTGGAAGTTAAAATTGGACCGATTAATTTAATGTAATTTATTTTTAAATAGAAAACTTTAATCTTTATTCGTTTGCAATGTTGTCATGCTGTAACGTGTACTTGTTAACTTATTACTATTATAGATTTAAATATAAAATATTAATAAATTGCCTTCATCGACACTTTTTTTATTTCTTTACCAATCTTGAAATATTATTCTTAAGACCACAAAAACATCTTTTATAAGTTTTTCTTAACTTTTGTAACTAAATCAGATTCGTTGGTATTTTGGTGTTTGTGATACTTGGGGCGGTCGACGTCTTCAAAGTCGGCCGAGTTAACTTCTTCCATTCGTCTTAAGCAAGATGAAGTCAATTTCATAAACTCACTTTTGGGATTTTCAAACAAACTCAACCCAAGTATATACTTTGAAACGGATTGAACCAGAAAAGTGTGCTTATGCCGAGTTCACTTCTTCCATTCGTCTTAACCTTTGGTTATATAAAATATGGATTTAGCTAATTGGATATAGTTACTAACAAAAATGTAGCTTAAGATGAATAAATGCAGATGGAAAGCGATAATGTTAATGAGTAACAAAGATAAACGTAAAATCGTACTAAACATATGAACACGGAGGAAAATTAATGCATTTCCATTACATGCAATCACGCTTCTATATCTATCTCGATTCGATCGCTTTGCGCAAGCAATCTCTTTCGTTAGCTCAATCCGTATTATATATAATCAAAACTCTTAACCCATTTATAACCACGACTAGAAATATCTACATAAATTCCACAATACTATTACTTGAATTTTTCTTAAAATATGTTAAATAATAATTTTAAAATTTCTTAAAAAATATCAAAGCAAAGTTTTAACTTGACTCTTCGTGTACTCGTTAAATACAATCACACATGTTAAGTATTGACGACACGATTTATCAAATTTTGATTAGATATCTTGACATGATTTGATTACATTTGAAGAGTGCACGACAAATCAGGCGGTTTGTTGGGATGTTGCCTCTACGCGTCTTGGGCGGTAAATGATCAAAGTTACTCAACCCGAGTATAAAGTTTGAAACAAAAATTGGAGCAAAAAAGTGTTTTGGCTCATATTGGAAATAAAACTAACAAGAAATGTGGCGGTGTTGAATTGTAATGTATAGTTTAATTTCAATATTCAAGTTGATGAAAATTATTATTTTGTACATGTTATGATAAAACCTTGATAGGACTTAATTATGGATTAGAATTATAATTATTTATTAGAATTACATTAACTATGAAGACATTAACCGCCAGTGATGTAAGAAATCTACTCATTCGTCACTTGTCACAGTTACCGATTACCGTTCACGTATTCATCCAAATCGGATGAATACGTCATCCGATTCTTTTTAGTAATTGTAATTCTGGTAGTACTCTTCAATAAGTAGATACAGTCCCAATTGTTTCTCAAGTTCATTCGTTACTTAGTCATTGCAGTTACTGTTTTCTTGCGTCATAGGTACTTGTTTTTTTCTAGAAAATAATTTATTAAAGTGTATACAGGGTGATTTATAACCCGATAATATTAACATCATAGATATCGTATGTTATTTTTTTTAATAAGTCAACATCCACATTTTTGAGAACCATGCAATTATCATTTCTGTAAAATTAGAAAAATTATTGCTTTAGTAGTTTTGTTATTTGAATCATTTCAAATACAGATTTCTTATGTATATAGCGTAAATCACCCTGTATATTAAAATTATATCCAGAAATTAGTGTAACATGTAGTGATATTTATTAAGGGTATCAGACAAAAAATTTCTTTCAAGAAGATTTGTTACAATTCGTGTGCAGCAAGTTATATATTAGAATTCACAAAGTTTGCGCTTGAGTATCTTGTTTGAAATACATAGAAGAAGTAATCTCGACCGACTTCGAAGACGTCGGCCATTCCTAAAAATCACCCATCATCAAAAGCACAAAAACACCCTCTATTATAAATTCTTCTTAGCTTTTGTAATAAACCAGATTCGTCGTTGTCTTGATGATCGTGATATTTTGGGAGGCCGACGTCTTCAAAATCGGCCGAGGTTACTTCTTCCCTTCATATCATACGAAATAGACTAAAATACGCAAGATATGCATTAGAATTTAAAAAGTTTGCACGCAATAAAAAAAAGAACTTTGGCCGCCCTTAAATGAATCGGCATTTGTAAAAAGCGATTATGTAGCAAAAATCAAATTTTATAAGGAAACAAAAATCCTCGCTGAGTGTGTTATACTTAATCCATTAAAATATTTATGAAGGGGAGATACTTCATCAACAAACATGAACCAATAACAATTTATGGCGTCTAGATTATTTTAGGACCTACAAGAAATTAAAAAGATAACATCCTGTTTTTACATCTTTTCATTTGTTTACATTCCTGACTGGCAAATAACTTGATAGAAATACATAACATTCTTAACAAAATTTATTTAGAAGTTTGAAAAGTTAAAAAAGTAGAGGAAAATAACAAAAACTCGTTCCAAAATAAACAACAAGTTCTGTTTAGTTTAATCGTTTTCTTCTTCGCTATTTGTAAGTTCTTGCCCCAATCCATAATAATAGTAGATTAAAACTGCATATGCTACTCTGATGTGTAACGTGCACATTTTTTGATATCTACGATTCTTTGATCATTAATTGACCCGAGGTAACACAGTTTACTTTTCTCATTGCTTTTACTTTATTTGGCTCAGTAATAATAAAATGACGCATGGAAAATAACTTGTCTTCTTTTTTGATATGTCTTCCATAACTGTCATCTGAATTACAACATCTCTTGTAAAATGTAGGGTACCACTTCTTAAACTCCTTTATGTATTCTGATCTACTTGATTTTTTCATTAATATCTCATATTCATCAGGCGTGATTTTACGTAAAAATCAAATCAACACAATCTGATTTAGTTTGGAACTCCATTTTTTTTACATATTATGTGGGACTAATCGTACAGATTATATTTAAAAAAAATCACATACACCCAACTCTTTTTTTACACGGTCTTTTTTAACACGATTTTGAAATAACACGGTTCACCAATAAATTTTTTACACGCATTTTCTTTTATGATTCGTGCTATAACAAAAGATTCGCGTAAAAAAATTATTGGTGAACCGTGTTATTTCAAAATCTTGTTAAAAAAGACCGTGTAAAAAAAGAGTTGGGTGTAATCCCTTTTTACATCAATCGATTGAAGCATCACCATCATAAAACCACAAAAACATCCTTTATAAACTCTTCTTAGTTCCTAAATATCACCATTAAGACAACACTAAATCTCTTTCAAAATTCGTCTTGGCTTTTAAAAGCAAACCAGGTTTATTGTGGTATTGAAGATCGTAATGCTTCGGGCGACCGACGTCTTCGAAATCAACCGAGATTACTTTTTATATTTGTGTCAAACGAGATTGGTTTGAAGTCTTAATATTGCGTTTTATATTTTTAAATATTTGCAAATATTTCGAATTAACCAAACTAAACCAAAATAATATGAATACTAGTCAGTAATGTTTTTATTGTACATTTAATATAATGTAATTAAGTAGATGTACATGTCTTGTTCTAAATCCGTAGAGAATCGAGTAATGGCGCCATCTGAAATTTATGATGATGCGCTGAGTAAATTCCCGCCTTTCGACAGTGCAGCTTTAACTCCAAACTTGTTATCCGACCACATTCACCCGGGCTTTTATTTCGCAATTTAACTAGCCACATTTTCTACATGTGTCGCTTCTAAGTAACTCTTTCAAAGTCATTCTTTAAAGCTCCCCAGTAGAACTTATAAGTAATCAAGTTTTGGGATGTGTTTTCAAGAAGCCTTTGTGAAGCCTCTAGTTAATATTTTCCATTCCCAAGACGTCGGAGCTTCTTACGTAAATAGATGCAACGATTCTTTTAATATTTTATTTTCAAATCTTTCAGTTACTTTGAATACCATCTCTCAATAGAGAGAGGCCTATTATGTAGATCACCTTTCAGTGAATTTTAATCTAGGTACTCGTTTATTTGTATTATATTATTTATAGTTAGATTTTCAAAATATGAAATATTTTTTATTTGGGAAACTTATTAACGAAAATAATTTCTCATTAAAGAATCATGTGCAGTGTTAATTTGATGCTAATGGGGCCTAATAACACAGTTCGAATAAAATTTAAAATGTTAATTAAAAAATGTTTTTGTTGTATAAAGTAATAATTATGCTTAAACATCAAAATTAATTCAAAGATCTGCTTACGTGCTTTGAAATTCGAATTACACTGCACATAGTTGCCATCATTTACTTTTTTGAATATATTATAGACCTCTTATGTGTTATGCATTGCTTATTTAAAATGAATTTAAAGTTTGTCGTTACAAATAATTTTTTTTTAATTTTCAGAATGCAACCAAATGGATAAAGAAATATTAATTAGGAAGTGTTGTACAAGTCGCAAGTTATAAGTTAGGAAATCGCAGATTTACTGAGGTAGGAAACCGTTCGGCCGTCATAGGTGACGGTACAAAATCCCCGTAAACCTAAAGAAAGTTGCAATCTGCCCTTTAGCATCAGTCCGTCACACTACGTATTCATGAATGTCGCCACTGTTCACGTCATTCCGGCCTAACCACAGCTGTCGCACCGTTCGGAGATAATCTAGGTGTCTGAAGGCGGTGCCTGAATTATCTGCGGACGAATCGGTTCATAATATGCTTATGTATTGTCTGTTTTGCATGTGTACAGGAATATTACATGACATTTCATGATGGCTACTAACCAACTCATGGATTCTTGCTTGTAAGTAGGGTAGAGGTCCGTTTTACTCGAAATATCTTTAGTTAATATTTACCCGACTTGCTATCGACACATGCCGAACGTTACGTTATGCCCTTATCAATGAATCAATCAATATTGATACAAGGCGATAAGAAGGCGCGTTTAGTTTGACCTGTTATAAATAGAAATTTCTATCGAGTTTTAAAGTATTAACAGTTTTAATTTACGAGAAAATATGACGTTGTATTGATACGAGGAAAGATGGATACCTCTCGTAACGTTTGGTAAAAATAGCTGTTTTTCTATAGTAGCTTTTTGTTATCTTTTGTGGCGACGTATTGAGTTTCTGTCGAGTAGACATTTTAACCGCAATTACGGAACAATGAGTCAGTGAACAAAGTGTGTTGACAAGTCACCGTTAAATACCGCATGCCTTACTAATAATTTCTTTTCTCTACTTTTCTTTCGATTTAGTTCTGTTATAATTCTTAAATACTAACTGCCGAAGCTTTAGCTAAATAATTTTACTTTAAACTGACAGGCTCGTGAACAGAAGGGTCGAACAAAGACAAGAACACAGCATTACTCACACTGAAATTACCTCAAGGTAGGATTTCTGACAATCATTCATATCTCACTCTTATCATTTTTACCGAAAAACCACTCCGTCCTACCATCAAATTCATTGTATGTTGTTTTTAGGCGAATTTTGCAAGAAAAATTACCAGATATGCAACATTACAAGTAAGTAATCATTTAGAATCCTTCAATAATCATTTTTTATTTTTATCAACGCAACTTTTGCAACTCGAGCAATGCGTTTTATTAATATTAATAATTGCAATGCTCGACGCGATTATTTCAAATATTGCTGGAAATAATTTACGAGCACACCCTGTATAATCTAAACGCGTGTGACTAGCATAACGAAATTTGATAAGAAAGCAGTGTATCTTATGAAATGGAGAGAGAACTTTGCTGGAAAGAGATGCAGGAAAATACACTTCTTGAACGGCACGTTCTATCGCTACACGACATGGTATGGAGTTGATATGTGGTTGTATTGTAGCGTGTCAATATGAAATCGACAATTCAAAGGATGTAGCGCTTAGCCGCAAACGACCTCTAAGTATAAATATAATCTTATAAAAAATTTTGTACTATAATTAAGACGTGTAATGAACGATTTTGCCTCAAATCGCCGAGGTCGCTTGCGGGCGAGTTGCTAGAGTTGATGTGTTAATACGAAATTGACAATTCAAAGGATGTAGCGCATTGCCCGCAAGTGACCTCGGCGATTTAGGTATAAATGTGGTCTTATAAAAATTTTGTATCTTAATCAAGATATGTAATGAACGATTTCGCCTCAAATCGCCGAGGTCGCTTGCGGGCTATTCGCTAGAGTTGATGTGTTAATACGAAATTGACAATTCGCGACCTCGGCGATTTAAGTATAAATGTAATCTTATAAAAATTTGGTGTCTCAACTAAGACATGTAATGAACGATTTTGCCTCAAATCGCCGAGGTCGCTTGCGGGCGAGGCGCTAGAGTTGATGTGTTAACACGAAATTAACAGTTCAAAGGATGTAGCGCCTCGTCCGCAAGCGACCTCGGCGATTTAAGTATAAAATGTAATCTTATAAAAATTTGGTGTCTTAACCAAGACATGTAATAAACGATTTCGCCTCAAATCGCTGAGGTTGTTTGCGGGCGAGGCGCTAGAGTTGATGTGTTAACACGAAATTAACAATTCAAGGGATGTAGCGCCTCGCCCGCAAACGACCTCGGCGATTTAAGTATAAATATAATCTTATAAAAATTTGGTATTTTAACTCAGATATGTAATGAACGATTTCGCCTTAAATCGCCGAGGTCGCTTGCGGGCGAGGCGCTAGAGTTGATGTGTTAACATGAAATTAACAATTCAAAGGATGTAGCATCTCGCCCGCAAGCGATTTCGACGATTTAAGTATAAATGTAATCTTATAAAAATTTAGTATCTTAACCAAGATATGTAATAAACGATTTCGCCTCAAATCGCTGAGGTTGTTTGCGGGCGAGGCGCTAGAGTTGATGTGTTAACACGAAATTAACAATTCAAGGGATGTAGCGCCTCGCCCGCAAACGACCTCGGCGATTTAAGTATAAATATAATCTTATAAAAATTTGGTATTTTAGCTCAGATATGTAATGAACGATTTCGCCTTAAATCGCCGAGGTCGCTTGCGGGCGAGGCGCTAGAGTTGATGTGTTAACATGAAATTAACAATTCAAAGGATGTAGCGTCTCGCCCGCAAGCGATTTCGACGATTTAAGTATAAATGTAATCTTATAAAAATTTAGTATCTTAACCAAGATATGTAATAAACGATTTCGCCTCAAATCGCTGAGGTTGTTTGCGGGCGAGGCGCTAGAGTTGATGTGTTAACACGAAATTAACAATTCAAGGGATGTAGCGCCTCGCCCGCAAACGACCTCGGCGATTTAAGTATAAATATAATCTTATAAAAATTTGGTATTTTAACTCAGATATGTAATCAACAATTTCGCCTTAAATCGCCGAGGTCGCTTGCGGGCGAGGCGCTAGAGTTGTTGTGTTAACATGAAATTAACAATTCAAAGGATGTAACGTCTCGCCCGCACGCGATTTCGACGATTTAAGTATAAATGTAATCTTATAAAAATTTAGTATCTTAACCAAGACATGTAATGAACGATTTCGCCTCAAATCGTCGAAGTCACTTGCGGGCAAGGCGCTAGATATGAGATATTAACACAAAATCGTTTCTTATTTTGTATATGGAGGCTTATTATTAATTTAAAATAAAGAATTTTTGACCACAACTCCTCCAACAGTTTACCATTATTTATTTTATTATCGACGTTTCGGGACTTTCTCCCATCATCAGGTTTAAAAATCACATTATTTTATAATATCGAGTTATAAACAATTGAACGTTTATTCGTCGAAGTTCACAAAAACTTTTTAAATGAAAAGAAAAATTGTGAACTTAACAGTAATATATACGTTCAATTGTTTAAAAATTGATATGTATAATATAATAAAATAATGTGATTTTTAAACCTGATGATGGAAAAAGTCACGAAACGTCGATAATAAAATAAATAATTTTAAACTGTGGAGGAGTTGCGGTCTAAAATTGTTTATTTTAAACGAAATCGTTCATTTTGGAAGATTGTAGTGCCTCGCCTACAAGCGACTTCGGCGGAGTGAGAATAAAATCGTGCTAGAGGAGACTTAATATATTTACTAAGATATAAAAGAAACGATTTCGCTTCAAATCGCCGAAGTCGCTTGCGGGCGAGACGCTGGATATAAAATATTGACACGAAATCGTTCATTTTGAAGATTGTAGCGCCTCGTCCGCAAGCGACATCGGCGGACTGAAAATAAAATCGTCTTATAGGAGACTGTAAATGTTTACTAGGATATAAAAGAAACGATTTCGCTTCAAATCGCCGAGATCGCTTGCGGGCGAGGCGTTGAATATGAAATATTAACACGAAAACGTTCATTTTGAAGATTGTAGCGCCTCGCCCACAAGCGACCTCGGCGGAGTGAGAATAAAATCGTCTTATAGGATACTTTATATATTTAATGGGATATAAAAGAAACGATTTCACTTCGAATCGCCAAGGTCGCTTGCGGGCGAAGCGCTGGATATGAAATATTAACACCAAATCGTTCATTTTGAAGATTGTAGCGCCTCGCCCGCAAGCGACCTCGGCGATTTGAAGATAAGACGATTTTATTTTCACTTCGCGACATATTTCATGCAGCAAAACATGAAACCGTTAATTCAAAGATTGTAGATATTGTAGCCTAAGTCTCCGACCCATCATATTCCAAACATGTTTGACTTAGATCCGGAGAGCGAGCTGGCTATGGAAGCATTCTTATACAGTGCTCTTTTGCAAATCTCTGTACATCACCCCCGATGTGCGATCTGGGGTTATTATGCATATATAGAGGTCGCCGCCGTAAGTATAGAAGCATAACGAGCCGTAGCACTTCATTTAAGCATCGTTGACCTATCATGGTCCCCATGACGATGACGGGTTAACGTCTGTACATATAAGATAATACACAACCACATATCGGGCTTATTGTACATGTCTGTGGAGGAGTACCCTATAAGAATATTTTCATCGTCAACTCGTTCTCCAGATCTGAGTCCGAATCCCACCTTTCCCTCTACAATATAACCACATATTAATCCCACGCCACGTCTTGCAATGATGATACCCGCCGTTCACGGAAGATGCTTCAGCCATTTTTATATCCCCATTCTTTCAGCCGCTCTCCACGTAAGTCATATACATAATGTATGTATATGAAAGTTATACTACTTCCATACCAAATTTCATTATGGTAGACACACGCTTTTAGATTATATAGGATGTGTTCGTGAATTATTTGTATTTTTAAACAACTTTCGATTGTAAAACAGAGGTCCGGATGGCGGTGGCTCAGTAAACGACACGGGCTATCACTTGCACAGCAATGGGCATTCGGAGCATTCACCAAACTCAAGCCACATGTCTGTGCACAGCGACGAGCCGTTAGTGCGTACCCACAAGCAGCAAACAACGCAACAGGTGACCACCGTCACTAAAGTGGTGCGTGAAATTCAACAAATCGGAGACGGCCAACCAGGCGAGTACGTTCCAGTACCAATTGGGGCTTATCCCCATCCAACGCACTCTAGAACCCAATACGTGGACTACATGGAGCAACCAGCTCACCATATGTACTCCCAATACCATCAGCATCCTCATTACCAAGATTACGAGCATTACCCGGCGGCTTATGGAACGTACATGGGGTATCCTCCCGGAGCTGATCGCCCGCCGACTCCCCCTACTCCCAGCGAACATAGCGGAGCACCTTCTCCGTTACCTCTATCCGCTCAGCCGGGTGGCGCTTATTTGCCTTCCGGCTATGACGAATTAACCGAACATTATCGTGTCACCCCATCGCCCGGAGGACCCATAGTACTTGACCCATACCAAGATGACTCCGCCGTCGTCTATGGTTACGTTTCACCATCGCCCTATGGCACCGCAGGAAATCACCCGGGACCAACATACGATGCCAGGAATTACGAGGAAGCACTCAATGGACCCGTTCCATCAATGAGACTATACGATGACGACCTTGAGAAGCAAGTCAGCAAAATGTCTTTACACGGCCATCCTGTTGGGCTTCCCCATAATAGGACTCATGGTATGGCTTCTCCAGGTAGTGTTGGAGGCGACGAAGATCAAAGAGGTTAGAATTTACTTAATTTTTTTTAGAAAATTCGATTTTCTTAGTAATATTCTTTAGGTATGCGTTGGCGTGATCCAAATTTAACGGAAGTGATCGGTTTTCTAAACAATCCAAACAACGTAATTAAGGCAAATGCCGCGGCCTATTTACAACATTTATGTTACATGGACGACCCCAATAAGCAAAAAACAAGGGCGCTGGGTGGAATACCACCGCTTGTTAAACTGCTTAACCACGAAAATTTGGACGTTTATCGCAACGCTTGCGGTGCGTTACGAAACCTTTCGTACGGCCGTCAAAACGACGAAAATAAGCGCGCCATCAAAAATGCAAACGGCATCCCCGCCCTAATAAATTTGTTGCGGCGGTCAAACGAGGCTGAAATCAAGGAATTAGTTACCGGCGTTATATGGAATATGTCGTCCTGCGAAGATCTCAAGAGATCGATTATCGACGATGGGGTTGGCACCATCGTGTCGTATATTATTATGCCACATTCCGGATGGGACACTCAAGGGAACCATGGCGAAACTTGTTGGTCCACCGTTTTTAGAAACGCTTCCGGGGTACTTAGAAACGTTAGCTCAGCCGGCGAGTATGCCAGAAAAAAATTAAGGGAATGTGAAGGCCTCATCGATTCCTTGTTATTCGTCGTTCGATGTGCTATCGAAAAGTCCAATATAGGAAATAAAATTGTTGAGAATTGCGTTTGTATTTTGCGCAATTTATCGTATAGGTGCCAGGAAGTTGAAGATCCTAATTATGATAAGAATCCTTTACCTACACAAAGTAGAGTTTCAGCAAATTCAAAAGGTAATTAATTTTTTTTTTGGTTCATGTTCCCAAACTTCTTAATCTTTACTAATTTACTTAATTTATTGTTTTATTTTATTAGGTGAAAATTTGGGTTGCTTTGGTGGAAGTAAAAAGAAAAAAGATTCCCAATCTTCAGAAGTGAAAGAAAGTAACTCTGGAATATCAGGGATAGGTCCAAATAGTGCAGCAGCTAGAGGTGAACCAGTTCGCGGTACCGAGCTTCTTTGGCAACCAGAAGTCGTCCAATCGTACTTAGCTTTGCTTCAAAGTTGTTCAAATCCGGAAACGTTAGAAGCGGCAGCGGGAGCCCTCCAAAATTTGGCAGCTTGTTATTGGCAACCGAGCATAGAAATCCGAGCAGCTGTGAGGAAAGAGAAAGGTTTGCCGATTCTGGTCGAACTTTTGAGAATGGAAGTTGATAGGGTTGTTTGCGCGGTGGCCACCGCTTTGAGAAATCTTGCCATTGATCAACGCAATAAAGAATTAATCGGCAAATACGCAATGAGAGATCTCGTTCAAAAATTACCTTCAGGAAATCCACAACACGATCAAGGGACATCTGACGATACGATCGCCGCAGTATTAGCCACATTGAACGAGGTCATCAAGAAAAATGCTGAATTTTCGAGATCACTCCTTGAAGCGGGCGGAGTCGAACGGCTCATGACCATAACCAAACAAAGGCAAAAATACACCCCTCGAGTGCTAAAATTTGCCGGGCAAGTATTGTTTACTATGTGGCAACACCAGGATTTGAGAGACGTTTATAAAAAGCACGGATGGAAGGAACAAGATTTCGTTACCAAGACTGTTGCCGCAAGGAATGCAGGGCCTAATTCACCAAACAACGCCAATTCAACACTTAATAGACCGATGGCTTCTCAAAGCGGAACACGATACGAAGATAGAACTATGAAAAGAAATGCGCCACCTACAAGAGGTGTTGCACCAGTTTATCAAAGAGTAAGTACATAATAATATATATTGCTTAAAAATTTCTTTTTCGAAATCTGTAACTTTTTAAAGAATAGTTAATTATAAGAGCAAAAATAATGTTACAACTTTTAGTTACTTTTAAGATACACTTAAAAATGAAAATTTATAACACAAAGGCTAGTGGAAGAAATGTCAAGTTTGCTTTGAATTTGTGAATGAAAGCTTATTAAAGATGACAAACGAATTCAGTTAATCTATTATACTATTATTTATTATACTATTATTAATTATACTATTATTAATTATACTATTATTATTCGCTATTGCACATTCAGAATAGACATTCTATTTGACATGTTATTTGAGTTTCCCCTTCTGTTATTCAACGTTTATGAAATCAGTTTCGCGAGGCCAATATGTTAGAATGGACAAGGTTGAAATCGAAAAACTGCTCAAAACCAAGGCCGATTTCTTGTCCGTCTATGTGCACGTATTGCCACAGCTCGAGTCCTCCTAAACGACCTAAGACAAGCACATCAAACAAAAAATTTTTGATTAAACTATAGAAACAGTTTAAAAGAAGCGAATTTGAAGTTATCTTTGTACCAGGAATAAGACTTTTTGCGACGGTCGAGTACGTGTAGCTACAGGAAGGGAATAGATTTAGTCGAAAATCTGTTATGATTTAGGTTAGACAACAGAATTGACTTTGTAGTAGCTCTTGGCACTAATTGTCATGAATTATACCGAAAACATCTTGAGGACTATGTGGTGCTTGCATATGGCGTTTTTTACAAGAATGTGAAATTCAGGTTATGACATGGCTGGCGTTTAGTCTTGACCTGAATCCTATTAAACACTAAGTTTGTACATAACCATACTGCGCATTACAGCATAGAACCATTCCAGTTTTTAAAATGAAGTAATTGAATTGTTGTGATATATTTAGGTACACATTTTCAAATATTTAAGTTTAAAAGATACATTTGCAACAGTGAATTTAATATTCATCGTGAAATAAAGATATGAAAATAAATACTCTTATGCTGAGATGTTGGGATATGGGCAACTATCGGTCTGGTCGCTTATGTCATCCATAACGATTGCTATTTTTCTAATGCATATATAGCATAGAGTATTGTGTGGCCTCAGCATTAGAGAACGATGAAATTTATTTTGAATAAGTGCTGCATATTTTGAAGATACATTTCCTTTCTTCAGACACAACATCAAAAGTTATAGGACATTACAATAAAGGAGATAGGAGATAGATATAGGACAAAATTATAATAAAGTTTTATTTAAAAAAGGTATTTTAAAGAGAATTAGTGTAGTATAGTACTATACACGCTATTTATATTCACCACTGATATTATGGACTACCAAGATAACATTAACTATATGAAGGTTGGTCACATATTTAGTCTTAATTTTTTTTTTAAATATTACGATTCTTAACGACTGAACATAATAGTATACTATACTATATTAATTCTTTTAAAATAATTTTTATATAAAACTTTAATATAACTTGCATCTTGGGAAGAACATGGTTTTCTCTAATGTCTAGCACAGTGTTTCAAAAAATAAAGTAAAATAAAATACAAAGTAAACATTTTGTTGAAAAAGTATTTATTGATTATAACTTTTGTACTAAAATATAATAAAATATTAATAGCTTGTATGAACCTGATGGGATGTTATGAGTTTATTTATGTTCGGCTCGATGTTTGTCAGTAGCAACCGCAAATCCCCTCAATTACTAATTTCCAGTCTGTTTCTTTTCTTTGTGACGAGGCTCATAACGGCACTGAATCCACGTTCTACCAAATACGAAGACGAAAAAGCAATCAACAGCTTCTGTACAATAACTCATAATGCTGGATATAAAATTGGGATCTGTTTTTGTAACCACAAATTTTCGTATCCTTGCTTAAACATTGGTTTCAGCTCCTCATTTGTGGATAATTCAATAAGTTGCTCCTGTACTGACATGTACACATCTGCATTTGTGCTCTGAGTTTGACTACTTACAAAAGGGTTCAACACCCAGTCGGGAATATCCAAGTGAAGAATGTCTTCAAATCTTTGAGTAAGATCCGAATGGAGTGCCATTAAGTGTTGACAATAAGCAAGCAAATCTTCGTCTCTATTTTGCAATTTTGAAAGATTTGGAAACTGAGAACATTCTCCTCTTCCCAAGTTTTGTTTGTATAGCAAAAGTTTTGCAACAAAGGCAGATATTACACTTTTAGTTTTGATTAAATTTAGTGTGTCACGTTGTAGTTTCAAATTAGTCTCGTTGAATCTGGAAAATAAATCAGTCATATAAGCGATGTTGTTTTTCGAGATAATTAAATTATGACGCAAATCATTGTCTTTACTCTCCAGGAATTCCAACACTGAATCAAAAAGCGAATAGAAGATTCAAACATGCACCTTTAGACAACCATCGTACTTTTGTGTTAAGTAGTAAACGATTGTAGTCATCATCATTTTCCAAACAAAGTTGAGCAAATAATCTCTCATTTAAAGCATTCCTTTTGATTTTATTAACTACTCTAATGACATAATGTAGTGATTCATGTAAACGTCCACTAAGGTTTTTTGCCACCAAATGATGTCGATGAATAACACAATGTACCGATAGTAGCTTCGGCATGACTTGTTTTAAGTACGCCATAAAGCCACGGTGTCGTCCTACCATTGACGAAGCACCATCAGTAGCAACGGAGATGATATTAGTCAAGGGTATAGCTTTTACATCAAGAAATTTTTTTCATTCAGTAAATAATGTTTCACCTTTTTTTTTTTCAATTAGCAAATAACAATTCTTGGGAAATTTTTTCTTCTTTCACAAATCTCACATCAGCTAAAAGTAAAGCCTCATTTCCAGGTAATGTTGACTCGTCAAGCTGTATAGAGAATTGAGATGTTTTTAAGTAGTCACATAAAGAGTTTTCCACACTCTGAGCCATTTCGTCGATCCTTCTTCGTACTGTATTATTACTCAATGGAATCCTTTTTATAATATCGTAAGTTGGTTTGTGCATCATGGTGCGTATTATCTCACTTATAGCTAGTAGAATAAGTTGTTCGCCAATAGTGTACGGCTTTCCGGACTTCGCAATCATTAAAGATATATTATAAGAAGCACGCAGTCCATCGTCATCTCTCTGAGATGTTATCCCTATGAGTACTTGCAATTTCGGTGTTTTCAAATATTTTTCCTTGAGTGTTTGAAAAAACGTTAAATCCTTATCTTTTTTGTCACTATGGATTTTTATTAAAGGTTTCATTGAATCGTTTGACATCGTTTTATTACATAGAAGATAGAAAGGTAAAGTACTTATTAGTGACGGAATAAAGCCAAATTTAATATATTCAACACTGTATTGTCTACATTTTTTCTTTGGTTCACTCATACTGTTATCTGAAAAAGGGCCACAAAACGATACAGGAAAGTACTTATATATCTATAATTATAGTACATAATTCAAAATTAATTAACAACGGAATACAAAACACAGTAATTCGAAACATTAACTGAAGAAACTTAAAATTCCTTCAAAAATTTTAATAAAACCCCCCCCTGACGTTGTTCAGGGACCCCAAATCGATTTTAATTTTCCGAGGACCCCCTGAATGACCCTAGGGACCCCTTGGGGTCCGTATGGACCACTTTGGGAACCACTGCGTTAAATCCTGATCTAAATCTTATTGAACACGTATGGAATTAGCTTGCCCCCAGGTTTATACATTAGAATTTTTCTATATTTGTACATAACCATACCGCGTATTATATCAAAATGAAGTAATTGGGTTGTTGTAATATATTTAGGTCCACATTTTGAAAAATTTTAAATTAAAAGATACATTTGGCAATAGTAGATTCAATATTCATCGTTAAATATATATGTAAAAATAAATACACTTAGAGAACGAAGAAATTTGTTTTATTTAATATAAGTGCTTTATGTTTTGGAATAGATTTTTCTTCTTTAGGAACAACGTTAAAAGTTATAGAACATTAGAGAAAACCATGTGCTTCTTGCGATGAAACTTACAATAATATTTTATATAAAAAGTTATTTTAAATATAATTAATATAGTTTACCATAATTTTAACTATGTGACGGTTGGTCTCAATACATATTTAGTTTTGTTTTGAATTTACTTTCAAAACAAAATTTGTTATAATTTGCATCTTGAGGAGCACATAGTTTTCCCTAATGTCCCATAACTTTTGACGTTGTGTTTGCAGAAGGGAAGTGTTTTCCCACATGTAGCACTTATATTATAGAAAATAAATTTCATCGTTCTCTAAGAGTATTTATTTTTATAAAAGATGCATGTAGCAACTTGACATGGGCATCTAAGTATATGCATTAAAACATTAAATTACACATTTTTGAAAGTTTATGTAGGGTGAATCAATAACGTGCCAGTTTTAATATTTAAGATTAAAGTTTAGTAAAGATGATTTTAAAGTTTTTTCATAAACGTTCAATAATACATTAAAAAAAATAATAATATATTTTATTAATTTTTTTTATATTTTTTTTATATACAAGTCGCATAAAAATCTCTTTTTTTAAATGGATAGGAAATGACCTAAAAAACGTTTAGATCAAAATTATTTATTATACTGGTTTATTTAAGATTATCGTATACAAATTAGATTTTGGATTAGTTAAATTAACATTTAAACCAAGTAGTTCTAATTCTCCAAATATCGGGTTTGGGATAGGAGTGGATAACGAAAAAAAGTCAACATTCAGATTTATCTCTTACTCGTTGTGAGTCGAAAACCAAGAAACAATATTTTAGATGAAAATGTATGAAGCAAATTGGTGGGGTTTTATCGAACGTTTAAATTTTTCTAAAATCTCTCCATTTTTATTTTACTGTTCACGACTTTTTTAGGTCATTGCTTATCGATTCAACAAATACCGGTTTTTAATGACAGTCCGATTCTTTAAAAAATGCTAAATAGAGTGCACCAGTTAATGGAAACATCCACTTAATGAAGTCAAAACGTACAAGACCGAACATTTTATAAATATTTTATATTCACTTTTGTGAATTTGTGAGACATCTCAATTATAGTTTTAAAATTTAAATAATTCAATAAAAATAATTCAAATAATTCACAAAATATTTCCATTTTTGTCCATCGTCCATCGCCAATCAATGTATTGCAACATAAGAACTTGGATAACCTGTAATATTTAAAGCTTGAACTTGACCAACGTGTTCTTAAGCACTCTAATCCACCATTCACCATACAAGATATTATTAAAATTTTTTTATCTCAATTTTATTTTAATCAAATCTAATTTGATTGAGAAATGGGGAAGTATACCCAAGCATTTCTTCGCAGACTAAAACGAAGCATGAAAAAGCATAGGCATGAAAAACCCGACTGTCATCAATGATGTTATTAATTAACATTTTTAAGTGTAACTTAGGAGTAACTAAGAATGTAACTTTTAGTTAAATATATACCGTTGAAGTAACCAAATTTGATTGGTCTAGATTTTAGCAGTTTTATATTGATGATTATATTGATAAATTTGCAACCGCTTGATGCAAAAATTTGCTGTAAACCTTCTTATAATCACTGACCATTTCTATTATATCAACATTAATTTGAAACTTTTTGGCTCCTCATTTCTTCTTTTATAACGAATTAATCATAAAAAATAAATACCCGATTTTCGAAATTGCCCTACATACCATCACTTTATGAATTTTTCTATCAAAAATTATAAGGCAAAAATTGATATTTCAACAGATGATAGACTAATATGTTCTAAATGGGAGGCATATTTTGTTTTTTAAGGTACTGTTATATCAAAAAGGGTTGGACGGATTTCACTGAATTTGTACAAAATTGTGTGCAATAAAAATTTATCTGATTTTTAAAACGCTTTGCTCGTTTGTTAGAAAGAGGGCTGAATTAGACGAATTTATATTAAAGAGTTGTCAGATTTATCATCCTATTAAAGCCTTTCAAATGAGCAAATATAACGACATTGTACAAAACGCGTACACCGCCATTGTAACATATTCTTAGTTTGAATCTAAAAGATCTAATAGTACCTAGGTCTAATAATTGTCAGAATCAGCTGGTTGATGAGCGCTATATGTGATACATTTATAACTCTCTTATGGCACAATCATTATGTACATTAACATTATATATTGCATCTCTTTACACAAGAATAAAAAGTCTGGAAGTACCAATATATCTTCAAAACGAGTTTCTTTTTGAAAGAATCCTATTAGGAGTCAAAAACTACAATAAATTTGTCGACTTTCCCAATGTCTAATTTTTTTTTATAATGGTAACCTCAATTTTTTTATTCGATAATGTGATAAAATACGTTTGAATATAATAAAAATTTTGCAAGAAAAAAATTATTTATTATAAATATTTGATTTGTAAGATTTTTTTTCATTACGTAGCAATGTAATAATTTTATGAGCAGAAAAATAGATTTTTTTTACGTGCAAAACAAAACAAAATGTCAAAAAATAGATGCTCAAATTATAAACTCATCAAATCTATCAATTATGTCCGGTTTAATTATTCTTATCTCCTCCCGAATTCGTACCTTTAAATCGTCCATGTTCGTTGTTTTAAATGACCTCATAAAATGAAATCTATAAGAATAAGTCTGGGGAACGACTTTTCTGGAAAAATATTATTCAAATATCAGGTAACATAATATCAATGCGTGATCGTGTTCTAAAATTTAACTAACTAAGGACTAAGTACAAAAAGAAAAGTTTTTATTAATAATGTTATGTAAAATTTGGTTTAATTTATGAAACCAAATTTGTGAAACTTTTCTGACGATTCGCCTAATGATGAAATAACACCGAAACCGGTACCAAGAAAATAAAAGTTATTGCAAGTACGAAATTTTTTTTAATTTAATATTTCTTCAACCATTTTTATAATAAGGTGGAACCATAGTTGTTTATCGAATTTATCTGGTTGATCTGCATCTGGGTATACCGCTATTAATGATGGAATCACATTTTCTTATAAAAATTGTAAATATCTAGCGAGTGTCAGATTTTCACAAAAAATCACAATATTCTGATTTTCATTGTACCAGCCCAAACATAACTGAGAAAATAACCTAAGATTCTGTAAGAGTCAATATCTGCAATTTTGTCGGTTCCACTTAAAGAAAAGGAGCTTCGTCCGAAGAAACAAAATTTTTCGCAGAATATTGAGTCATTATTTGCAGTCGACAGTCAAAATCATTATTTACTACTTTTTGAGATAGTAAAATTTTATAGGGATGGAATTTATGTCGGTGTAGTACACTGAGGATCTTCAAAAGAAAGATATGCGTATGAGGATTATCAGCAACTTTTAGCAAAATATCAAGCTTCGTATCTTTATCGATTTTGGGATAACAAGTTCTTACGACAAGCTCTCTGTCAGTGTAATTTTTTGAGTTTTTTCAATATTTTCCGGTTTGTTACTACGCGTCCATTCTCATAAAACTTGTTTATAACCACAGAGTACTCCATGTTTATAACACTTTCCTTTAGTTCAAATTAATCAACATTTTTCTCTGTTTTAATTAGACCATCGCCTTATCAATGTAAGTTTATCTTTCTTTTCTTTTACTTTTGACTTTATTTTACTCTTTATTTTCAGCTTTTAAATATTTTTTTAACATAAATTTAACCACATTTTTGCCAAACCTTTGGAACGTTTTCATTTTCTCATCATAACTTTCGTATTAAATATAAGAAAAGAAAAAAAAATCATTCACTTTAACTCTCAAATTTTACCATTTTACAATATTCTTAGAGATCTTTTAAAAAACTTTGTGGCAACTTCATTAATACATGTCTTACGTCCTTCTGCTCTACTAAACCTTAGCTTCTTCTACGACAGTAAGTTATTTTTAATTGTCTTTGTCATGTAGAATTTTACTCACCGCATATCGTGATATTGCTGGGCGATCGTTATGTACTTCATTAAAAAATGTCTCCTCATATCTCCGTAACCACACATTATAAGGATTTCAATTCAATCTTTTCAAATTAACAGTAGAACGTTATATTAAAGAAATTTATTTGCAAAAATATCATTCAAGTAACCATAGCTATAAACAAAGTAAAGTGGCTTGGATTATTGAATAAAAAGATGGGGTTGCCATTTGAAAAATGTCTGAAGAGAAAATTGAAGAGAAATTGAAGAAAATTGAACAGTGGCAATAAGTGCGTTGATATTGCTTCCTCAAGACTGTTTTTTTTTCAATAAGTGGAGTAACTTTGCCCAAAAAAAAATTTGAAATGCATTTTCGTCCATCCTGAGGTAATTTTTATAATCGTTAATTTCTCCATCTTCTTGTAACTCAATCAGTAAGTGTAGTACAGATTGTCATAGTTATTTTCGAAAGACTTTAGACTCTTTAGGCCAGTAATGCCCGGCATACACCCCACCGGCCGTAAGCAGGTATTTCCATCTTGGTAGGTTTAGATTTTTGCATCTAAGTTTTTAGTTTATTCTTGAAGTAAAATCGGGGAATTCCTTAATTAGCTACAATCTCTAATATTGACGTAAAAACTTTAAAGAATATAATTTATTACAATTTAAGTCACAAAAATGTACTTCGTAAAGAGCAGTAGTAGGTGGGAGGTAGAAGAACGTTCTTCAATCTTTCAGCAAAAGTGAAAGAATCTTTAATATTATATTCAGTCCTTTCCGCGAACGTCGACGTTAGTATATTAGCTAGAAATTTAGATAGTTTATAAGTAGGTGATCCCACAAAAGAAATAATCGGACATAACGGGCAGTCCAACTTATGCACCTTAGGCAATCCATAGTATTTTGGAATTGTACCATTGTGACAAATCAGTTGTGAATAAGTATTCCTATCGATGTATTCTTTATTTAATAGTACTTTTATAAGCTTATTCATTTTTGTTTGAATTTTCGTTGTTGGATCTTTGTTAATTATTTTATAAGTTGATTGATCGTTTAAAAGTAGTAACGATTTAGTAATTTTGTTTTGTTTTTGTTTTTTTAAAAAACAAAAAAATCATTCTATTTTTAACCTTGTCATTGTCCTCTGCATTGATTAATGTGTCAAGAAAATTTTCTTTTTAATTTTATAAAAATAAGTTTTTAAAATTTTTTATCTAATTTTGAAGTCAACCTTCTTACTTCCATTGTAAGTCGACTTTAATTTTAAGATTTTTGTAACGTTGCCAATCTATTTTAATATTGTAGTGTTTCCCTGATGAAGCAATAAAATAATTGCGAAAGCTCGGATAGCGAAAAAGGAAGTTGTTTTCTTATCCATTGGTTGCTATTCCCAAGATTTTTTAATCTTTGTAAAGAAATAATGTGCCCAGAACACATGGAAGTTATCAGTTTATCTCGACAGACTATAACTTGAAGAGTTGAAAATATTTAAAAAAACTTATTAGATTAGCTTACGAATAGGTTGAGCACAATAAAGTATTATAACATTACACTTCATGAAAGTAATAATGTCAAAGCCGTGACGTAATTAATTTTTTTTGTTATTGGAAAACTAAAATTGAATCTTAAATGTTTAATGATGACGCTGATGTTATTTATTTGTTAGAATACCCAAACAAATAACTAAGATTGGAGGAAGTTCCTTGATAGTATTCACCAGGAAGATTTGTGTTTAAAAATTATCGTTTTAGATAATGTCATGAACGTTAGTAGTAATAACGATAACCTTTATATGAGCTAATGGAATTAATCATTGACTATTTCAAGAGTTTTTTTTTCAGAAATTTCGTCCAAATATGGACACTTAATTTTCCATAATGTTGTGACAAAGATTTATTGACAAATCATTTGAATACTCTGAACGTAAAATTATAATGAATGTATTTTTAACTTTTTTATTACATCCGGCTCGCAAAAATTAATAAATATTACAAAAATTTGTTCTTAATAAACGTTGACTTTAGGCTACAAAATTGAAATACAAAATTTTTGGGTCTTGTACTTAAAAAAAAATCATAACAATAAGTGATTATAACAAAGTTTATTGCAAATTAATAAACTTATTAGATTAGCTTTCGAATAGGTTGAGCACAATAAAGTATTATAACATTACACTTGATGAAAGTAATAATGTTAAAGCCGTGACGTAATTAATTATTTTTGTTATTCGAAAACTAAAATTGAATCTTAAATGTTTGTTGATGGCGCCGATGTTATTTATTTGTTAGAATACCCAAACAAATAACTAAGATTGGAGGACGTTCCTTGATAGTATTCACCAAGAAAATTTGTGTTTAAAAATTATCGTTATAGATAATGTCATGAACGTTAGTAGTAATAACCATAACCTTTATATGAGCTAATGGAATTAATCATTGACTATTCCAAGAGTTTTTTTTCAGAAATTTCGCCCAAATATGGAGACTTAATTTTCCATAATGTTGAGACAAAGATTTATTAACAAATCATTTGAATACTTTGAACGTAAAATTATAAGGAAAAGGAAAATTGACTTCAAATATAAAAGCTTTTCCTATCTAAAAATCATTGGAATGTATTTTTTACTTTTTTATTACATCCGGCTCGCAAAAATTAATAAATATTACAAAAATTTGTTATTAATAAACGTTGACTTTAGGCTACAAAATTGAAATACAAAATTTTTGGGTCTTATACTTAAAAAAAATCATAACAATAAGTGATTATAACAAAGTTTATTGCAAATTAATAAACTTATTAGATTAGCTTTCAAATAGGTTGAGCACAATAAAGTATTATAACATTAGACTTGGTGAAAGTGTTAATGTTAAAGCCGTGACGTAATTAATTATTTTTGTTATTCGAAAACTAAAATTGAATCTTAAATGTTTGTTGATGGCGCCGATGTTATTTATTTGTTAGAATACCCAAACAAATAACTAAGATTGGAGGACGTTCCTTGATAGTATTCACCAAGAAAATTTGTGTTTAAAAATTATCGTTATAGATAATGTCATGAACGTTAGTAGTAATAACCATAACCTTTATATGAGCTAATGGAATTAATCATTGACTATTCCAAGAGTTTTTTTTCAGAAATTTCGCCCAAATATGGAGACTTAATTTTCCATAATGTTGAGACAAAGATTTATTAACAAATCATTTGAATACTTTGAACGTAAAATTATAAGGAAAAGGAAAATTGACTTCAAATATAAAAGCTTTTCCTATCTAAAAATCATTGGAATGTATTTTTTACTTTTTTATTACATCCGGCTCGCAAAAATTAATAAATATTACAAAAATTTGTTATTAATAAACGTTGACTTTAGGCTACAAAATTGAAATACAAAATTTTTGGGTCTTATACTTAAAAAAAATCATAACAATAAGTGATTATAACAAAGTTTATTGCAAATTAATAAGCTTATTAGATTAGCTTTCAAATAGGTTGAGCACAATAAAGTATTATAACATTAGACTTGGTGAAAGTGTTAATGTTAAAGCCGTGACGTAATTAATTATTTTTGTTATTCGAAAACTAAAATTGAATCTTAAATGTTTGATGATGGCGCCGATGTTATTTATTTGTTAGAATACCCAACCAAATAACTAAGATTGGAGGAAGTTCCTCGATAGTATTCACCAGGAAGATTTGTGTTTAAAAATTATCGTTATAGATAATGTCATGAACGTTAGTAGTAATAACCATAACCTTTATATGAGCTAATGGAATTAATCATTGACTATTCCAACAGTTTTTTTCAGCAATTTCGTCCAAATATGTAGACTTAATTTTCCATAATGTTGTGACAAATATTTATTAACAAATCATTTGAATACTCTGAACTTAAAATTATAAGGAAAAGGAAAATTGACTTCAAATATAAACGCTTTTCCTATCTAAAAATCATTGGAATGTATTTTCTACTTTTTTATTACATCCGGCTCGCAAAAATTAATAAATATTACAAAAATTTGTTTTTAATAAACGTTGACTTTAGGCTACAAAATTGAAATACAAAATTTTTGGGTCTTATACTTAAAAAAAAATCATAACAATAAGTGATTATAACAAAGTTTATTGCAAATTAATAAACTTATTAGATTAGCTTTCGAATAGGTTGAGCACAATAAAGTATTATAACATTAGACTTGGTGAAAGTAATAATGTTAAAGCCGTCACGTAATTAATTATTTTTGTTATTCGAAAACTAAAATTGAATCTTAAATGTTTGATGATGGCGCCGATGTTATTTATTTGTTAGAATACCCAAACAAATAACTAAGATTGGAGGACGTTCCTTGATAGTATTCACCAAGAAAATTTGTGTTTAAAAATTATCGTTATAGATAATGTCATGAACGTTAGTAGTAATAACCATAACCTTTATATGAGCTAATGGAATTAATCATTGACTATTCTAAGAGGTTTTTTTCGGCAATTTCGTCCAAATATGAAGACTTAATTTTCCATAATGTTGTGACAAAGATTTATTAACAAATCATTTGAATATTCTGAACGTAAAATTATAAGGAAAAGGAAAATTGACTTCAAATATAAAAGCTTTTCCTATCTAAAAATCATTGGAATGTATTTTTTACTTTTTTATTACATCCGGCTCGCAAAAATTAATAAATATTACAAAAATTTGTTATTAATAAACGTTGACTTTAGGCTACAAAATTGAAATACAAAATTTTTGGGTCTTATACTTAAAAAAAATCATAACAATAAGTGATTATAACAAAGTTTATTGCAAATTAATAAACTTATTAGATTAGCTTTCAAATAGGTTGAGCACAATAAAGTATTATAACATTACACTTGATGAAAGTAATAATGTAAAAGCCGTGACGTAATTAATTATTTTTGTTATTCGAAAACTAAAATTGAATCTTAAATGTTTGTTGATGGCGCCGATGTTATTTATTTGTTAGAATACCCAAACAAATAACTAAGATTGGAGGACGTTCCTCGATAATATTCACCAAGAAAATTTGTGTTTAAAAATTATCGTTATAGATAATGTCATGAACGTTAGTAGTAATAACCATAACCTTTATATGAGCTAATGGAATTAATCATTGACTATTCCAAGAGTTTTTTTTCAGAAATTTCGTCCAAATATGGAGACTTAATTTTCCATAATGTTGAGACAAAGATTTATTAACAAATCATTTGAATACTTTGAACGTAAAATTATAAGGAAAAGGAAAATTGGCTTCAAATATAAAAGCTTTTCCTATCTAAAAATCATTGGAATGTATTTTCTACTTTTTTATTACATCCGGCTCGCAAAAATTAATAAATATTACAAAAATTTGTTATTAATAAGCGTTGACTTTAGGCTACAAAATTGAAATATAAAATTTTTGGGTCTTATACTTAAAAAAAATCATAACAATAAGTGATTATAACAAAGTTTATTGCAAATTAATAAACTTATTAGATTAGCTTTCGAATAGGTTGAGCACAATAAAGTATTATAACATTACGCTTGATGAAAGTAATAATGTTAAAGCCGTGACGTAATTAATTATTTTTGTTATTCGAAAACTAAAATTGAATCTTAAATGTTTAATGATGGGGCCGATGTTATTTATTTGTTAGAATACCCAAACAAATAACTAAGATTGGAGGAAGTTCCTTGATAGTCTTCACCAGGAAAATTTGTGTTTAAAAATTATCGTTGTAGATAATGTCATGAACGTTAGTAGTAATAACCATAACCTTTATATGAGCTAATGGAATTAATCATTGACTATTCCAAGAGTTTTTTTTTCAGCAATTTCGTCCAAATATGGAGACTTAATTTTCCATAATGTTGTGACAAAGATTTATTAACAAATCATTTGAATACTCTGAACTTAAAATTATAAGGAAAAGGAAAATTGACTTCAAATATAAAAGCTTTTCCTATCTAAAAATCATTGGAATGTATTTTTTACTTTTTTATTACATCCGGCTCGCAAAAATTAATAAATATTATAAAAATTATGATTAATAAACGTTGACTTTAGGCTACAAAATTGAAATACAAAATGTTTGGGTCTTATACTTTAAAAAAAATCAACAATAAGTGATTATAACAAAGTTTATTGCAAATTAGTAAACTTATTAGATTAGCTTTCAAATAGGTTGATCACAATAAAGTATTATAACATTACACTTGATAAAAGTAATAATGTTAAAGCCGTGACGTATTAATTATTTTTGTTATTGGAAAACTAAAATTGAATCTTAAATGTTTAATGATGGGGCCGATGTTATTTATTTGTTAGAATACCCAAACAAATAACTAAGATTGGAGGAAGTTCCTTGATAGTATTCACCAGGAAAATTTGTGTTTAAAAATTATCGTTATAGATAATGTCATGAACGTTAGTAGTAATAACCATAACCTTTATATGAGCTAATGGAATTAATCATTAACTATTCCAAGAGTTTTTTTTTTCAGAAATTTCGTCCAAATATGGAGACTTAATTTTCCATAATGTTGAGACAAAGATTTATTAACAAATCATTTGAATACTTTGAACGTAAAATTATAAGGAAAAGGAAAATTGACTTCAAATATAAAAGTTTTTCCTATCTAAAAATCATTGGAATGTATTTTCTACTTTTTTATTACATCCGGCTCGCAAAAATTAATAAATATTACAAAAATTTGTTATTAATAAACGTTGACTTTAGGCTACAAAATTGAAATACAAAATTTTTGGGTCTTATACTTAAAAAAAAATCATAACAATAAGTGATTATAACAAAGTTTATTGCAAATTAATAAAATTATAGATTTCGAAAAAAAATTTTTAGCATTAATTTTATGTTTTTTTAATGTTTTTTATGTAGATAGCTTGAATAAAATGTTTTATACAAAGAATGATTATTTTGCACTTTTTAATATTTATATTAGGTGGGTCATTAAATTGAAACTTATTAATATGACTCACCTCGTATATTTATATATTTTCTTTTTTTTCTTTTAATTTCTTCCTTTCTTTTTTATTTTAATAAGATGTGAGTGATTGTTTTTGGGTGTGTTTATTGGAATTTTTTGGTTGGATTTCTGGTTCCAACTTGTGAGCTTTTCTTTCTTGTGTTGTTTTAGAATGAAGACATTCCGATGGCGGATATGGCGTACCCGGAGCCCCAACCGCCTGTCGGGGGCGTCCGGGCTTATCCGCCGGGTCCGGGCACGAATCCGTCAGCTGTAAGTCATTAGCGAAACGAAAGCGCAATCCCCTAACTGAGAGTCAATTTTTTCCCTAATTGATTAAGTGAAGTGTGCGCTGTACGGACCTACTACTAACTTAAAAAAAATTAAATAAAACGTCGCACCGCAGACTCTTGCTCAATACCTAGCAATATATATACAGCAACATACATTCCTTTCGGCCGTTGTTGCATTATGTACTAGCAAAATAACCGTGTAATGGCGAAACGGATCAAGTAAAATAAATTAATAATAGCTAAATGAAGGGAAAACGCAGAAATGGCCTCATTTAACAGTATTCACTTTTAGACTGTTATAGTATTTCTCGATGTTCGTTGTACAGACGTAAACGGTGTAGAAGTTTGAATGTAACAAATCCGTGTAATATACCGGGTGGTCTATTACGCATTGCTCAAGGCGTAATATAATTTGCCGATTATTTTTAGTTGTTAATATAATCATTTTAGTAAGAAATAGAAACGGAACAAATTGATTTATTTAGAAGCGACTTGGGCAACGGGTAATTCACTATCTGCGTATACGATGTAAGTAAAACTAACTAACCCCCTGTATCTATTTGTCACGTTCTCTTAATCGAATTGCAACTAAACAAATTGAAAATAAAATTCATAATTAAATAAAACGTAACATAAGAGAACGTTTCAATCCGTTTTTACGATTTTTACTTGTCTGGCCACACCCTTAGTCTTCCGTTACATTGGAGAGGAACCCCCCTTTCCAAGTATTCGTCGACATTGCCACTAATATACATCAACGTAACCGCTAACTGAGTAAAACTAAGTTGAGAGAAAGTTGTGAGTGCTTTGAAAGGGGGGGAACTTGATTTAGTGAGACGAGAAGGAATCTGTATCGATAGCCATAGCGTAAAATAAACATTGATACTATATACGAGGTGATAATTGTATAATTAAGGCAGGGGTGGGCAGTGAACGGAAGGCCCTGAAATAGCAAGCAGCAGCGTGTCGTCCCTATGAGGTAAAGGTAAGGTCGGGTGTGTTAGCTGCTCAGGGCCTTTGGTTTACTGCGCACGCAGCTGTTTGCCAGCAAACAATTGGCCCTGCCCAGCGGACCAAATTAAACGGGCCCAATTGTGACTGCGGTTTCTGTTGTAGCCCGAACCGTTGTACGCGCAGGTGAATATGGAGAAGAAACGTAACCGTCAGTCAAGCCTGAGTAACGCCAATCACCTGGAGGACCCGCAACTAGTAGCTCCCACCGGTAAGGACTCGTGGGTCTAGTCCGACCTACACTTGTTATATATCAATGTTAAAAAGTCGCATGTTCAGATATATAAAAAATGCACTGATTCATATTAAATATGTAATAATATTTAGTTCTTGGTTTACTGTGATGAGCTTTGAAATAAATTTTTGCTGTAAATATTCTTTTCACATCCAAATTCCTCTTTTTTATATATGTAATTTTTATTTTGTAAACAATTTATTATTATTTTTTGTTTTCGAAATACATTTTTTTATTTTAAATAAATTTATTATTATATACTTAAATTATAATCAATATACACGTTTATAAATATATTATAGAAATTGTTTTAATTATACAAAAATATATATTTCATTTCTCATAGGTATACATATAAAAAAGCGCGTAAAATCATCTAAAATAATTCAAATATACAATAGTCAATTTTAATATTGTTTTTAATAAACCAATTATCATTAACTTCTGTCTATTTTATTACCAAGTATATTACTAACAACATTTCAAACCCAAACAAATAAACCGTATACAATTTTAAATATTTAATTTAATATTTAACAATAACAAACAAATAATATCAGAAGTAGTCTTAAAATAATAAGCAAATAAAAAACGCTTAAATTGTCCACATCAAAATTATTAGTTTAATTTTGAATTTAATTTTCGTACTGTTCAGTATTGTATGAAAATACAAGAACCATGAATAATATATACAGGGTGTCTATTAATCTAAAATATTTTCAAGATGGCCACCACTTCCGGTCTATCGGAAGTAGACCTCAACTTCGTTATTTTAAATGGAATGCTATAGTTTTTATTAAACCATCCAATTATACGTAAGAAAATATTTTGACTTTGATGACAGTTGTTGGTACCTAGCGTTTCTTGTTTTCGAGTTATTTTGATTTTAAGTGTTTTTTGGCAAATATCACCATGCTATTTAAAAGCACATATCTCAGCCAACGTTAATTCAAAAACGTTTTGCATTGGTACGATAACTCTTCATATGCTGTTAAACAGATTGTCAGTTGTTGTATCAGTATATCTTATACAGGCTGGTTAAAAATTGAGTTATCGTTTCTCTGTATTCAATTGCGTGAAAGTCGAAAATTTTAAATGGAACGCCCTATATTTTCATAACCTATCAGAAAGGGAATTTAATTATCTACAAATTATCTATAAACATTCCTATACCTATTTATTATAGTTTTCTTACTATTGAGTAATTTGTCAAAATCATACGTAAAATGCTAAAAACCGTTTGTGTTTTTGTTAGAAGGCCATGACATTTTGACAGTTTTTTGTTTAATTTATTTAAATTATTATTAGTATTATTTCCACAATGAACTGCGATTGAATAAACTTTAGATAGCTAGCTGTTATTTACAAAAAATAACCACATAAATACCGAATAAATGAAAACAACAATTTAATGACAAAAATTAAAATCAATAACATTAAAGAATCAAAAACTTCAGGTTATAAAAATAAATTAAGGGAATTAAAAATTATTTAATTCTCTAGAAACTATCTAGAAACTTTCTTGTGCCTATTTGTTCTAGTTGCCCTCATATCTGAAAATTAATGGACGCATGCAATGCTGGAAAGCTTCTGGTTTTATGTTAGAAAGCCATGGAGTTTTGTCAGCTTTTCATCCATATTTATGTTACTGTTGTCATTACTTAGTTGTGTCATCACTTACTTCTGTTAATGCCTTTGAATATCATGGCGAATTATTCCAACGACAACATTTTAAATTCGTTTTGTATTCATGCCGGATGTAATAAAGTTTTGGATAGGATCTGCTTCTTAGTTTTGGAAAGATCAAAATAACAAGAAACCATAAATCTCTATCACCAGCAGATTAAGATAATGGAATAAATGTTTTGTCATATTTTGTTGCTTTACCAAACTCTTCGATAAGAGGTGCTTCGATCGATTTAGATGAATAATATTTTCCAAGAAAGCACCATTAATAGATAAAGTGATCTCTCAGGACTATTATGCCCATCATTTTGTCGAATATTATACGCCATATTATTGTTTTTCATTGTTTCATTTATGCGTTCTTCTGTTGATTATTTTTGGTAAATAAAAGCTAACAAACTAAAGTTTATTTAATCACAGATCATTCTAGAAATAATACCAATGATACATTAAATAAATTAAACGATAAACTGTCAAAATGTCATAGCCTTCTAATAAAAACTGAACGGCTACCAGCATTTTGTGTAGGATTTTGATAAAATGCTCAATATGAAGAAAACTATAATATATAGGTATAGTAATGTTTATAGATAATTTGTAGAGAATTAAATTCCCGTTTTGGTAGGCTAAAACGATATGGGGCGTAATTCAATTTTTGACCACACTGTATAAGGTACACTGATATAACAAGTGACAATCTATTTGACAGTATATGAAAAGCTATCGCACCAATGCAAAACGTTTTTGAATTAACATTGGCTGAGATATGTGCTTTTAAACAGCATGGTGATATTTGCCAAAAAACACTTAAAATCAAAATAACTCGAAAACAAAAGACGCTAGGTACCAATAACTATTATCAAAGTCAACATATTTCCTTACGTATAATTGAATGGTGTAATAAAAACTATAGCATTCCATTTAAAATAACGAAGTTGAGGTCTACTTCCAGTAGACCGGAAGTGGTGGCCATTTTGAAAATATTTTACATTAATAGATCGGAATGAACAACCCATGTTACCAAAGTTTCAAGCCTCTGCGAATAGTGGAACCTAAATAAGTTCTAATGAACCAGTTAGGTGTTACTATAGTAGTAACACAGACAAACATACACGGGCAGCCGTAGTCGTCAGGACGGGAGTGCTCGACATAAAGTCCTCAATTTCATAAAAGGCCTTATCTATTAGGTAATTTTTGATCACCGATGAGAATTGGTTAAAAGGAAGATCACGAATTCTACGGGGTATCACATTAAAAAACTTAATACTGTGGTAATTGACTGAAAAACGAGATCTCGAAAGACGTATATAATTTGGCTGAATATCAGCCTCGTTACGAGTTTTATAAGGATGTGCTCGCCTTTTCACGGCAACGTCTCTATTTTTATAACGAAATTTAAGGGACTCAAATATAAAAAGACTATAAAATGAAAAAGCTTTGGTTTGGCTTAAAACGATGTATTTTTATTATTCAGTCAAATCTTCGGTGCGACACGTGTTTCGTCAGTAACGGCATCGACAGGCACGACTACATTTATAAAAGAGAGAAAAAAACCAAGTCAAAATATATAAAAATCTTTAAATGATTGAAAAAATTACCGTCAATGGACAGGTTGTTGTGATGAGTATATGAACAGCGGAAAGGACCTTTTAGATATATACATTAGAAATGTTTGATCTTACAAATTTGAACCTGAAAAGCTGTATTAAAATAAGTCAAGTGTAAAATGTAATGAAATGAAACTTGAAAATTACCTTATTCTTAAAACCAAGTTATGCCAAAACAATATTCGATATTTGAAACTTTCGGCATCATTTTATTTAATTTTTGGCTTAATTTTTCAAATATTTCATAAGATAAAATTAGCGTGGGTGGTTTTAAGAATAAGGTAATTTTCAAGTTTCATTTGATTATTCGTCAGCGGTATGAAATCCTCAGTACTCTGTTTGCATTAATCGCATTGAGTCTGTTCAGCGCCGTTTTTTGCGGTATTTAGCCCATAAAGTTTACTTACCATACTGCGATTACGAGATGCGATGCAGGGTGCTAGGCTTACAGTCATTGCAAGTTAGGCGGCTGAGATATGATCTGCTTTTCATCTTTAAGTTAACAAACAATTTTATCAATTCTCCGGTGTTGCTCAGCGGATTATGCTTTTCGGTGCCGTCTTATCGTACTAGATGTGGTCAGGTTTTTAGACTTAATAGATCAAATACCAACGCTCATTTTAACTCGCCTCTTCAAAGACTTATGTACTCATTTGATTCTCACTGTCGAAGTATCGACTTGTTTAATATCTCGTATACTGCGTTTAGACGGTTTTTGTGGGGCATAAGCGGAATGACCTCATTGCAATTTATACATTTATATATGTTAAAGAAATGTAATTCTTGATTCTTTCTATTATTATTATTATTTTTTTTTGTTAGAGCTATTGTATGATTATTGTGTATTCTATTTTTATTTTATGTTCTATTCTTTATTATAATTTTATTATTGTACTGTGGATGCTTCGCTGGGGGTTCACCCCGTTTGCATCCCTTGAAGTAAATAAATAAATAAATAAATAAAAAGACTAGGTAATGTTAGGATTCTCAGTTCACTAAAGGCCCAACGATAGTCATCCCTGTAGGCAAGTCCCGCCATAATTCTAATTGCTCTCCTCTGTATTACGAACAAAGATTTAGAGGCAGAAGCATGACCCCAGACTAACAACCCATACGACAATTGGGACTGAAAAAAGGAAAAGTAGCAAGTCTTCAAAACTTCCAGCGAAACAATACCAGCTAGGCGACGAAGCAAATAACCCACCGAACTAAGGAACCGCCTTAGTTAGCAAGAAAATTACAGTGGGAATGCCAGGTAAGTTCCGGGTCAACAATTAACCCGAGGAACTTATTCGATGAACAAGCCTCATCAACAGCTCGCAAAGTAAAAGTCATATTCACAGTCTTAGACCGACTCAAAAGCAACTGGTTGATTCGAAACCAATCCTCCGCTAAAGATATGAGCTGTGATTGTCGCAGCAATGCGGAATCTCGCGTAGGTGCAACCGTTATCAAAGCTGTGTCGTCTGCGTAGAGCCACAACATGCCGTCACTAAAGGGATTCGGTGGGTCATTTATGTAAATTAGAAAAAGGAGGGGTCCAAGAATTGACCCTTGTGGAACTCCGCAAGAAAGTTTACCCGCTTCAGATAGATTATCTCCAACTTTAACAGACTGATACCTGTCCTTGAGGTATGAGGAAAGAAGTCTACAACTTAGCGGTGAGATATTGTACGCATAGAGTTTGCAAATCAGTATCGTATGCGAAACGCAATCAAAAGCCTTTGTTAGGTCGACAAAAGTCGTTTCGCAAAACTGAGAAGCCTCAAAACAACCCACAACACAATCCAAGAAATGAAGAAAAGCCGTAGTGGTCGATTTACCCGGTCTAAAACCGCATTGACTCTCGTTGAACAATTTCTTGTCTTCAAAATATTTTTGTAACTGGCTTTTCAATAGGACCTCGAACATTTTAGATATTACTGGTAATATGCTAATAGGTCTGTAATTTTCAGGATCCTTCTCATCACCTTTTTTAAAAATTGGTAGCACCAATGCTAACTTTAAAACATTGAGAAAAGTACCCTCCTCGAGACAGCATTTAAAAAGTGCAGTCAATGGCCCAACAAGAACATTGACAGCCTTCTTAATCATCGCGATATTAAGATAGAACTCCGTATTTCAGTTTGAGACACCTTCTTAAAAGAAAATTGTATAGGCGAAGGAGGGCTGTTTACATAAAGGAATGGTTCAACTGAGTCCCCACCAGGTATTACATCGTTCAAAACAGATAAAGGGGTGTTTAAAAAAAATTGTTAAAAGAATCGGGCGTTATGCCACCCATCGGTAATCCAGTTTTTTTTGTTGTTGGATCTATTCGAATTGATGACATCCCAAATAGCACGTGGACTATTTTTATGAGACATAATAAATTTATTATACGCTTTTAGTTTCGCAGATGTTAATTCTTTATGGTAAAGGCGGGGATAACTATTGCGCGAAGATCGCAACTTTGGACAACGAGTACACTGATAAATATTATTCATCTCTTGCAATTTATTGCTTATCCGTATACCAAGCTATAGGTAAGGCGTTGCCACTTTTGAACGATGTCGTTTTAGTGGGAAATGCCCTAAACGAAGCTTCCTTTAATATGGTCATCATAGGGGTCATCTTAATGTTTGCATCAAGATCAAGTCTCGTTACGAAGGCAAACTCTTCATTGGAAATAATATTAAAAAAGATATTTAGACCAAGGGTTGTAATTGGTTTAGAAATTTTATGAGCAATTTGTGGTACATTAAAACTACTAACCACTTCAAGATGATCTGATAAAACGATCTGATAATACTTGGGTTCGGTTGGATTGGAAGTCACTCTTGTGAATTTGCGATTTATTATAATATTTATCGTAATTTACTGTAAATTACCAACCAATTTTTTCATAAATTACCACTAGGATGATCTACGTATGTAAATGTACATTTAACTGCTTTTGTAGTTTACATAAAGGTTTTAGTAAATCAAAATAATAAAAAAACAAGTTTATGCGTAATTTATACAAATTATAAATTACCATAATTTTACATCACTGGTTGGAATATTGCTTCTTAAAGCACGAATAAAATTTGGGGCGGTCGACGATTTATTTCTTAATCTGCTTGAAATTTATGGGAGAAATAAATTCGGTCGAGATCATCGAGGTCGAGATTTGGTCGCTCTAATGGCCGGTTTCTCGTACGTTATAGTATTGAGTAGACATCGGAGCGACAGTTTTTGGATCGATATCTTTTATCGAGTCAATATCGCCTATTGGTGTTCTGGTAGGAACTGATCGACAGATATTGTACACAATAGTTATCGAACGATTTTTGACAATTTTATCAA
This sequence comes from Onthophagus sagittarius, assembly GCA_036711965.1. Lineage (NCBI taxonomy): Eukaryota > Metazoa > Arthropoda > Insecta > Coleoptera > Scarabaeidae > Onthophagus > Onthophagus sagittarius. The sequence continues at coordinate 10,269,221 of JASERS010000007.1, read as the reverse complement.
AAAATCGATTACTTGTTTATTCCTCTCGATAGGTGGCAGTAAAAATTTTGAATAACAATTCGTAAAATTATTTATTTATTATATTTGAGATGAAAACTGGAAGCGAAGCATCCAGTAATAAATCACAATAAATAACATAAATAAATAATTTCTTAACAAAAATAAAACATTGCTGAACAAGAAATTAATAATAATGAAAATTAACAAAAGAAAATCAAATAATAAAAAATAATTAACAAATAAGAAAACATTTTAAAAGCTCAATTACACAGAAAACAGTTGTAGGTAAATTATACTTATTATTAATTTCCAAAAATCAGGTCAACTTTAATAATCTTTATCTCAAAAACGAATAAAGATTTTCTAATTTGGTTCTCACCATGACAAAATAGACACTTACCTCTATAAATTTTGAATGTTTTATTAAAATATCTCAAGAATTCGATTTTTAGTAGTTTTTAATTAACTTCAGATAACCATAAATGTTCACGTTCAATTTAATGATTTATATTTCAAAAACGAATAAATATTTTCAAGATACGCTTTCATCACAAGAAAATAGACACTATTCTCTATAAATCATGAAGAAGTTCATTAAGATATCTTAAGAATTTGATTTTTCGTGGTTTTTTAAAACAAGATTATTAATTTCAAAAAATCATATAAATTAGGTTAACTTAAATAATCTTTATCTCAAAAACGAATAAAAATTTTCTAATTTTGTTCTCACCATGACAAAATAGACACTTGTCTCTATAAATTTTGAATTTATCATTAAAATATTTCAAGAATTCGATTTTCGGTGATTTTTAATTAACTTAAGATAGCCATAAATGTTCACGTTGAATTTAATGATTTATATCTCTAAAACGAATAAATATTTTCAAGATCCGCTTTCATCACCAGAAAATAGACACTTTCCTCTATAAACCATGAATAGTTCATTAAGATATCTTAAGAATTTGATTTTTCGTGGTTTTTTAAAACAAGATTATTAATTTCTAAAGTGATAAAAAATTAGGTTAACTTAATTAATCTGTATCTCAAAAACGAATAAATATTTTCAAGATCCGCTTTCATCACCAGAAAATAGACATTTTCCTCTATAAACCATGAATAGTTCATTAAGATATCTTAAGAATTTGATTTTTCGTGGTTTTTTAAAACAAGATTATTAATTTCTAAAGTGATAAAAAATTAGGTTAACTTAATTAATCTGTATCTCAAAAACGAATAAATATTTTCAAGATCCGCTTTCATCACCAGAAAATAGACACTTTCCTCTATAAACCATGAATAGTTCATTAAGATATCTTAAGAATTCGATTTTTCGTGGTTTTTTAAAACAAGATTATTAATTTCTAAAGTGATAAAAAATTAGGTTAACTTAATTAATCTGTATCTCAAAAACGAATAAATATTTTCAAAAATCCGTTTTCATCACGAGAAAATAGACACTTTCCTCTACAAATCATGAATAGTTCATTAAGACATCTTAAGAATTCGATTTTGTGTGATTTTCTAAAACAAAATCATTAATTTCAAAAAATCATAAAAAATTACTATGACCATTTTATGTCTCAAGTAGTAAATTGATTAGCATGATTTGGTGTACAAAATAGTGATATAGTATCTGTTTATAAATGCTCTAAAAGCAGCTGTCTTATGGGTTTTGTGATGATAAGAATTCTTAGGGATGACTGTGTCCGTCTGGGTGGGCTTTCTATAAATATTGAAAGTGATCTGATTGGCATTATTTATTAATGTAAGCTTGATGATATTTGATGTTGTTGTTTTGTGTAATATTTATGAATGAGACATTGTATATCTGATTTATTACATCCAATGTTTTCTGCTATTTTGTGAATTATGTAGTTCTTTTTCTTTGTCCATTTCTGATAATGGAGTGTTATAGTATCTGTTTATAAATGCTCTAACAGCAGCTGTCTTATGGGTTTTGTGATGATAAGAATTCTTAGGGATGACTGTGTCCGTCTGGGTGGGCTTTCTATAAATATTGAAAGTGATCTGATTGGCATTATTTATTAATGTAAGCTTGATGATATTTGATGTTGTTGTTTTGTGTAATATTTATGAATGAGACATTGTATATCTGATTTATTACATCCAATGTTTTCTGCTATTTTGTGAATTATGTAGTTCTTTTTCTTTGTCCATTTCTGATAATGGAGTGTTATAGTATCTGTTTATAAATGCTCTAAAAGCAGCTGTCTTATGGGTTTTGTGATGATAAGAATTCTTAGGGATGACTGTGTCCGTCTGGGCGGGCTTTCTATAAATATTGAAAGTGATCTGATTGGCATTATTTATTAATGTAAGATCCAAAAAATTAAGTTTTCTGTCATTCTCGAGCTCTATCGTAAAGTTAATGTTTTTGTGCAATTTATTGATGGTGGAATGGAAAGAGTGAATAGATTCAATATTTTTATTATTCCAGATAATAAGATCATCGACATATCTACGCCAAAGTAAAATGTTAGGATTATTGGGAGCTAATATTGTTTTTTCTAGGTTATTGAGAAAGATGTCAGATAGTAATCCGCTGAGAGGGGAACCCATTGGCAAGCCTTCTTCATATTTATAATATTCAGAATTAAATTGACAAAAATTTTGTTCAGTACATATCTTTAATAGGTTAAAGATGTGTTCGGTATTCTCAGTATTGAATTTATCTTTTATAATGTCTTTGGCCAGTGAAAGTGTTTCTGCAATTGGTACATTTGTATAAAGATTTATTATATCTAATGATAAAATGGTGTATTCTGCTGGTAATATAGTATCTTGTATCAGATTTATTACTTCTTTCCTATTATTAATCGTGCATTCAGGCTTAAAATCTATGTTTTTGAATAATTGTAGTATAAATTTTGAAATTTTATAGGTACTGAAATCTGTAGATGAGATGATAGGTCTTATCTACCGATAAGACCAGTCTATCTTATGTAATTTAATAAGCGAGTATAATAAGGGTGTTTTTGGGTTCGTTGGGAGGAAGTTGTATAATGATATTTCTTGTTCTTTAAGGAATTCCTGTGTTGTTTTTATTGTCCTTTTTACTTTATTGTGAAAAGCAGTTGTTGGATTTTTATTTAATTTTATAAAATTATTTTGTTCAGAGAAATTTAAAGTTTTTGAGATATATAGAGGCTTTTCTAAAATGACTATACCTGCATTTTTGTCTGCTTTTGTTACTATTAACGAATTTGAATGGATTTTTTGTTTTATTTTACCTAGGACCTTTACTTCTTCTTTTTTGATCTTATTTTTAATAATTTTATTTTAAATAAATACTTAATTTTGTTTTTTTAATTTTCCTGTTTATTTTATTTTATTATTGTTATTTTATTTTATCCTTATATTTATTTCATTTTGTTTTCTTTTTTTTTCTTTTCTTTTCTATTCTCCCCTTTTTCCACATTTTCCTACCACATTTTATGTTAATATTTTTATTTTTATTTTTATATTTTTATTTTTATAATTTTCTATATTTCTACCAACTTATTCGAATAGATGACACAACCTGGCTGAATCTATATATATATTGTTTTTCTCTTTCTCAAAATTCGCCAAAAAGAACAGGTTTTGTCAGCCATCTCATAATTTATATAATAACGCTCGATTTTTGTGCTTCATCCTACAAAAGAAAAAAAATTTTTACCATTTTAAGTGTTTTGTTGTTAGGTTTTAATTATTAAATTGAATGTTTTTCACGCAAAATATTGACAAAGTAAGTGAAAATTAATTTAATTGCTTGATATGTTACATTATTCATTTAACCATATAAAAATATGTAATTTTCTTTTAATATTAATACATTATATCTTTTATAGCGTCTCTGATGATGACACTGCAGTGTCGAAACATGTAAAATGTGAATTTGTTTAAAAAATAAAACCAGTAAAGGTACAAAGTTCTTATATTTAATCAGATTTTTTATATTTGTTTCAATATTTCTTCTCATTGTTCATTCCATAAATTAATCAGTTATGTCGACAATCGTTATAAACTTCAACGCGTATCTTTTAACGTCTGATATTTTGTACTTATGTAATGTGGCTGAACCTGTTTTTCATAATGTGGAATTTTAAAATTTAAGATCGCTTAATATTTTTGAATAAACGGTGCCAATTTTCCCCGAATCTGTCTTGAAATTAATTGTTTTATTTATGTTTTTAGTGATATAAACTGCTTCTAAATTTTTTCTTTGAATCATATTCTCGCTCGTTATTAAAATTTTTGGTTTTTTGAAATTGAATTTGTGATTATGTTTATGTGCGTGTTGGCATAGGGCTGTTTTATCTAAATTTTTTGTTTGTTTAGTGTCGTATTCATGTTGTTTAACTCTGCTTTTTAATAGTTGTTTAGATTCTCCAATATAAGTACCATTGCAATACATACAATCTAATTGGTAAACGGTATTGATTTTATCTAATGGATCGATTTTATCTTTCGTATTTGTTATGTAATTACTTCTTTTGTTGTTATTATATTTTGCAAATTTTACTTCATTATATTCATATTTTTTGAATATAGATGTTATTCTATCCTTTAGATTAGATATATAATTTATTTTGAAATATTTGCCTTTGTTTTCTTTGTTCCAATAGCGGTACTTGGTAATGTGTTCAAATTATCTACACTTCCATTGGTGACTGATGAACCAGCATTGCTAGTAAAATAGTTAGTAATCAAATTTTGATTTCTATTTTGTGTAGGTCTATGCCGTAAGTTGTAATTATGTGATATTGATCAAATATCAGTATCTTGTTGTGAAGATTTGTCATTGTTGCTTGTATGTTGCATTTCCATTGTATTGATACGATTGTATAACTTATACCATACAGCATTAATAAGAATTTTTGGAAATGAATTTTCTAATAGTATACTATATATTTCAATTTTACTTGTTTCATATATGCTTCATATCTCAAAGTTATAGCTCTATTTATCAAATTGTGCATTGTCTTTAAAATTTGCTTTCTTGGATGATTACTTAAAAAAGTAAGGAGTCTGTTATTTGATTTATCCTTTTGATACCACCTCGTTAAAAGTTTGTTGTTAACTTCATCATAGCAAATCTTCAAATCAAGAAAAGGTAGCTGATTATTTATACTGATTTTGCATGTGAAATTTATTCTTTCATTATTGCTATTTAAATCAGCTAATAATGTTTCATGAGTATTTTTAGTTAAAATTAATGATAGGTCATCAATGTAATTTAGTTTATTAATTAACCATAAAAAATTCAGCACCTCCATAAGGAAATAACATCATTGATAATAATGGAAAATTTAAAAAAAGTATTAATAAAAGTTAACTTTTTTTAAAATAAAATACTTACAATTAGGTATTATTATTACAATACTTATTGGTAAAGTAATCCAGAGAAATATCTGGAAATTATTTTGAAGATCTTAACTCGACCGCTAGGGGGCGTTATCAGCTGTCATTGAGAAACATAAAATTCCCGCTATCTCGGAAAGTTAAACGTTGAGCTATAACTTTGACATCATATTTTAATAGCTTAGATAATATCGTATCACTTTTGTTTTGCAACTTTTCTCGTATCTGTTATAATAAGAGAGAGAGGAGCCAATGCACATACAAAATTGAAAATTTCAAGAAATGGTTTTCAGAACAATTATTCCTTTTTTAATAATTAGAAAGATATTGAATCGTACATTGAATTTGTACTGTTGTTATGGTGTTATTATTAACACCATCGAACCTGTCGAATTTAATACAGTACAATACTATACAAACCTGGCATAATGTGAACAAAATATTTATGCAAGGCCACCGTATACCGTGAAGAAATTACAAACTGCGCATTCGTTTCCCAAAGGAAACGAATTTTTAAACTTAAAAAAAATATGTAAAATATAATAATAAAAACTTAAAAATTCGTAACTTGTAAAATCGATAGCGAGCCGTTGGTTTGAGTGTAAATATCTGATAAATAGGGTACTTCCCCGGTGAAGTTGTTGATTTCATAATGAATTCACAGTAAGTTGTATGGGTAGATCGTTGTGATGTTCGTATGCGGCTTAAATGATTTCAGTATATAGATATCAATAAAATGTAATATAGAAACCAAGGTATCTTACTCTTCATGAGAAATCGCTTGTGATTCAAGAGTAACTGGTGTTACGAGTATCAACTAAAACGTGTTATTAGCCAGTCAAACATCTTAACATCCCTTCCTTAATTAAGTGTGGGGAGAAAGAATAGTAACGGTATATCCCTTATAGAAAAGAATAGTCTTTTTTCGAGCCATATTTCAGGTCGCGTTTCAATTTTTTGAGATGGTTAAACGTGCAAAAAAAATTGTACAGTTACGACCTTGATGTAGAGAGGGCGTAAGATGTTCGATTCAGATTCAGGCGGTACCGTCATACTGCGACGTTTATATGTTTTAAAGTGCGACTGGTACCAATATTTTTTTTATATCATAAAAAAATTATTCGTTATTTTTGCACTACAATCTTCAATATTGACGATTTTCTATTCGTGTTTCCCCTCGGCGATTTTTATAGGAAAATTGATAAAAAAAGCGCACTTCGAGAATAACGCATCGTTTTGAAATTTCTTTGGCCATGAAAGATTGTAACATTTACTGCCTTTAAGTGCTAATGCTATTTGAAACAAAACATAAGCTATTTTATAAAGTTAAATGAACCTTACCACTTTATCAATAAGCTATTGTACTATAATCCTCGATTTGATAGCTGAAATTTTAAATTTATTTACATTATGTTAAACAGAGACATTTTCGGGACACAAAGGATTTTCAGATCATTAGTGGAGGGATGGTAAAAAGTTGGACCTCAACATAACTAAACCCAACTAAAAATAGCAAATCTTCTATGTTCTATTCAACATGAGAGATGGTATCAAGTTGGGTTGGGTTGAGCTCCAACTTCATATCATTCAATATGAGAAGTGTTATGAAGTTAAAGTTCATTCTAACCAAACAGTTAAGTTTCAAGAGTCAGTTTTTAAAAAAACTTAGCTTCAAATTATGCATTATGAGGAATGTTATGGGTTGTGTTGGATTTGGTTAGGTTGGACTAAGCTTTAACGGACGAGGAAGAGAACCTAAAGGAGAAACAAATCCCGGAAGAACTGGCGAATATCAATAGTTTAATGCTGGAAATGTTAACTACGCTAACAGCTTAAGCTTGCGATGTAGCATAGCGATGTAATATAAATTGATACAACGATATAGTCAAAAAAGCCAAACAAAGACAAGAGGCAAACAAATACAGAAAAGAGTTGACCAGAATAAACTCGAAAGGAGGATATGAAGAAGATAAACGGTAGATAAAGAAAGATTAAAAAAAAAATTAAGAAGTCAAAAAAAGATATGTGGAAAAGGCTCTGCGACGAGGTACAGGACAACCCGTGGAGTGAAGTTTATTTAATTGCTCTCAAAAACACCAAAAATGTCCCAAGAGTTACGTTACAAAGGATCAAGCTGACAATTTAATAAGAGAACTATATCCAGAGGGTAAAAATAGCTAGAAAAAGAAAGAGCGAGAACTTACTTAGGACCGGATAAAATAACGGTTGAGATATTGAAAGGCACAATCAGTGCGGATAGTGTAGAAAAAATGAAAAAAAATGTTTCATGAACTTGTCAAACGAGTTTCCAAAAGTTTTGGAAAACTGGCAGACTGGTGCTAATAGAGAAGAAATTAGGTCTCTTAAATAGCTATGGCAAAGTGTATGAAGCAATAATTAAAAAAAAATATTATAAAAGGAAATACAAGAAAAAGGGTCCATGACAATGGCGCAATATGGTTTCACAAAAGAGAAATCGACAGTGGATGCAAGCGACGAAGTCCTTAAAAAAAGCAAATCTCTCATTCTAGTAGACATAAAAAATGCGTTCGGCGGGAGAAAATAATACAAGTTCCATGATCCATTATAGGCCCTATACTTGGAATATCTATTTCGACCAACTGCTTTAGGAAAAGCGACGTGACAGCGTGGATGAAGGTAGATAGATCTGCAAAGGAAAGCACAAAACATAACAGACAGAGTGGTAGGCTAGATGAAGGAGATCGGCTTAGAAGTTGCACCATACAAGATGCAGGCGGTACTTCTATAAAACAAAAAGTGCAAGATAGAGGAAAAAAGAAGATCATTAAATTCTTGGGAATAATCATAGGCAAAAATCTGACGTGAACTGAACATGTAAAATACGTCTCGACGATAACATAAAAACAGTAAACACCCTTTATAGGATTATGAGCTCAACACATGGCTGCAGGGAATGTTAGAGAAGGTTGTATACTCCAGATCTTATATGTATGTAAAACTTGAAACGAGGCTCTTGATGCCAAGAAATTAATGAAAAAATTCCTTCGGATACAAAGGAGAATTTTCATCAGAACGACCAGCTGATATGACGGTTGATAGGCCAATAGATCTAATGATAAAAAAACGTAGCGTAACTAAGATCGAAAAGACAGAATAAACAGACAAACTAATAGAAGACTGAGAATTGAGATAGAAGAAATGACGCCCTAAGCCAGTTTTCGTGTGGACATGGCTGTTTCGCGAATATCTTTTCAGATATAAAAACGTAAATTACAATAGATATCTAATTGTGAGGACAGCGTGGACAACGTGGTGTATACATTCTTCAGATATACCTGATGGAGACAGAATAGGACGAAGGTAAATAGAAAGATCGGGATAATTATGACACCGCAAAACTGTATTAAAATCATGTTGGACAAACAAGAAAACTGGGAGGCAATTGAAAGATATATATATACAAGGAAGCTGATAGAGCCGAAGGAAGGGAAGAGAAGCTGATGCGTATTCTATGTTATGGTCTACACACCACTGACAAGGGAAGTATCACAAGTGTCCTTCACCGATTTTGATGCAATTTGGTATCGTGGTAAAATGGACCAAAATAAGGTTTCCTTAATTTTTTATGCGTGCGGTAAAAGCCCCTGGGACGAGTTTTAGGGGTTGACAGTTTGGGGAAAATGAGTATTTTTCGGCTGTATTTGGAAATGAAACTGCTAATCAAAACACATATACAATATATTGCAACGCATTAAAATGTTTATTACTAGAAAATACCTTATTCGACATTTTGGGGTGGGTGGGGGTTAACTACCCCATTAATAGTTTAACGCGGTATTTTCTTTATAAATAGAGTAAAATTTTTAGGATTATTTTGTAAGGATTAGAAATTAGGAAATTGTCTGTATAAATAAATATTTATTTATTTTATGAGTTTAAAAGCAACAGACAGAAGAAATGATTAAATATTTTATATTATTACTTATTATTAAATTTCTGCATATAATATATTTTATTTCATTTTACTTTACATTTTATAATTTTAATTCTATTCGACATATTGTTGGAAAAAATGGTAGTCGTGAAAGAAATGTTTTAAACATAGCGACTGTTTGCACCAAGCACAAGTTATTACGGCTATATCTAGACAAACATCGCACGTTGGTTTCTCACTTGAAAAACAAACCTCTACTGGATTTTCACTGCTCTGGTCTTTCTTCAATGTATCCACTTGCAAACCATGCGTTAAAATGTCGCATGTTGTTGACATTGTCGCATGTCGCAATGTTGTCGCGTTGATGTAAATTTACATCGTGTTGATATAGTATAATCTGATCAGAAAATCTTTTGATAAAATTTTTCCATATTCTAAATCCAACTACATCAAGGGGCTGTATTTGTCCCGTTGTCCCTGCAGGAATAGACAAGTGTTTAAAATCGGTATTTGATGGGGTTATTTCATTAATAACTTCAGGACAGTGACCACTCCAAGAGTCCAATAATAATAACGATTTGGATCCCGTATTTGGAAAATAAACATTTTGTAGAAAATCCTTCATATATCCTGACGTTAGCTTTCCAGATTCGGATGCTAAAACGTATATGTTGTCTGCTTTAAATATTGTGTTTGCTATCCTTGGTTCAAAGGTTCCAGAGGATTCTTTTAGAACAATTAAAAGAGGTGAAAGGAGTTTCCCATCCGTAGATATAGTAGGCTGAATTGTGTAACTATGCGTCGTCGAAGACACTGACGCCACTACACGTTCTACGGTTTTAACACCTAAATTACTTAAAGTTCAACCTGAATGAAATTCCAAGTTAAAACCGCTCTGATCTGAATTGTAGGTGTTTTCAGGGCCATATATTTCGATATGTTTCTTCGCATCTTTTACAAATTGTTTAGCTTGGATTTTTACTCGGTCAACATTTGCTAATTGTTTTTGTGACACAAATTTTGTGATTTTTCTACTCGCCAACCTATTAGCTTTTTTAAAGCGCTGCACCCATGCATGAGATGCTTTAAACTGTTGCGGTGATAAGTTCTTCTCGTTTCTGGCTTATATAGCCCATCTGCGGATGTTGATGTCATGTAGAGGCAATTAATAACGAATTTCGCAATATCTCTTACTTTTTCTCGGCAAGTACCTCTCTCTTCAATATGTTTCGCCCACCTTTGTAATTGTTTCTTTGATGTAACCGTTCTGTATTTACTTTGGACAGTTTCTAGTTTTAGATACCCTTTCTTCCCACTTGTCCAATAATTAACAGCTTCCAATTTGTAATCGTAGTCAATATCATCGGTTAATAGGCAGTAAACTTCTGTTCCTGCTAGTACACTTTCGCTCGTCCCTTCGCCTTCACTGTCTTCTATAAATTGACCATCTTGACCATTATTAATGGTAGTGGACGTGTCAAAGACTAACACAGTTTTGTCTTCAATTTGCATATTAGAATTCTCCCGTCTTCATTCATAGGACTCTTCGGGATGTTCATAACAGTAAAAACTGTTAGCAGTAAATTTAAAACGTTAATTGGATTGATGAGAACCATTGCTTCTGTCAGTTGCTTTAAAACTGAAATCTTCCAAAACAATACTCATCTATTTATACTAAGCAAACGCTTTGAATAGAGTACATGTTGTAAGATTTGATATTGAACCCATGCCAAACTTTTTTGGGAGACGATTAACGATCTCACACTTTATAAGGATTCGGCTATCGACATGTGTGTACATATAGGATTTCAATTCGCACAGAAAGTTATTTAAACAAAAGGATTAATTAATGTTTAAAATTTTTTTGATAACAGTTCTCATTTTTGAGATTTAACCGAAAATACAGTTTTCTCCCCGAACTTCTAATCCTTACAAAATAATCCTAAAAATTTTACTTTATTTATAAAAACAACACCGCGTTAAATTATTAATGGGGTAGTTAACCCTCACCCACCTCAAAATGTCGAATAAAGTATTTTCTAGTAATAAACATTTTAATGCGTTGCAATATATTGTATGATACATCAAAAGAAAGCTCTCTAAAAAAGAATATCAATTTGATCACCCCAAATTTTGATTAGCCGTTTCGTTTCCAAATACAGCCGAAAAATGCTCATTCTCCCCAAACTGTCAACCCCTAAAACTCGTCCCAGGGGCTTTTACCGCACGCATAAAAAATTAAGGAAACCTTATTTTGGTCCATTTTACCACTATACCAAATTGCACCAAAATCGGTGTGGCACACTTGTGATACTTCCCTTGTGAGAGATGAGAAATATTTCGTGCAGAAAAAAAAGTGGAGAAGTGTGAAAAGGAGGGAGAATCAAGACGACATGCCTTCCGACGGATTCCGGAGAAGACGAGGAAAGGGGTTTTTAGCATCATCCCAGGCTAGATGTCTGTTCGCAGATTTTCCCCGACCTCGTATAAAAAAGAATTGAGCTTCAACTCAACCTAGGTTGTGTTTACGACTGTGTGTAAAAATAAGCTGTGTAAGTAGAATGTTCATCAAATCTTCATCATTTCTGATTACATAGAGATTGATAAATCGGGGGGAAGATAACTGGCTGTGAGTTAGGGATTGGAGTTTCAAAATGTTGTCGCGTTGATGTAAATTTACATCGTGTTGATATAGTATAATCTGATCAGAAAATCTTTTGATAAAATTTTTCCATATTCTAAATCCAACTATATCAAGGGGCTGTATTTGTCCCGTTGTCCCTGCAGGAATAGACAAGTGTTTAAAATCGGTATTTGATGGGGTTATCTCATTAATAACTTCAGGACAGTGACCACTCCAAGAATCCAATAATAATAACGATTTGGATCCCGTATTTGGAAAATAAACATTTTGTAGAAAATTCTTCATATGTCCTGACCTTAGCTTTCCAGATTCGGATGCTAAAACGTATATATTGTCTGCTTTAAATATTGTGTTTGCTATCCTTGGTCCAAAGGTTCCAGAGGATTCTTTTAGAACAATTAAAAGAGGTGAAAGGAGTTTCCCATCCGTAGATATAGTAGGCTGAATTGTGTAACTATGCGTCGTCGAAGACACTGACGCCACTACACGTTCTACGGTTTTAACACCTAAATTACTTAAAGTTCAACCTGAATGAAATTCCAAGTTAAAACCGCTCTGATCTGAATTGTAGGTGTTTTCAGGGCCATATATTTCGATATGTTTCTTCGCATCTTTTACAAATTGTTTAGCTTGGATTTTTACTCGGTCAACATTTGCTAATTGTTTTTGTGATACAAATTTTGTGATTTTTCTACTCGCCAACCTATTAGCTTTTTTAAAGCGCTGCACCCATGCATGAGATGCTTTAAACTGTTGCGGTGATAAGTTCTTCTCGTTTCTGGCTTATATAGCCCATCTGCGGATGTTGATGTCATGTAGAGGCAATCTGTTATCTATGGCAGTTCTAGCTTGATTAATAACGAATTTCGCAATATCTCTTACTTTTTCTCGGCAAGTACCTCTGTCTTGAATATGTTTCGCCCACCTTTGTAATTGTTTCTTTGATGTAACCGTTCTGTATTTACTTTGGACAGTTTCTAGTTTTAGATACCCTTTATTCCCACTTGTCCAATAATTAACAGCTTCCAATTTGTAATCGTAGTCAATATCATCGTTTAATAGGCAGTAAACTTCTGTTCCTGCTAGTACACTTTCGCTCGTCCCTTCGCCTTCACTGTCTTCTATAAATTGACCATCTTGACCATTATTAATGGTAGTGGACATGTCAAAGACTAACACAGTGAAGACGAACTTCAATTTGCATATTAGAATTCTCTCTGCTTTCCATTAATTAATTGGAGAGAGAAAAATGGCGAGTTCTGTGTAGCGCGTTAAATTATCCCTCTGTGAAGTTTTTCTAAGTTAAGGCTATAAAATGCGACTAAGTGCGGAAGACCTCAACAAAATTAGGCAAATGTTCTCTACCTCTATGGAAGAGTTAATAGTAAATGAAGATTTTTGTGCTAAAGTTGCGTATTTGGTTTCTAAAGAAATTAAGTCTCTTTGTGAACAAGTGTCAACACTCACGGCGGAAAACCGGTCCTTGAAGGATAAGTTGGACGGTTTAGAGCAATATACACGTCGTTCAAGTGTTCGATTTTACGGAATTCCCGAGGAAAAGAATGAGAACATAGAGGAGAAGGTAATGGGGATTATTAATGGGAAGTTGCAAGTTCCGATTACTACTGATAGCATAGACCGTTGTCACCGAGTGGGTTCCTACGAGGGTAAAGGAAGGAAGCTCCCGAGGTCTGTTATTGTCAAATTCGTCAGTTACAAGTCTCGGGCCAATGTTATGAAGGTAAAATCAAAGCTAAAGGGTTCTCGTATGGCGGTGTGTGAGGATTTAACATCATCTCGGTTTGCGTTGTTAAGAAAGGCTCGCGAGAAGTTCGGTAACAAGTACGCATGGTCCCATGACGGTAAAATATTTGTTAATTATAAAAATTCTGCTATTTATATGAATTCAACGGCGGAAATTGATAACATGGACATAAATTTAGCGAACCCTTCTTTAAAATAATGTAACATGATGTAAAAGTTTCCTTTTCTAATTTAGCATTCTTGTTTTATTTTCTTATTTGTAGTTGTTAGTTTCTTTTTCTTCTCTTCTCATTTCTTCCTTTCTCTCTTCTTTTTCCTTTGTGTCTTATAGTTTGGCGCATTTGCTTTTATAGCGCGTTTTCTTTTTGCTTTTATTATTATTATCATTATTTGTACTGTTGTTGTTATAAATGCTACCGTCTCTTTGATTTTGATTTGTTATCACAGAGCGATTTGCTTAGCGTAAATCTACACTTTCAATTTAATCATCTCGCAAGTTTAATTTTAATTTTAGCAGTATTTAGTATACTTATTTACCAATGCAGAGCCTTACTTTGGCTCATTTGAACGTGCGATCTTTGTTGCCCTGCTTTAGCGATTTGAAGGACTTATTGGGGTCCAGTTTTTCTATTCTGGGCCTTACTGAAACCTGGTTAAACGTCACTCATGATAGTACCTATTTAAATATTGATTCATATTCTATCTTGCGGCAAGATAGATGTTGCCGTGGCGGTGGAGTGGCGATGTATATCAGAAACAACATGAAATTTAGTATAATCCCAACTAATAATAAAATTGAACAACTATGGATTCTGGTTCGGCTCAATGGAACGACAATGGCTGTCGGTGTTGTGTATAGACCCCCTAATATAAATCTTGTCAGTTTCATAGAGGAACTTGAGAATAGTCTGACCACTATTGTACCTGAATGTGATGATTTGGTATTACTTGGCGATTTTAATGTAAATCTATTGAAGTGCGATAATCAAACGTCGGCTTTGCTCGATTTGACGTCTTCTTTTGGTTTGGTTCAAATTATAGATTCCCCTACACGTGTGACTGGTCTGTCGGTCAGTCTAATTGATTTAATATTCCTTTCGAATCAGACTTCATTGCTTAATCAAAATACTGAACATGTAAACATATCTGATCATGATTTAGTTTGCTGTGAATTTAGTATTGCGACTAAAGTGTCTCTCCCGAGTTACCGTACTTACCGTAATCTTAATGATTTCAACTATGACAACTTTCTATCTGATCTCCGTAATTTACCGCTTGCTAATATTTACGATATAGATGATGTGGATTGGATGGCAGAATTCTTAAATGACGCATTAATGCACCTAATGAATTGTCATATGCCACTAGTAACTTCACGCTTTACTAAGCCTCCTGCACCTTGGTTGACGAGTACAGTCAGACAAATGCAGTGTCTTCGCGACAAGGCTTATAGGAAATTTAAAAAGAATGGGTCGCATTCCTCTTGGGATTATTATAAGTCGCTGCGAAATCTTACCAATGAATCGATACGGAGAGAGAAACGTGCGTTTTTTGAATACAAAATTGGTCGTTGTGGGGTAAATAGTAGAGAGGTTTGGAGGTTGTTAAGGGGAATCAGGTTGGCTCCGAAGCGATCGTTTTGCGTTCCGGACAATCTTGCTGACCCCGATATCATAAATAGATTCTTTATAGACTCGTTACCCAATTTGCCACGCGACAATGAAATGTATGATTTTTATATGACTCATAGGATAATCGTAAATAAATTCTCGTTTAAGCGGGTTGATGAGGACCAAGTGATGCGCGTTATATACAGTATTAAAAATAACTCGGCGGGTTTCGATGGTTTAAACATTCATTTTGCATCGGGGTTCTTGTACAATTACTTGATGGGCAGAGTGCAGTGCGTAAAGGTGAACGGTCACGTTTCATCGTTTCTTCCGACGGCATCCGGTGTTCCTCAGGGTTCAATTTTGGGTCCACTGCTATACTCACTTTACACATCGCATTTTAACAAATACATAAATAATTGTAATCATCATTTCTATGCAGATGACACCCAATTATATATATCTTTTCTGCCATCGGATGTCGATGATGCTTGTCTTGGTATGACTTCGGATATAGAGGCCTTGAAGCAGATTTCTAGGCGTCACTGCCTTTGTCTGAATGCTGCTAAAACTGAGCTGATTTTGTTCGGCCCAAGGAAGTTGATAAGTGATAATTCTGTTCGGGATAGGGTCAGGATAGTTGTCGACAATCAAGTATTGCCGCTGAGGGATTGTGTGAGAAACTTGGGTGTCTTATTGGATGATAATTTGAATTTTGATAGCCACATAAACAAGAGCACTGCATCCGCATACGCTGCTCTTAAACTAATTTATGGTGGTCGGTCTTTCCTTAATCGCAAAACACGGGTGCTCTTGTGCGAGGCCTTGGTTTTGTCGCATTTTAACTATTGTGATACATTGTATGATCCGTGTATCTCGTATAATAATTCGAGAAAGATTCAAAAAGTTCAAAATTCTTGCTTGCGTTTGATATTTGGTTTGCGGGAGCGTCAGCATGTTTCGCATAAACTGAAGAATTTGGGTTGGCTTAACATGAAAAACAGGCGAATACTTCATTCGGCAGTTTTCTTCTTTAATATAATTACTTTGAAGAGACCTCCATACTTGTTCAATAAAATAAAATTTCGTACTGATGTTCACACCTTGAATATTCGATTCAAGGGCACTCTTACACCGCCGATCCATCATCACCAGCTGTTTAAGAAATGCTTTTCATACCAGATAACACATATTTTTAATGATTTGCCGTCAACTATAAAACGTAGCACTTCTTTAAGGTTATTTCGTCATAGAGTGAGGAGCCGCTTGTTTCAGATTCAGGATGCATTGTAGGGCGACAGAGAGCGGGCAGTTTACATTTAATAATTTATTATGATCTCAGTATCGGTTCTTTTTCTTTCTCTTTTCCTGCTTCTTTTTGTTTTTCTTATCTTTTTCTCTCTTATATTTAGAATTAGTTTTATTAGGTTTGAGTGGAAGAGCAGGTGCAGTTACGGCTGTTCCTGAACTCCGCCTAATTTGTCCTAAGTTTAACTTATATTCTTTATTTTATATATACTAAATCAATGTATATCTAATGGGACAAATAAAGTCATATTATTATTATTATTATTATATGTTGAATTCTTTTCTTTAATTTGACTTCGTCTTCATTCATAGGACTCTTCGGGATGTTCATAACAGTAAAAACTGTTAGCAGTAAATTTAAAACGTTAATTGGATTGATGAGAACCATTGCTTCTGTCAGTTACTTTAAAACTGAAATCTTCCAAAACAATACTCATCTATTTATACTAAGCAAACGCTTTGAATAGAGTACATGTTGTAAGATTTGATATTCAACCCATGCCAAACTTTTTTGGGAGACAATTAACGATCTCATACTTTATAAGGATTCGGCTATCGACATGTGTGTACATATAGGATTTCAATTCGCACAGAAAGTTATTTAAACAAAAGGATTAATTAATGCTTAAAATTTTTTTGATAACAGTTCTCATTTTTGAGATTTATCCAAAAATACAGTTTCCTCCCCTAACTTCTAATCCTTACAAAATAATCCTAAAAATTTTACTTTATTTATAAAAAAACACCGCGTTAAATTATTAATGGGGTAGTTAACCCTCACCCACCTCAAAATGTCGAATAAGGTATTTTCTAGTAATAAACATTTTAATGCGTTGCAATATATTGTATGATACATCAAAAGAAAGCTCTCTAAAAAAGAATATCAATTTGATCACCCCAAATTTTGATTAGCCGTTTCGTTTCCAAATACAGCCGAAAAATGCTCATTTTCCCCAAACTGTCAACCCCTAAAACTCGTCCCAGGGGCTTTTACCGCACGCATAAAAAATTAAGGAAACCTTATTTTGGTCCATTTTACCACTATACCAAATTGCACCAAAATCGGTGTGGGACACTTGTGATACTTCCCTTGTGAGAGATGAGAAGTATTTCGTGCAGAAAAAAAGTGAAGAAGTGTGAAAAGGAGGGAGAATCAAGACGACATGCCTTCCGACGGATTCCGGAGAAAACGAGGAAAGGGGTTTTTAGCATCATCCCAGGCTAGATGTCTGTTCGCAGATTTTCCCCGACCTCGTATAAAAAAGAATTGAGCTTCAACTCAACCTAGGTTGTGTTTACGACTGTGTGTAAAAATAAGCTGTGTAAGTAGAATGTTCATCAAATCTTCATCATTTCTGATTACATAGAGATTGATAAATCGGGGGGAAGATAACTGGCTGTGAGTTAGGGATTGGAGTTTCAAAATGTTGTCGCGTTGATGTAAATTTACATCGTGTTGATATAGTATAATCTGATCAGAAAATCTTTTGATAAAATTTTTCCATATTCTAAATCCAACTACATCAAGGGGCTGTATTTGTCCCGTTGTCCCTGCAGGAATAGACAAGTGTTTAAAATCGGTATTTGATGGGGTTATTTCATTAATAACTTCAGGACAGTGACCACTCCAAGAGTCCAATAATAATAACGATTTGGATCCCGTATTTGGAAAATAAACATTTTGTAGAAAATTCTTCATATGTCCTGACGTTAGCCATATATTTCGATATGTTTCTTCGCATCTTTTACAAATTGTTTAGCTTGGATTTTTACTCGGTCAACATTTGCTAATTGTTTTTGTGACACAAATTTTGTGATTTTTCTACTCGCCAACCTATTAGCTTTTTTAAAGCGCTGCACCCATGCATGAGATGCTTTAAACTGTTGCGGTGATAAGTTCTTCTCGTTTCTGACTTATATAGCCCATCTGCGGATGTTGATGTCATGTAGAGGCAATCTGTTATCCATGGCAGTTCTAGCTTGATTAATAACGAATTTCGCAATATCTCTTACTTTTTCTCGGCAAGTACCTCTCTCTTCAATATGTTTCGCCCACCTTTGTAATTGTTTCTTTGATGTAACCGTTCTGTATTTACTTTGGACAGTTTCTAGTTTTAGATACCCTTTCTTCCCACTTGTCCAATAATTAACAGCTTCCAATTTGTAATCGTAGTCAATATCACCATTTAATAGGCAGTAAACTTCTGTACCTGCTAGTACACTTTCGCTCGTCCCTTCGCCTTCACTGTCTTCTATAAATTGACCATCTTGACCATCATTAATGGTAGTGGAAGTGTCAAAGACTAACACAGTTTCGTCTTCAATTTGCATATTAGAATTCTCCCGTCTTCATTCATAGGACTCTTCGGGATGTTCATAACAGTAAAAACTGTTAGCAGTAAATTTAAAACGTTAATTGGATTGATGAGAACCATTGCTTCTGTCAGTTGCTTTAAAACTGAAATCTTCCAAAACAATACTCATCTATTTATACTAAGCAAACGCTTTGAATAGAGTACATGTTGTAAGATTTGATATTGAACCCATGCCAAACTTTTTTGGGAGACGATTAACGATCTCATACTTTATAAGGATTCGGCTATCGACATGTGTGTACATATAGGATTTCAATTCGCACAGAAAGTTATTTAAACAAAAGGATTAATTAATGTTTAAAATTTTTTTGATAACAGTTCTCATTTTTAAGATTTAACCGAAAATACAGTTTCCTCCCCTAACTTCTAATCCTTACAAAATAATCCTAAAAATTTTACTTTATTTATAAAAAAAACACCGCATTAAATTATTAATGGGGTAGTTAACCCTCACCCACCTCAAAATGTCGAATAAGGTATTTTCTAGTAATAAACATTTTAATGCGTTGCAATATATTGTATGATACATCAAAAGAAATCTCTCTAAAAAAGAATATCAATTTGATCACCCCAAATTTTGATTAGCCGTTTCGTTTCCAAATACAGCCGAAAAATGCTCATTTTCCCCAAACTGTCAACCCCTAAAACCCCTAAAACTCATCCCAGGGGCTTTTACCGCACGCATAAAAAATTAAGGAAACCTTATTTTGGTCCATTTTACCACTATACCAAATTGCACCAAAATCGGTGTGGGACACTTGTGATACTTCCCTTGTGAGAGATGAGAAGTATTTCGTGCAGAAAAAAAAGTGGAGAAGTGTGAAAAGGAGGGAGAATCAAGACGACATGCTTTCCGACGGATTCCGGAGAAGACGAGGAAAGGGGTTTTTAGCATCATCCCAGGCTAGATGTCTGTTCGCAGATTTTCCCCGACCTCGTATAAAAAAGAATTGAGCTTCAACTCAACCTAGGTTGGCGCTTAATCCAACCCAATCCATAATCGTCAGAAATTACGACTGTGTGTAAAAATAAGCTGTGTAAGTAGAATGTTCATCAAATCTTCATCATTTCTGATTACATAGAATCGTAGTCGGGTATTCACTCGATTACAGGAACCAGAGCATTTGTTATAACCGTAACAACTTCAATAATATATAATTAGTTCCTTACACCCGAATGTCCGTTATGAACGGCAAATTTATTTAGATTATATTAAATAGAGACATTTTCGGGACTACTTTATTAGTTCGTTATAATCGGGTGTGTTATAAATAACCGACTTACACTGTATTTCACCCTATAAGCACTTTTACCAACCTCCAATTTAAACTAACTAGCGGTGGTTAGAGCGGTGGTCGAGCTATCTCATTGGCTATGAGCCGGTTTTTAACTGTTAGATAAATTTATCAAGAGGTGGTGAAAATGGCCCTAAAAGGGTTAAATACCCCTTTCGGTCATCCAGTCCATTGTAGTGTACACCGATTTAAAGATTTTCTAAAATTTCAAAAAATTCTCAAAATTAAAAAAAAAGTAATATGTGTACCAAATTTTATAATTTTATCACGACAAATAAAAAGTCGTGACTGAAAGGGTTAAGAATGTTAGAAATGTCACAAATTTACAATTATAAATTTGTATTTAAACATGAAATGGAATGATAATACAATTAATTGTTAGTTATATTGTGGTTGCGGTTTGTTCTTAGCAATAAATCAATAATTTATTAGCAATTAATTGTTTTTTTGAATTCTTAATCGGTACCTAACGCCATCTACAAGATAATTGCTAAAGGTCTGTTTTAAACTGTTTTGTTTGATATTAGGCTATTCATTTTACACCTTCTCGTAATAATTAAAAATTATAACAAAATCGCATATTTTTTACATCTATTACACTTTTACGAATACGGAATCTCTTCCTAAAATATATGAGCATTAAATGAGATATTTGCCATCTTGTTTAAGTCCCTAATCTTTTCTACAGAACGATTTATATAAGTCCTTATTTTGAGTAACTTTTATAATTTATTACTTTATTAGAATACTAAATACGTCATTCTGTATCCGTATTTATTATTTACTTTTTTATAAATATGTAGCATTAAGCCGTTAATGTACATCTACGTAACATCTCCCGGTGTATATAAAAATGGATGTTTTTAACCGTCCCCTTAATAACGATTTATTGATATTTTAAAGCACTATCACAAATCAAATAACACCCGACTTATTGTTAGCACAAAATTCAAAATTAATTTGAGTTATATTTTATTACATTTCCATTTTAATTATAAGGGTAAGTATATACATCTTTGAAAAACAGTAAAAAAAATAAAATATTGAATTCTACGTGAAAAAATCTATTAGAACTTAAATATCGTAAATTTTGATTTTCCTTCTGTATATCAAAAACTAAGAGGGCCATAAAAATTTGATTCCATTTTATAATTAATAAATAAAACGTATAAAATTTAAGGTATAATTTATTTAATTTAACATACAATTAACAAATAAATAATATAAGAAACAGTCTAAAGTAATGCAATAATAATAATAAAAAGGGTATAAAAAAGTCTTTCTAAGACGGTTCAAGGTAAATGAATCCATTTTGAATGTTCATTATGTACAAATCGTCAAACCTTCTTAGAATGGGGGAAGTGCAGCAGGAACCATATCACCGAGCAGCGTAAGTACTGATCGAAGAAAAAATCATTTTCGCTGTCTCCTTGATATGATGAGATCACACACGAATTTGGACGTCATAAATAAAATGGCAAGATGTACATAAATAGGAATTTAAAATTTCTAAACGGGATCAATAAATTATAATCACAATTGAAAGGGTTAAACTTAATAATATATTCGTATTCAATCCTGACGATGAGCCTGACAGGGAAATTTGCGTTGTTATTGCTAAAACAAAAATTAATTAATTAAAACATTTTTGATGATTTTAATTTGATTTACTATTTGGTTTTGTTGTAGGTCTCATTGTTGAATATTTGATTTTTGGATGTGCAGGTTTTAAAGTCGCGTCATCAAAGATGGTGGTCTCAAATTCAGGTTCAACGCAAGTTTTCGTTAACTGCTTTTGTTTCGTGAGTTTCATTCCAAGAACCCCCTCCATTTTTCTTTCGCAATGAACTCCGGCTTCTCTTATAATAATGTAATCTTCATCATCAGTTACTATAGACCCCACGAAGCATTCAAAAGTTCCAACCGCGACACTATCATGCCTTTTTGTGTATGTATATAATTGATCGTTTTCCCTCCAATGCCCCAAACAACGGTATTCTCTTTCTTCGTACATTTGAGACGTTTTGCAATCATAAACTTTATAATACATCAAATCCGGCGTTTTGCAATCCGAGGAAAGCGAGCCGCAAAACGACCCGCTTTCCGGGATGACCCCGTTGAAAATTCCAGATATGGGACATCGTAAAGTGTTGATGGGCTGCTTTCCTAGAGAGAGGAATCGAGGTTAACGGAGATTTTCGCACGAAGAACAATGATACAAACTAAAAACTCGATGAATTCTCACGACATAAAACGGGGTTTACATAACGTTTTAATTCAACTTACGTCCTTGAGTTATCCATCCGTCCCGTCCAAAATTCCCGTCGTGACATAATATTTCATCCCTACGAACACTCGCTTTCAAACCGAATAAAAATTCGAATACGTTATCATCGCGTTGTTGGACCCATAAGCAGCTATAACTTTTTTCGTTTCCGCTAAAATAAATTTGATTTTTAATAAAAGTAGGATTGAGGAAAAAAGTTTTTTAACCATTGTGACCGAACATGAACGAAATATCGGTTGTTGGCTTCCGCTGCAAGACATCGTAAATCATACTTGACGAAGTTTGCTTGGTCCCTATAGACGAAGGTGTTCCGGTCTACAGTGACGTGCTCCCATTGGCCTTGCATCCACTCGGGAAACCTGTCAACGCCAGGAAATGAAACCAGATCAGTTTTTAGGCGCCCGCACGTCCGGCTTTATTATCTTTACCTGCACACTTCATTCTCCGTTTCCGCTACCCATGGAGAGTCCTCCTGCGGCGATGGCGTCAGTTCCATCGTCTCGTGACCTCTCGATGCAGTCTCTAAACCACCATCACACGTACTATCCCTACTTAATGCTAACTTTACTATCCCAGTCTTTTCATTTTTTTCAAATAACTAAAAAATAATTAATACAATTAATTTTATTTAATGGTAATAAAATTTATTATTACATTGTGCTGTAAGAAATTTTAAGAGTTAATGAGTTGAGTGTTTTAGTTCCATTTTCTGTAATACATCACGTTTTTTTTTTTTAATTTGCGTGTTTCACTGATGCTAAACATAGAATTTTATAGGGCAATTGAACATATATATATATATACATATATTTAAAAAAATGCCATAGCTAAAATAAAGGAGATAATGCGATGACCTTGATATATGGATCAAATTGCCCTCTTTAAAATGATATAAAATAACTCAAGTTGTAACCACAAATTATTGCGATTGAAATTAAATTGTGTAAGATCAATTAAACTTAAAAAAATCGGCTTCGCTTTAATAATGGATATAAAGGAATAAATCATGGCTTGAATTGACGATAAAGATGACTTCTTTCAAATAATGTAAGATAATTGCTGTTTTATTCCAAAATTATCGAGATATAAATTGAAGCATGTAAGATTGCGTTTAAACTTAGGTACCAGTAAAATAATTAATATGGGAGCATAAAAAGAATCGCCATGGTTAAAATAATGGAGATAATGGATCAAAATGGATTGTTAATGGATCCATATATCAAATGGAAGACGAAAATGCTCTCTTTAAATTGACGTTTGAACGAGAAATTATTGAGATAGAAACAAAAATGTGTAAGACTGCGCTTCACATGAATTAAACTTTAAAAAAATCTCCTTTGCTTTAGTAATGGAAATAAAGGTAAATTATGGCTTAAATTGAAGATGAAGTTGTTTTCTTTAAAGTAATGTTGATAACCGCTGTTTTATTGATGCGTTTCAATTTAGATAATATTAAGATCAATTACATTATTGGACCTAATAAGCAAAAGTTTTTTTATTTATATTCGGGATCCATACAGGGAGAATATCCCCAACAAAACATCTATATAAATCGAAAATTAGTATAATAATTCCGAAATGTTTATTTCAGAATAAAAACAGTAATAACTCGATCATCAAAATATCCGCCAATTTAAAATTACCGAAATTTTTGGCGGGCAGAAAAATCTATATAAGAATCTTATTTGTAAAATTGTAATATATCGCAGTGGCGTTTCCAGAAAGTATATTTGTGGGGAGGGGGTGGGGAATACTGATGAAATAATGAGCGACTAAAAAGAAAGTCACACGGATTAAGTTGGGATTTTAGAAATCAAACAGACATGCTAACGTGCTACATTAATATGTAGTATCGATATATTCAAAGGCACTTTGGGAACTCCTGCTCTAAAAGAACGTAAACAAATGTCAAAGACAACATAGTTGAAACTCTGTTTGTAAGAATTGAAAATTTGAACTAATAGCGCGTTTTTGGAAAAGGATGATCAGATCAAAAGCAATTCGACGTTTTTGTTGAGACAATAAGTTGAAAAATACGTAACGCCCTTTGTAATCGCTGTGAAAAAGATGAAATTTGTGTGCTCAATAACGTTCAAAGCGTCGTTGAATAGTTTCAATACGACCATGATACACCACATATAAATGATTCTATATTACAGAGCTGTAACATAGCACAATGTTGATAAATACCAAACACAACGTTCTTATACGCAAACATTTGTGAAATTCTGATGACAAATCCCAAATTACATCGCTTACGTTGTAAAAGTACTTACTTGCATAGGCAAGAATGATAAAAATACAACATTGTATTAGAATTAGTTCGTGTTCTCGTGACCGTATGGATAGTAAATTTATATGTGGTCAAAATGCTAAATATGAAGTTATATGCAAAATATGAAATCGCATAAGAATCTGGACTCTAGTTATAAATATTGAGGTTGTAAGGATAACATTTCATAGTAAATGTAATTTTTGGAATCTATCAAAAATAAGGTAAAGTTTCTTAAGACAGTTGTAGTCATGCAGGCGGTCAAGATCTTTCTCTAATCTTAGACAGTTCAAATTAAATCCGATACTTGCGTATATTTTTTTATTGTTGGCATAAAGTAAAAATTTAAAGCAAGAGAAAATATCGTTTATGCATATTACAAATAGGGTCTAAAATGACTACCGTCAGGCACACCGGATAAGATAGGTTTGTAACCAAATACAAAACTAACAATTTTGACCGCCTGACTTCTTATTTTCTGATTAGTTCTGATTAGACAAATACAACATAATCCAACGAACAAAACCATGTTGAATATGAAAAGAGAAACCAGAATGAATAAGTCCAGACAAGAAACCATGTTATGGAATGAGAAATGGAAAGACTTATTTGAAAGATCTACTCTTTGCCAACATTTTTGCGCTTTTTGGTTTCAGCAATCTTCAAAGTATCAGCCACCTACACTTTCAATCTTGCTGTGGTGTGCGTCGACAAAAGAAATTAATTTTAAACGCAAGGAATTCTATTCCGCAATGGAGCACTGGAAAAACCTCATCGTGATCAAAGAATTTATATAATAATAAACAAAACAAGATTTAACGTCTTTAACAAAAGACGTTAAATCTTTAACGTTCCGTTTGAACATTGTGGAGTCCTGATGATACAGCGACTCGAATCGTCGATGACCTTGAATAATTAATGTGTGTTACTTCCCCTTCACAATTATCGGTATAATAATACTGCTTTTCCGACAGCGCCATCAGAAATCATCGCAACTCTGGGAAATTTTCGAAAACATTTCAGTACTAATAATGTCTCACGATCGAAGAAATGCCTTTAAGTGTTGCAGAAGTTGCTCAAGCACACTTTGATGGAACTTGTTATGTTGTTCGTGTTCTTGGCACCATTTAAATATTTCGCCAAATACTTCATCAGATAGCCAGGATCAGAAACAAAATGTATCACACAAACCCATAATGATCGATATATTGTAGGGAGAGTGTTAGAAAATCAAGATAATACAGTAGTTGGAATATACAAAATGAAATATAAAACTTAATTCGAAGTATGCCTAAAATTATGAAGGATATTAACATTGTATTTGATTTACTTAACACAGCTTAATAAAATTTCATTAACATTCACGACTTGATTAAATTTCTGGCGTTGCCGAATAAACTGCATTATCTTTGATATGAACAACAATAGCATCTTAAACAAAAAAGAGAAATGATCAGAACTTATAAGACTACATCGGTATACTCCATCGTCCAAAATTACCTAGCATATTGCCAGTTAGTATCAGCAATATTTTAATATGTGAATTGTACAAAATGCCCATCGTCTTGTATTTGTGCAAAATATTACTTGAATTTACATGCGTAGTTTATTTGTAAATGCATATGTATACATTATGGTGATGGGATGATTTGGACAGATCGAAAAAAACATAATAAAAAAGAAACACGAGAGAAAGGCCTGAAACTCTCGAAAACAGACCCGAAATCAAAACACGATTGCAAAAAGATTTAAAAACGTATAGTGAAGTGCCCAATTCTACTTTAGTGTTATTGTAGAATTTATCCTTGATGATGATTTAAAATATTTCCAGAAGGCTTGAAATGCTTTCAGAAAACTCGAAATAATTCTCAGAATACTTGGAACTGCATCTATAAAACTTAAAATGTTTCTAAAACTTCTTATTGCCTCTTGAAGACTAGAAATGGTGTCAGAAGATTTCATACTGTTTTTAGAACACTAGAATTTCTCCCAGAAGACATGATACTGGTTCTAAAAGTTGAAATGTTTCTAGAAGGCCAGATACTACGTCTGAAATGCTTCTAGAAGACTTGAAATGTTTCCAGAAGACTTAGAACTGCATCTATAAAACTTAAAATGCTTCTAAAACTTCTTATTGTCCTTGGAAGTTTTGAAATGGTGCCAGAAGACTTGATACAGTTTTTAGAAGACTTGAAATTCTTCCAGAAGACTTGATACTGCTTCTAGAAGATTTGAAATTCTTCCAGAAGACTTGATATTGCCTCTGGAAGACTTGGTACCGCTTCTGAAGGACTTGATGCTACTTTTAAAATATGAAATGCTTTCACAAGACTTGAAATGCTTCCAGAAGACCTGAAATGCTTCCAGAAGGCTTGATACTGCTTCTAAATAACTTGATATTGCTTCCAAAAGACTTGGTGATGCTTCCAAAAGACTTGATGATGCTTCCAAAAGACTTGAAATGCTTCCAAAAGACTTGAAATGCTTCCAAATAACTTGAAATCTCTTCTAGAACACTTAGTACTGTATCTATAAAACTTGAAATGCTTTTGAGACTTCTTATTACCTCTGGAAGACTTGAAATAGTGCCGAAAAACTTGATACTGCTTCTAGAAGACTTGGAATGCTTCCAGAAGACTTGAAACTACTTTTAAAAGATTTAAAATGCTTCCAGAAGACTCAAAACTACTTTTGGATGATTTAAATTGCTTTCAGAAGACCTGATATTGTCTCTGGAAAATTTCGAATGTTTCCATAAAACTTAAAACTTACTAAAACTGCTTTTAGCCGATTTCAAATGCATTCGAAAGATTTGATACTCCTTGTAGAAGACTTAAAATTCTTCCAAAAATCTTGAAACGCTTCCAGAAAACTAAAAATGCTTCGAAGAACACCCAAATAAAAGTGTTAATAGTTATATCTAGATTGAAGTCAGGGCTGGCGCTATCAAATAACAAAAGTGCAGTCACATATTACGTATGTATTTCTTATAAGGTATATATTCCATGCAAAATCTTTAATAACGTCGTCAAAATTGATTGCATTTGTAATTTTAGTTTCTATCGATAGAATAGCAAGAGATGAAAATCTTTCTTTCCAGTATAATTCATCGCATTTAATGCCGAATAATTGGTGTTTGATAATATGTTTGATTATATAATATGTTTGATTTTTTTCAACATGATATTTTAGAACATCCCAATGCGAAGTCGATTTGGCAAATCTTTTGTAAAGCACCAAAAAAATATTCCTTGACTTTAACCTTATCATCTGTTATGTTGACATAACGAAGAACAACAGATAATTGCTTTTGATAACATCTAGTACAGAATTCAATAAAATACAATAATATTTTGCTCTGTTTATTGATTCAATAATTACTTTTTGTACTTTATTTTCCATTGCACTTTTTATGGCCGGTCTATTTAAATGATCATTTAGAACAGAGTTAAGTTTGCCAATTAATTCTATTAAACTCAAAAATTATTATTGTGTGCAAAGTATCGGACCATCCTCGGAAAGCCAAATTATTTTGCGCCAAATATAAAATAACAGCAGTTATTCTTTGGAAACTTGTTCGTATCGTGCTATTTCAAAGTTTTTGACACCCTTTATCAACCAGATTGCCAGTGCGAAATACTTTTGCACATACAATTGGGTTTATTGAAAAATTCTCTAAAATCACTAGATAGAGAAAGCATTGCCTTTAAACGTCTTTGAGATATTTTCCCAAAATTAACCTAAGCTAAAATAAAAGAAGCTTTGTTAAAATCAATTTAGTGTTTTATTTTATTTTTGTAAAATATTTATTTTGAGGAATATTGAATGCGCCGGATATTCGCAAGTTGATAAAAGATACGCAGTTTGAGGAAGCTCTTTTCCCAATCAGCAAATTGCCTTGGAACAGTTATAGAACATTGGATGTACATTGATCTAAAAATTGAATCCTCGTATCTGATATATTAACAGCTTTTGACCACTGCAATGTGTGAATGTTATTAAAAATCCATGAAGACGGTAAAAAAATTCATCAGATAATAGAAAAATTCCCGCGTTGGTTCAGCGGAAAAATATTAAATTTCCTGTTAGCGGATAAATGTCTCTTCACCTCATAACAATGTGTTTTTAATAATTTAACTTATTTTCTGGGGAATTATAAGTGAAATAAAAACTAAATAAAATTCAAAAAAAAAATAGCAATTTTGTGTGCAAATATGAAACTATCATTAATTTAGTAATTAAAATTAATTGTATCTTCAGTAGTCCAATAACTTATGTTCAGCAGTATTGAAACAGGTGAATAAAAAAAGTGACGTGTTACAGAAAAATGGAAACCATACATTAAATCAGCAACCCAAAATTAAACACAAACACTCAACTAATTTTGAAATGAATTTTTGCAGTACAACGTAATAAAATTTATTATAAACGTACTGCACATCTATAAGTTGGTTGCTGTCGGCTATCTTCTAAAGCAAGATAGTGTTTCCCATTTTGCCCAATCCACTGACCGATACAGCTTAGTTTAAAACCTATAAACGAAATGGTATTGCATAAAAAGCGGACGCGACGCCGATTAAAAGAAACTACCGTATCCTTCCGGGCAGTTATCGAACGTAAGGCTCATTTCAGACGCCGATGGACACATATTGACGATTGCGTTGTCCGTCATGCATCTGTTAGTAGAATTAATATTAGGAAAATGATATTTCACCGAATACCTATCATCGATCGGGCAAAATTCTTTTTGGGTTGGTCCGTATTGATTTTGAGTTTCTAAAAATGTTTATTTTCAGACTTACTAAATTAACTCAACCTAAATTAATTTACTAAACAAAA
Organism: Onthophagus sagittarius; assembly: GCA_036711965.1. Classification (NCBI taxonomy): domain Eukaryota; kingdom Metazoa; phylum Arthropoda; class Insecta; order Coleoptera; family Scarabaeidae; genus Onthophagus; species Onthophagus sagittarius. Next base: position 10,239,547 of record JASERS010000007.1, on the reverse strand, counting down.
TAATTTCTACAACTCCCTCCGATTTAGTTGCATCATCTTTTGGGCACGACTCGATGGCATCTTCTTCTTTAACGTAGCATTTCGATAAATTCGACGCGCGTACTTGAAGCACATTTCTGGATTTGAGGCTGAGATTAAGACAGTTGTTGCATAAGTAATCGTCGGTGCTGAAAAATTATATAATTACTATAAAAAAAAATTGTCGGAAGCCGAACGGGAAGGTTCATCCGCGTACAAAGAACCGTTGCTTGCTGTTGTTCGCGTTTACCGACGACTCGGTCTGTTTAGACGTAGAGCGATTGTATACGCAGATTATGAATGTTAAAACCGTAACGTTAAAAAAATCTTTTTTAAAACGTTTTTTAACGCACCTGGTTGTGAAGATGAAATTATTATCGTAACGTCGAGTACAAGAACCCCACAATGGCGTTCCGGTGAACGATATATTAATTGTACTATATTCTACTGCGTTTCCTGTATTCACGCTTTTTTGCATTACGAATTCTCCTACGTATTCTGGAGGAAAGAAGCATACCGCTTCTATACAAATTCCTGAAACAAATAAAACAAACATATTTTAGTTAAGGTGTGGGTTTCAACGTGCACAGATAACTGTGGAATTTCCAGAATAAGAGGATTACAATCTCTTTTAAACGAGGAATACAATGGGCTACATCCGGTTGAGAACGACTGTCAAATATTTACAATGTCGCGTACGGTTTACCTGGCACTTGAATTTTTGATAAATAAAACTCGAGACTACTTCTTCGGCATAAAACAAAATTTCGAAGAAGTAGAAGTCTGCGCAAATTGAAAATTATCGGCCAACACGCCACGGCTCCGAAGTCTACCGAAACGGCGTAAATTATCATAATTTAGGAGATCGTGCCGTTTAAGTTATTTGTGCCTCACGGCGGGCCGTTTATCCCCAAATTGCCGGGCTGCCATTATAGCACGCGTTGCACACGTGTGTGCATCGAACTACTGCTCCTAATTGTATAAGGCGACCTTGACTTCAAAAGTACATCATAACCTTTCAGAACCAATAAGCGAATCTTGTTCGTTATTATTAATATACTCAATGTATATTTATCACCAACATTTTCCCACACTTTATGTATGTATTATCGCGGGTCATGTTAGAAAGGAAGAAATTTTAAAAATATAACTGTAAGTAACCTTCAAAGGAAAATGTTGAATATGTATGCGTTTTTATCACTTTGCTTTAAATAAAAGTTATTTAAACATGTTTTCCTTCAATTTTTTATCAAGACAACATTGAACCTGAACAAGCTCGATTTTAAGGTTGATTTTGCGCAATTTTGAATTGTTATTATATATTACAATCTTGAAAAAATACATAACGGTTTTGAGAAGTATAATTGATTGCATTAAGGGATGTTAGAGATGATATTAAGAGATGCATAATTGTGTGTGAAAACCGATTTTACCTGATTAAGTCGAGGTCTATATGAATAATATTCTCAAAACCCAGAGAGTGTGTTGAGATATGTAAGAAATTGTATTGAGGCACGAATAATAATTTCGGCCGACTTCGAATACGTCGAAGTATGCGAAGAATATTCAGGGCGGCCGAGGTCTTAGAATTTGGTCAATTCTATAAACTTTAAAGAAGGTAGTTTTGATTTCACGCTTTGAGTTACACGTGTAATAATCTCGGCCGTCTTCGAAGACGTCGGCTGCTTCATGTATCAGAAATAATACTTTGGGCGGCCGACGTCTTCGAAGTCGACCGAGATTATTTATTCAATGAATTACAAAGAGGATAGTACTGGTATCACGCACATGAATAATAATTTTGGCTGACTTCGAAGACGTCATCCGCTTGAAGTATCAGAAACAAAATGTAGGTTGGCTGATGTCTTCGAAGTCATCTGAGATTATTTATTCCATTGAACCTGAATAAGCACGATTTTATGAAGGACTTGATTTTAAGGACGGAAATGACAACTCATCTAGTGTTTCTCTAATCCCTTTAGAGCAGTTCTTGTAGCAGTATATAGTCACTTCTTTCTTGTTTATTGTTTTTGTTTAGTGGTTAGTTTTTTTAATACAGTAACTTTATTTATTAACATTATCTTATAATTACCAATTAGAACTTGTATACATTTCGAGAATATTCTTTGTGGTTAAACCATTCACCCAACTGAAATTTTGTAAGACAGAAAATTCTCTAAATTAAAGCAGCTATTTAGAACAAGGGTGACAATGTTTATACACAATATTAAAAAAAATATGGATGCATAATTCATTGTACCATAGCTTTTAAAGGCCCTGTAATCTTCAAAATTAAAGTGTATTCCACAAATATCTGTTAATTAGATTTTGTTACATTCAAGAAGTGGCACTGGTGATTTCACGCTTTGAGTTACACGTGCAATAATCTCGACCGTCTTCGAAGACGTCGGCTGCTCCATGTATCAGAAATAATACTTAGGCCGGCCGACGTCTTCGAAGTCGACCGAGATTATTTATTCAATGAATTTCAAAGAGGATAGTACTGGTATCACGCTTCGAGTCCTGAGTCACATGAATAGTAATTTTGGCTGACTTAGAAGACCTCACTCGCTTGAAGTATCAGAAACAAAATGTAGGTTGGCTGATGTCTTCGAAGTCATCTGAGATTATTTATTCCATTGAACCTGAATAAGCACGATTTTAGGAAGGACTTGATTTTAAGGACGGAAATGACAACTCATCTAGTATTTCTCTAATCCCTTTAGAGTAGTTCTTGTAGCAATATACAGTCACTTATTTCTTGTTTACTGTTTTTGTTTAGTGGTTAGTTTTTTTAATACAGTAACTTTATTTATTAACATTATCTTATAATTACCAATTAGAACTTGTATACATTTCGAGAATATTCTTTGTGGTTAAACCATTCACCCAACTGAAATTTTGTAAGACAGAAAATTCTCTAAATTAAAGCAGCTATTTAGAACAAGAGTGACAATGTTTATATACAATATTAAAAAAATATGGATGCATAATTCATTGTACCATAGCTTTTAAAGGCCCTGTAATCTTCAAAATTAAAGTGTATTCCACAAATATCTGTTAATTAGATTTTGTTACATTCAAGAAGTGGCACTGGTGATTTCACGCTTTGAGTTACACGTGCAATAATCTCGACCGTCTTCGAAGACGTCGGCTGCTCCATGTATCAGAAATAATATTTAGGGCGGCCGACGTCTTCGAAGTCGACCGAGATTATTTATTCAATGAATTTCAAAGAGGATAGTACTGGTATCACGCTTCGAGTCCTGAGTCACATGAATAATAATTGTGGCTGACATAGAAGACGTCACCCGCTTGAAGTATCAGATACAAAATGTAGGTTGGCTGATGTCTTCGAAGTCATCTGAGATTATTTATTCCATTGAACCTGCATACGCACGATTTTAGGAAGGACTTGATTTTAAGGACGGAAATGACAACTCATCTAGTATTTCTCTAATCCCTTTAGAGTAGTTCTTGTAGCAGTATATAGTCACTTCTTTCTTGTTTACTGTTTTTGTTTAGTGGTTAGTTTTTTTAATATAGTAACTTTATTTATTAACATTATTTTATAATTACTAATTAGAACTTGTATACATTTCGAGAATATTCTTTGCGGTTAAACCATTCACCCAACTGAAATTTTGTAAGACAGAAAATTCTCTAAATTAAAGCAGCTATTTAGAACAAGAGTGACAATGTTTATATACAATATTAAAAAAATATGGATGCATAATTCATTGTACCATAGCTTTTAAAGGCCCTGTAATCTTCAAAATTAAAGTGTATTCCACAAATATCTGTTAATTAGATTTTGTTACATTCAAGAAGTGGCACTGGTGATTTCACGCTTTGAGTTACACGTGCAATAATCTCGACCGTCTTCGAAGACGTCGGCTGCTCCATGTATCAGAAATAATATTTAGGGCGGCCGACGTCTTCGAAGTCGACCGAGATTATTTATTCAATGAATTTCAAAGAGGATAGTACTGGTATCACGCTTCGAGTCCTGAGTCACATGAATAATAATTTTGGCTGACTTAGAAGACGTCACCCGCTTGAAGTATCAGATACAAAATGTAGGTTGGCTGATGTCTTCGAAGTCATCTGAGATTATTTATTCCATTGAACCTGAATAAGCACGATTTTAGGAAGGACTTGATTTTAAGGACGGAATTGACAACTCATCTAGTATTTCTCTAATCCCTTTAGAGTAGTTCTTGTAGCAGTATACAGTCACTTCTTTCTTGTTTACTGTTTTTGTTTAGTGGTTAGTTTTTTTAATACAGTAACTTTATTTATTAACATTATCTTATAATTACTAATTAGAACTTGTATACATTTCGAGAATATTCTTTGCGGTTAAACCATTCACCCAACTGAAATTTTGTAAGACAGAAAATTCTCTAAATTAAAGCAGCTATTCAGAACAACAGTAACAATGTTTATACACAATATTAAAAAAATATGGATGCATAATTCATTGTACCTTTTAAAGGCCCTGTAATCTTCAAAATTAAAGTGCATTCCACAAATATCTGTTAACTAGATTTTGTTACATTCAAGAAGTAGCACTGGTGACCATATTTCGACTGCGTACAGCAGGAATCTTTATGGGTGAGAGAAACAGTAAAAATGCCGTACTCTGCAATGAAATGGTGGGTTACTCGCCAATTCTGGAACGTAAGACGGACTTCATACCTCTACAACACATATTTACTAAGAGTTATCTCACCTATCCAAGTTCCACAGAAGTGCAAGTAAATAAAAGTAACAAAATCTACACTGATGGTTCGGTTAGACAGGAAGGCGCTGGAGCTGAAGTTTTCTCGTACGATCTCCAACTCCACATATCTACTCAATGGAGTAAAGGTACCACCGTCATACAGGCAGATTAATCGCCATTCTACTTGCCGCTGACTTTATTGTCAGATCCAACTTGCAAGGTAAGACTTTCACAATTTATACTGACAATAGAGAATCTATTTCAGCCCTAAGTGGAATAACTATTACCCCAGGACTTGTCATGGACTGTCACCTAATATTGGAGAAGGCCGCAGCACATAACGGTGTTTCACTTCAATAGATAAAAGGACACTCGATCTGTTCAGGTAATAAGCACGTTGATAGGCTTTCCAAAAGATTCCGTATCAACTCAAATTGCGCTTATTAAAGATTTCACCCACAGGAAATTCACAGACTGGTGGGATAGGACAAAGGGCTGCTATCTGTCAAAAGATCTGCTGTGTTATCCTTCAGCAAAGACAGCCTTGTCTGTCGTAAGACTCGGTAGAAGCGCCATACGTATTTTAGAGGGACTCATCACGGGTCACTGTAAGGTAAACAAGCATCTCTACAACATTAAGCTTGCTACTAGTCCCCTCTGTCGCTTTTGTCAAGAGAGCGAGGAGACTGTTCGATACATCTTGTGTGAATGCATCACTCTACAAGACCTCAGAATGAGAGACTTTGGAGAGGTATGGCAGAGCACAGATGGCATCAGGAATATACCTCTGAGCTGTATTCTAGCCTTCGGAAATTCGTTAGGCTGGTTGATGTAGCCGGAGAAAGTGTAGGAGGATGTACAAGGGGCCCGGTGGGACCTAGGTCCTGTATGCTTTAGTCTTTCCTACATACATACACATCTGTTAATTACTAATATAAACGTATAGCCTAAAATGAATAAAATCCATCGAGGATTTTTCGACTTATTTAAAAAAATATGTATTAAATGTTTTACGATTAAACTGAGCAATTTTGTATATACATAAGTTGTAGTCTTCTGTTATACAAGTTATTTTCGGACACCTGTATATCACAACTTTGAAAAAATATGTAACAGCTTTGGTAAATACAAAAGATATAAGGGATGATATTAAGAAACGCATAATTATGAAAATCGATTTTACTTGATTAAGTCGAGGTCTTCAAAAACGATATTAAAAAAACCCACACATCGTATAGAGATATGTGAGAAATTTTGTTGAGAGCTGTATACTTATGTTGCACTTGAAGCTGTTAGTCTTGAGTTCACGTTACGAATCTTAAGTGACACGATTTAAGAGATTATTATCTCGGCCGACTTCCTAGACGTCGGCCATCCTGAGCAGCTAGAAATAATACTTAAGAGGGCCGACGTCTTCGAAGTCGGCCGAGATTATTTTTTCCATAAACTTCAAAAAGGGTAGCTTAGTTTCATGCTTCCAGTCTTGAGTGACACGAATAATAATCTCCAAGTATCAAAAACAATATTTAAGGTGAGATTATTTATTTTATGAACGTTTCGAGTCATGATCAGTGTTCTCTCTAATTGTTTGTGATCTGTATGCGTACTTTTTTAAGGGTTTAAAAAAATAATTTTAATTAAAAAATTATATTAAACACGCGCATATAATAAAATACGCATACAATAAAATACAATAAAGAATAATATTAATATTCAGCAAAATTTTGTATATCACATATACTAATACTATAAATTACCCCAAAATCACGTAAAATTATTATTATACATAAAATATCAATAATTGACTTTATACTAAGTGATAAATTTTTTTTATTCATGTCCTTAATCGATTTCGATTTTACAAATCATCTTCAGAAGGAGGCAACTATATTTTTTTTTTGCAATAATATGTATAACTTGTTTAAACAATAACTTACGTCAATTCAAAGTAAAATTATTAATTCGTGAGATAAACATTATCTGATTACTAAAATAAAAAATAACAAAATTTAGTATTTAAATTTTCCGATGTAAAAACGTCTGATTCAAAAATTTTCAATTAACACATTAAACAAATTTATTTTTTTTTGCATATTTAATTTACATTTTTATTAATGGCATTTACACTATAAATTTTCTCTCCTATCTTTTGATTTTAACCACTTTGTATACATTTTAGTTAAATTTACAATATTTCCGCCCTTATATATGATTTTACCCCCACCAGCATGTCAATATCGTTTTTTTACTTCGCTTTAATTAAATTCATCAAATTAAAACCACGCTCGCAATCCGCACTACTCGCTAGAAAAGAGCAATCCGAGGCTCAAATAATTTAGATAGGTCTTTAAACTGTTCATGGTTCAAACCAAATATAATCATTTCTTTAAAAATTTTTATCTCTTAATCACTTCATCATTAAAATCGTTGTACTATTCGCTTATAATAGATTTCTCCATGAGAAAAGCATTATATCTTGTACATAATTTTTCAATTTCCGTTAGACCATAATTGTAATCGCGGGATAATAAACTGGAAACATCAAAGGATATCCAATCTTCATTTGTTATAAACCTTTTTCTAAATTTTCATATAATAAATCAATGAATTTTAACATATCATCTATTTTTATAGCTATATTTAAATTATAATTTAAAAAAGATTAATAATTATTAGCCTATTTTAAATGCACGCTATTTTATTATTCCATGCCAGCATCTATGCGTGTTAATTTACGGCGTTGAAAAATTTCATATAAAGCACAGACTTCTTCTAAAATTGAAGACAAAAGTTTGAAATTTATTTGAAATTCAAAGTTGTTTGACTGTTTTGAGCAAAATTTGGAAATGATTCATAATTTATAATACCTCATTAATAGCTTCGAAAGCTATAGATTTATTTTGTGAAGCTTCAATAATCTTTTTAAAATTATATAATTTTGATTTCCATGCATCCAATATACATAAATTTTCATGATGTGTAACACAATACTGTTGTACCAAATATGGAACATTCTGCTTTGATTTAGCTGCTACACCGCTATTTCACACATTACACATCATTTTCAAGCATTACGAAAGCTCAATCAGATGTAAACATAATCAGCTTTTGCAAATCAATTTGGTCTTGCATGCCTTTAATTGGATTATTTCCACAATAACAGCTTTAAAACTACATTTGATTAAAATCGTTTTCATTTATTTTCTTATGTTATGGATTTCATATGCAGCAGAAATTTTATTTTCCACAAGAAAAAAATTTTTTATGTAAATATTTTTTTTTTTAATTTAAAATTTATATGTGCACACAGCTTAGAGGGAATACTGGACCTGAGTGACACGAATAATAATCTCTGCCGACTTAGAATATGTCAGCCGCTCCAAGTATCGGAAACAATATTCAGGACGGTCGACATCTTCGAAGTCGACCGAGATTATTTGAATAACTACGAATTTTAAAAAGGGTAGTTTTGGTATCACGCTTCGAGTCCTAAGTGACACTAATACTAATCTCGGCCGATTTCAAAGATGTCGGCCGCTTCAAGTATCAAAAATAATATTCACAACGGCCGACGTTTTCGAAGTCGACCGAGATTAATTATTCCATGATACTTCAAAGAGTTAATATGACGCTTCGAGTTCTGAGTCACATTTTGGCCGACTTCAAATACGTCGGCCGCTCCATATATCAGAAATAATACTTAGGGCGGCCGACGTCTTCGAAGTCGACCGAGATTATTTATTCCATGAATTTCAAAAAGGGTAGTTTTGGTATCACGCTTCGAGTCCTGAGTCACATGAGTAATAACTTTGACCGACTTTGAAGACATTGGCCATGATCTAAGTCTTCGAATATTATTCTTTACGATATAAGAATTAACATTAGTCGTCGTCGAAGACGTCCAAAATAATGGTTTTGATGTAAGAGTTAAATAAATAATTATTATCCGTTATTTTTATGGTGGTCGACATCTCGACGCCTTTGTGATATGAAAATTAATCTCGGTCGCCGTCTTCGACAAAAAATATTGTTTTTGATGTGAAATATAATCCTGTAATATAATCTTGTAACACTAATTCCATCCGCGGCCCCATATATTGTTCGTTTGTTTTTGATGTGAGACATAATCTTGGCCGACTTCGAAGACGTCGGCCGCCCCAAAGATAATAATAATTTCGTCCTTGAAAAAACTTTGATATAGAAAATCTCTGGTTTCCAAACTGAGCTGACGTCACATCGTGTATGGATAAGATTTGATTTCTTACAAGCAATGGCGCATCTTGTGATAGCACTAATAGAAAAGGTCATTTTCAAGAAAATGACGATAATACTGACAAATTAACGTTGGTTATCTTATCAAGCAATCCGCAATAATGCCGGCCAACACATTTAATGAAAACTGAACTTAATAATTGGTTTAATTTACTTTGTGGCAATTCTTATTGGCCCAAAAATGGTTATTACGAAAATTTTTGATGGTATATCTTGTAAAACTTGCCCCATCACTAAATACAAAATCTTCACTTCAAAATTAAAAGTCACATGGGAGTAGAGTTTGCAGTTCTTGAACTTGTTGAGTGGGTTATTGATTCCCATTATAATATAGGAATAAATTTTCTAATTTTGAAGACGTTGGCCGCCCAAAACATTGTTCATTTTACTTGGGACAGTCGACGTCTTCGACGACGGTCGTGATCAATTTTTACATCATGAATAATATTTGAGGCGGCCAACGTCTTTAATTATCCTTCGTGACATGAAAAGTAATCTCGGTCGTCGTACACGGTGGTCGCCCAAAATATTGTCTTTGCTGTGAGACATAATCTCGGCCGACTTCGAAGACGCCGGCCGCCCATATATTGTTCTCTTTGGACGTCGGCCGCCTCAAAGATAATAATAATAATTCCGGCCGCTGCCCCCTATATTGTTCCGTGATTAATTTTTATATCATGAATAATACTCAGGGCGGCTAACTTCTTTAATAATTCTATGTGATATGAAAATAAATCTCTGTCCTCGTCGAAGACGGCGGCCGCCCAAAATTTGTTTTTGATGTGAGACATAATCTTCGCCGATTTCGAAGACGTTGGCCACCCCAAAGATAATAATAATTCCGTCCGCTGCCGCATATATTGTTCGTTTGGGCGGTTACATCATGAATAATACTTGGGACGGCCAACGTCTTTAATTATTCTATGCGATATGAATATTAGTTTCGGCCGTCGTCGAAGATGGCGGCCGCCCAAAATTTGTTTGTGATATGAGACATAATCTCGTCCGATTTCGAAGACGTCGGCCGCTCCAAAGATAATAATAATTCCGTCTGCCGCACCATATATTGTTTTTTTGGGCGGCCGCCGTCTTCGACAACGGCCGTGATTAGTTTTTGCATAATGAATAATAATTGGGGCGGCCAACTTCTTTAATTATTCTATGTGATATGAAAATTAATCTCTGTCCTCGTCGAAGACGGCGGCCGCCCAAAATTTGTTTTTGATGTGAGACATAATCTTGGCTGACTTCGAAGACGTTGGCCGCCCCAAAGATAATAATAATTCCGTCCGCTGCCCCATATATTATTCGTTTGGGCGTTTACATCATGAATAATACTTGGGGCGGCCAACGTCTTTAATTATTCTATGTGATATGAATATTTGTCTCGGCCGTCGTCGAAGATGGCGGTCGCCCAAAATTTGTTTGTGATATGAGATAAAATCTCGTCCGATTTCGAAGACATCGGCCGCCCCAAAGATAATAATAATTCCATCCGACGCCCCATATATTGTTTTTTTGGGCGGCCGCCGTCTTCGACGACGGCCGTGATTAATTTTTGCATCATGAATAATAATTGGGGTGGCCAACTTCTTTAATTATTCTATGTGATATGAAAATAAATCTCGGCCCTCGTCGAAGACGGCGGCCGCCCAAAATTTGTTTTTGATGTGACATAATCTTGGCCGACTTCGAAGACGTTGGCCGCCCCAAAGATAATAATAATTCCGTCCGCTGCCCCATATATTGTTCGTTTGGGCGGTTACATCATGAATAATACTTGGGGCGGCCAACGTCTTTAATTATTCTATGTGATATGAATATTAGTTTCGGCCGTCGTCGAAGATGGCGGCCGCCCAAAATTTGTTTGTGATATGAGACATAATCTCGTCCGATTTCGAAGACGTCGGCCGGCCCAAAGATAATAATTCCGTCTGCCGCACCATATATTGTTTTTTTCGGTGGCCGCCGTCTTCGACAACGGCCGTGATTAGTTTTTACATCATGAATAATAATTGGGGTGGCCAACTTCTTTAATTATTCTATGTGATATGAAAATAAATCTCGGCTCTCGTCGAAGACGACGGCCGCCCAAAATTTGTTTTTGATGTGAGACATAATCTTGGCCGACTTCGAAGACGTTGGCCGCCCCAAAGATAATAATAATTCCGTCCGCTGCCCCATATATTGTTCGTTTGGGCGATTACATCATGAATAATACTTGGGGCGGCCAACGTCTTTAATTATTCTATGTGATATGAATATTTGTCTCGGCCGTCGTCGAAGATGGCGGCCGCCCAAAATTTGTTTGTGATATGAGATATAATCTCGTCCGATTTCGAAGACGTCGGCCGCCCCAAAGATAATAATAATTCCATCCGACGCCCCATATATTGTTTTTTTGGGCGGCCGCCGTCTTCGACGACGGCCGTGATTAGTTTTTGCATCATGAATAATAATTGGGGCGGCCAACTTCTTTAATTATTCTATGTGATATGAAAATAAATCTCGGCCCTCGTCGAAGACGGCGGCCGCCCAAAATTTGTTTTTGATGTGAGACATAGTCTTGGCCGACTTCGAAGACGTTGGCCGCCCCAAAGATAATAATAATTCCGTCCGCTGCCCCATATATTGTTCGTTTGGGCGGTTACATCATGAATAATACTTGGGGTGGCCAACGTCTTTAATTATTCTATGTGATACAAATATTAGTTTCGGCCGTCGTCGAAGATGGCGGCTGCTCAAAATTTGTTTGTGATATGAGACATAATCTCGTCCGATTTCGAAGACGTCGGCCGCCTCAAAGATAATAATAATTCCGTCCGTCGCCCCATATATTGTTCTTTTGGACGGCCGCCGTCTTCGACGACGGCCGTGATTAGTTTTTACATCATGAATAATAATTGGGGTGGCCAACTTCTTTAATTATTCTATGTGATATGAAAGTTAATCTCGGCCCTCGTCGAAGACGGCGGATGCCCAAATTTTGTTTTTGATGTGAGACATAATCTTGGCTGACTTCGAAGGTGTTGGCCGCCCCAAAGATAATAATAATTTCGTCCGCTGCCCCATATATTATTCGTTTGGGCGATTACATCATGAATAATACTTGGGGCGGCCAACGTCTTTAATTATTCTATGTGATATGAATATTTGTCTCGGCCGTCGTCGAAGATGGCGGCCGCCCAAAATTTGTTTGTGATATGAGATATAATCTCGTCCGATTTCGAAGACGTCGGCCGCCCCAAAGATAATAATAATTCCATTCGACGCCCCATATATTGTTTTTTTGGGCGGCCGCCGTCTTCGACGACGGCCGTGATTAGTTTTTGCATCATGAATAATAATTGGGGCGGCCAACTTCTTTAATTATTCTATGTGATATGAAAATAAATCTCGGCCCTCGTCGAAGACGGCGGCCGCCCAAAATTTGTTTTTGATGTGAGACATAGTCTTGGCCGACTTCGAAGACGTTGGCCGCCCCAAAGATAATAATAATTCCGTCCGCTGCCCCATATATTGTTCGTTTGGGCGGTTACATCATGAATAATACTTGGGGTGGCCAACGTCTTTAATTATTCTATGTGATATGAATATTAGTCTCGGCCGTCGTCGAAGATGGCAGCCGCCCAAAGTTTGTTTGTGATATGAGACATAATCTCGTCCGATTTCGAAGACGTCGGCCGGCCCAAAGATAATAATTCCGTCTGCCGCACCATATATTGTTTTTTTCGGTGGCCGCCGTCTTCGACAACGGCCGTGATTAGTTTTTACATCATGAATAATAATTGGGGTGGCCAACTTCTTTAATTATTCTATGTGATATGAAAATAAATCTCGGCTCTCGTCGAAGACGACGGCCGCCCAAAATTTGTTTTTGATGTGAGACATAATCTTGGCCGACTTCGAAGACGTTGGCCGCCCCAAAGATAATAATAATTCCGTCCGCTGCCCCATATATTGTTCGTTTGGGCGGTTACATTATGAATAATACTTGGGGCGGCCAACGTCTTTAATTATTCTATGTGATATGAATATTAGTTTCGGCCGTCGTCGAAGATGGCGGCCGCCCAAAATTTGTTTGTGATATGAGACATAATCTCGTCCGATTTCGAAGACGTCGGCCGCCCCAAAGATAATAATAATTCCGTCTGCCGCACCATATATTGTTTTTTTGGGCGGCCGCCGTCTTCGACAACGGCCGTGATTAGTTTTTGCATCATGAATAATAATTGGGGCGGCCAACTTCTTTAATTATTCTATGTGATATGAAAATAAATCTCGGCCCTCGTCGAAGACGACGGCCGCCCAAAATTTGTTTTTGATGTGAGACATAATCTTGGCCGACTTCGAAGACGTTGGCCGCCCCAAAGATAATAATAATTCCGTCCGCTGCCCCATATATTGTTCGTTTGGGCGGTTACATCATGAATAATACTTGGGGCGGCCAACGTCTTTAATTATTCTATGTGATATGAATATTAGTCTCGGCCGTCGTCGAAGATGGCAGCCGCCCAAAATTTGTTTGTGATATGAGACATAATCTCGTCCGACTTCAAAGACGTCGGCCACCCCAAAGATAATAATAATTCCGTCCGCCGCCCCTTATATTGTTCTTTTGGGCGGCCGCCGTCTTCGACGACGGCCGTGATTAGTTTTTACATCATGAATAATAATTGGGGTGGCCAACTTCTTTAATTATTCTATGTGATATGAAAATTAATCTCGGCCCTCGTCGAAGACGGCGGATGGCCAAATTTTGTTTTTGATGTGAGACATAATCTTGGCCGACTTCGAAGACGTTGGCCGCCCCAAAGATAATAATAATTCCGTCCGCTGCCCCATATATTGTTCGTTTGGGCGGTTACATCATGAATAATACTTGGGGCGGCCAACGTCTTTAATTATTCTATGTGATATGAATATTAGTCTCGGCCGTCGTCGAAGATGGCGGCCGCCAAAAATTTGTTTGTGATATGAGACATAATCTCTCTCATGTTCTTCTAGGCGGCTGCCGTCTTTAATTTTTACGGCCGTGATTAATTTTTACATCAAGAATAATACTTGGGGCGGCCAACGTCTTTAATTATTTTTTGTGACATGAGAAAATACATTGTTTCCCGCCCCATACATTGTTCTTCTGAGCGGCCGCCGTCTTCGACGACGGCCGTGATTAATTTTTACATCAAGAATAATATTTGGAGCGGCCAACGTTTTTAATTATTTTTCGTGACATGAGAATTAATCTCGACCGTCGTCGAAGACGGCGGCCGCCCAAAATATTGTTTTTGATGTGAGACATAATCTCGGCCGACTTCGAAGACGTCGGCCACCCCAAAGATAATAATAATTCCGTTCGTCGCCCATATATTGTTTTTTTGTTCCATGTTACTTGGATGATACAAATAATAATCTCGGACTTCGAAGACGTCGGCCACTTCAAGAATCAAAAATAATATTCACGGTGGCCGACGTCTTCGAAGTGGGTTAATATTATTAATTCCATGAACTTCAAAGAAGGTTTTGGTTTCACGCTTCGAGTCTTAAGTGACACGAATAATAATCTCGGCCGTGTTCTAAGACATCGACAGCTCCAAATATCAGAAATAATATTTAAGATAATCGAAATCATTATTTTAATCATACTAATTATTAATCAATCACGATTTTTAGGTTGATCTTGGGCGATGTTGAATTGTTATTACATATCACAATATTGAAAGAGTTAATAACGACTTTGGCAAATACAAGAGATTGCATAATCGATTTCACCTGATTGAGTCAAGGTTGCTTATTATATATATAAAACCGTGATTGAAGGAAGATTACGAAATTTGATGAAGCTTAAATAATTCTTTTCTACCTAATATGATTTTTTTTGAAAATTTAGAATAATTAAAGAATGAAATTGTGCTGAATAACGTTAAAAAATCAATTTTTTTTGTGGTGGATGTTTTTGAGGTTGTCCAGACAGCATCCGTGGATACAAGATCCACCGCGGTTGAGATGGAATGTATAATTAAATATAAAAAAAGCGTATTGCAGTCGAATGCACCTGTCCGTAAAACAAAACCAAGACCCTCGCCGGGATTTTCTTATGTATACCGGCCGTCTGGCGAGAGAGACTAAATTGCTCTCAAGCCGTACTGGAAAGAACCGAAAATAAGAAGAAGAGGACCGCACAGCGGCCATTAAATAGTTAAAAAGGAAACGGCTACTTTGCATAATGCGCAAACTAGGGTTTTTTCTTAACTCTCGAGATTCATACCGCATCGTTTCTTTACGTACATCTTTGAACAATTTTTTCAATCCACGTCGCATTTTGACGACCAAGAGGAATGCGAGGTGATTAGTTCCCTCATTCTCTCTCTTTCTCTTAAGTTTCACTCCGGTTCTACCTGCTTCAGTATTCCGGTAGTCGTGATACAATGGTCGCGGCAAAAGAAAGGAATATAGTATAGTATAGAGGTTTCCAGGTGCCTCTACAGGTGGCTAGCGAGTTGTCGCTACGCAAATACTAGCGCTCTTACGATCTCCGGATCGGTAATTGTTCGCATTCCGCGGATGGATTTTCGATTTTCGATCGCCTGCTTATAGGAACGGAACGTGTAGGATGAAAATTCCTTTTGCTTCGAGGCATTCCAAGACGCCTATCCCTATCCTATCGAGATGATACAACAATAAAGACGCCTACGAAAGACTCGTCTGCAATTTTTTTTATAAGAATAAATCACATAAAAGAAACTATATATTATATAGAATGTCCGGGAAATTGCATCTATATTTCTTAGGATTCTCTATCTTGACTTGATTTAAAAATTGGGTTAATTTTTTTTTATTAAGAAGGTAAAATGAGGGGTTTTCGTTGTTACGGAACAAATCCTGTTCCTTCCTCGAGATTCGACACCCAGTATACGATTACACACGCGATATCGTGTTACCCATTGTTGAGGACAACAAGAAAAAAAAGCCCATACGCAACAGTCGAGAGACGCATCTGCGAGACTACAAAGTAAAGTAAAATTAAAGCATGGAATAATACGATTAGAGACAACGCATCGCTGCTTTTTCCGCAACTCTATATATTATGAGCTACTTGAAATAATTACTCGCATTTCTAATACGCATCTGTAACTAAAAAATTTTTATGTTCCATTTTATATTTGTAATAAGAAAGTATCGGATTTTTATTGTTGAATTTACAAGACTTGTAGAAGTAAAGTTAAATTAAGAAAAGCAAACATCCGATCACCATGAAGAATCCGTCAAGGTATGGTGCGGAAATTAAGGGTGATGCCGCCTCCAGCAGCGCGTGGAATCGAAGGTGAAGGCGGCACGTCGGAAAAGTACGCAATTAGCTCGCGCGCTAACTGTTGCTCTATTCAAATTGGTCAATTATCTCGATTTTTTTTCACGCTCATTTTCTAATTATAGCACCGTCGACTTTATAACGGCGAATCTTTGCACATTCTACATACTATATTTATCCGAAATGTGATTCATTTAAATCATGACATGCTATGACATTGCTTTTAGCGCGTATTTGCGTTAAAATTGTTTAATGCGGGGTTTCCCAAAAACCCCCCAGGTGTGGTAATTATTGTTTTGCTCGCTTGGTTACGCGGATGAAATTAACATAATTATAGAATCATCAAAATCATTTAAATTATATTATAAATATTCAAATAGTAATTGAAAATTTATGAAGATAATTTTAGATTAATTAGATTTAAAACTAAGTTTTATCGTGCGTCTTTCGAAAAATTGTGTAATATTGCAACCTTCAGAAACTGGTTCGAAGTGACGAAATCTGATATATTTTTCTGAGATCCCTTCCATGATCAAATTTAACATGGAAACGGAACTGCCAATATCTGCATATATCGGTGATAATATATATGACTAACTGAAGAAGAGATATTCAATAAACTACCTATTATTAGAGTTACTATCAATGTTAATATGCACAGTCGAACTAAAACCAGAAGAAAACGCCAAAAACATATACAATATTAATTCAATTTTTCAGTGCATAATTAGTGGTGAAGCGCGACTAAAACCAGGAAACGTATCACAATGTCATTGATGTCAAGAATTTGATCATACCAGAAATTATTTTTTTAAGGATGTGGCTATTTATACATACGGTATGTATACGCAATTGACTATTTATACATACAATATGTATATTTAATTGGATGTGGTTATTTATACATACGGTATGTATGTATAATATGGCACTGAAGATGTCAAGTGAGATCTTGGCGAAACGTCTGCCCCTATCCACAGGGAACAACCAACAAGATGAACGGATGATACTTCGGATCAACCGTAACACAATTGGCTATTTATACATACAATATGTATGTTTAATTAGCTATTTACACATACTGTATGTATACGCAATTGACTGTTTATACATACAGAAAACTGAAAACTAGTTTGAAAACTAACTTTAATAAAATGAAATTGTAATTATAATTGTGTAGTTATTACCACAATATTAAACGAAATAATAACGTATACAGTCAGTAAATAGCTAATTACATATACAGGGTCGCTGCAATAGCGCGTCAGGCATCCATAGCTCCTATACCAATAAGTTAGGAATTTCTTTCAAACGCAGACTTGTACTATATATATGAGTATAAAAAAGTGTGATGACACAAAATAAATTTTTCTTTTTAATGAAACACCATATTTTGATTAACTGCCTTAAATGCTATATATATGTTAATAAATAAAATGTATATGTTATTAACCGTTTTGCAAAATTTTTGAAAATTTATGTAGTTACTTAAAATAGATATTACAATTTGTGGTAATTATAGAAGAAATCCTCAGTATTTCAATTATAAAAGTCGCGATTCAATTTATCATTTACATGTTGAGATAAAAATTCTTAAACAAAATCGTAGTTTTTAAGAAAAAAATTAATATCATCGTATTCAAAAAATCGTATCTCAAGAATTAATTGAGATATCACTTTAAAATAAGAAGCCATTTGAAGCAAATTTAGTTAGTATTTAATGTGGTTTAAATGGTTTCTTCATATCTTTAAATCTCCTAGTTATGATTTTTTTATTAAATCTTTGCAAAAACGTAATCATATGTGTTTGATAAAAATCAAGAAATTTTTAAAGAATTGTATCTCAAGAACTAATTGAGATGACGCATTGAGATAAGATAACAATTTGAAGCAAATTAAGTTAATTATTTAATGTGTCTAAGATTGTTTCTCCAAACCTTTAAATCTCCGCGTTATGATTTTTTGATTAAAACTTTGCGAAAACGTAATTATATATTTGTTAAAATCAAAAATTTTTCAAAAAATCGTATCTCAAGAAATAATTAAGATATCGCTCTGAAATAAAGAGCAATTTGAAGCAAATTTTGTTGCTATTTAAGGAACCTAAAATCTTTGCTTCAAATATTTAAATCTCCGAGATATGATTTTTTGATTAAAAATGTGTTTAATAAAAATCAAGCAATTTTCAAAGAATCGTACCTTAAGAACTAATTGAGATATCGTTCTGAAATGAAGAGCAGCTTGAAGCAAATTTTGTTGCTATTTAACGTGCTTAAGATCGTTTTTCCAAATCATTAAATCTCTGAGTTATGATTTTTTGATTAAAGCTTTGCAAAAACGTAATTATATATATTTATTAAAAATCAAAACATTTTCATAAATTCGTATCTCAAGAACTAATTGAGATATCACTTTGAAATAAGGAGCAATTTGAAGCAAATTGAATTAGTATTTAATATGCTTGAGATCCTTTAACATAAAAACATAGTTATATATGTTAGAGATGTGCGTGTGACTTTTTATGCCTGCTCACGTCCACTCACGATCTAGACACATGCGGGTCACGCACGCCACTCACGTGAATATCATATATGAATCACGTGACTCACGCGTGGGTCATGTTAGTTTATGTGACGCACGCTTGATCAGGTGATCAAATGTATGAATCATGTTTTGATTACTGGTTAATTTGATTATTAATTAATCGTGTTTGATAGAATGGTGGAATTAACAGGGTGTGTAGTTTTATATTATCATGTTCTGAAATAAATGAGATTGTTATAAAATTAAAATAAATAATAAAATCTGACATTGATTAAAATTGTGGCGAGATAATAGGATTAAATTTTTCAAAAATTCGTATCTCAAGAACTAATTAAGATATCGCTCTGAAATAAAGAGCAATTTGAATCAAATTTTGTTGTTATTTAAGGAATCTAAAATCTTTGCTTCAAATATTTAAATCTCCGAGTTATGATTTTTTGATTAAAAATGTGTTTAATAAAAATCAAGAAATTTTCAAAGAATCGTATCTCAAGAACTAATTGAGATATCGCTCTGAAATAAAGTGCAGCTTGAAGCAAATTTTGTTGCTATTTAACGTGCTTAAGATCGTTCTTCCAAATCATTAAATCTCTGAGTTATGATTTTTTGATTAAAGCTTTGCAAAAACGTAATTATATATTTTTTTAAACTAGTAATTATATATATTTGTTAAAAATAAAAAAAATTTCAAAAATTTGTATCTCAAGAACTAATTGAAATATCGCTCTGAAACAAAGAGCAACTTGAAGCAAATTTTGTTGCTATTTAACGTGCTTAAGATCGTTTTTCCAAATCTTTAAATTTATGAGTTATGATTTTTTGATTTAAAAAACATAATTACACATATTTGAAAACAATATATGTTTTAGCATTTCAGACAGCTAATCAGAATATGCAAAAAAATAATAGGGTGTTCCATTTATTTAAGAAAATACACTTTGTGCCATCACACTTTTTGGACCACGCCGTATATACGACAATATTTTCCAGAAATAAATATACACGTTCGTGTATACAATACAAGCCTGCATTTGAAAGAAATTCCTAACTTGATTGCTATAGGAGCTGTAATTGGTATATATACAAGTATACAGTATGTCTAAACAGCCAATTGTGTACACATACTGTATGTACAAATAGCCAATTGCGTATACATGCAGTATGTGTAAATAGCCAATTGCGTATACATACTGTATGTATAAATACCCACATCCTTTAACAGCCGACATATGTTAAAGGTGGAAAAAGTCATTTAACAAAGAATTGCATAAAGAATAAAAAATATCCATCAACATGCATTTTTCATGATTCATCAAAACTTATAACACGCAATGCATCCAGACGAAGAGCACCTCTTGCTCAAAACGCAGTTATAAAACATCAAGCAAACAACGATCAGATGGAAAATAATAGCCGAACCATACAAAATTTCACCGTTATGAATTGGAATACAAATGGATTAATATTATCGTCATAACATCCATGTAGTGTGCCATACATTACACGAAATGTGCGATGACAAAATTGTTTTTCAAAAAGAAGGAAAAAATTGTAAAACAAAATAGTAACATCAAAAAAAAATAATAATAAAAAGCAATAAAACAGCAATTAGAGATGTGCGTCTGAGTGACTTTTTATGCCTGCTCACGTCCGCTCACGATCTAGACACATGCGGCTCACGCACGCCACTCACGTGAATATCATGTATGAATCACGTGACTCACGCGTGGGTCATGTTAATTTATATGACGCTCGCTTGATCAGGTGATCAAATGTATGAATCATGTTTTGATTACTGGTTAATTTGATTATTAATTAATCGTGTTTGACAGAATGGTTCGGAAATAAATGAAATTGTTATAAAATTAAAATAAATAATAAAATCTGGCATTGATTAAAATTGTGGCGAAATAATAGGATTAAATTATTTTAGTTTCAATAAATTCTTGTTCTTGTTTAGCCGACTTTTATTTATGATTGTCATAGAAATCTGATAGGAAATTCACAAAGGTACTGTGTTCTTTAACGAAATTATTAATATTTATAATTATTTAATATATTTTAAAATATAAATGGTGTACATGTGATTGACTCGACATTTAGGACTCAAACTTAATAAAAAAAATTAACCTTTAAGACCAGTGTTGTCAAATCAAGGAAATAAAATTCACTAGATAATAGGAAGAAAGTCACCAGATTTTTAACAACTATTTTCAAATCTTCTTTTGCTCATTTTTAAGAATTTTATCGACTTACACCAGAAATAAATCAACATTTTATTTATTTATTACCAACAATTTTTGTTAATATGTATAATCAGTGTTGTCAGCTTTTAAAATATAACCCGTTATTGAACTGCAAATACTAATTTTCAACAATATGCCAATATTATTGCCTGTACACAGAACTTTTGTAACAAGATGATACGATTTTCTCCCTCTACTTATTCTCCGTGGCGTCTTACAATTAGAAAGCAAGTTGGGTTCATGTCTGATGAGCATGACATTAGAAACATAATATCACATGTTGCCGATAAGTTGGCGGTTTTTCAAATAACATGTAGTCAGTGGAACAGTAACAGCTCATGCTGCCAAAAAGTTGGCAGACCACAAACTGATGAACATTTTGGAGACATAATAGCTCATGCTGCCAACGAGTTGACAATTATTTTTTTGTTTATTTGATGATTTATTCGAAATTTCAATAAAAAAATGAAATGTTAAAAAATGACCAGAAATGTGAATTTTTTTTAGTTTTTTATTATTTCAATAAATCACGAAAAAAAATAATCAAATATGGTGAAATTTTACTAGATCTGGCAACAATGTTAAGACTAAAAACCAGGGTTGAAAAAAAAACAGTTTTTTTTATATTTTTGAACAAAACACCTGTTTTTAATTGTTTTAAATAGGTTTTCTTTTTGTTTTAAACTTATTTTACGTTGCTACCAAAAAATTGTATTTTAAACCTGTTTTAAACAAACTGTTTTAAATGAATGAAACATTTAAGGATATTTTTAAACCAAAAATCGAACCCTTACGTCCAACATATGCCAAAATATTTTTAAACTCAAGTGAGATAAAGTATAAACTCTTGTTATTGAGGTTAAATTGAATAATCTAATTTACATCATCATATCTCAAAGACGAATTGAGATATTATTATGAAATAAAAATCATTTTGAAACAAATTTAATCTAGTTTTAACACACCAATTATAATTTCTTCGATTCCATAAATTAAAAAGATAAAATTTTTTTAAATCACCTGTCTTATTATTGAGGTTAAATTGAATAATCTAATTTACATCATCATCTCTCAAAGACGAATTGAGATATTATTATGAAATAAAAATCATTTTGAAACAAATTTAATCTAGTTTTAACACACCAATTATAATTTCTTCGATTCCATAAATTAAAAAGATAAAAATTTTTTAAATCACCTCTCTTATTATTGAGGTTAAATTGAATAATCTAATTTACATCATCATATCTCAAAGACAAATTGAGATATTATTATGAAATAAAAATCATTTTGAAACTAATTTAATCTAGTTTTAATACACCAATTCGATTCCATAAATTAAGAAGATAATTTTTTTTAAATCACCTCTCTTGTTATTGAGTGCTTGAGACTTGAGAACTTTATTCTCACGCCTAATTTTTAGATTTTAAGAGCTGTAAATAGAAAAAAAACAATAGTCTTTTAACGGACATCGTTTGAATTTGAATACTGTAATAGCTTCAAGCGATTATATAGGAAACCACTACCAGTGATCAATAATATTCGGAGATTCCCATCGTTTCTTGTATGAACTTGGTTTCGTTTTCGTTGGTGCAAGAAAACATGTCTACTACATGACGTAAGAAGGACCCCGTTTGGTTTTTTTTCGAAGAAATTAAAGGACCTAACAATAAAATAAGAGCTAAATGCAAAAAATGTAAAAAAAAACGTTCTCGCAAATGTGCTATACGGAAAATAAATTTTCAAGCAAATAGTACACCGTTAAAAAAATATATATGTTTTCTAAACAACTAATAGACAACATCAAGTCCTTAGCCTGGTTTAGATCCAGTTACTTTAAATTTGGTTCAGCAATTGCATACTGCAGTAGATATATGTAGAAACGATTTTTTCGTGTTTTGGTTTAGTACATTCCCATATCAGAAATAGATTAGGGAACGACAAAGCAGCAAAATTAGTTTCCATATTTAAGGAATTAAATAACAAATAAAATTTAAAAAAATGCTCAAGTTTCAGAAACTTTGGTTTAAAGTGTTATTAAATGTATAAGAAATTACAAGTAAATACTTTATAGTATTATTTATTGTGTCTTTTAGAAATAATCCTTCAGACAATGTCCTATGATTTTAAACAGCTAAAAACAACCCTGCTTAAAACTCATTCGCAACATATATGGTCTCTTTGAGACATCTATCGGACGCCGGTAAGAAGATGTGACGCATATGATGATTAATCATAAAACTTCAACAAAATCGCTATAGTTTCAAATTGTGATATAATTGTCGACATTTCTGCTGGTTTTTACAATCGTGAAATACAGCACTGCGTAATAATTATCGCTGGAAAAAATCAGGTCAAGGTAAATGGTTTATGATAAGCCCTTGTAGCCAACTAAGTCATAAAATAAAAACTTCGGATCATGCCGGGTCCCGTCAAAACCAAAGTTGCTCACGATCACGCACGTTCACGTGAGTGATACAAAAATTGATGCCCGCTCACGGTGACCTCATCGTGACCCGGCGGGATTCACGTAATTTGCACATCTCTAACAGCAATACAAAAAGTTGTATACAAAAAATATTTTAACAAAATGCAAATATAGTACAGAAGGTAATATACCACTTACTATAATCCAAATAACATGTATTACTGAAACACATTTAAAGGAAGGTGAAAGATGTAACATACCAGGATACAACATATACAGAAAGGGCCAGAGTTCTACAAAATCTGCCGGCGGAGCTGCTATTTTAGTTAAAAAACGAATATAGCATGAAGAACTAGAACTAAATGGTACTCAACATTTAAAAGCGGTTGGCATTAAAATAAAACCAACTTGAATTGAGTTTCTGTTTACAACCAACTAAATAATCGCTGATACAAAATAACGTAACATATATTTAATTGAAATAATCTTTATGAAAGGAGACTAAAATTTGAAAAACAAAATATAGGGATGTTGTACTAATAGCAGAAGAATACACTTATTATCCATACCAACGAAATCGACTACCAGATATAATTGACATTTTCATTCACAAGAACTTCAAACAAACCAATAACTCAACACGTACTCAGTGAATTAAGCTCAGATTTCATAGCAGTAATTGTATCTTTTTAGAATTATGGATTGATGTAATTAGTCTAATTTGTAAATGGGCTAATAAATGGGGAAAACACAATTAAATGTGTTTGTACTATGAAAATTTCAAGAAACAAGTACTCAATGAATTAAGCTCAATTTTTCAAGCTATGAATCACCACCAACATTGATGTAAGGTAAACTAAACGGGAAAAATTTTCGTGAAATACTGGAACATATAGAAGCATGTCCATATCACAGTTAAGAATAAGCCGCCATATTAATTTGGATTCAAATCTAATCATTGAATATATCATCAACTGCAAAGAGTTACAAAAGCCATCGAAAGGGGATTTGAAGGGAATAAAGCTATCACCATATCTAACAACTGTACTATTCTCCTTCCTTGAAACAAAAACGTTCCTAATTAAAATAAGCAACGAGGTATCAACAATTAAAACCATAAAAGCTGGAGTACCTCAAGCCGGCGTATTATTGCTATTCAATACTCCAACTGCCTCAGGAATAATATCAATGTTTGCAGACACCATCATAATTAGCCAGAATAACAATATCGCTAATACAACTAATTGCAAATCACTACAAAATGATTTAGATACAATATGCAAATGGACTAATATATAATGTGTAATATATAATGGCTGTCAGCTTATTAACTAAACTAATAAATGGTTCTTTGAAACAAGACCGATTTTCGGACCTGCTAAAGAGTGCTTTGGTAATTCCAGTCTTTAAAAATGTATCTATTTATAATCATCCTATCATTATTTCCGAAAATGTATAAAAAAATTATTTATAATTAATTGCAGATTAAATTGATTTTTGAGATATTTTATTAAATTAATTGTAGATTACTTAGAGGGTCAACATATGTTTTTTGTTTTTCTGCTATAATGCTTTTAAAGGTGATTATGTCTCATTGTTTTTGGACCTATCGCCCGCTTTCAACTGTATCTCGCATTGTATTCTCTTGAAATTGCAGTAGCGGTATACTGAAATACCGGTATTTTTTTATTATTTTATTTTTATTATTCTATTGATAAATTCTTTTTTCACAAATAGGTAACAATCTACACCATGTATTGTACGAGGGAAGTATAAGCGGGCTGCGTTTATATTTAAAAACACAACATAACGTTAATTTATTTCAAAGAAAAGAATCTGAAACAAATTGTATGAATACAAATTCTAACTCACCTAAAAATGATACTATTAAACCTAAGACATCATATATTATAAATTTTTTTAATAGAAAAATCATTTATAGTCAGTATAGTGATAAATCTCCATGGCAGGTACAAAGGTGTGAATCAGTTCTGTCGTCATATATTCGTTATATATAATAGTAATGAGGACGAAATATTAACTTACCAAGGATTGCATCCTATAATTATCAAAATTAGAAGAATACTAAATTAATAAATTAATAAATTATAGAATAGTTATTACGATATTTAAATAATATTTTTTTATTTTTTTTTAATTTAATAATTTTATTTTAAGATAACATATGTATTCACAGAAATGAAGAAAGAATTTATGTTAATGTTAGATTCTAAAACACTGAAATATGACTAAACTATTCTTGAAATTAAAAATAGTGTTCAGTAAAGCTTTCAATAGCATTCATAAGCATTTAATAAAGCTACATTATTAAATTATTTTTTGTTTAAAACTAACAAATATGGCAAAGAAATAACTGTTTTTGTGCCTTTTTAAAAAATTGCTAATACCGGTCTTAATACCGTGAAACTTTCAACAGAGGCGTTGTCGAAGGCGCGTGATTGGTTTATAGGAAATGAGTTGTGTTTAAATAATGATAAAACATCGACTTTCTTTCGTTGCGCTATGCCAACCATTATAATTATTAATAAAATGAAATCATTAATGATACCATGGTGTTGAAAATAAGTATAAATATTTAACTGCACAGATTTGCTTTTGGTATTTCGATTGGTATTTCGTTAAGTGTAGTGAAAAAGGCTTATGATGTTTTTGTTCACCAATTACCTAGCTATTCAATGTTTGGGAAGCTGATCCTGTAAGGGAACAAATGTTTAAAATACAACGCCGTTTTTTGCAGGAATAGCTTACGGCGTTGATTGATATATTGCGTTGTGGTGAATCGTAATTTGCTCGGAGAGCAAATCCCCCGATTTGAAAGAAAATCCCCCGATTCTATCTGTTTTCGTGATTGTAAATATGATCGAAAATAAGTCTAAAAATTGTATTAAAAATTTTACACAATAATGTTTAAAACATAATCTATTTTATTTATACCGTCCCATTTAACATTTTTTCAAAAACGCACGGTAAAACCCGAAAAATTCTAATTTTAAATCTAGTGTTAGTCCTAGTGATAGTCCTAGTGTTAGTACTAGTTCTAATTTTAGTTCAAGTTTCGGATAAGATTTGTTCGATTCGAAGGGATGTTCGTATTTAAAATTTGTAAGTTATTTCTTATCACCATCTTTCCCGAGGTGAGAGACGGGTTCATCTTTACCACCAATAAAAAAAAGTTTATCTGGAACTTTTTTAGTCCAATGCATAGTTTTTGAGATATTCCGTTTTGCGTGAACAACGGAAGAGCACAGATTCCTTGGTTCAAAATAGGTCGATTTAAGCCGAATTATCTACGGAGTGTTTGCGGTCTTGTAATTTTATTTTTAAAGGGGGCTTGAACAGTTCAAAAGGAGGTTACTAAATAACGCAAAAATGTTTTAACAAAACTGCAAAAAAAGTTGTTTGAAGTCTTCATCTTTTTTTGTTGAAATCTATCAACTGAAACTATGTTTTTATTATTATTTTGTTCATGGAATCCACTTGATTCCACTGATTGAACTTATTTTTATGTTGTGGCTTATATCTTTATTGAATTGGCATAAATAAGCAAGTGTTAAATAATTATGTACCCAAAATGACAAAATCCTTTTAATATCATGTATATACAGGGTGTCTCACGATACGAGTGTTAGAAGAGTTTCAAATGCACTACGGATTTCTAGGGATTCATGCTTTTCATTTATAACCAGTGCAAAGTTTACAACCAGGCGAGAAAAAACGACGTGTTACGTTTTGTTGATGGATTGCTAATGCAATAGCCAATGATTTTGTAAATAATGTAATCTGGATCGATTTCTTCCACAACTGACATATTTGGGCGCATAAAAATCCTCACGAAATTTTCTGGATTAGGGTTAATAGTAATTATATTTTTAGACTTTACTTTTTTCCAACATGAGTAAACGCTACGACGTTTTTGGAATCTTTGAAAGTCGAACGTACCAATGTGTGAGATGACATTGATTTAAATTTACGAAGAAAGGCCTGGTTTCAATTTGATGACTGTGCTGCTTATTATGGTAGGGTGGTAAGAAAGACTATTATTTGGTTATACATCCATTTTTCTGCAAGATGGATCATTATAGACCAGTTGTATGATCCCCAAATTTACCGATTTTAGTGTTTTAGAGTTTTTTTGAGATATTTGAAATAAAGAGTGTATGAGATACCTGTTCCAGGGGGATGATGAATTAAATTAAAAATACTTGTAACTCTTGCTACTCTTAGATATTATCACACATTCAGTATAATGGTTTAAAGCGGTTGCAAACGGTTTTCGGTTTCGGTCATTTTCAAGGCGGTTTTGCCTTGAAAACGAACATTTGCGTGTTTTGATAAGAGTACTCCTTTTTTTAATAATGTACAAAAAATAAGAATTTTTATTCAAAAAGTCAAAAAGTATATTGTTAGAAATGCAATGGTTATATGAAGTTTTTGACGTTGGCCGAGATAATTATTAGTTCCAAGTATTGACAACATCTGTAGTCTACCCTGGTTGAAATTTATAGAACAAATAATCTCGACCAACCGCGAAGACGTCGGTTTATTTATCGTTTTAATTTACAATTTTCCAATTTTGTTTATTCGAAAAACGTAACCTTATTACATTTAAATCGTCAATTAATACAGCAAAAAAATGTATATACATGTATATGAAAACTATCAAAAATTACATTATGTTTTCATAGTATTCATTTGTTGTATAAATTTCATGTTGTAATAGTTTTGCTTTCATTATTTTTTTAGAAATTTTCAGCGTTCAACGCTTTTAATCTTGGTGAGAGTGGATTGTGCAACTTAACTGATTGATAGTGGAAGCTATTTTGTGACTTTGAAATTCTATGTAATGGTACAAGTATGTCACATCTATGACGTGTGTGATGATTGTGTGTATCTGCGTTCTTGGGTACTTGTTCTTTTCCTGTGTGCATATAATTTAAGCAGGATAGAATATAACATGATGGGATTGTGAGTATTTTTAGTGCCCTGAAGGTCGTTCGACAACTCTCATTTGGACCCAATTTTGCAAGTATTCTAATTGCTTTTTTTTGATCTTTAAAGATGATCTCAATATCGTTTGAAGCACCCCAGGTTAGAATACCATATGTTGCTATACTGTGAAAGTATACAAAATACACACATTTTGCTTCATTGATCAGTAAAACCCTTGACATCACTCTCAAACAATACAAGGAAGTTGAGAACTTTTGTTTTATTTGTCTTATATCTTCTTTCCATAAAGTCGACGAAAGTATTATGCCTAGGAATTTCCCAGTTTCTTCCTTAACATCCTTTGTTGTTTTGCTATAAAACGTAAGAATTTTGGTTTTGTCCTTATTTAACTGTAGACTATTTGAGTCAAATCATTTTTTCGCTTGTTCTAACGTTTCATTGTTTTTTTTTTGTTGTAGCTGCAGAAGGTCTGTTGAAGACTTAATAAAGGATGTATCGTCTGCATAGACACAACGAATTCGCATTTGTATTACTTGACAAGTCATTTATGTATAGCAGGAAAAGTAAAGGTCTGAGAACAGAGCCCGGTGGTACACCAGCTGTTATAGTTCTCCAGTCAGAAGAGGAACCCTTCCACTGGACTTGTTGACTTCTATCCCTTAGATATGAAGATACCATTTGTAATACATTGTTTTCCAAACCATACATTTCCAATTTCGTGAAGAGAATATTATTAAGAGTCACAGAATGCAATTTGTGTGTACCCTTGACTATCAAAACCGATGTTGTTGAATTTTTTTTTTTGGTATCCATGTTGGTATTCTGATATGATATCTTCATTTATGAGATGTTTCATTATATTCTCTTTTATTATTATTTCTAAGACCTTTGACATTACTGCTAATATTGATATTGGTCGATAATTTCGACAATCATTTGCGTCACCCGTTTTCTTTATAGGAGTTATTTTTGCAAATTTTAATTCAGTAGGAAAGACTCCTTCTCTTATACATTTGGGTGCCATTTATTATTAGCACCATTTCTTGTAGTAGATTAGTTGAAATGCCGTAAATATCTCATGTGTTTGACTTCTTTAAATTATGTATAATTTTTTCGACATCAATGTCTTCGACTTCATCAAGAGATACCATTTTCTTCTTAATTTTTGTATGAAAGTAAATCGATCAGTGTTGTTGTCTTTGTCCAATTTATTTACATCAAAGTTACCTGCTTGTATGAAATAATCGTTTAGGTTGTTTGCATTTAATTTTGTTTCAATATCTTTCCTAACTTATTTCGTCCTGTTTCTTTCCTTACCACTTTCCAAGCTGCAGTTATTTTATTTTCGGAATTGTTTATATCAGTGGTATTCAAACTATGGGTCGCGACCTAAAATGGGGTCGCGAATAAATAATTCCAAATAAATTTAGTAGAATACATACACATACATCATTTCCAACTTATTTGGGAAAAAATATTAGTTTCTAAGACGTGTAATTTCATTTTAAATTTTTGATAAATTATTGTAATTTTAAAATCAACAAATTTTGAATGAACTATATACGGTGTGGGAAAAGTCAGATAACTGTTATTAATAATTTATTGACAATTAATTAATAATCAGTAGTTTATTGTAAATTTAATCAATTTTAATCCTTTTTATTCATTTAATTTAATAAGTACAAACATTTTAATGCAATTTCATATTTTTTTTATTTATATCGGTTAATTGACTTTTCGCACCCTGTATATGGAACGACTTCGCGTACTTCGTTTTCAGGGAATCACATGACTTGGCAAACAAGTTCAGCGTGGTGCATTTGCGAGTGTAGTTGTTATTTAGAAATAAAATTTCGTGTTTAACTTATAATTAGTACTTGTAATAAACGGACAACTTAACATACATATTGATAAAACAGACAGTGGAGAAAAAAATATCGAGAAGAGTGCTTCGATTTCGGTTGATTTATCTTCCGACACGCACCAAATACACGTGCTGAAGCCTCTGTTCCCTCAGCGTCCCAAATAAAGAAGTAAAAGCAAACAAACGGGTTCGTAAGTTCGATGATGAGTTTATAAAATATGGTTTCGTATGTACTGAAGATGATGAACCAGAGGCTAGATGTGTAATGTGTCTGGCAGTGCTGTCAAACGAGTCACTGAAACCAAATAAACTGCAGAGACAACTACACTCGAAACACCCAGAAATCATAGGTAAACCCATTGAATTTTTTCAGAAAAAAGTCGATCATTTGAAATGTAAACAAAATTTTATGACTACTTTTACCGACGTTAACAAAATCTATTGGAGGCTTCATATCGAGTGAGCTATCGTATAACAAAATCTGGCAAACCGTACACAATTGCTGAAGAGTTAATTGCTCCAGCAGCCCAAGATATAGCAGCCATTATGTTTCACGAAAAGCAAAAGCAACAAATATCTCAAATACCACTCTCGGATACAGTTAGTCGCAGAATATTTGAAATGGCAGAACATGTAGAAAACGAAATTATAATGAAAATTCAAAAAAGTAAATTTCTTAGTCTTCAATTGGATGAATCTACGGATTGCCAAAATGCTGCACAACTAATTTGTTTTGCAAAATATGAATACAAAAATGAAGTAGTTAACGACTTTCTTTTTTGCAAGGAACTACAAAGAACTACAGGTGAAGAAATTTTTAAATTGGTAAACTCTTACATCACGGGAAACAATATTTCTTGAGAAAATTGTGTAGGTGTGTGCAGTGATGGAGCTCGTGCCATGGTTGGAAAACACAGCGGACTTCTAGCCCGAATCAAAGAAATTTCACCCAATGTAACATGGGTTCATTGTATGATTCATAGAGAAGCACTTGTATCGAAAAACATGCCACCGAACTTAATGTCTGTCTTAGATACTGGAGTTAAAATAATAAATTTTATAAATGCGCGTCCTCTGAACTCAAGGATTTTTGCGCACATTTGCAAAGAAATGGGTAGTGAGCATCAGCATTTTCGTTTACATACAGAGGTTCGTTGGCTTTCGAGGGGTAAGGTTCTAACGAGACTATTTGAACTTAAAGAAGAGGTGTTTGTGTTTTTAAATGGTAATGATAAAGACAAAAAATTTACAAACTTTTTAAACGATGAAGAATAGCTATGTAGGTTAGCTTATTTAAGTGACATTTTTTTCAAATTAAACGAGTTGAATTTAAGTCTTCAAGGTGAACAATTAAATATATTAGTGGCCAATAATAAAATTAAAGCTTTTACAAAAATAGATTTGTGGTGCTCATACTGCAAGGAGAATTTTTGCTTAAAATTCGACAATTTTGAGGTGTATTTGGAACGCGGCGGTATTTTTTATTTTTTTCTGCGGTGGATATAGAAATATCGACAGGGCAAACAGTTTTAGATGAAGAAAAGATCGGGCTTTTTAGTGGTGTCTTTATTACTTTGCTATCTCTAAAGACAACGAAGATATCGGCTTGTAAAGTAGATAGGAAATTACGGGTAAAAGTTTGTTGCTATCGTCGCGCGGGTGTTCTAGAACTAGAATCATTCGGGTTTAGCCGTCTTAAAAAACGTTTGACTAAACCCGAATGATTCTAGTTCTAAGACGATTGTTGATGATTTTGATCTTCTACTCATATTATCACTTAAACTAACACTAAACTTAGAACTAGAAATATTTT
The DNA here is from genome assembly GCA_036711965.1 of Onthophagus sagittarius. Taxonomy (NCBI): domain Eukaryota; kingdom Metazoa; phylum Arthropoda; class Insecta; order Coleoptera; family Scarabaeidae; genus Onthophagus; species Onthophagus sagittarius. The sequence goes on along the minus strand of JASERS010000007.1, from coordinate 10,207,356 downwards.
GGTTTAGCCTATCGTCTCTTAAGACGGCTAAATCAGAATGTTTCTAGTTCTAAGTGTAGTGTTAGTTTAAGTGATAGTATGAGTGGAAGATCAAAATCGTCAATAATCATTCTAGAACTAGAATCATTCGGGTTTAGCCGTCTTAAAAGACGTTCGGCTAAACTCAAATTTTGCAGCATTTCCAACATTAGAATGTTTTGTTATAGAAAACAAGTTCAAAGTTATTGAATCGATTGTTAAAGATATAACATCTCACTTGATTTAAAATGTCAATTTAGTACTTATTTTCCGGAGGATTTTTCTAACTTTGAGTGGATTCGAACTCCCTTTCAATGTAAATTACCCAAAAATGTGTCATTTCATTTTAATGAAAAACTAATTGAGTTATCGTCTGATGGCGAATTAAAATTAATTTTCAAAGAACTTGAATTGAGCAATTTTTGGCTTAAAGTTCGAAATGAATATCCAGAACTATCTGATGAAGTTCTGAAGGTATTATTACCATTTGCGTCATCTTATATGTGCAAGTTGGGATTTTCCCAATTTCTCTACCTAAAATCGAAATACCGAAGCAAATTAGTAATAGAGCCATCTTTAAGACTCACATTAAGCAAAATAGAGCCGGATATATCAGCACTTGTAAATAAGAAACAGGCTCACAGATCTCATTAAATATTTTTCTTTTGTATTGATTTTTGATTAAGTTCCTACGTGTACGATATATTATAATTTTAATAGTTATAAATCATTAAATGTTGATTTTGAACCTAATATTTGTTAATTGCAGAGTTGATATTCTATTTATTGTAAGTACTTGTTTTAACATAATATATTTGCTATGTAAGAAACAAAAAATAATAAAAACAAATTAACATCTTGATATAATACCTCTCCCAATTTTTGGAACAACCAGAATTAAATTATTATTTTAAGTTTGAGTCGGCATGTCACCTCAGTGTACTATTTGGGGTCATGCAGCCAAATGTTTGAATACCATTCTTTTATATAATTTCTAAATGTCTCCTTCTTTACGTCTTCTGTATTAATTTTACAAATATTGACAATATCCATAGTCTACTCTGGTTAAAATTTACAAAAGGAATAATGTCGACTGACTTCGAAGACGTCGGCTGCCCCAATTATCATAACCAATATTTATGGCGGTCGCCGTCTTCGAAGTCGGTCGAGAAACCTTCTTATATCATGAATATAACTTGGTGTCTTCGACGTCGGCCGAGATTGTTATTAGTTTTACAAGTATTAACAATATCAATAGTCTACCCTGCTTAAAATTTATAGAAGGAATAATGTCGACCGGCTTCGAAAACGTCGGCCACCCCAATTATCATAACTAATATTTATGGCGACCACCGTTTTCGAGTCAGCCGAAATTATTTCTTATATCATAAATATTACTTGGTGCAACTGACGTCTTCGACGTCGGCCGAGGATATCATTAGTTCTACAAGTCTTGTCAATAATACTCTATATATATACTTAGCCTTTGTACTTATATAATTTGGTGACGTTTGAATTAGATTTCAAAAAAAGTTGAACGACAGGAAAGAATTTTAATGATATCGGGTTCGTAGGAACCCGCGCTTCCTGCTGGAGATGAGCTCATTAAGAAAACTGGAAGTGGTCATTTCCAGCGGTGTCTTCTTTCTGTGTGCTTTAGAAGAAACGATCTGCCAATTGCTTGCGCATCTCTACGTCTAAATATACGATACGCAGATGTCCTGCTCAATACCAGTTTGCCTGGGAAGGTGTGGTTAATTTATTTTCTTTTACCCGACGTCGGCTTCTCCATCCTATTTATATAAAGTAAAAAAGGAAGATGCGTTTTCGAAGCCGTCTCGTACACTTTTAGTGCCCCTAAATAACGAATATTAAGGTCACATTCCAAGGGATACATTGTAGACCATGAGTTACACACCTACCTTAAAACATGCCGGAGCTATATTTTTCGCTGAATTCATTTGAAATTTAAATTTTATCTAGGTGACAACAATGCCGCTAACATAAACATAAATTTCTTTTCTAATATGTACGAAATTGTTCGGGGAAACAATTTGTAGTAATTACCGACCTCTTTTCATAGATCTAAATCATCGTTTTTTCGTTTAACGGTCGCCCAGGTAAACGTACTTCATTGTCCGGAAGCGGCGAGCGTGAATTATAGAAAGGAATTCTTTAAATTAAAATTTAACCACTAGTTCGGGTGAATATCATCGGATGAGTCATTTGATGGATTCACACCGGGACATATTTGAAGAATCCTCCGAGATATATTTCTTGGAAAATGTTGTTTATCACAAAACGATTATACTTTGAACCCAAAGATAATACATTCGTCTGCCAACAAATGATTATTTCAAGATAATCTGTCAATTGAAGATAAAGTAATAAAGTATAAGAAGAAACAATTTTTTGATGACACTTCTTAAACAAACGTGACATAACTGAGAATGTAGCAAATAAAATTGTTTCACAGAAATTGAAATACGTGGACAGATTTTTACGACGAATTCATTTTTCATTTCGTTTCTTCATCATATCTTTATGCAATCATTTTTTTTTGTAATGAATATTACGTGAGATTTTTGTGTAATTTTAATTAAGATTCACACACTCATTAATTATATTGAGAAGCTTTTGGTGGTTAACTTTTTGTGATAATTGATAAAGAAGATTGCAGGTTGAAACATGTACTGACCTTGCAAGAAGAAAACAAATACGGTGGTGATTCCACAGAAACCAGCAAGTTCCATTGTAGTTAAAGTATGTGCCACCTTCTGTTTTTCAAAACTCAACACGGCACCGTCACTGTCAGCGAGAAACGCGCTGGAATTCTGGTTCTTTTGGCATTCTAACTGAAAACCGGCGTTGTGGTCACGATGGAATCTGGTTCCAACAGGTACGTCCGCGAGTTAACTCAGCCGAGCGCTGAATGAGAAGGACGAGGGTCTTTATGAATGAATGAGAAAACAACTCCTGGGCAGCCTCGGCTGAACATGGTGCGCATGAGCACTTAGCGCTCAGCGCACGGTCAGAATTTCTCTTGGGAGGCGCGCCTGTTTCCGCTTTTCTATCCGTGGCAGATTGTTGTTGTTCTTACGATTAACAGTACGGTGTACCTGGAATTCGCAAAACAGCTGACACTCGCGTTCCGCGCGATGTTCCACGATTGTATCTAATTGCTGCTCTTGTTCTACCAACTTCCGTGCCGCTGGACGAAGACTTTAAATGCGGAACTAAGAAATTTTCCTTATGAAAAAACTGAAGAACTTCCTTTTACGATAGAATCTTTTTTACATTCATCTCTTTGATACAACAACCTAGATTTATTGCTTTTACCATCACCCACTGACAACCTGAGTTTAATTCCCAGAACGGTTATATCTTTACATCAATTAAAACAGGATTATTAACCTACGTGATCCCGGTAGAACATTCTCGGTGGATATAATCAAAATATCAATCCTTTCAACTTTCCATTATAATTATTTTATATTCATACTTAAGTTACATATTTGATTTTTAAATTGATTGATGCAATTTAAGCTAGGAAGAAATAAATTAATAAATTTTGAAGAAATATGAATATTAATGAGTGCTAGTGCAAATAATCAGTGTTATAGTATAACTGGCCAGTGTAGTATGGGAAAGCTAGAATCCTAAAGCATAACCTATCTGGCTTGAAATAGACAGAAGCAGTAACCTCGTCCGACTTCGAAGACATCGGCCATCTCATATAACATGGACTGGTATTCGAAATATTCAGGGGAACGAATACCAAAGAATACTACTTCATGTTACTTGAGATAGTCGATGTGTTCGAAGTGTTTAAGTATTGTTCATGATATGAGGAATAATCTTGGCCGACTTTGAAGACGTTGACCAACTCAAGTAGTATAAATAACGCATTGGGTCGGCTCAAATATCATAAACTAGTATTCAAAATATTATGAGGCGAATACCACAGAATAGTAGTTCATGATACTTGATAATAAAAATATGCCTTTATTAATGAAAAGAACAGAAAAAAAGAAGATTACAAATGTGCGCAGGGCGGAGTTAGGACCAAGTCCTCTCCACCACCCAACCCTGCGTGGAAAAAAAAAATATCAAAAAAGGAAAAAAAAGACAAAACACAAAACACAAAAAACAATTCAATCTTTAATTGACAATAAAACTAATGCTAACAAAACAGCCATTCAGAGGGAAAATAATAAAAATAATAACAGTAAAAAAAAGAAATCCTAAATGATAAAAATTAATTATAATTAATATAAATTAATCAGTCTCATTCTGGTCACAGACAATGATTCCGCGGAGCTCTTTCTTGAAGGTGCTTAGTGGCAACGATTTAAGAGAACTTGGCAACGGGTTGTAAAGCCTGGGTAGATTAGAGGAGAATAGAAATAGATTTAGTAGTAGTGTCAGAACCGAATATAAATAGAGTTAAGGCGGGGAAATGGTTTACAAACAATGAATGTGACGTTGCAATTAAAGTAATTAGTGATGACTTGGCGGTGTATGGAAGTGAAAGTGGAAAGGGATTTGTAACTGTAAAAATGGAGATAGGTCTGATAATTGGCTGCTATTTCACGCCCAATGAACCTTTCAGTGCCTTTAGATCTAAATTGGAGGAGATAGAAAACCTTGTGACCAGATTTAAAGGAGAAGATCTTATTGTCTTGGGGGACTTAAATGCGAAATCCACTGCATGGGGCTCAGACATTGTTGATGATCGGGGAAATTTCATTAACGAATGGATGGCGGAAAGAAATCTGGTAGTAGTAAACAAAGGAACGAGTCCCACATGGACAAGAGGCACACAAAGATCATATATAGACGTCACTATGTGCACGACGGAAATGGCAAATCGTATCAGAAATTGGGAAGTAAGTGAACAAGAAAATTTGAGCGATCACAAGAATATAACTTTCAACGTTAGCATAAATAAAAACAGGGAAAATGACAGCGCATATAACCTGACAAAATGGAAAAGGAGGGAAGAGAAAGTTGAAATTTATAATGCGGAGTTTCAAAGGAGACTTCAACATCAAGAAGATATAAATCCCGAATGGCTGATAAATGCAACTATTAAAGCGTGCAATAAAGCATATGGCAAAAAGAGACGTGTGACAATGAAGGAAGGGCAAATTTATTGGTGGAATAATGAAACCATTTCGGCAAAGAAAGCCGAAAAGACTGTACATGCTCTACATAGAGTTATGAGTTCTACTCATGGTCCGAGCCCAGCAAAAAGGAAACTTATTGGAGATACTATTTACGCCCAACTGCTCTATGCATGTGGTGCATGGAAAGATGCGTGCAAGGTCAGCAAAAATGTTATTAGACTAACTAAAATTCAGAGAGGAATTATTATAAGAACTATAAGCGCATATAGGACCAGTTCCACGGAAGCTCTGCAGGTGGTGGGAGATTCCTTGCCTATGGATCTCATGATTACGTATAGAGCGGCAAACAGGGAAACAGAAAAAGACACAAGAGCAGTATGTGCACGACGGAAATGGCAAATCGTATCAGAAATTGGGAAGTAAGTGAACAAGAAAATTTGAGCGATCACAAGAATATAACTTTCAACGTTAGCATAAATAAAAACAGGGAAAATGACAGCGCATATAACCTGACAAAATGGAAAAGGAGGGAAGAGAAAGTTGAAATTTATAATGCGGAGTTTCAAAGGAGACTTCAACATCAAGAAGATATAAATCCCGAATGGCTGATAAATGCAACTATTAAAGCGTGCAATAAAGCATATGGCAAAAAGAGACGTGTGACAATGAAGGAAGGGCAAATTTATTGGTGGAATAATGAAACCAAAGAAGCAAGAATGTTGGCAAATGAGTGTAGAAGAAAGATGACGAGAATAAACGTTAAGCAAGGGAATGAAGAAGAAAAAGTCAAAGTAAAAAGTGAATATAAACAAGCAAAAATGAATTTAAGGAAGAAAATTAAGGAAGCCAAGAAAAAGGCTTGGAATAAACTATGTAACGAGCTCCAGAATAATGTATGGAGAGATGCATATATGATAGCCATTAAGAAAACAAAAAATCTACGTAAAACGGTTATAAGCCCAGACCAAATTGAAAGCTTACTGAGTGAACTCTTTCCGGAGGGAAAGATAGAAGTTTGGGAAAGAAAAAGAGCTAGAAATGATACAGAAAAATACGATAAAATAACAGAGGACGAAGTACTAGGAATAATTAAAAACTTAAAGATCGGCAAAGCTCCGGGGCCAGATGGCGTGACGTCAGATATAATAAAGGACACCATAAAAATTGCCTCCTTGAAGTTAACGGCCATGTACGATAGATTACTAAAAGAGGGGTGCTTCCCAGAAATATGGAAGACGGGCAGGCTGGTACTGATTGAGAAGCCGGGAAGTAGCGAGGATAAAAAGTACCGACCCTTGTGTCTCCTTAATAATTATGCCAAGATTTACGAGACGCTGATCAAAAACAGAATAACAGCGAAACTTGAAGAATTAGGAGGTTTATCAAAGGACCAATTTGGCTTCACTGGGGGAAGATCTACAACTCAAGCAATAGAAGAGGTTATAAAAGAAGCAAAAAGATGTGATAAGTATAGAAGAGGCAAAAAGAAAAAATGCCTTATGATAGCGGTAGATGTTAGAAATGCCTTTGGCACGGCACCTTGGAGTAAAATTATTGAGGCACTGGAAAGGAAAAACATACCATCGTACCTGATCAATGTCATTAAATCCTATCTGACCGACAGATTCGTCGAATATGAAGGTATCCGATACAAATTGACGAGAGGAGTGCCGCAGGGATCCGTCCTGGGCCCTATGCTGTGGAACGTCTTTTTCGACGAGTTGCTGGAGAGAAGAAATGATGATGAAGACATACGATTCATTGCGTATGCGGACGATTTGGCCGTTGTGATTTCGGGATGGGACTCTGAGGAAGTGACAAGGAAAGCGCAGAAAACTCTGGATGAGATTGTGGATAGGATGGAGGAGATGGGCCTGCAAATTGCCCCAAAAAAGACCGAAATGATATTTTTAAGAAGACGCCGTAGCAAAATGAATAATAGTATTATAGTTAAAGGCAAAGTAATAGAAAACAAACAGACACTTAAATATCTGGGGGTGACGCTTTCGGAGGAGCTAAGATGGGGGAAACATGTGGATGGAGCCGCAAAGAAAGCCGAAAAGACTGTACATGCTCTACATAGAGTTATGAGTTCTACTCATGGTCCGAGCCCAGCAAAAAGGAAACTTATTGGAGATACTATTTACGCCCAACTGCTCTATGCATGTGGTGCATGGAAAGATGCGTGCAAGGTCAGCAAAAATGTTATTAGACTAACTAAAATTCAGAGAGGAATTATTATAAGAACTATAAGCGCATATAGGACCAGTTCCACGGAAGCTTTGCAGGTGGTGGGAGATTCCTTGCCTATGGATCTCATGATTACGTATAGAGCGGCAAACAGGGAAACAGAAAAAGACACAAGAGCAGCAAGGGACGAAGTGATGAGAGAGTGGGATCGCAGATGGCGAGTTGACACGGGAAAGGCTAGGTGGACGAAAAGAATAATTAACAACTTAGGACAATGGACAGATAGGAAGTGGGGAGAAGTCGATTTTTATCTCAGTCAATTCCTCATTGGACACGGTTGCTTCAGAGCATACCTACACATGTACAAAAAAATAGATTCCGACCTTTGTATTTATTGTGGACAACGTGATGATGCAGAACACACCTTCTATCGGTGTAGTAGGTGGAGTTCGGAGAGGAAAAAAGTAGCAGACACTATTGGAGAAAACTTTAGTCCGGAGAACACCTTGAGACACATGCTACACAGTGTGGATAGATGGGATTGCATTGCGGGTTTTGTTTGGGACGTATTGGCGGAGAAGGAGAGAGAAGAAAGGATTGAGAAACTAGGGCAGGGGTCTAAAGCGAATAGTGGAAGAGGATAAGGGATGCCTGTGAGGCATCCCTCGCCCGGGTACGTTAAATGAGTTTAATCAAAAAAAAGTCTGTTGGTGTTTTCTGTATATAGTTGACTTAATGGTGGCTGAGAGTAAGCAGCGTGAAGTCGCAACGGATGGTGGAGAGAAGAATGGAAGAAGGGAGGGGGTCCTCGGATCCCCTCACCCCGGTATGTATAGCAAAAATTGTTGTTAAAAGCTAATTGTTGTGTATATATTTTGTTTTGGACTGATGCTGCGATCGAAGTTGCGGAGAAGGAAGCGAAGCAAACTGCGATGGGTTGATGTTTAAAGCGCGGCAGCGTATTCCAGCCTCTCGTGGAGTGGTGTTTATTGAGGATAGGGGTTTTTAGTCGGTCGGAGACTCAAGAATGGGCTCCAACCCGACACTACCTGACCGACCAACATCCTAGGTCAGGTGTCTGATTACAGATTTTCCCCGACCTCTCGAAAAAAAAAAAAGATTAGAGGAGAAAGATCGTTGAAACAAAGCTGAGCGGTGCTGAGGTGGAGTGATCAAGCCCTTGGATCTGATGTTCAAATTATGAACATCAGTCCGGAATGATATTTTATTATAAAGATAAGAATGCGACTTTAATAATAGTAATTTATGATAAAAAGTTAACAGATGTAATTTTCTTCTGTTAGCCATATTAAGCCAGCCCACCTCTTTCAAAAAACATGTAACGTGATCTCTCAAACGCAACCCAAAAATAAACCTCAAACAGGCGTTTTGAACTTTCTGAATACGGCCTGCAGTTGCCTGATCCAGACAAGTGCCGTATACCGTGTCGCAGAAATTAAATTGGCTGAGTACCAAGGCGTCACACAGTCTCGCCTTAATGTCCCTAGACAAAAAGTTTTTAACGTTATAAATGAGCTTCAGCGCCGCTACTGATTTACGGACTTTTAAAGTAACATGATCCCTAAATCTAACATCACAGTCCATCAGAAGACCAAGATTACGACAACAACTCGTAACGCACAAGTCACCACCATCCAACTCAATTCTAAATTGAGAGCAAGCGCTACGGGCAGTGCGTTTACCAAACAACAACATAACCGATTTTAAGGGATTCAATATTAAGTTGTGACTGGCAGCGATTCTGGTGAACCGAGCAACATCACCTGCCATCCTAAGCTGGGCCACAGGAGCATCATCCTGTTTGAACGAATAATATTTTTGAGAATCGTCGGCATAAAAATGAGCTTTAGCATATTGGAGATAATTTTGAAGACCAGACGTATAAATACTAAATAAGAGCGGACCCAATACAGAACCTTGTGGAATACCGGCCATTAATCCACGGGCAGCCGAAGCAATCATGTCACACGAAACGACCTGTCTTCGATTAGAAAGAAAATTCAATATTAAGGCAGCAGCATTAGTACTAAACCCAATATACTTTAGAATAGAATCCAAAACTATGTAATTCACCGTATCAAATGCTTTCGAAAAGTCGAAAAGAATTAGGGCCGTAACCATGTCATCGTCAGCTGCCCGCAGTATATCATCAGTTATATGCATTAATGCTGTACCACATCCATGATTTTTACGAAACCCAGACTGAGTCTCCGGCAGAACACCGCAGCCCTCAACAAAAAATCTCATCTGAAAAGCCATGATTTTTTCCAAAATTTTTGACAATACAGGTAAAATGCTGATCGGCCTAAGGTCACCACACGAAATAGGGTTGGCTATCTTAGGCAGTGGGATCACCTTAACAGTTTTCCAAGCGTCTGGAAAAACTGAGTTAGATAAACAGTAGTTTATAATATGAGTTACAAAAAGTAGAATATGGGGACAACAAAGATGCAACATTATGGACGAAACACCATCAAAACCAACCGAACCCGATTTTAACTTTAAACGTGATGCAGCCGATATCTTCGAAGTATTTAAATATTATTTATGATATTTATTTATTTATTGCTGCCAGTGGACACAAAACGGGACAAACCCAAAAGATTGTGTTACTACATTGACAAAAACTACTATATTATAAATACATTGTGCGGTTAATTACGAATAAAATAACTAAAAACAATGATTATTCTATAAAACAGGAAATAAAATTAAGAAAAGTAAAGCGTACATTTGTTTACGTTACTGTAATGTAGATCAGTGCTTTCTGTAACTCAACGGCTGTTATCAAGCTCTTAAATCTCCTATATGTATTACTAAACACATCTATACCATTGCCAGTATTATGGAACTGATCACAAGCAATCGCCATCCGAAGCATAGGAGAATTTTGAAATAAATTTGTTCTCGGAATGGGAGTATAAAAATTGACTCATGCCTTAAAGATCGGGAAGGTATACGTATATTCACACATCCCAATAATACCGAGGAGGCATATCTATTATTGATAATCTTATGAAATGTAAGAGCATCATTACAAAAGCGGCGTTGGTGAAGTGGAAATAGTTGGAAAGAGCTGCACACAGAATCATAATCTTTATAGCTTAAATTAAATTTATAGGTTAAGTACTTTAGAAACTTCTTAGAATTTTTTCAATTCTATTTATATAAGTGTAATACTACAGGTTCCAAATGGTAGTGCAAAAATTTAGTACACTAAATACGTAAGCAAAATATGAAACTTTACTGCTTCTACGCTTTTGAAAGATTCTGTGGATCTTATGACAAAGCCCAACGTTCCGCCTTTCCAAACACCTTATTCCATCAACGTGATCAGAAAATGTAAGCTTGTTGTCAAATGTAACATCAAGATCTTTAATTTGAGATGCTCTAGGTAAGACATCGTTTTTCAACTTGTACTCATTCTGATGGCATTTGAACTTCTTGAAAAAGATATAACAATACATTTAATAGGATTGAGTGTCATAAAATTGTCATTGCAATAGACTTGCAGTGCGTCAATGTCACGCTGCATCTTCGAGCAGTCGAGTGGAGAAGAAATACGTGCAAACAATTTCAAATCATGAGAATACATTAAGCACTGGGAGTGTTTTATGACTGTGAAAATGTCATTGATGTAAATATTGAAAAGGAACATATAAGGAACAATCTCGGCCGAAGCCTTCGAAGACGTCGGCCGCCTCAAGCAGCATATATAACATTTTGGGTGGCCGACGTTTGCGAAGTCTGTCGAAATTATTGCTTGTATCATAGACAAAGCAGCCGATGTTTTCAAGTGTTTAAGTAATTTCTAATCTCGGTCAATTTTGAATTCGTCGGCTGCTTCAAATACCAGAAACAACACATTGAACGGCCGACGTCTTCAAGCTTTCAAATATTCTTTATGAAATAAAAAATAATCTCGGCTGATGTCTTCAAAGTCAGAGTATTAAAGTAATATAAACAACACATTGAGCACCCGATAGATTCGACGTCGGCCGAGATTGTTTCTTTTATCATATATAAGGTAGCCGATGTCTTGAAGTGTTTAAGTAATCTTCTTGGAATAAGAAATTATCTTGGTCAATTTTGAAGACCTCGGTCGCTTCAACTACTAAAAACAACGCATTATGCTATCGACGTCTTCGAACTCGACTGAGATAACTTCTTCATTGGAGCACAAGAAAACCAAAAGAACGTCTTTCAAAAGTTAACCAAAAGATGTCGGTCACCTCATATATCATGAACTGGTATTCAAAATATATGGAGCGAATATTAGAGTATGCCAGTTGAAACTACCAAAACTTTGTAGCTTCTATTGCAGAGGTGGGCAAATAGTCGATCGCGAAGAGATCGGCAGGAAATCGTGCTACAGTTGCTTTAGCAAAAAAAGGGAACCTCGAAAGACATTTTTCGAGTTTACATAAAAATTATGAAAATGAATACCCTGTAAACAGTGAGTTAAGAAAACGAAAAGTAAAAGAATTAAAAGATCAATTAGCAGCACAGCAACTTTTATTTCATTCTACTACGCAACAAACTAAGTTGGCAACTAAAGCATCGTATGCCATTTCCTACGTTTTGGAAAAACATAAAAAACCTTATCAAGATGGTGAAATTTTTAAAGAAGCTTTCCTTGAGGCGAGTGAAAAATTATTTTGTAACTTTAAAATAAAAACGAAATTCATAATGCAATTAAAGATTTACAACTTTCTCGTCGAACTGTAACGCAATGAATTGAAGATATGAATGAGAATGTAATTCAACAATTGGAAGAGGACATACGTAGCTGCAGTTTCTTCTCAGTTCTTCTACAGTTTGACGAATCCACTGATGCCGTTGATACTGCACAATTAATTGTCTTTATAAGAATGATATTTTCCGATATTTCGATAAAAGAGGAATTTTTAACAATTCTTCCGATGAAAGGAACTATACAAGGTGAAGACATAGTCACAACGTTTGTTACATTTACTGAGGAAACAAAATTGCCTCTACATAAGTTGATTTCTATATCAACTGATGGAGCACCCTGTATGGTTGGCCGAAACAATGGATTTTTAGCCTTTTATCGACAAAACGAACAATTTCCCGATTTTATATCATTAAGCTGCATCATTCGTAATAACGCTTTATGTGCAAAAGTATTGAATGTTAACGATGTTATGGATGTTGCAGTAAAAATTGCTAATTCTATAAGAACACGGAGCTTAAGAAGGCGATTGTTCCGTAATCAGTTAGAGGAAAATGATTCGGAATATGAAGATTTAGTGCTTTTTTTCCAATGTTAGATGGCTTAGTCGAGGATGTTTTTTGAAACGATTTTTAGAGCTATTGCCCGAAATATTAGAATTTTTAAATTCGTTCACTTTGGGTACAAAAGTTGGCGTTTCTAACTGATTTTATGGGTCATTATAACTCATTAAATTTAGAATTACAAGGAAAAGGAAAAAATATTATTCAATTAGTGAGTTCAATATATGCTTTTAAAGCAACATTGAAACTATACATTTCACAATTTAAAAAAAATAACTTAAAGAGAATTTTCCACATTTAGAAACACAGATTAAAATTACTGGTCAATGCAACATTCAACAGTTTTGTTGTGAAATAGAAAATATTAATCAAGAATTTGAAAGACGTTTTTCTAATCTTACTCGCTTTTAAGTTATTTTTGAACTTATTTCATTTCCGTTTGGAGAATACATCGAAGACATTACTTCAAATTTAGCTGATAACTTCCAACTAAATTCAACAGACATAGAACCAGAAGTTTTAACAATAAAATCGGATATCGTCTAAAAAAAAACGCGCACATGAAAATTCGTTTTGGAATTTAGTATCCGAAGATAAATATCGGTTATTAAAATCTGTGGCATTGAGGATATTTGCATCTTTTGGTTCGACATATTTATGCGAAGCAGCATTTTTACAAATGAAATTCATTAAATCAAAATTCTATCTCTATTTTATATATGCGATTATGTCTTAGTGAATATAAACCCAATTTTAATAAACTCACAATAGTGATAAAATGGAATGCCATGCATATGAATAAAAAATTTAATTACTATTCAATGCGTTATTTTTTTCTATTTCTGAAAATGTCGATCGCCATTAACTAGCTAACAGTTACGTCGATCATTGAACATTAAACTTTGCCCACCCCTGTTCTATTGTATAGCATCTCACGTGTGAATTCGGCTGACTTTGAAGGTGTCGGCAGCCCTAAAGTCATGAATACGAAGACCTCGATTCATATTACTATTTCTTAGAATCGTGCAAATTATCTTTCGGTGTTTTAAACAAATTAGCTTTTTGATGGAATTTTGGTAAGTTTCTAGAAATGACTTGTTTATCCGCATTAAATATCTGCATTAGTGCTTCCAATACTGAACCAAAATCATAATATCGGTTCTCGGTATTCCTATTAATTTAAAACCGGGATACCAGTATTAATTTAATCTTTTTATTCTTAAAAAATAAAGCAATAGACGATGATAAATAATAACTAATGCGATCGCGAGCTGTCGTGAGCAAAATTACTTCGGCAAGCTTAGTTTAGTTGTACAATGTTCATCGTTCATATCATCATGAATCATGCTTTCTGTTATGAATACCTCCATGAATGGTTTTTCTTCCAGTGCTTTCAGTTGTTTCTATCAGCAAATAATGCAAAAAAGACCCCTTTTTGTGTTCACTAAAGAATATCTTATCCATGATACCGATTGGATACCATTGGGTACCGTTGGGAACATACAATGGAAAATATGGGAACATAATTGAGGAGGGGCTTCCAAAACATTATTGCAATGCAGAGAAAGCCAACAGATACTGTGGCGGATGATGTGGAGGGGTGGTATCGAGATCATTGAGAAAAGCTAGAATATGTTGCAAGAATATAGCAAGCTACAAGAAGATAACTACGATGTATTTTATTGTTAAATGACACATACGATTATATAATGGCAAATCATGCAGGATCCCGATATTTAAAATCTCGAAATATCGATATTAAAAGCCCTAATCAGCAAAATTCGTATTTGTTAGTTGAAACTCTTTTGGTCGTCGTTCCTCCACTATTGCCTGCTTGTGCGATGATGACCTCCTTTTTGTGATCGATAAATTTATTACTTCTTCTGCTTTTAGTTCGTTTACTGATTCATTTTTTTCGGATTAATCAATTTTTAATACATTTACCCTTTCATTTTCCTTGATTAGAACCGTTCTTATTGCTCCTTTCTTATTGTTGCTGATTATCTTAGGATCATTAGCAAAAATTTATATTTAACTATTAGACATTAATTTTATTTAATCGACGTAAGAAACAACGGATCATCGGATTGGCGTGAGTCATGACCATTTGACGTCTTTTGATCGTATCAATAATATTCATACAGCGCGTGTGTTTGCAAAAATCCATACATCTATCTTGTACTTGCAGAAAATTCAACGTTGGTTCTTTTTTAGCCTGAGCTTGGTTAATACCTGAGGTTGGTTAATACGGAAGTAATTTTCCGTCAACTCATATGCATTCTTGTGACATATTCTGCATTCATGTTATCAATCTCATTCCATATTCTTTTATATGAAACTATGCAAGTACTTTATTTTGTCCCAGAAATAACAGATTTTCCAACTGTGTCATAATTTTTGTTTTAATATGGAAATATGGAGATCCCACATTTTCAGTTTGATTACTTGCGTATACAAAAAATTTTAGTATGAATTAATATTCATACAATATTTATATACTTCATATACTTCATATACTTTTTTCAATTCCAAATTAAGTCGCGTTCAAAGCCTTCAGAGGGAGACGAAAGAATATCGCATTCTTTTTGTACTTGCTGATGCCATATATGTTGTAAAGGCATGCATTTTGGACCAGCTGGATTCGACGAATATCATCAGTATCAATTACAAGTTATAAGGAGTATCGCCAAAATTGAAGACAGTGCAGTTGAGTATCTTTTGAATTTGAAATAAAAGTCTGTAATAATACAGAGATTGCGAAATTCAGGGGAAGTTGGTAAACGGGCACCTTACAAAACCAAATGATAAGCTGTTTAAAAGAGTTGAGTTACCTATTAATCTGCCACCGCTGGGTTCAAGAATAACCACTGAGAATTGATTGTATCCACTGCGATATTCACTTCATCGAGCAAAACTAAAATGTATGTATACCATTGCTGTAAAGTATTATTATTATTAAATCTAGTACGACGTATATCCGACAAAACACTAAAAAAATCTGAGTACGAACCATAATCGGCTACACTGAAATCTATTGCAAAAGTAGCATGTTAGCAAAAAGATAGCTGAACCAAATAGCCCAATATAACGTAATATTGAAAATAAGGTTTCGTGATATCCAATGCTTTAAAAAAGTCGAATAAGACAAGTGCAGTGAGATATCCATCATCTACTCTCGTCAATAACATCCAGTAGAGCAATGGTGCTCGTGAAGCCAGAATAGAACACTGACTCTTTAGGTGAAAAGATGTTATTTTCGGTGATAAAACCCCTTAATCTCTTAGCAATAAGCTTTACCGAGATTTTGAATACAATGGGTAAGATACTGATAGGTTTAATACCTTCCAGAGCTGAAGGGTTTTTATTTTTTGGTATAGCATTATTAGAGAGAGTATTATTAGATTCAATTTCTATTTGGAATTTTCCGTGATTCATCTAGCCATGAATCACGGAAAATTCCATATAGAAATTGATGATGTGACATAAACAAGGAAGAATGGAAGGTCAGCAAAGTACAAGCTTTTTTTATTAATTTTATCATTACCAATTGATTCGGATTTCATGAAAGTGTAGCGTACTAATTTAATTTATTGTTGGTTATAAAAGATCACATTGGTGACCCCGACGTGATATCTCTGATTTCGACAAGTCGAGACTCAATTCTTGTTGTCAAGGGTTAAAAATGATAATACTAAATATAATTATCGTTTGGTCAATCTACTGACCGATGTAATTACAACGGTCGTAGATTTTATACACGCTCCACCACAAACGACTTCTTACTCCACACTAAAGACGACTTTAATTGAAAGGTTATTACTAAGCGAAGAAAGTGGTTAAATAATATGCGTTCTGAATCGTGTATGGGTGATCAAAAACCGTCTGAATTTTATAGATATATGTCAAATTATTTATAAGTTGTGGGTAAGACCCTTACCTAGAGCAGTTTCCGTTGATCTGCTAAGAAGAAAGAAGCTGCACCTTTTTTGATTTTTCCTTCATTATCTTCTTCCTCAATTTCATCTTCCTTCTACAACAACACCCAACACAATATTCAGTATTCAAAACATCGCAACACCCGCGAAAACACTTTTACGATATCACCGATGACATGACATGGCAAAATTATAAATTCAATTAAAAATTTGACATTAACTTGCCAAACGCTTTGCTCAACAACAGCAACATCATGAAATTACCACAAAAAAATAGAAAATCAAATTAGTTCTTTATAAAAATAAATTGGTAACTTTAATGATCCGACATATATCATGAAATAAGAGTCGTAGAAATACAAGGAATCGATCGATGTCGCTTAATAATCGTAATAACATTTGTTGATCCAATTTGTTGTATTCTTTTCATGATTTGTTATTTCAAAAAAACTCGCAAAGGCTCGAGAGAAAAAAGAATTTTTTTTTCAAAATTCAAAATTAAGACTAATAGTCAGCCTCAACTTTCGGCAAATTTACTTAATATCAGACTTTCTATATACGATAATCAAAATAATCAAGATCAAGAGAAAAAATTGCTCACAGTTATGCTGAATTTAAGACGAAATTTTCTATTCGTCATTCCCATTACAAACGTTACCAAATGAATTATTGTTGCACTTTCTTTATAAATTCGACACCTTGGTTGATGTTAAAAATAAATGATTAAATGATTCAAAAATAGAATTATATTCAATTATTTAATTCCAACATTAAACTTTTTTCTTTCAAATCGAAATGTATATCAATTATCATAATTCAAAATAATGTCGTAGTAAATCATTTCCAAAATTGACCTCTACACCTTAATTTTCTTCACCTGTTATTGATGAGGATAACACACAAAACTATAATAAAATCCCATTTTGTAATAAATCCATAATTACTGAAGAGTATGTAATATATTGTGGTGAGAAGTTAAAAGACCTCTTCTTCAGCTTTAAAATAAATGAACTTAGTACCGGTTTCGATAAATAAATATCATCATCAGCTAAATCTACATGCGATAAAAAAAAATTAATATTGAACAATACATGAAAATAAATTAAAATAAACTTAGTCAAAATGATTTAAAACGAATTAAAATAACGAATAATAATTGTAAATGGGACGACACAAAACGAAATGACAAGTTAAAATGAAGCCGAAACGTAGTTTAAATATGTATTTAGTAGTTCATATATTGAAGATAGCTGATCATTCATTAAGTTTTGTTTTTATGGTTAAATTTATCTATCTCAAATTGTTCGAGTATCTGTAGCTTTTTACTTTTTTTTGCAGTGATGTATTAAAGATACATTATCATTTATTTACTTATTTATTTATTTATTTATTTCCAGTAAAGCTCTACAGGGCAAGCCCCAATTACAAAGGTTTTATAAAATAAAACTGCTACTTCTAGGACCGTAACTTAACATTAACCCGAAAAACTTAATTGAAAAGCATCCAACACCAAAGAAAAATAAACAGTTGTAATCGAAAAACAAATTTTTAAATTAATACCTAAAAACACTACAATTACTAGAGTTTATAAAATTTTTCACATAATTTTTTAAAGATTTTGACTCCGAAAAACGAAAAAAGTCAACATCCTCAAGATTATTAACCAAACAAGAGGATCTGCAAATAGGTGCGTGAAACAAAACGTCTGTACGGCGCAAATCTGAAGCAAATCTGGGTACATTTAAGGCAATGTTCTCAACAATTTGGTTACCAATTTGAAGTTTACAAATTTTATGCAATGTATAAGCATCTAAGATAGCACGCCTTCTCTCAAGGGAAGTGAACTCATTGGTACTCAAAAGTTGCAAATACGGTTCAAAGGTGGGTTATGATCCTGTTATTTTATAGGAAAGATACCTAATAAATTTCTTTTGCACTCTCTCAATTATAGATTTATAGGTCACATATTCAGTATTTAAAGAGTACTTTAAAAGTATTCTTATTTTGAAATTAAAAGCAATTTCTAACAATAAATCCCAATTGCCTATATACATCTACGTAACACCCAAATCACAAATATATTTTTCATTTTAAAATCATCTTGTTCATTTCATAGTTATGAATTTGCAACCTTTTCTTCCTACTAAAAGTCATTACAGAGCATTTCGACGTATTAAAATTTATCTTATTAGAGATGCTCCATTGCCATATATTTACGATATCAGCTTGAATTAATGTGCAGTCGTATTGATTCTTTATCACACGCCCCATTTTAAAGACGTCTGCATACAGAGCGCATTTACAGTGCTTTATGACATCAGGGAGATCATTTATAAATAATAAAAAGAGCAATGGTCCGAGATTAGAACCTTGTGGCACTCCAGAATGAACGAGGGACAACTCCGACCTTTCACCATTAAATACTACATACTGCATACGATTCGTAAAATAAGATGCAAATAATTTTAATAAATTGGTCGAAAAACCGTACTTATACAATTTACACAGCAGAATGTCAAAATTAACTCGGTCAAAGGCTTTTGCAAAGTCGGTATATACCACGTCCATCAGTTGTTTGCTATCTAAGGCTTGTGCTACATTCTCAGAAAAAACCGCTAAATTGGATACAGTTGATCTCCCTGGAAAGAAACCATGCCGAACATCAGATATATAATTTTGTGTACGTTGACAAATTTTAATATATATAATATTTTCAAATATTTTCGAGATACATTGAATGAGAGCAATAGGTCTATAATTAGTAATTTGTTTCTTATCGCCACCTTTGTAAACAGGAAAAAGCTTAACTTTCTTCCACAAAGTGGAAGAAAGTAAATTCATTGGTTTAGTTTGCGGATTGTAAATTCAACATCATCAGAGAGCATTCCATCAGTAAGAAATACTTCCATATTTTCACGTGATTTTTTATGTTTCTAAAAGATTTTATCACTCCAGGTAAATGTGTTATAATGTTTTCAGCTCTTGTTTTTACAACTAAATTCCCATGCCTGTTGGGCCATTTTGTTATATTATCTTTTCCAAAATATTCACTACCTTCATCACTTAATTCAATGTCATTATTAATTACATATTCATTATCTATTTCCTGCTCAGTATCCGAATCGTGTGATCTTTCGCTAATAACATTATCTTCGGCTTCTGAACCAGACCTATTTCCACAATTAACACATTATTTGATTCTTCTCACAACTTCAATAACCTCGCTTGTTCTTTCTCGTAGTACGACATATCGCTTATTTTCATGACATTTGGAGTAACTTACCTCTTGTACAATAGCAATACTAAACACTGTGTACCCAAAATACCCAAGAGCACGGTGGGCTATGCTTGAAATTATGAAACTTGCAAATATAGTATGGTGGATTGAAAATACGCTAGGTATGGAAACGCTAAAAGTACTCAAAATCACTAAAAGTACCTACTACTAAAATACCTAATGGTAAATTGGAAGATACAAAAAGTATCAGGAAGGTGCTGTTCATAATAGCTCTATAATCTTTTCGCAAAGTATGATGGGGTATAATATTTATTCAGTCAAAGGCTTTTGCAAAGTCGGTATATACCACGTCCATCTGTTGTTTGCTATCTAAGGCTAGTGCTACATTCTCAGAAAAAACCGCTAAATTGGATACAGTTGATCTCCCTGGAAAGAAACCATGCTGAACATCAGATGTATAATTTTTTGTATGTTAAAAAATTTTAATATACATAATATTTTCAAATACTTTCGAGATACATTGAATGAGAGCAATAGGTCTATAATTAGTAATTTGTTTCTTATCGCCACCTTTGTAAACAGGAAAAAGCTTAACTTTCTTCGACAAAGTGGGATATTCAGAAGTTTGTATTGTTTTGTTAAAAATTATTTTGAGAGGTTTCATTAAATATTCAATACAACCTTTGTAAATATATATATACGAATTTGATCTGAACACGCAGATGTTTTAGTTTTTATTTTCTTCAAGGCTGTAAGTATGTCTGCATCAGTTATCTCATCAATAAGAAGCAATTCAGAACCCACCCGCTCCCCAGTAAAATTGATAGTAAAAGAGCTCCGCTCATCACTGAACACTGACGAAAAATATTTTCCAAACGCCATAGCGATCTCCCTGGATGATTCACATAGATCATCGAGATAAGTCATACAGCCACATTCAAGAACCTATTCTTTCGACTTTTAATGAAGGACCAGAAGTTAGAGCCGTTTTCCTGTATACTTTGTTCAAAATTGGCTAAATATGTGGTATATGTATTTTGAATTTCATTTTTATCTCCTTTCGGAGTTCTTTAAATTTATTATGATAAAACTGAAAATTATGTCTTTTATATAACAGCAAATACCTACGCTTAGCCTTAATTTTTGTTATTATTTCAGATGTAACCACTTAGGATACTCACTAATAGACCCATGAACAGAGCCCTTTCCTCTAGGTCTACATCTGTGTAGTAAAGTGTAAAAAATTTCGTAAAATTTAGATACAACCTCATCCACCGTACTAAAGTTCTCTAAACATAACCAGTCAGTATCTTTAATTAAAGCAATTAATAATGGAAAATCAGCCTTGCGATAATTGGATATGTTTGAATGAAACTGTGACTTGGTAGCTCTCTTTGGAAATATTGCATTAACACATAAAGGTGCGTGGAAAGAATCCACTTTAACTAACGCTCCATTACTTAATGTTACATTGACCTCAAAATTACAAGATATTAGATCTAAAAATCTGTTTAAATTATTAGGAATAATTGCATTGTTTCAAATTATAAAAATTTGCTAGATTCACATAAATCTCTTTCACATTGGGAGTTAACCACTGTTAAATTAGGTATAATATAAGGCAAATTACAATCTCCTAGTATCATAACATTGGCTTGAAACATATATTGGTTGCATTCGCACATATTAAAAAAACTCCTTCTAGCTTTCAAGTTGTGAACCTGGAGGAAAATAGATCACACAGACATAAAAACATCCTTTATCTTAACCCACAACTCACCCAATTGTGAATTGAATGTAAGTTCGTGCGAATCCAAGTTACGTTTACAGGCAATAAGCACTCCACCCCCGTCTTTTTTTGCGCTTGTATTGAAATTACGATCAAATCTGTATATTACATACCTATCATCTAGTAATTCAGATGACGAGATGCCCTCATTTAACCAAGTTTCTACTAGTAATATTATGTCAAAATCTTCAGACAAGCAATTTTTGTAAATTTCGTTTAATTTCGTTTTCAAACCCCGGACGTTTTGATAATACACCGTTAAATTAACATTAGTGAACATCATTCAAGTCAGCTTGTTTGGTTATACGAAAAATCCGACTCCCATCGCTTTTCCTCATCAAACAAATATTTACAAATATTTTATATCATTATTCTTTTTAAATTCCTGGCATACTCTAAACAACTGCTTAACACTAGAACACAAAGATTCTTGAAAATATATCTGATTATGACAAGTAATCACATTTGAAACCATTTCACCCAGATCACTGGAATTTAGCTTTGGCTTCTTTTTCTTTGCTTCTAAAAATTTTTTCTTATCTTGCCTGCTTATAAATTTTACAATAATTCCCCTGGCTTGTTGTTTGTTCTTATTACCTAAGCGATGTGCCGCGTCAACCTTAGATCGTTCAAACGAGAAGTCTACTGCGTCAGATCATAGTCTATGTTATGCTTGTATTCATTTTTATGTTGGTATACATTTGATGAAGTTGTATTTTTGTGTTCATTAATCCTTTTTGCTAGTTCTCTTTCTGTTTCCGATATATAGACCATCACAATCATTACAATTCATAGAGTAAACATAATTTTTATTCATGATAAGTTCTTTACTTCTATAATTAGACAATAAATGTATAATCTTACAGTTACTTTTATATCCGATAATGATGTTATTTTTATTATATGTTTTAGAATATGTTTTATTTTGTAATTAGTTTTGGTATAAGGTAAAGAACGATATGTTTTATTATAGTATTATATTAATTGTATCTGAAGGGTAGTTATTATCTTTAGCAAGTTTCTTTATAAAATCAAATTTTTTTTTGATGAAAAATATATTACTAGGATATCTTATCATTCTATGGATGTATGATTGAAAGACGGCAACTTTTTGATTGTTACGATGGTAAGAGTCATATGATAAATGGAGTTTAGATTGAAAATTCAGATCGAAATCATTTCAAGTTATGGTTAAATTCAGAAAATTGATTTTATTATCATTTTCAATTTCTAAGGTAAAATTCAATTTTTCATGAATGCTACTTATATCCCATTTACCGTGTTGTCGTCCTCGACGGTTAGTGTACATAAACATATAATAGCCACAACGGAATTTGAACAGATGGTTGCTATGGGAATTGTCGACCATCTTCTTCTTCAACAGCATCACCTCTTCACATGGTCCCCAAGAAAAATTCCAATGACTGGGGACTATCGACAATTAAACAATACTATTATTCCGGACCGATACCCTATTCCATATATTCAAGATTTCAATTTATATTTGAATTGGTGCAAAAATTTTTAAAAGTGGATTTAGTAAGAGCGTATCATCAAATTCCGGTTGAAGAAGATGACATTCTTAAGAGAGCTATCACCACTTCTTTCGATATTTTTGAGTTTACGCGTATGCCCTTTGGTGTTCGTAAAGCTCAGGCATTTTAGAAATTTATAGATGAATTTCTTTTCTTATTCGCTTATTTAGATGATATTCTTATCGCCAGTCATAATGAAAACGCTATTTGAAGAAGTTATTTGAAGAAGTTATTTGAACAGCTACTCAATATCAACATCCAACCAAAGAAATGTGTTTTTAGAGTTGCTTCCAAAGACTTCCTTAGTTATCATATCACTAGCGATGGTGTAGTGATATGCCTCTTCTCTGTCGAGCCTGTGAACATGACGACGAAACTATAAAACACATCTTGCGTGAATACCTGTCACTAACCCACCTCAGATTGAGGATTCTCGGGGAGGTTTGGCCGACCACAGATAATATTAGGAACATACCTATGAGCTATGTTCTGGTCTTTGGCAAATTCTTATACTGGTTGATGTGAGCACAAGGAGTCCAATAGGTCCTAAGTGCGGTGCGCGCCTAACGGGCACACATACATACATCTCTATCTCTTGAATGTACTTTTCTGCTCATAGTAAATGAGTGGTCAGAAGCTTTTCAAATAAAAAAAAATCTGCAGCATCTATTGCAGATACTCTTTTCAGGCATTGCTTCGGTCGTTTCGGTATTCCCACCACAATCACGCACGATCAAGGACGGCAATTCGAATCACTATTTTTTTCATAATTTCAATCACTTTTAAGTACTCATCAAATATTTACATCCGCTTATCACCTACAAAGTAACGGTATGATAGAACGATTTCACCGTACAAAGAAATTAGCAATTATTGGTTAAGGTAATTCCACTAGGTGGAACCATAACTTACCTTTAATTTTACTTGGTGTCCAGTATGGTTAGCCACTCAGATTAATAAGAGAATTCTTCTTATATACTGAATCAACAATTAGCTAATAGTCGTTATATACAAACTTCTAACAACTCACAAAAAGCTGCATGGAATGTAATAAAAAACAATCTTCCCCAGTTATGTGCTCTTAAATCTGGCAGCTTGACAGCTAATGATTTTAATATTTATTTTAGCAGCATAGCTGATAGGATTAGTACAATGTTACCTCCTTGTTCACTATCTAAAGCAAAGTTGGATCCGCATTCAACTGTCTCTTTTGTTGCTTTTCCCAACATGCTCACTTTTAAAGAAATCACTCTTAATCAGTTGCGCGACATTATTAATGACTTAAAAAATAGTACCAGTTGTGATATTTATAATCTTAATGTTAGAGTAATTAAATCTATAAAAAATCTCATTATTTCCCCTCTGTGTAAACTAATAAATCTCTGTATTAGATCAAATACATTCCCTGACAGCTTAAAAATCAGCAGGGTTGTTTGTGTACATTAATGATTTGTCAAATTATAGACCTATATCTATAATTCCTTTGTTTGGAAAAATTTTTGAAATTGTTTTGAAACAACAGATTGTGAAACATTTGGAACAGCACAATCTATTAAATAATCAACAATACGGCTTTAGATATGGTAAATCGACAACTTTAGCGATGGAAAGATTCGTCTCTTATGTTCAGACTTTTGAGAATAAGTCCTTCGCTCAAGCCTCCTTTTTTCATCGGACTAAATCCTTTGATTTTGTATCTCATGATTTGCTTATTGATAAACTTTCTGCTTTGCATTTTAGTAACAATTCAAGTATCTTAATTAAATCCTATCTAAATAATAGATCACAGATTGTGTCTTATGACAGGCTTTTGTCGGATGAATTGTTAATTAAACACGGGGTGCCTCAGGGATCGGTACTGGGGCCGGTGTTGTTCTTGATGTTTATTAACGATATAAATGTAGCACTGCCTCATTATTCTGACGTGATCCTTTTTGCAGATGATACAGTTGCAATCAATAGTGCTGACACCTTGCATAGTTTGAAACAACGTTCTGAGTTATCGCAGGAAAGTATAGTTGCATGGTTCACTAAGAATAAACTCTGCGTTAACGAAACTAAAACGCAAAAACTTAATTTCTCTCTTAGGTATCTTGATACAGTTGATGATCCAATTAAATATTTGGGATTTTATATCGACTCCAAGTTAACGTGGGAGGAGCATACTGTTAACATTACCAAGAAATTGAACTCCTCTATATTTGTCTTTAGAAACTTACGTCATATTATCTCCTTGGATACGTTATTGAAAGTTTATTATGGATATTTTCATTCCCGCTTATCTTATGGTATACTGTGTTGGGGTCATTCCTCACATGCCTGGAATGAGATTGCCTGAGACTGTTGTAGAGGCGACTTTGATAAACTAAAAATTCTTACTCTTCCCTGTGTTTACATCCTGCAATGTTTGACGTATGTCAAGGGCAATCTTAATGACTACAATAAAAATAGTGATACACACACGTATAACACACGCCTTAGGGATGACCTAGCTTTGAGATATAAGAGAACAGCTAGGGGTAAATCACTTTGGTATAAAATTTTTTAATGTATTGCCTGATTGTGTAAGGGTCCTTGAAGATAAATTGTTCAAGTGTAGAGTGAGGTCTTTTTTATTGAGTGGCGCTTTTTACAATTTTGACGAAATTATTGATGCTGTTCAAACTGAAGATTTTTAGCTGGCTGGGTTGCTGCCCTTTTAGACTGCGGTTTTCGTTTGGGTCCTTTGTTGCGATGTATTTATAATGTGTAAATTTATTTATATTTCTTTTTATTTTTTGTTTATCTTTATGTTGTTTGACAAATGCCTATGGTATTATGTATTATGCTTATTGTATATAAATTCATATTCTGTGTACATCGACTGACTTACGAAAGCTGTTACTGCATTATCGTCAATAAAGTTTATTATTATTATTATTGAATCTTGGCCACTATGATCAAGTTTAAGATTATGACATTAAACCAGTTTAGTCAACCTTAATACATCATTCAGACCATTCATTATAATTTTTTATATTAAAGCTACCATGTCTCCTAGATACGAAGGTTCCTTCAGAGTTATTACGCGACATTCAAAATTTTCAAAGCAAAGTTTTTGACGAAACAACATTATGAATAACTTTTAAACACGTCGACATTTCGCTATTAAATATTTTACATAACCTTTCAACACTTAATTTATTATTGGTCATAAAAGACCACAGAATGTAATAACTGAGCAATCTCCTCTTCTGATGTCAAGGTAAAATTTAGGTGTGTAATGTCAGATAGCATTTGATATGCATATAAATATTGTAAATCATGATCACGCAAAAAATTAATTTGTCTCGACGGAAAATAACAAGTTATTTTTTGAGTCCTGATAGGAATAACACCCAGGGACTTAAAAGAACTTCATAATTTGCGAGAATCATTTCCAGCAAATAGGTGAGTAAGAAATGCGCGTTTTTCGCGAAGCACAGACGAGTTTTTTTCAAATTTCTGAAAGTTTCTTGTCTTTCAAATGGATTTGTAATAAAGGAAATGATGAAGATTTTTAATCTCGAAGTCTCATTAACATTCTGGCATTATTAGTTATACCTTTATCAAAATATAAGTACATCAAAAATATTGACTTTTCATTGTTCAAATCTCATTAGGTTGTATTCCAGTTGGTTTCCAGATGGTAAAGTGATTAGCTTTATAGGATTCAACATTGTTATTTCATTTCTATCAAATTAATCAAAACAATATTTTGATTCCAAAGTGCAATAAATCCATTCTCAACTACATTTAGTATCATTTAAAGCGATCATAACCCCAAATAAATTAAACCGTTAGTAATAAATCTTACATCATCGTTTAACGAACGGTTATTTTAAACACTTTACCAATTAATTCGATTTCTCTTTAATTTTAGCGTTTAAACCCAGCTAAGGATCTGTACTTATTAGAAAATGCGATTACTAAATCGGATGGGAAACGAGTTTGAGAGCAAAACACAGAGGAAACGAGAACCAAATACGACTAGATCTATTTTCGGAATTAAGTAAAACAAAAAAGTCGAATTTCCTTTAAAACGTAATTTATTAATGATATTGCAATAAAAAGAAATGTTAAATTATGTTCTCGCGGATTTCTTCACTTTATCGTACGCCTCGGGGAATGCCTGTTCACAATCGTATTTTTTACGTAATTTGTCGTACAATACATGATCGAACATTGCCCTAAATTCTTCGCGAGTTGTATAAGTGTCTGCGTATAACATTTGGAAGCTAAAATAAAAAATTATTATTCCAATAATAATTTTAATACAAAAATTAAAATTAAAAATAAACAAACCCCTTTACGTCGGATACGAATTTTTCAATTTTCCTCGTACTTTTAACCGGATGGAAATCGTTAACTTTAGGCACTCCATAAACTCCAATATCTACGTACATTTCATCTTTGCGCGTGTATGAATGGACCATACCTGGATCAGCGGGGAGATTAAAAGGGCACAACCATAAAGGGTAAACTTTAAATGTAGAGTCGAAAACTTGTATGCTTTGTTTTAAATGGCCGATGGGTACTAGCATATCTTGAATAACGTGATTGTTCTCGTAAAGCTTTTTAATGGCATCGGATTGGGTGAGTTTCAACAGGGACACTTTCGGCGGAACAATCCAGCCGAGTAAGTACCGGAAAAGCACGTTATTTCCGAACGGTATGATGTCCTGGAAATGAAATTCAAATTGCGCTGTTGTTTTAACGGGGCGAAATATGCAAATACGTACTTGTAACTCCCAAAATATTGATCTTGTATGTCTGTGGTAATAATCTCGAAGCGGTATGTATTCGTAATACCCTTTTGAGTCTTTCTTGCTTTGAACGTGTTTGAAAAACCAGGGTTTATACCATTTTCCGATGGCGTTGACTTTTTCATCTTCAACGTCGTCGGTCATAATTCCAGTCATTATTACGCCTTCATTGGGGCCGTACATTAATCCCTCGATGAATTCATTCCGCGGGTCTTTACTAACTCGAATAAATTCTTCGGAAATTTTATTTAAATCAGAATATCCTTTATATGAGAGCTTCACAAATTTTTTTGCTGGAATCAATTTTATTTCGACCGCGGTTAAAATGCCTAAAGTTCCATAAGACCATGGTACCGAATAAAAAAGGTCAGGGTTGTTATTTTTTGAGCAAGTTATAACGCTACCGTCGCTAAGTACTAATTCATAAGACACGCAGGTGTGTTGAAACAATCCGTACCTATGGGAGCTTGATTCAATCCCAGTACCCATCACCAATCCCCCTACCGTTAAATCATCTAATTCCGGAAGCACGGGGATTGTCCAACCCAAAGGATTTATCGTTTTTGTTAGTTGACCCATTGTGACTAAAGGCTCAACCCTTATTGTCTGAAATAATGAATGGAAAAGTTCCAAAAAACAAAACCAATCGATACGGAATACAAGATTCTTAGATAACAAGTCACGCAAACATCCCTAAGTTTGGCTAGACGAATAAATAAACCCCCTTTTTTCTTACCTGCTTTTTAATGTCAACTTCCAAAATATCAACTAGATTAACATCAATCTTATAAAAAGTGTTCTTGTACAACGGCCTTCTAAACGATGTAGTTTGCCATCCAGGCCTTGAAGTGCACATCTTCGTTTTCTTTCCATCCTGCGCCCACCTTTTCACCTGATCCTGAACGTGTTTTACTTTATTAACGTGATTCTTCGGCGCACTGCTTAATTTAAACACGACGTAATTACGCAGATAGAAGAGGATATCGTAGACGAAGGATATGGGCAAAAGGAAGAAACACACGAACACCCAGCGATAATTAATGAGAATGTATTCGACTAAACCCGGTTTGTACGTCATGGTGTCCAAGTTATTTTTAATGCGATCGCTACCAAGGACGTTGTTTCATATCAAACATTTTACGATATAGACAACTTTTGTGACGACTAACTGATCTGACGTAACAAAAATTTGGCTGGAGTGTTATATCTTATCTTTTTAATGAATTCTAATGCTTTAAAAATTTTATTGAGTCATTTTTATTGCAATAAAAAGACATTAGTTTAAGTATATGTAAAACGAAATATATTGAAAATTTTGAATAATTGAGCATTAAATACTTTAAATTGTGGCAAAAATAACTTGCAACTAATGTTTTTGTTTTTTTGTTTTCTTGAACATTATTTTACGAGTCCGATGAAGCTTTTTGTCTTGTTTGACGTTCCTCAAACATCCCTATGATATGTATATGCATAAACTCAGCTTCATTATTCTTTTAAACTTACTCAAACCTATATTGCTTAGAGTTATAATAATTATGATTTAGATAAATTGATTCATTGTACTTCAATAGTATGCCTAGCAAATATTAACCCATATATTCTCAGTGTTCCATTTTGAAGAACATTTTAATATATTTTTGACAACTCCAAATAGAAAGAAAAAGGGAGGACTTTCTCTCTTTTTCTTTTTATTTGGAGAATTCTGTTATTTTGTTGTATGTAGATTATCAGTAAGTGACATAATTACATTAATAGCAGGAAACGATTAAGTAAAGTGAATAGTGATGATGACGAGCCAATAAATATAAATCACTTGTCCAAGGGTCAATTGCGTGGATGGGGAGGAGGGGATGTGGTAAAGACCTTGGAAAAATATTTTGGGGGGAAGGGGTTGAAATTGACTGTAGGGAAGATGAAGATGATGAAGTTTTGTAAGGGCTGGAGAAAAAGAGCAGAAAGCTGGAGATGGGAAGGAAAGGAGATCGAGGAGATTAGAGGGTATACTTACTTGGGGTATGTGCTTAGGGAGGATAACAGAGAGGCGTCGTAATTAATGGGAAAATAATGAATAAGGTGATGGAATAAGTATGGGGTTGGAGGGAGAGAGTCTATGGCAGTAGTGTAATAATGTATGGGACAGAGGCATAGGGATGGAGGGAGCCCGAGATGTCCAGAGACAGGAAAGAAGGACACAAATAAAAGAGGGAAGGTATAACGAACGGTACAAGGACATCATACGGAGGGGCTGCCTAAATACTTGGTATTAAAAGGAGATAAGAAAGAGAAGAAATTGGTGGTTAAGTTGCGATGTGGAAACGGGAAGAGAGCTAATAGATACTGGATGGCCGATGTGGAGAAATGGTGTTGGTTGTACGGAGAGGAATGGGAAACTTTGGAACATATCAAAAAGTGAATAGTTTGTTTCAGGAAAGGGATTAAGCTAAAATAAAATGCAATTAATTTTTCATATCAATAATTATTATATCGTATATTATTACAGTTATGCTAATTTCGTCTCAATTTGATTTCAAATCCTGAAGAAGCAATAATAGAATTGCGAAATATTGATATGAAAAATTAATTCCGTTTTCTTTTAGCTTAACCCCTTTACTGAAATTCCTCTTTTCTTTCACTTAACCCCGCTTCTTCTTTTGTACTGTTAATGGGATTGAAAAACGAAATTTCTTTCTTGTTTATTGAAACATATGTTGAATGGGTGCAGTGAGTTGAGGAAGGAAATAACTGAAGAGGATAGTGATGATGACGAGCCAATAAATATAAATTACTTGTCCAAGGGTCAGTTGCATGGATGGGGAGGAGGGGATGTGATAAGGACCTTGGAAAAATATTTTAGGGGGAAGGGGTTGAAATTTAATGTAGGGAAGATGAAGATGATGAAGTTTTGTAAGGGCTGGAGAAAAGGAGCAGAAAGCTCGAGCTGGGAAGGAAAGGAGATCGAGGAGGTTAGAGGGTATACTTACTTGGGGTATGTGTTTAGGGAGGATAACAGAGAGGCGTCGAAAGTAATGGGAAAATAGCGAATAAGGTGATGGAATATAAGTATGGGGTTGGAGGGAGAGAGTCTTTGGCAGGAATATGGTAACGAGGAAGATTATGTTTGAAGGTTAGGTTAGTAGTGTAATAATGTATGGGACAGAGGCATAGGGATGGAGAGATCCCGAGATGTCGAGAGGCAGGAAAGAAGGACACAAATAAAAGAGGGAAGGTATAACGAACGGTACAAGGACATAATACGGAGGGGCTGCCTAAATACTTGGTATTAAAAGGAGATAAGAAAGAGAAGAAATTGGTGGTTAAGTTGCGATGTGGAAACGAGGAGAGAGCTAATAGATACTGGATGGTGGATGTGGAGAAATGGTGTTGGTTGTACGGAGAGGAATGGGAAACTTTGGAACATATCAAAAAGAGAATAGTTTGTTTCAGGAAAGGGATTAAACTAAAATAAAATGCAATTAATTTTTCATATCAATAATTATTATATTGTATATTATTACAGTTATGCTAATTTCGTCTTAATTTGATTTCAAATCCTGAAGAAGCAATAATAGAATTGCGAAATATTGATATGAAAAATTAATTGCGTTTTGTTTTGGCTTAACCCCTTTACTGAAATTCCTCTTTTCTTTCACTTAACCCCGCTTCTTCTTTTGTACTGTTAATGGGATTGAAAAACGAAATTTCTTTCATGTTTATTGAAACATATGTTGAATGGGTGCAGTGAGTTGAGGGAAGAAATAACTGAAGAGGATAGTGATGATGACGAGCCAATAACTATAAATTACTTGTCCAAGGAACAGTTGTTAATGGAAGCCGAATATCGCGCTATAATATTATCAAAAGATGGAGTCCACTGCGTGTATAATGCCACGAATGAAAATGAATCGTTTGAACCAGTTACTTACACTTTTATGACAAAACCCATCAAAACCCTTTTCTCCAACAAAGAAAAGGCGAATAAATGTTTGCAAGAAGTGGGAGTTCATAGTTGTTCTGGAAAAAGAAGAAAAAGAAAGTGAATGTTTCTATTTTTTGAAAAACAGAATATCCTGAGTTGTTTTGAATAATTTTTTGATAATAATGTTTATGAGATAATAATGATATTTAATAATAATAATAAGTTATTGTTTACCATAAGGTTACAATAATGCCCTAATTATTATAATATCATCTTCTTCCCTCCGCCCTCCGCCCTCTCCCCAATACCCGCCTACAATCCATCTCCTCCCCCCTCAATTCATTACACTTCACCAGGAGATGCTGAACTGTCTCGTACCCTTTCCCACACAATCTACACCGCCATTCCGCATTCTACATCTCACATTTGTTGGCCCTCTTCTCATTCCCGTACCTGAACCTGGCAATTAGCCTCTTCTCCTCGTCACCTCCCTCCCTCATCAGGTACTTTGGTAGCCTCTCCGATAGCACCTCGTAATAATTCGAATTATACCTACCTTCCCTTATCGCCGTCCTTCTCTCTTGGTTTTCCACATCCCTGTCCGTGCTCTCTAACTGTTTCCACATTTCAATCCCGTTACTTCGTTGAGTATCCCACCCTTCTATAGTACTCTTCCCTTCCTTGCTGCCCATAATGCCCATTGCCTGCTTCGATCGGCCTGCAGCACTCTTCCAAAATCTTACAACGCCTCCACACTCAACTTATCCAGCTTCATTTCTTCCCTAACTATATATTTCAGAGTCTCTTTATCTAATCTCAACACCCACCTCCAGTATCTGGTCTGCAAGTCCTCTAAGAGCCCTTGCTCTTTCCATCCCTATATCTACACCCCATACATAACTACGCATTTTACTAAGCTCTGAAACATTAAATTCCTTCCTCCTACATCTCTCCCAAAAATCCTATTATCCCATCCCCAAACCTGCCCCATAATCCTATTTGCACTCATTGCTAACATTCTAATCCTCCCTCCTTGTTGTTCTCATTAAATCTACACCACAAATATGTGTAGTCCCTCACGTCCTCGATTACATTGCCCTTTCATCTCTAATTTTCAGTTTCTTCGACCCCCCTTACAGAACTTCATCATTTTCGTCTTATTCGCGTTTATAACCAAATCTTCTCTGCCAAAACACCCTTTCAGCGACCGTATCATTGCCCTCATTCAACATTTTACCTTCCTCCTTCTAATCACCACCCCTTCCAACTATTCCCCTGCTAATCTGTCTTCTATGTCCGTAGTATACAAAGCAAAAAGGATGTCTGCTAAGAGACTAAGCGAACATCTTTGGACTTGAGTATCGACGAATCTAAGGTTCCATATTATAAATATGGGTGGAGTTGATAAATTAGATCATTAGATAAATGATTAGATAAATGTGGCAAATTATCAAATTATGATTTGGCTAAAAAATGGCACTTACAGCTTCTGATATTTCCGTTGTATGTTGAGGTGAACAACAGTTTCCAGCTATACAAAATATCTCCAAAATATAAAAATAATCGCCATGATCTTTTATCTTTTACAAAGTACATCATAACAACATATTTTAAATTGAAAGATACAGCTATCTTCACATCAGCCACAAATATCTCAAAGCGTCAATCGTCTTTGGTCGTTATAAAACGAGTTACTAACAGTGTACGGTTAAATGGCAGAAATCATTACATTGGAACACAAAATAAACAGATTCGAAGTGCATTGTGTCAAAAAAATACCACAATGAAATGTGTAAAGTGTAATGTTTACTTATTAAATTTGGTTTTAGTGTTGCATGTTTTATTATTGAACTACGAATTCTTTATAAAATATCGGTAAAGGCATGGTATTAACAGGATGGAGCTTCTAGTCATAATACGAAATTAATGAGCCGCTACCTATATGCAAAATTTCATTTAATTTCTCCTTATTTATCTATTTTGCACTATTTTGAATTTATCTAAGTGGACAGTTTAGTTCCACTTAAGCTATGCCGTTGAGTTGGGTTGTGTTGTGTTTATAAATGCGATAGAAGCAGTAATTCAACCGGGTTCACACAGGATTCTATCTTAAGGCCTATATTGTGGACTATCTTTTTCGATCAAAAACTAAGAGATAGATAAGAGTGAGGTATGTGATTGTCAGATGTAATACTGATCGCTTATTTGACGACTTTGCAATAATAGTTAGTGGTTGGAAAATTGAAAATATTGAACAAACTGCACTGCTGTCGTTGAATAAGTGTACGTAAGATGGAGGAATTAAATCTAGATTCACTCCTGAAAAATCGCAGACAGTTCTAATGAGAAACAAAAACTGGGGGAAAGGAGCTACAGTTAGAGTCAACGATCATGTTGGCGAATGGAGGGCACAGATAGATAAGACGCATAGAGTTCTAGTTCATAGTTGTCAATGCCTTAAATAGAATCATGAGTTCAACACAAGGACTGAGAGTAAAAAAGAGCTGATAGGTAGAGATCGATGGAAGCAAATTTTGCAGCACAAAAATATTGATAGTTATACATATTCATAGTTAAACAATTTTATATTATAGTATGCTAAACATAGCAATTATTCTACATTTTTGCCATGTAGTATCTCTCATCTGCATAAATTTGACACTGAATAACTGTTCAGTAGGACCACTGGCAGGTCGCGAAGAGAGATATTTTAATGCAACCTTTCCCAAGGGTACGGGCTGGAATTCTAATATGAGTATATATCGGCAAACCACTGAAGTTTTGGTTCAGAAAGCATTTAAGCTTTATCGGCGTAGTTTCGGTTTCAGTCATGTTTCAGTGAAAATACAGCCGAATCCAAAACTTTGCAAAATCCCTATTTTAGGCCGAAACTGGCCCAAACCGAAATTTCGATCAGGCATTAGTTCTAACCGAAGGTCAGCGTCCATATGAATGCCGGGATTACGCCCACAAGTAATAAACTGAATATGTCATTCTTTCACTGATCTATCCAGTATTCGTTCCCTTTATTTTATCTATATATCCTCTATTCTTAACCATGCATCTAAAATTTAAAACGCTGACTATAAAATGAGTAGTGGAGATGTTGATTGCTCCACGATACTGTCTGAGTTAAAGTTTAAAGTTCCTGTTAAACTATTGTTTAACTCTGCGGTTGCTCGCCTTATATTAAATTTCAACTGCTATTGTTCTAGTATGAATATGTTCACTACGTGGCTTCGTTTAGAGTTAGGATTCATTGATTATAAGCAATGCATATACCGCGCTTTCTATAAATGTCGAATTGGAAAGCTACACAATTGCAAATAATGTATGTAGAGGGAGCTATAAACATGGAGGTGTTATTATAATTAGAATATAATAAAATTTAAACAATTTTTTACCAAAATACAACTCAATAATATTAAGCATATATAGGTCAACCCATAGTTGATATAAATATCGACGACGATATTAGAAAGAACAAAAAAATATTGAAAAGAAAAATAACAAAATCATCTACATAATTAACTTTTACTTATGAATATAAATATTTGGAGCGGCCGACGTCTTCGAAGTAGTCCGAGATTTTTTATTCCATAAACATTAAATAGGGTAGACTTGGTTTTACGCTCCAAATACTGAGAGATACTATGTCTACTTCGAATACGTCGGTTGTCCAAATTATATTCGTAAAACACGAAATAATGCCGGTTTATTTCGAAAACTTCGTCTAAAGTAAAAATAGAAACTTAGAACTTGTAGAACTCGCTAAGTGCAATACAACTTGTTTGACTCGAAGCATGAAGCCAAAACTACAATCTTTGAAGTTCACGAAATAAATAATCTCGGAATACTGCAAAGATGTCGGCCGCCCTGAATATTGTTGAATATATAGAATAAATAATCTCTCTAATTATTAATACCACTCCAAGGAACACGAACAATACGATTATACAATTGGTCCTTTCAGAATAACTCGTAATATAATACTGAATTAATCATTTTATTTCGTCAAATGTAATGCGTAGGATTATCGAAAAGCTTGAATTATCCTTATCCTCAGAGGAAGAAGTCATGGATTATTGCTTTCAATTAAAATGTAAAGTGCAAGAATGCTGATACAGCATTGTTCCGTTATCTTACCTTAATATGTATATATATTATATATATTATCATGAATGTTATATTTTTTTCAGTTTGTTGGAAGATTGCTTTGGTTACACCGATACGCAAGACTACTAAGGTTTCTAATTATAATGATTTAAGACCAATCAGTATATCATTTGCATCATCTAAGATTTTGGGTTGCAATTGTGCTACTACAGTCTTGGAAATTATTGGTATTTTTATTAGGGGATGTGATTTTTCCAAGCTTTTTGATACAGTCCACCATAGAACATTTTCGGCAATTCTTAGGTACGTTTATATGTTGCGTAATGCCTATGTTTTTTTGAACATTATTTAATGAAGCGTAGACGAAGAGTTTCTTGTTATGGCGCTTTGGTATGAAGAGGATGCCAAAATTCTGGCGTTCCTCAAGGTGCTATCTTAAGTCCAATTCTCCATTTGATGTACATAAGTAACTTTTTTCATATACTGCATCACAGAGATGTGAATGATGACACTCATTGTTGCTTTGACACTTGAGCAACATTTGAGATACCTAAATACAACTCAATAATATTAAGCATATATAGATCAACCCATAGTTGATCTATACTGGACTTAACAAATTTTTAAATAAAGGAACTGCAGAAAAAAATATAAATATCAACGGCGATAATAAAAAGAACAAAAAAGTATTGAAAAGAAAAATAAAATCATATACATAATTAACTTTTACTTATGAATATAAATATTTGGGACAGCCGACGTCTTCGAAGTCGTCCGAGATTTTTTATTCCACAAACTTTAAACAGGGTAAACTTGGTTTTACGCTCCAAATACTGAGAGATACTATGTCTACTTCGAATACGTCGGTTGTCCAAATTATATTCGTAATACACGAAATAATGTCGGTTTATTTCTAAAACTTCTTCCAAAGTAAAAATAGAAAGTATAGAACTTGCAGAACTCACTAAGTATAGTACAACTTGTTTGACTCGAAGCATGCAGCCAAAACTACAATCATTGAAGTTCATGAAATAAATAATCTCGGAAGACGTCGGCCGCCTTGAATTTTGTTTCTGATATTTGAAGCGGTCGGTGTCTTTGACGTTGCTAGAGATTATTATTCGTGTCAATTAGGACTGTAAACGTGAAATCAAAAATACCATCTTTAAAGTCCATAGAATAAGATTAGGGAGTCGAAGCGTGATACCAAAACTGTCTTCTTTGAATTTCATGATACTTACTGATAAGCATAAGATTCCGAATCTGCTAGACTTCTTTATTACAAAGAAAGTTGCAACAAATTTTATAGAAGTTGAAGAAAATTTTGACTTGGATTCCGACCACTCAGCTGTTGTCTTAACACTAAGTGAAAGAATCATTAAAAACGAAGCTTAACCAACTATGGTAATAAATGTACGGATTGGGAAAGTTTTATAATTGCACTGCAAACGGAAATAAATTTAAAGGTCAGTCTAAAAACTGCTGATGAATTGGACATACAAACAGAGTATCTCACCAAATTACTATAAACAGTTTCTTATCATAACACCAGAGAAATAAAGAATA
This sequence comes from Onthophagus sagittarius, assembly GCA_036711965.1. Lineage (NCBI taxonomy): Eukaryota > Metazoa > Arthropoda > Insecta > Coleoptera > Scarabaeidae > Onthophagus > Onthophagus sagittarius. Next base: position 10,169,863 of record JASERS010000007.1, on the reverse strand, counting down.
TTACGAAAGGAAACAATTATCCAAAAGAAATATGCGTCCTAGTCAGAGAAAAAAGAGCAGCAAGAAGACATTGGCAACAAAGTCGAGACTATGAATTCTAAAAGAAGACTTTATGAATTCGTTTTTATCTAAACTAACAAGTGGGGAAGAGAATGATTATTCGTTATGGAAATCCACTAAACGCATTAAAAGGCCAATTACGTCAGTCCCTCCCATAACGAAAGAGTTAGGTAAATGGGTAAGAGATAATAAACAGAAAGCTGACATCTTTGCAGAACATTTACCAGACGTCTTTACATCGAATATAATCCAACATAGTAAGCTGCAAGTTATAGATAATTTAAAGGCAACAAAAATTGCTCCAGTTACTCCGAAAGAAGTAGCTGTAGAGATAAAATCTAACCTACATCATAAAAAAGCACCGGGATTCGACCTAATTACTGGGCAAATACTTAAACAGCTTCCAAAAAGGTATAGTCATGTTAACCTAAATATTCAATGCAGCTATTAGATTAAATTACATACCTGCAAGTTGGAAAGTTGCAGAAATTATGATGATACCTAAGCCGGGTAAACCACTGCATGACGTCAAATCATATAGACCTATATCGCTTCTGATAATAGTTTCTAAACTATTTGAAAAGCTGCTGTTAAAACGGATTAAACCAATTATACATGCAAATAAGCTAATCCATAATCACCAGTTTGGCTTTAGACAGAAGCATTTAACAATTGATCAAGTACATCGGATTATAGACGTCATAGAGAAGGCACTCGAAGAAAAACAAGTTTGTTCTGCACTATTCCTAGACATCGTGCAAGTATTTGATAAAGTTTGGCACGAAGACCTGATTTATAAGTTGAACAAATTCTTGGCAAAGCAATATGTAGAAATCTTATCATCGTATATAACCAACAATCTATTTAGAGTTAAACAAGAGGATGCATACTCAGACCTAAAGGAAGTCCAAGCAGGAGTACCTCAGGGCAGTGTTCTTGACCTACAGGAGATCACATTAGCTACGTTCGTGGATGACACAGCACTGCTTGCAGTGGGACCAAACGTGACAACTTCTAGTCAAGCACTGCAAACGGCTAGCGATAATATATACGAATGGACCAAAACGTGGATCATAAAGGTGAATGAATCAAAATCGACACACATCAATTTTACAAACAAAAATCTACATAACCCTCCATCGCTGAACATTAACAGAACTATAGTTTCCTACGAAAGCAGTGTTAAATACTTAGGCATGACACTTGACGCCAAGTTAAAATGGAAGGTTCATGTTAAAAAGAAGAAGCAAGAAATGAATATAAGGTTTCGATCATATAAATGATTATTAGGACGACACTCGAACTTGTCATTATATAACAAGACTGTAGTGTACAATCAGGTCTTAAAACGCTCGTGGTTATATGGTATACAAATCTGGGGATGTGCGAAGGATTCTCATATCAAAATAATACAAACAGTCCAAAATAAAGTACTACGTGCCCCAATGTACGTAAGGAACGACGATATACACAGAGATTTGAACATCGCAACGGTGAAGGACGAAATTCAGCGGTACGCTAAAAAGCATGAAGATCGACTACATCAACATGTGAATGTGGAAGTGCTTCAATTGCTAGGTAATCACCACCTATATCGAAGATTAAGAAGAATTAAACCATATGAGCTAGTGTAGAGTAAAGTGAAATAGCAAAGTATTTTGCGATTAACATTGTGTATAATATAAGAAACCACTAAGTCATTGGACTGGACTGGTGTAAATATTTGTTGTCTGTTTTGTAATTGTTGTTTGTTTTGTTATCTAGTAAATAGAGATATATTCATGGTTGGTCTAGTTAGACTAGTTTTAATTTAAAATAAAAAAAAAATGATTTTTGGGAGTCCGAGTGAATATAATATCATATATATATATATATATATATATATATAAAACAGATATAAACATCTAAGGGCAGTACAAGAGAAGTACGGAAATCGAATGGCTTGGTCACGTGATGGTAAAATTTACGTTAAATCACCAACGAATTTGGCAGCTCGATGGATAAAATCTTTATCGGATATGGAAAAGGAAAATTTGGATGTTACAAACAAAATTTGGATTGAAGAGATTTTATCTTCACAAAGATAAGTCTAATCATGTGGTAACAGAAATATGAAATCGATAGGAACCCAAGTTTCAATTGAAAGTAAATTGAAAAGTAATTTTCAAACATACCAGGGAAAGTAAGTAGTTTTTAACTAAGCTTTGTATTATAGTTTGTATTATTAGCTATTATATCTTTATGATATTGTTCTTTTTTTTATTATTATTATTATTTTTGATTATATTGTTATGACTTTTTTGCGTCTTGCTTGTTCGATCGTTATTGTCTGAAAACAAAATAGATGTGTTGGTTGTTGTTGAGACTTGGCTGGACCCTGAGTTGGTTTATGACAATCTTTTCGCTGATTATATTATGATTAGGTGTGATAGAGTTGGGAGAGGTGGCGGAGTTGCGGTGTTGTTTCGCAATACCTTTCACCACTAGGTGATTAGGGTGGGGGGATGTATTGAGCATGTGTGGTTGAGGTTCAATATTTCTAGGTTCACTTTATTTGTTGGTGGGGTTTATAGGCCACCTCAATTAAACTGTAAACAATTTTTAGAGGCCGTCGAAGATCTTTATACAACATGCTTATCGGAGTCGGAGAATGTATTCTGCTTGGGAGATTTTAATATTACGTTACGATGCAATAGCCCTTCGTTTGTATTGTTGCACGAGTTTCTTGAGAATCGTGGTGCAACTCAGATAATTGGGGATCCTACACGCGTTGCGCGCGGTTCGTCCACTCTTCTTGATCTCATAATTACAAGTAATACGGATATTCTTAGATCTAGTGCAGTATTGCCTTGGGATGTTTCTGATCATGGCATCGTTCAGTGTGACATTGAGCTTCTTATGACACGGACACAGCGTAAAGAAATTATTACCCGATGTTTAAATTCCATTGATCGGCAGCTCTTTGACTTTGATATGCAGCATTTACCACTTCATTTTATCTTCAGAATAGCTGATATAAATGATAAATTGGTTTATTTTTATAACATAATTCAGCAGCTATTTGAAAAACATGCTCCTTTAGTCGTAAGAAGGGTAACGAAACCATTTAAACCTTGGATTACTAGTAACACCAAATATCTAATGAGGCTAAGAGAAAATGCTAAGCTGAAATACAAGAGAACGAAAGTAAATTCGGACTGGCAGTATTACAAGGAGCTTCGCAATTTTACTACAGGAGTAATCCGTAATGAGAAAAAAGCCTATTTCCAACACATTGCTTCTACAGCTAATTCTCGAATACTATGGAGACAACTCGAGAGGGAAGGTATCCACTCTGGGCCACAGTTAATTATACTTGAAAATCTAAAGGATCCCAACACATTAAACGATTATTTTATTAACTCGATCCCTGTTGTTTGCTCTGATCCGCCTTTCTCATATGATGCTTTACGACACAGATCATTCACCAACAATAATTTCAACTTAAAATTAATTAGTGACATTGATGTGCTAAATGCAGTACACCGTATATCATCCAAGGCAACTGGTTGTGATGGCGTTGATATGTTCATGATGGGGTTGTGTTTGTCTCATATATTACCGTACATTGTTCATTTAATTAATGTTTGTATTGAACATTCTGTTTTCCCTAAGATCTGGAAGATGTCTTTAGTCAAGAGTCTCCCTAAGATATCAAATCCTGTAGAGGCGAAGGACCTTAGACCAATTCACTTACTGCAAATTATGTCTAAAATTTTTGAGAAAATTATCTTTAAGCAATTATATGATTACGTCCAAGGAAATGACATATTGCCAGAATGTCAGTCGGGATTTCGCTAGGGACATAGCACCACGACAGCTTTGTTAAAAGTGACCGGTGATCTTCTAACTGCCCGGAATTTAAGACTAAATTCAGTTGTAGTATTGTTGGATTTTAGTAGAGCGTTCGAGACTGTTGATCATGATGTGTTGTGTTCGGCTATGCGGTACATGGGGATTGGGGGTGAGCTGCGACAGCTGTTTCGAAGTTATCTTACTGATAGATCACAAGTTGTGAAGATTGATGGTTGCATGTCGGAACCTAAACCAATTAATAGAGGGGTCCCACAGGGTAGTATCTTGGGCCCACTACTATTTTCGTTATACACTTCCCAACTTCCATGTCAGTTGAGGCATGCAGAGTATCATATGTATGCAGATGATTTACAACTGTATATATCGTTTGAACCGTGGAACTATGAAGACGCTTTCCGTAGGTTGCAGGAGGATTTAAATAGTGTTAATAATTTTGCATTAAGGCATGCACTTACTCTTAATGCTGGCAAATCGGCGGTGATGCTGTTTGGAAGTGGATGTGAGGCGTTGGCTGAACATGTACGGCTGGAGATCGGAGGAGTTCCGATACCACTGGTTGTTGATGCTAAGAATTTGGGTTTAGTTATGGACAATAAATTTAGATATAAGAAGCAAATTTCGAAATACGTTTCTAGTTCATACTTGCAATTGCGAAAACTATTTCCCTTCAGGAATGTGTTACCTTTGCGCTTGAAGAGGCTGTTATGCGAGTCACTTGTTCTATCGCAATTTACTTATCTAACACCTGTCTATAACGCATGTCTGGACAGCGTTGATGTGGTTAGGGTTCAGAAAGTACAAAATTCTTGTTTACGCTACATATATGGGATTCGTAAGTTTGATCATGTGTCTTATAAATTAGAACATGTACAATGGTTAAATATGCGCAATAGGCGAAAACTACAATGCTTGTCCCTGTATTACAAGATACTCGCTTTTAAGTCACCTCGATATCTCTATAAACTGATTAAATTTGGGACAGATGTGCATGCGATTAACACTCGATTCCGAGGCCGCCTCTCTCCACCTGCACACAGACTGGCAGTTTTTCAACGGTCATTTTTATATCAAATTTATGCAATGTTCAATGGAATTAGTGATGATATAAAGCACCTTTCACATACGCAATTTAAAAGAAAGGTTTTCCAGTCATTGTTTCAACAACAGTGTGATCTCGGGGGTAGATGCTAAGTTGTTGCCGTATGCGAGCGTTGACGTGAGGAACATCAAATTATATTTATTTTTATTGTCAGGCTAATTTAATTTTTATTTGTTTTATTATATTAGTTTATTTAAAATGGGGTTAGATTGAGCAGCTATTGATAGCTGGATCTCGCCTCACTGAAAATATTTACTTTGTTTAATTTTTTTTGTTATATTGCGTTATATTCATCATATCAATAAAGTCGTTTATTATTATTATTATTATTATATTTGGACTAAATTGCATTTATTTCTGCGATGTTCGTTATCTATGCATACAACATGCAAACTTTAGCATGTCTTGCTTAAACGAAATTTTAGCTTTAAACCGTGCGTCATTATCTCGAGCTGTAGGTTCATTAAAATAGCTTGTGCAGTATTGTTGAGATGTTTACAAAGCATTGTACAACGTTATACAAACATACCAATGTCTTATAAAAAAAGGTCATTTAATAAAATGATAGAGTATAAAAATGAATTCACTTTGTGTATACAAATTGAGTTAGTTTAGAGTTGTTTATGCAATTAAAAGTGTAACAGAGTAGGTGCGTTATTGGATTTGCCAGGATTGGTTTGAAAAACAGTATAAAAAGGAATTAGATTGGGTTTAGAATAAGAGAAGTTGAATCGCGATCAATATTGCGCTTTTCTACGAATATATTCTTTTTATAAAAGTATCTCGTATGGAATTTCCAAACGAGAAAAAATGATTAAATCAAGCGTTGGTGATGTGGTGGGGCGTTATCATTCGTAACTAACAAAGAATTCTTTGTGAATAGTATAGAGGGGTTGACAGGGCATCGGGCTAGGAGTAAATACGTAAAATTATATCGTACGGGGTGGGTCCTGGAGTAGAGGGCGCTGGGGAAATACAACGAGGCAGGCGTGGAAGTTATTGATCCAAAGTATTCGGCATTTACTGGTTCACCAATAAGGTGGGGTTCCATCATGCTGTCTGCATTCGCCATTCGGACTGCAAAGACCCAGTTGCTCTCACCGTAGAGAGAAGGAAGGCGCGTGTGTATGGCTTCCAAGTCAGCTAATATTTTTATCAAGTGCAATCGTTCCGTCAACAATTAGACCTCATGATCGGTTCATTTTGGAATTTGTGCAGAGCGTGCCCTTCAATGCCAGTAGATAAGGTAACCGATAATGAATGTGAAACACAAAATGCCCGGATACTGAGTATTACCACTCTTTCAGTTGCACTCTGAGTACAGGAGCACGTACAGATGGCATGAATACACTGGGCCCAGGCAGGAAGTAATCCGCCGGGCACCAACAACACAACCCGGCGTCGGAGCGAATTCCGGTACGACCCGAAAACGAAAAAAAAGAATGAATTGGAAATACAAAATCATTTTTAACTTTTAGATGAGAAACCTAACGAACCGCCGAACACAACGCGGATCGATGAAGAGACACAGAACGAATGTAAGTCAATAAAAAGAGTGATCAAAAATGGACGTATCATTAGTTATATAATGTCTCCAGTGCCAAAATTGGAACCGGCTCTGCCTAGACGAAAAAAACATCCTGATTTGGCCTACCGTCACCATGAGTTTCTCGTTAGCGATGGAACCAATGGAGACGCCATGGATGTTGGCACAACCGACAGGGCCAGGGTAAGAAAAAAAAATGCACGCTCTCCTCTTATTTCACCATTACAAACACACATTGAAAAACCACACGCAGAACAACCCGCCTCCTGTCGGGGATTAATTCGCTTCTCGCTTCACCTTAGACTTGGTTTTTTATTCTATCGTACTTACCTTGCCTTCGCGGGAGGAATCATTGATTTTTATATCCTGCAGTAAACCACGGCCCTAACGATTTTACGTCCCTCTCAACCAAATAATGTCATTGCCCCCTTATACTTATGCCCATCTCAACTTGTACTGGTCACCGCTTTTGGACTACCAGTGCAACATAGAAATGCTATATCGATCTTAAACTGCAACTTGGTTACAGCTTGCTTTAATTTCCTTTATATATAAACGTATATATGGGACGTTCTTTGAAAAACAATCCTTTAGTCAAAGAACAAATCGTACGAGAACTTCCCATTTTTAATTAATTTTCGTTTTAAACGAGTTATTCGCGAATTTCGAAATTAACTGAGCCCAAAACAAAAAAAAAACAACTATGCCGAACGAATATCAATCTGTCGGTTTATCGATCGCGGCTCGGTTACGTCTTGAGAGTCACCACAACCAGTAAAATGGAAGGAAACTCCAGTGAATACGTTGAAAAAGACGCTTTGTATTTCCCGGAAGTAATCTCGCGAAATAAAAGCGGAACAAATTTGGGAGCGTGACGAATCAAAAAGAATTCATCAAGATTTTAGATTATTCTAAATTTCGTTTTGCTTGAGTCAAGTTTTCAAAGTGGACGGGATTTGAGAAATTACATTCTAACAAAGTTGGAGATGTGCAACTCGCAAACTAAGTGTAGAGACGGAATATTAAAGAAGCGTTTCCTGTTGCTAAAGTTCTATTTCGCTTATTAGACAGATGGGTTCGTCTCAATTTGAATAGGCAGTATCATTTGAATTAAACGCCTCCTCTTCTAACACCATCCATCGTCAATCATCGGATATTGATTTTCCTTCCCGGGGAACTAATTAGCAATTTCAATCGGCAATTACCGCCGGAATTTGAATAATGGGTGATGTTCGTCTCAAGTTTGCACTTCTCCGATTTCACGAACTTAAATAATTCAAAACTAAATTAATAAATGAATGTGTTAATGAAATCACATAACGTGGTTTTTATTTACACGTTCAATTATACACACGGTGATGAAAGTGAATTTAAACACAAATATAAATGAGTAACGTCTTGATGTTGTAATTTTTGTATTGTTTAAAAAATAAAAATGTTCCTCTTGTTTTTGTAATTATAACCTTAATGATTGTTCTACGAAAATTGGATGCCTCGGGATTAAATATTAATTAATGCTCGGGTATACGCAGGAACCTCCGCTCATCATCTGGAGGTATCATTTATCATTTATAATTAATTCCGTGAGATTAACCGAAAAACAAAAAGAATTCAGTTTGCCCAACCTTTTCTTAATGATTGGGATCGTACAACTATTAATTTAAGTGTGTGTGCGATATGTACTTTTGATAAACAACGCAGGTGTTCACTCGAATTAATCTTATCTTATAAATACGGTTTTTGTAATCCATTTTGATTAAACTAAAATTAGAATTAATACTAGTACTATTACTAAGATTAATATTAGATCTGATACTAGAAACTTTCAACAAAACCCGAAAGCTTCTAATTATTATATATATTTTGAAACTTTGCTAAAATGTTTTATTGTCAACTAACAAAGGAGTTGAAAAAAATAAAACAAAAATTAATATTTTTCAATAAAAAGTAGTGGGGGATTTGTGGGGATGCACACGCGCAGTTATGCATGCATTAACTCCCCTATCCAAGCTCTCTATTAAATGATCGATGTCCTACTGGGATATCTCGTTCCATGCAAACTTTAGATGGTGTTAAATTTCAAGAGGTTTTAGTGTTCATAATACTTTTGGCGGCCGACATTTTCAACAAAACTCGAGAACTTCTAGTTTTAGGTCATGAAATATTCTACCCTTTAAGAATTAGACTATTATTTTGAAACTTTGCTAAAATAATGCTTTGTTGTCAACTAACAAACGACTTGAAAAAAAACCAAACAAAAATTAATATTTTTCATGAAAAAGTAGTGTGGGGATTTGTGGGGATGCACACGCGCAGTTATGCATGCATTAACTCCCCTATCCAAGCTCTCTATTAAATGATCGATGTCCTACTGGGATATCTCGTTCCATGCAAACGAAAGCTTGCAACTCGAAAGCTTCTAGTTTTAGGTCATGAAATATTCCACCCATTAAGAATTAGACTACAATTTTGAAACTTTGCTAAAATTATGCTTTATTGTCAACTAACAAAGGAGTTGAAAAAAAAGAAAACAAAAATTAATATCTTTCAAAAAAAGAAAGTTAGTAGTGAGGGAGTTGGGTTTGTGGGGATGCACACGCGCAGATATACATGCTTTAACTCCCCTATCCAAGCTCTCTATTAAATGATCGATGTCCTACTGGGATATCCCGTTCCATGCAAACTTTAGATAGTGTCGAATTTCAACAGGTTTTGGTGTTCATAATAATTTTGGCGGTCGACATTTTCAACAAAACTCGAAAGCTTCTAGTTTTAGGTCATGAAATATTCCACCCATTAAGGATTATACTACAATTTTGAAATTTTGCTAAAATAATGCTTTATTGTCAACTAACAAACAAGCTGAAAAAAAAAAACAAAACAAAAATTGATATTTTTCAAGAAAAGGTAGTGGGGGGATTTGTGGGGATGCACACGTGTAGTTATGCATGCATTAACTCCTCTATCCAAGCTCTCTATTAAATGATCGATGTCCTACTGGGGTATCTTGTTCCATGCAAACTTTAGATGGTGTTAAATTTCAACAGGTTTTGATGTTCATAATAAATTTGATGTTCATAATAACTTCGCAGTCCTCCCTTGTGTCTAATTAACTATTTTAAATACAACTGTGTAGTCTACAACTGAGTTGTTGAGTTTGGTTGGTTTGGGTTGCGTTTCAACAAAAGTCGTCCTCGATGCCTCTTCAATTTTCGGAAACCTACTTTTCTAAACCGAATATATATAATTATAACTCAAATGGTACAAGAATAGCATAGGTAGCAGAACTGCCACTAATATTACTTGCACCATATAAAAGAAAAAAAGAGCAAAATATTAAACTGAGTAACAGAAATATAAATGTTTACAATTCGAATAATTTTGCAAATAATAATAATAATTCTAACAAAAAACAACTCCAAATTAAAAATAAAGATTCACACACTCTCGAAACACAAATTCTCTGAACTGAACCGCCGTGTTTGCACATTCAACCATAGCAGACATAGAATTCCATAGCCGAGCTACCGATGAGATGGTATTGTCATCGTAAATTTATATCTTAAGTTCAAGTTATGAACGTCTGTTCTAAACGTTATTTTATTTGCAAGATAAGGAGTAACATAGTTTGTGTAAATTAAACACAAATATTGTTTAAGATACCTCTGCCTCATATTAAACCATTCGCTAGACTGCAACACAGATTCAAAATCTGTTCTGAAAGAATTCTGAACAACCTGTACCCTTCGCCTATATTCATACAATAAACACGAATTATAGACTATACTACAATAATTGAAATTTGATAAGACCAGAGTGTCACATAGTAAACGCCCGAGTCTAACAGACAAAATTTGTCGGAATGAGTGCAGACGTTTTAAAGTACCATAAGCACGACCACATAGAACACCCACATGATAACCAAAGTTCAATTGATCTATAGTAACCCCAACACTCTTAACCATACTCCACAACTGTATTGGCTTATCCATAACAGAAACATTGACTCGAGCTTTATCCACAAAGCAACCTGTCTTTGTAAATACAATACCTTGTGACTTATCAGGATAAATTTTCAGACCATGATTTGCAACTTCGGTGCACAGAACATCCAATACATCAGTAATTATACGGCATGCCGATTGGAGATCATCTGATTTAAAATTATAATATAATTGCATATCGTCCGCATAGAGATGTTAAGAGCAATGCAATATTAGAGAATAAATTGCAAGTGTAAATAGTAAAGAGAACTGGTCCCAGAATAGACCCTTGGGGAACACCTGATAAACAGAGTGTAGGACTGGACAACACTGAATTTAATTTAACGGACTGCACTCTATTAGAAAGATAGTTATCAAACAGTTTAATCGCATGTGCATACAATCCGATAAGCTTCAATATATTTAGTAACAGGTTGTGATTAATTATATCAAAGACTTTGCTGAAGTCGAGCAATACCAATAAAGTTGATTTGTCCTGATCCAAAGCCCGAAACACATCATCAGTCAAATCAAGAAGCGTGCCTCCAAAAAAGACTGAATCTGCTCAGCCATAGTGTCTCCAATAACTTTGATAAAACCGGCAATAAGGTTATAGGCCTCAGATCATTATATATCTTAACCGGAACCAATTTAGGAATGGGTGTAACATAACCATGCTTCCAGGAGTCTGGGAATACTGATTGGGTCAAACAGAAATTGCAGATATGCACAACTACATCAGGAATAGGGGGGACAATAGGGGGGCTGATCCCGTCTGAACCTACACTAGTGAACTTCATATTCACAAGTATTTTCAGAATACAATCTGAAGAAACCTCACGAAATGTCATTGTTGGGGTGTCCGAGTGCCTTCTATTATTGTAATAATAAAATTGGAGATTAATATCACGCTCAACCAGAGTGCTTTTTACGGAATTGCTAAAAAAGGTGTTAATATTATTAGGATCAGCTAAATGAGATGGAATAGCAGTACTGGATGGCTTTTAAATATTAAATTTTTTGAAATTTCTCCACATATTTTTAGAGTCATTGTGATATAATTATGCAAGATTTTATTAAAATTTTACTGTGTTCTGGATTTTTTATACTTATTAAAATCATTGTTCCTTAACTTGATCATCTGTCTAATATTCCACGTGATCCAAGGTAGTGGACTTTTCTTTAAGGTTTTTGCTACAACCGGAGCATGGACATCGAACAAAGACAACAAAATATCATTAAAACACCAACTTTATCGTCGATGTTTTCAAAATCAAAAACAGCTTCCCAATTAGATCAAGATCTCTATTAAAGGCATTCAAATTCCACGTCTGCAGTGTTACTGTTACTAACTGTCGAATCATTGGATATAATAACTATATCAATGAGTGACTGGGAGTTTTCAGTTATTCTTGTAGGTTGTTCAATCACCCGCCTCAAATTAAACGCTTCCAAAGTGGCTAGAAGAGAATTTGTCAAAGGGTCGTCAACCATAAGATTAATATTAAAGTCGCCGAGGACTAAGACTTCATCTACAGTATAACAAATCTGAGCCAAAGATTCTTCAAATAATTCTAGAAATAACTTTGGGTCATAGGATGGAGGCCTGTAGATGACGTCAATAGCGAAACCGTTACCATTAACTGCAACTGTAACCCACAATTGCTCCAATATCTATCACTTGACACCTGTAACAATTCCGAACATAAAGACCAACCCCACCACCTCTAGATAATCTATCCGCTCTAAAGAATTGCAAATTTTCAACTTAAACACTGAAGAATCATCAATGTCGGCGCCTAGCCATGTTTCAGATACTGCAAATATTTAAATATTCCCCTCAAAACACTAACTTCGACGGGCGGCAGACTTCGAAGACGTCGGCCGCCCCAAATATCTAGAATTTGGGATGCTTGCTATTCAACTTCCAGCAACTTTTTTATTGACTTAAATATAACCTTATATTAAAGTCAAACTTCACGAAATTTAGGATTATTATTTCAGTATTCAGTAAGATTCTATATTTCAACATTTATATTTAATATTTCGACGTTTCGAACTCACATAGCTCATTATCAAGAAAAACATTTATCACTAAGCGAAAATCTACATTATAAATGAAACATATTGTATGTTAAAATGTTTAATATACATTAATATTTTATGCTGAGAATTGGTGTTAATTATAATTATAAATAAATAAGCCTGACCTCAGTGAAACTAGAAGAAATACATTTTTCTTGATATTCCCTTAAGAATCTCGGCCCCAAATGTCATTCTTTATCAAATACTATTCCTCACTTGTTGATCCTTGGGACTGTCGACGTCTTCGAAGTCGGCCGAAATTACTTTTTATATCAAGAATAATATTTACGACGTCTTTGAAGTCCGCCGAGATTACTTCTTGTATCAAGAATAATATTGGGACGGCCGACATCTTCGAAGTCGACCGAAATTACTTCTTATATCAAGAATAATATTGGAGCGGCCGACGTCTTCAAAGTTGGCTAAGATTCCTTCTTATATCAAGAATAATATTTGTTACAACCGACGTCTTCGAAATCGGCTGAGCTTATTTCTGATACCATGAATATTACTTAGGATGAAATAATCTCAGCTGACTTCGAAGACGTCGGCAGCCCCAAATATTATCCTTGATGTAAAAAGAGATCTCGGCCGACTTTGAAGATATCTGCTGTCCCAAACGGTATTGTTGATCAAACGTTACTCTTTACTTGTATTGTTTCATCCCAAGTAATATTCATGATATCAAAAGTAATGTGCGCCCAAAGTATCTGTAATTTTGGATGTTTGCAATTCAACCTGTTCCAGTAACTTCATTTTCTTAAAAATAACTTTACATTAAAGCCATCACGGCCTGGTAATGTACAAGACCAAGACGCACTACAAGGATTTAAGAACAAAGTGCTTAGATATTGAGTTGTTGAGTGTATGGAGTTGTTAATGTCAACGGTGTCTGGCGTTATAATTCCAACTGTTATTTGTATAAGTTGTATTTTCTATGTAGCGCAGAAGAGATAGTTATATTTATCAAACTACAAGAGTCACATAGATTAGCCATGTTGCCAGAATGGGTATATATAAAATTTTCGTTGGTTACTACCCATCTAAGGCTGGATGGACAAGATTATTATATAATACAAAAAATGTTCAGATTGACAAAAAGTGTTCAGTCACATCTTTAATATAAATCGGTGACCAATTTTGTTTCTTGTTTTGGAAACACCTTTTCTTCATTCTGGATTGCTCGTTTCATATCATAACGTTTTCTGCCAAATTTACATCATCTTGTTCTTCTAAATATTCAAGTACTTCTTCACTTTCAATTTCGTCTGCTTCGTTATCGTTTATTCTCATTACTTTGATTATAATGACTACGTCATTTAGTCACTTCTATGTTTGCTTGATCAAAGTCCATTCTCACCTCCCGGAATGGATGTAACTAAGGGAATAAGTGCAGCTATCGGCATGACTTCATTATCTTCTTCGCAAATGTTTTGGTAATATCCAAAATTGTGTAAATCTTCCAGAATTATTTAAAATCGTAACCTTCTTAGATTTTTTGCATTAACAATTTTTTTCTGTAAGTTTTCTTTATAGTTGCAAGATTTCATGGTTTGTAGCACAGCAACATTTGCGAAAAATTGTTCGTTAGAAGATTGAAGTACACCTACAGTTAATAAAACTGTCAAGGTGTTTACGCACTTGAGGCACAAAAATCTTTTCAAACCATTCTTGAAAAATCCGATGGTTCATCCAACCTTTTGTTTCATTAAAATAATCAACTAGTAAATTTTCTGCTCTTGTACTTTGGTTTTTAGATTTTCCAATTACAAGAAGATTCAGATTGTAAGTACCAATATCGTTACTGCATGGCAAGATTGTGATTCTTTCCTTACTTCTTTTGTGACCTGCCCTTTTATGTTCACTCTCAAATGCTGAAGTATGAGTGAGAAGACAATTGTAAAAAAAAACCGGTTCATCAACGTTATAAATTTTTTCATTTAATAGATTTTTAGACCAAATCACATCAAAATTGCGACTTTGAAAACGTCGGCCACCCCATATATTATTCTTGATATAAATGTACGTTTTCGTAAGGACAAATCCGGCTGTCTTGTTGGCCCGACATGTTTGTTGGCTGACAAGTTGAAAAATTGACGGGTGTTTATACAGGGTGAGTCGGGAGGATCGCACCAAACTCTATGAGTGTATTACACACGTGAAAATAATGTAAAAAAATCATATGTTCTTATCCGATTCTCATTTGTTTTCAAGTTATAGCATAGTAACAAATAAACAAATTTCACACATTAACATTTTATTAATCATAGGGTACTTTTAATAAATATTCAAAAATACCGCCATTGACTTCTAAACATTTTCTACTTCGTCTACGAAGAGCGCTTGTTGCTCTCCGAATTGATTCATTTCTTTCTTCTTTGATATGGGCTGCAGTATTCCTAATTCGTTGAATTAATGCATCCCGTGTGTTCACTTTTACTTTGTACACTTCATTTTTGATCCAGCCCCATAAACAATAATCTAATGGTGTGAGGTCTGGAGATTTTGCAGGCCAATTAATAGAACTTTCACGACCAATCCAATGCCCTGGAAAACGTTCGTCCAAATGTTGCCTGACCTGACGAGCGAAATGGGCAGGAGCTCCATCGTGCTGATAGTACATCTGTATTCTAATATCCAAAGGAACATCCTCTAGCAGGCCATTTAATTCATTTTGTAAAAAATTGAAGTAGTTGTCTCCTGTGAGGCGATTTTCCAAAATGAAAGGGCCAATTAAATAAGACCATACCACACCACACGTTTACAGAAAACTTATGTTGAAAATTGCTTTCGACTGATGCGTGGGGATTTTTGTCGCACCATACATGACTGTTATGAGTATTATTAATACTATCACGGGTAAATGTAGCCTCATTCGTAAAAAGGATACGCGATACAACACGATGATTATTATTTATCCACCGAAAAAACTCCATACGGTTAGCAAAATCTTCTGATTGTAGGTGCTGTACTGTTTGTATGTGATACGGATATAAGCCTTGCTCGTGGTGTTTTTATAACTCTGTTTTGTGGAATTCCCAATTGAATAGCAATTCTTCGGGAACTGGTAGTTACATCTTCTTCTACTAGATCCACAATATTTTTTACTTCTTCTAAACCTTGTCGAGTTGTGCGTTGTTATGTGCAGAAAAAATGGCGGTATTTTTGAACATTTATAAAAAGAACGCCATGATTAATAAAATGTTAATGTGTGAAATTTGATTTTTTTACATTATTTTCACGTATGTAATACACTCATAGAGTTTGATGCGATCCTCCCGACTCACCCTGTATAGCTAGTTGTCGGCAACTGACATGTCGTGGAAATGGTCTGATCTACTCTGCAATTCGCATCAAGATTCTAGACGATTAAGTTGAATAAGCAGTATCTTTTGTGGTATTGGCAGGAAGTCTAGCAGTAGAATTATTAAAAACTCAAAACAATTCAAAGCGAAAACGTAAAAGATAAAATCTTAGATGCTTTTTAGCCAAAAGAGATGTCGAAGACACATATAACTCTTTAATAAACGATCTTGTAATCTAAAATAAATAAAAAACGAACATTTTACAAAATCGCGAAAATGTCCTGTCCCTGGGTTGGGTTGTAACCACTGCTATCATTCCCAAAACTACTACCAACCTAACTCAACCTTTGATTATAATATTATGACACTAAATGACACTAATCCAACTCATAGGAACAATATCAGAAATTATTCTTATCAAAAAGGATCTTAAGATGGGATTAACGTATTATTTTTTTAATTTCAAAAATATGATCATTTTTATAAATCACGATAATTTGAGCTTTACTACAACCTAAAAACAAAAACAGATTGAAGTGTATTATTTAAGTGTAATATTATTCCCAAAGGTTGTATTGGATTGGGATTGGATTGAGAATAATCGATATATAATCTATAATCAAAAATATATTTAATTATATAATCTCTAAAATTATTTTATTTTATGAACAAACTAATATTAGAAAAAAATGTGAAGAGACAAAAAAGTGGCGTATTGAAATCCTCTATTTAAATCAAGTTTTAAAGTAGAAAAATGGAGACACATTAAAAAGTTCTGATGCAAAGAATTGGAGAGATGGATTTTTCACCCCGTCGTAGATAACATTTGAGGGTTACTAACATTGCCAAAATGTGACATTTTGTTAGTAATGGTTATCTGCCAAATTTCATTTATCTTAATTCTTCCAAAGTGGATCTATTGAATAAAAACAATTTTTTCCCAGAAATTCGGAGGAAGAACTTGAACTTGAAAGAGAGCGGGTTTTAAACAAATAGTATTATGAAAGAGGTGTCTTAATTTTCGCTGAAAAAAATATAGCCCTAAAATCACCTCTTCAAATCTACCGCATCAATTTAGAAACTCCCATATATACAGGGTGAGTCAATTGTGCGAGGACGGAAGATTGTGGCCTTACTGTTGAATATAAAAAAAATATTTTTATGTCATCATACATTACTTTTCACAATTCCAGAACCCTACTCAACTTCATTTTTTTTAAATGGAACCCTATACATCTTTTTACATATATATATAATTGATTACCTGTCTTAAATTAAACTAATCAGCATATGTGAAAAGATACATAGGGTTCCATTAAAAAAAATGAAGTTGAATACGGGCCTGAAACAGTGAACCACCCTGTATAGCAGAAAATAATTTTAATCGATGCAGTTGTGACAGTAATGTATGATGACATAAAAACATTTTTTAAATTTTCAACGGCAAAGCCACAATCTTCCGTCCCCGCACTATTGACTCACCCTGTATAATAATATACGGGGTGATTCAGAAAATCGCTGACTTTTAGAGCAATATCTGTAATAAAAAAGCCTTTTTTAAAAACTTTTTCTACGCCACTGCTAATTTTGTCAAACGAGTAGTATTTTAGAAAAAAGTGATCAACTATTAACTATTTATCTATATGGAGAATACTTCATGAACGACAATTGCATCATTTTCAACATGTCTTATTACCGCAAAATTACCCACCAAGACTACAGTGCTTGAAAACTGCAAATTACTCAAAAATTGTTGCTATACTCAGACATTAGTAAAAGAATTGAAGGATAATTGATTATACTTACCCAAAAAATAAGTGTTTATTGCAGATAATGTTTAATTTTAAAGAAACAATGACTCCTTATAACTCGTAAAAATGTTATTTGCGAACCCATGCATATTAAGACTATTCATCTTAATTTTTCCTGTATTATCTGCCTTAGAAATCTATCAGCGGTTTGAATCACCTTGTATATGGTCCAAACGCGTTACCATGCGTGAATTGCACGATAATTTAATTAGTAAAATTTTTAAGTAAAGTTTGACATGATAAGTCGTATGACCATCAGTTAATTATCTCTTCAACAAATACCATCAACTTCAAGTAATGTGTGTGTAAAAAACTAGATTCTGATGATGAATTTATTAAACCTCTATCAAATTTTTAAATGAATGCAAGGTAATTTTGAGTTACTGATGCGGTAAAATGATCTGCCCTTTCACAAACGAGATTTATCTGACACCTACATGTAGTTCAATTGTCCTGACAAGAAAGTCATTTTGTTTACGTTACTGCAGATAAATCGGCTGAAGTGTCGGCCGATATATTATATCGCATATTATATACAAACAAAGCTTAAGAAGGAATCTCGGCCCAAATGTCATCCTTGATCAAATACTATTCTTGACTTGCAAATACTTCGAGCGGCCGACGTCTTCGAAGTCGACCATTATTACTTCTTATGTTAGGAATAATATTTGAGCGGCCGATATGTTCAAAATCGGCCGGGATTATTTCTTATATTAAGAATAGTATTTGGGGCAGCTGACGTCTTCGAACTCGGCTGTAATTCCACCTTATATTACGAATATTATATTACGTCTTCGAAGTCGGCCATTATTACTTCTTATGTCAGGAATAATATTTGAGTGGCCGATGTGTTCAAAATCGGCCGAGATTTTTTTTTGTATTAAGAATAGTATTTGAGGCAGCTGACGTCTACGAAGTCGGCTGTAATTCCACCTTATATTAAGAATAATATTTGGGGCGGCCGACGTCTTTGAAGTCAGCCGAGATTATGTCATCCTGAATAGAATTTATGATATTAGAAATAATAGTATTTGGAGCGGCCGACGTCTTCGAAGTCGACCATTATTACTTCTTATGTCAGAAATAATATTTGAGCGGCCGATATGTTCAAAATCGGCCGAGATTATTTCTTATATTAAGAATAATATTTGAGACAGCTGACGTCTTCGAAGTCGGCTGTAATTCCACCTTATATTAAGAATAATATTTGGGGCGCCCGACGTCTTCGAAGTCGGCCGAGATTATTTCATCTTGAATAGAATTTATGATATTAGAAATAATAGTATTTAGAGCGGTCTTCGAAGTCGGCCGAGATTAATTTTTGTATCAAGAATAATATTTGTGGCGACCGATATTTTCTAAGTCGGCCGAAATTATTTCATCTTAAGTATTATTCATGATATGAGAAAAATCTCGCCAGACGTTGAAGACACCGTCCCAAATGTCATTCTTGATTAAATATTATTCTTCACTTGTAGATACTTGAGACTTCGAAGACGTCGGCCAAGATTAATTCTTGTATCAAGAATAATATTTGGGTCGGCCGACGTTTTCGAAGTCGGTCGCGATTTCTTCTTATATCAAGGATAATCGACAATAAAGCATTAATTTACCAAAGTTTCAAAATTGTAGTTTGAAATTCAGTGTATTGGATTGGGTTGGTCCTAATATAGTTCTAATTTTAGTTTAATCTTATCTTAAAAAAATCAATTGAATTTTTTATCGAGTCGCGTAATTCGAAATTTAACAAGCGAAATCGAAATAGAAACTTAAATTATGTATATTTAAACATGGTATACATCGTATTAAATTCTCGCAATTATTAGGTACTCGAATCGAGCATTTGCATACGCGATGATGGGCCATTACGACGTCGTACAGCGAAGTAAATCTGCTTGAAGTAGTCCTTCACTAAAGAAAAAAACGGGTGCACTGCACAGTTGGCGTTAAAAAAAGAAAAGAACACCCGTACAACGCCATTCGTAGATAATTAGACCCACTTTAGGTCACCGTCGAGTGCTAGTAGGCCGCGGCGATTCCTTGCTTGCATGATTTTCTTTAAACCCTTGTTATTTGATGATTTAACAAAAGAAATGTGAACTTGTTGTGGGTATTTGTTACATTTATACTTTTTAATTATATTTTTTATTAAAAAGATATTGAAAAGATTCCTTGACCGAATTCTAATCAAGTAGGTTGGCACGGTGCCAAGACCCGGAAGGATGAGTGGTTTCCGTAAAAATTGGGATTCTTGGTTAAAATTGAACTCTAAATCGGCCAAAAAGATTGGAAAGTTCTAATAAATTAATAGGCGAATTCAATGAATGAATGAGTTCTTCTAAGTTTTAATAGATGATTTTTTTGAAATAGACGACTTGTACAGTCCGGGTTCTAGTGCATGAGTAAAGATACCCTAATGCATGAAAATGGAGACCATTAAAATGAATACGTTTCCAAGCGAGGATGTTCTCGATCTCGTGCATGGCCGTGCCTTGTTGGGAAAAGGTGCGCGGAACGTAATTGGCATGCGAAATGGACGGTATAGGAAGGAGAGATAGAGATGTATTCATTTTAATTGCAGTCGACGGAGAGGGAAAGCTCGCAATGGAAGCCGTCCAGGCGCAGCAAATCGGAAGGTCCAGCCCGGTCCACGACGTTGACGCGGTCGGAAAGGCGGCGGGATTCGGACCCGGACTTGGAAAACACGGTAATGTCGAAAATAGGTCGAAACCATCGGGTAAGCTAAGATTCGGTCCAGAAAGGTTGAGATGAGTAGTTCGTTCGAAAGATTCCTCCCCCTCAAGGTTTAGCTTCGTCCCTTATCGTTTCCGTACACAATTTCGAAACGCAAGCACGGCCGTACATGAGTGACTCATCCACGCAGGGTCGCGATCAGGGTCTACTCCAGAAAGCAATATCCAAGATAAGCACTGAGTACAGACTACAATTCGCTTGGCCGCAGGGCCACATGTCGAGACGGGACCAGGAGACCACTCCGCGGAAGTCGCAGTCCATGAACGCTATCAAGCCTCCAGCCAACGCTGTCATCCACAAACGACGTGGCGATTTAGAAAATAAAGATGGTAAGCTCCATCTTTATCATTTTCATCCATCATCTCACCCTCAACTCATTTATTATTCCAGCCAGCGAATTGGAACCATTAGTAAACGACAATACCATTCACGAACAACAAGAAAAAGCCAAAGACTTTAATACCGAATATAAGAAGAAATTTAGACCTTTTTCGCAATACGATTACGCCGAAGGCAAATTTAAATCAAAACAAGAAGTTCACGACTTAGACGACGAAACAAAGAGCGCTTTATTAAATGGTCCTACCAAGGAATCTTGGTATAAAGAAGTTGTTGAATTGAGAAAGAAAGCTGGGGAGTATAGAAATAGAGGACGAGGAACCGATATAACCGGCGATAAAATCACTGACGTTTATAATAAACAAGTAGAACTTTGGGATCAAGTTTCTAGAAGGTCTTCACTTTCTGCATTATCTTTAGCTTCAACTACACACAGGTAAATAATTTATCTTTCTATTTTTCCACATCCTGATTAACTCCTTTAATATATTAATTTCCATAAAAATTGGAAAACGTAGAATTTTGAAAACGATTGAAATTTGAAACAAAAGCTAAAATGTTTTTGTTTCAATAATCAGTTGTTCCACCACGATTTTTAATGCACCCATTTAGACTGTATGACATGCTATCAATCAAGTGATCTATTCGTAGTTGGAGATTGTATAAGTTATTTGGAGGGTGTGGTAAATTATGACCATCAAACAAATCTAACATGGAGATTTTGTATTTTACCAAAAGTATTTGGTATTTTGAAGGCAAAATCAAATTTTGTTAACTAATTCTTGCCTTTTGCAATAAAAATGTCTTCTGCCAGCAGTATTTAGTCTTTAATTAACTTTAATGTGTACAACAGTATGTGTTGTGCATACGTCAAGATTTTGCAATTAAGCACCCTGTTTTAATACCCTGTTTTGCACGCCATTTTGCTACATTAACGTCTCGACCTGAAGGTTCTGTGTAAGGCTTTGGTTATTATTCCTTAAATAAGAAATTTTAAGTGAAAAAGCAGCAAATTACATTTTGTATTTTTAATCCTTTGTCCTATTTGATATCTGATAATTTAGCTTCCATTTTTTTTTTCATTATCAGCGATAATTTTAACTTGGACGTTATTACCAAATTGACTTTACCGCCTTTTTGACTTCAAATCCTGCTGCGTGGTTTACGATTCTAAAATCTTAATTCATTTTGTCAAGGTTGCAAAACGATAAAACGAAATATCATTTAGTTCTGACTGATTTACCGAACGATGTAGTAACATTAATTTTAGATGTTATTCAAAATCCTCCAGCGAATAATTTGTATTTGGCAACCAACAAAATTTTGATTGACAGACATTCTTTGAGTGAAGAAAGACATCTCGATGACTTACTGTCAAATTTTCAAATGAGTGATCAAAAATCGTCAGAATTTTATAGATCCATGTTGAAAGTACTATTGAGGCTTTGGCAAAAGAGAAATCCGAAAGTGATATTAATCGCTTTGTTATCTTCTGGCAAAAATGATGTCTCTGACTTTTTGCCAAATGCGGACAAAATATGGGAACTCTACAATCTTCATTCAGTTCTACTTATTCATCCGCAATTAACAAAATTTCATCTTCAAAACAAAATCTTTCAGAAAATATTCAAATCTTGTCATTACGAATTTCGTCTCTAGAAGACAAAATGTTTTGGTAAATTTTAAACGTAATGACGACAATGTAAACACTTTACCCCAATGCTGTCGTAGTTGCCATCACTCCAGAAATAGGTGGCGATCCTTATCCCAACATTTGCGTGGTAGGTCGGATCCTTCTAATATATGTTAGTTTCACCATAAATTCACTAATAAGGCAGAGAAATGCTAAGAATCGTGGTGTAAATTTTTCATTTCTTCCAACAAAAAAACAAATTTTAATAATTTAATTTTATTTCAATAGAAAACCATTTTTTCCAAATTCAAAATTTCGCGCAAAATTTCATTTTCGACAACCAAAATAATCTATTTTTTTTAATTGACACTGGAGCCGATATTTCTGTATTACCTTTTAAATTTTATTCAAATCGAAGACAAGACTTCACATCTACACCAGATATCTCAACACCTGTTAAACATACAACCACTCACAATATCATAACAAATTTACACCTTCTTTTTTGCCGTACAAGGCGGCTAATGCAATTTGCAGACCGTCTTCTTCCTCTACGGCATCCGCTTTACACTTGGTTCAGAAAAAAGCCTTTGACCATTGTCAATCATGTGGCGATTACTGACACTTAAATAAAGTCACAATTCCTGACCACTATCCCTTGCCACACATCCAAGATTTTAACCTCCATTTACACGGATGTACAAAAAAAATTGACTTGGTGAGAGCGTATCATGAGATACCTATAAAAGAAATAGCATTGACAACACCTTTCGGTTCATTCGAATTTATTCGAATGCCTTTTGGTCTGAGGAATGCAGCACAAACTTTAAAAAGATTTATAAACGAACTGCTTTCTAGGCTGCATTTCCTTTTTATTTACCTGGGCATCATTCTTGTTGCCAGTAAAAGCAAGGAGGAGCATTATCAACATTTAGAACAATTATTCGAAAGATTAGGTTCTTACAATATATACTCTGTTCAACCTTTTTAATGTGCATTTGGTAAACCTTCTCTAGACTTCCTTAGTCTAGAGAAGTCTCTAAGGAGTAAGAAAGTCGCCGAAAGAATTCGACTTTCTCAATCCAGGATTACCGCTATTTCTGAATTTCCAACTGCATCAACATTATGGGGTCCTCTATATTTATCGAATACTGTTTATGCCAAAAAACAGAAATTAATATTAACATGGTCGACTGAACACGACATGTCTTTTACATCAAGGATGGCTAAATTAGCCACCCTTGTTCATCCATAGCCACAAGCTACGCTTTCTCTAACAACAGCTGTCTCAAATACTGCGTACTAAATATGGGAATAAAGAGTTGTTATGTATTTTAAAAGTCTTTTCGAAAATATTAATAAAAAGACATGTTGTGTCGATGATGTTTGTATTTGAATATTTTTTATAAATTTGTTTACATCAAAACATGAAAAAATGGTAATATAACAATTTAGGTCACGGAAATTTGATAAAAGTGAAAATTTCTATTGAATGTAGGCTGTGCATGCTATATAAGTCTTTTGGACTCATTTTAAACCTTTCAGAAGCAGTATCAAATCTTTTGGAAGTATTTCAATTCTTCAAAAGGCAATATCAAGTCTTCTGAAGCATTACAAGTCTTGTATATACATTTCAAATCTGTCTTCTAGAAGCAGTTCAAGCCATTTGAAAGCATTTCAAGTCTTTTAAAAGCAGTATGAAGTTTTCCAGCGGTAGTATCGGGTCTTCTTGAAGCAGATCAGGTCTTCTGGAGGCATTTCAAGACTTCTGGGAGCAGTATTAAGTGTTTCAGAAGCATTTCAAATCTTGTGGAAGTATTTCAAGTCTTCAAGAGGCAATATCAAGCCATCTGAAAGCATTTCAAGTCTCTTAAAAGCAGAATCAAGTTTTCCAGCGATAGTATCGAGTCTTCTGGAACCAGATCAGATCTTCTGGAGGCATTTTAAGTTCAGAAGCATATCAAGTCTTCTGGAAGTATTTCACACTTTCAAGAGGCAATATCAAGTCTTATGAAAGCATTTTTAATCTTCTAGAATCAATATCAAGTCTTCTGAACGATTGCAAGTCTCCTGGAAGCAATATCATGTCATCTAGAAGCAGTATCAAGTCTTCTGGAAGTATTTCAAGTTTTCAAGAGGCAATATCAAGCCATCTGAAAGCATTTCAAGTTTTTTAAAAGCAGTATCAAGTTTTCCAGTGGTAGTATCGAGACTTCTGGAAGCAGATCAGGTATTCTGGAGGCATTTCAAGTCTTCTAGGAGCAGTATTAAGTGTTTCAGAAGCATTTCAAGTCTTCTGGAAGTATTTCAAGCTTCCAAGAGGCAATATCACGCCATCTGAAAGCATTTCAAGTCTCGTAAAAGCAGTATCAAGTTTCCCAGCGGTAGTATCGAGTCTTCTGGAACCAGATCAGATCTTCTGGAGGCATTTTAAGTTCAGAAGCATTTCAAGTCTTCTGGAAGTATTTCAAACTTTCATGAGGCAATATCAAGTCTTATGGAAGCATTTTTAATCTTCTAGAAGCAATATCAAGTCTTTTCAACGATTGCAAGTCTTCTGGAAGCAATATCATGTCATCTAGAAGCAGTATCAAGTCTTCTGGAAGTATTTCAAGTTTTCAAGAGGCAATATCAAGCCATCTGAAAGCATTTCAAGTCTTTTAAAAGCAGTATCAAGTTTTCCAGTGGTAGTATCGAGACATCTGGAAGCAGATCAGGTCTTCTGGAGGCATTTCAAGTCTTCTAGGAGCGGTAATAAGTGTTTCAGAAGCATTTCAAGTCTTCTGGAAGTATTTCAAGCTTCCAAGAGGCAATATCAAGCCATCTGAAAGCATTTCAAGTCTCGTAAAAGCAGTATCAAGTTTCCCAGCGGTAGTATCGAGTCTTCTGGAACCAGATCAGATCTTCTGGAGGTATTTTAAGTTCAGAAGCATTTCAAGTCTTCTGGAAGTATTTCAAACTTTCAAGAGGCAATATCAAGTCTTATGGAAGCATTTTTAATCTTCTAGAAGCAATATCAAGTCTTCTCAACGATTGCATGTCTTCTGGAAGCAATATCATGTCATCTAGAAGCAGTATCAAGTCTTCCGGAAGTATTTCAAGTTTTCAAGAGGCAATATCAAGCCATCTGAAAGCATTTCAAGTCTTTTAAAAGCAGTATCAAGTTTTCCAGTAGTAGTATCGAGACTTCTGGAAGCAGATCAGGTCTTCTGGAGGCATTTCAAGTCTTCTAGGAGCAGTATTAAGTGTTTCAGAGCATTTCAAGTCTTCTGGAAGTATTTCAAGCTTTCAAAAGGCAATATCAAGTCTTCTGGAAGCATTTTAAGTCTTCTAGAAGCAGTATCAAGTCTTCTGAACGATTGCAAGTCTTTTAGAAGCAATATCATGTCATCTAGAAGCAGTATGAAGTCTTCTGGAAGCATTTCAAGTATTGTTAAGGCATTTGAAGTCCTTTGGAACCAGTGTCAATTCATCCAGATGCAGTATTAAGTATCGAGTCTTCTAGAAGCATTAGTATGTATGATTGCTCTACACTGATTAAAAATATAATAGTTTAAAATTAAAAAAAGATGTCTGAAATTTTATCAGACACCCACGTATCCGACCCCTATATGTGTTACGTTCCATAAATAAATGTGGATTTTGCTCTGACCATCATGGCCTCACAACCAACACGTTTCGTACCATTCTTGCACACAATTCGCTCTTTCGTTGCTCTATTCTAACCTGCGTAAATGGTGAAGTGGTGTAAGATGAAGACATGAAAATAATCATCTATTTGGAACGCAGCCCATAAGACCTTAATATTTTGCGTTCTACATCTCTCATCCAATCATTTGCAGTCGATCGAATTGTTGAAAATCTGTCTCTTGTTGCCATAAATCTTGAAGGACGCTCGTCGCGACATATAGTCCTTCGAGGAAGTTTTCGAGATCAGTCAATTGGAAAAATGTTAACGTTGACGTACTCTAGGCAGTATTTCTAAGTTCAGAACGAAATTGAAAACAAATAATTTGCAAAATTGATTATTATTTCATATTAATTATTAGTAAGTGCGAAGGAGAACAGAAAAAAATCGAACTAGCTTTTATTCAAATTTTAATCGTTTATTTGTTCTAATAAAAAACATCGTAATTAATAAAATCGTTCAAAAAATTCTAGGTCTTCCAATTTTGATGGAAGTCAGTTTATTCTTCCACTTTTTCTTCATCCCCTTTTTTGTACTTCTTGTTTTCTCTTCATTGTGTCATATTTCATACCAATTCTCTCTAATCTATTTTGGTGATATATTTTGTTTATTAGGGCATATACTAAAGAAGAAAAAGATCAAGAAAACACCAAAAAAAGTTCACCGACTAAAGCACTGAGGAATGCGGAGAATTCTGCAAGAATGGTAAGGGATATGATTCGTCATCACCTTGAAAGAACAACCGGCGGTTCGGAATTTGACGGTTTAATATTATCGCCGACGCGCGAAAAGCTGGAGCCGACCATACCGCGTAAAGACGACGATATTAGGGGTTCGCAGAAGAATAGTCCGAAGAAAAATTCGCCGCAAAAAGTGTCACTTCAAAAGAAGTCAAAATCAAAGTCTGTTCCTAGAACTGGTAAGCGGTAGATTGAAATCCGTACGTCAGTTGAGACTATTTCCCCTGTGTTACTTTAGTTAGGTCCCAATCAGTAGGCCCAGTAGAAGTAAATTACGAAAAGCGCTCGCCCAAGCGCCAATCTCGGTCGGCCACCGTCAAGGAGAAGAAGAGTAGCAGTTCATCGACAACTCGTAGACCAAGGCCTTGTACGTATAAGCATGGGCTGGACAAGTGTGTGCCAAAAATATCGTGTTGTGGCTTTTTAACTTGACTATGACTATCCTTATTCCATCCAACTTTAAGAAAATGATATTTTTTGTAGTAAATCTTTCACTTTCTTTTAACTAACAGTTTCCACACAATTTCTTCTTAGAGCCCTGCATTTTTTTGGTGTGTTCGCTTAATAGTAACCTATAGTACTGTGCGGTTTTTTCTTAACGTTTCTTCCGGTTTTAGCATCCCTGAACACCACTTCCCGATCTAAAAGTAGACCAGTCCCTTCACAGTCAGAGGACGACCGGTCGGGCAAAACAAAATCAAACAAAGCTCAGTCTAGCCAAAGAGACGCAGCAGACGGAAGCGAAGGTAAGCGAACAGGTGTCCGAGGAGTGGCACAGGGCCCGATCGTACGCGGTAGGCGGATTTTTGGCACACACGAACGAGAAAGTGCCGGATCGTACAAGCGGGAGGGAAGCGTCCACTGATTGGGACTGTTGACGTTTTCAGCGGAACCTGCTCCCACCGTCGACAGACCAGAGAAAGAAGAGGAGGAGGCTGTCGAGCCTGAGCCGGAGCCCGAAGTCATTAGCCTAGAACCCGTCGTAAAGTCCCCTCCCGAACCCACCCGGGTTAAGTCGCCCGAGCAGATAATCATGCGTTCCCCCGATCCGGTCAACTGGACCGTTCCGCTCGATACTGGAAAAACCTTCACTGTCACTCAAAATGTCAGAGAAGGTAACTACAAACAACAATGTTCGGACTTCATCTAATGTGTTGCTCGATAGTTTTCTTTTAGGTAGTTTAGAAACTTTTTTGACTTGCAACACCGGTAAACAATATATTTCACTTTTCTTAATCATCTCTTAATCATTCTTTCTCACTTCAATTTCAAGGTTCTTATCTCTTATTTGTGTATATGACCGTTTCTTTAAGCATGTCCAGACATTTTTTCAGGTGCCTAATTGTTTGTTAACATCAAACTACCCATCAAATTATTTCTTTTAATAGTTGTCTATTTCAAACTCAAGCAAATTTTTCACCAAACAATAGATGATAATTGCCGATTGACTCTCCTCAATTGATTGAGGAGATTGATTCTCCTCAAGTTATGCACTGTAACCTTTACCTTAAAGTTCTTTCCTTAAAGTTTCAATTAACATAGGGAAGTGAAGCCCAACGTATAGACTGACCTAATCAAGAGTAACTGTATTTTTATCTAAAGGTGGCTACACACGTAATTTCAAACTTGAGAAGTATGCACGATCAATCTTTTTGTACAAGTATGAAAAATTTTGATACATTAAGACAACGATCTTAATTGCAAAAAGCAGCTTTTTGCCTTGTCCATAAGAGGAAACGAAAGAATAAATGTGCTATATGATGTAAAGAGTGGTCAAAGAAAAGGAAGACCTACTATCATATTACTTTGATTCATAGATATCAAAGAAAATATTGATACATAATCGATGAGATTTGGTAACCTAGTCAATTATGATGTTATTGACGACTTTTGTAATTGAAGGATATCAGGGATGATTCAAAGGGAACTTTAACTTCAACATTGATTAGGAAATCAGTTCATAAGCTTTCATCATAGCCTCCTCTTGAAACATAAAGGTAAAGGCTACACCGCGTAACCTTGACTTTGATATTTGAATAAGAAGTCCTTCATATGGTAAATGAAATTGATAGACAACCTACAAACTAACTGTTTAGTCAATGGGATATGTAGGTAAACACTTGTATTTCAACCCTCATCTGAAATGTTAAGGTGGCTACACACGTAATTGCAAACTTGAGAAGTATGCACGATCAATCCTTTTGTACAAGTATGAACAATTTTGATACATTAAGACAACGATCTTAATTAGCAGCTTTTTGTCTTGTCCATAAGAGGAAACGAAAGAATAAATGTGCTATATGATGTAAAGAGTGGTCAAAGAAAAGGAAGACCTACTATCATATTAATTTGCTAAATGAATTAAAGGTATATCCACGTAATTGGCATAATTATGGCAGAATGAACGAAGAAACTGACATGAATGTTTTGCCACTCGTAGCACTTTTAGTCTTAATTAAAAGAAAGGATACGATCATGAGAGAATCTATAACCACGAAAAATTGACAGCAACTTTAATTACATATACTTTTTATATCATTACATAGACTTTAATTAACATATATTTATTTACTTAATAGCTAACTTTATATATTTACTTAATATTATATTTTCTGTTGATTTAATTCGCCAAAGACACGAGTGACCACATGTTACAAAAACTAGAATTAACCTACGAATGTTAACAATTTGGTTGTAACTGGCACGTCCATGGTGCAAAAGAACATACCGTTTTGTCTGCACAAGCGCGGTTTGTTCAAACTTGCATAATTCAATCAGCATCCTCTACAACCAAAATTATTGTGAAAAAATGTTAAAGTCCACTTGTACAAAAAGATTGATCATGCATGCTTGTCAAATTTGCAGTTATGAGTGTAGCCACCTTAACATTTCAGATGAAGGTTGGAATACAAGTGTTTACCTACACATCCCCTTGATTAAACGGTTAGTTTGTAGGTTGTCTACCAATTCCATTTACCATTTGAAGGACTTCTTATTGAAATATCAAAGTCAAGGTTACGCGGTGTAGCCTTTACCTTGATGTTTCAAGAGGAGGCTATGATGAAAGCTTATGAACTAATTTCCTAATCAATGTTGAAGTTAAAGTTTCCTTTGAATCATCCCTGATATCCTTCAATTACAAAAATTGTCAATAACATCATAATTGACGTGGTTACCACACCTCATTGATCATTTATCAATACTCTCTTTGATATAAGTGTTGATCCCTTGATTAGATGGTTAGTCTATCAATTCCATTTGCCATTTTACGGATTTCTTATTGAAATATCAAAGTCAAGGTTACGCAGTGTAGCCTTGATCTTGAGGTTTTAAGAGGAGGCCCGTGGCTACTCGGCAAATGGAAGTAGGACAACGTATGAATTGATTTCCTAGTCAATATTGAAGTTAAAGCTAATAATATTAACCTAGAACGCTATTTATGTATAATAATATAGATGGGCGTTACAATACAAGTATTGACGTTCACTGCATCTTTGTCTACAAGATCAGGTTATGCAATATCCTTCAATTCCATTTGCCGATAAACGAATCTCCTATTGAAACTTCAAACTCAAGGTGACGGGGTGTTACCTTGAACTTGAAGGTACAAGAGCTCGTCAGTCGCCAAATTGAAATAGAATATAAACCAACTTTCTAATCAAGGGTGAAGTTAAAATTAATAATGTTAACTTAAAACGCTATTTATGTCAAATATTTTAGATGGTGGTTGCAATACGAGTGTTGATCTTCATTTCATCCTTGACTAAATCAGTCTATACATTGTTCTTCAATTTATTTGCCAATTAACAAATCTCCTGTTGAAATGAAAGCAAGGTGAAGTCACCTTATCTTTGAAATCATCCCTGATATTATTTAGTTACAAAAGTCATCAATAACATCATAATTTACGAGGTTACCACATCTCATCGATCATTTATCAATACTCTCTTTGATAGAAGTGTTGATCCCTTGACTAGATGCTTAGTTTGTAGGTTGTCTACCAATTCCATTTGCCATTTGACGGATTTCTTATTGAAATATCAAAGACAAGGTTACGCAGTGTAACCTTGACCTTGAGGTTTAAAGAGGAGGCCCGTACTCGACAAATGGAAGTAGGACAACGTATGAATTGATTTCCTAGTCAATGTTGAAGTTAAAGCTAATAATATTAACCTAGAACACTATTTATGTATAATAATATAGATGGGCGTTACAATACAAGTATTGACGTTCACTGCATCTTTGTCTAGAAGATCAGGTTATGCAATATCCTTCAATTCCATTTGCCGATAAACGAATCTCCTATTGAAACTTCAAACTCAAGGTGACGGGGTGTTACCTTGAACTTGAAGGTACAAGAGCTCGTCAATCGCCAAATTGAAATAGAATATAAACCAACTTTCTTATCAAGAGTGAAGTTAAAATTAATAATATTAACTTAAAACGCTATTTATGTCAAATATTTTAGATGGTGGTTGCAATACGAGTGTTGATCTTCATTTCATCCTTGACTAAATCAGTCTATACATTGTTCTTCAATTTATTTGCCAATTAACAAATCTCCTGTTGAAATGAAAGCAAGGTGAAGTCACCTTATCTTTGAAATCATCCCTGATATTATTTAGTTACAAAAGTCATCAATAACATCATAATTTACGAGGTTACCACATCTCATCGATCATGTATCAATATTTTCTTTGATATCTATGAACAGCATATCTGATTTCTGAATATTTTTTTTGTATAAAAGCGAGTTTTCTCTCCGGAGTCATCATAGTAAAAAAAATATAAAGGAACAAAATTAATAAATCTAAATAATATATTATTTTAATTGATATCGGTGTTATACACGAGATGTATTTCGATTTATTCAATCGTCCTAAGACACAAAGTCAAGGTACATTAACGGAGATTCCAAAAGCTTACATCAACAAAAAACTCGAACATTTCAGATGTCGATCTTAATAAATTGATATTGCTAAAGCAATTAAAATAATATACAGGCTGTCCCACGACGTGACTACTATAGCTTGGGAGTGTGTTGCTGGGGTGATTTCAACTCAAAAATAGTAGGTAAATATACTCAAAACGTTATTATAATCGCATAACAAGCATTTGAAATTTTGAATAATTAGTGGTAGAAATTCCCTATTAATTAAAAGACCATTTAAAAAGAAACAGCTTTTTTGAATTAATTGTTCAAAATGTCTACTAAATTGTTGTATACATAGTCTAGCTCTTTTTAGAATTAAGGTGGCACGAATTAACTGCACGAATCCATAACTCTAATTACTAGTTGTACTCTGTTTTCAATATTTTCTGCATAAACTATACGTTTTAATCTTCTACATAAAAAGTAATCCAAGAGATGACCTTGCTGGCCAAGGAACTATTAAACCTCTTCCAATCCATTGGTTCTATAATTTTAATTAGGAAATTCTGTTATTTGTCGACCAAAGTGTGCCATCATGCTAAATCCGCATTCATTGTCTTACACATATCAAAATCGTTTATTGTGCTACATATTGCAACATATTCACACTTATCATAAATATATTATAAACAGATATTAAGATACAGTTAAAGATAAAGACAATACGATTAATCAAATAATTGCATTCTCCAAATATTCGGGGTACGAGTAATAAGCCTTGCCAAGTAATAGTGCCTTGATCTTGTATTTAATTTTTTAAATATTTTTTATCCTGGATAGTCCTGGATAGTGTGCAGTACTAAGGCACTTACTATGGCATATTACTGTTTTGTGAAATTACTAATATTATTTTTGGGAGTGTTAAAATTTTGAGTTCTGCAAATGACGTACGACAATCATCGTGTTACTTTAATTGAGCAAGAATTCTTATGCTCGTCTCTGCAGTCTGAAACTTCGGTTGCTAGCCGAAGAGCTACCTCATACGAGCAGCCCTTATGAGATTAAGGGATGGCACAACGAAAAGTATAGGGTCCTCAACACTGAAGGTGACGCAGGATACGCAGCACATAAATATTGCTACTCAACTTCTTCATTAATAGGAAGATCACCCAGTAATATTGGAAGATCACTTTTAATGAAACGTAAATACCGAATGAGGCTGTCATCAATCCGAAAATCTATCTTGAAAATCGTATTCCTGATTTTATCGTGGATTTTCAAGTGCCCAACAATATGAATCCTGGTGTTATTGATGCCGTTTAAAGTGAAATTCTGATTTCTGATATAGAAAATTCTGATTTATCAATATCCAGCGACTAAATTCAAGTCTTGAAGAGTAGTTAGCAAATTTTAAAGCTTGTACAAGTAAGATATGGTACGAGTACAAGCCGAAATTGTGTAAAATTTTCCATACTCTCATCCGGCTTACGTTTAAGTGTGTTGGCTATTCTTCGGACACTAGTAGAAAGTTGATCTTCTTGAGCAAGATCCTATTGAACGAAACCTTCCGAAAAAGTTGTAGGAAACTTGCCTGTTTCTTGTAAACATCGGTCGACATTGTTAAAAACTAGTAAACGTCGAAAATCGTCAACAATATTGATCAACCGGATCCGTTATATCAACATTGTATCTAACTTTTTAGTTAGAAAGTGCGGCCAGAAGTCTAGAAGTCCAGAAGCTAGATACTGATAATTGAAGACTATATACTATACTATTTTTTACAGAAGATGCTAAACGATAAGTGCTTCTGAGAGAACTGTGGATATTGCTTGTAGACGATTATAACTACTGACAGAAGGCTAGAAACTGCTAGCAAAAGCTTCGATATTGTTGGTAGAATACTAGATTCTGGTGGATGAAGGCTATACTCTCTTTACACGGTAACTCATGCAGAAACTGAATATTACTAACAAAAGCTAAACACTTCTGAAACAAGTCTCAATGCTGGTTGAGGAAGATTATAACTACTGGCAAATGTATAACGACTGCTAATAGAAATCTAGATACTGTTGGCAGAAAGTTAGATTCTAATACCTGAAGACTACAGTCTCTTTACAGAAGTTACTACTACTAAGAGGCTAAATAGTGGTAATTCAAGGCTAAATACTTTTGAAAGAAGGCTAGAAGAAGGTTAGATTATAACTGTTTTCTTTGTATCGATATCAATATTTTCTTGGTATCGTTATACCAATATTTTTTCGTATCGACATTTTCTTTGTATCAATATATTGATGTGGCTATTCGGCTATTCGATACGTGCTACTGTATCGATATATCGATACATTAACCCAGCTTTATCCATTACACAATTCATAAATAAACTGAATGTCGGCACATTCTTCATTTAAGAAATAAACATACCCCTATAAAGCCGGTCGCAAAATGAGATGTAGGTTCGTGACGTGACGCAGGATGAATCACGGTGAGTTTTTACGTACCACACAACAGATTTGACCTACGCACGTTAAAACGCAGGGTGACGTGATAGCCTTTATAACGCAGTCGCAGCATCGTAGTTTTTCGTATGGTTAGCAGCGTTTCCATAAAAATGGAAGAAAAATTAATAGAAGAATACTTGAGAACAGTATTATACTATACACATGATAAGAATCAGTCCAAAACAAAATTAAAGCCAGGAAAATGGGAGGAAGCTTCAATGGAAGTGTGACTATTGATGAACGGGGTCAAAATGTTACAATAATCGCCTCAATTAATGCCATTTGAAATCATATTCCACCTATGATGATATTTCCGAGAGTCAATTTTAAAGCACATATACTGAAAGGTTACACAATTGGTAATGTCGGAGTTGCCAATCTATCCGGTTGGTCAAGCGAAAAGCTATTTTTAAAATACTTAGAAATCCTGTCATATTACTTTGGATAACCATGACAGTTACGTGAACGTCGGCGCTATTGATTTCTGCAAGAATAACGAGATTCTGATAATAACATATCATCCTCATATCAACCATAAAATGCAACCGCTCATCAGAACACTGCAGCCGTATCCAAAGATATCTGGATCAAGATAAAAATAGGAATGCGAAGAGGAAAGTCACGTATACTTATTAATAGTTTAGAAAAAGAAGAATCTATTAAGCAAATAGGAAGTGAAGACAGTTGCGACCAAAAAACGCTTGAAAATATGATAGCCAGTGAAAAAGAATTAGTAAATGATTTACTTAAATTAATAATAATAATGGCCCAAGGTACAACACTCCCCTACATGTTTATTCACCAAATTTTTAATAGATCTCATAGCATCCTACTTTGTCAATTTCGTCTTTTATTATGAACTTCTTTAAACTGTTCGCCCTTTAATCTATAATAGTTTGTAATCATTTGAATATCAAAGTCTTTATTTAACGCGAATTCTCCATGAGTTCGAGTTTTTCTTGTAAGAACTTGTTCTACTTTTCTTTTTCATAAAACCAACGTTTCAGCATAACATAACGTTTCGAACATAACATCGTTATCTGAAGACTCTGTGCTCTAATTTTTCAGTAAATCTAAAATACTCGTCTCTATTTGACTGCAAAAATATCGAAATAACTGCCAGTAACTGCGATTCTACTTGCGACGATAGTCACCGTGAGCCACAATTCTTCATCTTATGAATCTCCGTTTCATTTTGCGGCCAGCTTAAGAGTATTTTAATGTAATATCCAAGAATAAACACGCAAAATTAATTTAATTGATGTTTACTATCTGATAACTAACAAATTATCATTCACAGCTACCGAGAGTTTTTAATAATAAAAAATCAACAGCTTTTAGCTCGATTACGATAGCGTTTTGAGTGTATTATCATCAGACATTTTTGAATTGAACTCATCTCAACAAAATCCAAGCTATGACAAACACGTCGTGGGACACCCTGTATATCATTTAATTTTACTAATTTTATTTTTAGGTAATTAACATTTTTTGTGATAACCTTTAATATTTAGTTACATTGTTCTAATCTCCTTTAGGATCTTTCCCATTATTTGCGAATATCTTAAGGCTACTAATTATCATCCCTGACATCTTATAACATCCCTTTTATTTACTCATGTTGTCTTTGCCTCTTTCAAAATCTTTTCTGTTGAAATCTTTTCAATCATTTATCAATATTCTCCTTGGTATGTCTGAACAGCATCATTAATTTGAATCCGTAAAACCTCTGGTATTGAACAACATTTCTTGTGACAGCATCTAATATCTATGCAATAAATCTAATACCCAATCGAATGACCTCGAAGACGTCGGCCTCCCCAAATATTCTTGATATAAGAAGGAATCTCTGCCAACTTCGTAGACGTCGGCCGCCCTAAATGTTATTCTTGATCAAATATTATTCTTCACCTGTAGATACTTGGGATAGCAAACTTAGAAGATGTCGGCCGAGATTATTTCTGATATCAAGAATAATATTTAGGTCTTCTAACGTCTTCAAAGTCGGTCGAGATTACTACTTATATCAAGAATAATGTTTGGAACGGCCGGCGTATTCGATGTCCGCCGAGATTATTTCTTATATCAAGAACAATATTTGGGATGACCAACTTCGAAATAATCTCGGTCGACGTCTTCGAAGTCGACCGCTCTAAGTATTATTCTTGATATAAGAAGGAATCTCGGCCGACTTCGAAGACGTTGGCCTCCCCAAATGTCATTCTTGAACATATATTATTCTCAATTTGAAGATAGTTGGGATGGCCGACTTTGAAGACATCGACCGAGATTAGCTTTTATGTCAAGAATAATAGTTAAGGCGGCCGATGTCTTTGAAGCCAGCCCAGATTACTTCTTCTATTAACAATAATATTTGGAAAACAATGAATATAATGCAACTTCTTACTTGCTTATAAATTATATTTATTCGGGACTAGTTTCGGTGTATATACACCATCTTCAGCCGAGTCGTCAGTAAAATTTCTTAAATCTACATAATTTAGATAACCGCATTAAAAGAAACAAGTATCATTAGATAAACAATCACAACAAACTAAAATTAACAGAGAAAATTAGGTCGAAATGACAATAAAAGCGACTAACAAATCGACGAGTACCGAATAAATATAATTTATAAGCAAGTAAGAAGTTGCATTATATTCATTGTTTTACATTTACATAACTTGCAACATGGATTCACAACATAAAATAATATTTGGGGCGGCCGACGTCTCCGAAGTTGACCGAAATTAGTTCTTATATCAACCATAATATTTGGGGCGACCGACGTCTTTAAAGTCGGCTGAGATTACTTCTATCAAGAATAATATTTGGATTGGCCGACATCGAAATAATCTCGGCCGACTTCGAAGACGTCAGTCGCCTTAAATATTATTTTTGATATAAGAAGAAATCTCGGCTGATTTCAAAGAGGTCGGCCGCCCCAAATGTTATTTTTAATCAAATATTATTCTTCACTCGTCCGACATCCCTTCTTATATCAAGAATAATATTTGGGCGATCGACATCTTCGAAGTCAGCCGAGATTACTTCTTATATCAAGAATAATATTTAGGGCAACTGATTTCGAAATAATCTCTTCCGGCTTCAAAGACATCGGTCGTCTCAAATATTATTCTTGATGTAAGAAGGAATCTCGGTCGACTTTAAATACGTCGGCCGCCCCAAATATCTCATCACATATTTTTTCAAGATCTTCGCCTTAATATCATTCAATTATGTTATAGGATACCTCTTTATATAATCTAATAGCCCTCCTTAACACGATAGGTCAATCGGCAAATACTTACTACTCTCATAACCGATATAACATTAGTTCTTGATTTTTGTTGATTGGTATTAAACCCTGCATATAAGTAATGTAATGATTGCTTTATTTTGAAAAAGACCTTCATATTTAATAATATTAAGAATCGTTAAGTAGAAGTTTGATAAAGTTAAAGTTAAAATAGGTGTAGTATGTTATAGAATAAGTTCTGACGAGTTTTTCGTAGGTGACATTAGCGCTCGCCCACAGAGCGAAGTAAAGGCCTGGACGCCACCGGAAATACCGCCCCCAGTAGCGCAGTCTGCCCCGCCGGAACTGCAACAGCAGAAAGATCAAGGCATGTCACTGTCGTAACTTCGGACCTGATTTCTGCTTACCATATCCGATTTGGTTGTATTGCTTTAGGTATGGATTTAGCAGTCAAAGCATGAACTAAGGGCAGTGCAGTAACAGTTAATTAAACAGGCGAGTACTAGCTGGCAACAGACTTCACTAAAGATAGAATGCCTTGCACGTCGCCTAGTCGCTTAAGTTTTGTTGTAATCAATGCAAAATAATAATAATAATGTAAATGAGAACGTAAACGTAAGCAGAAAGACTGAAGAGTTTGAACTTCCGGTGGGGCAAACCTCTAGTCTACTGACGTGCCATTTTTACAGCTAGGAGAGGAGGGAACGACGACCCGTCTAATGTAGAACCAGTGGAAACAGGTGCAGAGGAGATCGAGAGACCGATTATCGGGCGGCCCGACGAGGGCTCTAGCTTAGACTGTCCACAGCGCGAATCCTCTAGCACTGCCAAAACTGTTAATCCACTAGCCGAATCGAAGTCATTCGCATCCGATGTACTCGAGAAAGCGCGTAACCGTTTCGACAACTTTTGGAGGAAGAACTCTAAAGATGAATCTACCTAATTGATATAAGTGTGCGTTAGTATAAGACGTATTGCCTAATCGCCATTTACTCTTGTAACGAATTCAACAACCTCCGGGCACCGTCTCCGCTGGCTCGTGGACGCGACACAGGGCGACGACTGGTCATTTATACGACTTTTGCGCATTGCGCGTTATCACTACTCCACTATTTAATAAATCTACTCTGTTATAGGGACGTAAACTACGTCGGCGATTACGACGCCGCCGCTACAATAGCCGTAACTTAAAATTAGTTGCCAAACTATTTAGCCGTCGATAGGTTTTGTAAACTGCCCGATTCTGATACAGGGTTCGAGAACGGCGCCCGGAGGATAGCATATACTCCAGATCAACAGTCCATGTTAAATGTTAAAATTAAAATAACGAGTGAATAACAAAACCGTAGTCGGAAGAAGTAATAAGAAAATTAAAAAAAAGAATATTTTTCGTTGATTTTAAGCTACTCGACCCGGCCTTATTACTAACTGCTTATGTTCATGCCATCCATATATATTTACATATAATACATATACTGTACGCGTAGAAATGAGAATCGAGAGCGTGAGGAAACCGAGCGAACGCATATGGATAACTATTTGGAATTACATCCCATCCGTTGCAGCGCCTACAACACGAGTCCGACCCTCGAAACCCTACCTCGGGTTTTGCTGAGACTGCACTCCGATATTAACTTTCATATATATACTATATTGATAACGTTGATATATTTTGTGTAGTTGCGTTTGCTTGCGAACTTGTTGTTTGTTACTTTAGTTTACATCGAAATGCACTCAAAACTATATGATCTTGCAGTATTAAAATAAATAAAGTTTCTGTTATTAAAACATTTTTCTTTTATAATCCTAGTCTTTTTTATTTCATCTCCTTCCCACACTTAATTCACTTAAATTAATTTAATTATCGCTAACTACATTAATTCAAAAAAAAAATCGCCAATAAATACTTGTTCTAAAATCAGATTTAAAACTAATTTATTCCAAAAATGTAATGATATAAAATAGCATCATAAACTATATAGGTATATGCATAGTAACATTAAAATACTAATAAATAAAAGTTGTATTTTTCCATCAGAATAAAAATAAAGGCGTAACTTTTAAACGCGAACGAAGCCAACTGAAAAATGGTCGCGCCGTAGCGTGAAACGGAGAGTTGGTGGATTGGAGAGAATTGCCAGGAACTCAGGCCGCGGCAGTGTTATGTTGGAATGCTAGCAGTGGCCTCCTCCCGTACTTGTCCCGGACGATGGGGTCGCCGTTCCCGATGTTGAATACTTTAGGTCTCCATCGCAGATATATTTACCCGAAATGAAACGTCGTTTGACTAGAGACAGACGATAGCCGGGTCCCACCAATTGAAAATCTAAGCCGGACAATGTTGTCCCTTCGCAATTAAATTGCGACGAGATTATCGTCGGCGTTAACGGGCCATCTTGATTCTCCAAGTCGAATCGCGCCAACATTGAACCCACACCGTGATTCTCGGAATGTTGCGATAATTCTGTGTATTTCCATTGAATATAATTTTTATCCGAGACCCTAAAATCAAACTCAATAGGTTATAAGTAATTATAAAATTATTTTACGCGAAATACACCACCCATTAAAAAATGTTGTTTTGAAACTTCGTTAAAATTATGATGCATTATCAATTAAGAAACGATGAAATTTTTAATAACGATGTTTTTTTTAATAACAAGCTTGTTATTATTATTATAGTCATAAAATAATCAGAGGTAAAAACTTTCAAAGATGTATTTTTTTAATAAACAATTCTTAATCTGCTGACTTAAAATTTTTATATATTGTTGTTATTCAAATGATCCTGCAAATCTAGACGACAAATTGTCTTACTTACCCTTTAATTTAAAGAAAAGAAAATCTGATTTAAATAAATTTTGGTGAACAAAATGTTTTGTAAGAGAATGAGATAATGTTGGGTAAGGGTCAATTTTGAAAATGTTTAATAATTTAAAAAAAAATTTAATATACAAAATTTTGTATGTATATTACGTCAAAAAATTTCTATTTTTATATATACCTTTATTTTCAAAATTTTTTAAAAAAGGTGTGCAGTTCGAAGACAGCGCTCAACCGCGTCGGACGTGTGTAGCCTAGCGAGTTTTACAGCTGTGCGTTCGTATAAAAACACGTTCTTCTGCAAAATTCGAGAATACATTGACGATTTTATTCTGTTGTAATACCGGAAATAAAGCCGCCTTAGGGTGAGCAAAGTAAAATTAAAACGTTATGTCCAACGCAAAACGATCTGCAGATCATTTAACACCTCCCACAGATGATTTATCGAAAAAATATTCTTGGGATCCTCCAAATATATTAAGTCAAAACCGTTTTCAAATTTTAGAAAATATTTCTGATGAACATGGCGAAAGCTCACAGCAACAAGCCTCACATTCCAAAGCATCATCCAAACAACAAGATACATCACAACAAAATATTTCATCTCAGCAAAAAATAAAAATTCCGCCTATATTCCTACAAAATGCTCTTAATCATCAACAAACCATCAATGATCTCAAGGCCTTAACCGTTCATGATTTCACCACCACGTATAATAATAAAAACTTAAAAATTAATTTGACAGATAGCAACGACTATAGAACGGTCACTAAATATTACAAAGAAAATAATGCGCAATTTTATACATTTCAAGATCCTTCTGTTAAACCATTATCGGTAGTAATTCGTCATGTTCCCATATCACTTTCGGAAGATGAAATAAATTCTGAATTATTACCATATAACCTTCCAATAATAAAAATAACTAGATTAGTTAACAAAGAAAAATATCCTATACCTCTGTGTGCGATTGATCTTACTCCATGCGAAAAAGCGAAGGAGATATTTAAAATCAAAGAAATTTCTAAGGCAATAGTTACAGTTGAGATGAGAAGAAAGCCAAATAATGTTCCTCAATGCTATAATTGTCAAAGATTTGTACATACAAAGAATTATTGTTCATTAAAGCCGAGGTGTGTCAAATGTGGAGAGCAACACAACCATACTCAATGTACAAAAAACAAAGCTGACCCTCCTAAGTGTGCGAACTGTGATGGACCTCATCCATCTAATTATAGGGGATGTAAGAGTCACACTGATCTAGAAAACAAAAATCCCCGACATCAAGACCGCAGTTATATTAATTCCCAAAGAAAAGATTCACAACCCAGTTTCCGCACTCTTAGTCCTGAAATTTCTTTCGCTAACGCAGTTCAAGGTAAAGCTAATAAATCCAATAATATTCCTTCCTTCACATCCCAAAATGAAACTCAAACCTCCTCTCCTTTGGTGACAGTCATTATAAATCTCCTGAAACAGGTCCTTATCCCAATTATCAATGAAATCAAATCACACCTAATCAACGAGATCTTACCTTCCCTTATTCATGTCAAATAATACAAATCCACAACGTTTAGAAAATATCACAATTTTAAACTATAATGCAAATGGGTTAAAAAAGCAAAAAGCTCTTATCATTGCTTTTCTTGCGAGATATAACATAGACATAGCATGTATCTCGGAGACACATCTTGCGCCAGGAGAAAATCTCCGAATTGGTGGTTATAACATATACAGGTATGATAGAAACTCTCAAACAGCAGCTGGTGGCGTCGCAATCATAATTAGACGCCAAATTAAACATCACTTATATAGTATTACCACCTCATCAATAGAAACTGTTGCTATCCAATATGAGATAAAAGGACACGCCCCGATAACTTTAATATGTGCCTATAAACAGCCAAACAAATCGTTGATTAATGATGATTTTAAAAAAATATTTCAAATAGTAGGACCTGTGATGTTAATTGGAGATCTCAACAGTAAATTAAAACATTGGGGATGCCGTGCAGACAATCCTTCTGGATCTCAATTAGAAAATCTGGCAAACATTCATCAGCTTCAAATATTATTAGATATTATTGCTAGATATTGTTATTACTAAAAACTTTCATCTTCCATTAACTCAAACAGTCATAACTGAATTAAACTCAGATCACCTGCCAGTCTTAATCAACTTATCAAGACAGATGTTGTACGTTCCAACTGTACCAAAACTTATAAATGGATTTGTCAACTGGAATGAATTTCAAGACCTTATGAGATCCGACCATATAAGTGAACTGCCTCCAATCCGGGAATCAATAAACATTTCAATTCGGCAACTTACCACAAATATGACAGAAGCAATCAGGCATGCTACAATACCAACAACCAAAAAACCCGTTGTAAATTATAATATTCCACCAACACGAATTCTTGAAATCATTAAAGAAAAACGTATAGTTAGACGAGAATGGCAACATACTCGAAATCCTTTTACTAAGAAGAAATTAAATAAACTGACTCATACAATAACTCTGCAACTCGATGCTCATCGAATTCAAAAATACAATGACATGTTAAATAATTTAGATACATCGGACCCTGGAATGTGGAAAGCCACTAGACGAATATTAAAAAAATATGAAGAACTCCCAACGTTAATAGTTGACGGCATACATATTAATACAGATCATGATAAATCCCATGCTTTTGCTGATTACCTAGAAAATTCTTTTAGTCCAATTATTAAGGACAAAAATACGGATTTTGCGGCTATAGTTCAACGATATAATGAATCACACCTACTAAGCGAAGGAAACTATACCGAGACAATAACAGCAGAAGAGGTTAAGGCGCAAATTAAACGTCTACCCAATCGCAAAGCTCCAGGACATGATTTGATACCAAACATTTTATTGAAATATCTTCCCGATAATATCATTGATCACATTAAAAGCATCTTCAACAGTTGTTTACAAATAGGCTACTTTCCCATTGCATGGAAGAAAGCTGAAATCTTACTGTTCCCAAAGCCCGGTATATGCAAATCCGAAATTCAAAATTATCGTCCCATTAGTCTTCTTCCAACTCTGTCAAAACTATTTGAAAAAATAATATTCACTCGTCTGCAAGATGAAATGATGAATCTTGATATTATCCCCGATGTACAATTTGGATTTAGAGCAAACCATTCTGCGACACACCAACTTGCAAGAGTCGCAGAAATCATAGAAAAGGGATTTGAAGATAAAAAATACACCGCAGCTGGTTTCTTAGACGTTGCAAGAGCATTTGACACCGTTTGGCTACAAGGTCTTAAATACAAACTGCACCACGTGGGTTTAAGCAGGTATCTCTGCGCTATTCTGATATCCTACCTTGAAGAGAGAACATTTAGTGTTAGAATAAATGGCTGCTATTCTTCTACTAAACCCATCCGAGCTGGAGTGCCACAAGGAGGTATACTATCACCTACGTTATTTAATACCTACATGCACGACATTCCATTACAAACCGGCAACGATAAGGCTATGTACGCAGATGATATGATCATTATAACACAAAGTTATGATTTAAAAGACGCCATTGAAAAACTCCAAAATTCAATCAATATATTACAGAAGTGGCTTTCAAAGTGGTGTATTCATTTAAATGCAAATAAGTGTGAAACAAAAA
Organism: Onthophagus sagittarius; assembly: GCA_036711965.1. Classification (NCBI taxonomy): domain Eukaryota; kingdom Metazoa; phylum Arthropoda; class Insecta; order Coleoptera; family Scarabaeidae; genus Onthophagus; species Onthophagus sagittarius. Next base: position 10,125,849 of record JASERS010000007.1, on the reverse strand, counting down.
TTTTTACTTTGAAACGAGTGATTGATCCACCGTGCATAATAATAAACAACAAGCCTATAGTTTGGAATCAAAAAGACAAAGCGGTGAAATATTTGGGAGTTCATCTTGACCAACGTTTAACTTGGGGTATCCATATCAACACACGAGTAAATCAGGCATATGATCGATTAAAACAACTATATTCCCTGATTAATAGAAAAACTCCCCTAAGGATGGAATGCACACTTCTACTATACAAAGCACTAATCAGATCCTTGGTCACTTATGCCTGTCCAGTTTGGAGTAACGCTTCCACTACTAACATTAAAAAAATTCAAACATTACAAAATAAAATATTAAGGATCGCAGTGGATGCCCCTTGGTTTATAAGAAACGAGCAATTGCATGATGAATTATGTATAGAATATATAGCAAACTTTATAAAAATGTTGACCAAAAACTTCTACAGTAACCTCAACAAGTGTCCTAGCGCGACCAGACTGCACATTGGGCAACGTAACATTTACTCCAGAATAAAAAGAAAACTGCCTCAAGACCTATTGACTGATGAGTCGGAATAACAGATGGTGAAGTGTTTCCTCCTGTGATGTGTTAATTAAGTGTAATCCAATAAGATCTAAGCCATGAAATAACATATTTTAATTGTTGAGCTGGTTTTTAATAAAGAAAAAAAAAAAAAAAGTGTGCATAACGATGTAGTGAAATATAAAATAAATTATATTTATTCAAATTTTTGATTAAATGCGGCAAATTTTAATAAAATGGGTTTAAAAAGTTTTGTTGATTTTGATTGCTTCCATAGTATTATTTATATAGGCAACATTGGGCATACATAGCTCCGTCCCAAACATTGCTGGAGACATAGCACCCAACCCAACGCTGTATATTTGAAATAAAACTAGAACTAACATTAAACCTCGAACTAGAATCATTCGGGTTTAGCCGTCTTAAGAGACGTACGGCTAAACCCGAATGATTCTAGTTTTAGATCTTGAGTTAGATCTAATGATGTATCTATATATCTATCTACAGACGCACGGCTAAACCCGAATCTTTCCACTTCTAGGTCTAGTATTAGTTCTAGATTATTTGAGGCGACCATCTTTGAAATAATCTCGGCTGACTTTGAAGACGTCGGCCGCTCCAAATATTTTTCTTGATATAAGAAGGAATCTCGGTCGATTTACACTTCATTGCAATAACAGCCATCCCCAGATCTATAGCCTTACTAGCTCTTAGAGTTTACATACATTTACGACTTTTTTATCCTGCGTCTGCACCGAATTATTACGGAAAAAATTGCAATGTTTTTGTAAAATTTATTTTTGAACCCCAAATTTAAAAAAGACGTAAAAAAGTGTTATACATCAGTTTAAACAGGATGTTTTAAGCTTTAATTTGACATGGAGGTCATCTTTCCAACTTTAATTTTCAACTAGATACGATTTTTTAAAGTTAATAGTTGTATATATTTTTTTAATTCAGTTTATGTCAAAATTGCTGCATTTTTGTAAAATTTATTTTTGAATCAAATTGAAAAAGACGTAATAATAATCATAATTATATATCAGTTTAAAGAGAATAATTTACGCTTTAACTTGACATAAAAACCACCTCACAATTTAAATATGGGTGATGCACTTTTCGCATGTTTTCATAACATTTTTATAAAAATAGAAATTAATCATAACAAGCGACGCAACGTACCTACGTTATTTCGTTAAACAAAATATTATTTAGAAAAATCCACACCCCAATTTTTTATTTACGTTAAAAATATATAGATCAAGCTATCACCAAATTAAATAACGTTAAAATTTCTGTTTTTAAATATAAAAAAAAACATAACGATGACGATGCCGTTTTATTTAATCACCGTACGGCTAAGCCGGAATGTTTCTAGTTCTAGATCTAGAGTTAGATCTAATGATAAAACTAAAACTAACACTAGACCTAGAAGTGGAAAGGCAAATTTCCCGAATCAAATTTGAAACTAGACACGATTTTTTTTATTTGAAACAACTAGACACGATTTTTTAAAGCTAACAGTTATGTTTTTTTTTAATTCAGTTTATGTCAAAATTGTAGTATTCTTGTGAAATTTATTTTTGAGTCAAATTTGAAAAGACGTAATAAAGTGTTATATATCAGTTTAAAGAAGACAGCTTAAGATTTAATTTGCTATAAAAACCATTTCATCATCTTCAATTTTCAATTAAATAGGATTTTTTAAAGTTGAAATTTTTATAAAATTTATTTTTAAACCAAATTTGAAAAGAAGTGATAAAGAATACTTTAAGCTTTAACCTGACATAAAAACCACCTCTCAATTTAGAAAAGTATCGCACATTATTTTGTGTTCTTTTCACATCTTTTCTATAAAAAAAGATTAATTATATCAAGCACCGCGACGTATGTAGTTGAACAAAATATTATTTAAAAATCTTATTATTACTTATTATATTAATTAGTAATAAAACATCATAAATTAAAAATATTACAAGTTTTTACAACAATCAAACAAAAATTGAAGGAAGGAATATGTTTAAAAATCATTTAAGAATTGACGTGGTTTCCTGAGAATGGCCAGTGAAGCCGAAACCGGTTGAAACTAAGAAATAAAAATATTAAATTTCATCGTCAAAGTACAAAACAATATCTTCGTTATTATAGTAATAACAATCCTACAATAAATCCCAAAAATTGGATTGTAGACGAAACAAACGAGATAGCTAAAGTATCAAATAATGACTTAGAGGAAGGTTCAACAAAAATATGAATGGTATGCGTAATTACCATTCGTAAATGGATGTATCGTTTAGATCAAAATTGATATAGCAATATACTCTTAGTCTTCACAGAATAAAATAAAAGTGCGGAAATATCTAATTTATACATAATCGTGCAAAATTTAAAATATGCCTATCCTTATCGCTTCTCTGATATTAAGAGTTATTCTTGGGCTATATTGAACCATATGTAAGACAATAAGTATAGAGAGCAGGATGAGATACTGAAAGCCCAATTGGCGGTATGTTCAATTTAATGGCGACTTTTTGGTCGAAAAAATAACACACATGGCATTAAGTACAAATATTCGCATATTCGACCAAATAATCGCTGCAATTACAATGTGTTGTTTTTGCGACCAACAAATCACGTGACAGAAAATCGTTGTGAACACATAAAAACTAAATCTCCATACAAAATAAATAAAAATGGAAATTGAAATAAATGGACAAAATTTTTCGTATAGTCGAAATCGACTTCAAAATTATATTATTCATATAACTGTATGCCTAATAATCAAGATCTAAGTATGCTCCCAAGTTTCCTCTTCCACATTGGAAAAGCCAGAATATCAAATTTGTCGACTTTGCAATGACAAGTCAAAAACAACTGAAGAAATCCTGAGTAATTGCATTGCCAGAGGCCATTTAAAACACAAAATATTCGATAAAGCTGACACCCACCAATATAAAGGAACAAGATATTGGCGCAATACTAAGCTTCATTATGGATCTACATTTAACGAATCTTTTGGAGGACCATAGTTATATATATATATATATATATATATATATATATATATAGATCTTATAAGACGCGATTATGAAACGGATCGTTCCTCCAAATCCAGGAAGCAATAATATAATTATCATCATACTAAGGATGACAACAAAGTACAGTTTCCTCCAATTGAATGCTGTTTTCAAAATACTATGCCCTTAAAGCTTTATAATAATGTCAATCCTACAGTACAACTTTAATAGGTGACAAATTTTTTTCTGTCGTATGTTATTTGAAAATTATTTTAAACAAATATTATTTAGTAGATATTTGCTCAACATATGCAAGCAAGCATTCTTTAACTTTTTGATAAAGCTAATTTTTCACATAATTTTTATGGAAACTATTATCCGTGCCAGATGTCAAGGCCCCTCAATTTAGAGATCGATATCTTAGAAATCACTCAATGAAAAAAATTGCGGTAAAGTTTATTGTAATCAATGAACATTTCTATGTATCATAGATTAATTTGAAAATTTTCGGATCCGTGGTTTTTTTCTATCGCGAGTTAATTGAAAAAGTACCCGCTTTTTGAGAGTGCCGACAACTTTATCTACTTTGCAATTTTTGTTCTCAAAAACTATTTCAAATTTGAATTGGTGGTAACCCGATGTCTTCTTAATATGATGCATATTTTGTTTTAACGATATTCCATACAGTTTCGTGGAAAATCGCGGTTCAGTAAGATGCGGTTATTTCGAAAACGACCGGATGGATTTCAATGCGATTTTTACCAAATTGTATTAAAGAATGTCATTTGTCGAATTCCGTAATTAGTTTTTTAAAATAAGGTCTCCCTCATGAGCACCTCTCCCTGGAGTGAGCACCTAACGAGCACCTTTTCCTATATTGCTTCTGTTTCTCTTTAACTTGTATTTCTATTAAATCGCTCTTAAAAAATCAGGGAGTCCTTATTTTGAAAAACTGGTACAAAACTGGTCCGACATACAACATTATTAAACACTTTTTAGTAAAAATCGCGTTGAAATCCGCCTGATCGTTTTCGAAATAACCGCATCTTATTAATTTGCGATTTTGCGCAAAACTATAGGAAATATCGATAAACTAAAATATGCCACGCATTATGAACACATTGGGCTACCATCAATTCAAATTTGAAAATTTTTCGTCAAATAGTTTTTGAGAAAAAAAATTGCAAAAAAGACAAAGTTGCCGGCACTCTCAAAAATCGGGTACTTTTTTCAATTAACTCAGACAAAAGAAAAACCGCAGATCCGAACTAAACTATGATACAAAATTTAAAAAATTATATTGGGAGTTGGTAGCTTTTTAGAAAAGTCATCTCGACAAAAATTAGCTTTACGAAGTATCCAAATAATAATATAATTATCCATTATTATGTTATATAAAAATTATAATTTGGCCAGTTTATGTTAAAAACTCCAAAAAAAAAATTGATCAATTTTTCTTTTATAGTATTTTGAGAAATGTAATCCTAACGTACTTTTTTGTCCATTTCTATATTAAACAATTTTTAAATATTATGTAACGTGCTGTAGGGTCTTTAAAATTATTATTCCATACATATTATAATTTCAACATACTTTTCTAATAATCGTACTTTTGTGCATTTTAATTTTACCGATAGTAATGAAATAATAACTCGTCGTGTACTCCTCAAATGCAATCGCACATGTGAAGAATTGTCGTCACAATGTAACAGATTTCATTGCATTACTTGACTTGAGTGATTGCATTTGGTGAGTATACGACGAGTCGGAACATTTGTTGGAAAAAGCAAATTAATAATAATGGACTCCTAATAGATATCACAGTAATATAGTTTAAAAAATTAAGTAATTCGTTGACTTAACAGATTTTTAGTAAATCTTCAAATAAAATCAATGTCGCTGATTGGCGGGGAATTACCTGACAATCCGACGGTTCTTGTTGCTATCAGTCTGGCGCGTGTGCCTGATCGAGTAAACATAGAGCGGTGTTGCCGCATTAGGCGAATCTCGTTTCATAGTTTTCGCCAACCAGTTTTCTTATGGCTGTGTGCCATCTTTGAAGAAACTAATTTCCGTTTTCCCTTCGATGTCGCAAAAAAAAAAACCTTGATTCATCACTGAAGACGATGTTATTCCATTGATGAACCCACTATCTTAATTTGGTATGTAATAACAGTAAAAAATATATACGGTATGTCCCCAGATCGAGTTACAAAGAGGGAAAAAAAATTATTACTGATTTTTCAAAATTATCTCACTATAAATAATGCGTCGAGCTTGTTCAAATCACCAAATCGTACAACTTAATAAAAGTTAATTAATTATTACTATTTTTATGTAAAAATTGAACATTTGTTTCAAAATTAAAAAAATCAATTTATGTTATGTAACCATAGAAACCATAATTTTTTTCCTCTTTGTAATTTGATCCGGGGACATACTGTATATAAAAAGAAGACGAAACATCGTCCGTCTTCTTCTAAAATTTAGTTATTTTCTTATATCACTGTCTTCATGTTATATAGAAGAAATAAACTTGGTCTCCCCAAATATTGTTCGTGATTAAGAAGTATTCATCGTTGATTTCGAAGACGTTCGTTTCGAAGAAGTATCTGCCATTTTGGATGCTTTTTATGTCAAGAATAATATTTGGGGGGGGGGGGGGCGACGTCTTCAAAGCCGAGATTATTCCTTATATAATAAATGCTACTTAGGATGATATAATTAGAGATTACTCTTATATCAAGTTCGAAGTTGGTCAAGATTATATCAACCTAAGTAGTATTCAAGTATGTCATTGTGGCACAGTGTCCCAAACGACGTGAAAAACTGATCGAAAATATTATTTTGCTGTTAGCAAATAAAACTGCTAACTAAATACAACATATGATTAAAAGAAAGCACGGCAAAACCAGAAAGTTTCTAGTTTTAAATCTAGCATTAGTCCTAGTGAGAGTGTTAGTTTTAATTTAAATTGTAGAGAAAAATTTAGTACATATTTGGCTAATCGAAATAAGCATTATATTTCTTTCGCTTATACCGGAAATGATTGCAATTTTAGTAAAAAAAAATTAAAACGTCGATTCTACTTCCATTTGATATACCGTATCATCTTTGGTGCAAATATAATGTTAATAATAAATTCAATACAATGAAAATTTTATTAGCTGATTGGATAGCTTTATTTTACGTAGATTTTTCTATATATATTTAAAAACTATTCGAGAATAATTTTACAAGGTCACAATTCAAGTTGACGTCGCGCTCATCGCTTTTAATTTCAAGTAATATTGGTGACCATTATACGTAGTTTTGAGGCCTACACTCAGATCAGGAAGATAAAACAATGTTTTGTATATGCCCATTTTCCCTCAAAAATGACTCACTCCCATATTTTTTTTTTATTATTAGTGACATAAGAAAACCATTTGGAATGCTATTTTTATAAATCTGAATTTATTTTTTTTCAGATAGGCAGATGGCATCATCTCGCATATCTTTTACTTGAAAAAGTTTTCACGGTCGTTTATAGTTTTTGAGAAAAAAAAATATTTTCGTTATTTTTTAACGTTTTACAACCTTTGGAAAATGTATTACAACTTTTGACACATTGTAGCTAGGGTAAGAGTATAAAGTACGCTATCTTCCTCTTGATTTAATATTATTCAATGGTTCGTTCTAAATAACTGTGGAAATTAAGTGTTAAATTAAATTAAAAGTGGTATCGAATTAATTCTAAAAGAAAAACGCGAACAAACAATAATTTTTTTATGTTATCTTAATTAAGTTACACTACTTGAGTGTAACGTTATGTCAAATTGCCAGCAATTGTTTTTTTCATAACCACCTGAAAAAGGTTTTAATTAAAATAAAGTAAATAATCCAAATCATAACGTATGATGAACATAGTACATTGTAAGTTACTATCAACTGCAGAACATTTAGTGTAAAATAACAAAAAAATAAAGAGAAAGACTAAAAAAATAAAAAATTATTACATTAAATGTAATTATTTGTTCGCTTTTTTCTTTTAAAGCTAATTTAATACAACTGTTTATTAACACCACTGTTAAAAAACGAATCACAGAATAAAGTACAACAGTAATCACTGCATGAGAAACAGCAAATCAAAAGGAACATAACGTAGTTTATACTACTATCCTAGCTACTGTACGTCAAATTTATAACACATTTTCCGAAAGTAGTAAAATGTTATAATTTTTTTCAAATAAATGTTATGTAAAATTATGTTGTTTGTTCATCTGAAGAAGAAAAAAATTGATTTTTTGAAAAATGGCGATATTAATACTCACTTCCGGTATAACCAGAAGTCCAAAGACAACAATTTCATATTGTAATAATCCGTTTTAATAGCCGAATTATACATTCCAAATGCTTTTCTGATATCATTAATAATAAAAAATATATGGGGCGAGCCACTTTTGAGGGACATCCGATATAATACAATTTATTTCAACTTGAAAAGTTTTCTTTATTTTCTTCCTCATCATTATTATATTCTTTCTAAATTTCTTCATCATCATTTTCTTCTAGAGATACGTTCAATACAATTAAATTTTGCACGTCTTGACTCAAACTATTTTTTGAACATTCTTTATGGAAGTTACTAATTAATAGAGCAGAACTGATTAAAAGCCCTTTCAATAAAATTTCGTTTGTTTGAATTCTAATACATTTCTTTGTGTGACACTGTCTAATCCTGCGGACTTGCTTGTTTTTGCTTCTTGAACCTAATATTTTCTATTCACAACGGAACCAGTACCTAGACGTAAAGAAATAGGGAGTCATCTCTTCCCTCATAATTATTTGGAAATTTTTACTTATAAATATCATGACTTCCACTACCATCCCAATCCTCATTTACAATGTAATGTTAAATTACAATCTATTTTTCACTGCACTTTTGAATATTTCATAATTTCAAAATTTCAAATTCAATTTCGCAAATTGTTTTTATTCCCTCTGGGTTTACCTCTTTTTTACATTTTAAAACGTCACCATAACGAGGTTTCCAAATTTTATCCATGTTTATTGTCGGTTTATCGAAGCATATCAAGTATTATTGAATTAAGAACTTCTGTAGTCAATCAAATTAGTTGTGGTTTTTCTGATTTTCACTTCATGAGAAGCAAACATACATTTTAAATGTATTACCTATCTTTAGCAAATACAAATTTAAAAACCAAAACACAGCGCCAAAATATCTAAGATTATAACAAAAATAAAGCAATAAAAATTTTTATCTACCTTTGTTCTTTCACAAGATGTTAAACTTATAAAGTTAAATAGTCAATTTTCAACTAACTCTTTTTGAAATATTTAATGGCACAAAATGAAGACCTTTATTTACTTTATAAGAAACCAACGACACAAAATTGATACAAGCAATGATATACTGCCTTTTTTGTTATCTAAAGTTGTACCATTTTATAGAAAATTTCATGATACAAAATAAAGAAATTTTTAATAGCAAGTTATTTCACGGAATAATAGTAGTACTTCCAAAATACCTAAATCGTCATAATTATTACTAAGAATTTCTTAATAATTAAAATAAAGAGTGTACATATACAGTTCTATAATAACTTTCATCTTTTGCAATTAAAGTCTGGATATTATAAAACGAAATATAACCAAGTTTTACGTTAAATGTCCTCAAAGTATTAAAGTTAACGCAAGAAGTTTGTTAACCGTTGCAGGTAAAGTGGTTTTTCCGAGCAATATACAACAAAAACTGATTAAGATAAAATGTTTGCTTTGTTAAATTATGGCGACATGCCAAATTTTATTGATTTAGGATATAAAAGCAAAATGCAGATTTTGAAATCATAAGATTAACAAAACATATTTGATATAAACTAAATTAACATAAAAGCTTATCCAAAGGTACCATCACCAACACTAACACATAATTCAGCCCTTTTCTGACATTGTTTATAACTTTTTCTGATATAAAAATATAAAAGACAAAATAAAACAGTGATGTTTTTTATAAACTTCAGATTACTGGCATTTATTTTATATTTCCTCGGTACTGGTTTCGAGCCTACATTGGACCATCATCAGCCGAATGGTCAAAAATAAAGATTAAAATAAAATTAATAACATTTGTATGGTTATTATCAATAAAGTAACACATTTAACGGAGTTACAAACATAATTTCACGAAAAACGACAAGCACTTCTTTCACTTTTTCGTGAAATTATGTTTGTAACGTCCGTTAAATGTGATATTTTACTGAAAATTACTTAATTAATCTTTATTTTTGACCAATCGGCTGATGATGGTCCAATGTAGGGTAGAAACCAGTACCGAGGAAATATAAAATAAATGCGAGTAATCTGAAGTTTATAAAAAACATTACTGTTTTATTTTGTTTTTTTATATTTCAATAATTTAATCTCGCAACAAGGATTTAACTAATATTTTCTAATATAGTCCAACGAACGGAATTTCTCTAATAACAGTTTTAATTTTTTTGCTTTAAAGGGTTTAAATTGTTATCAAAATTTTTAGTGTATCCCTGCCGGGAAGGCAGGGATTTTGAAAAACTCAATAAATAATATTTTCAACAAGATAGTTGTGGCCATAGCTGTGACCGCCAAGAAATTCGGATTTATCTATTATAGATTTTTATTTTTGGAGTTATGTTTATATTATTATAAAACAAAAAGTGTACACTGAAGATTTTAACAATTTACGGTCTAAATTGTTTAAAGCAAAAAATTAAAACTGTTAGAGAAATTTTGCTCATTGGACCATATTGGAAAAAATTATAAACAATGTCAAAAAAGAACTGAATTATGTGATAGTGATGGTATTATTGGTTAAGCTTTTATGTTATTTTAGTTTAGATCGAATATGTTTTGTTAATATTGTGATTTGGAAATCTGCATTTTGTATTTATATCCCAAATCAATAAAATTTGGCATATCGCTATAATGTAACATAATAAACATTTTATCGTAATCAATTTTTGTTGTACATTGCTCAGAAAGACTACTTTACATGCAATGGTTAACAAACTTCTTGCGTTAACTTTGGTACTTTGAGGACATTTAACGTAAAACTTATATTTCGTTTTATGACATCCAGACTTTAATTGGAAAAGATGAAATTTGGACACATTGTATGTAACATTTAACCCTCCGTTAGGCGCGCATGTATCCAGCAGATAACATGCTTAAAATTGCTTGCTTTCTATTTAAAGATCGATATATCTGCAACCGTTCAATCAAAAAATGTGCAGTGAACTTTGTTATAATAAATAATCATTCTTGCTATACTGACATGAATTTGAAAATTTTTGGCTCCTCAATTTTTTTTTATGGAGAATTAAACATAAAGAAACACCCCTATTTGATTTAGGCTCGTTACTACCATCTTCTGGTTAAGCTATCTAAGGGATTATTACCATGGTTACGGCTATTTTACGCGCTCTGATTGGCTAGTTGATCGGTTTATCTATAAGATAACTTTAACTAAAAGATGGTAGTAACGGGTCTTAGAGTATTGAGGATCCATTATCACTTTATATTATTATATATAAAAAATAACTGACTTTATATTAAGTGATAAAATTTTTTATTCATGCCCTTAATCGATTTAGATTTTACAAATCATCTTGAGAAGGAGGCAAGTCAATTCAGCCGAAAATGAAACAACACTAACATTCTAAAATTACTTTAAAAACAATTTATGATAAAATATAAAATAAAATTCGTCACAAAATTAAACATAACCTGATATATTCGACGTGTTGATATATTCCAACACGTCGAGTATATATTTTTAAAGTAATTTTAGAATGTTAGTGTTGTTTCATTTTCGGCTGAATTGACTTGGCTTCTTCTGAAGATGATTTGTAAAATCAAAATCGATTAAAGACATGAATAAAAAATTTTATCACTTAGTATAAAGTCAGTTATTTTTTATATATAAATGAATGAATGATTATGAATTTTTTTATCAAAAACTATAAGACGAAAAAATTTGGAATTTCAACAGATGATAGAGTAATATGTTCTGAATGTGAGGCATATTTTATTTTTTTCATATTTAGTATAGTTTCGCGAATTTTCGCGATTTAAAAAAATGTAGTTAGTTCGAAAACCTGTAAACGGTTTTCAACGAGTTTTGCACTGAATTATGTAGAATAATTCTGTATATCGAATGACGGTAATACTTTTTCAAAATAAAATTTTTCTGATTTTGTGTAAAAATTTAGTGCAGAAAAACGTAGAAATTTGTCAAACCATTTTCAAAATAACAGCATCTCTTTAAACCGTAAAAATTCGCGAAACTGTACAAAATATGAAAAAAATAAAATATGCCTTGTATGTAAAACATATTACGCTTTCTTCTGTTGACATACCAAATTTATCGGTCTCACACTTTTTGAGAAAAAAAATCATAAAGTGACGATATGTACAAAAATCTCAAAAAATCGGGTGTTTTTTATGTTTAACACGCTATAACAAAAAAACTGAGGAGCCAAAAATTTTCAAATTCATGTCAATATGCTAGAATTGATCACTGATTATAACAAATTTTACTGGACATTGTTTCATCGATCGGTTGTAAAGATACCGATCTCTAAACAGACGACAAACAATTTTATGTGTGTATCTGCTGGATACATGCGCGCCTAACAGAGGGTTAAAGAAACAAAACAAAGAAAATTGTTCGATCGAGTTTTGAGCGTTTTCACACTCTATGCGACGTCCTCGAAGTCGGTCAAGATCCCAAATAATATTTATGATATAAGAAACAATCTCGGCTGACTTCAAAGACGTCGGAAGTAATTAAGAAATATTCTTCTCCGACTTCGTAGATATCAGCCGCTCCCAAGTATCTGTGATTTTAGATGTTTCTCATATCAAGAATAATATTTTGGACGGCCGACGTCTTCGAAGTCGAAGTCCCCAAATATTATTCTTGATAAAAGGAGGAATCTCGGCTGATTTCGAAGACGTTGACCGTCCCAAATGTTATTCTTCATCAAGTATTATTCTTCGCTTGTAAATACTTAGGGTGGCCGACTTCTTCTTATATAAAGAATAATATTTGGGGCCGACGTCTTCGAAGTCGACTGAAATAACTTCTTATATATTATTGGGTGCATTACAAGGCGTTTACTTCATAGTACAATCAAATAAACTGATTTTTTATGGACAGAAATTCATTAATTGCTTGGAAGAAGAGTTTTTTTTCGGCGAAAGCCTTCATCATTTCTTATTTGATGATAAAGCATGTTACAGGATAAAAAGAGAATTTGAGAACAAAGATAGAAATGAGTTGCAGATACCGTCCCGCTTCGCACAATGAGAAAAGGGGCATCTGCGTTCGCGAATTCAGGACCCAAGCCCAGTAATAATAAAGCGTCTATAAGACGACAGAATGACTTTCAATTCTTAGCTCATCTTTCTCGAGCTTATACGCGTTTAACGGACGAACCCTTTTATAATTATTTTCTTTGTGGTAAATTTCTTTCATTAGCATTATTTTACCAAAGCTTCAAAATTGTAATTTGAAGTTTAATGGGTGGTGGATTTCATATACACAATACCATTGCGCAGTTGGCTTCGACTGCAAATTCTTTATAGTTCCTTCTATAGGCACAGTAACGGTTACGTTTAGTAATGGAGACGGAGAACTCATCGCGTGGGAATTATATTTATAATCCACTTTGAGATTTGTGTGCGACGACTCGCATTTCCAATATGCTACAAGTTGGAATGGACAGGAGTTTGCTCCTGGTTTTGATTTTATCTAAAAATAAGAAATACATCAAAAAAAATTAACAACGAAAAAAATATAAATATACTTGATATTTAAGAATATCTACGTTAAAATACGACGCGGTGGGGTTTTGTTCCGATTGTTTTTTTAACAATGCACTTAACGCCGTCATATTGAACTCAATCAATACGCTCTCCCCTCCAATTTGTTTATTATCCCTAAAATTTTTTAAACATTTTAGTCTGAAAATTAAAAAGAAAAGGAAATTCTTACATAGAAACTAATTGTTTATTAGGTACTATATTGCTTAACCGATGGGTATTGCGAACCCTAAATGATAATTTAGCCGGATTTGGATTATTAGCCAATACGGTAACAATACCAGCTGGAAACGATAGCATCATCTCGCCCGACATTTTTACTTGGCACCTAAACACGCTGAAAATGAGTAATAATACCGATATGAATAATTTAATTACCAACCTAGTCTCGTCGGCTCCGCGAAAATAGGAATGAACAATCTCATGAAATGCAACCGCTAATGGAATGGTATCGGCCATGCCGATCGTTAAAGGTGAAGGTCCTCGAGATATCCCAACGGGAACTCCTGCCGTTTTAAATTCAAGACTCCCAACGCTGTCAGCTCTCGCTATGGGCGCTGGACTTATATGACCCCGAGCATGAGCCTCCGATTTTCGAGATGGTGGTCTTGGAATTGACATGTAACCCGATGTTGGAGTCGGAGTTTGTCTTACTTTTGGTGGGGCACTTGATGGAGGTTGGATATCTCCTACTTCGGTGAATAAATCTAATTCTGTTAAATAAAATTTTAAGTAAATTATTATTATATCATATTGAATGTTAGTAAATAAAAAAAATTACTTCGTAGAAAAAAACTAGACTAGTTTCATTTGATGTGAAACTTAATTCTTTAAATTTTAATTGAAATTTTATTTACAATAGAATATGTGTGTATATAACAAGAAGCATGTGACAAAACTTTCATTTTTGATCAATCCTGTAAGTCATAATAATCTGCCTATTATCATATTCTTATTATTATCATATTTCATTTTCTTTATTAATTAAATTGTGGTTGTGTGATTAATACCATATTTATCATGCAAACCGTTAAATGTGAATATGACAATATAAAATATGAATATACATAATAACTTGTGCCTAGCGGTGGGTTAGATTGGGGTGAGTTTTGTTGGAATGGTATCATTTTTAATAAAAACCCAACCCAGCATTGATGTCAGAAATTACTCGATTCTTTGATATTACCCTATTATACATAGTAGTACATTTCTGCAGTTTCCAACCGGGATATAGCAATAAAAAAGTCATATTCTATTGATTCATGCATGATATATCAACTACTTGCGTAGTTACAAAATGTAATTTATTTAATTAATTATAGAAAATCTATTCTTTTACCTAATGTTGAAAACCAGGACAATTAATTGTAAGAGAGTTAAAATATTCTCTCCAACCTAACCCAACCCTATTTTATAGAGAACTTAAATGAAAATCTAATTAATATCCAAGATAATTTGCGCTTGACAGTGAGTTGAGTTTGGGTAGGTTGGTATTAGAAATGATACCAACTCAACTCATGAGAATAATATTACTTATTATTCTTCTCAAAAAAGGGAAAACTTGAAAATAATAGGAGATAGAGGTTTGGTATTTGCTTGATTGGGTTTGTCTGAGGAAAAGAGATGATATACCCTATAATAATACCTAAATAACATCAAAAATAATAAAAATCACAAAAATAACATCGAATGTAAAACATTTATGGGCAACTAATTAAAACGTCAATTTGCTTTTTGATGGGGAAGGAAATGAATTTTTAAGAAAAACAAAATATTATCGTAAAAAGAATGTTTTTAAGATCTCGACAATAAAAAAATATGGGATTCCATTTGAATTTTTTCAAATATTGAAAGTTGCCATTGTGAAATAATTCGTCTAATTGAAAATCTGATTTCGTAGTCGTGTAGAGAATGCCTTAAAATATATTACTGATAAATATTCTAAAAGTAGTGCCCATAGTTTGGCTAAAAAATAACGCGGTTACTCTAAAACAAGGTGTATATGAGCTTATACAGTGTGTACATAACGTTCGGAATCAATCAGATGTAAATTCGAAAAATATTCTTATGAAAAAAGAGAAAACAAATTGTCAATTTTATGAAATACTACAAATGAGTTCAAAACTTGATATCGCTTTAGTGAAGTGAAATACTTGAATGGTTCTGATTTCGCAAAAGTGCATATTTTTCTTTATAAATCATAGAAAATTTCAACACGATATCTTAAGAATTTGATTTAAAAAAATAATAAGGTAATCATTATCAGGTTCAGTTTAAAAATTGATACATCAAAGATGAATTGCGATATTCAGGAAAATAACAAAAAAAATTCCTCAAGATATCTTAAGAATTTGATTTAAAAAAATACCTTATTTTTAAGGTATTTATTATTTTTAGTATTCTGAAATGCTACAAAATTAGGTTGAGTTTAAAAATAGATACATCAAAGATGATTTGAGATATTCAAGAAAAAAAAACAAAAAATTTCATCAAGATATTAATCAAGATATCAATTTAGGTTGAGTTCAAAACTTGATATCTCAAAAAACGAAATGAGATACTCAAGTATAATTTTGTTCTCGAAAAAGTGAATTGAGATATTCAAAAAAATAACAAAAAATTTGTTCAAGATACCTTAAGAATTTGATTTAAAAAATAAGGCAATCATTCCGAAATGCTACAAAATTAGGTTGAGTATAAAAATTGATACATCAAAGATGAATTGAGATATTCAAGAAAAAAAGAAAAAATTTCATCAAGATATTAATCTCTTGATTAATAGTATATATCAATTTAGGTTGAGTTCAAAACTTGATATCTCAAAAAATGAAATGAGACTCAAGTATAATTTTTTTCTCGAAAAAGTGAATTGAGATATTCAAGAAAATAAATTTCTTCAAGGTACCTTAAGAATTTGATTTAAAAAATAAGGCAATCATTCCGAAATGCTACAAAATTAGGTTGAGTATAAAAATTGATACATCAAAGATGAATTGAGATATTCAAGAAAAAAACAAAAAATTTCAAGATATTAATCAAGATATCAATTTAGGTTGAGTTCAAAACTTGATATCTCAAAAAACGAAATGAGATACTCAAGTATAATTTTGTTCTCGAAAATGTAAATTAAGATATTCAAGAAAATAACAAAAAGTTCTTCAAGGTACCTTAAGAATTTGATTTAAAAAATAAGGCAATCATTCCGAAATGCTACAAAATTAGGTTGAGTATAAAAATTGATAAATCAAAGATGAATTGAGATATTCAAGAAAAAAACAAAAAATTTCATCAAGATATTAATCAAGATATCAATTTAGGTTTAGTTCAAAACTTGATATCTCAAAAAACGAAATGAGATACTCAAGTATAATTTTGTTCTCGAAAATGTAAATTGAGATATTCAAGAAAATTTCTTTAAGATACCTTAAGAATTTGATTTAAAAAATAAGGCAATCATTCTGAAATGCTACAAAATTAGGTTGAGTTTAAAAATTGTTAAATCAAAGATGAATTGAGATAATCAAGAAAATAACAAAAAATTTCATCAAGATGTCAATTTAGGTTGAGTTAAAAACTTGATATCCCAAAAAACGAAGTGAGATACTCAAGTATGATTTTGTTCTCGAAAAAGTACAAACTTTCTTTTACGAATTGCAAAAAAGAAATTAACAAGATATGTTAAGAATTCGATATTTTATGATTTTTTTTAAATAATCAAGAAAATTGTAAATTTTGCGAAATGTTACAAATTTAGGTTGACATCAAAAGTTGATATCTCAAAAACAAGGTGAGATACTAATGTATAGTTTTGTTCACTTTCTTTTATAAATAAAAAAAAATCATCAAGAGAATTCGATTATTTAAAATGACTAAGGAGATATTAATTTAATGAAATGCTACAGATTTACCTCAAAAATGATATACTCATGTATGATTTTGTTCTCTCCTCCCAGCTCACGAAAAATTTCATCACGATACCTTAAGAATTCGATCTTTTAAAAAGATTAAAAATTGTTAATTTTATGAAATTCTACAAATTTGTCTCAAAAGTACCTTAAAAACGAATTGTCATACTCAAGCATGGTTTTGTTCATGGAAAAGCGCATACTTTCCTTTATAAACCACAAATATTTCATCAAGATATCTTAAGAATTCGATTTTCTACGATTTTTTCAAAATAATCAAGAAAATTGTAAATTTTATAAAATATGATAAAGGTAGGGTGAGTTCAAAACTTGATATCTCAAAGACGAAGTGAGATACTCAAGTATGGTTTTGTTCCCGGAAAAGTACACTTTCTTTTATAAATTACAAAAAGATTCATTAAGATATCTTAAGAATTCGATTTTTTTTAAATAAGTAAATCATTAATTTTATGAAATGCTACAAATTTATGTTGAGTTCAAAACTTGATATCTCAAAAAAACGGAGTGAGATACTCAAGTATGATTTTGTTCTCGAAAAAGTAAATACTTTCTTTTACAAACCGCAAAAAAAGAAATTATCAAATCAAAAGATATTCTTAAGAATTCGACACTCTTCTATTTTTTAAAAATGATCAAGAAAATTGTAAATTTTATGAAATGTTACAAATTTAGGTTGAGATCATAAGTTGATATCTTAAAAACAAAGTAAGATACTCATGTATGGTTTTGATCATTTTCTTCTATAAATCACAAAAATATTCATCAGATATCTTAAGTATTCGATTTTTTAAATTGACTAAGGAGATTATTAATTTACTGAAATGCTACAGATTTATCTCAAAAATGATATACTCATGTATGGTTTTGTTCTAAGAAAAATACATGCACCTTCCCAAATCACGAAAAATTTCAAAACTTGATATCTTAAAAAACGACGTGAGATACTCAAGTATGATTTTATTCTCGAAAAAGTACATACTTTCTTTTACAAATCGCAAAAAAAATTATCAAGATATCTTAAGAATTCGATATTCTACGATTTTTTTAAATAATCAAGAAAATTGTAAATTTTACGAAATGTTACAAATTTAGGATGAGATCAAAAGATGATATCTCAAAAACAAAGTGAGATACTCATGTATGGTTTTATTCACTTCCTTTTATAAATAACAAAAAAAATCATCAAGATATCTTGAGAATTCGATTTTTTAAAATGACTAAGGAGATTATTAATTTAATGAAATGTTACAGATTTATCTCAAAAACAATATACTCATGGTATATTGGTTTTATTCTGAGAAAAATAGATACTCTCCTTCCAAACTTACGAAAAATTTCATCACGATACCTTAAGAATTAGATTTTTTAAAAAGATTAAAAAACTGTTATTTTTATGAAATTTCACGTTTTGTTCATGGAAAAGCGCATACTTTCCTTTATAAATCACAAAGATTTCATCAAGATATCTTAAGAATTCGATTTTCTAAGATTTTTTCAAAATAATCAAGAAAATTGTAAATTTTATAAAATGTTATAAAGTTAGGGTGAGTTCAAAACTTGACTCTCATGACCACTCTATAATACTTCATCAGTCTGGAGCACTCAATGATAAACATATAAGTTATAGCAGGGGTTGTTTGAAAAAATGTCAAAATTCTTAACGTTATTAATGGATGATCAAAAAAATATTCCATTGACTCAAGCAAAATCAATTTTTATTGCGAAATCATGTGGTGAAGCAGCTTGCTAAAACAGATGTAGAATAAGACAACTATTCTCCAGAATTAATTTTCACCATGGGCAGGACTTTAATGGAAGAAGTTAATTTAGTGAAGAGTGATCTGTTCCAGGTTTCAAAGTTGTGAAGGATATAATAAATTTTTTGCTGGGAGCGAATGTTTTAGAAGCTTTGAAACTTAAACCAATATTTTGTTATGACTCAATAAAAACATATTATCAGTTTATTGTAAATTGAACAAAAAAGTTTGGGTTGCAGAAGATATTTTCACAGATTGTTATACCAATTATTTTTGCCCTATTTTGCGTTGCGTTTGTGAAAAAACTAAATTCACATCCAAGGATTTTCTTAGACAATACCAAATCCTGCATAAAATCAAAACACCTTATCAAAGTTGTTTGCATGCATCCAAATACAATATCACTTTTACAGTCAAAGCATCAGCGGGTTATCGCAAGCTTTAAATCATGTTATCTTTTTTGAAAATAGTGAGAGGTTTAGACACTTCAAATAAAATAGTCCGACTGTTGGTGGTCTTTCGATATTTTAAAATGCATTAATAATGTAAAATCGGCTTGGGATGAAGTCTTGGAAGAATGTTTCAATGGAGATTGGCGTAAACTTTTGTCAATATTAATGCGCGATTTTGAAGACTTGCCAT
This sequence comes from Onthophagus sagittarius, assembly GCA_036711965.1. Lineage (NCBI taxonomy): Eukaryota > Metazoa > Arthropoda > Insecta > Coleoptera > Scarabaeidae > Onthophagus > Onthophagus sagittarius. The sequence goes on along the minus strand of JASERS010000007.1, from coordinate 10,106,118 downwards.
AACAATAGAATCTTATTGCTGGCTTGGAATTAAGCTTGCAAGTAATTAGGGATCTTACGATGTTACTGTTCAAGAAGTCAGTGTTTCAGATTAACACAAATAAAAACCTAGAAAAATTATGCTAACACTTTTATCGTGAATGGGCTGAGGGTGAAGACAATGAAGAAATTCAAAAAATGGAGAAAGTTTAACTGATGTAGTGTAATGTAAATAGGGACCTCCATTTGACTATATACTGAAATTATTAATGAAAGAAACCAAAGAGTTCATGCAATTAACGCGTGATACTTCTTTAAAAACAGCATCAAACATCAAAAATTTTTAAATTAAAAAAAAAATTATTTTAAAAATTAAATTTAAAAATTTGTAATCAAACCCGTTTTAAAAAATTTAAATTTACCGGAAATGGATATCCTGACAGATACCGGTCATCATTTTGATGTAATATGAAGTAATTATTCAGGATTAAAGAAAAATAATTCTGTTCAAGAAACTACATGGTATTTTTTGTTCATAAACACTAAAAAAATTGAAATAAAAGCTGGTTATTTAGTCTCATAGTCACCATAGCATTAATCAACATCAACACAGCATCATCTCCATAAAAGAAATCATTAAATTTTTGTTCAACAACTGTATATCTTTCCCTCCTTATTAATGGAAATGATTTATCTAATGAATTTGTTTCTAAGAGATATAATAACACCCATCTACTATGACCGCCATTATAATTCCAGCCTATTAGCTGTTATGTATGGTGTTCCCTGATTGCATATTGAATTTTTATTGTGCGTAATATTCATTAAATAAACAACTGTTTCAAATAAATGATCATCAAAAAATTGTATTAACTTTAATTGCATTATTTTTATTTCTACTATTATATTTCTTACGCATTCTTAAATATTTGTTGTATATCTTTGTATCAATTTCGTGGAGAGACGTTTTTTGGGTTCGTCCATTGTCGGCTCCCTACTTGTACAAAATAAAATAAAATAAAAAAAATAAATAAAAGTTAGTTATTTTGTTATGAAGTGTAGATTAGTGATAAAAAAATATAAGTATCCATTAAAAAAAATGACTTAACAATTGAAAGACATATTTTCAAAATATCGTATTATTAAACGATAACGCATTATTGAGAGACTACTATTTCATAATGCATTTTTATTTGAAAATGGGTCATAAAAATCAAAAAATAAGAATACCGTCCCCGCATAAAAAAGCACAAAGTCAAGCTTCGTCGCAGATAGTCCGAAATCGGGTACATATTTTCATTACTCGTATAACGAGATACATTATTAAGAATTAAATTTTGAGTTAAATAAAGCTAGTCTCGATTTTTTCTGTGAAATAATTTTCTGTTATTCGCGTTCAAATCAGTAAAAAATTTTAAATTCGATTATTATTATTATTTTTATCATACCTCCATATCTAGAAGATCCAGATAAAGTTGGGGAATTCAACGTAGGTTGAGATGGACTTTGCAACGGAGCGTACGGATGCGAACTTGTTGGTGTGGAAGCATTAGAAGCAGCGGGGCTTTGAAATAAATTTAATCCAAGTAAATCACTGCTGGGTTTAGCTCCTAATTGTTGAGAAACGGATTGGGACCGTTTCATGGTATTATCTTGGCCATCTAATCCGGATCCTCGCCGTCCCAGTCCTCCACCAACGGGCGAAAGATATATGTTTTCAACGGTGGCTCTTAATTCGTCAACGGAAGCCGATATTGGAGCAGCTCCGTTATTCAACGGTTTAATTTCAACGTGGATTCTATTTTTTTCGCGATCGTCATCGGAATCGGAATCCGAAGACGAATAAAATCCGCGTTTGTCGTTGTTAGGCCAATGATGTTTCGGCGCTTCCGGTTGGATAGCGTAACCTTCAGTGTCTAATTCCGGTCCTTCGGGCTCAGCTTCTGCTAACGGAGGGGTTTCTTTTACTTCTTCGCGTTCTTCTCTAAATTTTTATAAATAATTGATACGAAATGAAATAATTTCTAAAAATAAACAAAAATATTTCTTACAAATCAGATTTTTCTTCTTTATTACTTTGATTATCGGAATTGTCCTTTTTCTTTTTCGTTTTCTTCTGTTTCACTTTTTCTCTCCTACTTCTTAAAAACCCTGAAACATAGTCAAACAACACCCGACATTAACGACTTTTTTATTTACGAAAAATTACGAAAAATCTAAAAAATTTAAATTTAATAACCCTTTTCCCACATCCTCTCCAACGCGTTGAAAGACATTGAATTATACGAGCTAACTACACGCGCGTCAATTAAGATAATGTCATCGCTTTATTACTACATCCTATGCACTTACAATCTTTGATGTTACGAAGTTCTTTTTTGGACATTTCTTTTTGCGATGCAATCAAAAAGTGTTGATTGACCTTCTAGGTGTTAACCAATTCAAACTCAAACACCGAGTAACTCGTCGTCGACTTAACGCTCGTTTATCAATTTAATGGATGAATCATTTTAACTGAATTATTAGAACTAGCGTGCACCTTTGTTCGAAGCGGAATTCTTTTACTACTCGGTATTTTATCGAAAAATATCGACTAACCGATTTCGTTAGAAAAGTATCGATACATTTTTATTGAATTTCATGCATGCGATAACGGTCATTGTTGTCCACAACACGTAAAAAAATTATTAACATTAATTATTAATTAACATATAGAAGATTTAGAACCATGCACATTAAAATATGAAATATTATAACGTTTTTAAGGCGCGTTTTTAAAATGCCTTTTCGTTGTTTTTTGGGTACAGGAAAAATGTTAGATTATAGACTAGAAAGAGAAACAATTTGAAGCAGCAGTAGCAATAACAATGCTGGAAATATTAAAAAATCTATCTATTGTGATGATTTTCTAAAATAATGAAGATTTAAATCAGAATTATGACAATTGATTGATTATTACAATACTGAAAAAATCATAAAAAAATCATTAATTTTTTTGGAGCTAAAATTAAAATTTTCAGTACTGCATAAAGCATTTTTATATACTGTTCTAAATATAACACTTTTTTGTAAATGCGGTTCTAAAATACAGGGTGCCCTAAGAATATAGATCAACTATAAACTTGGAAATAATAAAAAATATTAATTTTCAAAGTTATACTTTATCGATTGAATGTATAAAGATTTTTATGTGAAATCAGGAAACTTGCGATGTGGTTGTTTAAAAAAACCGTGAACAATTGAATTCTCGAGATTTCTTGGCGAAACATTCGGATTTTATGGAAAAATGAATGATTTATTACGAACGAAACTGACCTTGAAAGATTGATGAGATAATAGTTTGTGAATTTAACCTAATTTTTATGAATTAAAATTTTTTCATGACGAAAACCCTATTAATAAGTAACCTCGTAAATTAATACGGTTTTCGTCATGAAAAATTTTGATTAATAAAAATTTTGTTGAATTCACAAATTATTCTCAGCAATTATTCAAGGTTCGTTTTATTCGGAATAACTTTTAATAAATCTTAATTCACTTATGAGATAATAATTTTACAAATCAACTCCTTTTTTAATTATTTTGAAAAATTATAAAAAATTGAATTCTTTAAATTTTTATATATAAATATTATTTATTTATTTATAAAATGTAATTAATTACATTTTTTCAAATTTCGATTACCACTTTTGATATTAAATAGTGTTCATGATATCAAAAATAATCTCAACCGACTTCAAAGATGTTCCAAGACTTGGGGCGGTCGACGTTTTCGAAGTCTACCGAGATTATTTCTTCCTAAGTAGTATTTATGATATAAGAAATAACCTCAGCCGACTTCGAAGACGTCGGCCGCCCTAAATATTATTCTTGATATAAGAAGTAATCTCAGGCGACTTCGAAGACGTCAGTCGCCCCAAATATGTACTTGTTAAGAATAATATTTGATCGAGAATAATATTTGGGCGACCGATGTCTTCGAAATCGGCCGAGATTACTTCTTATATTAAGTATTATATTTGGGCGGCCTACGTCTTCGAAGTCAGCCGAGAATATTTCTTGTATCATAAATACTACTTAGGAAAAAATAATCTCGGCCGACTTCAAAGACGTCGGCCGCCTCAAATATTATTCTTATTATGAAAAGCAATCTCAGCTGACTTCGAAAATGTCGGCCGCCTTACATATTATTTACGATACTTAGTCGGTCGAGATTATCTCATCTTGAATGATATTTATATTTTAATTGAAATTTTATGCGAAACTTTTTTAGTCCCAGGCGTAGTTTTTCAAATATTTCGTTTTGTCAAGTTAAATGGAACACTCGGTATTTAAACTTCTTACTTGTTTATATTTATTGGAACCGGTTTCGATTGTATCAAGTCATCATCACCCAAAATGCTAAAGTTAAAGAAAATGCGCATAAATAACACATTTGAATATTTAATATTAAAATAATAACATATGTTAAAATTATATAAAATAAAACTTAGTAACATAGAATAAAATAACAAAACGGCGACGAAAATCACACTAAATAATTTATATAAATAATAATATAATTATACAAATAAATAATTTAATGTGGTGTTCGTCTTTTATTTGTAACTTTGTTTATTTTCTCAAATTTTAACATAATATATTATTTTAATATTTAAATATTCAAATGTTTTGTTATCATATGAAAGCCAACTTTAAATTTTTTTTCATTTTGACAATTTGACTGATGATGACTTGTTATATTCGACACTGATACCAATTAATTTTTATCACAATTTTGAAAAAACTTTAAAAATTGAATTTAAGATTTCTTTTTAATACAGAAAACCGCATTTGAAAATCTCCACTATGAGATAAGAAAAGTCGATTTCTTAAAATTTCTTAAGGAGGTACGTTTAGACGCGCTAAAATAAGGGCTTTTTAATTTTTTTTCGTGAAGTTAAAATTAGTTTCGAACTTTTTTTGACACTCACTACTATTTAGTGATGCTTTATGCTATAAAATATGTATTCACACAATCTAAATCTAAAACTTTTATAGGCAAACGGCAATCTTTTTTATATGTGTAAAAAATTCTATGAACATCGGGCACTAAAGTCCGTGCAAAAAGTCAAGGCCCTTCACTCTAGAGATCTTTATCTTTGTAACCGATCAGTGTAAAAATTACAGTAAAGTTTGTTATAATCAGTGAACATTTCGGCGTGCCATATGTTAGTTTGGAAATTGTCGAGTATTTGGTTTTTAAATTTGCGATTTTTTTCTCAAAAATAATTTAACAAAAAAATTTTAAATTTGAACGGGTGGTAATACAATGTGTTGTAATGTGGTGCACATTTTATTTTATCAATATTACATAGTTTCAACAAAATTAGGTCTTCTGAATAAAAACTCCACTCTTAAAAATTTAAGGAGCTCGAATTTTGAAAAACTGATAACGGAATCTGACAAACGACATTATTTGACATATTTTGGTTAAAACAGTGTCCGAGTAAACCGCGATTTTTCGCGACACTTAACTCACGATAAAAGAAAAACCAAACACCCGACAATTCCCAAATTAACATGTCATTCGTAGAAATGTTCAGTGATTAACATCAAAACAACAATATAGTATATATATATAAATTTATATATATAACAAATTTTATCGCAATTTTTTGTATTGAGCGGTTACGAAGACGATATAAATCTCTAGGACATTAGTTTATTAGTTTACGTACTTATGAGCTATAAAAATATTGATTTGAGAAAAAACGCGTTAAGGTTTTAAGTCGTAAAAGATTTATATCTCACTCATATTCAAGAATAAAGAAACTCAAAGTTAATGTTTTTGAATTTATGCTATCACACAATATGCAATTTAATGGGAGGTTATGAACATAAAAGCAAAATTAAAAATAATACAAAATACATTTTCTGGAAAAAATGGCGTATTATCTGAGTTATTTCAGAAATATGTTTTTCCAAAAATAACTCGCTCCGAGAAAATACGCTATCATAACGGTACTTAGATTGTTCTAAAATTTTGCTATCATATTTTAAGATGTAACTTTTTATGGAAAAAATTTAAGTTTTTTGATTTTCATTATTTTTGAAAATCATGAAAAATCGAATTCTGAAAATTTTTGAATTAAACTTTCAGGATTTATAACAAAACATAAGATCTTTTTCATGAAGAAAGCCGCATTTTAAAAACTCAATTCGTTTATGAAATAATAATCTTTGAATTGAATGTGAATTTACAACTTTACCAATTTTTATCATTATTTTGAAAAAATCGTAAAAAATTAAATTTTTGACATTTCGTAATGAAATTTTCAGGACTTATAGTGAAACGTATGATCTTTTTCATGTAGAAAACCACATTTAAAAATCCCAATTCGGTTATGAGATAATAATTTTTGAACTCAATCATAATTTATAACGTTACCAATTTTTATCATTATTTTGGAAAAAATCATAAAAAATCGAATTTTTGAGATTTCTTAATGAAATTTTCAGGACTTATACTGAAACGTATGATCTTTTTCATGAAGGAAACCGCATTTAAAAATCTCAATTCGTTTATGAGGTAATAATTTTTGAACCCGATCTCAATTTATAACGTTATTAATTTTTGTCATTATTTTTAAAAAATCATAAAAAATCGAATTCTTAAGATTTCTTAATGAAATTTTCAAGACCTATAGCAAAACGTATGACCTATTTTATGAAAAAAACTGCATTTGAAAATCTCAATTTGTTTATGATATAATAATTTTTGAATTCAATCATAGTTAATAACGTTACCAATTTTTATCATCATATTGGAAAAAATCATAGAAAATCAAATTTTTGAGATGTCTTAATGAAATTTTCAGGTCTTATAGCGAAACGTATGCTATTTTTCATGAAGAAAACCACCTTTGAAAACCTCAATTCGTTCATGAGATAATAATTTTTGAACCCGATCTCAATTTATAACGTTATCAATTTTTATCATTATTTTTAAAAAATCATGTTAAATCGAATTCTTAAGATCTCTTAATGAAATCTTCAGGACCTATAGTGAAACGTATGATGTTTTTCATGAAGAAAACGGCATTTGAAAATCTCAATTTGTTTATGAGATAATAATTTTTGAACTGAATCATAGTTTATAACGTAACCAATTTTTATCATTATTTGGGAAAAATCATAAAAAACCGAATTTTTGAGGTTTCTTAATAAAATTTTCAGGATTTATAGCAAAACGTCTTATACTTTTACTGTATATAGTAAAACGTCTTTATCTTTTTCATAAAAAATACCGCGCTTGAAAATTTCAATTCGTTCATGAGATAATACTTTTTAAACTCGATTTCAATTTATAACGTTATAAATTTTTATTATTATTTTGAAAAATCATGAAGAATCGAATATTTATGATTTTTCTTAATGAAGCTTTCAAGACTTATAGCGAAACGTATGAACTTATTCATAAAGAAAATCACATTGGAAAATCTCGGTTTATTTATGAGATAATGATTTTTGAACCCAATCTCAATTTATAACGTTAACAATTTTTATCAATATTTAAAAAAATCATAAAATATCGAATTTTTAAGATTTCTCAATGAAATTTTCAGGACTTACAGCGAAACGTGCAATTTCTTTCATGAAGAAAACCGCATTAAAAAATCCCAATTCGTTTATGAGATAATAACTTTTGAACTCAATGATAACGTTACCAATTTTTATTATTATTAAAAAAAATCATGATATATCGAGTTTTTAAGATTCCTGAATGAAATTTTCAGGATTTATAGCGAAACGCATAATCTTTTCCATGAAGAAAGCCGCATTTGAAAATCTTAATTCTTTTATGAAATAATAATTTTCGAACTTAATCTGAATTTATAACATTACCAATTTTTATCATTATTTTGAAAAAATCATGAAAAATCGAATTCTTAGGATTTCTTAATAAAATGTTCAGGCCTTATAGCGAAACATATGATCTTTTCAATGAAGAAAACCGCATTTAAAAATTTGAATTCGTTCACGAGATAATAATTTTTGAACTCGATCTCAATTTATATCGCTACCAATTTTTATTATTATTTCGAAAAATCATAAAAAAATCGAATTTTTTTAATTTCTTAATGATTTTATCAGGACATATAGCGAAACATATGATCATTTTCATGAAGAAAATCGCACTTAAAAATCTCAATAGCTTTATAAGATAATACTTTTTGAACTCGATTTCAATTTATAACGTTACAAATTCTAATCATTATTTTAAAAAATCACGAAAAATCGAATTTTTAGGATTTCTTAATGAAACTTTCAACACTTTTACTGAAACGTATGATATTTTTTATGAAGAAAACCGTATTAGAAAATCCCAATTCGTTTATGAGATAATAACTTTTGAACTCAATCTGTATTAATAACGTTATCAATTTTTATCATTATTAAAAAAAAAATCATGATATATCGGGTTCTTAAGAGCCTTGAATGAAATTTTCAGGACTTATAACGAAACGTATGTCATTTTTCAAGAAGAAAACTGCATTTGAAAATCTCAATTCATTTATGAGATAATAATTTTTGAACTCGATCTTAATTTATAACGTTACCAATTTTTATCATTATTTTAAAAAATTATGAAAAATCGAATTTCTAAGATTTCTTAATGAAATTAACAGGACATATAGCGAAATGTATTAGCTTTTTATGAAGAAAACTGCATTTGAAAATCTTAATTCGTTTATCAGATAATAATTTTCGAACCCGATCTCAATTTATAACCTATTCAATTTTTATCATTATTTTTAAAAAATCATAAAAATTGAATACTCAAGATTTCTTAATAAAAATTTCAGGACTTATAGCGAAACGTACGATCTTTTTCGTGAAGAAAACCGCATTTAAAAATCTGAATTCGTTTATGAGATAATAATAACTCAATCTCAACTTTTTTGTAAATTTTTATTATTATTGTAAAAAATCACGAAAAATCAAATATTCAAGATTAAATATCATACCTATATAATAACATATCTATATAATAGATATGTAAAAAAAATGTAGTTAATCAATTTAAGTTCGAGGAGTCCTGAAGATGGTCCATTTATTGAAGCGAAATCGGTAAAGCTTGATTTTTTTACATATCCATTTAATAAAAAGTATGAAAAGACCGTCATTGTGTTTTAATTCAATTTATAAAGATATAAATTTTTATCACTATTTTAAAAAATCATTAAAAATCAAATATTTAAGATTTCTTAACGAAATTTTCAGGACTTATAGCGAAACGTATGACCGAATTTAAAAATCGCAATTCGGTTATGAGATAATAATTTTTGAACTCAATCATAATTTATAACGTTACCAATTTTTATCATTATTTTGGAAAAAATCATAAAAAATCGAATTTTTAAGATTTCTTAATGAGTGAAACGTATGATCTTTTTCATGAAGAAAACCGCTTTTTAAAATCTCAATTCGTTTATGAGATAATAATTTTTGAACTCAACCTCAATTTATGATTTAATTTTTTTTCATTATTTTGAATAATCATGAAAAATCAAATTCTTCAGATTTCTTTACGAACTTTTTAATTCAATTCGTTATTAATATATTAATTTTTGAGATCAACCACAACCTTCATTATTTTATAACTTTTCCAAATATTTCTAAATAAATTCAAGATTTGGAAATCATTAAAAAAATGTTTTAAGTTAATCGCAATTTGATTTCAAGATTTCACATATTTATTATTATATAATTGCAATAATTGTTGATAAATTTTGAAGTTATTGAAGTAAATATTTTCTAACCACGTTCTTACCGTTTCCAAGTTTTTTTAATACCCTGTAGAAAAAAACGCAGAAAGATAGGAGCATATCAGCTGATTTAATATAGAACTAAAAAAACTAGATGAAAAATTGCATAAAATAAATTTTGATTTGATATATACAACAGTGCATAAGGTGAGATGCTCCTAAGAAAAAAATAACTGAGAGGTGTAGAAAAGGTTCAGACCAAATACCGAAATAAATTATTAACGAAATGTGAATAAAAATAATAAATAGTAAAAGAAAGAGCGTCCGCCAACACAGTGTAAAAATAAAGATAAAAAATGGGAAGGATGAAAATCGGTGTGGGATTGAAGGTGTGTTGGTGAAATGTTTGGGGAGGTCGTAAAGAAGCCCTACAGCGACCAACAGAGCGTGCCAGAGGCCACCACCACGAGCCGATGCCCGCAGCATGCACCGTACAAAGAGAACTCAGAATTACACTTGGATCCTCGCTGGGCATTACGCGACATCTGCTGGCCGTCAGCGGAACTTGTCGGACTTGACGGGGCGCTGCTGGGCCCGGCTCGGCCTTCACGTGACCCTGTGAACATAACACAATCCCAAGCCCTCGTTAAGAAGCTGCTACAGCGACACAGTGGGGATTTTGCCTCGACCTTGCACCTCAACAGCAACCTGCACAAACAATCTTTTCAGGAGCAGAGTCGATCAACACCCCCATTGCACGAACGACTCTCCAATAACGTACCCTGGGAGTTAGACATAAACAGATTTAGTAGGGATGTTGTACGACGGGAAGGTTTGGTATGTGTTGGCATAGACTGTGATCCCGACATATCAGGCCCGTTACCTTCTTTCTTTATTGGTTTGGCTGTATCCGGATCTTGGACGGGTGATGTCATTGGTTCTTCCACATCTACCAATCCTAAGAAATTACAAAATATCTATTCATCAAAGTTATCCGTAACTTAATCCTTTATTCATCTTGAAGTTCTTGAAGGAAAGTTAGTTGTGCCAAATGATAATCAATGTGATAAAATGATAAAAAAATAACATGGGTGAAGTATTCTCGAAGATGAAATGAAATAAAATGAAAATTATGAAGTAGGGATCCTATCTATATTTTCTCAAATAAGCAACTACTATTTCCAATAGAAGCTCTATTTGCACTAGTTTTTACCGTTCTTACCTGGTTTCTCAAGTCCTGTATATTTACTTAAAACAAACTGTTCTAAAAGTTGATCAACAGTGAATTCTAAACACTGTTTTCGAAATTCTTGGTGAACCTGACCGACAGCTTCGTGTGTCCATAACAATAACTGAGCGTAAGTGTTGAGGAATTCTTTCATTTGTACCAAATGGGCTTCTTCCAATTCTTGGAAGTGTTTACACGTCACCGACATTTTTTTCTCAAAATCACCTTTCGTCGAACCATATTTTTCTACAAACGATCTATAATCTTCATGCGATTTTTTCAATTTTACTTCAGCTTTTTCTATTTCTTTAGGAGACGAGTTTTCTTTTTTAAGCTTTTCTACTTCCACACCTCTTTGCGTGTAAAGATCTTTCGTCTTTTGTACCATTATTGTTATTGATTGCATTGCTTGTACAGCTTCTAAAGTACCCGATTCATCTTCTTTCACCTAACAATTATATATATATATATATATATTTTTTAACTTTATTATTAACAAAAAATTAATTTGAAAAGATTAATTTTATCATTGGGGGTTAATTCATAATAAATATCTTCATTAATGTTGTTGATAAGATAAAATATCGTAGAAGAAAGGTGATTTTATAATTAATATTTTATTACCGATCATATTCTAAAAAAAATTAGAATTAAATGTGTTAGATATAGACGGCGTCGATGTTTTCGACGCGACATTATTTATGATATCGGCCGTTTAATGTATGATATTATGATACGTTGGACAGCCGACGTCTTCAAAGTTGGTCAAGATAATTTCTTGTATCATGAACATTATTCGGCCGTGCTAAGTGGCTGAAACGGCCGACGTTTTCAAAGTCGGTCGAGATTATTTCTTCTATTATGAACAATGTTCAAGTATTGTTCGTGATATTGGTCGAAATTATTTTTTATATAATGAACAATATTTGTTGAATTATTGTTCGTGACAGCGAAAGCAATAAACATAGTTTATGATACTTGAGACGGCTAACGTCTTCGATGTCGGCCGAGATTATTTCTTAATTCACGAACAATACTCGAACATTGTTCATGATACAAGAAATAATCTCTGCCGACTTTGAAGACGTCGGCCGTCTCAAGAATCATAAACTAACACACTGGACATCACGGCTGACATCACGAACAATACTTCAAAATTGTTCATAATCTAAGAAATAGTCTTAAAATATTGCTTAAGCTACTTGGGGCGGCCGACGTCAGCCATCTTATAAACAACACGAACAATACTTGAATATTGTTCACTATATAAGAAATAATCTCGGCCATTTTCGAAGACGTCGACTTCCCAAAATATTGTTTAAGCTACTTGGGGCGACCGACAAAATTATAAGAAATAATTTAAATAATCGCGAACAATACTTGAAATCGCAGACGTGTACGAAACAAATAAAGGCAAATAAAATTAATAAAATAAGAAACGAGATGATAAAGATTCAGATTCTGAAATACAGAGTGACTGCAAATTCCCTACTTTTAAAGAAAATAAAATTTTCGAAATATCATCCTTTATGTATGGAACTAATGTTGTGGCCGAAAAATCTTAAATTATTTTTGATTATTTTTTGCACTTCTTTCCCGATGATATTGTGAATACACTTCTGACCCGCACGACTGATGAAATTAAAAAACAATTCAAAAAATATACTGATAAGTCACTGAGTATAACAGCAGCAGGAACTAAATCAAGCAATTCAGAATCTTAATATTAAAGAAGATAGTAACGTTAATGCCCAGTAAATGTTGGATTTCAAGATACCTGGAAACATCAGTCTTCGATTTGACAATAAAGCAACAAGGGAGGAAATGCAAACAGTATTGATTAAAAATCTTGATGATCAGATCAACTCGTGATCGACTCGGAAAGCAATGAAACGATATTTCCAAATCAAATTATTATGTACAGGGTGATTCAAATTCTATGTCTGAAGAGGCTATCCCAGAAACAATAAGACTTAGAAAGTAAGAAGCTTACATGCCTTGATCTTGTTTTTTAAATAAACTCCAATGTGGAAATCAAAGTGCTATTGTCTTTTGTTTTTCCTCTACAGTCTAAAATTGAAAACATCGTAAATCCAGCAAAAGCAATTTTCTTAATCATTATTATATATACGTGTTATATATACGTAATATATTTTTTAGAAAGAATTTTATGACATAATAATTTTCTGGTAGTCGATTTAAGTCTTCTTAGAGTCTTTTTAGCCTTTTTGTTGTTAAATTACTGTTTTTTGCGTTAATAAATATTTACACTAGATGGCGACGTTTGAAAATTTTATAAAATGGTTTATCTTCACCTTAACAACAATATGAATCAGACCTTTCGAATCCTACATTTTTTAAATCAGCAAAAAATAACGAATTTAATAAGCTAAAAATCAGCGATTATTTGCATTAAAAAAAAAAACGAAAGTTATTATAATACCTCCAAATCTATAAGCGAAAAATGTTGTTAGTACGTCATCAAATTCTTTGAAAAAAGGATCTATAATGTCTCTTATAAGAGGAGTTATAACACTCCTCTTATAATAATAACGTATTTCCTGGTTTAAAGATATTTTCAATTTTGACTTCTTTTTCTCAAAAAAGATCGAGATATATCAACTACTTTTTTTTAAACTATTATAGTTGCCGATATCTAATTTGAACCATCCTGTACACTATCATCCTGTACACAATCTCGGCCAACTTCATAGATGTCGGTCGCCTTATGTATTTTTATGCTACTCAGCCAGAACATTGTTCATGATATAAGAAATAATCACGACGACTTTAAAAATAACGACCAACCCAGGTATTATGTGCAGTAATCTCGGCCAACTTTGAACAGTGTACTTGAACAGAGTTCATGATATAACAAATAATCTCGATGACTTTGAAGATGTCGACCGAGGTAGGTTGACCAGCGAGGGAACCACTGCTGCCGACCACAACTCAGTAGTGGTTTGATCGACATTCTGTCCATTGTTATATATGTGCGATCGACTTGGAAAGACGGATTGCAGAAGTCAGAAAAAAAGACTTGGAGACAAAACTGAAAATGTCACTGTTTGAGTACCTCTTATATTCAGAAATCTCCACATGTAGCAGTAATAGCCATATGTATTGTTTTTGCTAATCAGCCACCGCAAGTATTATTCAAGATATAACGTTGACAAGCCTGGTTATTATGTACAATTATCTTGGCTATCTTCAAAGATGTCGGCCGCCCTATGTATTGTTTAGAAGTGTTTATTTCACGAACAATATTTGAACATTGTTCATGATATAAGAAATCTATCAAGAATCATGATATAATCTGGACGAATTCAAAGACATTAAATAAGACTTCCGGTAAAAAAAATTATTATTAAAGTGGCTAAAGCGAAAATGCTGGAAATTATTTTCAGATTTCTAAGATAGCTGTTAGAGGGCGCAACCGCTATCTTAAATTGTGTGGATTATCTTGAAAGTATGCTGTATTCATAACACAAAACTGTATGCTTTTTAAAATTCAGATAAATTATATTTTTTATGTTATAACATTTTTTGTTTGTAAACAAATGCAAATTAGTAAGCTTCGTATCGTTGAAAAAAGTTTTTCTTGAACTACAAATCCTACCTTATTTTTGATGAGTGTAATTTGATATTTTCCAGTAATTACAGCAAAATTGTGAATTTTCTTAGAAAAGTTAAATCTGTTGGTATTACTTTCTTTTTTCTTTTTTGATTTTATGAAAAAATTCAATGTATTACGATCGGTTGCTTACCTTTTTTTGTCAAAGCTTTTAGATGAAATATTTTTTTCGATCGATATCAATTTAAAAAATTTATTGTTTAACTATCAATAAATATATACGAATATGAGTGGCAATATTATGTTAATTGGAAATGAAAATTAAATTAATTTATTAATAATTTCCTAAGATGAGAGAAACTATAACAAATAGTCACAGGAATGTTTATAAAACATTACATTCCGTTTCTGATAAGATTTGATTATATGGGGCATTCCATTCAAAATTTTCGACATTCTAGCCATCGAATATGGAGAAACTGTAATTCAATTTTTGACCACTATACATAAGATACTCCAATTCAGTAAATGACAGTCTATTTAGCAGCATATGAAGAGCAATCGTATCGCAGAGCTTTTAAAGATCATGGTTAATTTTGCCAAAAAACACTTAAAATCAAACTAACTTTTCTAAGAAAATTCACAATATCTATTGTAATACCGGAAAATGCTCTCCAGTGGCTAAATATTAAATTACATTCAACACAAATAAGGTAAGACTTGTAGTCCAAGAAAAGCTCTTTTCAACGATAACAAACTTATTAAATGATTGGCATTTGTTTAAATGAAAATGTTGTTGAAAATGTTATAACAAGAAAAACTATAACTTATCTAAACTTTAAAAAGGATATAATTTTGTGTTATGTTAATACAGCATAATTTCTGGCGGCCATCCTAGAAGTCTAAAAATAATTTTCAGCAGTTTCTCTTAGCCACTTTCGTTACAATATTTTTTACTGCACGTCGCTACAAAGAGAAGTTTTTGAGATACTGCACTTTGCACACTTATTTGACAAAATTATTTCTTATTTCCCGAACAATACTTGAATATTGTTCATGATTCAAATACTAAATCTTGGCCAACTTCAAAGACGCCGACCGCGAAAAGTATTGATTAAGGTACTTGTAGTGGAAGACATCGACCAACCTAGGGATTATGTGCAGTAATCTCGGCCGACTTCGAAGATGTTATTCGACTTAAGTATTGTTTAAGCTACTTAGGGCGACCGACACCTTCGAAGTCGGCCGAGACTATTTCTTATATCATGAACAATGATCAAGATTGCTCGTGCTGTCGGCCGCAGTATGTGCAGTTTATGATACTTGGGGCGGCCGACGTCTTGGAAGTCGGCCGAGATTATTTTTTATTTTACGTACAATAATTGAACATTGTTCGTGAAACAAGAAATGATGACTGTCGACTTCAAAGACGTCAGTCGCCCCAAGTATCATAAATTATACTGCGACCGACATCACGAACAATACATGAACATTGTTCATGGTATCAGAAATAGTCTCGTCGACTTCGAAGACATCAGCCGTCTCAAGTAACTTAAACAATATTTTGGGTGGCCAACGTCTTCGAAGTCGGCCGAGATTATATCTTAATTCACGAACAATACTTCAATATTGTTCATGATGTAAGAAATAAACTCGGCTGACTTTGAACACAACTGCCGCCCAAAGTATTGTTCAAGCTACTCGGGGCGGCCGACGTGTTTGAAATCAGCCCATACTATTTCTTATATCATGAACAATACTTAAAATGAATGACCGACGCGTACGAAACAATCAAAGGCAAGAAATTAAAGTTTCTTGAAGAATTAAGAAATGGAAAATAAGATTTAAAAAATAATAAACCGAGAAGATGATATTTCAGATATATACAGTAACTAAGAAATCAGTTATTTCAAAGATAATAAAATTGTTGAAATAACATTTCAGAAAATATACTGATAAGTCACCGATTGTATCAACAGTATTGCATTTAAAATATTAATGTCTCCAGTAAAAAAAAATACTTAGATTACTTCAATATTGAGCAAATGTTCGATTCCAAACATCTGGATTAATTTATAAAGTCTGCATAAGCTACAAAAAATTAATTTTTCTGGGTAAACTGTCTTCAGATCAAAAGAAGTCTATTTGACAATAAAACTATAAACCGAATAAACCGTCCAGATTGAAAATTGTGATGCTCTAATCGACCCATCTTTAAAGTACAAGGTGGATGCTTCTCTCAAATACAAAGCAACGAAGGGAGTACCAACAACAAATGATAATATGCAGGGTGGCCCAAATTCGATGTGCTGATATAAGAAATAATTTCGACAAATTTGAAGACGTCAACCATCCTTGGTATTATATACAGTAAATTCAGCCGACTTCGACGATTTATTTTTATTTTTTATTTCACGAACAATACTTGAACATTATTCATGATACAACAAATAATCTCAATGACCTTGAAGACGTCGACCAACCCAGGTATTCTGTACAGTATTCGCCTGTTTTTCATGTTGAGCCAACCCAAATCCTTCAAATTATGCGAAACATTTTTGAATTTTTTAATTTTTTTCGTATTATTATACGAGATACACGGGTCACATATAGTATCAATATAAATAAAATGCGACAACACCAAGGCATCGCACAAAAGCACCCTTGTTCTGCGATCGAGGAACGACCGACCGCCATAAATCAGCTTAAGAGTAGCATACGCGAATACAGTGTACTTATTGATGTGTCCATCAAAGCTCAAATTCTCGTTCAATAAGGCACCCAAGTTTCTCACGCAATCATTCGGCGGCAATACTTGATTGTGTTCCTGACCCGATCCGGAACAGAATTGTCATTTATCACCCTCCTTGGTCCGAATAAAATCGTCTCAGTTTTAGCAGGCGGTATCTGAAGTAGGACCAAAACAAACATCATCGACATCGGATGACAGAAAAGATATATATAACTGGGTGCCATCTACATAGAAATGATGATTACAATTTTTTATATATCTGTTAAAATGCGGTGTGTAAAATGAGTGTAGCAATAGACCCAAAATTGAACCCTGAGGAACACCGGACACTGGAAGAAACAATGAAACGGACCATTTACGTTCACGCACTGTACTTTACCCGTCAAGTAACTGTACAAGAAGCTCGATACAAGATTATCAAATCCAATATAGCGAAGCATGGCATACATCAAATCGTGATTGATAGTATCAAAAGCCTTTGAATAATCTAAGAGAAACATCAAAGTCAATTTCCCTTGGTCTGTTCTTCCAATGACATCATCCACAATATATAGGCAACCATAATGCTTTCTAAAATCTGACTGTGTAGGTGGTAAAAGGTTGTATTTCGTAACAGTCGTTTAGTTGTGATTCGATTACTCTTTCTGTAACTAATTAAACGAAGGTCTTTGCAGTGATCAACATTCGCTTTCTTTGATAGATACCTCATACACTTGTTGGAAAAGTGGTGAAAAGAGAAGCACCGATTTATCAAATGTGTGATAAAAGACAAAATATGAGGAGAACATAGTTGAATAAATTTAATGTTTAAGCCATCGAGACCCGCCGAGTTATTTTTAATACTTTATATGACTCGCATTACCTGGTCCTCATCAACCCGCTTAAACGAGAATTTATTTACGATTATCCTATGAGTCATATAAAAATTATACATTTCATTGTCGGGTAGTAAATTGGGTAATGAGTCTATAAAGAACTGATTTATAATATCAGTCCAAACCTCATTATTTACCCCACAACGACCAGTCTTGTATTCAAAAAATGCAGGTTTCTCTCTCCGTATCGATTCATTAGTAAGATTTCGCAGTGATTTATAATAATCCCAAGAGGAATGCAACCCACTTTTTTAAATGCCCTAAAAGCCTTGTCCCGAGGACGTTGCATTAAGCGTACAGCGTAAAGTTACTATAGGCATATGACAATTCATTAAATGGATTAATGCATTATTTAAGCGGTAAATTACGGAGATTAGATAGAACGTTGCCATAATTGAAATTATTAAAATTACGGAAAATGCGGTAACTCGGGAGAGACACTTTAGTCATAACGTTAAGTTCACAGTAAATTAAATCATGATCAGTTATGTTTACATAGGAAAATTAAATCAATTAAACTGACCGACAAGCTTGTTGGAGAAGTCGCCGTCTTCGAAGTCGGTCGAGATTATTTCTTATTTCACAGACAATACATGAACATTGTTTATGATATAAGAAATAATCTCGACGAGTTTATAGACGTCGGTCGACCCAGCTGTTATGATAGTCTTCGAAATTTTAAATGGCAAGATTAATTTTTATTTTACAAACAATACTTGAACATTATTCATGATATAAGAAGTAAACTTTGCAAAGCAAACAAAGGCAAGAAATTACGATCGGTAACGTGATGTATTCGTACAACATTGGGTTAAAAAGTAACACTTAATACTCAATTATTTTTTTTAGAATATGGTAGAAAATAGCTTATTAAATGGAGAGTAATTTTCCTTCTACAATATTTTGTCATATCTCCAACAATAAGGTCGATATTACACTATCATAGTTATATGTCACAGATCTAGTAATTTTATGTAATATAAATTTGATAAGAAAATTCTACGTAAAATATTATGTCACTCTACACTAGATAATATATTAAATCAAGTTGTTATACAAAATGGTTGAAAAACAGCATTAAACTGTTTAAGTTCAATTATTTAAGAAACAACATAAAAAAATTAAAGATATTTTTATTTCATTTTGTACTTTTTATTAAGACGAATTTTATTTGTTATAGTTCTATCGGCTCTGTTTAGGCCATCTTCAGGAACTTTCGAGCATGTCTATGTTGATCTTCAGATTATTCAAAATCAATCCAAAATTTGTTGGTTTTATAATGGCGTGTTCTATTTTATGTTCTTTTATTCATAAAATAGAACACGCCATTATAAAACCAATAAATTTTGAATAGATTTTAAATAATCTGAAGATTAACATAGACGTGCTCGAAAGTTCCTGAAGATGGTCTAAATAGGGCCGAAACCGGTAGAACTATAACAAATAAAATTCATCTTAATAAAAACAAAATTAAATAAAAATATCTTTAATTCGTTCAAAACGAAAAAACATTACTTTAACATAAAAAAAGAAGAGTTATACATTTTGGCATTTATATAAATTGATTTTAACCCTTCGTTACACGCGCTGGCGGACTTTGTCCACTATGCGCTATGTCTCGTTTGTTCACGTCCGTTTCCGTGGGTTTCGTGTTTTGTGCTCTTCAGTACCTTCCACTTAGACCCTGCTTATTTCAGCTAATGCATCAGTTGAGTCATTCGTTGTCGAGTGTTCAAGTAATAACAGTGTAAATCTTAGCCGTGGTGTTAGTCCGCCTATGCGTGTAGTCATGTAAGTATTTATCTCGCTAAAATATTGTAATTGTTGTTGTAGCAGAATGTATTTGTTGCTTTATTTGATGTATGAAAGCAACGAAAATGCGTTTCCGTGTAATTGAAGTAATTTACACATAAATTATTGCTTGTAGAATGTTTTTTGTTTACTTGAAAAACTAAATCAATGAAAACTAGCACCAAAATACGATCATTTATTACAGGCCTAAATTTCTTAGAGAAAAATCATTTGAACGAGTTCTTCGTGAATTATCCGATGAAGAAAGAGAAGCAAATGAACGAGGAGAAACCATTTACGACAGTTTGGATAACGACTCCGATTGGTCTGATAGTGAAGATGAACAAGTGAACTTCGATAGCCACGACAGTGAAACCAAACATGTGGAGTTTACATGGGAAAAGGTGAAGAAATTATGTGGTCAAAGAAGTCTTTGCTGAAAAAAAAAATACTCGCACGTCAGCCAAAAAAATAGTGAAAATATTACCGGGTCCCAAAAAAAGC
Source organism: Onthophagus sagittarius (assembly GCA_036711965.1). NCBI lineage: Eukaryota > Metazoa > Arthropoda > Insecta > Coleoptera > Scarabaeidae > Onthophagus > Onthophagus sagittarius. Next base: position 10,085,664 of record JASERS010000007.1, on the reverse strand, counting down.
GCTGTTGGAGTTACAAAAGAATTAGATATATTTCTTCAATTTATAACATTGGAAATAATTGAAGACATTCTAAAATTTACAAATATTTTTATAGAACGTAAAAGAAACGATACCAATTATTCCAGAATCAGGGACGCACAGCTTACAACTAAAACAGAAATTATGGCTGTACTAGGTCTTTTTTATTTGCTCGGTCTAAAAGGTTAACAGCATACAAACGTTCGTGAAATTTGGGCCTTAGATGGCACCGTAATGTTGGCAGTGAGGGCTTGCATGGGTTTGAATAGGTTCCTGTTTCTGTTGAGGGCTATTCGTTTCGATGACCACGAAACTAGAGAAGAACGTAAAAAAACAGACAGGTTGGCAGCGGTACGATCACTTTTAGCATCATTTGATGCAAATTGTAAAAAAAGTTATTGTCTGAGTGAATTCGTTACTATCGATGAAAAATTAATACCTTTCAGAGGCCGTTGCTCATTCATCCAATACATGCCAGCAAAACCTGCTAAGTATGGGCTGAAAATATATGCTCTCAATGATGCAAAAACTTTCTACACCTCTTCCATCGAAATTTATTGTGGAAAGCAGCCACCTGGTCCATTTCAAGTTTCCAATAAACCTTTTGATATTGTCCACAGACTGTTAGATAATATAACAGGGTCCAAACGCAATTTAACGATAGATAACTGGTACACCAGCTATGACATGCGTTGGTACTCTTCGCAAAAATAAGAAAGAGATACCACCTCAATTTTTGCCACAACGAGAGAGAGAGCTAGGTTCTACATTATTTGGGTACCAATTCAATATAATGCTGGTGTCACATGTTCCAAAGCGTAATAAAGCCGTTTTACTTTTGACATCTATGCATGATGATGATGATTCCATTGATGTGGAAACAAGGAAGCCCGATGTAATTCTTAATTATAATTATAGCAAAGGAGGCGTTGATACGTCCGATCAAATGGAGGCTAAATACTCTGTTGCAAGAGTATCCCGTAGATGGACACAATGCTTGTTTTATACCTTGATGAATATCGCAGGTATCAACGCGCAAATCATATTTAAAGCAAATAAAGGAAACCCACGTATAACAAGACGTAACTTTCTAAAAAATTTTTCCCTGCAGGTTATGGAAAACTGGTTCAAAGAACCAACTACCATAATGACGTTACCAAGAGATATCCGTCTCTTCTTGGAAAAATATAAACAACCAGAACTACCAACGCAAACTGCTGAAAAAAAGAGAGGTCGATGTGGAATGTGCGGAAGATCTAAAAATATGGTAACCACAAGGAAGTGCACTTTTTGCAAAAATTTTATGCAAAGATCATTCTTTGGAGAAAGTGACATGTGTGAATTGCAACATCCGTCAAGATGAATTAGAATGAATTATTGTATATGTTTCTTTATTTGTAAGTTTATTACTCATTATAAAAGCACCTAATACCATTTTTTACATTCTTTTTCTATTAACCTCATCGAAAAAACACTTAAATAAATGGTGGACAAAGTCCGCCCATGCGTGTAATCAAGTAATTCGCAACCACGCGTGTAACGAAGGGTTAAGGAAAAATACTAATTTGAGAAACAGTTTGAAACGTTATTATAACACTTAAATTCTTAGCAACTGGTGAATCTTTTTTTGCTTTACATATTGCATCCACATACCTCAACAGATTTTTTCGCTAATTACTACAGAAATATGTGAGGCATTCTATGAATCAATGAAGCATGAATTTCCTAACATCCGTTGCTGCACAATCACTTATAAGCTATAAGTTGATTCATAAATTCTTTTCTGTTTTTATTAAAACTTTTAACTTTGTACTACCTCTGTCCGAAAATAGTTGCTACATTTCAGTTCAATGCAATAAATATTGTAAATATTTAAAGGTAAAGTGATGTATTGTATTCAAAGGGCTGAAAATATAATAATTAAAGTATGCCATGTCTAAAATACAACTTAACAATCGTGTTTGATTTGTGATAAGTAACTATCAAATGTTAAATTTGAATATTTAAGCAACTTAACCGCTGCTTTTAAAAAATGGTGAGAAATATTACGGAAATTAGTCAAAAAGGTGGTAAAAAGGGTGGAGAATTTAGTAACGATCAACGTAAGCAAATTTTACATTATTTATTGCAAAATGTGACGGACGAAAAACTTAAAAGAGGTGCGATAAATGCTGCTGCACGAAAGTTTTGTTGTAGCCGTTCAACCATTTCCAAATTGTGGAAACAAGTTAAAGAATGCCAAAAGAATGACTCAACAATTAATGTAGATTCTAAGAAAAATAAATGCGGTCGAAAAGTGAAAGATTATCGCCATCAAATTTCAAACATTTCCTCCATTCCTTTATGTAAAAGAACGACCTTAAGGTCGTTAGGTTATGCGTGTAAAATTCCAAAAAGTACATTGCATGACAGATTAAAGAAAGGAAATAAAAAGAATCACTAGTTTTGTTAAACCATTGCTGACTGAAGAAAACAAACGCCGCCGAATCGAATTTTGTTTGAATTTTTTATTGCCATCGGGGTATTTTGAGGACTTGCTAGATTATGTACATATTGACGAAAAATGGTTCTACTTAACTAGAACTAAAAAGAGTTTTTACATATCTTCCGAAGAAGAACACCCTTATAGACCCTGTAAAAGTAAAAGATTCATTACAAAGGTAATGTTTATGGCAGCAGTGGCTCAAATGGCAAAAGAATATTTGAATAACTGTTAACTGCTTATGGTGGGTTCATGCAACGTGTTTTAGTCTTAGTTGTAGTCATAGTAATAAAAGTGAAAAGTTAAGGTAGTGCGTTATAGTAGTACTGTTCATGCAACACCTTATGACTAAAACGGTTTTTGTCTTAGTCACAAGAGTTGCCCAACTTTTAACTTCTTAAAGCTAAAACCTTCCGTCGCAATTTAACGCATGCGCGCACATTTCTCTTTCGTGCCTTTAATGGAAGTGTTTCGTTTTATTTCATAAATAAAGGTTGAGTTGATTAACTTTTTGATTTTATTATATTACAATTATAACAATAATTTCAATCAAAGTTATCAAAGTTATTATATTTTTAAGAAAGTGTTTGAAGTATTTTTAAAACTTTATGATATGTTTTAATCAGTTCAAAAGGTGATTTAAATCATGGGGTGTTTTTTAAAAGAATACTTTTGTTTCAAAATTAGCAGAAAAATAGAACATTTCCTTTATGTATGTTTATCGCCAAACCTACATTATAACTAAAACTTAATATATGACTAAAAACCTAAACAAAACTTAAAAAAAAATCGTTACCTGTTTCCGCTGGATGCATTATTTACTTCATTTAACTGTTGAAATATGCAAAAAAAAATATTATTGCTAAAAGTATGGTATTAAGTCCTAGGAAGTAAAAGTCGCTTAATATTCTCAGATGATGCTACTACATCGCATGTAGCTATTAAAATAATTTTAATATAATAGCATCCAAAGAGATAAAGGAAGATCAATCTGCCAGTCAAGATTTTGCATTTTGTCTAATAGTATTTAATATTTTCGAAGGAAACTCAAACAGTTTATCAACAATATCGTGCTTTTTGCAATGAAAATGTTTTCTGCCAGAAGTTTTAAAAACAATATCAAGTCTTCTGGAAGCAGGATTAGGTCTTTTGGAAGCATTCAATTCTTCTAAGAGTATTCAGAGGTAACATCGATTCTGGAAGAAGTTTAAACCTTCTAGAAGCATTTCAAGTTTTTTGGAAGCAATATCAAGTCTTTTAGAAGCACTTCAAGTTTTATAGAAGCAGTATTAAGTCTTTTGAAGCATTACAGTTATTCCGAACATTTTAAGCCTTTTAGAAGCAATAGAGCAACAGGTCCTTTTCAAGTAGTATTAAGTCTATTATTAAGCAGTAATAATTGAAGCAGTATTAAGTCTATGGGCAGTATCAAATCTTCTGAAAGCTGTACTAAATCTTCGAAAAGCAATATGAAATCTTCTGAAAGCATTATTAAGCATCTTCCAAAGGCAATATTAAGTTTTCTGGAAGTATTTCAGGTATTCTGGTAACATTTCAAATCTTTTCAAACCAGTATTAGGTGCTCGAAAAGCACTATTAAGTTTTCTATGGACAGTATCAAGTCTTTTGGGAGCATGTCAAGTCTTCTGAACCCACCCAGTTTATGCTTTTGGATAATTCATTTCGACATATTCCATTGCAATATCTAATTGTCCCCGATTAATATTTGCTTCTCAAAATCGATGTATATTGGCCAAGTAATGATCGAGTGTTAACGTCATTTGTAACTGGTCTTGATCTTTCTACACATCCATTTCGTTAAAATCATCATCAATATGTTCTTCTTTAAATAATTTTAGTAGTTTTAGTAATGTAAGTACGAAGTCTTTCACAATCGGTGTTAATTGAACTAAAATTAGAACCAACACTAGCACTAACACTAGAACTATCACTAGAACTAATACTAGATTTAAAACAAGTCGAAACTGGTTCTAAACGGCTTCGATCCTGTTTCTAAAGAAAGCTGCAACATAGCATCCGAAACGTCAAACATTTTTTCAAAAGATGCGCATTAAAACCCAAAGTTCCTAGTTTTATAGGTTGAAAAGTTAACAATATCCATTCTACCAGTTTGAAAAAATATAAATAATGATTCAGTACTTTTAACTGATTTTATTGTTTAAATTAAGACTAGTTTCGCTTTTTACAGCGAATCTTCAAAGACTACGTGTGAACGTTACAAAAGTCATGTTATTTTCTATATTTTATGTGATCGTTCAAAACATGTGGATAATTAATTCCAATATTTAACTTTTTACTACATTGAACTAATTTAAGACTTAAAAGTTAAAATTTATAAAATATCTTTACATCACATTAATACGTTAAAATGATTGGATATTTTGGACTGTTTGCAGAAGCCAAAAAACACTACATATGTGCTCACATATTTTTGAAAACTTTGTTTTTTGTTGAAGATTTTCAAAACTTTCTGACCAACATTGATCAACGACATATTAATCCCGAATTCGGAAAAATTGGTTATTATATGAACAATCCTGGGATCCAGGAATATCGAGAATGTAATCCCTAATTCAAGCACATTACTCTAGCAGCGACAACATTTTTTTTTATTGATATTAAATAATATTAGAAACAAAATATTTCTAATAAATAAAACGGTTTCATTCCAGCTTTCTTTTTCTATTTCTAATTTAGCACGACTATATCCATTTCGCTTTAATGTCCTTTGCTTAAATATTGCATGAACCAATATCTTTTCTAACGGTTAAGACTATGACTACGACTAAAACTAAAACATGTTGCATGAACCCACCAGAAGACTACATTAAAACTAAAACACGTTGCATGAACCCACCATTAGTATAATGTACTTCTATAAATAAGTTTAAGTTATTGTCTCTTGTATTTTCAACTTAAGTAATATAGTTTTGTTTGCTAAATCCTTCTCTGTTGATTGTCATTGAAAAAACAAAAAAAAAATATATATATATATATATATATATATACAGGGTCTCACGTAACTGGTTCATTAGAACTTTTTTAAGTTCCACTATTCGTAGAGGCTTGAAATTTTGGTAACATGAGTTGTTCATTCCGATCTATTAATCTAAAATATTTTCAAGATGGCCACCACTTCCCGTCTACGGGAAGTAGACATCAATTTCGTTATTTTAAATGGAATGCTATAGTTTTTATTACACCATTCAATTATACGTAAGAAAATATGTTGACTTTCATAACAGTTATTGGTACCTAGCGTTTTTTGTTTTCGAATTATTTTGATTTTAAGTGTTTTTTGTCCAACATCACCGTGCTCTTTACAAGCCCATATCTCAGCCAACGTTAATTCAAAAACGTTTTGCATTGGTACGATAACTCTTCATATGCTGTTAAATAGGTTGTCATTTGTTGCATCAGTATATCTTATACAGGCTGGTCAAAAATTGAGTTTACCGTTTCTCTGTATTCAATTGCGTGAAAGTCGAAAATTTTAAATGGAACGCCCCATATTTTCATACCCTATCAGAAAGGGAATTTAATTCTCTACAAATTATCTATAACCATTGCTATACCTATTTATTATAGTTTTCCTGCAATTGAGGAATTTATCAAAATCAAACGTAAAATGCTAGAAACCGTTTGTATTTTTGTTAGAAGGTCATGATATTTTGACAGTTTTTTGTTTAGTTTATTTAAATTATTATTAGCATTATTTCTACAATAAACTTCGATTGAATAAACTTTAGATTGCTAAGTGTTATTTACCAAAAATAACCAAAAGAAAATATTCGGTTTTCTTGAAACAATGAAAAACAACAATTTAATGACAAAAATTAAAATCAATAACATAAAAGAATGAAAAACTTAAGATTATAAAAATAAATTAATGTAATTTAATTCTCTACAAACTATTTAGATACTTTCCTGTGCATATTTGTTGTAGTTGCCCTCATATTTGGAAATTAATGGACGCATGCAATGCTATAAAGTTTCTTGTTTTTATTTTAAAAAGCCACAGAGTTTTGATTGCTTTTCAACCAAATTTATGTTATTGTTGTCATTACTTAGTTGTGTTATCACTTACTGCTGTTAATATCTTTGAATATCATGGCGAATTATTCCCACGCCAACATTTTAAATTCGTCTTATGTTCATGGCGGATGTAATAAAGTCTTGGATAGGATAAAAGACGTATCTCTTAGTTTTGGAAAGATCAAAATAACAAGAAACCATAAATTTCTATCACCAGCAGCTTAAGATAATAGAATAAATGTTTTGTCATATTTTATTGCTTTACCAAATTCTTCGGTATGAGGTGCTTCGGTCGATTTAGATGAATAATATTTTACAAGAAAGTATCGTAAATAAATAAATTGAACTCTCTAGGAAAATCTCGCCCATCATTACGTCGAATATTACACCATATTATAGTTTTTCATTGTTTCATTTATGCGTTATTCTGCTGGTTATTTTTGACAAATAAAAGCTAACAAACTAAAGTTTATTCAATCGCAGATTATTCTAAAAATAATACCAATGATAATTTAAATAAATTAAACGATAAACTGTCAAAATATCATAGCCTTCTAATAAAAACACGAACGACTTCCAGCATTTTGTGTAGAATTTTGATGAAATACTCAATTTGAAGAAAACTATAATAAATAGGTATAGCAATGCTTAGATAATTTGTAGAGAATTAGATTCCCGTTTAGATAGGCTAAAAAGATATGGGGCGTTGCATTTACAATTTTCGACTTTTTCGCAATTGAATACAGCGAAACGTTAATTCAATTTTAGACCATGCTGTATAAGGTACACTGATATAACAAGTGATAATCCATTTAACTGCATATGACGAGTTATTGTACCAATGCAAAACGTTTTTGAATTAACGTTGGCTGAGATATGGGCTTGTAAAGACCATGGTGATATATGCCAAAAAACACTTAAAATCAAAATAGCTCGAAAATAAAAAAGGGTAGGTACCAACAACTGTTATCAAAGTCAACATATTTTCTTACGTATAATTCAATGGTGTAATAAAAACTATAGTATTCCATTTAAAATAACGAAGTTGAGGTCTACTTCCGGTAGACCGGAAGTGGCGGCCATCTTGAAAATATTTTAGATTAATAGATCGGAATGAACAACCCATGTTACCAAAATTTCAAGCCTCTACGAATAGTGGAACCTAAAAAAGATCTAATGAACCAGTTATGTGAGACACCTGTATATATATATAATGTAGATATTATTGTTGGACAAATTTCAAACTGAACTGTAGCAACTATTTTCGGACAAAATTTAAACTGAAATGTAGCAACTATTTTCGGACAGAGGAAGTATTAATTTTTTTACTTGATAACAAATTAATAAAAAGTTGTTTTGTTTCCAATTATTATATCTAATATAATAATGTATTATGACTTGTAATGGCTAAAATCAAACACTCTGTATAAGAATTTTTTATAAGAAGGTTTTGTCCAATTGAAACCATTTCAAAACCTCATACAATATTTTTTGTTTTAAGAATAAGCTGTTAACAGAGGAAGTTGATAATTACAGAGAAAGATAAAAGAAGAGAGGAGATTTATGTATACATATTTTTTTTATCACATTTATATACTATTTACTATTTACTCATTTATATATATGGGTAAATGAAATAATCGTGCCAATAAACTCATAAAATAAAGTAAAGAGATAAAGATTATGAACACTGAAATTGCGCATTTTATTCAAAGTTTATTTGTGTTTTAAATGTATATAAGAAATAGTCAGTATGTTGATAAGATTAGTAGCATTAATTGAAAAGAGAAAAAAACTTTATCATTACTAGAGGATTTATCTATAAATATAAATCAGAGTAGAGGAAAATTTAAGGACATAACAAAATGTTTGAATGAGTAACTTACAGATTTATGTTTTTTATGTAATTCTTCTGCATATTTACTAACTTCCTTGACTAGATCAGTAACCTTTTGTACCATTTGAATATGAAGCAGGGATAACTTCTCTGCAAAGGCCTTAAGAACCTGCCAAAGGGGCGCAAAGGTTCCTTGAGTACAGCAGCTGCCTGCTTGTTTGGCAAGCTTAGCAAGCAATTTGGAGTTATTCTCCTCCAAATTAGAAACTTCCCTGAGGAAGTCGGCCAATTCTTTACTTGCAACCAACCCATATTTCATGTTATGATATAGCACGTCGAACCCATTGTTTTTGGCCCCCTAAAAAAAGTGATATTCTTCATATTAATTTAAGACGTTAAAGCAACGTTGCCAAGCTTAACTATATTATATCCCTCATTAAATAGTTATTTCTTCCAAGAAAAAAACATTAAAATCTAATAAACCGAAAATAAAATAAACGATGATGAGGCGATCGAAAATATAAAATGATATAAACGGGGCCTCACTGAATCGCAACTTACCCAAAAGTAATCATTGAAGTCCACCGTCATTTTTTCGTCAATATCGATGTAACTTTCGACGCGCAATCAACCACCCCATTAACGGAACACGAAACTCATCGTTATAATGCACCTTAACACCAAACAAAAAATCCAAGAACTGTCTAATATACTCGAAATGTTCTCATAACACGAGGGGGCGGATCATAACACAATTCCACTTTACCAATTCATCGTCAGATGGCTCCACCTTCCAACATATTCATCCTATATACTCTATATTATATACAAGAAATGAAACGCAAACGACTAAACTTGGTATAACGGAAAACACGCGGAGAGAGTGGGACTCCAACTCACAAAACAAAATGAAATTAAAGAAAGAGATAAAGATATGTGCTGGTTTCGTCTCATTCTTTTATATATGCATTTGGGAACGACTCTTTTAATGTTTCAACACTATGTATGTTTGGTTGTCTATATTATTTTTAATTTAATTCGATTTTTTAAACTTTGAATATACAGAATGATTACGATTTTGCGATTTTATTTTCAAGGGATGCTTAACCCGGGAGGACGCGCGCGTGGGTAGATAATACCCGGCGCTTATTAAATGATTTGTATATTCTCCAAATGTCGATTAAATCGGGGAATCCCCTGTATACCTCTCGAGTAGAGTGTAACAGAAGTACCTATGCTCAGACGATAATAATAATAATAATAATAATTGTTAAGGCATTTATTATTTTTTATTATTATTTGGATTTATTTTAAGTTGCTTAGTATAAATTTATATTTTCTGTTTTTTTTTGTTTTGTATTTTCGTTGAAAACATGTGGTCGAAGTAGGTTGCTCGGCTCGTGTTATATATATAATGTAAATTTGGAAAAACCGGATTATTCGATTTTGTTCTTTCGAAGCATAACATCAAGATTAAAATTAAAAGTCAATAAAATAAATTTCCAGAGTTTAATTTACTTAAACGATATTCCAACTGAAGAATTTACAAATCAGCGACGAAACACTAGCATAAAAATGGTCCTTCGAGCCGGATGCGGGTCCAATTCAGATTTCCACGCCGAATTCAGCGTCATTTCAACGCCATTGTAACGACGAGGTCAAGAAAAGGAAAAGGTACGCCGCATCCTTTGTTTCCTATTTCAATTTTTCAAATTCCTTTCAATTATTATAACAAATATGTCGAAAATAAAGTCGCTTCTTGGTAAAGCTTCCACTTTAATTCAGAATTTAAATGATTTTGAGGAGTTTTTGAACGAAATAACTCCAAATTTTGTTGATATAGATAATGAACGTTTATTTATTTATTTATTTATTACCATTTATTGCCACAAATAAAATACAAAACTACATAAAATACACAAGAAGAGAAAAAAAAATAAGAACAAAATATATGTATGCATAATCCCATTGTCGATTGTTAGTCGAGCAATGAATAAACTTAAACTTAAACAGTATAAGCAAATGGATCATTTTATCGCACAAGCGATATCTACCAAATGACCCAACAGAACAAACAAAATAGTATTTTCTAAAGCAAAATTATCCTAGGATTAATATGGCAAGTAGTGATAATTAGATATCATTAACATTTATCACCAAATAAGATTAATCAAGAAGAAAAGTAAAGAAAAAGATACGACAAGAGAGACAGAAGCTAAAAAAACCAAAAGAATTTGCCGGATATCAGTTGCCAACAAGTGAAAGCAGTTGAAGAGAGGAAAAAGAGAAAGACAAAGAACAAAGAATCAGGAAACAGACAATTGAAGGGCAAGCAAGTGGCTCTTTAAAACACATCTAAAATTAGCAATATTAGAAATATTACGAATTTCAGAAGGCGGACTGCGCAGTCGACAGTACTGTAAATGATCTGTGATAAATTTCAGTGCTATGAACGGGAAATGTAAGAACAGCATCAGAACACGAACGAGTAGCAAACTCAACTGTACATCTTTCACTCATTTTGCCTTTAACGACTGATTATTCTTATGCCTATAATGAATTGGTAGCAAATTCGGTAGACGTTAGTGAATTCATTTCAATCACAGAGTTCACCAAAAAATATGTAAGCCTGGTCGCGTCTGCGAACGTTCTTTCAAAATCTTTTACAAAAAATACAGATGTTACGACAGTTTCAAATGTTTCTAATGTTGCTAATGTTTCAAATATTTCAAATTTAGAAAATAAAAATATTTCTTTACCTAAATTGTCTTTACCGCATTTTAACGGTTCATTTCAAGAATATTTATCTTTCAAAGAAAATTTCTTATCAATTGTAGATCCGACTGATTTACAACCGTCTCAAAAATTTTTATATTTACGATCTTGCTTAAAAGGTGAAGCTGCCAACGATATTGCTGGTCTTCAGTCAACTAATGATAATTATAAAATTGCTTTAGATATTCTTGCAGCTAGGTATGATAAACCAAAGCTCATTCTTCAATCACATGTTGGTAACATTTTCAATTTAAAAAGTTTTTCAAGGCCGAGTGCGTCAAGTTTACAAGAATTGTTGAATAATTTAAATAAAAGTATTTTGTCTCTAAGGAATATGAATATTACCGATAATCAATTAGCAGCAGCATTAATTAGTTATATTATTTCAAATAAAGTTGATCAGGATACAAAAGAAAATTTTAAAAAATATAGGCCAACTGAAGTTTTGTCTCTGAAGGATGTAACTTCGTTTTTAGAGGAAAGAGTACAATTTTTAACTAACGTTGATTCTGACAGTGTGCTTGACAAATTCAGCGTTTCAAATAAGTATCATACGAAAAATAAACAATTAAGCTTAGTCACCGCAACTAACAAAATGCCGGTATGTTATCTATGTAAAGGTGAACATTGCGTAGACAAATGCAGTGAATTTATTTCAATGACCGTTTATGATCGCGTACAAAAAATAAAAGATTTAAAATTATGTTCTAATTGCTTAAGACATTCAGTAACGAAAAAATGTACTTCTAAATTTAATTGTAGAACTTGTAACAAACCTCATCACTCATTATTACATTTTCCGCGAACGCCTAAAAACGTTGAACAGAATATAACACCTGAATTAGTAAATAGACCTTCGACTTCAGATTCAAACGTTTCGCCTAGTTTTGCTTGTAGTGTTAAAAATAATAAACAACATAATATTACATTACTTTCAACCGCACAAGTTTTGGTTTTTGATTCATATGGTAACCGTCATATAGCACGTTGTTTGTTGGACTCCTGTTCAATGAACAATTTAATAACCGAAAAATTTGCAAAGTTACTACATTTAAGTTTCGATTCTGTGAAGTATTCAATTTTAGGGGTAGGTTCGAATTGTACTAATGTTACAAAGCGCGCGACCGTTTCAATTCGTTCTCATTGCACGAAATATCAAACGGAATTAACTTGTTTGGTGCTACAAACTATTACTACTGCGATTCCTATAGTTTCTTTTGATAAGCAATTGTTAAATGTTCCTCCTGATGTGAAATTAGCAGATTCTAATTTTAACATACCCGGAGATATAGATATTTTAATAGGTGTCTCCCATTTTTTCGATTTGTTATGTGTGGGACAAATTCGTTTACTAAACACGTCATTGTTATTGCAAAAAACTAAACTGGGTTATGTAGTTTCGGGTGAATGGCTGAATTTCCCTCATAATTCGGAGTCTGTTTCTTTAACGCATTGTTGTTTTACAAATAATTTATTGAACGATCATTTGCAAAAATTTTGGGAAATTGAAAAAGTGACTCCCGTAAATCCACGTTCTCTATATTCGAAAGAAGAACAACTGTGCGAAGATTATTTCGAAAAAACTAATTACCGAGATCAGGAGGGCAGATTTGTGGTTTTTATTCCATTTAACGATAAAATAAAAAAATTAGGTACTTCTTACGATTTGGCTATAAATAGATTTCATTTGTTAGAAAAGAGATTGATGAGACAACCCGATATGAAGGAAATGTACTCGTCATTTATGAAGGAATATGAAATTCTAGGCCATATGTCAAAAATAGACTGTAAAGATTTAAGAAATTTCAATTTTTTACCGCATCACGGGGTTGTCAAAGCAAATAGCTTAACAACAAAATTGCGAGTAGTGTTTGACGGTAGTGCTAAAACCTCAACATCTCTTTCGATAAATGATTGCCAAATGTTAGGTCCCGTTGTTCAAAATGATTTATTTTCAATATTAATTAAATTTCGTAAACATCCTATTGCAATTACAGCTGATTGTGAGAAAATGTACCGTCAAATTTTGATTGATCCATCACAGCGCAAATATCAATGTATCTTATGGAGAGAAAATCCATCTCAAAATGTAAATTGTTTTAAATTAAATACGATTACGTACGGGTTAGCTAGTTCTAGTTATCTAGCTACAAAGTGCCTACAAACACTTAGCGTTCAAAATAGAGATAAATTTCCTATTGCAGCTGGTAGCATATTAAATGATTTTTATATGGACGACTGGATTTCAGGCGCTTCCGATTTAGAAAGTGCATTACAATTAAAAAATAACGTTTCGAATATTTTACGCGAAGCAGGGATTCCGTTGCGTAAGTTTTTGTCAAATGATTATCGAATTTTAAATTGCGAACAACATGAATCTTCAGATTTTTTCACTATTCCGTCTGACAATTTGAATAGTACAAAAACTTTAGGCTTACACTGGGATTCACGTTTGGATCGAATACTTTTTCATTGCGAATTAAATTGTAGGAATTATTCAATCACAAAAAGATTTATCTTGTCTTCAATATCCCAAATATTTGACCCTTTAGGCCTGATATCTCCTTTAGTTATTAAGGGTAAAATGTTAATTCAAGACTTATGGAGGGAAGGGTTATCTTGGGATGAAAGTCTGCCGTTATGTTTACAAAATGATTGGATGAATTTCTCAAAGAACTTACGCGAAAGTTCTAAGATATCCATCGAACGATGCGCGTTTATTTCAAACTCTACTCGAATAGAATTACACGGATTTTGCGACGCTAGTAATCGAGCCTTTGGTGCGTGTATTTATATTCGCTGTTCATTGAATGAAAAAGTTTACGTCCGTTTACTGTGTTCTAAGAGCAGAGTCACTCCTTTGAAAGCGATTACATTGCCTCGACTAGAGCTTTCTGGTGCTGTTTTGCTAGCCGAACTTGCAGAAAAGGTTATAAAAGTTCTAAAGGTAACATTTCAAAATATTTATTTTTGGTGCGACTCTAAAATTGTTCTGGGATGGATAAACTCGACACCTAACAAATTTAAAACTTTTGTTGCCAATAGAATAGCGGTTATTCAAGAACTAACTAATTCAAAACGTTGGTTTCATGTAGCTTCTAATAGTAATCCCGCGGATCTCATTTCTAGGGGTACTACGGTAGAGAATTTAATAATGAATAAAATTTGGTTTACCGGTCCTGATTTTCTACATAATTTGGATTTTGATCTTTTTTCGGAATGTCCTGATGCGTTGGATTTACCAGAAATGAAACAAAACAAAATTACAGTAGCATGTGTTAATGTCGACGAATTTACTACAAAATTTTTCCAAAGATATTCTAGTTTTTCAAAATTACAACGAGTTTTTGCTTATATACTGCGTTTTATCAGAAATTGTCAATTAAAGTCAAAAGATAGGACTTTGAGTTTTCTTACTACCAACGAATTACGTAACTCTTCGCTAAAGTTATGTTATTTTTGTCAAAGAGATAGTTTCGCGGAAGAAATTGATTTACTAATTAAACAAAAGAATATTAAAAGTTGTTTATTGAAATCTTTGAACCTTTTTCTTGCGGATGATGGTTTAATTCGTGTAGGCGGTCGATTAAAACATTCCGATTTTCATTTTGATAAGGTGCATCCTATATTGCTAACTAAAAATCACATTTTCCCTAAATTAATAGCTGATTACTATCATAAAAAATTACTTCATTGTGGATCTAATCAATTGTTATGCGCTATTAGAGATATTTTTTGGCCCATTTCAGGAAAGAAATTATGTAAGCAAACGATAAAAAATTGTTTGATTTGCTTCAGAAATAAACCCAAGTTTTTAGAAACTCAAATGGGTGATTTGCCAGCTTTTAGATTAAAACCATTTATGCCTTGCTTTACAAATACAGGGGTTGATTACGCCGGGCCTATACTTATTAAAGATAAATTTACTAGAAATTCAAAGTTGATTAAAGCATATATATGTCTTTTCATCTGTATGGTAACAAAGGCGGTACACCTAGAGGTGGTAACCAATTTGTCTGCAGAAGCATTCATAAATGCATTTAAAAGATTCATTTCAAGACGGGGAAAACCCACCAAAATGTTTAGCGACAATGCTACTAATTTTATTTCGGCTGCTAAAACCATAAAAGAGCTTTATATATCTTTACAAACGAAAGATGTACAAAATGAACTTTCTTATTTCTTTGTTAACGAGGGTATTAACTGGAGTTTTATACCACCAAATTCACCTCACTTTGGTGGTATTTGGGAATCTAATATAAAATCAACAAAGGTTCATTTGAATAAAATATTGGGCGATTGCCATTTAAATTACGAAGAGTTACTTACTGTTTTGACCCAAATTGAATCAATTTTGAATTCTAGACCTCTGTCTCCATTATCCAGTGATCCTAACGATTACCTTCCTTTGACACCTGGCCATTTCCTGATAGGCAAACCTTTAACAACGTTGCCAGAACCTTCGGTGATCAACATTCCAGTGAATCGTTTGGACCGCTACCAGTACCAACAGTTATTAATTACAAAATTTTGGAATAGATGGTCGAAGGAAGTTTTGCCCGAACTTCAAAAAAGATTAAAATGGAATTCGACAAAGGGATCAGAATTGAGGATTGGGTCCATGGTATTATTATCGGATAACGTCCCTACCAGTAAATGGCCGTTAGCGAGGGTAGAACAACTTCATCCTGGCCGTGATGGTATAGTTCGTGTGGTGACTGTCAGGTTGGGAAATGGAACTATTTTCAAGAGACCTATCGTCCGACTGTGTTTGTTACCACATGATTAGATTATATTTATTTTTCTTTGTAACAATTTAATTGAATATTTACTTTGTTAAAAAAAAAAAAATTTTTTTTTTTTCAAGTTTCTTTTTGTTGATTTGGTTGAAATACTTTCTTAGTTTTATTTTGTATTTTTCAAATAGCTTAGCTATTTCAAGGTGGCCGGTATGTTAAGGCATTTATTATTTTTTATTATTATTTGGATTTATTTTAAGTTGCTTAGTATAAATTTATATTTTCTGTTTTTTTTTGTTTTGTATTTTCGTTGAAAACATGTGGTCGAAGTAGGTTGCTCGGCTCGTGTTATATATATAATGTAAATTTGGAAAAACCGGATTATTCGATTTTGTTCTTTCGAAGCATAACATCAAGATTAAAATTAAAAGTCAATAAAATAAATTTCCAGTGTTTAATTTACTTAAACGATATTCCAACTGAAGAATTTACAAATCAGCGACGAAACACTAGCAATAATAATAATAAACTTTATTGCCAACCCACATAGCAAATTACAAAAGTAATAAATCAATATAAAACCCAAAAATAAAAAACATCAAACACAATAATTACTTAAAGAGATAAATCTATTTTACATAGTGCGTAAGCAATTCACGAGGCGGAGATTCAGGAAAAAAATCCTGTTCTTCCATCTGGACCTCGATAATAAAAAGAGTTATTACATTAATAATTATGAACATGCAAACACGAAACAAAAAAAAAAACAAATATATTGAATTGAATATAAATGTTAATTATATGTAAATTTAAATTACTGAACAACTAACTAACTAAAACATCATTCCGCGACATGCGCAACGCAACTCGATATCGGGATTCCTTGCATCAGATAAGTATTCTGACATCTGAATAATCTCTCAAATAACCGAGACCTGAACGTCGACACACTTAACTTTCTATCAGCCATCGAAACGAGATTATAGGATTTGTAAACATGGTATGAGAAAGATCTCTCAAACAAACTGGTCCGATGGAGAGGTGGAGAAATAAAGAAAACAGCCCTAGTCAATCGATCATGAACGTCTCGTCTGAACTTAATTTTTCTATATAAATAACTTGGAGTTTTGCTCAAAATCAGTTTATGATAAACCACCAATGTCTGTAGCACTCTTCTGTTCCTCATGGATAACCACCCAGCGTCAACCAACTTATGAGATATCTTATCATATTTTCGTATGCCATAAATAAAACGTAGACAGCAGTTTTGAACTTTTTGAATCCTGTTAGAATCAAAAGCAGTTAACGCCGGATGGTACACAGGAACCATGTAATTAAATTGAGACAAAACAAGAGAATCACATAGCATCCTCTTAACATCTATTGGCAAGTATGACCTATGTGGAAAAAGCAATCTGAGAGCGAAATAAGCGTTCCTAATGTATTTACTGACCTGAGACGAAAATCTAAAAGAACCGTCAATCTCCAGACCAAGCCCCTTGTGACTATCAACTATAGGCAACTTCGTATTATCCATGACAATATCAAAAGACCCAGCTATACCTGAAGTAAATTTTGTATTCCCGAAGATCATCACCGCTGATTTATCAGGATTAATCTTGAGACAGTGTGCAGTGGATGCCCTATAAACACAATCAAGATCAGTATTGATGCGCAGAACAGCTTCCCGCCATTCACAGGGAAGAAAGGAGTGAACCAACTGCGTATCATCCGCATAAACATACCGTGTGCAATGTCGAATTCGATCAAAAAGATGAGCTGTATAAATGGAAAACAAAATTGGTCCAAGAATAGATCCCTGCGGAACCCCTGAGGTAATCTCCCGTTGTCTGGATACCACCCCATCAACAACAACCGACTGTGATCTACCATTCAAATATGCACCCACCAAGTTTAGAGCAGTCGTATCCAATCCAATTGCCGAAAGAATCGACAAAAGAATGGAATAATTCACAGTGTCAAATGCACGACTAAAATCTAACACAGTAAGAACAGCAACATTACCCTGATCAACAGCAGCAATCAACTCATCCACAAGTGCCATCATTGAAGTAGTAGTACTAAAACCCATTCTGAAACCAGATTGAAATTCTGGAAGTATATTAAAATTATTCAGATATTCTACAAGTTGTTGTTTTAATATCTTCTCCAGGATCTTTGAAAAGGCTGGCAATAAACTGACTGGTCTCAGATGACTAAAACTGGTGGGATTTTGATTTTTAGGAATAGGTTTAATTAGAGCATGTTTCCAAATGTCTGGAAACCACCCCTCAGCAATACAAACATTTACTATATGCGTAATATAAGGCAAAACAACTGGACAGGCAAGCTTAATCATATCAGCGCTAATACCATCACTACCTTCAGAACATGACTTTAAGTCATACACAAGTTTCTCCACCGTTGAAGGACAAACAGTCGAAAATTTAAAAGCGCCTCCATTATTAGGCAAATTATTATAAAAATCCACCACTGATTGATCCAAAGGCATTAAACCAAGAATATCAGAGATACTATTCAAAAAGTAATCATTCAAATCATTAACATTTTTCAAACCATCTGGGATACCACATACTGACTCCTTTTTCAAACTAAGTGCCCTCAGCTTAGACCACATTTGTTTTTTGTCACGCATATTACCAATATGACGAAAATAAGCCCGCTTCTCTGCCCTTACAGTAAGTGTCGTTAAGTTTCGGAGAGACTTATAGTAGTCCCACTTAGCAGAGGTCTGAATCCTCTTAAAGATATTATTATACCTTTCTCGGTCAGTGCTAGGGTCTGATTTATGCGAAGTGGACATTTTTTACCCGGCGCGCGTCGATACGTGACTAAATTGTTCCCATTTTATTTCTCTGTTTTGTGTCTTGTATTAGTTTTTGGTGAATTGTGATTATTATTGAACAGTTGTCGCATTATTTCAATTTTATCAGTTTGAGTTCCAGTAAGTTAAAATTATAACAAATGAAGTAACTATAGTTTATTAGCATATCAGCATTTCAGTAGATAATGGATTCTCAGCCAGGGCCATCCAATCACTAAACGGGTGGATAGAAGGCCATTAACTAAAAAAGATCAAGAAGAGGAAATAAGGAAAATAATGGAGGAGAAGAATGCTGACAATGAAATTCCACCAACTGAATCAGATAGTGAAGTTGACCACATTTCAGTAAGCGACCAACTTACCGACACTGACGCAGACGAACCATCAGAAGATGAAGGCAATTTTTACAAATCAAGCTCGGCAGGTACTTCATCTTCTCACTTTTATCTGGGGAAAGATCTACCGGGACCGAAAGGAAAAACAAAGGATTCTCTTTTGAAAGTTGGAATTGTATGATTTCTGATAATATGATAAACCATATTGTCAGATGTACCAACATATACATAGGTTTGTCGCGAGGATAATTTGTTAGGGAGAGAGATGCCGCTCCTACAGACCAACGAGAGATGAAAGCACTTTTCGGTTTGCTGTACTACGCTGGGGTACTGAAGTTTGGGAGACTCAATACGATGGAAGTGTGGGAATAAGGTGGATCTGGTGTGGACATATTTCCAGCCGTTATGTCTTGAACACGCTTTTTATTTTTACTCACTTGTTTACGTTTTGACGACATACGTGACAGGCACACCAGACGATAAAGTGACAAATTGGCTCCCATACGGGATTTCTCTGAATTATTTAAAAACTACATTCAAAGCTCCTATGTTACTAGTGAGTATAGACGAAAAATTGGAACCTTTTAGGGGAAGATGCTCGTTTAGGCAGTACATAAAGAGTAAGCCAGCAAGATATGGCATAAAAATTTTTCTTTTTACTGACAGTCGTACATACTATACGAACAACTTTGAAATATATGCTGGTAAGCAACCGGAAGGTGAGTACAAGTTACAAAATGATCCTTACTCAGTCGTATGCCGTCTCATCAAACCAATTGAGAAAACTGGTCGAAACATAACAATGGACAATTGGTTTATGAGTATAAAGCTAATGAATGATCTTTTGAAAAATCATCGCTTGACCTGTGTTGGAACCATCCGAAAAAATAAAAGGGAAGTACCAACTGCATTTGTCACTCCAAAAACACGGTCTCAATATTCTAGTTTATTTGCGTTCTCGAAAAATAAAACAGTAGTTTCATATCGCCCTAAGAAAGGTAAAGTAGTTTTGGTGGGTTCAACTATGCATCACAATGACTGTATCAACAGTGAATCTGAAAAGCAAAAACCTGAAATAATAGAGTTCTACAATTTGACTAAAGGTGGAGTCGATACTGTCGATGAATTATGTGGATTATATTCTGTATCCAGGAGATCGCAAAGGTGGCCGCTAACTATATTTTTGGTTTTCTGAATATTGCGGCGATAAATGCTTACATTGTTTATAAAAGCAACAAGCAGGAACAAATTTCCCGAAGAGTGTTCTTGAAAAACATGGCAAAAGAACTAGCAAGAGATCATTTAAAGTTTAGGTCCACTATTGTCTCGCTACCCAGTTACATAAAAACAAGGATAATGCTTTTAATTCCACAAAATGAACAGCAAGAATTTCTTCCAGCGAAGCGCCAGAAAGTATTGTCGGGAAGGTGTCAAGTTTGCCCAGGCCGCAAAGACTGAAAAACTAAAACATGCTGTAGTGTGTGTAATAAACTCATATGCCGAGAATATTCTATACCAATTTGCCAAGGCTGTTTCGCAAATAAGGTTGTCCCCGTTCTGAAAGAAGATGAAGAACTGGAAGAAGAGGATGTCTAGGTCATTTTATCATTTTTTTTATTATTTTGTTTTGTTCAGTCTCATCATGTGTTGATTTGGTTTAATTGAGTACAATTTTATGTTCATTTATTTTAAATATGTCACAAATAGAGTTTATAAGTTCAGTTACACAATCCATTGTTTTATTTCCCAAAAGAAGACTCAAATATCTATGCATAAGCAATTTTTAAATATTTTGGGTATAAACCCAAAATATTTAAAAAGATCAAATATCGGATAAAAAATACCCGGCGCGCGTTTTAACGTGAGAGCCAGAGACGCGCGTCTTCCCGGGTTAAACATCTCAAAAAAAGATTACACTAGTTTACAAGAAAAATCTCAAAGACTGCAATATTTTTTTTTGTAATGTAGGATGTTATGCTGATTAAAACATAAGCAGGAGATTTTTATTCTTCAATCCCGTTAGCAAACCGAGTAAACTCCTACTTCCAGGATAGGATTGAGGACAAAAAGAACACAATTATTTTTTCATGACCAATATTTCGCTTCCATTTATTGAAACTTTTTCAGGGTTTGAATTTCTACAAATTAACAACTTCAATTAAAATAGCTGAAAGCTATTTTCACAAAATCTTACTAATTGAACTTGAAATAGGCGAACTCTTGAAAATCAACCACCATGCACAATTAATTTTCATTTAAAAACCATAAAGGTCGAACATCAGTATTGATAAAAAATTTTAATTTAAAATTTGTCCTAAACACAACTAAAATAAAGTTTCATCAGAGGGTCCGGGGTCAAAGTTGTTTTTTATGCTGTTGTAAATTTCAAAAATTAAAGAGTACAAATAATTAATTTTAAATTTTTTAATTTTAAATTTAATAAATTTAATTTTAATTTTAAACTTAATTTTAAAATATATAGAAAAAATACAACCACAGATAACATCATACCTAAACATTCCTACAATGCGAAACAACATAAAGACGCTAGGTTCCATTTTCTCTTTAATCGGCTAAATAATATTCCAATGGATAATGATGATTACATTGAAGAATTGCATAAAATATTGAACATCGGTTTAAATAATGGATACGATATCTCTAATCTACAATGTATATATAACAAAATACATAAAAACAACATCAACAATATGATACATCCTCGTTTCTATCCCAAATCGAAATATATTACTGTTCCATACAACCCTAGATTTCAAAACCAACTTAAAAGAAATATAGCCAAATATGATACTAAAATAGCTTTTTCCTCCACAAATAAGATCGGAAACATTTTGATAAATAACAACCATAAGTTTAATTATCTAGAATTAACACGTTGAATGCCACCATATATTCGACAAATGGGGTCCCACTGGCCAATAGTTTTTTATTTTAGAATCTTGTAATTATTGCTCTACAGATTCAGGAATTAACATAAATTATTATTATAATTTTTTTTTTTATATTTATTTTAAACTTTTATTTTATGGTGACACGTTGGTCTCGCGCGGCCTACAATAGACGCGTACATCTCGAGTAGCCATGTGAGTCCAATGTGTCATCACGTAATTCCTGTCTGAACTTGTAAATTCTCTCATACACGTGTTTACGGCGATCGAGTATTACTTTTCGCAGTCTTTGTTTGGATGTTGTGAGTGTAATTGTGAATGTGAATATGTCATACGAAAAAGAACAAGCACGTTTGAAGAAGTTATGGAAAGAGTTGCTTTCTGATGAAGAAAGTGAGGCAAATATTTTTGACGGCGACGAAATATACGAACCGGTTACAGAAAGTTCTGAATCCGAGGACGATTATCGGTCTAAATCTAAACGGTTCAAAAAAAATAATTGTACACCATCTTCGCAAAAACCAGAACTGTCTACCTCACAAAAAATTATAGAAAGCCCCAATTACATGGATGAAATAATAGAAGAAGTTATAAGAAACATGCGTTATGACGACTTGGGTGATGAAGAAAATAATAATGATATTGAAAAAGAAGCAAATAACCAGAGTAATGAGTTTGAGTGGGCTCATGCAACTGGGAAAAATCTAAAAAACTTACAGTTTAGTGTCCCAAACTCTGGATTTAGTATTGCTCTGTATGAACAATACGACAAACTGCCATATGAATTTTTCAAAGTTTTTGTGAATGACGACATCATAAGCTTAATCATGAGTCAAAAAATCTTCTATTAAAATAACATAATAATAATATATATTTTAGGTAGAAGAAACAAACAGATACGCTGAACAGTGTAAACAAAGTAATATTCTACCAAACGCACGTATTCAGAAATAGAACATTTCATTGGTATTATTTTGTGGATGGGGTTGTGTTCTTTCCCAGAACTTTCTTCATACTGGTCAATGAAAAGATTGTACAAAAATGCAATCCCAAGTGTAATGTCCAGAAATCGTTTTCAGTTACTTCTGAAAATGATACATTTTAGTAATAATGAGGAAATTAATGATGATAAATTACACAAGATAACACCATTTGTGAACAAGCTTCGGACATCATTTCAGTGCCAAATGACACCCTCCGAGTACGTTTGTATAGATGAGACTCTTGTACCTTTTAGAGGAAGACTGAATTTCGTCAATATATATCCAATAAGCGACATAAGTTTGGAATCAAATTATTTAAGCTGTGCCTAAAAGATGGGTACACATATGATTTCCAAGTATACTGCGGCAAATCGAAGGATGGTCATGTGTCAGTGCCTACAAAAGTTGTAATGGATTTGATGACAAATCTTTTAGACAGCGGACGTACTTTATGCACTGACAACTATTACACATCAGTGAGTTTAGCTAATGCACTATTACATAGAAAAACACATCTTATTGGAACATTACGATCTAATAGAAAATATAACCCCAAAAGGGTTGTAGATAAAGAGTTGAAAGTTGGAGAAGTATTGTACATTCATGTAAGACATTCATGTAAGAAATAACCAATAATAAAATATCAATAACTGCGTTCAAAGAAGAAGTCATAAGTGGTCTGTTGAAAACAGCGAGACAGGAAGAAATATCTGAAAACATGACCGAAATTGAGCATAAATTAGAAGATGTTGGTCGTTCTAAAAGACGTCGGTGTGTAATATGCTACAAGAAAATTTCAAACGAATCTGGAAGAGAACAAGCATCGAGGAAAACTCCCCAAACCACGTTGAAATGTAGTGCTTGCGATCAATATTTTTTGTCTTTTTGATGTCAAAATTTTTTTTTTAAATAAAGATGTACTTTAACTGTTCCAGGCACTAACTATAAACATTGTCATCATTTATTCATTTATATTCATTAATATCAATATTATTATTTTTACACTAATTCAGTATAACGCATTTGAATGGAAAGTTTCTGTAGATTTAAAAGTAGTTGCCGCAGTAAAGAAATGTACTAACTTCTTTTTTTTAAGTATTAACTTCTATGATTTTTATCTACTACGCTTGTTTCCATAGCAGGGCTACGTATGGCATCATATTCTGGGGCGTATCCTCTTCGGCCGATAGGATTTTCTTACTGTAAAAGAGGGCAGTCCGAGCACTCCTTCATTTAACATCACGTGATAGCTGCAAACGACATTTTAAAGAACAGAATATTCTCACCATACCATGCGAATATATTCTAAACTGTATAAAGTTTATAAGAAAAAGAACGCCACTTTTAGTAAAAAACTCAGATGTACATAACTACCCCACACGACAAAAAGATTAATTGCGAATACCTCGGCATCGGTTGGTAAAGACGCAGAACAACTTCGAATACTACCCCAGTATTCGAAGTTGTCTGCAAAATTTTATAATCATCTACCAACGTCGATTATACAAATGTCAATGAAGAAAATTATAAGTTATGTAAAAAATTATTTAGCTGAAAATGCTTTTTATACAGTATATGAATTTCTAGAAAAACCACCCTTATCAGTATTTTTTCTCAAAGAACGGTGAGTCGTAGGGAGTTGGGATAATAATATTTATTATAAAAGTCATACTAAAGAATCGAATGGTGATATTATTATTTTTTGAAAAAGTCAACATCACGAGTAGTTTTGTCTACAATGCCTAGAAGTCCAAAATTTTAAATGGCACCATAAGTCGAAAAACGTATTTTTATTTTTACGTATTATAATACGTATTACGTATTATCATTGTGGTAGTTACTGACGCTTGAAACACTGGAAGACACATTTTATGGCTTCTTTGATTGAAAAGAATAATAAATTAACAATGGGTACATACTGTTGGCAATAATTCACGAGCACACACGAGTAATATAAACGCTTGTATCTAGCATAATGAAATTTAGTATGGAAGTAGTATTAAAGTAGTATAGATTCTCCGCACTGATAGAGCAACCCTGCTGAAAAGGGATGCAGCAATGGTGAAAGTATTGTCCGTGAGGGACATGCACCATCACTATACGACGTGGCATGGAGTCGATATGTGGCTATATTTTAGTGAGAGGGATGTTATGATTGAACATCCTCAACTAGTTTCCATAGCTCCTCAATGATCGCCGATGGAGAAGGATAACGTTGCAGTCTCCGACTCATCAGATCGCAAAGTTTCTCGATCGGATACTCCGTAAGCTTAGCGGGATACCCTAAGCGCCACCGGGACAAAAGTAATAAATATTTTTCATCATTTAGTGGTATTTCAAGCTTTTCTTATTGACATTTCCTGACTACAAATATAAATTCTCATAAAAAAAACAATATTTGCTGTAAATCACGCCTGTTGTGAATTATAATAACAACCGGAGAGAGTATTCATTACGCCTTTTAAAACTACATGTATGACAAGTGTTAATTTATGCGATCCATCAACGTTAGCACAAGCCAGTGCTGATATTCTTTCCTTTCCGATTTTGCTACCGGTTGTCGATGTTTCATATCTAGAAGCTTGGATATTTGCACGCAAAGTACGCCATAACAAATCAGTTTCATCAGCATTGTAAATCTGGAATTGCAATAACATTTCGAGATTTATCCGTTCTATTAATTTTTGTCGGAAAGGTTCCATATCTTCTTTTGGGGCACCAATAGCTTCACCGTAAATTCGCTTATTAAAAATTCCATGTCTTTCGCGAAAATACTAGAGCCATCCATCACTTGCTTTGAATGAAGTTATATTCATTATTATTTAGCTAATTTATTTGCAGCAGATTTAAGTTCAACTTCTCACACTGGAACCCCACAAGAACGTTGTACATACCAGTTAAATAATGCTTCTTTAAGTAAAGTTCATTTTCGCATCTACATCACACATTAAAATTTGTTTAGTTTTTCTTTGTTTTGTAATGTCCGAAACTGTTTATTTTCAAATCTTTTTTATTACTTCAAGTTTTTGATTCATGGTTAAATTAATTCGCTTCCAATTGTCCATATTTTAAACGTGAACTTATAACGACTTTTTAATACTCTTTGCTTTAAACTGCTTGAATGAAAAATTTTAACGCATATATTAGTTGGAACAGCTATTCAGGACCGTTGCGTTCAGTCTATGTACTGTTACCTTGAGTTTACACCGACTAGACAACTCTGGGAATACCCAGAGGTTTATTCTTAATTCTTGTATCTATCTCTATGCATCAGGTATGATTATAAAACATTTGAGGGGTTATAGGTTAATAAAAAATTCTCATGTCCCACTGTTTGTCTTTTTAAAGGTATAATATAATAACGTTAAGGTTTCGCAAGTTTGAGTACTACTGGATAATGAATTATATTAAGCACGCTTTGCTTATGTATCGCTGTAATTTGACACATAATAGTTAACATGTTTAGAGCACGAGTGTTATATATCGCGTGAATGCGCAAAAAACACAAAAAAAACTAGAAATAAATTTTAATAATTATTCACAATTTTTTAAGGTATCAAGAAATTATTCGACCATTGTGTCTTATAAAATGCGTTAAAGTGAATCTCATTTGAAATACATTGTTACTTCACACTCTCTCTTTACTTTATGCAGCATAATCTAAATAAATTTGCGTGTAACGATCTTTCGGATATAACGAACTAATTATTATTGAATAATTCCGGTTATTACGAACGCTTACCTGTTCTCGCGTGAATTCCTGAGCAAATTACGACGGTACTATATAATCTACCAATTCTATGTTAACAATGAAGCAGAATTACTTGATGAAGATCCCGACATGGCACTTATACAGTTATTTAATAATAAGAATATTAAAGCATTTATTGTATGTAGTTCAAAATAAGAAAAAGCAATAAAAAATAAATATAACATAGATGATCAAGTCTATTTTTCCTTAGAATAACCCCCGACTTTAAATCGAATGGTTACTTTATATACACAGCGTGTATTTAATATTATATTATTAAACAAAAGAATTAAGATTTATTTTCCCCAGTAATTATTTCCTTCTTAATTATTTTCCTTTGCCATATATACCATTACCATATATTATTTATCAAAGTAGATAAGAATAAAATAGTTGACAAGACTAAAATTGTCGCGAATAATATTTGTGGAGGATTATATCTACCAGAAATTTCAAGCATGTAGACTTAGTATTACGTTTCGAAACCCAGGTGATACCATTAATAATCTCGGCCGACTTTGTAGACGTTGATCGCCTTCATTAGTATTCGTGATATAAGAATTAATATCGGCCATCTTCGAAGACGTCGGCCGAGATAAATTCTTCCGTAATTTTCAAGTAGAGTAATACCATTAATATTCTCGGCCGTCTTCGAAGACGTACAAAGTAATAATATTTTGGCGACCGACGTCTTCGAAGTCGGCCGAGATAATTTCTTTCACAATTTTCAAGTTGAGTGGAGTTGGGTTCTCGTTTCGAATTCCGAGCGATATCATTAATAATCTCGGCCGTCTTCGAAGACGTCGGCCGCATAAAATAAAAATATTTTGGCGACTGATGTCCTCGAAGTCGGCCGAGATAATTTCTTTAACAAGAAATAATCTCAATTAACAATATTTTGGCGATCGACATCTTTGCAATCCGCAGAGATCATATCTTCCATAAACTTTAAACGAGCGTGATAACATTAACAATTTATAAAACTACGAATTTATCTAATTTTCTTATTTTCAGTGATATTTAACTATCCAAGAATAAAAATGATTAAGAGCAATTTTGTTAATAATAAAATTTAAAAAATTATAATATTCTTTATTTTGTATTTTTTATTTGTTTTAACAACGAAATGTAAAATTACAATTTCACTTTTATTTCACTTTATTTTCTTCTTATTTTTATGTATCCGAGAGCAAGAGTCTAAACACTTTAACTATTGCTCATGCCAAATGTCAAGGCCCCTTCGAAATCGGTCAACGAAAAAAATTGCTGTGAAGTTTATTGTAATCAGTGAACATTTGTGTATCATATATTAATTTGAAAATCCCTCTAAAGTGAGGGGCCTTGACATCTAGCACGGACAATAGGTGGGCTTGGAAGGAAGACGTTTCAGTAGACACTATATATATTTCACATACATTTGGAGATCTAGAATAAAGGTGGATACTTCCGGCCACCCAGTATATTCAAAAATAACATTTTTAAATTAACATAGGCGCGGACTCTTTATTAATTTAATTATATTAAATTATTATGCACTTGCTTTGGATGAAAGTTACTGATTTGGCTCATTTATCAATTTTTATTCCAGAAATTGATCGGAATAGGAACATCTTCGAAAAATTGTATTCGACAAATACAAAGGGAGACTACTAGAATTAACATTTTTGAATAAATACAAACTTCAGTAAAAAGAAATTATCTATCTCTAAATAAATTATCTGGATTGGCAATAGACAGTGACGGTAGTAATAACAGGAAAAAATAAGGGAATCCATCCAGAATATTTATTCTTTGAAGAATGAAATAAAACTATTCATGGATATGAAGGTAACTCCAATTCAGTAATGTAATGATGAAGAGTGGTTGTCAGACCTTGCGTTATATGTTGATATTACAGGACACCAGAATATTTTAAATAAAGCTTACAAAAGCAAAATAAAAATTGGGATGTAAACCGGATTTAGCGGATGCAGAGTTATTGAAACAAAATTTTCATGAAGATAATATTTCTTCTTAACAATTAAAAAAAAAATTATTAATACTGAATGCTGTCCTGACCAGAACTGCATAAATATATGCGGATGCAGATGCGGAACATAAAAATAACGCAAACATCCGCTACATCACTAATCAAAAATGTGACACAATTATATGGATATATTAATACTAAAAAATAATCTGTTTCATTTTCCAGCATTGTCTTATTATCGTAACAAATACTAAATGTATTTATCACGAACAATATTTTAACGACCGATATTATCCATAATCTTTAAAAGTTTTCCGCGCTTTCTGTATCCTGAGTGATATCATTAATTATCTCAAGTAACAATATTTTGCCGATCGACATCTTTGAAATCAGTCGAGATCATATCTTCCATAAAATATCATATCTTCCAACAATAAAATTATGCATTTGTCTAATTTTCTTATTTTTCTTGATATTTAATCATCCAAGAATAAAAATGATTAAAAGGATTATTGTTAATAATAAAATTTAAAAAATTATTATATATTTTTTTGTATTTTTTGTTTTAATAATAAAACGCAAAGTAACAATTTAATCTTTTTTAACATTTTTATGTATCCGAGAGCAAAAGTCTAAAGGCTTTAAATCTATTGTCCATGCCAGATGTCAACGCCCCTCATTTTGAAGGTCGATAACTTCAAAATCGCTCCATGCAAAAAATTGCGGCAAAGTTTATTGTAATCAGTGAATATATCTGTGTATCATATGTTAATTTAAATATTTTCGGATCTGCAATATATATAATATCCATGAAATAAAATATGTCCCACGTTAACAACACAACGGGTTATCAAATATCGGGAGCTCTTTTCATTTAACTCGCGATAAAAAATTTTTAACAAATTTCTAAACTAACAATTTTTTAGTTAAATTTCTAAATTAACAACCGAAATTTTTTCATTGAGCGATTTCAACGATATCGATCTCTAAAATAAAGGGCCTTGACGTTTGAGATCGCATCTTCTATAAAATATCATATCCTCCAAAAATAAAACTATGTATTTATCTAAATTTCTTATTTTCCTTGATATTTAATCATCCAAGAATAAAAATGATTAAGAGCAATATTATTAATAATAAAACTTTAAAAATTATAATATTTTTTATTTTGTATATTTTAATTGTTCTAACAATAAAACGGAAAATAACAGTTTAACTTTTTTCACATTTTCGTATTTTTATATATCCGAGAGCAAAAGTCTAAACGCTTTAAATCTATTGTTCACGCCAGATGTCAAGGCCCCTCACTTTAGAGATCGATATCTTCGAAATCGCTCGTTGAAAAAAATTACGGCAAACTTTATTGTAATCAGTGAATATTTCTGTGTATCAACGTTAATTTGGAAATTTTCGGTTTTTCTCTTTAATTTATAATTCCATTCCATCGCAAAAAATAATATATACATAATATCCATGAAATAAAATAAGTCCCACATTAACAACACAATGGATTATCAAAAATCGGGAGCTCTTTTCACTTAACTCGCGATACAAAATTTTTAACAAATTTCTAAATTAACATTTTTTTTAGTTTAATTTTCAAATTAACAACCCAATTTTTTTCATTGAGCGATTTCGTCGATATCGATCTCTAAAATAAAGGGCCTTTACTTTTAAGATCACATCTAACATAAAATATCATATCCTCCAAAAACCAAAAATAAAACTATTTATTTATCTAAATTTCTTATTTCCTTATTTTATTTTCTTTTTCTTATTTAAAATGATTAACAGCAATATTGTTAATAATAAAATTAAAATATTATTTTTTTTTATTTTGTGTTTTTTATTTGTTTTAACAATAAAACGCAAAATAACAATTTAACTTTTTTTCATATTTTCGTATTTTTATGTATCCCAGAGCAAAAGTCTAAAAGCTTTAACTCTATTGTCCATGCCAGATATTAAGGTCCCACACTAAAGTGACTCTAAAGAGATCGATATCTTCGAAATCGCTCGGAAAAAAATTGCGGTAAAGTTTATTGTAATCATTATTGTAATACAGGTGTTCAATTTAAAAATAATACAATTTATGTCATCACATTTTTTGGACCACTCCGTATATGCGAAAATATTTTCTAGAAATACACTCATATATATATATATATATATAGCACAAATAAATTCCTAATTTAATTGGCATAGGAGCTACCTCACAGTAATATACATTGCAATTTCAAAGATTGTCTATAACTTTAAACTGCTATCCTGTAGAATGGAGTTACGTCAATTTGTGATATTAACGACGATTTTCCGGTCATTGATCATCCAACATCATTCATATAGAACGTAATGCCACCACGACATCCGAGAAGTGTGGACGGCCCCTAAATTATCATTGATCCGGTAATTCCATATTATAACACTGCACAATTATCCGTGCCAGAAGTCAAGGGCCCTCACTTTAGAGATCGATATCTTCGAAATCGCTTGATGAAAGAAATCGAGGCAAAGTTTATTGTAATCAGTGAATATTTCTGTATATCATATGTTAATTTTAAAATTTTCGGTTTTTCTCTTTAATTTATAATTCCATTACATCGCACATAAAAAATTAAGGAGACCTAGTTTTGAAAATTTAATAACGAAATGCGATAAACGACATTATTCAACATATTTTTGTAAAAGTCGTATTAAAATCGTTTTTAAAATAACTGCACCTTAATTAACCGCGATTTTCCGCGAAACTATATGGAATATTCATAAAATAAAATATATCACACATTAAGAACACATCGGGTTATCACCAATACAAATTTGAAATTTTTTCATCAAATACTTTTTTAGAAAAAAAATGTAAAATAGACAACGTCGCCGGCACTCTCAAAAATCGTGTGCTCTTTTCACTTAATTTCGATAAAAAAAATTTTTAAAATTTCTAAATTAACATTTTTTAAATTAAATTTTCAAATTAACAACCGCAATTTTTTTCATGGAGCGATTTTGAAGATATCGATCTCTAAAATAGAGGGCCTTGACTTTTGGAATGGACAATGGAGCAACTCAACATCAAAGTGGACCAAATAAATATTGAATCAATTTGTAGCTGGGAAAAGGTTGGGTTTGGTTGCTTTAGGCCCCAATTATTAAGTAATCCTAAGCAACCTTACTCTACCCTTACACGCATATATTAGTTTTTAAAATAAAATGCTTCTGTGGCAAACCATTTTCCATTGTCTTATTATCGTAAGAAATACCATATGTATTTATCACGAACAATATTTTAACGACGGATTAATATCCATAATCTTTAAAAGTTGGCTGCGCTTTCCGTATCCTGAGTGATACCATAAATTATCTCAAGCAATAACATTTTGGCGATCGACATCTTTGAAACCAGCCGAGATCATATCTTCCATAAAATATCATATCTTCCAAAAATAAAACTATGTATTTATCTCAATTTCTTATTTTCCTTGATATTTAACCATCCAATAATAAAAAGATTAAGAGCAATATTGTTAATAATAAATTTAAAAAATTATAATATTCTTATTTTGTATTTTTTATTTGTTTTAACTATAAAACGCAAAATAACAATTTAAATTTTTTTCACATTTTCGTATCTTTATGTATCTCAGAGCAAAAGTCTAAACGCTTTAACTCTATTGTCTATGCCAGATATCAAGGCCCCTCACTTTAGAGATCGATATCTTCGAAATCGCTCGAAGAAAGAAAATGCGGTAAAGTTTATTGTAATCAGGGAACATTTCAGTGTATCATATGTTAATTTGAAAATTTTAGAAAATTTTTAAAATGATGGGCCTCGACACCTGGCACGAACAATATGTGGGCTTAGAAGCAACTTTCAGTACACACTAAATACATTTCACATACTTTTGGAGATCTAGAACAAAGGTCACAAGAAGAACAAAGATCGACTCCCGCAAAGTTTTAATCTGGCCCGGAATATCCATAGAAAAAAAATATTTTCAAAAATAACATTTTTAAATTAACATAGGCACGGACTCCGAACTAGGAATTTAATAATATCTTTATGTTTAATTTCTAATGAAATTATTGCTATACAGAAAGGTTTTGATTTAAAAAAACTTTACTAATAAATATATTAGAATAATATAAAAAAATAAAACCATATAAAATGGAAAATTTATTAAAAAATATTTATTTAAAGTTGTGGAATTATTCATGCCAGAAATATGATCAACTCAATTGATAGAGGTATCACGACGAACTATAACGAAATGTATTGATGATTTATCAATGAATGTGAAAAATAAATTAAGATATTAGATTTCGCACTTTCAACATTATTCACATGCTTTGGATGAAAGTTACTGATTTGGCTCATTTATCAATGTTCGTAATATGAACATCTCCTAAAAATTGTTGTCGACAAATACAATGCTTTCGAAAATTGTTGTCGACTACTGGAAATGACATTTTTGAACGGATACAAATTTCAACAAAAAAATTTTATTTAGCGTAATAACATTAATAATTTATAAAACTAAGTATTTATGTAATTTTCTTATTTTATTTAATATTTATTATTATGATATTATGATGTTTATTGATTTTTAACCATCCAAGAATAGAAGTGATTAAGAGCAATGTTGCTAATAATAAAATTTAAAAGATTATTATATTTTGTATTTCTTATTTGTTTTAACAACAAAATGTAAAATTACAATTTCACTTTTTTCTTCTTATTTTTATGTATCCGAGAGCAAAAGTCTAAACGCTTTAACTGTATTGTTCATGCCAGATGTCAAGGCCCCTCATTTTGAAGGTCGATAACTTCAAAATCGCTCCATGCAAAAAATTGCGGCAAAGTTTATTGTAATCAGTGAATTTATCTGTGTATATTTAATTTATAATTCCATTAAATTCATTAAATGAAATAAATTCCATTAAATAAGATGCTCCTTTCATTATGTAAACAAATTTAAAATGTAACCTGAGGAAATAAAGGGCTATAAAAAAATCGCTCATAAAAAAACCTAATTTTGCAAAACTAATAATCCGATAATCGACATTACTCAATAGCATTTGGTTAAAATCCATAAAATAAAATATGTTTCACATTAAGAACACATCGGGTTATCAACAATTCAAATTTGAAATTTTTTCGTCCAATTTTGAGAAAAAAAATCGCAAAATAGACAAAATTGCCTGCACTCTCAAAAATCGGGTACTTTTTTCACTTAACTCGCGATAAAAGAAAAACTTCAGATTCGAAAATTTCTAAATTAACATTTTTTTAAATTAAATTTCGAAATGAACAATCGCAATTTTTTTATCGAGCGATTTTGACGATATCGAACTCTAAAATAAAGGGCCTTGACTTTTGGGATGGACAATAGAGCAACTCAACATCAAAGTGGGCCAAATAAATATTGAATCAAATTATAGCTGGGAAAGATGATGGGTTGGGTTGCTTTAGGCCCCAATTATTAAGTAATCCTAAGCAACCTTACTCTACCCATATACGCATATATTAATTTTTTTTGTTTATGCCAGTTCATTAAATTTTTAAACTTTATTACTATTTTGTAATTTTCATAAATCATTTTTATAGGTATTAATAAATATTAAATAAAACGCACAAAATTCAAGTTCGGTAAAAAAATTTATTAATTATTAAGCGAAAAAAATTTCAAGTTAACGGTATCATATAAATATATACAACATAAATAACTGTGTAGAATGCCATACACTATCGTACTACAAAAAAAAACAATTATATTCGAAGTCCATCACATACGATTAGATTATTGAAAAATAAAAAAAAGTCTAGACACCTAGTGCCCACGGACTAGAACAAAAATAAAGATACATGTAGAGTCGACAGCTATAAGTCGCGAGAGTGCGTTTCCCTTCACCGTCATAAGTCATAACGCAAACTAACCGAGTGTACGCTATTGAGATAATAAAAAAGGAGTAGGTTTAATAAAAACGAAAAAAATGTATACGCATATATGGAAAGTAAATATGAGAGTACATAAGTAGCAAAAAAACTATTAAAGGAGCGAAATGCATACAAATACATTCGAGAACGTACGTCCCTACGTAAGTAAAATGGTAAAATAGCGAAACAACGAATGGATAGGTTGACTTGTTAGTTGGCTATGTACCATTTACGAGGATACCTCTGACCGCCGACAGCATTCTCAAACAACAACAACATTTCAACAGTCTCACTTATAATTAGTAATAATAATAACAATATCATCGGACTGGCCAATCCGTGGCTAACCATTCGTAAAAAAAGCCAGTTAGCTCATATTTACTTGACTATGCGCCAAGACGAGAATATCTTTTTTTTCTTTTGGGAAACGTAGTTCTCTTCCCGCCAGTCTTGCAGACTCCAGTTCTCTTTCAGCCTGGTTTAACTCCCTCCTAAGTGCTCCAGCACATTCTTGTTCCCTCGCAATCCAATCTAACGCCATCTGCGATCGCATATCGTCATCTAAGGCTCTGTTGGAATAGTGAGCGACAACTTCCTGCCGACTACACTGCCTCTCCCTCATCGCCTTTAAGCTACCATTCCAATGGAGTAATTGAAAAACTGTCATTAGTTCTTGAAACTCCAACATTGTTCGCCCTTTATTCGATTCCAACATAAATCTAAACGCCCCAATTCCCGTATTGGGATTATCAGCTTCCTCTTGATCCCCTTTGAAAGATGATCTCGCCTCGGATACTGCTTTTTCGATGAAATCATCCGAAATTCTTCGAGAAGGATGCTCGTTGAACACTGAGTTCATTAAGGCTATTTTTGCGGCGCTCCGTCTTGCTTCAGCTTTTGTTGGACAATTCTATGCATTATTTAAAAAAGAAAATTAAAAAAAATTATATGTATGTGTGTTAGATTAATTGCGGGTCATTATTTAGATTAAATCGGTAGGCGGCGATTGAAACAAGTTTAAACGTTGCGTAATGTTCTATTTTAACGTTAAGGATATACGTTTTGGAGGTAATACAGGAAAGAAAGTTGATAGATTATGTAATAAAGTTGAAAGTTTTAGCAATAATGTTTAAATTTAAATTGAATTGAAATAAATCGAAAAGATGAAATGAAGAAAAATAATGAATGGTGGTGAATAGGAATAATATTTACTACCATTCATTATTTATTGCAACTTGGAACTTAGTGGTCAACGAGAACCTTTATGCAACGCCATTCATGACTAACACGACGTGACGAAACGGCTAAAAAGCTCGTCTCGAATTATTTTAATAAGCGCCTCGCTAGAACACAAAGCCCGAGCTGGACCTATTATGTGCGGGCCCCCGGATACAAAGGGTCTTTTCATGACCGCGCTGTGAGATGTTTGGCTTTCGAATTAGGAGTTACCTGGAAGCTTCCAAAGCACGAACCGCCCGGAAGCGTGACGTAACAGACGTATGGCTGCGAGTTCGAGGGCACCGATTCATAAATTACCAAGGCGCCGTTGCGCAGGTCCGCACCTCTCGCTTGCTTCATCTGCCAGAATTCTTGTAGGGCCTCAACCACATTCACTAGATCATAAAAAAAATCATAAAAAAATGATGTAGGATAAAAGAAAGCGGAAAAGATGTGACGTGAACACCTTTATTTGTTAATTTTGGCGTGAAGTCACGTCGAGCCGAATGTCACACAAGCCGTAAACGCACGGTCGACAATCGTTTGACATATAAGCGGTCGTAAAACGATTTTCGACCGGAACGACTCTCGCGAATTCAAATGCTACGGAACATTTGCCGGGACGTTTAGTGCGGTCATAAAACACCTTAATATAACCCGTAATCCGACTCCGAAACACGGCATACGTCATTTACAATTGACGAATTTATGTTGTTATTGAAACATGCTTACCATTCATCTCTCAAAGCCACATTTGTTTTGCGTTTTCGTTTTGTTTATTAAAAACAAGAAACACATTCGTAATGTATTATGTATACACCTCGCAGACGGTAGCAAATAATTAACCGGGGACGCGTAGGATGGATATACAGTTAATTAAAAATATGTAAATAAGCATAGTCGGTGGAATGTTGTAGGATACATAATTAAATTGTAAATATCAATGTATGCGGGAAAATGTATTGCGAGAATATACGTAGGTATATATCGCGATAATAGTTAGAAATTAAATAAATGATACTTGAACTTAGTAGCTAGAGTAAGTATATAGAGGTAATAAAAAGAGAATTTTTATGGTGTTATAACCCGGAAACTATGTGTAAAATTTTAATTGCGACCGTAAATGGCAAAGTTATTAAAAATAGTTAATGGTTTCTTATACACATTAGTTAACATCTATCATTTCGAAAAGATGATATTGCGGAAAAAAATTTAAGATATAAAGAAGATATTAGTACGTAGTGCTTCATGGATGGAGGAATGTGTTGCTGTTAATGCGTGGTTTCATCCTGTTGGTTCCCTCTCCTTTTCCACGGGGAATACATGAAACCATAATACATGTATCGTATTAATACATACCGTATTCGTTTAAATCTTAAACGCGGTATTTTTGTTAAATAGATGTTAATAATAATGGGGTGCGTCTTAGATTCGAATCTATTTCGAATCGACTTAGAACTAGAAATGTTAAGGTTTAACCATCTTATGGTGGGTTCATGCAAAGTGTTTTAGTTTTAGTCGTAGTTTTAGACTTAACCATTTGCGTTAGCTGTAGTTGTAAAGAAAAGTATTTGTTCATGCAAGATTTAAGCACAGTATATTAAAGCAAAATTTTGACATATACATTGTCGTGCTAAATTAAAAATACAAAAAAAATCTGGAGGATCAGGAGTGAATAATTAATATGAATAAAATGAATAAAAATAAAATTGTAGTCGCTGCTTGTGTTGGAATGCAGCTTTATTAATTGCACA
Organism: Onthophagus sagittarius; assembly: GCA_036711965.1. Taxonomy (NCBI): domain Eukaryota; kingdom Metazoa; phylum Arthropoda; class Insecta; order Coleoptera; family Scarabaeidae; genus Onthophagus; species Onthophagus sagittarius. The sequence continues at coordinate 10,048,061 of JASERS010000007.1, read as the reverse complement.
AAGATTGAAGAATAGAAGACGACGACGTTTTGGCAGAAGACCCATCAATAAGAATCGAGAATTAGAGGGGAATTATGCCACTCTTATTAGAAATATGTTAGAAAATGTCATTTGAAGAGTTTAAATAATTGTTAAAACTGGTTGCACCTTTTTTTATCAAAAACACCAAATAAAAGTAATAAAAAATCTAATTATTAGATTTAACTAATTTTGTAATTATTATTATAAAAATAAAATTATAAAATAGAAAAAAGTACTATGCAAGAGCTACCTTGGAATTTTGGAATGGGAGAATTTACTATTCGTTATATTATTAAAGAAACAATAACTGTTTTGCGGAACTACCAGACTTAGCAAGAGACATATTAATCTCTGTTGAAGATATGTTTTACAAAAACATACGCAATTTTATCGGGGCTGTTGATGGGAAACACATCCACATACAAGCGTCAAAAGTATCGTGAAGTGAGTTCTTTATTTACAAGCAAAGCTTCAGCTTTGTTCTAATGGCATGTGTAGATGCGGATTATAATTTCAATGTAACAGATATTGGAGCTAGTGGAAGAAATCATGACAGCACTATCTTTAAAGAATCTTCTTTCGGGAAAGCTTTTTTAAATGGAAACATAGATATCCCTATTCTCAAGAAACTACCTGAAAATAATATTACACTTCCACATTTTGTTGTGGGTGATGGTGCATTTCCTCTACTGGAAAATATAATGAGACCATATCCCAGACAGTACTTAGGGTTAGAAAAAAACATTTTCAGTTATCGTTTTCAGTTTTCAGGACCGTAGAAAATGTCTTTGGTATACTCTGTTAGCGGTAGCGAATTCTACGGAAGCCATTCATAGCTAATGTAGACATAGCAGATGGTATTGTAAAAGCCACAGTAGTCTTATAAAGCTTTCTCAGCATTGAACGGCAAAATCAAAGATACTCTCCTCTAGGATATGGTAATACCAAACAGTACGAGTCAGGGTATATTATAAATGGTCAGTGCAACAACGCTACTGGAAGGTATTGAAGTGTTGCGTGTATTGGTGTCTGTATTGCGTTTTCTATTGTTTCTATGTATGTATAACCATGGTACGATACAAAAGGTTTTAATACTGAAGGTGTGGTTGAACATGATGTTCCGCTATTGCTCGTTACATCCAAAATCTCAGAAATTTTAGATGGTGCATTTGATATACAACCCATGGTATTCTTACTCCTAAAAATGTCATTATTTTTTAATAAGACTCAAAAGGTCAAAAATGTTAAAATGTTTTATAACTGAGGGAAGAAGTTATTCCTAAAATAATTTTTGCAGTCACTTCATTTCTTAATTATCTTTTCTTCATTTTCTGTGAGGAATAAGCTATTTCTTTAATAAAGATCATATAACACCCGATTTATCTGCAGAAATGTACTTTCTGTCTCCTTTTTACAAATGAGTTTGAAAAGCCTAAAAGCATTATGTCTGGTGCTCCCATTTTGGTTGAGCAACGAACCCTGATGATGTTCCTGGCACAAACTTGCTAAAATATTTATATTATTGTATTTTTATATTATATTTACTATGATATACTTTTTAAAATTTTTTGTTAATAAATTTACCAACCATTCATTTCTAATTTACCCTCAATTTCTGTAAAGTTATTTTCACACATTATTTATATGATCTTTGCGACTTGGATCATAAAGATATTGGTACCCTTGTACTATTTCCCAGTTCTATTAATTTTGGATCAATTTGTACGCATGCGTCAAGTTGCGACGGAAGGTTTTAGCTTTAAGAAGTTAAAAGTTGGGCGACTCTAGGGCTACAACAAAAACCGTTTTAGTCGTAAGATATTGCATGAACAGTGGTACTATAACGCAATACCTTAACTTTTCACTCTTACGACTATGACTACGACTAAATCTAAAACACGTTGTATGAACACACCATTAAGAGACGTATGGCTAACCCCGAATGTTTTTTGTTCCAAGTCTTGTCGATTTTAGTTTTAATGTTAGTTCTAGTTTTAATTGTTATTCAATGTTGGATGAATATATTCAGTTGGATTAAAACTAGAACTGATACTACACCTAGGACTTGAAACATTCGAAAATCTTTCTAGTCCTAGGTCTAGTGCTAGTTCTAGTTTTATTTGTGATTCAGTACAAACATGTTAAATAAGTTTATTAAACTAAAAGTAGACTTCACGGCTAAATCCGAATGTTTCTAGTTCTAGGACTAGTGTCAGCTTTAATGCTAATGTCAGTTCTGGTTGCAGTTGTTATTCAATAGCATTAGCATTAAAATTGACACTAGACCTAGAACTAGAAACATTCGGATTTAGCCGTACGTCTTTCAAGACGGCTAAACCCGAATGGTTCTAGTTCTAAGTCTAGTATGAGTTCTACGTTTAGTTTATTAAACATATATAATATGTTTGTAGTGAATCACATGCAAAACTAGAACTAACACTAGATCTAAGACGAGAAATATTCGGGAGTAGAAACATTTGGGTTTAGTCGTCTTAAGAGACGTACGGCTAATCCCAAATGTTTCTAGTTCTAGGTCCAGTATTAGTTCTAGTTTTAGTTCAATGACATATACAGGGTGTCTTGCGTAAGAACCGGCACAGAGCAAGATCATGTAGACCAACCTAAAATATGATGATTTAACGCAATTTGCCTTATACCAAGTTGCACCCCTGAGAAGTTGCAGGCCTTCAAAGTTGAATCTTAAATTTCGAAAAAAAATTAATATTTCAGTAATGGATTAAGTTAGAAAAACCAAATTTGGTATACGTTATGAGTGTACCAAGAGCATTAATCGGTAGAAAGTAGGGATCATTTCAAGGGGTTCGTTAGGGATGATGATAATATAAAATTTGAAAAATTTTTTTAATCTGTCGGCAGATTTAATATCTTATTATTTTATTTTATGAGGAATTTAATTCTAAAACCTTTTTTAGTCTTATTATTTTAAAAAAACCTAGTCGTTTTGACAGAAAACCCGAAAAACTAAAGGTACGTATTTTATCAATCTTAATTAAAATCACCGAAAATTCAGTAGTTGACTACGCAATAATACGTCAACCTTGACAACCAAGAAATTGAATTATTTGATTTTAGTAATTGTTTACTGTTTGTATTGAAAATGTCTGATAAGTTTGGTAAAAATCTGAAAAATCTGTTAGAAATAGTAAATTTCAATTTTCGGCGACGAATAAATTTATGTTTGAGGGAAAATTGTGACCATTTTTTTCACTTATAAATTACTGTTACTAAATCGCTTAATTTTGTTTTAATTGCTTGATTTTCTATTAAATTATTTTTTCTACCATGTTATTTATTATTTATATTTGTTTTACTTGTTGTATCTTCTTTATTTATTTATAAAACCTGTTTAAAAGTGGTTTTTTAAAACGTAATGTCATAAAAAAAAAATTAAAATGAAATTTTCCATAAATTGTTTTAAATCTGTCCAAGCAATCACATGCGGTACTCTTCAGCACTTTTTTGCAGTTTCGTTCACAGAAACTTAACATTAAATAACATATCATCTTATTCGCTGAATGAAAACTTCCTAATATTTTTAAAACCAACAGTAAAAAATTACTATAATCAAATAATTTGTTCCTAGTTGTCAAATTTGTCGTAAAATTTTATAACCAACTACCAACTTTTCCATGGTTTTAATTAAAATTGATAAAATACGCGTCTTTAGTTATTCGGGTTTTTTTTATAAAAATTACTAGGTTTTTAAAAAATAATAAGAGTTAAAAAGGTTTTATAATTAAATTCCACATAAAATGAAATAATAAGATATTAAATCCTTACCCAACCCCTTGAAATGCTTTAAATGATCCCTGGTTTCTACTGATTAATGCCCTTGGTACACTCATAACGTATACCAAATTTGGTTTTTCTAACTTAATTCATTATTGAGATATTAATTTTTTCGAAATTTAAGACTCAACTTTGAAGGCTTGTAACTTCTCAGGGGTGCAACTTGGTATAAGGCAAGTTGCGTTAAATCATCATATTTTAGGTTGTTCTACATGCCACTGTTCTGTGTTGGTTCTTATGCGGGACACTCTGTATAGACGAAATTTCCGGACACCTGTATGTCCCCGGAGCGAATTACAAAAAGGAAAAAAATTTTTGTTATTGATTCTCCAAATTTATCTCAGCATAAATAACGCGTCGGACATGTTCAAATCACCAAATCGCACAACCTTTTTTTTTAATATTCTAACTATAACAGTTAATTAATTATTCGCATTTTAATGTAAAAAATGAACTTTTTTTTTAAACTAAAAATTTTAAAAGTTCAATTTATGCTATGTAACCATAGAAACTATTGTCCACCTATGCCAACACTTATGGATTTTTGGGGATGATTGAAACAAATTGTTTACAGTGATCAAGACAATGCGGAACTGTTAAAACTAAAAGTAATTAATGCGATAGAATCTCTGCGACTGGTGCAAATTTATAATTCTTTTTTATGGTTTCTATATATATAATTTTTTTATTTATAAAACTCCAATTTTTACATAAAAATGGGAATAATTAATTAACTCTGCGATTTAGTGATTTGAACATATTTGCGCATTATTTATGCTGAGATAAGTTTCAAAAATCAAAATAAAAATTTTTTTCCTCTTTGTAAGTCCATTCATGGACATACTGTATATACGCTATTGGTTCGGTACGGTATATACAGAATGTTTCACGAGAAAAGGGAAATATTTTGAGAACGCATTCAGAAGGTTGAAATAATTCAAATAAGCTCTTATGTTTAAGTCCGATTGTAATTGTTATAGAAATAATCGATACGAATAAAAATTAATTTTAAAAATTTTAATTTTCAATTGACCAACGAGTCGTTGTTGGTGAAACCTTATTTTTGTTAAGGTTTGATTATTAGACAACGTTACAACAACCAAAGCCACAAACAATTTACTTATGATATTGCTAATATGATATTTGTTTATAACTACTTGTTGCTTTGCAACCTGAAGAATTCCGAATAGGAAAGTAGTAGGAAACATTTCCTACTGACAGAATTGTTTCGGAAAGAAAAATGGGTAAAATGCTTAAATAGAAGAAAGTATTTATAATGTGGTTTTTTTTCAAATTTTAAATTGCCTGGATATTGTTGAAAGCAAATGGTTTGTAACCATTTCACCTTCTATCTATTTAAAATTTACATAATAATGAGCATGTCTCAAGATTACAATTTTGTAATTAGTTATCAGTGTAGTTAGTGACTGCATCAATACATTAAGTTAACAAGATTTAACAATTGCGACAATGAGCAAAAAAATAAAAGATAAAAAAATAAATAAAATAAGAAAATAAAAATTAAAAAAAAATAAGTTGACTTTTATAACTTAGCGTTTTTCATTTTCGAGTCGATTTGATTTGAAGTTCTTTTTTGCATTTATCAATGTGTTTTTTAAATCGTATTTTTCAATCACTGTACAAGTAACAAAGTTGAAGATTTGTGTAATTACACTTGAAATCGTCACAAATTAAAGGTAAGCAGTTGTAGTGGTCTATCTTGTACAGGTGGTCAAAAATTGAATTATATAAAACATCAAAAATTATTTTTATTTATTATTAATAATACTTAATTATCCTTATTTATGCCTCTTACTGCCATTATAAAAGCAACCGCATATGATATTCACGAATAAAACGTAATTAGTTGGACCAGTATATCTTATACAGGATAGTCAAAAGTTAAGTAACCAATTTACGTTACTCATTTGCAATATTTAGAATATTATTTGTCGTTGCTTTTATAATGGTAGTAAGAGAATCAAATAAGTATAATAACAATATAAATATCAAAATTCCATCGCAAAACCAATAATAAATAACTCCAATTTTTTATGGTTTATGCATTGAATTTTTGACCACCTGTATAAAATAGAGTAACAAGTAATTAAACAAATCTTCAGCTGTGTTACGTGTACAGCGGCTGAGAAATACGATTTAAAGAACACATTGATAACTGAAATAGAACTTCTTTGTCTATTATCACAGTGAATCTATTTCTTTCATATAATTAAAAGGTGTAATAAAAACTTTAACATTCCATTTAAAATAACGAAGTTTTGGTCTACTTCCGGTAAACCGAAAGTGGCGACCATCTTGAAAATATTTTAAATTGAAAGACCGGGATGAAGTTCCCATAGAAACTAAATTTTAAAAACGTAGATGCAACAGTTCCAAAGAAAAACAAGTGTTGCTGTCTTAAGTAAGGCGATCGATTATTTAGGCCATTTGTATTAAATCAGCGTCATACTGGAGAAAGGTATTTAGAGTTTTTGTAAGTTCACTTACCAGAAATTTTGGGTGATATACTTTTGAACGTTTGAAAAAAATTGTACTCTACATTTTAATCAAATGGTTAGTAATTTGTTAAATACGCACTTTCTAAATCGTTGGATTGGGAGTGGTGATCCACATAATTAGTCTTCCCGATTAGCTGATATAAACTTTCCATCCATCCCCAAAAGCAATAATCGCGGAGGTTATTATTGTTATGATGAATGAAAAGTTTGGTTTATCCGACGGAAGTTTAAACTGTGTACGAAACAATAGTCGTAGTATTTAATATTTTACGCGAAATTGCGTCGAAATTGACGGTGGAATTTTTGAAAAGCAAAATGTTTTAAATTAATATTTATTTATATAAATTATTTCTATAATGGTTGAGAATCGCATTTAAAGATAAGGATTTGTTTGAATTATTTTAACCTTTTGAATACCTTCTCGAAATAGTCCCCTTTCCTCCTGAAACACCCTGTATATATCTTATATACCCTGTATACATCGTAGATTCGAATCTATTTCGAATAGACTTAAAACTAGAAAAATTTACGTCTTAAGAGACGTACGGCTAAACCCGAATATTTCTAGTCTTAGGTCCAATATTAGTTCTAGTTTTACTTTTCATTCGGTACAAATATGTTATATACGCGTGTCTCTGAAATGCATGTACAACGGAAGACCACAGATTCCGTTGCTTCGTTTCGCCGCTAGAGAACTTCAAAGTTAGCAAATCAAATTCGTTTATTCTTTATATCTTGAAAACGCGATAATCAATCTAAACCATTTTTGAGATGTGAGTTCCTTGGTTCAATTAAGGTTTTTTTTGTGGTTTTTGGTGGAAAATGCAGAAATGATCGAAAAACCATGTCTTCAGCAGTTATTACTTCATTTTTTTTTGTTGAGTAGGCGATGACATATAATATATATACATAACATTATATAATAAATACATATATATATATATATATACATAATTAAAATTTCTGAGTAGCCCATTTAGTTCTGGATTTTTTTCTCCCTTATAAGATTTTGATTACATTAGTGGTTAAGCCAGAAAATTGGAATTTTTGAACATCTGCAAGCCTTTTTTATGTCATTGCAATTACAAAATCTTATCGTCCTTGGCTCTACAGTTAATTATGAACAAGAATTATGAGGAAAAAAAATCCCTAGTATTAAATTCCTTACTTAAGTGTAAAACACATCGAGATTTTATAGTCAAAATGACGTAAATAAGAGTTGCAGATACTCAAAAATTCCTTTGTTCTGATTTAACTGCTTATGTAATCAAAATTCTATAAGAGACTAAGAAGTTTCAGAACTAAATGGGCTATTCAGAAATTATAATTATGTAAGCGACGCCTACTCAGTAAAAAAATATGGACCAATATTCGCCAAACACATGGTTTTTCCATGATTTCCGTGTTTCTAAAATTTTATCCAAAACCATAAAAAGACGTTGGTTGCACCTAGGAACTCACTTCTTAAAAATGGTTTAAATTCATTGACGTAAACGATTTTTTTTTACTAACTTTGAAGTCCTCTACCGACGAAACGAAGCGACTTTGCATATAGATAAGTTAATTTAAATCGGCCTATTTTGAGCCAAGGAATCTGTGGTATTCCGTTGTACACGCATTTCAGAGACAGCCTGTATATGTTTAATAAACTAAAAACAGAACAGCTAGTATTAAAGTGAAAATCGACACTAGACATAGAACTAGAAATATTCGAGTTTAGCCCTCTTAAGAGACGTACTGCTAAACCCGAATGTGTCTGGTTCTAAGTCTAATGTGAATTCTACTTTTTTAGTTTTACTTATGATTCAGTATTAACATGTTATATATGTTGCATCAACTAAAAGTAGAACTCACACTAGACTTAGAACTAGAAACATTTGGGTTTAGCCGTCTTAAGAGACGTTTGGCTAAACTCGAATGTTTCTAGTTCTAAGTCTAGTGTGAGTTCTACTTTTTTAGTTTTTTATGATTCAGTACAAACATGTTATACAGGGTGTTAATGAACGACATGTATATATTTCAGAGGGCGGTATGTGGTCAAAAATGCGTCATGTGTTCATTACAGAGTGGTAAAGTTTCAATTTTTTTCTAATTTTGCGTTTTTCTCCGGTGTTTTTTTTTGAATAATTATTTCAAATTTGTTTAGCACCTCATATTTGCGAATCTCTACAATAAAACAAAATCGTCATCCACACTACCAGAATGTTCCATTTTTTCATGGTCTTGATGCTTGTACCAACCGCAAGTTAAAACCATGAAAAAATGGGACATCCCTGGTAGTGTGGATGATGATTTTATCATTATATTGTAGAGATTCGTATACATTCGGTGTATACCAAATTTGAAATAATTACTCAAAAAAAAAACACCGAAGATAACCGTAAAATTTAAAAAAAAAATGTAACTTTACTACTCCGTAGTGACCACATGACGCATTTTTGACCGCACATTTATTGGCATTTTTTTCCTATTTTATCGAGTACTACCGCGCCATAAAATATGTACATGTCGTTCATTAACACCCTATAAATAAGTTAACTTAAATAGGCCTATTTTGAGCCAATGAATCTGTGGTATTCCGTTGTACACGCATTTCAGAGACAGCCTGTATATGTTTAATGAACTAAAAATAGAACTCACACCAGGCTTATATACAATCTAACATTGAATAAGAACTTAAACTATAACTAACATTAAAACAAAAATCGACACTAGACTTAGAACTAGAAACATTCGAGTTTAGCCGTCTTAAGAGACGTACGGCTAAACCCGAATGTTTCTAGTTCTAAGTTTAGTGTGAGTTCTACTTTTCTAGTTTTTTATGTTTCGGTACAAATATGTTATATATTTACTTTCAATTACAACAAACATAAATTCTCAGTATAATTCCCAATTTATTTAAAAATTAAAAATATTATAAAATTTCCGACGTTTCGAGCTTAAACAGCTCATTATCAAAGAATAAAAATATCACAAGGAAAATATCTATTTTTACTGATAACAACGTGCTGGATACTATTTTACTTTAAAAAAATCTACTTTTTTTTTAATCTACTTTTTTTTTAAATCTACTTAAAAACAAAAATCTACTTTTTTTAAGTAAAATGGCATCCAATACGTTGTTGTCAACAAAAATAGATACTTTATTGTAAATTTACGCTCAATGATGATTCCTTGATAATGAGCTGTTTAAGCTAGAAACGTCGGAAATTTTATAATATTTTTAATTTTTAAATAAATTGGGAATTATACTGAGAATTTGTGTTTGTTGTAATTGAAAGTAAACTTATCTAACCTCAGTAAAACAAGAAGAATTATATGTTATATATGTTTAATGAATTAAAAGCAGTTTGAAGATGTGTTATTTTGGTTTTTATACATCGTTCTTATTTTAAGTTCAAATGAAGAAACAAAAAGACTTGTGGTTGTAGTAATTACATTTTATGTCATGATAAGTTTACATAAGGTTCTTTATCAAAATTTTTCTGTATACAGGTATTTTCCTGAAGATGGGGACGAAGTTCCCCGAAACTAGTTGAAAATAAATAATAAAATATACATCGTAATTAGTACAACCACAAGTCTTTTTGTTTCTTCATTTGAACTTAAAATAAAAGCAGTTTGTTTGAATCCATGTTGCAAGCTTATCTAATATGTAAAATATATAATAAAACAACTTCTTTACTTGCTTTTGTTTATTTGTTCGGTACCGGTTTCGAGTTTTACAAACTCATCATCAGCCGAATCTACAAATTAAAAATGGAAATCAATATATAAACGTCGATATTTTGTTTATTCAACTATATATGTTTTTTTTTGTAAAATATTTCATTAAAAGTTAATAAATAATAAAATTGAATTAAAAACTTCCGTCAAAATATTAAAAAATACTACAGAATGGTATTAAAAATATAAAACATTTCCACAGAACAATTTACACGAACTACACAAATACAGAGAAAACTTGAAATGGATAGGTTTAAAATGGATTTGTTGAAAATGTACGAAATCGACAAACACAAAAAAGACAAAAATTTCAATTTATTAAATGATCAAGTAGCACGTCTACAATCCTTTATTTACGTTTCTCAAAACATTATAAAATTCAAAATTTAATTTTTTATCATCTCTTCTTCTCTAAATCAATCCCTCTTACTTTGCTCAAAGAAGATACACCTACAATTTTAACATACAATAAACCTGTCCATTTCAAGCTTTCTCTGTATTTGTGTAGTTCGTGTAAGTTTATCTGTGGAAATGTTTTATATTTTTTAATACCATTTTTTTAGTATTTTTTAATATTTTGACGTAAGTTTTTAATTTAATTTTATTATTTATTAACTTTTAAAGAAATATTTTGCAAAATAAACACATATAGTTAAACAAAATATCGACGTTTATAAATTGATTTCCATTTTTAATTTGTAGATTCGGCTGATGATGAGTTTGTAAAACTCGAAACCGGTACCGAACAAATAAACAAAAGCAAGTAAAGAAGTTGTTTTATTATATATTTTACAAATTAAAACCAGAATTCACACTAGACTTAGAACTGGAAATATTCGGGTTTAGCCGCCTTAAGAGACGTACGGCTAACCTCGAATGTTTCTAGTTCTAAGTCTAGTAATGGTTTTAGCTCTAATGCTAGTTCCAGTTTTAGTTGTTATTCTCAAATTCTCAGTATAATTCCCAATTTATTTAAAAATTAAAAATATAAAATTTCCGACGTTTCTAGCTTAAACAGCTCATTATCAAAGAATCATCATTGAGTGTAAATTTACAATAAAGTATCTATTTTTGTTGACAACAACGTGTTGGATGCCATTTTACTTAAAAAAAAGTAGATTTTTGTTTTTAAGTAGATTTAAAAAAAAAAGTAGATTAAATAAAAAAGTAGATTTTTTGAAGTAAAATAGCATCCATCCAGCACGTTGTTGTCAGCAAAAATAGATATTTTATTGTAAATTGATTTATTTTATTGTAATTGACGATGATTCCTTGATAATGAGCTGTTTAAGCTCGAAACGACGGAAATTTTATAATATTTTTAATTTTTAAATAAATTGGGAATTATACTGAGAATTTGTGTTTGTTGTAATTGAAAGTAAATATATAACATGTTTGTACTGAAACATAAAAAAAACTAGAAAAGTAGAACTCACACTAGACTTCGAACTAGAAACATTCGGGTTTAGCCGTACGTCTCTTAAGACGGCTAAACTCGCATGTTTCTAGTTCTAAGTCTAGTGTCGATTTTTGTTTTAATGTTAGTTATAGTTTTAGTTCTTATTCAATGTTAGATTGTATATAAGCCTGGTGTGAGTTCTATTTTTAGTTAATTAAACATATACAGACTGTCCCTGAAATGCGTGTACAACGGAATACCACAGATTCATTGGCTCAAAATAGGCCTATTTAAGTTAATTTATTTATAGGGTGTTAATGAACGACATGTACATATTTCATGGCGCGGTAGTACTCGATAAAATAGGAAAAAAATGCCAATAAACATGTGGTCAAAAATGCGTTATGTGGTCACTACGGAGTAGTAAAGTTACAATTTTTTTTTTTAATTTTACGGTTATGTCTGGTGTTTTTTTTTTGAGTAATTGTTTCAAATTTGGTATACACCGAATGTATACGAATCTCTACAATATAATGATAAAATCATCATCCACACTACCAGGGATGTCCCATTTTTTCATGGTTTTAACTTGCGGTTGGTACAAGCATCAAGACCATGAAAAAATGGAACATTCTGGTAGTGTGGATGACGATTTTGTTTTATTGTAGAGATTCACAAACATGAGGTGCTAAACAAATTTGAAATAATTATTCAAAAAAAAACACCGTAGAAAAACGCAAAATTAGAAAAATAAATTGAAACTTTAACACTCTGTAATGAACACATAACGTAATTTTTGACCACTTGTTTATTAGCATTTTTCCTATTTCATCGAGTACTACCGCTCCCTGAAATATGTACATGTCGTTCATTCACACCCTGTATAACATGTTTGTACTGGATCATAAAAAACTAGAAAAGAAGAACTCACACTAGACTTCGAACTAGAAACATTCGGGTTTAGCCGTACGTCTCTTAGCGGGCTAATCTCGAATATTTCTAGTTTTAAGTGTAGTGTCGATTTTTGTTTTAGTGTTAGTTATAGTTCTTATTTAATGTTAGATTGTATATAAGCCTGGTGTGAATTCTATTTTTAGTTCATTAAACATATACAGACTGTTCCTGAAATGCGTGTACAACGGAATACCACAGATTCATTGGCTCAAAATAGGCCTATTTAAGTTAATTTATTTATAGGGTGTTAATGAACGACATGTACATATTTCATGGCGCGGTAGTACTCGATAAAATAGGAAAAAAATGCCAATAAACATGTGGTCAAAAATGCGTTATGTGGTCACTACGGAGTAGTAAAGTTACAATTTTTTTTTTAATTTTACGGTTATCTCTGGTGTTTTTTTTTTGAGTAATTATTTCAAATTTGGTATACACCGAATGTATACGAATCTCTACAATATAATGATAAAATCATCATCCACACTACCAGGGATGTCCCATTTTTTCATGGATTTAACATGCGGTTGGTACAAGCATCAAGACCATGAAAAAATGGAACATTCTGGTAGTGTGGATGACGATTTTGTTTTATTGTAGAGATTCGCAAACATGAGGTGCTAAACAAATTTGAAATAATTATTCAAAAAAAAAACACCGGCGAAAAACGCAAAATTAGAAAAAAATTGAAACTTTAACACTCTGTAATGAACACATAACGTAATTTTTGACCACTTGTTTATTAGCATTTTTTCCTATTTCATCGAGTACTACCGCTCCCTGAAATATGTACATGTCGTTCATTCACACCCTGTATAACATGTTTGTACTAAATCATAAAAACTAGAAAGGTAGAACTCACACTAGACTTAGAACTAGAAACATTCGAGTTTAGCCATACGTCTCTTAAGACGGCTAAATCCAAATGTTTCTAGTTCTAAGTCTAGTGTGAGTTCTACTTTTAGTTGATTAAACATATATAACATGTTAATGCTGAATCATAAGTAAAACTAAAAAAGTAGAATTCACATTAGACTTAGAACTAGACACATTCGGGTTTAGCCGTACATCTCTTAAGACGGCTAAACTCGAATGTTTCTAGTTCTAAGTCTAGTGTCGATTTTCGCTTTAATGCTAGTTATAATTTTACAGTTTTACATTTTACTGTTCCAGTTTTAGTTGTTATTCATTGTTAGATTGTATATAATTCATACCGTATTCGATCGAATCTAAGACGCACTATTTTTGTCAAATTGATATTCCTAAAAATGGGGTGCGGCTTAGAATCCGGTGCGTCTTAGATTAGATCGAATCCTATATATATGTTAGTGCGTAGCGCTTCACGGATATAGAAGTATGTGTTATTATTTTATTACTATTACTATTGTGTTATTGCCTGCACAAAGGAATAGGGAACCAACAGGATGAACGGATGAAACCTCGCGTCAACCACAAGACATACCTAAGACACACATATCGACCACACACATATTTATATATATATATATATATATATATATATATGTATATATATATATATATATATATATATATATACTATATTTATAACATGTTCAGTCGTTACATATTTATGTATGTTATATGTATATAGGTAAGTAATAATGAATTTAAAGTTGTATAGAATTCTTGGTATCTGGCTTCCAGATTAGGTAAGTCGGGCTGGTACATACATCCGTTTTGGGAAAAAGGGCGAAGAGCGGGTTGTTGCCGAAACAAAGCGCGGCGAGTTTTTAAACTTTTAATGGGGCGAGTTACAGTTCAAACGAAATTTATGCCGCGTGTGCAACTTTTTTGCCGTCTGCCAATGTCCGGCGCGGTGGAGAGGACCGAGGACCGTGGACCGAGGACCGAGGACCGAGGACACAGGTTCGAAAGGATCCCACACCGGTTTTGCGCTCATCCGCGGGTCCGAGGCATGTTTTAGGGATCGGCGGAGAGGCAGGACGGAGGTAGGGTCGAAATTGTCGTGGTCGTCGTCGTCGACATACCGCGATATCCGGCGTCTTCGTACAGTTGGAGCATGGGCGTAGTGGTCGAGCACGTCCATTGAGGGTCCGGGTAGACCATCATATCGTACGGATCGCGCCCGGGACACGCACCTCTCATCAATGGACACCGCACGGAGGCTCGTTGAGACACATTCTGTTGCTATGGGGACGGCAAAGCGACCGTCCGCGTCGTTTCGCGGCCGGTGCCGAAGAGTTAGACCCGAAGAACTTGTACTACTAGTAGCGGAGTTGCCAGTCAACTCCGTTCAACTCGTCAACGGACTGGCAACGCGGGTTCGGTAATTTGCGAGATGATTGCCACGGGGACTGCTTCCACTTGCCACTTGTCACAATGCACTCCTCCGGCCCTCGGACGTCGTATTCCTCCTCAAGTGAATAGACACTTTTGCTACGTGAGCAACCTCTTTGTCAGCGAGCGAGAGACCGAACGGCCGAACGGGTCGTCGTCGGGTTCACGTCCGCCGGTTCAGTTTGCCCACTCGGTTTCTCACGACTACTACGCTACCTTTGTGTTTTCGATTTTATTATCGAATTTGTTAAGAGGCCGCCGCGAACCTCCTCTCCCGCTCAACTCCCCACCGCTCCTTCACCACCTCCTGCTTCTCCACCTCTTCCTCCTGCACCTCCACCTCTTCCTCTTGATCTTTCCCCCCTCGCCCCGTTTCCTGTCTCTTCACTCTTGTGTTCTCCTTCCACCTTACCTCTACCTGTTCGTCGTTGGTCTTTTGTCGCCCTCCGGATCGCTTCGACTTTGTCAACCGGCGCGACAAATTCTTTTCTAAAACTACTAGGTACCTAATGAATGGCAGCAGCCGCCGGATGTGCTCTTAACTTCTTACCGACCTCCTATCCACTTGCCCTCCTATCTGGATGGGATAGCTCTCGCTCCTTGGCTCCTGCCAGATTACTGCTTTCCGTTGAAACTCGTCACACCTTGTGCGCACCTGAGTTGCCTGACTTTATACGTTAACAAGTTCGTAACACTCGTATCGGATGATCTATGAGGTCATTCTTCCTAAAAGACCTCATCTATCTCGGTCGATCTTTTCAAAGCGAATTATCAGGTGTTTATCACGCGATTCATGAAATCATCACGATTCATCATCATTCTCAAACTTGATAAATTTAATTTCATTTATAACAAATCTAATCACCATTCATCTTATAAACCTTACGAGTTTATTATGATCAGATCATACCGTTTACGAGGTCGCTCTCCTTCCAGGAACTAGATAAACGATCTCAAAGGATCACTCGTTGGGTTCATTATTCCTACTTTTACTTTACTCAACTCTTTCTTCTTCTCATTGCAAATGATGCTCCTTTAAATTTTATTATTTACGATTCATATCTTAAAATCTTGGAATTTAATTTTTGATTGAGTTTAAAAAACGTTAGTGTTAGTTGCTTTATACTGTGCGGAAACGGTAAAGATGTATTATCTTGATGGATCGTGAGAATAAAACGTCCCAGATTTCGGTGAGCTCCTTCTGCAAGCGAGAAGCGAGAAGCAAGAAGCAAGAAGCAAGAAGCGAGAGCTGCGATGAGTGCGGATGGCGCCCCCACCGCCATCCGTAGAGCACACCGCCGCCGCCGCCGCCACGCTCTCATAAACCATTTGCATCGGTCTCGCAAGCAATTAACAAGCCAAGGAGAATTCTTGGTCCACCGCGGCGTTGCCAAGCAAGCGGATGGCAGAGCGCATAAATTCCGTATCAAACGGCTTATTTGAGTTTGGGACCCGAAAAAGAAGACGCGCCCGCAGGTGAACGAACCGATCCTTAGCGCCCCATTGGTTGCGCTGGCCGCGGGAGTAATGAAATTTGATATTTTACGATTCCTGGGAACACCGTCGACGTATTGCGTCGTAATTCGACGCTTATTATTTACTTTGTTCGTGGAGGGTCCTTATGTTCCCGTACCTACGGGTTATAATTAAATGTCTATCGAAATCCGATTGTTTTTAAATGCGGTTTATTTCTCAATTTTACTCAATTAAAATATCCATCGATTTTTTGAGATTATGATCCCGGAATGTGGCTGTGGTGAAATGATGGAAATGAATTTTTTTATTTTTCTTTATAAACTTTTTGGCCAACGGAACTTGATAAATACAGCATTCCGGATATAACGAATCCTCAAGGGAGTTGAAAATCGATTCGTTATAACCGATGTTCTTTATGGGCAAAAATTTTTAAAAATCATTAATTAAATTAAAAATAAATACTACCTCTGTCCGAAAATAGTTGCTACATTTCAGTTCAATCCAATAAATATTGTAAATATTTAAAGGTAAAGTGATGTATTGCATTCAAAGGGCTGAAAATATAATAATCAAAGTATGCCATGTCCAAAATACAACTTAACTATCGTATTTGATTTGTGATAAGTAACTGTCAAATGTTAAATTTGAATATTTAAGCAACTTAACCCCTACTTTTAAAAAATGGTGAGAAATATTACGGAAATGACTCAAAAAGGTGGTAAAAAGGGTGGAGAATTTAGTAACGATCAACGTAAGCAAAGTTTACATTATTTATTGCAAAATGTGACGGACGAAAAACTTAAAAGAGGTGCGATAAATGCTGCTGCACGTAAGTTTTGTTGTAGCCGTTCAACCATTTCCAAATTGTGGAAACAAGTTAAAGAATGCCAAAACAATGACCTTCCTTCAACAATTAATGTAGATTCTAAGAAAAATAAATGCGGTTGAAAAGTGAAAGATTATCGCCATCAAATTTCAAACATTTCCTCCCTTCCTTTATGTAAAAGAACGACCTTAAGGTCGTTAGGATATGCGTATAAAATTCCAAAAAGTACATTGCATGACAGATTAAAGAAAGAAAAGAAAATAAAAAGAATCACTAGTTTTGTTAAACCATTGCTGACTGAAGAAAATAAACGCCGCCAAATCGAATTTTGTTTGAATTTTTTATTGCGATCGGGGTATTTTGAGGACTTGCTAGATTATATACATATTGACGAAAAATGGTTCTACTTAACTAGAACTAAAAAGAGTTTTTACATATCTTCCGAAGAAGAACACCCTTATAGACCCTGTAAAAGTAAAAGATTCATTACAAAGGTAATGTTTATGGCAGCAGCGGCTCGTCCACGTTGGGATTTTCATAAGAAAGCATATTTTGATGGAAAATTAGGAATTTGGCAATTTGTTTCTTCTTTACCAGCTAAAAGAAACAGCAAGAATCGAGCTAAGGGCACTTTAGTAACCAAAACTGTAGAAACAGTCAATAAAGAAGAAATAAGAAAAATGATTCTGCATAATTTAGTTCCAGCAATACGCAATAAATGGCCTGTTGGTTCTAGGAAAAATACAATATATATACAACAAGACAATGCAAAACCGCATTTGTGCAGTAACGATCCTACATTAACCCAGGCATTCAGTGCAGATAAGGTTGGAATATTCAACTGAAATATCAACCACCAAACAGTCCTGACTTAAATGTACTGGATTTAGGTTTTTTCAATTCAATTCAATCAGTTCAACATCAATTACCCCAAAAAAATATCGATAAACTGATCGATGCAGTGAGAAAGTCCTTTTGGGGTATAAATAGAGAAACTTTAGACAACGTATTTATTTCATTGCAAAAAGCAATGGAGTGTATATTATTTCATAAAGGTTCTAACAATTATAAATTAAAACACATAAACAAAATGAGATTGAAACGTAATCATTCGAGTTCGACTTTATTGTCCATTAAATGTGACGAAAATGCTGTTAAAACGGCAAAAGAATATTTGAATAACTGTTAACTGCTTAGTATAATGTACTTCTATAAATATGTTTAAGTTATTGTCTCTTGTATTTTCAACAAAAGTAATATAGTTTTGGTTACTAAATCCTTCTCTGTTGATTGTCATTGAAATATGTGTGTGTGTGTTTTTGTTGATCCGAGGTATCATCCGTTCATCTTCTTGGTTGTTTCCTGTGGACAGGGGTAGACGTTTCGCCAAGATCTCACTTGGCATCTTTGGCATCTTTGTCATCTTTACATCTTTGTCGTAGTCTCCTGTTGAGGTGACTACGGGAGTCTTTATCTCAAAAACGAATAAAGATTTTCTAATTTGGTTCCCACCATGACAAAATAGACACTTGCCTCTATATATTTCGAATTTATCATTAAAATATCTTAAGAATTCGATTTTTGGTGATTTTTAATTAACTTGAGATAGCCATAAATGTTCACGTTGAATTGAATGATTTATACCTCAAAAACGAATAAATATTTTCAAGATCCGATTTCATCACGAAAAAGTAGACAGTTTCCTCTAAAAATCATGAATAATTCATTAAGATATCTTAAGAATTAGATTTTTCGTGATTCTTTAAAACAAGATTATTAATTTCAAAAAAATCATTAAAAATTAGGTTAACTTCAATAATCTTTATCTCAAAAACGAATAAAGATTTTCCAATTTGGTTCTCACCATGACAAAATAGATACTTACCTCTATAAATTTTGAATGTATCATTAAAATATCTCAAGAATTCGATTTTTAATGATTATTAATTAACTTGAGATAGCCATAAATGTTCACGTTGAATTGAATGATTTACACCTCCAAAACGAATAAATATTTTCAAGATCCGATTTCATCACGAGAAAGTAGACACTTTCCTCTAAAAATCATGAATAATTCATTAAGATATCTTAAAAATTCGATTTTTCGTGTTTTTTTAAAACAAGATTATTAATTTCAAAAAATCATTAAAAATTAGGTTAACTTAAATAATCTTTATCTCAAAAACGAATAAAGATTTTCTAATTTGGTTCTCACCATGACAAAATAGACACTTGTCTCTATATATTTCGAATTTATCATTAAAATATCTTAAGAATTCGATTTTTGGTTATTTTTAATTGAGATAGTCATAAATGTTCACGTTGAGTTGAATGATTTATACCTCAAAAACGAATAAATATTTTCAAGATCCGATTTCATCACGAGAAAGTAGACACTTTCTTCTAAAAATCATGAATAATTCATTAAGATATCTTAAGAATTCGATTTTTCGTGTTTTTTTAAAACAAGATTATTAATTTCAAAAAATCATTAAAAATTAGGTTAACTTCAATAATCTTTATCTCAAAAACGAATAAAGATTTTCCAATTTGGTTCTCACCATGACAAAATAGACACTTACCTCTATAAATTTTGAATGTATCATTAAAATATCTCAAGAATTCGATTTTTAATGATTATTAATTAACTTGAGATAGCCATAAATGTTCACGTTGAATTGAATGATTTATACCTCAAAAACGAATAAATATATTCAAGATCGGGTTTCATCACGAGAAAGTAGACACTTTCCTCTATAAATCATGAATAATTCATTAAGATATCTTAAGAATTCGATTTTTCGTGTTTTTTTAAAACAAGATTATTAATTTCAAGAAATCACTAAAAATTAGGTTAACCTAAATAATCTTTATCTCAAAAACGAATAAAGATTTTCTAATTTGGTTCTCACCATGACAAAATAGACACTTGCCTCTATATATTTCGAATTTATCATTAAATTATCTTAAGAATTCGATTTTTGGTTATTTTTAATTGAGATAGCCATAAATGTTCACGTTGAATTGAATGATTTATACCTCAAAAACGAATAAATATTTTCAAGATCCGATTTCATCACGAGAAAGTAGACACTTTCCTCTAAAAATCATGAATAATTCATTAAGATATCTTAAGAATTCGATTTTTCGTGTTTTTTAAAACAAGATTATTAATTTCAAGAAATCACTAAAAATTAGGTTAACCTAAATAATCTTTATCTCAAAAACGAATAAAGATTTTCTAATTTGGTTCTCACCATGACAAAATAGACACTTGCCTCTATATATTTCGAATTTATCATTAAATTATCTTAAGAATTCGATTTTTGGTTATTTTTAATTGAGATAGCCATAAATGTTCACGTTGAATTGAATGATTTATACCTCAAAAACGAATAAATATTTTCAAGATCCGATTTCATCACGAGAAAGTAGACACTTTCCTCTAAAAATCATGAATAATTCATTAAGATATCTTAAGAATTCGATTTTTCGTGTTTTTTAAAACAAGATTATTAATTTCAAGAAATCACTAAAAATTAGGTTAACCTAAATAATCTTTATCTCAAAAACGAATAAAGATTTTCCAATTTGGTTCTAACCATGACAAAATAGACACTTACCTCTATAAATTTTTAATGTATCATCAAAAAATCTCAAGAATTCGATTTTTAATGACTCTATATATTTCGAATTTATTATTAAAATATCTCAAGAATTCGATTTTTGGTGAATTTTAATTAACTTGAGATAGCCATAAATGTTCAGGTTGAATTTAATGATTTATATCTCAAAAACGAATAAATATTTTCAAGATCCGCTTTTATCACAAGAAAATAGACACTTTCCTCTATAAATCATGAATAGTTCATTAAGATATCTTAAGAATTCGATTTTTCGTGTTTTTTTTAAAACAAGATTATTAATTTCAAAAAATAATAAAAAATTAGGTTAACTTAAATAATCTTTATCTCAAAAACGAATAAAGATTTTCTAATTCGGTTCTCACCATGATACAATAAACAATATAGCTATTATTATAATGAATCATCATAGGTGAGTTTGGTTAATGTCTAGAATTTTTATTATATGGGTGTTTGGATGAACTTGAAATTGATAAAATCGACCTGAATTCTTTTGAGATACAATTCAGTGAGAAGGTGTTCGAATTTTACCTAATACATGTAATTATATTTTTGCCAAATTTTATCTTCCCTCCAGGATTTTTTGTTTCTTCCCGTGTTAGAAAGTAATCAAAACGCAGAAGTCCTAAAATGTCCGTAAACTTATTAAGAAACATTTCCTCCCACAGATAGTTTTTGTTTTTGAGTAATACCCGAAAACGTCCAGTTATTAGTAAAGTCCCTAAAAATTCCTTCAATTTTAAAAGATTCAAATGGATTTAATAAGGGATTCATTAATATTTTCGTCAATTCCTTCTTTAAATATGGCAACATTTCCAATAAAGATATTGTATAAAACTACACATGCAGAAATTGATGTAAAAGTAAATCGTCTTACGTTTTAATCGCATTCTCATCAATTGGTAAGGATATCTCCTTTTTAAAATTTCAAAATAATGCACAATGTGTAATTAAGTAAATATTTATGTAAATATAAATTAGAAAATAGAAACTATATTGAGTTGATATAGGTACTTGTTGCATGCGATGTAGTTATCGATTCGATATCGGTCCGATATCGCCTATTGGCCATTTCAGAAACCCAATGGACGGATATCGCTCGAGTTATCGATCAACAGCACAATATCGGTTCGATATCGACATGTGAATACGTACGAGAAACTGGCCATGAGTGGCTGGGCGCATTATCAACGAGCAAAAGTATTTTTAATTCTAAACCTTTTTCTTTCATATATTTCTTGACTTCAGGAACAAAGCAGTTGTTGAAACAATTTGTAAACAAATTAATTTGAGAATCCATGTTGCAAGTTAAAATTTTTAATATATCTTAAATTTTAGTAAATAAAACTTCTTACTTGCTAGTTATGTTTTTATATCAACGGTACTAGTTTCGTGAAAACTAGTTTCCCATCATCAGCCGAATCTGCATATACAAAAACTGTTTAATACATTAAATAAAATGAAATAAATACAAATATAAATAAAAATTAACTCACTGTCAAGTTAATAAAACTATTAAAAATGTATAAAAGACGACTTAATGTTTGTGAATTTCTAATGATTCTAACAAGTCCAATTTAAAACCTTTTCCACATCTGTGAACAAGATGCACAATTTCGTAATCTATTTTGTGATTTGTTTCTATTGCATGTTTGTAAACATTTGAATTTTCTTTTGTTTTGTGTTCATGGATGCGTGTTTCAAGTGTTCTTCCTGTTTGTCCAATATATATGGAATCACATTCTGAACAATTAAGAGAATAAACTCCACTTTCTTTCATTTTGTCATAATTGTTGTTGTGGTAATTAGAAAAAATTTTAAGTAAATTATTATTGTTAGCAAAAGCCAAAGTGATGTTGTATTTTGAAAAAATATTATTTGATTTGTAATATTATTGAAAGTGATGGGTTTATATACATGTTCCATCTTTTCTGGTTTTACGTACAGTGAATCTGTTTTAATTTGTATTTTTCTAAATATATTAGAATTATTTTATTATCTTGTGATAAAGGATATTTTAAAAGTCGGTTAATTAGAAAACCGAAACTGGCTAGTTTTTGGTTTTGAGGATGAGCGGAGTCATATGGGATAATTGTTGAAATCATTGATGGTTTGCGATAGATATCATATTCTATTTTTCCATTTTCAAGACGTTTTAAAGTTAAATCTACAAAATTCAATGTGTTATTTTTCTCTATTTCTATTGTAAATTTAAGTTTTTGATGTAATTTATTTAAATGTTTCAAAAAATTATTTGAACAATAATTCTTCAAATAATTCTCCCTCCCAAACACAAAAAACGTCATCGACATATCTTACCCAACAATTAATACAAGCGCTATAAGGATTTGAATTGTTGATTATTTTATTATTCTCAATATGATCAAGAAAGAGATCTGCAAGAATTCCTGAAAGTGGCATTCCCATTGGTAGATCTGTAATATTATAAAAATTTCCGTTGAATGAGCAAAAGTTTTGTGTAACGACATGTTTAAGAATTAAGTTCAATTTTTTCTATATTATTATTATATGTTGTGAAAAGGTCATTTGTTAATTTTAATGTAATGTCTATTGGAATATTAGAATATAAATTAGTAACATGGAATGATACCATAATTTTATTTTTAAAATCTATTGTTTTTAGTTTTTCAATGAAATTGTATGAGTTTAAAACTGTGTCTTGGTTTAAAATCTTTTTCCTTAAATATGTTCAACATGAAGCTGGCAAGTTTATATGTAGGAGATCCTTTAAAAAATGTTATGGGTAGTATTGGCATTTCATTTTTGTGAAGTTTGGGTAAGGAATGTATTCTTGGAATCTTCGGATTCATGTTGATAAAATAAGAGCTATTGAAATATTTGTTATTTCTGTTACTTAATGTTGGTGTGTGTTCAATTAGTGGGTCTTTACAAGTGTTTATGATGTCACGAGTTTTTCGAATGACTTTGTTCAAAGGATTTTGATTTAGTTTTATGTAGTGATTATTTTCCATAAAATTTTGGGTTTTACCAATGTATGCGTCTTTATCAAGCATTACAATGCCAGCTGCTTTGTCAGCTTTTACGAGTATTGCATCATTGTTCTTGATTTTATTTTTAATGGATCTTATAATTTTATATTGTTCTATTCGGTGTTTGTTTTTGTTGTTTATAAATGTTATTTCTTCTTTTTTCAAAAAACCAATGAGAAAAAAGTATTATTTGCCAAAATTTAACATATTTAAAATTTTAACTTGCAACATGGATTCTCAAATTAATTTACATAATAACACTTCGAATTTAATCCATGGAATGAAGAAGCTATACATAAAACTGGAAATATCTAAAAATCATACTAATTTTATTAATAGATGCATGAAAGAAAACCTAACACAAAATTTCGCTAAGATTAAATGCGATAAACTTAATAATTCCACAAGAACATACTTAACAAATAATTTGTTTAATTTTTATTACGTACTTAATTTTTTTAACATAGTATGTATATAAATGCCTAAATATGTACATACACACATAGTATGTACATTCATAAAAGATATGTTAAATGCAACGTAAAATATAAAATATATACATACATATATATCCCATGCTACACTTTACTATTTAAGAATGAGGTAATTTTTAACTGTGCAATGTCTCTCCTACGTTTTATTAAAAGAACATCCGCGGCAGTTGCAATTTCTTGTTGTTCTACATAAGTTAACGCTTTCTCCAAAGTGTAGTCCTTCTGAATGTAACATTTTTACTGGAATATTGTCAGTGCATTCTACATCGTCATCGTCATCACTGCTTATTTCATTAGCATTTATGCAAACGCTTTCAATTAATACTTGGTCAGCCATTTCATTTTCTACATTATCACTGTTTAACCATTCATTAACTTCTGTTTCCGTAACATTTTCACATCCTGGTATTTTCTTCTCTTTATCAAGCATTACAATGCCAGCTCCTTTGTCAGCTTTTACGAGTATTGCATCATTGTTCTTGATTTTATTTTTAATGGATCTTATAATTTTATATTGTTCTATTTGGTGTTTGTTTTTGTTGTTTATAGATGTTATTTCTTCTTTTTTCAAAAAACCAATGAGAAAAAAGTTTTATTTGCCAAAATTTAATATATTTAAAATCTTAACTTGCAACATGGACTCTCAAATTAATTTACATAATAACACTTCGAATTTAATCCATGGAATGAAGAAGCTATACATAAAACTGGAAATATCTAAAAATCATACTAATTTTATTAATAGATGCATGAAAGAAAATCTAACACAAAATTTCGCTAAGATTAAATGCGATAAACTTAATAATTCCACAAGAACATACTTAACAAATAATTTGTTTAATTTTTATTACGTACTTAATTTTTTTAACATAGTATGTATATAAATGCCTAAATATGTACATACACACATAGTATGTACATTCATAAAAGACATGTAAAATGCAACGTAAAATATTAAATATGTACATACATATATATCCCATGCTACACTTTACTATTTAAAAATGAGGTAATTTTTAACTGTGCAATGTCTCTCCTACGTTTTATTAAAAGAACATCCACGGCAGTTGCAATTTCTTGTTGTTCTACATAAGTTAACGCTTTCTCCAAAGTGTAGTCCTTCTGAATGTAACATTTTTATTGGAATATTGTCAGTGCATTCTACATCGTCATCGTCGTCACTGCTTATTTCATTAGCATTTTTGCAAACGCTTTCAATTAATACTTGGTCAGTCATTTCATTTTCTACATTATCACTGTTTAACCATTCATTAACTTCTGTTTCCGTAACATTTTCACATCCTGGTATTTTCTTCTCTTTATCAAGCATTACAATGCCAGCTCCTTTGTCAGCTTTTACGAGTATTGCATCATTGTTCTTGATTTTATTTTTAATGGATTTTATAATTTTATATTGTTCTATTTGGTGTTTGTTTTTATTGTTTATAGATGTTGTTTCTTCTTTTTTCAAAAAAAAAGCAATGAGAAAATGTTTTATTTGCCAAAATTTTACATATATTAAAATTTTAACTTGCAACATGGATTCTCAAATTAATTTACATAACACTTCGAATTTAATCCATGGAATGAAGAAGCTATACATAAAACTGGAAATATCTAAAAATCATACTAATTTTATTAATAGATGCATGAAAGAAAATCTAACACAAAATTTCGCTAAGATTAAATGCGATAAACTTAATAAATCCACAAGAACATACTTAACAAATTAATTAACAAATAATTTGTTTAATTTTTATTACGTACTTATTTTTTTTAACATAGTATGTATATAAATGCCTAAATATGTACATACATACATAATATGTACATTCATAAAAGACATGTAAAATGCAACGTAAAATATCAAATATGTACATACATATATATCCCATGCTACACTTTACTATTTAAAAATGAGGTAATTTTTAACTGTGCAATGTCTCTCCTACGTTTTGTTAAAAGAACATCCGCGGCAGTTGCAATTTCTTGTTGTTCTACATAAGTTAACGCTTTCTCCAAAGTGTAGTCCTTCTAAATGTAACATTTTTACTGGAATATTGTCAGTGCATTCTACATCGTCATCGTCATCACTGCTTATTTTATTAGCATTTTTGCAAACGCTTTCAATTAATACTTGGTCAGTCATTTCATTTTCTACATTATCACTGTTTAACCATTCATTAACTTCTGTTTCCGTAACATTTTCACATCCTGGTATTTTCTTCTCTTTATCAAGCATTACAATGCCAGCTCCTTTGTCAGCTTTTACGAGTATTGCATCATTGTTCTTGATTTTATTTTTAATGGATCTTATAATTTTATATTGTTCTATTTGGTGTTTGTTTTTGTTGTTTATAGAGGTTGTTTCTTCTTTTTTCAAAAAAAAAGCAATGAGAAAAAAATTTTATTTGCCAAAATTTTACATATATTAAAATTTTAACTTGCAACATGGATTCTCAAATTAATTTACATAACACTTCGAATTTAATCCATGGAATGAAGAAGCTATACATAAAACTGGAAATATCTAAAAATCATACTAATTTTATTAATAGAAGCATGAAAGAAAACCTAACACAAAATATCGCTAAGATTAAATGCGATAAACTTAATAAATCCACAAGAACATACTTGACAAATTAATTAACAAATAATTTGTTTAATTTTTATTACGTACTTAATTTTTTTAACATAGTATCTATATAAATGCCTAAATATGTACATAGATACATAGTATGTACATTCATAAAAGATATGTTAAATGCAACGTAAAATATAAAATATATACATACATATATATCCCATGCTATACTTTACTATTTAAAAATGCGGTAATTTTTAACTGCGCAATGTCTCTCCAACATTTTATTAAAAGAACATCCACGGCAGTTGCATTTTCTTGTTGTCCTACATAAGTTAACGCTTTCTCCAAAGTCTAGTCCTTCTGAATGTGACATTTTTACTGGAATATTGTCAGTGCATTCTACATCGTCATCGTCATCACTGCTTATTTCATTAGCATTTTTGCAAACGCTTTCAATTAATACTTGGTCAGTCATTTCATCTTCTACATTATCACTGTTTAACCATTCATTAACTTCTGTTTCCGTAACATTTTCACATCCTGGTATTTTCTTCTCTTTATCAAGCATTACAATGCCAGCTCCTTTGTCAGCTTTTACGAGTATTGCATCATTGTTCTTGATTTTATTTTAAATGGATCTTATAATTTTATATTGTTCTATTTGGTGTTTGTTTTTGTTGTTTATAGAGGTTGTTTCTTCTTTTTTCAAAAAAAAAGCAATGAGAAAAAAGTTTTGTTTGCCAAAATTTTACATATATTAAAATTTTAACTTGCAACATGGATTCTCAAATTAATTTACATAACACTTCGAATTGAATCCATGGAATGAAGAAGCTATACATAAAACTGGAAATATCTAAAAATCATACTAATTTTATTAATAGATGCATGAAAGAAAATCTAACACAAAATTTCGCTAAGATTAAATGCGATAAACTTAATAAATCCACAAGAACATACTTAACAAATTAATTAACAAATAATTTGTTTAATTTTTATTACGTACTTAATTTTTTTTAACATAGTATGTATATAAATGCCTAAATATGTACATACATACATAATATGTACATTCATAAAAGACATGTAAAATGCAACGTAAAATATCAAATATGTACATACATATATATCCCATGCTACACTTTACTATTTAAAAATGCGGTAATTTTTAACTGCACAATGTCTCTCCAACATTTTATTAAAAGAACATCCACGGCAGTTGCATTTTCTTGTTGTTCTACATAAGTTAACGCTTTCTCCAAAGTCTAGTCCTTCTGAATGTGACACTTTTACTGGAATATTGTCAGTGTATTCTACATCGTCATCGTCATCACTGCTTATTTCATTAGCATTTTTGCAAACGCTTTCAATTAATACTTGGTCAGTCATTTCATCTTCTACATTATCACTGTTTAACCATTCATTAACTTCTATTTCCGTAACATTTTCACATCCTGGTATGTTCGTGAAAATTTGCTTTAAACTTTCTTTATGGTCGTACTCTGCTTCTGTGATACGTCCCTCCTCGTGTTGAATCAATTTTGACCAAGATTTTTCCATTGTTCCACCTTTTACTTGATTCCAAGCTGAAGCTATCCAACATTTTTCAGGTTTATCTGCTTTAGACATTCAGCAAGATTGGCACCATCATCTATTTCTTTCAAAATATGCTCCAATAGCAAACGCCTGTAATTTCGTTTTAAATTTTCCAGCACACCCTGATCCATGAATGAGAGAAGTTACAGCAGGAGGCAAAAACATTACTTTTATTTCCCCACTTTTAAGTTGCTCCACACTTGGGTGAGTGGCAGTATTGTCTAGTAACAAAATATATTTTCTGGGGTATCCGTGCTCTTTCAAAAAAGAGTCTACTTTTGGTACGAAATCTTCAAAAAACCAATTTTTGAATAGATTTACATTCATCCAGACTTTTTTTTATTTTTATACATAACAGGAAAAGCATCGGGACGAATATTCTTGAAGGCTCGTGGTTTTGCTGACTTACCGATACATAATAATAGAAGTTTGTGTCTCCCAGAAGCAGAAGCAAGAACAGTGATACGTTTTTTGCTACGTCTGTAACCAGGTACTCCAGCTTCCGTACTTGAGGTCAACATTTTGTAGTTCAAGCCGGTTTCGTCACAATTGTAGATCTGGTCTGTTTGTAAATCATTTTCTTTCATAAGCTCCATAAAATTCTCTGCATTCTTTTTAGTGGCAGATACATCGGCAGACAACTTTTCCCCAAAAACTTTCAGTTGACGTACACCATGTCTTTTTTCCATCGGTCTAGCCATCCATCACTTGCAGAAAAACTTGCAGGCGCATCAATGACCGGCAATTCTTCACTTAAACTGCTTTTTGTTTTAAAATGGTCCCCGAAATTGGTACTCCACGTTCTCGATTCTGTGTAAACCATAAAAATAAAGAATCATGCACTTTTTCGTATTCACCTCTTTTCATACTTTTTCGTGCCGGGGTCGCCGATGACAAAACACTACACCATTTTTCAAGTTTTTCGCGATTTCTTCTCCATTCTGCAACCGTTCTCACGCCTACGTCTAAATTCCTTGCTATATTTTTAAGCAATTCACCATTATCTAATCGTTGAACCGCTTTAAGTTTTTCCTGCTAGCTGATAACAACGCGTTTACGTTCATTGCTCTGACACTGCATTTTGTAATACTTGAGAACAACACTACTCATTTTTCGATAATAATAGACGTTAATACGTATGTATGTACTCGTAACACTGTCGGCTAAGCAAAACAATGCGCATTTTAGACCGTCGTAAGGGGAATCCCAGACGCGTTTCGGATAATGCGAATTTTTCCGGTTAATCGGGATTTTTTGAAATTGTAGTATGTTTCGGAAAAACCTGATTGAAAATTTCATACTTGATCATACTTGAGTTTTAGGCATACATATACATATATTGGTACATATGTGATTCCCCGGTGCTTTGTATTCTATATAGAATTTCCACTTCATTTATTGGCCAATCCTTGTCTTCACAGTTTCATTGTGAATTTTGTCTCTTGTAAGGAGTTTGTGACTTGAAATCATAGTACAAAATAATGAGTCGGTTTTTAACAAATAAACAAGTTGAAAAACTTGCTGAGAACTTTTATGACGATGTGAATGTTGAAGATGCACTTGAAAATGAATAAGATAGCGACCTTAGTGATGCATCGAGCGAACATAGTAGTCATAATACCGACGCGGATGAAGAAGAAAATCAAATAAATGAAACTAGTAAAGCAGGGCTCTATTTTGGGGCCTCTTCTATATCTGAATTCCAATATCGGCTTTGCTAATATTTTAAATCATTGATGATGCTCACCTTTATTATTTTAATATGTGCGAATTTGAGACAGCTGAAGCCAATATAAATCATGATTTACGCAGTATTAAACAATTTGCTAATAAACTTTGTCTTCAAATAAATACCTCAAAATCGTCAGTTATGAATTTGGGTGATAAGGTTTCTACTAATTTTGTTAAATCTAACATATAAGGAGATCGGTTTCGAGAGTGATGCCAGGAATCTAGGGATTATTATTGATGAACGTCTCTGCTTCGATGAACATGTTAAGTCCCTTCTATGGAGAGCTTATTTCAACTTTGTGATGCCCTGGTATTGTCTTCAAATGTCCATCTGGCAAAGAGCCAAACGCTTCAAAATTTATATACGATATACATAGGGGGAAGCACTATCGTGGGCTGGATGGCTGAAGTCGCCTAACCTGTATAACAAAATTAAATTTCGCACGGATATACACAATATTAATGTTAGGCATAAACATACACTGACATTACCTCTCCACTACTTAGATCTATTTAAACGTAGCTTTTCTTATTGTATGCCTAAAATTTATAACTCGCTACCAGATTCATTGAAAGGTCTCGGTCCGATATCCTTCAAAAACAAAGTTAAGGTGTTTTTGAGTGAGCTGTTGAACGATAGTTTTTAATTTGTTATTATTTTTGTTATTCGTTTTTAAATTTAATCAAGTTTTTTCATGTTGCTTTAGGATTTTTTTCTGACGAAAATCGCTCCGTTGTATTTTTTTGGTTTTGTTTTTTATTTATTCATAATGAAAGTCTTTGAAAAACAGATTGATCAGGAGAATATTGCTCTTGGTCGATCTGACATGATAATTTACTTGGTTTTATTTAATTTTACTTGGTTTTTTATTATTCTTTTCTGATCAATAAACATCTTTATTATTGTTAACATACGTTTATATGAACAATAAACACAATAGCAAATTATTTAAAACAAGTCAGTATTTTTGTTCCCATTTGAGGATTTGTTGTAAACATCCTTTCAATATAGGACTGTGGCAGCAGCTTTGTATAAAATTCATTTGCGGGTACCAATATAACTTTTAGAAATAAACTGTACACTAGTATATCATATTCTTATCAAATTTTTCTATTTCATTGTTAACATAGAATATATTAAATAGACAAAATATAGATAGATTAAATAAAATAAAAATAATAAAATAGGAAGATAAGAAATTTTAAAAAAATGTAGATACATAGATTAAAAACCGGAAAGTGTTCGTTGTGGCATTATTTTAGTAGTATTATGTTATATCGAGTTTTATAATTAATTAATAAAAGCAATTTTAAACCCAATCAAAAAATCACAAATGCATAAAATTTATTTTCTAGAATTGAATTATAATTTGATGTAATTACCACATCATTCGTTACAACAGGAACCACTTCAATAATAATGGTTCATTATAGGTAAATTTATTTAGATTATGTTAACATCAGAGACATTTGTGGGACTTTTGCGATAGATTGTTATAACTGAAAGTTCTTTATAATCGGAAGATCTTTATAATCGGAAGTTTGTTATAACCGAGTGGGGCGACACTCACGAGACACAACATCAATGTTAATAATTTTTAATTTTTTAAACATTTTTTGCTGGATTTTTTTATTTTATTGAATACCACGTTTTTATACATGATGCTATTTGCGCTTCATTTTTCATTGTCAGTCTAATTATCTATCAGATATCAAAATGTGTTACAGTAACACATTTTGATTTCATGTTTTCTATTCTACCTCTTCTATGGTCTATAGCAAAATAAAACTGCCGCATTTTTTTAAATATTCGGTGTGGTAATTTTTTTGATGGGCTCTTCCCAAAAAATTCTGAAGTAATGGCAAGTCAAGGTGACTAATTTCGCCTTGACTTACATAAGTTGTGTATCTATTGCGATTGGTGTTGACGTATACAACTGCTTCAAGAATATAAATGGATGTAAATATAAGAATGACGTGAATCTTAAAAACCTCTCTATAGGAGTAGTCACTTTGAGATGATTCTATTTTGAATACATTAATCCATAAAATATTCCATTACATTTTTCACATTATAACAAGCTCCTCTTGACCCCGATTTTCATTTTCTTCTACATGCTAAAAGAAACGCGGCAAGTTGTTTACAAATATTACAAAAATGAACCCTATAAACTGTTGTGACTAAATTGATTGAAATTTCTAAAAGTAACCATTCTAGGATTATTCCTAACACTTTTAAATTTTAATTCGCAAAAAACTGCCCTATGATCACAAGACACAAATATGGGATCAAGCAAGGCGCCCCTCACTACCACATATAATCGTTGGCTCTGTACTAACTTGATGAAAATGATTTGATGAGAATTTACTAAGTGAATTACTAACATTCAAAAGATTAATGTTAAAGTCAACATACGATAGAAAATTATCGACAACCTTCTATTTGTTCATTAATATTAGTCTTAGGTAGTCTATAAACATTCGCAAACAAATCAGTTTTGGATCAAAGTTTTAGTTTGATTATAATATACTTAAAATTCACATCAAATGGACAATCTAATCTAGCCAATTCACACTGTAGATCAGACCGAACATAAACTGTGGCTCCTGCCCTCCTCTTCGACTGTATGACTCTGCAAAACAACCGATATCTGGGAATGTCCACCACATTAGCAAGAATGTCCTGTCTAAGTCAAGTTTAAGTTACCATAAATAAATCAAAGTTATTTTCCATAACTAAAGAAAGAAATATATCAAATCTAGCAAGCAATGATCTCACATTTAAATTAAAATTTTTAAAATTAAAAAAAAAAAATAACAATCACCCCTAATCACCCCTTCATGTCCTTCGGTTGCGTGATCACCACTATCTTGCCATTGGGCAATTTCACCATGATGCGAGCATCCAAAATCCAAACTTTTTTTGCCAAACACCTCTTTGGCTTCTCTGAACAGCTGCAATCTCCTCCTAGATAATGACTCATTAATAATGATCTTAGTCCTTTTTAAATTTTTTTAAACTTCCAAATCTTATATATATGTATGGTATTGGGAGTGCGTATTCTATAAGCGGCACTTAGGACCCAACGGACCTCTTGTACTTCTAGCTCCCTCTACGAGGTCTGAGAGGTTAAATACGAGTGTGTAATTTGGTTTTTGGGTTCCAAATCTTATCCCTGAATCTAACAGCAACAAACTTGACGATAACAGAATGATTGTTGCTTTTAGCATCACCTCCGTCATTCTTTTCTCAATCAATGGCAGCGATCGATAATAGAACTGAAAACAACAAAATCTGGAAAATTCAACATCTTCATCCTTCAGGAATTCCATGGAATATGATGCAATTGCGCCTACTATAGTTATCCCAGTTTTTGAGATTATTAGTGTTGTCCTTTTTTTGCTATTTTAATTGTTCTATTCCTTGCAAAACATCAGCTTGAAATTTTCGAAACTCTTCAACTCTTCAGCAATCAATTGTAGAGTCTCCGATTGAGAAACAGGCTCATGAGATATTTTATTTGAAATCGCCTATCGAGGCGGGAATTAAATTTCTCCATCGCTTTGTGTTCATTGATGCCAATCATTAAATGAAGGTTAAAATCACCGGCAATTAACACCACTCGATCATGTAGCTTCTTCAACAAGGGGTTAGTATGTGACAAAAAGTTTGATAATCACCTTCAGTGGATCTATACACACATATGTATGCTATTCGCGTAATATTATTCCACACAAGATCTACAATACATAATTAACAGTGAATCTCTACTTTAAATATGAAAAACGCAAACTCCGCCTAACAAGGACAGCAACACCACCATGAACCATTTCCAAACGGGCAAAGTGTGTTCTAAGAATCCACCACTTACTCTAAGGTTTTAACTTTAGTACACCAGCACCTGCAATTTTGGATGTCTGTAATTCAACTACCAAGAATCAAGAATTATTATTAACACTAAACATGGCAGGTTTAGTTAACATGGCCCGTCAAATGACCCATTTTGAACCTTTTGTCAGAATTTTTTGAAAATAACATTATCACATCGCCATTTGCCTTTACGACTTTTATTATAAAATACATCGAATGTGTTTTCCAAAATTTACTCCTCATTGGACCCATACAAAGATTCTGTTTCTTGATTTGCAATTTCTTGTGATTTTGAACATTTTTTGCTATTCCGTGATATATTTTGCTGCATTGTGTTATATTTGTTGTTCCACTCCAGGCGAGTATTACGGTAAAAATTTCAAGTGATAGTACTATTTTGTGAATCAAGAATTCTTATTTCATTATTTTGCTGATAATTCTTATCGCAAAAATGTCGAAACATTCAAGATATTTGAAATCATTGGAAATTATAACTAATATAGATGAAGAGTGTTCGGAATTTAGTGAAGAGGAATTATCTGAAAGTGAAGTGGATAGCATAGAACGATGTAGTGATTCATTTGATACTACGGACGAATGTGAGTCCTCAGGTAAAGAAAATGAAGACGAGAATATTTTGAATATACGAAGAGGACAAAAGAGAAAAAGACCGTTATCGAGTTCAGAATGTGAAAGTGATGTGGAAGACTGATGCACTGAAATTGCGGCTGATAGTACAATTTTACAAGAAATTGAACAAGGCTCCACACCTGGACGATTTCCAATTTATAATATTTCTATGGAGGTTGTAGGCCCGACTGCATATGCCAAACGAAATATTATGAACAGCAAAGTAAGAACTGCATTTTCTTTGATTATTCACAATCGTGTAATAGAGCACATAAAAAAATGCACAGAACAAGAAGACTCTCGAGTACTGGGAACTCAGTGGAATCTTACTCCTGCAAAACTAAATGCATTTATTGCTAATCTATATACATGTGGCGCATATCAGGCAAACAATTTAAATATTTCATATCTTTGGAACAGTAAATGGGGTTTATTAGGTTTGACAAAAAAATTAACGAAGCCAGCGTTTACAAACAGATAAATTTGCCCTAATATCCGAAGTATGGTATAAATTCATCGAAAATAGCCAAAATTGTTACAAGCCTGGGGAGCATGTAACTATGGATGAACAGCTTTTTCCAACCAAAGCGAGGTGTAGGTTTACACAATATATGCCGAACAAACCGGATAAGTTTGGTATCAAATTCTGGCTAGCATCTGATGTCACCACCAAATGTATCATAAATGGATTCCCATATTTGGGAAAGTAAGAAAGCAGAGGAGCTTCAACCCCGCTTGGAGAATTCGTTGTTCTCAAACTACTGGAACCGTTCACAGGATGCGGAAGAAGCGTCACTACTGATAATTTCTTTACAAGCGCATCACTTGCTGCAAAGCTACAAGAAAAAAGAACCACTATTTTTGGAACGATACGCGGGAAAAAAAGAGAACTACCAAAGTTCGCCAAACAGGCGAAAGATGGTATGCCACGCTTCTCTACAAAACTATATAAATCGAATCATTGTTCACTTACTATTTACAAAAGTAAGCCAAACAAAAAAGTCCTTCTTCGAAGCTCAAAGCATAAATCTGTAAGCATTGAAACCGATGGCAAGCGTATACCTGAAACGATTAGGTTTTACAATAATATTAAGCACGGTGTAGACATGACGGATCAAATGGCCAAAAAAATACACTGTGAAATCGAAATCGCAAAGAGGCCAGTGCAGATTTTTTTCAATATTCTTGAACTGTCTGGATTCAACTCATGGGTTTTATACAGAGTGTGGGTTTTGTCCACAATAAAGAATAATTTATTTTAAGTTTAATAATTATATTGTAGTTTTACAAGCCCGTTACAAAACTCAAATTTAAATTGCATTAACGACTTGCTGTGAATGACACAATTCTTAATAATAATTTAGTTAGCAACAACATCACTATGCATGTCGTGTGCACAGAAATTTTTATTTCAATTAGCTGAAGAACTTGTCGAAGATTTTCAAAATGGGCAACAGGAAAAACAAGAAGAGAAACAGGATTCACGTGTTCAAATGCGAAAAAGGTGCAAAATAGGTTTTTGCAAAGAAAACAAAACTACGAAAATCTGTTTCAAATGCAATAAATATATGTGTGGAAAATGTACTTCGAGAACCCAATAATTTGCAAAATGTGCGGTGAACTTGAATAAAGTTACCATATTATTTAATTATTTTCTAAATTTGAGATTTAATTGAAGAATATTTAATTTATTTCTTGTATTATTTTTATGTTTTTAAATTTAATATATAAACTATTTTGAGTCGTTATGTAAAAAAATTGTTTTATTCATGTACCAAATTGGCCTAATTGATGTATTTCTCACAAGACATAGTAATATATATAACATTTTGCAGACGGGTCATTTGACCCCCTTTGGTAGGAATAGGAATATATGAAGTATCGGTAGGTTTAGCGTTAAACTATTAAAGTCATTGATATGAGCAAAATTCATTAATTGCTAGGAAGAAAATATTGAAAATTGGAGATAATAATGGTACAGGAAACATAACAGTTGATTTTTTTTTCTTAGTTGATAATAAAACATTATTTTATCCAACTTTCAAAATGTTCTTCGAACTCGATAGTAATAAGAAGCTGACAATAAGATCGTTGGATAAAAAACAATTATTTTTTCCTGCCAATATTTTGCAATCTATTTTAATTGGTGCTTCATCATGGCGTGATTATTAATTGCTAGGAAAACGACTAAAAACCATGAAAAACTTTTAGTAAAACAAGGCATTGATAAAACACATGATTTTAAATATTAAATACGTAGATTTTCTTTTTGTGCATAAATCGACTAAAAGTCGAAATTCCGATTAAAAGAAGGTTGTGGTTTTCGTTCGATTACAAGTGTTTTATCAAAATATCTTGTTGTACTAATAATTTTTCATGGTTTTCCTAGAAATTAATAATCACGTGCTAATGAAGCAACAATTGAAATAGATTACGAATATTGGCAAGAAAAGATAATTCAAAATAACCTATTCTCAGATCAATTCAATTTGAGCAAAAAATGTTTAAATTAAAAAATGTGCAATTATAGACAATTTCTCTCAATTAAAATATCTATCGATTTTTCGGGATTATGATCCGGGAGTGTGGGTATGGTTAAATAAAACATTTTAATATATTTCCCTACAAAGTTTATTTTATTTTATTAACAAATAGTAAAAAGTAAAAAAAAGAAGTATTTTGGTCTTTTCTCTGCGCGCACGAGCCAAAGGAACTTGATAAATAACGATAGCAGTGGTAACAGCTTCTATGCGATCACAAGAAAATCACCAACTTCAAATAATATCATTGGATATGTTATCAAATCCGTTAATAGGCGGCTTTGTTACTTCCGCAGTGTAGGATTTCTTACGAATCTTCTTATCAATATGGCCCCTGAGCAATTGTACGCAACATGAAAATATGTGCAGTACAACTAAGAACACTAATACCAAAACGCACACTATGGTGGTTTTCCCTGGTTTGCCCCAATCTAATACTGGATAAATAAATGGCTCTTCATTCCTAAATAACACAAAAAATTAATTAAATTGAATTTCTTTTCTATATTTCGATTCGAATGGGAGCAAAAACTGTTAGAATTTATAAGTGGTATAAAAACGTGCAATTATAGGCAATTTAACCGCAACTTTGTTCATTGAACGGTTACCGAGATACCGATCTTCAAAGTAACCTATTTCGAACTGTAAATTGAGGAGTTTCAGCTTTTGGAAACAATGGTATTACTGTTACAATAGCAGAACAAACCATCATCATGGAGTCATAAAACATAATTGATTGGATTTGCTGTTTTATAATATAACCCAGTTTTAAGATTAAATATAGATTAGAAATTCAATTGGTAATAAATACAATTTTAAATGAATGGTAGTAAAACCTCGATATAATCTTTTAGTATTATTTGTAGATATCGATAGATAAGTAATTAAATATATTTAATTCATCAGAAACTAAGTAGAATTTTATTTGTCAGGTCGTTCTATTTTGAAGTGCTAGTTAAGCGGCTAAATCACTAAAACTAACAATTAATTTAAATATTAATATTAGAAATTAACACATGACTTAGAACTAGATTTACGTTTAGTGTTAGTTATTATGCTAGTGTTGGTTGTACTTTTAATTATATCAAAACTGCGATATTTTAACGATGAACCAAGAATTAACACTAACACTAGACCAAGAACTAGAATCATTCGGGATTAGCCGTACGTCTCTTAAGATGGCTAAACCGGAATGATTCCAGTTCTAGGTTTAGTGTTAATTCTACTTTTATTTTAATGAAAACTATGCGACAAAATAAAGCGGATTAAGATTTAAATCGAGAAGTAACACTAACATTAGAACTAACACTAGACCCAGAACTAGAATCATTCGGGGTTAGCCGTCTTAATAGATGTTCGGCTAATCCCGAGTGATTCTAGTTCTGG
Organism: Onthophagus sagittarius; assembly: GCA_036711965.1. Lineage (NCBI taxonomy): Eukaryota > Metazoa > Arthropoda > Insecta > Coleoptera > Scarabaeidae > Onthophagus > Onthophagus sagittarius. The sequence goes on along the minus strand of JASERS010000007.1, from coordinate 10,009,521 downwards.
GTCTAGTGATAGTTCTAATGTCAGTGTTACTGCTTTCGTTAGATGCTATTAAGCATTAAATTGTTAAATAGTTTACATTGAAATACAAGAAGAACTAAAACTAGACCAAGAACTAGAATCATTCGGGATTAGCCGTACGTCTTTTAAGACGGCTAAACCCGAATGATTCTAGTTCTAGGTCTAGTGTTAATTCTTCTTGTAATTCAATGTAAACTATTCAACAATTTAATGCTAAATAGCATCTTACGAAAGAAGTAATACTAACATTAGAACTAGCACTAGACCCGAAACTAGAATCATTCGGGATTAGCCGTACGTCTATTAACACGGCTAAACCCGAATGATTCTAGTTCTAGGTTTAGTGCTAGTTCTAATGTTAGTATTACTTCTTTCGTAAGATGCTATTTAGCATTAAATTGTTGAATAGTTTACATTGAATTACAAGAAGAATTAACACTAGACCTAGAACTAGAATCATTCGGGATTAGCCGTACGTCTCTTAAGATGGCTAAACCGGAATGATTCCAGTTCTAGGTTTAGTGTTAATTCTACTTTTATTTTAATGAAAACTATGCGACAAAATAAAGCGGATTAAGATTTAAATCGAGAAGTAACACTAACATTAGAACTAACACTAGACCCAGAACTAGAATCATTCGGGGTTAGCCGTCTTAATAGATGTTCGGCTAATCCCGAGTGATTCTAGTTCTGGGTCTAGTGATAGTTCTAATGTCAGTGTTACTGCTTTCGTTAGATGCTATTAAGCATTAAATTGTTAAATAGTTTACATTGAAATACAAGAAGAACTAAAACTAGACCAAGAACTAGAATCATTCGGGATTAGCCGTACGTCTTTTAAGACGGCTAAACCCGAATGATTCTAGTTCTAGGTCTAGTGTTAATTCTTCTTGTAATTCAATGTAAACTATTCAACAATTTAATGCTAAATAGCATCTTACGAAAGAAGTAATACTAACATTAGAACTAGCACTAGACCCGAAACTAGAATCATTCGGGATTAGCCGTACGTCTATTAACACGGCTAAACCCGAATGATTCTAGTTCTAGGTTTAGTGCTAGTTCTAATATTAGTGTTACCTCTTTCGTTAGATGCTATTTAGTACTAAATTGTCAAAGAGTTTACATTGAAATACAAGTAGAACTAACACTAGACTAAGAATTAGAATCATTCGGGATTAGCCGTACGTCTTTTACGACGGCTAACCCCGAATGATTCTAGTTCAAGGTCTAGTGTTAGTTCTTACGGCTAATCCCGAATGATTCTAGTTCCGGGTCTAGTGCTAGTTCTAATGTTAGTGTTACTTTTTCGTTAGATGCTATTTAGCATTAAATTGTCAAATAGTTTACATTGAAATACAAGTAGAACTAATACTAGACCAAGAACTGGAATCATTCGGGGTTAGCCGTACGTCTTTTAAGACGGCTAAACCCGAATAATTCTAGTTCTATGTCTAGTGTTAGTTCTTCTTATATTTCAATGTAAACTATATGACAATTTAATGCTAAGTAACATCTAACGAAAGAAGTAACACTAACATTAGAACTAGCACTAGACCCGGTACTGGAATCATTCGGGTTTAGCCGTACGTCTATTAAGACGGCTAACCCCGAATGATTCTAGTTCTTGGTCTAGTGCTAGTTCTAATATTAGTGTTACTTCTTTCGTTAGATGCTATTTAGTATTAAATTGTCAAATAGTTTACATTAAAATACAAGTAGAACTAACACTAGACCAAGAACTAGAATTATTCGGGATTAGCCGTACGTCTTTTAAGACGGCTAAACCCGAATGATTCTAGTTCTATGTCTAGTGTTGGTTCTTCTTGTATTTCAATGTAAACTATTTAACAATTTAATGCTTAATAGCATCTAACAAAAAAAGTAACACTAACATTAGAACTAGCACTAGACCAAGAACTAGAATCATTCGGGGTTAGCCGTCTTAATAGACGTACGGCTAACCCCGAATGATTCTAGTTCCGGGTCTAGTGCTAGTTCTAATGTTAGTGTTACTTCTTTCGTTAGATGCTGTTTAGCATTAAATTGTCAAATAGTTTACATTAAAATACAAGTAGAACTAACACTAGACAAAGAACTAGAATTATTCGGGATTAGCCGTACGTCTTTTAAGACGGCTAAACCAGAATTATTTTAGTTCTATGTCTAGTGTTAGTTCTTCTTGTATTTCAATGTAAACTATTTGACAATTTAATGCTAAATAACATCTAACGAAAGAAGTAACACTAAGATTAGAACTAACACTAGACCAAGGACTAGAATCATTCGGGGTTAGCCGTACGTCTTTTAAGCTGGCTAACCCTGAATGCTTTTAGTTCAAGGTCTAATGTTAGTTGTATTATTAAGTCAATGAGAATTATGCGAAAATTTAACGTTGAACACCATCTAAGCTAAGAACTAACACAAGCATTAGAACTAACACTAGACTAAAGTAAGTAATTAGTTTAATCCTCATTACCGGTTTCGGCTTAAACCATCATCACACTCTACAATAAAATAATTATTCTTAGTCAATAAAAATGTAATTAAAATAATTAATTGAAATTGTGTATTCCTTACTTATTATAGTGATAATTATTTTTATCAACATACATATACATACTTTTATGTTGATAACTTTAAATAAAAAATAATTGCAATAAAATTATTTAATAAATCAGGTTTATGTGCTAGCTTACGTCACCAACAACAAACTCTTTATTCATTTATTACCCGATACCAAGAATACCGCCATTTTAGGTGTAATTATGTTAACTTATAAATTTTAATTTTTTAACGTGTACTTTTAAAATAAATGTTGTGTACATGCAACAAAAAGATTGTATATACGTCATACGAATGACCTTAGTAAATCCTACATGCGGATAGGATTAATTATAATTATCATAAGTAACAGGCATTCAATTTTTCATTTTAATTGCATTTTTATTGATTAATTGGTGATGGCGTGATCCGCAACTGGTAGAACGTATTAAATAGTGAGCAGAAGAAGTATTAAATTTTTATTTTAATTTATATTATATAAAATCTCGGCTATGAGTATATTAATCTTCATTTCTAAATGAGATATAGAATAATTTAGTAAGTTTAAGTAACGTGAATGTTTCTAGACTTTCTACTATCCGTACCAAAAGTCAAGGCCTCTAATGTTAAAGTCTTTTAAGATGACTAATCTTAAATGTTTCGAGTTCCAAATCTTGTATATCAGAACTAGAAACTGTATATCAAACATTTTGGTTTAGCCGTTTAAAGAAACGTTCGGCTTTTTAAGTATTTGTATTATTTATTTTATATTTTATTATTTTTAGATAAAAAATAGAAATGTATCGTAAGTTAACTTAAAGCAAACACTTCAACAATTATTATATTATTAAAACTTACGAAATCTCATGAACAATAAAAATGTATCCTAAATCAACTTAAAGCAAACACTTTAACAACTATTATATTATTAAAACTTACGAAATCTCATGAAATATAAAATGTAGATGTCACAAACGAGATAAGTAAATGTTGGATGAAGATGAAACGATCAAATGGCTTAGGTGGCTCGTTTAGATCAAATATGAAAAGATTATTAATAAACTATAAGGTATAAAAATTCAATTAATTGCATTTTCTGGTGGTTTGTATTTTATGTTGTATGGGTTTGATAGGAATCCGTATAGGGGGATTGTTTGTAATTGTACCTGGGCGTTTGAATTCTTAGTGTCTCTATGCGTGCATTTTGTCGAGTTCATGTCCTTGTAAATGGGTGAATTTGAAACCTTATATATGTTGATGGAGGAGATTTATATTATCTTTAGCTCCCATGTTTTGCCAATGTACATTGCTCCGGAAATATTTCATTGATCTGTTATAAAGTTGAGTTTGTTTTGAAAGTGATTTGTATGTTGTATCTTTTGAAAATTTTTTGCACGTCAATTGCAAGTTTATTATTGTAGTTTATGTATCTGTATTAGATGGGCTAATTAAGCCAAAATTCATTAGCTTCTTAGTTAGTTAATAAATTATCTATGAATGGAGGTAGAAAATTATTGTTATATGCTATGTTCTTAATTATTTGTATTTGTAATTGAAAGTGAGGTTAGAAATTTCTTCCACTAATTCACTTTTAGTTTTAATTATAATTGCCTTGTGACAAAAAGATTGATGAATCTTGCGATTTTCTAAGTACTTGAGTTAACAGATGTAAATATAGGGCGAATTGGAGCCGATTGCGTCCTAAACCAAAAACTGACAGCAGCATTAGAAATAAACTTAGAATTTCTACTATTCGTGCCAAAAGTCAAGGCCTCGCATTTTACAGATTTTACAGATATTACAGATTGATATGATGAAAAAAAATTGCAATAAAGTTTATTATAATCACTAAACATTTAGGCATATTATATCTTGGATTTGGAAATTTTTAGGTCCGCGATTTTCTTTTATCATATTTTTTAAATATTTTTCTCAAAAATTATTTGACGAAAATTTTTTTAATTTAAGTGTGTTTTTAAATGGACCATATTTTATCTTATCGATATTCTATAAAATTTCGTAGAAAATCGCGGTATATTAAGGTGTGGTTAAATCGATAACGACCTAGCGGATTTTATCGCGGTTTTAACCAAAATGTGTTAAATAATTCCTGTTCATTCACAAAATTATATTTCGTAATTTTTTTAGAGCGACTTAATTGATTGTAAATTAAAGAAAACAAAAATAAGGCGTTTGAGAGAGGAGGGTTCTGTCCAATTCGTATAGAAAAGAAAAGATGGTGTTGGTGTGCTTTAAACTGAACGTCGCGCCTTTGTACGTAATAAAGCGATATCGTGAAAACCGCAAAGTGGAGAAAATTGTCGGAACTATTAAAATTCGGAGACTTTGTTAATTTCACTCGTGATAAAAGAAAAACCGCGGACCCAAAAATTTCCAAATTAATATCCCAACGGAAATACATTGATCCTAAAAATGGGATTATATAAATTAAACTTAAACTTTTGAAAGTGAGTTACATGCACAAAAAAGATTAAAACGAAAAATTACATCTCAAAAAATAATAAAGGCTCGATCGTATTAATTCATTATCGGGGGAGTTAAAACCTAATAAGTGTATAACCACTTATTTCACATTATTTTCTCTCTGTATATCATCACATGAAAATTGAATGTATTTAAAATCATTCTGTTGTCAGTACACCACAAAGACGCCTATCCAGGTCCACTTAAAGCGATAAATAGTCTCGTTTACTCCTTCATATAAAGACTTTAAAAAGTAGATGACCCAGAATGGAACTTTGAGGTGCGCCATTAGATACGTTTATATGCCTTGATTTAACATCATCAAGTTTAACGTACTGTCTACGATCCTATGTATATAATAAGATGTAAAGAGAACAGTCGCAACCAAATTTCGCCAGCTGAATAATCCAAACAGTAAAATTTACCTCTATGGAAATCATGCTGACATCCCTAAAATTCTTGCTTTAGTGTAAAATTCAATTATAGATGATACTATTTAATCAAATATCTTTGCAAAAATATTAATGATGATAATTCTTGCTCACTACACAGCACATATTTCCGTTCTCGTAATTTGGCAAATCCTACTTAATTTTCATATCTTTGGAAATTCAGAGTTTTATATCATTAACTTGAAAATATGTAAGTGCGGATGTAAGAGTGCAGAGGCATAGCCATTAACAAAAAATACAGGAACCCTATCTGAGTCAGCAATTTTTTGAAAGAATCGATCATTTCGTCATGATTAATTACGGAGATATCAAAGGTGACAGAGTTGGTATCATAAACTGCGTGATCATTACAAGTAGGTTCAATAAATGCAGGACAACATTGCCTCGAAATGATCGGCAAATCGGATACACTTTCTTCGGCCCTCACGAGAAAGTCTTGTGATCTTATATTGTTCCAGTTCATGTTAACAAAAAGTCAAAAGTACTTTGGTTCCTTTTTATATCCCTATCCAAGGATCTGATATATACTCGACGATCGTCGTATTTGTGACTTATAATCAAAATGAAGTTGATTAAAACTTGTGCGATATCTAGAATCAGTTTTTCTAAACAATTTATGGTGGTATTTCTTGAAATTTTAGTATTTCTATTAGGTCAGGTGAACATCATACAGGATATTTCAACATTGTATGCTTACCCGTAGATTTAGATACGTGAGTGTCAAATTGATTGTTCAACCGATGACAATGTAAATCAATGAGTCCAGTCTATGTTCTTCAGTGCCTCGTACATGTCAGGTAGATAAGCTCTCTTGAAGCAGTAAAGCAGTAAGAATCGTTACTATAATTGTAAGTAGTAATAGTAGTCTGTGTAATTTGAAGAGTCAAAATTTGAGGAAGCAAGTACCAAATCGAGAGTTTTATTATATTCATTGCAATATCTAAATGCAGAAGGTTATTATAACAAAGAAAATTGGAAAGAGTAGGAGCACATTCATCATTCAGCGTATAGTGACGAAATGTTAAAATCACCCACGACCATGGTATCCAAAGACTTATTCTACAAATTCAAAAGTGTCACTATACATTCTTCCAGGTGTAGCAGGAGAGAAATAGCAGACAGCAATGTTAAAATCCTATCAAGTTAATTGATTCAACACGACAGGAAGAAAACATGATATTCGAAGTGAGGTCGATTATATTTAAAAACGTCGTATCTATCTGGAAAGATCTCGAAATCTCTTTATGTCATGTTTTACTGAGGCCAATAACATCAAAATTCGATGCATCCCCAGAAATAAAGAATGCATTGATTTTTGTATTCAATCATCATTACCTAAAATACAGATATAATTCAAAATCTGCTAATTTTGAGATCTTTGCATCAAAATACGCGAAAGTTTGAAATATTTTATGCACAAACAATGTCATTTTCGTACTGGTAAAAAAGCCATAAAAAAGTTTAAGGACCCGTATGCAATAATGAAATAAACAATTTTTAAACTCGATTATTTCAAATTGACATTTTTTTTATTTGTGTCTGTTTTCTCACAAATAAGCGATATTAAATAATTCTTTTACATTCATTGATGATATTCTCAAATCACTTTTAAATCGACGTTTGAGTCCAGCACGTATATTGCGTTCTTCATATTTTATTGGCTTGGTATTGTTAATATTTTAAGTCTTAAACGAGTTATTGTTGGAAAATGTAATTTTCCTAATCCAGAAACTTTAATAATATTTAATAATAATAATAGACTACACTGAGTTATGGTCGCGCTCAGGTACATTTGAAATTATAACAATCATAGGTGCCGGATACGTGCAGAATTTTAACAACGTAATAAAAGCTAAATCAGCTTTCCTGCTAAAAAGGAAAAAACTGTTACACGACGTTATGATGCCAATTATTTGAACTTTGAATTTTCACGGGTGGATATCAACGGCGAACCACGTCCACAGTGCGTAATATGTTATTTATCATTTTAATTTAAAGCATGGCAGCATAGATTTGAATTTTTTCAAAGAAGAGAAGTAGTACTTAATATATGGCAAAAAAATGACTTCGTTTTCTAAAAACAACGAAAATCCTGTTGTAGCTTCGTTTTCGGTAAGTTTACGAATTGTTGTGTTTTTAGGTTTTCCGCACATTATCGGAGAAAAATTTATATTGTCAGCTGCTAAGGACATTATCAATTGTGTTTTGGGAGAAAAGCAAGCCACACAGGTGGAATCTGTCTTAATTTCTAACAACACTGTATGCCGTAAAATAGAATTAATGACATCAAAGAAACCGTCATAGATCAGATAAAACTTTCCATTTGCAAATGGACGAAAGTACTGATGTATCAGATAAATTAAGATTCGTTCTTAATGATGTAGTAAAAGTGATTAATTTTATTAAAGTAGGAGCGTTAAATTCACGGCTGTTTCAGATTTTGTGTTCAGAAATGGAAAGTATTATAATAATTTACTTTTATATACAGAAATTAAATGGTTATGGAGAGGCAAAGTGTTATCAAGGTTATTTGAGCATAGATCTGAAGTTCAAATATTTTTAAACTAAACAGAATCACCTACTAAAAAAGAAGTTCAACTAATGCAATTTGGTTATGCCAATTAGCATACTTGTGCAATATTTTTGGCAAGCCAGCATATTTTAGATTTAAACCTGGGATTTCAAGGTGAACATACAACTCTTCAATGTTGTATATTAAAAATACATACAGAAATAATATATATATCTAATGTTGAACCAAATATTGATAATAGTTCGTGTTTGATTTCTTTGTTATCATCACAATTTGTGTGTTAAGAAAATAAAATTTCAAATTATTTCATAATAATAATGAATTTTAAATGTTTTTTTAAAATTTGTTGTCAACAAATTTTCGCGCCTTTAAGTTAGTGCAGACAATAAAACAGAACATAAAATAAACAATAAATGCAAAAATTTGCAAAAAGAAAAACAATAAAAACATAACAGATAATGAGAAATAATACGATCTTAAAAAAGAAACAGAAATCGAAAGAACGTGGTATTCTGAAGATGGCAAAAAAGTGCCGAAACGAAAAAAAAAAAGAAAAATATGTTCATTTACTGCTGTAATTTTATTTTTTCTCTTCGCATGCCAGCATAAAATTGTCTTATTTTGCCCATCGAAGCATAAGTTTACTTCGATGGGCAAACTTATAAGATAAAGGTGGGATAAGAGTCAGACAAAGTTACAAAGTAGTTTGTTGGTGGTACATAAAATGGTGCAATGTATTTGGTGGTACAATACTAAAATAGTTTAGGAATCGCTGAAGATGATGTAAGCCCATCTAGCTATTTAGCATAAAATATTGTCATATATTGTTGGGTTGGGTTGAGTCATCAATCTTAACTCAGTTCAGCAACCCAACCCAATTAATCAGTTAATATTAGTCATTGTTTAAGGAAGAAGTATCAAAGTGTTGTTTGGACCTCCCTTACTATTATTATATTATTCTTGATACAAGAGGCCATCTCGGCCGACTTCGAAGACGTCGGCCGCCCCAAATATTTTCTTTATATAAGAAAATCCGTCGCACTATTTTTGATATAAAAAGTACTTGGGTCATACTTGGGTCGATGTTTTCAAAATCGGCTGAGATTATTCGTTATACCATGAGTATTATTCTTGATATAAGAGGCCATCTCGGCCGACTTCGAAGACGTCGGCCGCCCCAAATATTTTCTTTATATAAGAAAATCCGTCGCACTATTTTTGATATAAAAAGTACTTGGGTCATACTTGGGTCGCTGTTTTCAAAATCGGCTGAGATTATTCGTTATATCATGAGTAGTATTCATGATAGGATGACGTAATCTCGGGTCATTTCGATGTCGTCGTCCACCCCAAATATTATTCTTGATATAAAACCGAGAATGCTTCTTAATCACGAACAATATTTGGGGCGGCCGATGTCTTCGAAATCGGCCGAGATTATTCCTTATATCATGAATAATACTTAGGATGATGGAATCTCGGTCGACTTCGAAGACGTCGGCCGCTGAAAGTAATGTTCATATAACTTGGGGATTATTTCTTCGTTAAAACTGTTAATGATATACACTACTCTCCAAAATTATCACACCATTTAAATTATGCACTAACTTTAAATGTATTTTTTTTGAATCAACGGATGGATTTTGATGATTCTTTTTCACGGTAGAGGTTGATTTTTAAGGAAGAAATATGTTGATGATTTCTGACAATTGTCAACGTTTTATTCATATACGGGATAAAAAGTAAAAAGAAATTTATGTTTTTCTTCTAATTTTGCAACACCCTGTGGAATTTATCAGAAAGAACCGCAACATTTCATTTACATTACGTTAGACTGGCAGCCTTTCTCTACATTTTCATTCAAGAATCATCTCAATATCACTTTTATCAAGGAAGATACACATCTTTTAAGTTTAAGTTAATTTTGTTGAAATGTATTCATTACAAATGAAATAAACAGGCACAGAAATCAAACAGTTTCACAGAAGTGTTTCACAGACATTGCTGCTTTGGGTTATTAACTGTTTATTTGACTTGGATCGTATTTCAAGATATTTAAACAGCGATGAGTGTGTTGAGGCAGTTACTTTAGCCAATGAAGGAATAAGTTATCGTGAAATAAGCTTGAGATTTGGAGTTTCTCATACAACAATATCACGTGCCATTCAACGATTTCATGAAACAAATGATCATACAAGACGATCTGGGCAGGGGAGAAGGAGAGTTACAATACTACGCCAAAAACGTTTCATTAGACTTCGTACTTTAAGGGATGTTTTGTTACAATGAGAAACTTACAGATACAAGTAGCAGATGTTGATAATATTCGAATTAGTACTAACACTATACAAAGGTGTCTAGCCGAAGGTGATTTGCATTTTTCAGCACCAAATTTAAACGCAAATCATCGTAGAAGGAGATTGCAATTTGCCAGAGAATATTTTGACTGGAATGCTGATGACTGGGAACAAGTACTATTCACAGATGAATCAAGATTTTGTTTATACAGCTCAGACAGACGTTTAAGAGTAATACGAATGCAACTTACGACCGACAACTTTATTTAATGGAGGATCAGACCTTGTTTCTTTGTGAAGAGGTTCATTAACAGGTGAAAGGTATATTACAGACTTTTATCACCCTTTGCTCCTTACACAGAAAATAATTTTTTATTAATGCATGATAATGCAAGACCTAATTTCAAGAATTTATGAGATAATATTGATCGTCAGTTAAGGGGCGGACATCCTCCACCTGTCATTTTGGACGACGTTGGGAGGATGGTAAAAGAGGTTTCGTATGCAATTGATCAAGATCAAATTCGACGCTTGATTTTAAGTATGCCTCGTCGCTGTTTAGATGTGATTCGTAAGAGAGGCGGAAATACACGTTATTAGGTGATTTTGAGAGAATTGATTAAGGATTATGTAGTGTTTTTTAGTTTTCAGCATAATGATAACATTGTGCCAGTTAGCATAAAATATTGTTGTTAACAACATTATTTTTGTGTAATGTAATTACAGCTATCAAATTTGTTGTGCAAAACTTTGTCTATTTTTGAAATTTTTAGATCGTTAATTTGAAGGATAGAAATGTATGTCGAATGACCAGGTGGACAATTCAATCTTTTTTACTTAATTTCTAATTATTACGCTTTCACAAAACAAATTATTGTTATTTATGGTTGACGTTATTTCATTTTAACAAAATTAGAGAAAATGCAAATCACTTAAAAACTGTTGCATTAATCAAAAGTTTTGCAAGAAACTAACTAATAGATAATTGAATGTTGCCCATGAAAATTCTGCTCGTTTAACAAAATTAGCATTTTCTAGCAATGGTCTAGAAAATATTTGATGATTTTGAAAGTAATTTTATAACAATTTTTCAAAAAATCAATTTTTTATGAATTTTTAAATTTATACAAAATACTGGAAAAATCCCAATTAAGTTCAGCAGTTTATATCTCAAGAACTAAGTGAGATATTTTGAAATGGACTTTACTTTTAGAAAGCAGATGCTCCAATTAGTAATTGAAAGTAATTTTATAACAATTTTCAAAAAATCAATTTTTCATGAATTTTTAAATTTATAGAAAATACTGGAAAAATCCCAATTAAGTTTTTTTCAAAAAATCAATTTTTTATGAATTTTTAAATTTATACAAAATACTGGAAAAATCTCAATTAAATTCAGCAGTTTATATCTCAAGAACTAAGTGAGATATTTTGAAATTGACTTCACTTTTAGAAAGTAAATACTCCAATTAGTAATTGAAAGTAATTTTATAACAATTTTCAAAAAATCAATTTTTCATGAATTTTTAAATTTATAGAAAATACTGGAAAAATCCCAATTAAGTTCAGCAGCTAATATCTTAAGAACTAAGTGAAATATTTTCAAATTGACTTCACTTTTAGAAATTAGATTCTCCATTTAGTAATTGAAAGTAATTTTATAACAATTTTTCAAAAAATCGTTTTTTTAAGAATATTTAAATTTATACAAAATATTGGAAAAATCCCAATTAAGTTTAGAAGATTATATCTCAAGAAGTAAGTGAGATATTTTCAAATTGACTTCACTTTTAGAAAGCAGATTCTCCAATTAGTAATTGAAACTAATTTCGTAACAATTTTTCAAAAAATCAATTTTTCAAGAATTTTTAAATTTATTCAAAATATTGGAAAAATCCCAATTAAGTTCAGCAGTTTATATCTCAAGAACTAAGTGAGATGTTTCAAATTGACTTCACTTTTAGAAAATAGATGCTCCAATTAGTAATTGAAAGTAATTTCATAACAATTTTTTAAAAAATCGATTTTTCAGTAATTTTTAATTTATACAAAATATTGGAAAAATCCAAACTAAGTTTAACATCTTATATCTTAAGAACTAAGTGAGAAATTTTAAAATTGACTTCACTTTTAGAAAATAGATGCTCCAATTAGTAATTGAAAGTAATTTCATAACAATTTTCCTAAAAAATCGTTTTTTCAAGAATATTTAAATTTATACAAAATATTGGAAAAATCCCAATTAAGTTCAGAAGATTATATCTCAAGAACTAAGTGAGATATTTTCAAATTGACTTCACTTTTAGAAAGTAAATACTCCAATTAGTAATTGAAAGTAATTTTATAACAATTTTTCAAAAAATCAATTTTTCATGAATTTTTAAATTTATACAAAATACTGGAAAAATCCCAATTAAGCTCAGCAGCTAATATCTTAAGAACTAAGTGAAATATTTTCAAATTGACTTCACTTTTAGAAATTACATTCTCCAATTAGTAATTGAAAGTAATTTTATAACAGTTTTTCAAAAAATCGATTTTTCAGGAATTTTTAAATTTATACAAATTAACGGAAGAATCCCAATAAAGTTCAGCAGCTAATATCTCAAGAACTAAGTGAGATATTTTCAATTAGACTTCACTTTCAGAAAGCAGATGCTCCAGTTAGTAATTGAAAGTAATTTTATAACAATTTTATAAAAATCGTTTTTTCAAAAATATTTAAATTTATACAAAATATTGAAAAAATCCCAATTAAGTTCAGAAAATTATATCTCAAGAGCTAAGTGAGATATTTTCAAATTGCCTTCACTTTTAGAAAGCAGATGCTCCAATTAGTAATTGAAAGTAATTTCATAACAATTTTTCAAAAAATCAATTTTTCATGAATTTTTAAATTTATAGAGAATACTGGAAAAATCCCAATTAAGTTCAGCAGCTAATATCTTAAGAACTAAGTGAAATATTTTAAAATTGACTTCACTTTTAGAAATTACATTCTCCAATTAGTAATTGAAAGTAATTTTATAACAGTTTTTCAAAAAATCGATTCTTCAGGAATTTTTAATTTTATACAAAATATCGGAAGAATCTCAATTAAGTTCAGCAGTTTATATCTCAAGAACTAAGTGAGATATTTTCAAATTGACTTCACTTTTATAAAGCAGATGCTCCAATTCGTAATTGAAAGTAATTTCATAACAATTTTTCAAAAAGTCAATTTTTCATGAATTTTTAAATTTATAGAAAATACTGGAAAAATCGCAATTAAGTTCAGCAGCTAATATCCCAAGAACTAATTGAAATATTTTCAAATTGACTTCACTTTTAGAAATTAGATTCTCCAATTAGTAATTGAAAGTAATTTTATAACAATTTTTCAAAAAATCGTTTTTTCAAGAATATTTAAATTTATACAAAATATTGGAATAATCCCAATTAAGTTCAGTAGTTTATATCTCAAGAACTAAGTGAAATATTTTCAAATTGACTTCACTTTTAGAAAGTAGATGCTCCAATTAGTAATTGAAAGTCATTTCATAACAATTTTTCAAAAAATCAATTTTTCATGAATTTTTAAATTTATAGAAAATACTGGAAAAATCCCAATTAAGTTCAGCAGCTAATATCTCAAGAACTAAGTGAAATATTTTCAAATTGACTTCACTTTTAGAAATTAGATTCTCCAATTAGTAATTGAAAGTAATTTTATAACAATTTTTCAAAAAATCGTTTTTTCAAGAATATTTAAATTTATACAAAATATTGGAATAATCCCAATTAAGTTCAGTAGTTTATATCTCAAGAACTAAGTGAAATATTTTCAAATTGACTTCACTTTTAGAAAGCAGATTCTCCAATTAGTAATTGAAACTAATTTCGTAACAATTTTTCAAAAAATCAATTTTTCAAGAATTTTTAAATTTATTCAAAATATTGGAAAAATCCCAATTAAGTTCAAAAGTTTATATCTCAAGTACTAAGTGAGATGTTTCAAATTGACTTCACTTTTAGAAAGTAGATGCTCCAATTAGTAATTGAAAGTCATTTCATAACAATTTTTCAAAAAATCGATTTTTCAGGAATTTTTAAATTTATACAAAATATCGGAAGAATCCCAATTAAGTTCAGCAGTTTATATCTCAAGAACTAAGTGAGATATTTTCAAATTGACTTAACTTTTAGAAAGTAGATGCTTCAATTAGTAATTGAAACTAATTTCGTAACAATTTTCCAAAAAATCAATTTTTCAAGAATTTTTAAATTTATTCAAAATATTGGAAAAATCCCAATTAAATTCAACAGCTTATATCTCAAGTTCTGAGTGAGATATCTCTCAATTGACTTCATCTTTCGAAAATAGATTCTCTAATTAATAATTGATAGTAATTTCATAATAATTTGCTAAAAAATCGATTTTTCAAGAATTTTTAAATTTATGCAAAATATTGGAAATATCCAAATTAAGTTCAACATCTTATATCTTAAGAACTAAGTGAGGAATTTTAAAATTGTCTTCATTTTCGGAAGGCAGATGCTTTAATTAGTAATTGAAAGTAATTTCGTAACAATTTTCTAAAAAATCGATTTTTAAAGAATTTTTAAATTTATACCAAATATTAGAAAAATCTCAATTAAGTTCAGCGATGCTATTTGTGGTTAAAATTAGTTAAAATGTCAAAATATTAGGCCTTTTGACTATTTGGTTACCAATTTAAAAATGTAACCCAAATATCATTAGAGACTTTGGATATCGCAGGGATTTTTTATCTGTGAGATAACTTGAGGTAGTAAGGCTTGTTCCTACCATCTTCTGATTAAGATATCTAAGGAATTATTACCATGGTTACGGGTATTTTACGCATTCTGATTGGCTAGTATGTATTTATCTATAAGATAAATGTAACTAAAAGGTGATTATTCAGCGTTAAATTGTAATATATTTTTTATCAAATTAAATAAAAAAAAATTACGATGTGGATATTCAATTTTGTGCATTAAAATAATTCATTCAAATTAAATTACAAATTAAATTTTTTTGATATTACGAAATTTTCCCGGAATTAATCTCTCCTAATTATATCGAGGTTTCATTATATATTATTGTGTTATTCATTATGTATAATTAATTATATATTACCTTGAAGTTCCATCACAAAGATGATAAATAATACTGAATATGATATATACTATCCCAAATAACACAGACCAATAACATTGTACGAGGTACAAAGGATGCGCGACTACGAGTAAGTCGATTAACATCACGAGCGAATTGGTACCGTGTACAAATATGTTTTGAGCATCAACTTCCATTTTGGTTTCTAAAAAAAAAGTAAAAAGAAATGAATGAAATCATATAAAATGTAAAATGAGTATGGTTTAAGCGGATTATATCGTGGTTGACAGGAAATTAAATGCGCCAAGCCAAATGGAAGTAATCGCGTTGTATAAAGAGGATTTTAAACAAGTTGATGGAAGCATTAGATGTTTAAATAAAAATAAAATATAGTGCAGATTCAATTTAATCCCTCTACTCGAGACAGTTTAATTGTCTAGTGTTCGTGACGTTAAGTCGCGGTGGTGACCAGTTAACATCGATTGGACAATTGGCAATCATTGTAATAAATTGTAGTTCAATGTCTTGATAGTTTTTAGGTTGCACCTAAGATTTATTCGTTAATTCTTGTTGACCTCGTTCTGTACCTTCGTATCGATTAGGTTGGTCGCATGTCCGTTTTCTTACTCATTTGCATAAATAATGTTTCTTAGTTTTAAGATAAATTTTCAACGCAACGAAGTAAGTATAATAAATATTTAAACCGGAAAAAATTTTGCATATTACTATTTGCTATTCATGATGTGAGAATGCTTATTGCAGTACTTTATTATCGATTAAACGTTAAAAACGAAACAAAAATTTTGTCAACAATGTTGCCCATAAAATGTTCATAAACATCTGATAAGGCTAATCCAATTATATGGGCGATTAAATAAGTTTAACCTCGAAAATTAAAAAGTAATAACGAATATAGATTACAATAATTAAACGTCCATGTGAAGCACCACCTTCTCGCGTTCCCGAGCTCACGTGTCGAATATTTTGTTTAATAGTTTAATTGGTCCATACCGAAGAGACCGAGTCTTTTAAGTTTAAATTTTCTTAATTAAAGACAATAGGACAGACGATTCCGAAATTATTCTTTGAAAAATTTAAAATTTATCTATTTTTTAAATGATTGCGTGATTTGATACTCCCATTGTAATATTCCGCGTGATTAGTTACTTTTTTTCCGGTTACACCAAGGTTAAGCCTTTCGCCGGTTACAATAAATGTGCATAATTTCTTACCATCATATAACAAAGCCCAATAAAGTACGGTTATCCCAAACGCAACATCAGTCGCGATTATATTCATAACCCAATACATCCTATAAGTAGCAGAAGTCCACGCAGTATCCCCCAATTTTTTGAATTGGAAATACCAAAATGTAAGGGTTAGAGCGCATAAAAGTGATTGAAGGAAGCACAATGAGTAACCCCAATTAGTTAAATATATCATCCATTTCGCGCGGAAATGGATGCTTTTATCTAAATGTTTCGGGTCTATCACAGAGAGTAGCCACGTGCCAAATAGGAATGCTGTCAGTAACCATCTATATAATATATACAACAAACTAGGCCTATCATCTTTTTGCCACTACAAAAAATGAGACGAATAAAAAAATGACTTATTATTAAGATAAGTCTTACCTGAGATTTAAAAAATATTTGAGGATCATTAAATTGCATTAGAAACCTATCCCGGGAAAACTGCTTTTTCCATAACTTCAACATCATATCCTGGAACATTTTAAAAACTAAATTCAAAATCAATCGTTCCGGTCAGGAGAAGATTCAGCGCGCTCGCGTAGTGGCAATTGCTAATAATTGTTTTAATTTCACGTGTGACTTTTGACCGACCGAATAGTTTTCGCGGACGTTCTGTGAAAAAAATAAAAAATAGAATGCCGTTAAACCGTTCCGGTAATTGAGGCAAAGAGCGGATTTTACGAATTGGTCGTAATCCGACGCGTAACGACGCTGTCTGCGTTACTTCGAACACCACGTCCCGTATATATGCAAAAGTGAAATTTTATTACACAATGTTATTTTCTTGTCCTCGAGTAATTTTCACAGGTTGTTTAATTTATTATGGGGATCTAAAATTCATTGAATTGATTTAAAAACAAAAAAAAATGTTTAGAAATAAAAATAATTTAAATCAATTTTTTATTCTTACCTTATTTAATTAAAATAGAATCACGATTTATTCTAACTACCCGAATTTTGGAACAATACCAGACGTAGCGGTCTTCCGGTACCGAATGCACACCTCCGGCACCACGTTCGTTACAATTAACCCCCTCGTGCGGATTCACCTTGCGCATGCTATCTGGCGTGAATCGTACAAGAGTGCACCGAATGGTAGCGGACTTCTTATCTGGCCAATTCGGCAAAGTTGGGTATTATCGCGCGCCTCCCAATTCGGAGAGGATTAACTGTAATACTCCTATTGTATTAATCGCGATTGGGTATCAAGTATCGTATAATGAGTTTGCGGAAATTTCCCAGCTTTGCTTTTTTTAATTCTGCAAACGCGCCACTTTGCCCATGATAAAATATTCCTTTCAAACCGCAATTCTTTAATAATTATTTAAAACGGAATCGTATTGTGGAGTAGTTAAAGCAATAAAAGCGTTATTATATATAAAGTACGTTCACCCAAACGA
The DNA here is from genome assembly GCA_036711965.1 of Onthophagus sagittarius. Taxonomy (NCBI): domain Eukaryota; kingdom Metazoa; phylum Arthropoda; class Insecta; order Coleoptera; family Scarabaeidae; genus Onthophagus; species Onthophagus sagittarius. Next base: position 9,991,421 of record JASERS010000007.1, on the reverse strand, counting down.
TTTTTATATTAAATTAAAAATTTAAAAAAAAATACTTACTTTTTCGTGCGATTTTTTCTTTTTATTTCTTGATCAATAGTCGTCCTTGTAAACCATCGATTGGCGTAAGAATGGTTCGACATTTTCCCCACCAATCCGACCGCTTTGGGGTTACTCGCACGTGAGCACCCTACGTACATCACTCGGAATTAATTTTAGTAATTTTCGTTCACGCACATTTTTCGGATTTTTAAAAAAGAATCTTATTATTATAGCATTACCGTTCGTTACGTCGACTTACGGTTCTAAATTTAACACGATTTTTTTTTAGATTTTCTAGGATGCACACCATAATAAATAAAAGAAAAATAAATATGTTTAAAAGTTTATTAAATAAAGCTGTAATTCTAAATAGTCGCTTATCAATAATAACTTAGTAGCAAACGCATCTCTCGCGTTACTATTGCACAATGAATACGGAAATTTCCTATGCTCTACACCAGTCGTATACCAATTAAGGCTAGAACATGTGGTACATTGCCCACGATTGAAAAATTTTATAATAAAATAATTAATAGTATAAAAAGATCATCAAATAAAATAAAGGTCTATACTATACTCGCGATCATGTGAATGTCAATCACAACCTAGTTGCCCTGATGATGGCAAAGAAAATAATATAAAAATAAGAAACAATACTCCCGATTAAAAATTAAATTAATATAATAATAGATGTCGACGTGGACTGGAAGAAGGAACAGATCGAATGTGTACTTAATAAATACTTAATTACATCACTTGTAAAATTTGGCTAGCTTCGAAGGCGGTGCCTGGAAGCAGGATCACCGGCGTGGACACATGCCCAGCTTCGATGCATATCATATTCGGGTACTCATCATCCCCAAAATCAGCCGTCTCCTTCGCTTGATCAACCCAAGGGTTCCAAACAACCGTATCCGGAAAATTATATTTCTGAATGCGCATCTTACGTCCCGACACAACGTTAGTGATAATATGCTCTTGCGGGGTATTCTGATAGATCCTATCAGTCCATTCACAAATCGTCACCACATCTCGCCCCTCTTGATAAATCGCCCCATCTCTTGTCTTGTCGACGAATGTACAACCATGCAAACCCGTTATTTGGCATCGTCGTACATCAGGCACCTTGAAGTAGGTGTGCAACAGCATATTGAAACTGAACGTTATGTCCTTACTTGGATTGAATATCGCTATATTAAAATGCAGTTCCTTTTCACGCAATATCAAGCGGTATGTTAGACGGAATCTTAAAAAAAAAGAAAAATTGATTTAATAAAAATTATTATTAAAATTTAATGATAAAATTATTTCTAATTCTTATCGCTTTAGAATGAATCACAAACATGAAATAACCGCAGTGACGAACTTTAAAAATTTTGCTTTTTATCGTTGATTGGCAAACGATATGAGTTAATTATGGAGGAATTTTCAAGCTTATTATATTAAACATTGATTGAGTAAGCGTCCGTTATTCACGCTGAGTTGGTGCAAATCCTAAATTTTTTAGGTGTTACTATGTAAGAAATATTCTGGCCAATCTAATCTACAAAAATTATTAAAATGTCTGCTTTAAATAGTTTTGTTACCTTGAGTAAATCATGATTATAAAAATTTTATGTTTGACTTTATAGTCATAATCATTGCTTCTTTATTATTATTTTTGCTGTTGGGACAAATGATGAACTTTATTGCTCCAAGATTTTGTTTTTTTATGTCGATATTTTTATCGAAAAAGATTTTGTTTCAAATTCGAAGTCCGAATAATAACTATAAGATTATTATTATATTAACTTATTATTTAGTTTATTATTATATAATAAACTATAAGAATTAGACAAAAAGTAGCTTATATGTCATGATCTCTTTTTTTAAGAAAAATCCAGTGCTGAAAACCTCAAAGCGCTATCGTCTTTTGTATTTCTGCTAGACGCTAAAAGTGAAAATATTGCAAAACCAGCAACTGCAATTATCGTGGTTATTATTATTGGTATTTTTCCGCTTTTAGATTTTGAGATATTATGATAATTTTCGTTTTTTTAAATGGAAACAGTCCTTGATTTTTAGCTTATTAAATTCGTTATTTTTTTCTGAGTTCAAAAATATAAGATGTTCAGAATTTCATATGATTTACTGCGCAAAGTGTTTATCAAATAATTATTGTTATAGTTACATGTTAGTGAAGTATAAATTACATCTAGTTTATGTTAATTTTAACTATAGTTTTCGTAAAATTAGAATGAAACTTTGTTTTTTAAACACATTCACAAAATATTAACGATATTCATGAAGATGGAGACAACGAAGCCCCGAAACTAGTAGAAAATTAATAACATAATATATATCGCCAATAGTGCAACTTCAAGTTTTTGTTTCATTTGATCCTAAATTAACAAAAATATAAGGTTCAACAGGTATAATCCTCATTGTTTCAGAATAAAGCCATTTTCAAATATCGCCATCAAACAAATCAAAAAAACACAAAAAAATCAATAATTAAAAAAGGTGGTAAATTTGAGCATTTTTTTTATAGCACTAATTTTTTTTTTTTTGGAAAAATAATAATAAATAATTACCAATAATAATAATAATAACCAAGAGGTTTCCAACATTGGATTTTTCTTAAAAGAAAAAGATCATTATTTTGTCGAACTCTTAAAGTTATCGGGATAGCCTATTCGGACTTCGAATTTGAACCACCCTGTACATCGTTAGAAATCGTTGCAAAATCCATAAATTTCAGTCAAAAACCGGATAGCGACCTTAGGTCCTCTTTGTTGAAACATAAAAAATCTTTAGTTTTGTTTTGCGACACTCGTAAATATTTGCTTTCTCGTTAATTTCGTAATCCTCAAACATTATATTAATAAACAGACAGGTGGGGTTCATGTAATGTTAGTAACGCTGTGAATCTATTTAAAAGATCATGTCTCTTACTCCAGGAACAGAATAAATCATAATAAATACATTACAATTTATCATTATTTCATTTTCGAATTATTATTAACATAATTTATATATTATGTTAAAAAGCACAAATATAACTTTTGTTATTACTTGTCCAGTGTATTTTGTATTACTAATATTTTTTAATCACTGTTTAATAATAAATAACATTAAGTTTCGAAAACTTTAACGACAAAGAACTAAAGTCCGCGCAAAAAGTCGAGGACCCTCATTTTAAAGATTGATATCTTCATAACTGATTATTTATTTATTTATCATTTTTTTATTTATTAATTTAAATTTATTAGGTTCAAAACAAAATACCAAATAAAATTCAAAATAAAACAATAAGAAAACAGCAAATTAAAAAATAAATAAATAAAATAAAAAATACGAAACTAATCAGTTTACTGTTTAATCTAAGTGATCAACAAAGAAAATTTCGGCAAAGTTTGGTATAATCAATAAACATTGCAGTATATCATATGTTAATTTGGAAATTGTAAGTTCTTTGTTTTTCTTTTATTGCGAGTTATGTGAAAAAATTACCCAATTTTTGACAGTGCCGGCAATTTTGTTCACATTGCGATTTTTTTTTCTCAAAAATGAATTAACCAAAAAATTTGAAGTTTGAACTGGCGTTAACAACAATGTGTTCTTAACGTGGGGATCCGACATGGTTTTTACCAGAATATTATTTTGTTAGATTCCATTATCAGTTTTTTTTAATTAGGTCTCCCTAATGAGCACTTTTCCCCGCAGAGTTTTTCTGTTTCTTTTTAGTTTATGATTAGATTAAATCGCTCTTAAAAAATTAAGGAGCGCGACAAAAGCAAAGACCCAAAAATTTGAAAATTAACATATGGTACGAAAAAATGTTAATTGATTATAATAAACTTTACCGTATTTTTTTTCCATTGAGCGGTTACGAAGATATCGACCTCTGAAGTGAGGGGCCTTGACTTTTTGCATAAACTTTAGGGGCGTTCATTTTAACAATAATCAACACTTTTTTAATATATTTGCACAACTTTGTTTTTTGAAAGTAAAAATCTTCAAAATTAATTGAATACAAAAAGTGCGCTAAAACTTTGGCTTTAAATAAAAAAATGGCTTTAGCGCACTTAGATAAAATTGCTGATGTTGTGTATATTTAATGAAACAAAATGATGTTATATAGTAGAACCTAGATTATGAGTGCTATAAAATGTTCATTATTTTTTCTTATTTAATAAGAAATAACATGGAGTGTGGAAAACTTGAGTAACAAAAACTAATGTCCGTGCATAAAGTGAAGGCCCCTCACTTTAAAGATCGATACCTTCGTAACTGTTAAATAAAGAAAATTGCGGCAAAGTTTTGTATGATTAGTAAACATTTCTTTGTATATGTTAATTTGGAAATTGTAAGTTCTTTGGTTTCTCTATTATTACGATCAGGCGAAAAAATTACCCGATTTTTGAGAATGCCCCACTTTGTTCACTTTGCCATTTTTTTTTCAAAAACTATTTAACTAAGAAATTTAAAATTTTTAAATTATGTGAAAATTTTTTTGGAGGTTTCTTATATAATTAATTAGGTTGATCGATAACACGATTTTCCTCCTTAAATTCGTTTATTAATTAAAACATCGTCATCATTGACGTTTTGGTAATTTTCCCATCTTCAGAATGTAAACTAAAAAGGAATTTCGGAAAATAATCTTCATGATAAAATGACTTAAATCTAACAATTATAACAATGACAAATACTAAAATGTGTGAAATGTGATTTCTATCTTATTATTTTCTACACTAACCATCAAAAATTCAACTAGTAAATATTAAGTTGTCATTTTTAATCCAAATGTGAAAAGGTAACCTATCCACTATTGAAAATTTTTTGTCAAAACAGGTTTTATTTAAGGAATGTTTTGAATACTATTATAACTATTTAAAAAATATTATATATTATCAACTATGAAATTTCAATTTTATACTATTTTTGAATAATTATGCCTAAGTATTTTATATTTTTAATTAATTCAAAATATTGGCATAATGTGCGAAATTTATTGTACTATTTATATGTTTTGTTACGTGTATGGAAAAATTTTTAAATTTAATCTGGCAAGAACATAAAGTGTTCTTAACGTGGGACATAATTTATTTTATCGATATTTCATATAGTTCCGTGAAAAATCATCGTTTAGTACATTCTGAAATATTATTTTGTTAGATTTCATTACCTGTTTGTTTAAAATTAGGTCGCTCAAATAAGCACATCTCCCCGCAGAGTTTATTTTTGTTTCTTTATAGTTTATGATTCGATTAAATCGCTCTTAAAAAAATAAAGAGTCCTACAAAAGCAAACACCTAATAATTTCAAAATTAATATGTGGTACGCAGAAATGATAATTGATTATAATAAAATTAACCGCAATTTTTTCATTATGTAGTTACGTAGATATCGATCTCTAAATTGGGGGGCCTTGATTTTTTGCACGTACTTTAGGCATCGTTTATTTCAACAATAATCAAGATTTTTTATAAATATCTGCCCAACACTGATTTTTGAAAGTAAAATCTTTTAAAATTAATTGAATACAAAGAATGTGCTAAACCCAAAAATCAAATAATATTGCCGATGTTGTGTATATTCAATGAACCAAAATGATGTTATACAGTATAACCCCGATTATGCGTGCCATAAAATGTTCATTATTTTTTTTTATATCTAATCGATCATCGGAAACTTTCTTTGTTCTTTTCTTTTCGCCTTATATTACGTCAATTACACAACCAATGAATCAGGCTGTTATTGAGGTAATTAAGCGCATTTACCGCAGGAAGATGGCAGTAGCTAAGCATTTGGTGAGGAGGAAACTATTAAATCTGAACTAATTACATTAGTACAAAACGACAATGAGGTCAAGGGAACCGATGATAATGAAATGAAAAAATGTATCCAGTGAATAATGATCTTCTAATCTAAAATAAATGAAATACCAACATTTTACGAAATCGCGAAAATTTGAGTTTTTAACTACAATTTAAAAATAAAAAAAATTGTAGTTTTTGTGTTGGGTTGGAATCACTTCTATCATTCCCAAAGGTTTCAGTGGGTTGGGTTGGGGTTATCTAATACCAACCCAACCTAACCTTTGATTATGATATTATAAATGATACTAACTCTATTGGGAACAATATCAGAAATTATTTTAATTTTATTTTAATTTAAAAAATTAACGTAATACGACCATTTTAAAAAATCGCGAAAATTTGAGTTTTTGGCTAAAAGTTAAAAATCAAAATAGATTGAAGTTCCTTGGTTGGGTTGATATCGTATTATTGTATTATTTATTTAGTATCGTATTATTTTTTAATTTAAAAAATTAACGTAATACGATCATTTTAAAAAATCGCGAAAATTTGAGTTTTTGACTAAAAGTTAAAAATTAAAATAGATTGAAGTTCCTTGGTTGTGTTGGTATCGTATTATTGTATTATTTATTTAGTATCGCATTATTTTTTAATTTAAAAAATTAACGTAATACGATCATTTTAAAAAATCGCGAAAATTTGAGTTTTTGACTAAAAGTTAAAAATTAAAATAGATTGAAGTTCTTAGGTTGGGTTGGTACCGTATTATTGTATTATTTATTTAGTATTGTATTATTTTTTAATTTAAAAAATTAACGTAATACGACCATTTTAAAAAATCGCGAAAATTTGAGTTTTTGACTAAAAGTTAAAATAGATTGAAGTTCCTTGGTTGGGTTGGTATCGTATTATTGTATTATTTATTTAGTATCATATTATTTTTTAATTTAAAAAATTAACGTAATACGATCATTTTAAAAAATCGCGAAAATTTGAGTTTTTGACTAAAAGTTAAAAATTAAAATAGATTGAAGTTCTTAGGTTGGGTTGGTACCGTATTATTGTATTATTTATTTAGTATTGTATTATTTTTTAATTTAAAAAATTAACGTAATACGATCATTTTAAAAAATCGCGAAAATTTGAGTTTTTGACTAAAAGTTAAAAATTAAAATAGATTGAAGTTCCTTGGTTGGGTTGGTATCGTATTATTGTATTATTTATTTAGTATCGTATTATTTTTTAATTTAAAAAATTAACGTAATACGATCATTTTAAAAAATTTCGAAAATTTGAGTTTTTGACTAAAAGTTAAAAATTAAAATAGATTGAAGTTCCTTGGTTGGGTTGGTATCGTATTATTGTATTATTTATTTAGTATTGTATTATTTATTTAGTATCGTATTATTTTTTAATTTAAAAAATTAACGTAATACGATCATTTTAAAAAATCGCGAAAATTTGAGTTTTTGACTAAAAGTTAAAATAGATTGAAGTTCCTTGGTTGGGTTGGTATCGTATTATTGTATTATTTATTTAGTATCGTATTATTTTTTAATTTAAAATATTAACGTAATACGATCTTTTTAAAAAATCGCGAAAATTTTAGTTTTTGACAAGAAGATAAAAACCAAAACAGATTGAAGTGCTTGGCTTGGGTTGGTATCATTCTCATCATCATTCTAGTTTCATGAAGTATCATTCTCAAAGGTTGTGTTGGGTGGGGATTGGCTTGAGAATAATCAATATATAATCTATAATTATATACAATGCATATCTAAAGAATGGAATCAATTCGATATAAATTCAGGGGATGTTCTTAGACAAAAAGGCCTAGTAATCTATGTTATATTTTTTAGCACGCATTTTTGCGTTAAAATTGAAATGTACAGGTCTCCCAAAATTAATAAAAATACTGGCATTTTGTAAATTATTTTATTTATTTCTAATTACCATTAATTTGATTTATAAATGAAATAAAAAGTGGGGGTTCCTATTTAAAAATGTCAACTTAGACATGGCATGTTAATTTTGGGACACCTGTACATTTTAATTTTAACTCAAAAAATGCGCGCTAAACAATATAACATAGATCATTAAACTTTTTTTTTCTAAGAACATCCCCCGAATTTATATCGAAATGATTCCATATTTTATGTACACATTGTATACAGGTGTTTCTAAATTGATGCGGAATATATTAATTGCATTTTTCTACTCTAAAAGCCCTTCAGTGCTATCAACAAAACAGTTGCAGGAGTTTATGTTCTAATATACAGTATGTGCGTAAAGTAATGAATATAGGTGATAAGATTAATTTTTTTACAACTTTTTGGAATAGGTTTTAAATTTTTTCCGCCATTTTCAAACGAGTTATGACGTCGTTAATATTTTATCAAACGGCAATCCCCTATTTTTATACAAGAACATGAGAGAGGATTTTTTTCTGAATGTAGTAGAGTTAATATCAAATAAATTTTCCATTATAACTATTTAAAAAATATATATAAAAACATATAAAACAATAAAGCGATTGTTTTAAATATTTTATTAAGACAACGTTTAATTTTTGACATCTAAATCTTTTGGTTGCCATGGTTACGCATGGCTGCTACTATTTCTTTATCTCAAATGAATGGAAAATTATGAAATTTGAAGATAACTGAAGCTAGAATTTTTTTATGCATCCAATATTAATATTAACGGTGGTAGATTTAAGAAAAGATCCTCTATAATATTCCGTAATAAAAATGGGGGATTGACATTTGAAAAAAGTATCAAATATCTATCATAACTTGGTTAAGAATGGTGGAAAAAATTTGAAACCTTGCACAAAGGGATTTTAAACCTCTTCCAGGATTTATTCCACGAATCGTTTATAATGATTCTATCGCCTACATTATCGCCGTTACTTTACGGACATACTGTATATTTTTATGTATATGTATATGTTAGATACACTTTTACGAAATATATATTTGTTAATTTGCAATTTGTAATTTGTTCAACAAATACACATTAGCACATTTTTGAAAGCAGCCCTTTTATAAATTTTTGTTTAGGCAAGGGCGGCCAAATTCATTTTTACTTGTAGCGGCCCAATGTCTTGCACCGGCCCTAATTTTAGGGTAATTAACATCGCCAAAATGTACCATTTTGTTAGTAATAATTATCTACTAAATTTCATTATCTTAATTCTTCCAAAGTGGATTTATTTAATAAAACATTTTTTTCTCCGACATTCCGAGGGCTGAACGTTCAAGAGAAGTGATTTTGAACAAAAAATTATATGAACTATATGATATGCATTATATGACCTCTCAACTTTCGTTGAAAAATCACCCCTTGAAATCTTTCGCATCAATTTAGAAACACGCTGTATATACAATAATATACAGGTAATTCAGAAAACCGCTGACAGATTTCTAGTGTAGGTCTTAATATACATGTACTCGCAAATGCCTCTTTAATAAGATATATGACAAAGATTCTTTAAAATTAAACATTATTATATTATTAAATGGGCAGTATTTTTGTATAAAAATTAGGTCATACAAAATTTTGATTAAAACAACTTTTAAGAAAAAAGTTACTTGCTTATTAAATTTTTGAAAATTTAAACATCAAAGTCATTACGTATGATTTTCAATATGTCCAATATTTATTATCGCAAGATTATCCATCAAGACTAAGCTACTTGAAAACAATAAATTACTCAAAAATTGTTACTTTACTTTAACTATTACATTAGTAAGAGAATTGAAGAATAATTTATTACACTTTACCCAAAAATTCTACCCGTTTAACAAAGTTAGCAGTGGCGTACAGAATATTTTAATATTTTCTTTTTTAAAAAATTCTTTTTAAAAAAAGAATTTTTTTTATTCAGATAATGTTTAATTGTGACCCCCTATACCTCCTGAAAGAATCATTTATATCGTACCATATATATTAATAAGTGTTTTTTTGAATCACCCTGTATAATCAATACGTACGTGAATTGTACGATAATCTGACCATGCATAAAAAAATAACATTTTTGATGAATTTATCAAATCTCTAAATAAATTAATAACTCGTACACTAAATGTAGGAGTTAAATTAAATTCTAACATGACCATCAATTAATTATATCCTCAGAAAATACCAACAAATTTTCAAACGAATATAAGGTAATTCTGCTAGAAATACGGTAATTTTGAGTTGCTGATACTGTAAAATAATTTGAGAGATTTAGCAACCCTAAAAAGTCTTTATTGCAAACTATGAATATATCATACCTTTATCACAAGTGACACAATTCAAATAATGGTGTTCGTTGTTAGGTAAAGCGGCAATTAATAGAGAGCGTCTTTTTATGTCATTTTGATTGAATATAAAAATTTTCAAGTTTTAATTTGTGCCGACAATCCGACATGTGCGGAAGACAAAAAAGTTATTTCGTTTATGTTACAATCAACAAGTCTTATCCGACACAAACAAGTTGTCATACTGTCCCGACAAGAAAGTCATTCCGTTTACGTTATAACAAATTGACCGACATGTTATCTCCTTACAAAAACAAGTCTTAAAGATGATATAATTGAAGAAATTTATAATGTCAACTTGTATGAGGACTTAGACCTAGGTTACAAATTATGCTTAATAAATTTATTAACTCTGGTAGAAAATGGTTAAGGACCAAGACGCATCATAATGAAGGTTCTCGCATCTCCATCAACATATTTCATCTATTCCGTTCTCTTTTCACTCATCATTTTTCCACTGCTAGAGAAAGGCCTCTTTAATATGCTTTGCTCTGGGCACCTCAAACCATCTGTTTCTCGTAATTCTCTTTATGCTCTGAATCCATCTTTTTGAAAGACCGTCCACACTAGACTTTGTTATTCTTGGTACAGAGCAAGTCACATCTAGCATAGTCTTGTCTGATTAGGTAATGGCTGTTTGAAAAGTTTTGTTTTCTTTCGTCATCACCATGATTTCTAGTCTGTACGTCCTCACTAGTAGCATATTAGTAATTAGAATTGTTTTGGATGAATATAGGTTGGGTTGCTTTAAAAAAATATATGCTGAACCAGTTTTCTTTTTTTAAATTGTTTACCAACATCTCTTCACGTTCGTTTTAGATACTAAGACTTAAACATTCTATGTTTCCAAGTTTGTTTTCTCATCTTTGTAAGTAACAATGAAAGATTTCGCATCTCATCTCTATCTTCATATCTCATCACTGTCATTCTCTTTTCAGAGATCATTTATACACTTCTGGACGAAGACCTCTTGAACATGCTTGCATGTTTTTCTCTCCTGGGCCATCTCAACCCATCTGCTTCTCATAATTCTCTTTATGTCGTCTATTCATCTTCTTGGAGGTCTGTCCGTATAGAACTATGTTATTTCTAGCATCCAGTATGTCACATATAACGCAGTCTTGTATGTCTAGGAAATGGATAGTCATGTATTACGAACGTAGCTATTTATTGGTTTACTGGTTGGTAGTATGGCACCAGGTGTAAAATAGTGAATTTTGATAAGGAAAGGGTTAAAAATGTTATAGTCGTGTACTGTGCAATAAGTTACATTCACATATAATCTCTACTATATTTAATTGTTTGTTGTTTCGTTATATGGTATGTTGTTTTTGGTTATATTAATATAATATTCATTTAGTGGGACGATGTTTTATCCACTGATGATACTATTTAATGCAAATTATGAATTTTTATGAAGTCTATGCACTCCGAAAAATAAGACCCGGGCCTTATTATCCGAAATTCCTTCGTGGGCTTTATTTTAAGATAATTATATTTCAGATGGTTAAATGTAAATGTCGCGGAATACGACGAAACTGGGTTACCGAGATAATGGAATTGGAATTCCGCGACGTACTTTAAGAAATCACATGAATACTGTAGTAACCTCAAGGAACGTTGGACGTGAATCAATTTTGACAGAAAGAAGCTGGTTTGGAAAACAAAATAATTCGATTAAATCTTCCTCTTACCCCAAACGGTCTGAGAAGAAGTGTTTTTTAATTTTACAGAAACCAATCGATTAATTTGGGTCAAAACAGAAATTGGAAAGCTATCGTTTATAAAAGATTGATATGGTACATTTTTAAAACGTTATCCAAACATTTCAAAACTTCTTAAAAAAATGATTTTAAATATACATCCGAAAAGATATTCAATATGGATGACTTTACATAATCAACTCAGTAGTGGCGTTAAAAGGAGTAAAAAGGGTCTTATTATGTTAAAGGTGTCCGTCAAAAAACTACATTTTCTGACAACTGAGTTTGACCATTTTATTACATATAAACCTGATGAAACAGTGATGCTCATATTTAATGTTGCCGCTTATCACTTTTATATTACAATTACAAACAAAGCTGAACAAAATGATATTGTACTGTTATATCTACCAAGCAATACAACATACGAGCCCCAACTTCTCAACAAAGCATTATTATGACCATTCAAACATTATTGGGGGAATGAGTTATTACAATATTGGGATCATAATCCAGATCGTCGTTTAAACAAAGATAGATTTTCTACTAATATACTCTTACAATCCCATCAACGGTGTCAAGAAAGATTTTCGAAGTAGATACGTCCTCTGATGAAGATGTATCATTATCAGAATTACGCTTGAGAGTTATTAAGTAAAATAATAAACCCACGAAAGTTATTTACTTCAATCCTACGTAATCAGATATTCAATGCAAGCACCAAATAACAAACACAAAAACTATCCTTAATAAGAGAAGATAAGAAAATAGCTTACGAGAAAAATCATCCGGATTTCAGAATGAATCATCCGGATTTTCCGCAGAAAAAAAAATCGAACAAAAGAACAATTACAGCATCAATTATAAATCACAGCATGTAACGAGAAGTTTAGTTGACAAAGAGAACAATCGCGAAATCAAATAAAAAAGGTAACGGTGCATCATAGTATCGTTTCCTTTGTGACACGAATAGACATTTAAATAAGCGGTTTGTAGTTCGTGGGTATAAGAAGAGTGTGTTGGTTTGGTTTCACATGATGAAGAACAACTTATTTGTACACGGTGTGAAAATTAAATAATTTTCTGAAAACAGCCAAGTGGCGAATTTTTATAAATCTTATTATTAATCTATGTTTAGAGTTAAATAAATATATTATTTTGTAATTTTATACGCAAAGTATTAGTTTTCAAATAAAATGCTAAATTACTAAGGGCTTGCGTTGAACCGCGTTGAAAATCGCCAGATCGTTTTCGAAATAATCGCATTCTATTAAACCGCGATTTTCCGCGAAAGTACATGGAATATCGATAAAATAAAACATGCCTCATACTAAGAACACATCGGTTTACGACCAGTTCAAATTTCAATTTTATAGCTAGTTTCTGAGAAAAAATCGCAATGTAGACAAAGTTGCCTACAGTCTCAAAAATCGGATACTGTTTTCAATTAACTTGCGATAAAGACCCGACAAAAATAACCAAAGACTTGACAATTTTCATATAAACATATAATGCACGAACTTTAGTGAAACGCGGTATTATTCATCCGAAAATAAGAGTGAAGATGAAGAAATTAATAAGACGGTATTAGTCAAGCAAGTAACGAACTGGGAAGCTGAAAGTGTTGCGAATGTTGTACTATAGTATTTTGAGCAGCAAGATCTTCTTAATAATAATTATTATTTATTATTCGTAAATTAATTATTTACAAATGGTGAAATAACAGATAAAAATTTGATTTAACTGCCACCAAAAAAAAGAACAACAAACAAAATAAAAATGCATAAAAACTCAGCAATAATTAAACATATTTACATAGTATCAAGTATCATTATCATTAAAACAAAATTAACCAAGTACGAGAAAAAATCGCAATGTAGACAAAGTTGTCCACAATCTCAAAAATCGGGTACTTTTTTCAATTTCAAACCTCTTGATAAAGATTCGACAAAGAAAAACCAAAGACCCGACAATTTCCAAATGAACATATAATGCCCAGAAATGTTGAATTTTACCGCAATTTTTCTCATTGAAAACATTGATTTGTAAAGTGAAGGACCTTGACTTTTTGCACCAACTTTAGTGAAACGCGGTGTTATTCATCCGAAAATAAGGGTGAAGATGGAGAAATTAATAACATGGTACTAGTCAAGTGAGTAACGAACTGGGAAGCTGAAAGTGCTGCGAATGTTGTACTATAATATTTTGAGCAGCAAGATCTTGTTAATAATAATTATTTATTATTTGCAAATTAATTATTTACAAATGGTGAAAGAATAGATAAAAATTTGGTTTAACTACCACCAAGAAAAGAACAATAAAACAAAATAAAAATGTATAAAAAACTGAGCAATAATGAAACATATTTACATAGAAGCAAGTGTCATTATCATTAAAACAAAATTAACCAAGCACGAGAAAAACATCGCAATGTAGATAAAGTTGCCTACAATCTCAAAAATCTGGTACTTTTTTTAATTTCCAACCTCTCGATAAAGATCCGACAAAGAATAACCAAAGACCCGACAATTTCCAAATGAACATATCATGCCCAGTAATGTTGAATTTTACCGCAATTTTTCTCATTGAAAAGATTGATTTGTAAAGTGAAGGGACTTGACTTTTTGCACCAACTTTAGTGAAACGCGGTGTTATTCATCCGAAAATAAGGGTGAAGATGGAGAAATTAATAAGATGGTATTAGTCAAGCGAGTAACGAACTGGGAAGCTGAAAGTGCTGTGAATGTTGTATTATAGTATTTTGAGCAGCAAGATCTTGTTAATAATAACTATTATTTATTATTTGCAAATTAATTATTTACAAATAGTGAAAGAACAGATAAAAATTTGGTTTAACTGCCACCAAAAAAAGAACAACAAACAAAATAAAAATGTATAAAATACTGCGCAATAATTAAACATGTTTACATAGTATCAAGTATCATTATCATTAAAACAAAATTAACCAAGCACGAAAAATCTATAATATAATCTCTAATATATAATCTCTCTCACAAAACTAAAGATCAAAATGTCGCGATAGAACCAGCACTCTACAAGGAATTTGGAACCAAGTTCCACACCCTTGCCAATTGATACGAAAACAACTAACACTGAATAGACCAAACTTAGATAGTGAGTACTGAGCCTCCGTCCCATACTCAACCATGCTCGATACCATAAATAAAACGTAAACAAGAGTTCTGAACTACTTGCACCCTACGAACACTGTGAAACCATAAACACGGACTTAACACAGCACTACAATAATTAAAATGATAATGCACTAATGAATCACATAAGTCGCTTCAATTCACAAAAAAGAATATTCGTATTACCATAAAGTATCTTCAACGATCCAAATGCTTTACCACAAATTATCCTCACATGACCAGAAAAAGACAGCTGCTCATCAATCATCATACCCAGGCTTTCAACAGAAGATTCAAATATTAATGGCAGATTTAAAATATCAATATTGTATCAACATGTAACGCATCCCTTTTAGTAAAGAAGATACTTTACGTTTTCTTGGGATTAATAAGCAACGAATGTTGATCAATACGAGCACACAGTTGCTGCAATTCACCAGTTACTCGACTGCACATATCTAACTCATAATAACTAATATCAACTCATACGAAAAAAAGCTATAATACAGATGCGCATCATCCGCGTACAAATGATACGAAAGGACACTTAAGTCTGAAAACAAAATACAAGTAAAAATTGTAAAAAGTATAGAATCCAAAATAGACCCTTGTGGCATTCACTCTAACTGACTATCGCTTATCATGAAGATAATTCCGAAACAACTCAACAGCCGCATCACTAATTCCAATGTAATGCAAGATTGACAGCAATAGATCATGATTTAAAATATTAAAAGCCTTAGTGAAGTCTAAAAGAATCAAGATTGTTAACCGACCTTCCTTTCATCAAAAGGCCTAAAGATGTCATCAGTAAGGTCCAAAAGCGCAGCAGCACAACTATAGTTTCTGAAACCCGATTGTTTGTCAGGTAGAATATTATTCTCATTTAAGAGGCCACAAAGCTGTTCAAAAATCACTCTTTCAAGTACCTTGGACAATGCTGTTACAGGCTTGTTACAGGCCGTAAATCCTTCAGAACCTTTATGGATTTTAACTACGACACTGGAGTTACAAAGCCATACTTCCAGACAGATAGAAATACAGAGTCCCGGAGGCAGATATTAAAAAATGTGATACAAAACGTCACTAGCGACGACAGCACAACCTTATCATAGATTATCAGTCTGCCTGCCAAGCTTATAATATACCTTCTCTTCAACAGCGCAGATTGTAGTGATGTCATTTTTTTGTATAAATTGGTGAATGGGAACTGTGATTCTCCTAATCTTCTTTCGCAAGTAGATCTACATGTTCCCCCTCGGAGATTACGTTAGGACTTTTTGTTTTACACGCCAAGTACTCGAACTAATTTGTACAAAAACTCCCTTATATTGCGGATGAAGAGAACAGTTGACCATCTTAGGTTTGATATATTTACACCCACGCCGCACAATCACAAGAAAATGATTCGGAGATTGCACATCGCTAATTTTTTACTAATTTCCACTTTTTCTTATAGGTTGTAATACTTTTGTATACATATATGGTATTTTTATCTGTTGTGTATATAATTATTACTGTTATTAATTTTTTTTGTTTTGAAAATAATTTTTATTACTAGTAATAATATTACTAAATTTTAGTTATACGTTCTTTGCTGTTATTTACTTGTTATTGCGGCTGAATACTCTTAGTTTAGTTCTATTTAAGGAGGTAGTGCTTGTGCGATTTTGTCCTGTTGCTTCCTCCAAATGTAAATAAATAAATATCAAAAGAATCCCATCGGAATCAATACCACTCAATTTGAAAAACAAATTTTCAATATTAGCTGAGACAGGCTCAAACGTCAAGTCACCACTCATACACGCATCTACTGCCACGATAATAACTCAACAAATCCTGATTTGGAAGAACCTGAGCGTTTTGAGCAGAATCAACAAAAAATTTATTGATTTTTTTTAAGAAAAACACGTTTTTCTGGATGGATGGCATTCATAACCAAGTTGCGAAGATTTTTGTAATAAACAAAATCTGCTTGTTCACCAGTTCGTTTATATTTCTTAAACGCAGCATTTTTTATTTTAATCATCTGTTTAATATTCCAGGTTATCCAAAGTAAAGAGTTTTTAACTTTGTTATCATTAAATTAACTTAAAAATTGTTTCCCAAATTATCCTGTTCAAATCATTATTGAAATCCACGAAATTAATATTACGTAAAATTAAGTTACGATAGGTAATCATTTTGGGAGAAGGAATGTTTTTATCATCCAAGATTATAAATATTACTCTGAGCTACCAAAAGACCCTCTGACACGAAAACCAAATTAATTAATGATTCAGAATCACTTGAGACTCTAGAGGGTTGGACAATAACCTGAGACAAGTTAAACGTCTGAAAAGCCCCATAGAAGCTGTACTGGCATGCGAGTCAAGTCAAACATTTACATTAAAGTCGTCCACAATAACAATGTGAGTGAATCATAAGCTGCCTCAAGAAACTGATTTAAACCCCAGAGGGTGGTTTATAAAAAACACCAAGCTCAATTTTAATACAACGAAGCTCCATTTTAATACTACCAAGATGACTCGCATGCCAGTATGCGAGTCATCTGAAACATTTATATTAAAGTCGTCCACAATAACAATGTGAGTGAATCATAAGCTGCCTCAAGAAACTGATTTAAACCACAGAGGGTGGTTTATAAAAAACACCAAGCTCAATTTTAATACAACGAAGCTCCATTTTAATACTACCAAGATGACTCGCATGCCAGTATGCGAGTCATCTGAAACATTTATATTAAAGTCGTCCACAATAACAATGTGAGTGAATCATAAGCTGCCTCAAGAAACTGATTTAAACCACAGAGGGTGGTTTATAAAAAACACCAAGCTCAATTTTAATACAACGAAGCTCCATTTTAATACTACCAAGATGACTCGCATGCCAGTATGCGAGTCATCTGAAACATTTATATTAAAGTCGTCCACAATAACAATGTGAGTGAATCATAAGCTGCCTCAAGAAACTGATTTAAACCACAGAGGGTGGTTTATAAAAAACACCAAGCTCAATTTTAATACAACGAAGCTCCATTTTAATACTACCAAGATGACTCGCATGCCAGTATGCGAGTCATCTGAAACATTTATATTAAAGTCGTCCACAATAACAATGTGAGTGAATCATAAGCTGCCTCAAGAAACTGATTTAAACCACAGAGGGTGTGGTTTAAAAAATCCACGAAAGTAATATTACGTAAAATTAAGTTACGATAGGTAATCATTTTGGGAGAAGGAATGTTTTTATCATCCAAGATTATAAGTATTACTCTGAGCTACCAAAAGATCCTCTAACACGAAAACCAAATTAATTAATGATTCAGAATGATTGGAGACTCTAGAGGGTTCGGCAATAACCTGACACAAGTTAAATGTCTGAAAAGCCACCATAGGATCTGTACTGGCATGCGAGTCAAGTCAAAAATTTACATTAAAGTCGTCCACAATAACAATGTGAGTGAATCATAAGCTGCCTTAAGAAACTGATTTAAACCACAGAGGGTGGTTTATAAAAAACACCAAGCTCAATTTTAATACAGCGAAGCTCCATTTTAATACTACCAAGCTCAATTTTAATCTCACCTATAACTCTTCAATTCCGGTCTCATTCTGTCAATCAACATACAACATTCATGACAACTTCTACCTTAAGTTTCAACACCTCCTCCTCAAGTAAGCCTATCAATTCGAAAGAGGTTGAAGCCAATCATCTCGTAAGAAAAAATCATAAAATAATATTTAAAAGCAAATATTTATATATCATAAAAAAATCAAGCCATATATGACAGTTACGTGATCAACAAAATACAAATAAATAAAATAAACAAATAAAAAAGTTGATACCAAAAATACTCGGAATGAAAAAATTTACTTTGGAGTAGTTTACAAGAGACCTTAATTAATTTTCTTAATCAATCTAAATCGCTAGTTCAAGCACAATACTGTTGATGGCACTTGAATTCAGTCTTAGCAAACTAGGAACTAACGATCGATAACTGAATTTGTGGCTACAACCACTAAAGTAACAACACAGTTTGAAATAAAAATCGATTTCTTCACGAAATACGACATTTTTGAAGTCGGCGGAGCTTATTTCTTAGATCATGAATATTATTTAGGATGAAATACTCTCGGCTGATTTCAAAGACGTCGGCCACCCCGGAATAATGCTTTTGGTATAAAAAGTATCTCGACTGACTTCGAAGACGTCGGCTGCTTCAAGTATTGTGAATAATATTTTTATTACGTCTTCGAAGTCGGACGGGAAGATTTCTTTATTACTAATAATATTTTGGGCGGCCGATGTATAATCGAAGTTGGTTCTAAGTATGGCAAAATAATATGTTGGAAAGTATTAAAATGAAAGTACGTATTTGGATTATTCGTAATCCTTTTGGTCTCATAGGGCACTGAGAATCGGGGTTGGTTTCAAATATGGTAAATAATATTTAGGGCGACCAACGACTTCGAATTCGGCCGAGATTACTTCTTATATCGAGAATATTATTAGGGACGACTGACTACGAAGACGTCGGCTGTCCCAAAATATTGCTTTTGATTTAAGAAGTAATCTTGGTACCCAACGCAATCGAACTAAACTCAGTTCAGCTGGAGGATTTCATTTTTCGAATATTACCTTTAAAAAATTGATTGAAGTCCGTTCTATTTAAACTTTATATAAGAAGTATCTTGGCCGACTTCAAAGACGTCGGTCGCCTTAAATATTATTCATAATACTTGGAACGGCCGATGTCTTCGAAATCGACGAGATTATTTCATCCTAAGTTATTCATGATATAATTATAAAATTAATGTAAATTTTCCCGGAAAATCTGATTCTGCTCCAAAAAAGGGGGTTCGCATAAAATTTTAAAGTTGTTTCCCGTTCCGCCGATAGGGGGTAAGAGACGGAACCCAACAAGTTTTATGCGAAATTTTTTTTTTTAGATATCTCGTTTCACAGTACGCTGAAGCAAAAAATCAGATAATGTAAATGTGGTATATACTTAATAAACCAAAATTATGTTATATATTAACAAAGATGATTTGCAACAAAACTATAAACATGTTATGTTAAATATTCTTAGAGTTCATTGTTAATGTAAAAAAAATTGCAAAACATTAAGGTAAGGTGGTCTTTTCGACCAAGATGTGACAAAATATAATTAAGATAGAATGTCACGTTTGACAAATTATGGAGGTGATGCGGACGTTTTAAAAATAAAATTTTTTGTTTTTTATTTTTATAATAGAGTGCCGATTAACCATGATAAGCGAGAGAAAATAGAAACTGAATAATAATAACCTAACTACATTTTTGGAGTGAACTCAGTTCACCGTCGGTTCATCGTCGGTCATATGTTTAAAGTCTAAAATATTTGACTAAATATTTAGCCACTCCAGAATATTTTCTTCATTCATTTCTTCACAGCCCTGAATATTTTTTAACGACTGCAATACATCTAAATGTTCGTTATTATAAATTGCTTGTTCTTCACATAAAATATTGTTACAACAACGTTGTATACAGCATCTCAAAGCGTAATTGATTTCAAAAACTGTAAAGGAGTTTTAATTTTAATTGTTATATTTTGCTACGAGATCTCGCATTAATAGGGCTCATAGTTTTCTTGTACCTAAGTTCAGTCGACTAGTTCACTTATATTTTCTTATTAACGAGAGATGCGTAGCTAAAGTTCCGAGTTCATTGGGCTGCAGCGTTGTCATGGTAATTCAAAGGCGCGCGTTAACAAGGGTCGGTATTAACGCTAAATAAGCAAGTAATTATGAATTTTATCATAATTTTCCTCGATTCTCCATTCCTATTTGCTGTAAAGATTAAATAATAATGATTTTAAAAAATGTTAATCTAAAAAATTAAATTAAGAAAAATTAACGTTAAAGTTAATTAAAGTTGAAATAATAAAATTAAAGTTCAGCGTCCTCTTTTGTTGAATAGAAAAGGTAACTTTATTACTGACATAGTAATGCCATTTTTTTTTTAATCGCATTCGTTCTTATCCAAATAGAAAAAATGATGACGATAATGAAATATATGAGTCTTAGCAGCCCAGAAAATCTACACAGAGTTTAAATTTTATAGATTTCTACAGATTTTTTGACAATAAAATATTTTTATTACAACTGTTTATCTTAAAAAATATATAAATTGCATATAAGCGCAATCTGTTCTTTGGCTTGTTGATGTGTTATCATCGTACCGAAATATCCGAGCTTTAGTCATTAAACTTTTTCTATGCAATCTCTTAATTGTTTCAATTTCGCCCTGATCTATGGGTTGAATTAGGACAGTCATATTTGATAGAAGATACACTCTTCAAGTAGCGGATGAGATGGTGCATTATCAAGAAGCAATATTGCTTCTTTTCCTCTAGCAATACGTTTACGTGTATTTAAGGTTGTAGGCGACTTTGACTTCCGTATTTCAGCTAATACAAGCTCAACTTCTTCAGTAGCATTTGAGGAATATAACACTGTTATCCGATATTTCATAAATAAGTTCAAATTCTTCCCCAAATTCTTCAGTACCTAGGTGCTCATTCAATTAACCTTCCGGAAGTCTGGTGGGGTCTTACAGACCCAGAGGTATGTTAAATGTGTTGCATCGTGAAAACCAATCGCATGGCACAAGCTGGCATCCATGTTAGCTGCATCTAATGAGTCATTCTACCTACAGTCCAGTGTAGTTTATGCCTCCCTGTACTAGAAGTGCTTCAAATCATAACCTAATTGATCATTGGGCTTCTCAGACCCCATCAGACTTAATACGTTAGAAGTGAGTTGACGGTATGTTATTTTTTTTAGTTGTTATAAAACAAATTTTACGACAAAATAGTGTGATTTAATTAAACTTATTTACATATTTTATTATCAGAATTGCATCGTTATCAAAATGGGAGATTTTGAACGGGAGCAAGCTAGACTTCTTGCCTTGTGGGAAGATGTGCAGTCTGAAATTGGTGATTACGATGAAATTTCAAGTGATGAAGGTGAAATAGACAACTTGAATGAAAGTGATCATTACAACGATACTGAACAAGACATCAGCGACGATGACAAAGACATAGATGATAATGATAATAACCAGATCAGCGCAGGTTTATTTTATTTGGGGAAGGACGGTACAACAAAATGGTTCAAACATCCACCTCGGCCAAATGTCAGAACAAGATCAGAAAAAATTTGTCACGCAATTACCTGTCGTTAGAAGAGGATATAGAGATGGTAAAACGGCGTTAAAATGCTGGAAATATTTCTTCACTGATGAAATGTTAGAAGTAATTTTGAATAACACCAACGAAAGAATTTTGATGAGGTCGTCTACTTATGGACAAAAAGATCAATATAAAGTAAAACAAACAGACAAGACGGAATTGCTAGCTTTATTTCGTCTTCTCTATTTAGGAGGCTACTACAAATCTGGACGTCAAAATGTAAAGGATTTATGGGCAACTGACGATATAGGAGTTCTGATATTCAGAAAAACTATGACCCTACAACGTTTCAATTTTCTTTTGTGTTGCTTGCGCTTTGACAGTTTGGAAACTCGTATTGAGAGAGTGGCACTCGATAAACTTGCAGCGATTGGGACAATTTTTGATGCATTTGTTCTGAATTGCAAACAGATTTATTCACCTAGCATGTACCTTACCGTCGATGAACAATTGATAGCTTTTCGGGGAAACTGTCCATTCCGTCAGTTTATCCCCAGCAAACCCTTAAAATACGGCATAAAAATTTTTGCTCTAACTGATGCAAGGTGTTTCTATACTGTAAATTTAGAGGTTTATGTGGGTTTGCAACCTGAAGGACCTTTTAGAAAAAGCAATAAACCAGAAAATATTGTGCTTCGATTGATAGAACCAGTAACAAGAACTGGGAGAAATATTACATTTGATAACTGGTTTACCAGTTACAGCCTGATTCAACGATTACTAACAGAACATCGTTTAACAGCTGTTGGCACTGTTAGAAAAAATAAAAAAGAATTGTCAAAACCTTTGGTATCCACACCAGGAAGACCATTGCCATCAAGTATGTTTGGATTTCAAAAACAAATCATTATGGTATCGTACATGGAAAAAAAGAATAAGAACGTTTTAATGTGGTCTTCGCTCCATCATGACGATAAAATTGATGAATCAACTCGACATCAAGAGAAGCCTGATATTGTAACATTTTACAACTTGACTAAAGGAGGTGTTGACACACTGGATAAGCTTTCAGCTTCCTATGACGTTTCAAGAAATTCACGGCGATGGCCACTAACAATATTTTATTCGATTCTCAATACTGCTGGGATAAATAGTGAAATTGTCTACAAAAATAATACAAATGATTATACCACCACGAGACGACACTTTTTGAAAAACTTGGGCAAGGAACTAATTGCAGAACACCAGGCACGTCGTTTCAAAATTAATAAGCTTCCCAAAGATCTTCGCTCCCAGCAATCTGGAAATTCAGGAACTAATCAAAATGAAACACCAAAAAGAAAACGATGTGAATTTTGTTCACGCAAGTCTGATAGAAAATCATAATATTTTTGCAAAATCTGTAAAACAACCATTTGCTTGTCACACGCAAATTTTCTTTGCAATTAATGTATTAATAATAATTAATAATAATTATGATATCTAACGTTTATTTTGATAATTTTTGATTAGTTTAGAAAGAAAAGTATCAAATATAAGTTTGTAGCTATTTTGAGTGTTAACTGTTAAGAATAAAATAATAATAAATGTATTCTATAAATTTAAGATACTGTGTGCATTTCCAACCTAGGCTCTATAAAACTGTTGAGGTCTGACATACCCCAACAGACGGAACTTGTCCGTTTGACTGACCAGACTTCCGGAAGGTTAAAAATTCCATGCCTTTCTTTAAAAGGTCGGAAGTGTAAGTCCTTGGTGATTTGTAATTTTTCTGTAAAGAATTATTTAGCTAATATATACGCACCAGACTTTACCATTACACCATTACATAACCATTACATTTTCCAGTTGTTCACTCATCCCACCTTTCCTTGTTATTCTATGTGAAGGGCGAACTGATGTTTTACACAGAAACTTTTTTTCCAATTTCGGTTGGTGTTTCACTAAATCTTGTATGGTTTGTTGTCCAATTCCTTACTTGCTAGCCCA
The DNA here is from genome assembly GCA_036711965.1 of Onthophagus sagittarius. Classification (NCBI taxonomy): domain Eukaryota; kingdom Metazoa; phylum Arthropoda; class Insecta; order Coleoptera; family Scarabaeidae; genus Onthophagus; species Onthophagus sagittarius. The sequence goes on along the minus strand of JASERS010000007.1, from coordinate 9,967,265 downwards.
AAAATGACACTTTCACCAAGTTATGTCTTTTAATAATCTTTAATTTTTTTTACTGTTAAAGTACCCGTTTTCGCTTAGGAGCTATTACTACAATACGGTACCTACGTAATACAAATTTACACAGTAGTAATACACCACATGAAAAATCTTTGTTATCATCAGTTTGAGTTTCCCCGGATTTGTTTCAGATTCGGAGGCGGGTTTTCTAAATTTTCTTCGCCTTTTGTTGGATACATAACAATATAGTTTTTTGGTCGAAAAAAATCACAATCATAGTTAATCGAAACACCGGTTAAAAGATCCACGGATAATCGGCACTGTAATGATAGATAAAAAATAGATAATGTTGCTGGTGTTGTGTATATTCAATTATACAAAATGATTTTATACATCAATAAAGTTCGTTTAAGGGTGTCTAGTCTCGGTATGATTCTAGGCCCGTCATGGAATTTCATTGAAAATCCCAGACCACTAAAAAGTCCCGAAATTAAGAAAAAATTCAAATATTTGAAACGATTCGGTTTAGGAGATAAATCTTTAAACGCACTTGTAACGCTTAATTTATTTTTTCAGTTTCTTATTTAGTATTTTTGTTATGTTTCTCTCATTCTATATAAATTTACTTTATTCAATTGGATAAGTCCTACAGTAACAGTAAAGTAAAAAAAAAACGAATGTACGTTTTTAAATGTATTTAAAATTTTTTTGCAAACGTATTTTGATTTCGGAATGTTGAGTCTAAATACAAGGATTTAGAATTTAGTCCCTAATTCAAAAAACATAGTTGGTTCCCCAGCACGTATGGAGATAACATTGCTGATATTGTGTATATTCAATGGACCAAAATGTCCAAAGTAAATGCAAATTGCTTACGTCAACAACTTTCATTTTTTTTAAATATACTGTTATTTTTAATATAGATGCATCAAGTATAAAGATTGCGCTGAAGCAAGAAACAAGATATTAGCGTTGATGCATATACAATGAACCAAAATTATTTTATACAGCAAAACTCCGCTAATTTGTACACCCCCAATTCACCCTTTTCAATGTTTACCAATCCTTGAAATTTATTAGGCCCGCTTTTACTAACCTCCAGTTAAACTAACAAGCGGTAGTTACAGCGATTTCAAGCGCTCCTATTGGCTGTGAGCCAGTTTTTAACTATTAGATAAATTTATCAAGTAAAAGTGGCCCTTAGCAAAATATTAGAAAAGTATATTTCTATAATCAGATGAAAAACAAGAACCTGATGACGCCATTCCATTGCCCGTTCAGCAACTAAAAGAAACCGATATTATGCTGCAAGAAAGAAGTCAGTTATCTCCATGAAGACGCCGAGACAAACGAATTAAAAGAGATATAATAAAATCATAATAAGGTCAAAATTTATTATCTATTATCGGATTCAAAAGATTTTACCACTCACTTTGAAGGCCAATAACAAAGAAACTACTGCATAGAAAAAATTGGGACTAATTTTGTTTGACGCATAATTTAGTTCTTTATAATGTGTGGTAATTTCATTTTCTTGTCACACTCGTGTAGTAATTATCGCAGATATAATGAAAATATGTACCCGATATAGGTCGATCTGCTAAAGAGTTCGAATTTACGATTTTTTTTCTCAAAAACTGTTTGGCAAAAAAATTTCGAATTAGAACTAGTAGTAACTTGATGTGTTCTTAATGAAGGGCATATTTTATTTTATCAATATTTCATATAGTTTCGCGGAAAATCGCGATTAAACAGGTTGCGGTTATTTCAAAAACGACCGGGCGTCAAATAATGTCAAATAATTTCGGTAATCGCATTCCTTTATTAGATTTGCAAAATTATGTGCCTCTAATTTTTTATGAGCAATTTAGTAAAATTATAAATTAAAGAGAAACAGAAATAAGCAATACGGGACACAATAATAACTAGGAAAATATAATTTTGAAGAATTAATAACAGTATCCAAAAACTGAAATTATTTGACATATTTCAGATAAAACCGTATTGAAATCGGCGTGGTCGTTTATGAAATAACCACAACCTATTTAACCGCGATTTTCCGCGAAACTATATGAAATATTGTTAAAATAAAATATAACCCTCATTAAGAACACATCAAATTATTATTATTTCAAATTTAAAATTTTTTCGCCAAACAGTTTTTGAGAATCGCAAAGTCAAGCTTGTTTGGAGACCGAACATTTTTTCATTATACCTGCGATAATTATTACACGAGTGGGTGAAAAAATTGAAACAACTATGCATTATAAATAATTAAATTGACCATCAAAAAAAGCTGTTCCTTTGTTATTCTCCTTCAAAGTGAGTGGTAAAATCTTTTGAATCCGATAATAGTATAATAAATCTATAAATATGTATTTGTAAGACTTTTTTGACAACATCTAAATTTGATAATAAAGATAAAAATAAAATGGGCTCTTCTTCTCTAAATATTATATTTTATTTACTTGGTACCGGTTTCGACGTGTTCACGTGTCATCATCATTTCGATTTCTTTCATGAGAAATGAGTTTGTGTCTTCATAAGGGTTACTCTTAAAACGTTTTAACTACCTAACTCACGTTCTAAGTGTCATACACAAAACATCGATAATTTTAAAATCCCGAAACGTACAAAGAAGTGAATTAACGTCAGTATTCAAGAAATAAATCAATTTTTTTGGACTAAATATCAGATGATTGAAACACCAATATTTGGTAAAACTACACCAAGAAATTGATTTCGTCAAATTTAAAACTCCCTTAATATTTCAAACAATGAAGAAAACGTAAATAACAATACCAATAAATAATAACAATAGATACAATCCTAAAAAAGTCAATAAATATGGAATATTGATTAGAATGGTTTATGAAAGAGTCTGGTTATATTTATAATTTTCAAATATATTCGGGGAGTGATCAAAAACTCAACGATACTGTAAGTAATCTGCTAACTCAGCATGGCATCAAGTTTGCTCGGATAATTATTATAAGAGTGTTAATTTAACGGTGCTGTTTCAAAAACGAATTAAAATTTGTGGGATCATAAGGGCTAACATCATATTACCCTTATTAGAATTCATGTTGCGACAATGGTGGATACGAAATAATGGGTTACCTATTCGAAAACCGGGATGTATAATTAATTATAATAAATATATGAAAAATGTTGATTGTGAAGATATTCCTTCCATATTATTCAATCACCAGAAAATTTATAAAGTCGACAAAAAATTTGTTATGCTTTTCTATAATTACGCAATATTTAACGCATATCGCGTTTACAGTATGCTCAGTAATAAAAAAGGTATTTTTTTTAATTTGGGAAATATCGATCCAGTAGAACGAAAAAATAATGAATTATTTTAAGCCATTACCAACTATGGCCTATATTGTAATTGCCATAGCAACAGTTGGGACATCAATAAAGTTTGTTTGCAACAAAAACACAAACACGTTATGTTACGTTATTCTCAAAGTCCGATGTTGATGCAAGAAATTTGCAAATCATTGCTGGCCAATCAAAGTTTCTTAAAATAAAATGTTCCTTTTAGCAATTTATGGCGGTAAATTCAACTTTCAGATTTTTTGTTAATTTTTAAATATTGTTTCCCACGAATCAAAAAATCGTTGTCGATTTTACATACAAAGCTATAAATCGAAATTCCACATTCAATTAATTGCGGCGATGGTAGGGCTTGATAAACAAATATCTGCAATTCCCACGGTCTTTTTCAGATAAGGACCGGTTTTTGATGGTTGGACAACAAAGTAAGGACGGAAGTAAATTAAACAAATTTACTACTTTGTTCAGTTTACTTTTGTCCAGCGACGTTAGTAATTTAAGCGGATTAAGCTTTGGACGTATAGTAACAATATTAAATTTATTTCATAATGGGAAAAAAAAAGAATTGTGATCCTGCGGCTAGAAAAATTATTATCACGTTGTTAAATAAAAATTGGTCAATAGGAAAAGTGGCTAAACTGCTCAAAAACCATGGTACGTCAAGCGCGACATTTTAGAAGGCATAATACCGCCGAAAATATTCTACGTAGAAAACGGCCCAGAAAAACAACTAAAAGAACTGATTCTCTTATTATTCATCTATCCAAATCTAATTCAGAGCTCACTGCAACAGCTATGAAAAGAGAATTATTTGGTGAGGACGCTTCAGGATTATCTACTCGAACTATTAGAAGACGTCTCGTCTTTTGTAAACAAAAAAAATCGTCAGTAGAGACTTGAATTTGCACAACAACATTTAAACTGGACCACTTTAGGATGGAAAAGGATTTTGTTTTTCGATTAATCGAAAATAAACCGATTAGGTTCCGACGGAAAAATAACATCCAGTAATATCAAAATTTGGGGATCTTTTTCGTGGACTACGGCTTATTAATATTGGTATATTAAACCAACATCAGTACATAAATATTTTAGAGGAAACTATGCTTCCGTATGCGGAAGATTTTATTCCTGTTACTTGGTAGTTTCAACACGACAACGGTTCAAAACACACGGCACGATCTGTGAAAAAATTTTTATTGGACAGCTTTGTGACTATTTTGAATTGGAGTCCTGATTTGAATCCAATCTAAAATTTGTGGCTAGAAGTAAAACTACTAGTAGCAAAAAAAAATTCCGCAATTTAAAAGAACTTTACAACGAAGTGGTAAGGTCTTGGTATGGGATATCAATTGAAACATGTCGCAACCTTGTGGAGTCAATGCTATCAAGATTTAGGGCAGTTATAGATAATAAAGGGTTTCCTACAAAATATTAAATTATTTGATTACGTAGAAACATCAACGTAAAGATTAAATCGACAAAAACTGTTAGTGTCCTTAATTAGATGTTCTTTCTGAATTTGATAAAATTTCCTGTTATTGTTAAATAATAAATATATACACTATTTGGTAACGTATTATTTGTTGTATTTAGTACATACTTCCCAAAAACTGCTGCAATATAGTTAGATAAGCGTCATTTGCTCTAATATTATTTGTTTGAAGTAATTGCGTGATATCTTTACTGTTCTTAATTAGTTGGCCGCCACTGTATTGTCATCAATTTTGAGATTAAGACAACTCCATTGATTAATTGATTTTGATATAATGTGGCTAATCACTAATTATGGCCAAAGTGCTGAATATAACAAAATCATATATTCTTCAAACCAAGCTCAATGTTGATATCCTAATATCCAATCTTGATAAATAGCAATTTGTAAAAAAAATATAAAAAATATCTGAAGTGGTTTTCTTGATTAAGATGCAATAAAAATTTATTAAGATTCCTTTTGTCAAATTATAGTGAGATGTCAACTTTCAGAAATTTTAATGATAAATTTTTTTCTTAATATAGGCGCTTCTAATACAAAGTGCACTAAATCAAAAATTAAATAATATTGTTGATGTTATACATTAATAATAATAATAATATTTATTGGTTCATATAAGTACATAAACAGTACAGTTATGCAAAAAGAAATAATAATAATAAGAAAGTAACAATTAATTAAAACAAAGAACCAAAGAAGATTAAGTCAGTTTGGCTAGGACCAGACAATGGTGTAAGCCTACTGGTTTTCATCAATCCTCAATTTACCTTACATACAACTAATAGAAGTTAACTAAAGCCAAACGATGTACGTCGCAGATTCAAAGAAGTGAAAAAAAGAATGAAAGCAAAACGAAAATTACTACTTGATTTTAATGAGAATAAGAAAAAGAAATATAACATAAAAATAAAACAATACTTGCTTTTTAAACGTATTAAGTAGAAAATATGTATTAGAATAACTAATAAAAAAGCTATTTTAAGTAAATGAAAACATCCCAGAAAGAAAGATTGAAAGGGGAAGAGGACAACAGGGAAGAAAAACGCGCCATACCGTTCACTCAAGATCATTTTGTTGGTTAAGTAAACGTTTCTTTACTGTTATTTTAAATGTACAACACGATAAACGTTTTAAAAAAGCAGGCATATGGTTGTACAAGTTAGGCACACAATAAGAGAACGATCTTTTAAAATTTCATAATTGTGCCTAGGTATTGTTAGGGCATGCTGGTGCCTAACATTGACATTATGAACATCAGTTCTGTAGCGTATTCTATTGTATAGGTACGGCGGACTCCTAAACACAATGACTTTATGATATAAGCATAATGAGTGGAGAACTCTTCTACGAGCCATGTTTAACCAACCCACCCAGCCAAGTGACTGAGATATATGCTCCCATCTTTTTATTCCGTAAATAAACCGCAAACATGAATTTTGTAACTTTTGAATTTTATGAGTGATTACACTGTCCAAACAAGAATTATATACAGGAGCTACGTAATTAAAAATGGAGAGCACTAAAGTGTCACATAAATGAATTTTTAGTTTAGTACTTAAAATGTGCTTATTAGAATATAACAGTTTTAAAGTGGAATAAGCTCTTTAAAGTAGGGAGCCAACATGCTTCCTAATTCTGAGGTCCTCCTCAATGATCATACCCAGATTCTTCACACTGTCCCCAAAAATTCAGTGTGTGTCCATCAACTATAATATTGGTTGGATTTGACATACCGAACTGCACCCGCACCACCGAAAATTATCACGGATGACTTTGAGCCATTAACACTAAGATTAAGCTTTTTTGCAAGTTGAATTAAGTTTTCAACATCGATATTTATATTTCTTTCCGCATTTAATAAATCAGTAAGATCAAAAGAATAGCGTAGTTGTGTGTCATCCGCATACATATATGGTGTGCAATATTTTAACACATTAGCTAACTCACACGTATAAATCAAATACAATAGTGGTCCCAGAATAGAAGTGTTGTGGAAGAGTTGTGGTACTCCTGAAATTATATTTGTTGCAAAAGAACAAGCATTATGGAAGGAGATAGCTTGTGAGCGGTTGGCAAGAAAACTTGCAAGTAGTTTGATAGCCGCTTTGGAAAGCCCAATATAGTGTAAGACAGCTAATAAGGTTTTGTGATTTAAACGGTCAAAAGCCTTAGAAAAATCGAAAAGAAGAAGGACTGAGACCTTTCTATTATCAATAGCCTCTAAAATATCATCAGTCACATCCAGCATCGCAGTGGTACAGTTAAATCCCGGTCTGAATCCAGATTGGAAAACAGGCAAAACATCAAATCTTTCTAAGTGCTTGCGCAATCTGAGAGCAATAATCCTCTCAAGAACCTTGGAGAGGATAGGCAAGATACTTATAGGGCGGAGATCGGCCAACTGTGCAGGATTCTTAGTTTTCGGTATTGGGATAACAAGTGCAAATATCCAAGCATTGGGGAATACAGACTCTTCAAGACAACAATTGATAATGTGGCAGATATAAGGTAGTACATGGGGACAATAAAGCCAGATCATCTTAAGACCAATTCCATCCCCACCAATAGCGTTGGTTTTGAGCGTAGATATTATTTGAGATTTTTCATCTATAGAAGTCAAGGTAAAAGTTTTTCTGAAATTTGAGGTAAACAGGTATTTACATAATTGTTTATTAGAAAAGGATCGCCAACTTCATCACTTTGAGTGGACAAGAAAAAGTCATTAATCTGGTCTGCATTACCAATACTAGCGGGGACAGAATAAGTGTTATTCCGAACAATTCCTAGATTTCTAAAACTGTTCCAAAGTTCTTTTGAAGTGCGATCCCGAAAAACATTATTCAAGTAAGCTTTTTTTTCTCTACGTAGGGAGGCATTAGTGATGTTGCTCAACTGTTTGTAATATAGAAAATGAGTAGGGTTGCCGCTAGCTCGATATCTGGCATATGCATCATTGCGCAAGGTCATTAGAAGCTTGACGTTGTCAGTTACCCATGGACAGTACTTTTTCCGCTTAATAATAGTCCGTAAAGGCACATGAGTATCAAAGAGATTCAGCAGTGCGTTGTTAAAAAAAGAAAGTTTGTCATTAATATCCTTTAAGCGAATTAACTGATACCAAGGTATGGTAGTAAGATCACGCATAAATTCTCGATAAATAAAGTACCGGAAATCCCTAAAAGTAAATTCCTTAGGAGAGTCACTAGACCCAGTTTTAACATTAACCCGAACAAAAATCATAAAGTGATCAGCGACGTTGTGAACAGGAATAACCCCAGAATCAGTGAAAGAAACATCATCATGAACAAGAATGTGATCAATTAGACTAGAGGTAGCTTGAGTAGCTCTAGTTGGTTGTGTTATTATCTGTCGAAGTTGGAACTGCTGAATTGTAGGCAAAAAGCGATTGCCATAAACACCATCAATATCAAATCCATTAATATTAAAGTCACCCAGGCAAATAAATTGATAGAACTGAGGAACCAACACGGATAAAATATCTTTAAATTCAGACAAGAATTCACCAACAGAACCGCCTGGGCGATATAGTGTTGCAACAATCAACGACAAACCATCAGCACGCACCTCGATTAATTAACTTTCCAAGACCCCGGTAGAAGTCTCACGGAAAATTCTAAAATTATAAAAATTTTTTAAGTAAATACCTACACCGCCCCCTAGGCCACGAAAACGACCACAAAAAGCGGAATGATAACCTTCTATAGAATAATTGGAAATATCGGTATCAGGATAGATCCATGATTCAGAAATGGTAAATAAGTCAATATCCTCTCCCAAAATTAATTCTTTTACTGCCGCGAAATGTGCCGGTAAAGATTGAACATTTAAATTTGAAATTATTTTGAATATTTTTTGATTGAAAAAAAACAAGTAATAGTTTACAGAAAAACAACAAAAAAAAAACACAAAAGACAGAAATAAAAGAAATAAAGTACGTTTTAGGGTGCCTAGTCTTGGTATTTGATTCCAGATCCGTCATGGAATTTCATGAAAGAATCGGAACGATTTTTTGCCGCCTTTTTTTGTTATTTTGCACTGAGAATACGCTCGGTTTAAGAGATAAATTTTTAAACGCACTTGTAACGCTTCATTTATTTTTTCAGTTTCCTATTTAGTATTTTTGTTGTTTCTCTCATTCTATATAAATTTATTTTATTCAATTGGATAAGTATTTAAAAATTTTTTTCAAACCTATTTTAATTTCGGAATATTTAGCCTAAGTACGAGGATTTAGAATTTAGTCCCTAATCCAAAAAAAAACATAATTGGTTCATTCTCACGTATCATTGAAAGTAAAGTTGTCTTTCTGACTAAAATGCAATAAATATCTATTAAGATACAATGCTCATTTTGCAAAATTACAGTGGTATGACAACTTTTAGTTTTTTTTTAATATACTGTTTTTTTAATATAGACGCATCAAGTATAAAGAGTGGGCTGAAGCAAAAAACAAGATAATAGCGCTGATGCTTACACGATGAACCAAAATTATTTTATACAGTAAAACTCTGCTAATTTGTACACCCCCAATTCATCCCGCTCAATACCAATCCTTGAAATTTATTAAGAAAATATTAGAAAAATGTATTTCGATAATCAGATGAGGAACAGGAACCTGATGACGTCATTTCATTGTCTGTTCAATAACTAAAAAACCGGTATTATGCTGCAGAAAAGAAGTCAGTCAATAAAATATAACCCTCATTAAGAACACATCAAGTTACTATTATTTCAAATTTAAAATTTTAAAATGTTCAAAAAATCTCCAGCAAAAAACGATCTTCTTCAAAAATATATGAAAGAAGAACACGGAAAAGAACTGAAACTTCAACTTGACTGCAACACATGATGAAATAGCCTTTTAATCATTTCAAAGCGATATAACAGTCTCAAAAACTGTATTATAAAAGCAATAATTGATTTGCGAAGTTCCATTATTAATGACAGTGAATTTTAATTTATTAGGAGTTGTTTTGCCTTTTAGGTTTAGTTTAAGTTTAATTTGGGAAATATCGATCCAGTACAAGGAAAAAATAATGAATTATTTTAAGCTATTACCAACTATGTATTCGTTATTGCCATAGATAAATTTCAAGGTTGGGACACCAATAAAGTTCGTTTGCAACAAAAATACAAACACGTTACAAACTATGGCTTATATTTGTTATTGCCATAGCCACAATTGGGACATCAATAAAGTTCGTTTGCAACAAAAATACAAACACGTGATGTTATGTTATAATCAAAGTCCAATGTTGATGCAAGAAATTTACAAATCTTTGCTAGCCAAGATGCAATAAAAGTTTATTAAAATAAAAAGTTCCTCTTGGCAATTTATGATGGTATGTCAACTTTGAAATTTTTTTTCTCAATATATTTTCACCAATTTTGAGTTTAAGACATCTCGATTGATTAATTGATTTTGATATAATGTGATTTTCATCACTAATTATAGCCAAGGTGTAATTTAACAAAATCATATATTCTTCAATCCAAGCTCAATGTTGATATCCTAATAGCAATTTGTAAAAAAATTAAAAATTAAATAAATAAAGCGGTCTTTTTGATTAAGATGCAATAAAAATTTATTAAGATAAAATATTCCTTTTGCCAAATTATAATGGGATGCCAATTTTTAGAATTTTTAATAATATATTTTTTCTTAATATAGGCGCTTCTAATACAAAGTGCACTAGATCAAAAAATAAATAATATTTTTGATGTTATACATCAATAAGTTCATTTTCAACAAAAATACAAAAACGTTTTGTTAAATATTTTCAAAGTCTTAGGTTGATGCAAAAATCATTGTAGGTAAGTGTAGTAAGTGGTCTTTCTGACCAAGATGCTATAAAAGCTTATTAAGATAAAATGTTCCTTTTTTATGTGATTCTTCTTGTTTTATTGAGGTTCTAATTATTTATTTTCAATTATAATAAACACCATTTCTCAGTATTACTTTTCAATTTTATTTAAAAAATTTATCAACTCATTATCAAGAAAATCTAATTAAGCGTAAATTTAACTATAAAATGAATATTGTTATTTATTACATTAGTGGTATGCGATATTAAAAAAAAAATTATAATGAGCTAATTTTTAAAATGTTTTACTTTTTAAATAAAATTGAAAAATAATACTGAGAAGTCATGTTTATTATAATTGAAAATAAAACGTTCCTTTTTCCAAATTATGGCGGTATGCCAACTATCAGCCAATTTTGTCTTATTATATATTTTTATCAATATTGGGAGCTTTAATTCAACTCCATGACGTTGATATAATTTGATTCTCTTCAGTAAGTATAGCTGGGGTGCTTAATCTAGTAAAATCATATACTCTTCATTCCAAGCTTAATGTCACTATCTTAATAACCAATTATGGTAAACAATTAATATGTAAAAAAGCAAGGAATTCAATTTCCTTATTAATTTTATAACTTTACTCAATGGGGCTTAGTCAATTAAATATCTAAAATGATCTTTTTGATTTTGATTGTCAACTTTCAAAAATTTTAATAAATTTTTTTCTTAATATAGACGCTTCTAGTACAAAGTGCGCTAAATCAAAATATCAAATCATATTGTTGATGCTATACATCAATAAAGTTTGTAACAAAAATACAAACATGTTATGTAAAATACTTTCAAAGTTCAAAGTCAATGCAAGAAATTTGCAAATCATTGCATCTAATATGATTTTTCTGACCAAGATGCTATAACAATTTTATTGAGAAAAACTGTTACTTTTGCCAATTTAAAATTTTTTTCTTAATTTCATCAATTTTGAAAAGATTAATACAACTCCTACACTAAGTATAGCTGTGGTACTTAATCTATCAAAATCATATATTCTTCAGTCCAAGCTTAATGTAGCTATCTTAACATCCAATCCTGGTAAACAACAATTTGTAAAAAAAAACTATACATAATAATTGAAAAGAAAAAATCAAGGTTTCTCTATTAACTTCACCCTTTGGGGTTTAGAGTTAATCAAATATCTTACGGAGAGCTCCACATGGATCTGGTGAAATCAGTATCCATAAGTGAAAAAATCGCCTCAACATCGCCACTGGAGAGACGCTCAGGCGCTTTTTCCAAGTTCCATCTAATGATGCGAGCAAACCCATGTTGTGGCCCAAATGCCCAAGGTCCAAATTGAGCTGAAATAACATGCAATCAAAAAAAAAATTGTAATTATGAAATAAAAATTTGTATTAGCTTACGAAAAACAAAAGGTATTCCACCCCTTATAGGTTTCTTTCCATCAAAGACTGCTTGTTTGCTATAATTTTTTAAATATGTATATTAAAATTTAAAATAATATTAATATATATAACTACAATACAATATTATTATTAGTTATATACAATATATAATATTGTATATGACTAAATTATTAACTAGACTATACATACTAAACTATGTATATAACTTCAGTACAATATATATAATTAATGATTTTAAAAATATTTTAAATTTTTAAATAATTAATTACCTGACAAATAATTGTTCTTGATTATTAACTCTCCAAGAAACGACAGTAGCACCTTAAAAATAAAATTGAAAAGAATAATTAACTTTAGTATAGACAACCTGAAAAAGTTGACAAAGTAATGTCTTGTTATAAAAACAAGTGAATAGGATATGAATTCGAGTGTAAACAAAAAAAAGTTAGGTTATGTCGAGTTTTTTCAGGCATTTTTTTTCATGGTTTTGTAAAAACATAAGAATTCCAGTGAAAATCGACTTTTATTGGTAGTAGAACATGAATAAAAGCGAAAAACGTCTATTTACCGTGTAAATTAATAGTACATGTCGTGTTATTTCCTCTGTCCAGAACGACAACACTGGTAGCGGCCATCTCAAAAGCTCTATCCTTTCTTTACACGCACTTCAACACTTTTACACTTTTCTACCTGCGCGGTCAGTAGACAGGTACTACGTCCCTCTATCGGTAAAAAAAATCAGTGCATGTACTTGGCATAAACCCTCCACTTGCTACCAGATCGGGATGTAGTTTTCGTGTCCACCTTCAACTCTCTAACTGATGTGGAATAGCGACGCGGCCACTTTTTTGTGCATCTTTACAAAAAACTAAATTATTCCAGCCCCGGCCGAGCTCCGGCATCATGAAAACAATGCCATCTACCAGTCATAAACCATATTGACCCAACATACAGAACTCTATCAAAATTTGTTTGTAGTTATTTCAACTTACCTTTCATAGATGGAGCTAAACACTCAATAAATTGAAAGTCGTAGTTTTTCATTTTTTTTACCGGTTTCGGCTCATAGTAGCCATCTTCAGGAAACGGCGTTATGCGATTTTATGTTTTTTTCTCTCTATCATAATACATTGTTTTCTTCTCTTTTATTATATTATTATACTTACAATTATACTACATTATTATTAACAATTTTAATTTTTCACTGGATTCTTATTTAAACCAAAAATAAGATCTTTAAAAATATGATGATTTTATTTAGGATTTATGAAGTAAAGTATGCACTTTATCGGGAATAAAACCATACTTGAATATCTAAAACCATTTTTGAGATATCAATTTTTGAACTCAGCCTTAATTTGTACCTTTACATAAAATTAAAAATTTCCTTAATCACATTTGAAAAATTGTAAAAAATCGAATTCTCAAGATATCTTCATGATATTTTTTGGAATTTATAAATGAATCTATACACATTTCCGAGAATGAAACCATACCCGACAATCTCAATTCGTTATTGAGATATCAAGATTTGAACTCAACCTAAATTTGTGATATTTCATAACATTAAAAATTTTCTTAACTATTTTAGAAAAATCGTAGAAAATCGAATATTTAAGATATCTTGATGATTTTTTTGTCATTTATAAAGGAAAGTATATAGTTTTCCGAGAAAGAAACCATGCTTGAGAATCTCAACTTAAATTTGTAGTATTTCATAAAAGTAAAAATTTTCTTAACTATTTTTGATCTTAATTTTACCATTTGAGCTTCATTTCTCATCTTTTGGATTATCCATGAGATATCAAAATGTGTTGTTATTATTTATATGCTTAAATTTATTTATGTTGTAAATAAATTGTAGGCAGTTATTTTGTACTAATTGAATGCGTTTTGTATCCCAAATACAAATCGCAGGATGATGGACCAGTACCAAGTAATTAAACTGACATAAGGCGAACTCACTTGAGCTGTATATCCAAAATAATTTAAAAGGAAACGCTTACAATTATACTACATTATTATTAAGAATTTTAATTTTTCACTGGATTCTTAGTTAAATCAAAAATAAGATCTTTAAAAATATGATGATTTTATTTAGGATTTATGAAGTAAAGTATGCACTTTATCGGGAATAAAACCATACTTGAATATCTAAAACCATTTTTGAGATATCAATTTTTGAACTCAGCCTTAATTTGTACCTTTACATAAAATTAAAAATTTCCATAATCACATTTGAAAAATCGTAAAAAATCGAATTCTCAAGATATCTTCATGATATTTTTTGGAATTTATAAATGAATCTATACACATTTCCGAGAATGAAACCATACCCGAGAATCTAAATTCGTTATTGAGATATCAAGATTTGAACTCAACCTAAATTTGTGATATTTCATAAAATTAAAAATTTTCTTAACTATTTTAGAAAAATCGTAGAAAATCGAATATTTAAGATATCTTGATGATTTTTTTGTCATTTATAAAGGAAAGTATATAGTTTTCCGAGAAAGAAACCATGCTTGAGAATCTCAACTTAAATTTGTAGTATTTCATAAAAGTAAAAATTTTCTTAACTATTTTTGACCTTAATTTTACCATTTGAGCTTCATTTCTCATCTTTTGGATTATCCATGAGTTATCAAAATGTGTTGTTATTATTTATATGCTTAAATTTATTTATGTTGTAAATAAATTGTAGGCAGTTATTTTGTACTAATTGAATGCGTTTTGTATCCCAAATACAAATCGCAGGATGATGGACCAGTACCAAGTAATTAAACTGACATAAGGCGAACTCACTTGAGCTGTATATCCAAAATAATTTAAAAGGAAACGCTTACAATTATACTACATTATTATTAAGAATTTTAATTTTTCACTGGATTCTTATTTAAACCAAAAATAAGATCTTTAAAAATATGATGATTTTATTTAGGATTTATGAAGTAAAGTATGCACTTTATCGGGAATAAAACCATACTTGAATATCTAAAACCATTTTTGAGATATCAATTTTTGAACTCAGCCTTAATTTGTACCTTTACATAAAATTAAAAATTTCCTTAATCACATTTGAAAAATCGTAAAAAATCGAATTCTCAAGATATCTTCATGATATTTTTTGGAATTTATAAATGAATCTATACACATTTCCGAGAATGAAACCATACCCGACAATCTCAATTCGTTATTGAGATATCAAGATTTGAACTCAACCTAAATTTGTGATATTTCATAACATTAAAAATTTTCTTAACTATTTTAGAAAAATCGTAGAAAATCGAATATTTAAGATATCTTGATGATTTTTTTGTCATTTATAAAGGAAAGTATATAGTTTTCCGAGAAAGAAACCATGCTTGAGAATCTCAACTTAAATTTGTAGTATTTCATAAAAGTAAAAATTTTCTTAACTATTTTTGATCTTAATTTTACCATTTGAGCTTCATTTCTCATCTTTTGGATTATCCATGAGATATCAAAATGTGTTATTATTATTTATATGCTTAAATTTATTTATGTTGTAAATAAATTGTAGGCAGTTATTTTGCACTAATTGAATGCGTTTTGTATCCCAAATACAAATCGCAGGATGGTGGACCAGTACCAAGTAATTATACTGACATAAGGCGAACTCACTTGAGCTGTATATCCAAAATAATTTAAAAGGAAAGGCTTACTCTTTCAGATCTTTCTACAAAAGGAAACGTGTAATCACCAACAGTAACTTGTACTAAGTTTTTCAGGTCTGAGCAGATATGTTTATTACTAAACATTATGAATCGCAAACTTTCCAGTATTCAATTTCAGTTGATGCATATTTGAGGTATCCCACAGATTATGAATGTCCAAATTAATTTACTCATTCGACATATTATAATAGTCAGTCTACAAGCAGCAATAAAGTTGAATATTGTCTGCATATTATCAAATTTATTAAATTTGATAGATTTTAATATAAAATTTGTGTAAAACGTGTATAAAATCAGTGCAAGATATGACCCCTGTGGGACACCATGCACAAGTGGTCTGGCAGAAGATAACAAATTATCAATTTCAACTGTTATACAAATAATCACAAATGAGACGCAAGTTGGAATATGAACGAAGTCCAAGAAAACTCAAAATTTTTAATACAAATGAAACGCAAGTGTGAATATAAACGAAGTCCAACAAAACTCAAAATTTTTAACTAAGTGCTAACAAAGTGTAATAGTGTAAACATCGTGTGATCTATCAGTGGCCGCCATCACGTCATCTGTGATTGCTAACATTGCAACATTGCGTTAAGAGGAAAAATATGGTATGAGTTGGCAAAATATCTCTATCATAATACATTGTTTTCTTCTCTTTTATTATATTATTATACTTACAATTATACTACATTATTATTAAGAATTTTAATTTTTTCACTGGATTCTTAGTTAAATCAAAAATAAGATCTATAAAAATATGATGATTTTATTTAGGATTTATGAAGTAAAGTATGCACTTTATCGGGAATAAAACCATACTTGAATATCTAAAACCATTTTTGAGATATCAATTTTTGAACTCAGCCTTAATTTGTACCTTTACATAAAATTAAAAATTTCCTTAATCACATTTGAAAAATCGTAAAAAATCGAATTCTCAAGATATCTTCATGATATTTTTTGGAATTTATAAATGAATCTATACACATTTCCGAGAATGAAACCATACCCGAGAATCTCAATTCGTTATTGAGATATCAAGATTTGAACTCAACCTAAATTTGTGATATTTCATAAAATTAAAAATTTTCTTAACTATTTTAGAAAAATCGTAGAAAATCGAATATTTAAGATATCTTGATGATTTTTTTGTCATTTATAAAGGAAAGTATATAGTTTTCCGAGAAAGAAACCATGCTTGAGAATCTCAACTTAAATTTGTAGTATTTCATAAAAGTAAAAATTGTTTTAACTATTTTTGATCTTAATTTTACCATTTGAGCTTCATTTCTCATCTTTTGGATTATCCATGAGATATCAAAATGTGTTATTATTATTTATATGCTTAAATTTATTTATGTTGTAAATAAATTGTAGGCAGTTATTTTGCACTAATTGAATGCGTTTTGTATCCCAAATACAAATCGCAGGATGGTGGACCAGTACCAAGTAATTATACTGACATAAGGCGAACTCACTTGAGCTGTATATCCAAAATAATTTAAAAGGAAAGGCTTACTCTTTCAGATCTTTCTACAAAAGGAAACGTGTAATCACCAACAGTAACTTGTACTAAGTTTTTCAGGTCTGAGCAGATATGTTTATTACTAAACATTATGAATCGCAAACTTTCCAGTATTCAATTTCAGTTGATGCATATTTGAGGTATCCCACAGATTATGAATGTCCAAATTAATTTACTCATTCGACATATTATAATCGTCAGTGTACAAGCAGCAATAAAGTTGAATATTGTATGCATATTATGAAATTTATTAAATTTGATAGATTTTAATATAAAATTTGTGTAAAACGTGTATAAAATCAGTGCAAGATATGACCCCTGTGGGACACCATGCACAAGTGGTCTGGCAGAAGATAACAAATTATCAATTTCAACTGTTATACAAATAATCACAAATGAGACGCAAGTTGGAATATGAACGAAGTCCAAGAAAATTCAAAATTTTTAATACAACTGAAACGCAAGTGTGAATATAAACGAAGTCCAACAAAACTCAAAATTTTTAACTAAGTGTTAACAAAGTGTAATAGTGTAAACATCGTGTGATCTATCAGTGGCCGCCATCACGTCATCTGTGATTGCCAACATTGCAACATTGCGTTAAGAGGAAAAATATGGTGTGAGTTGGCAAAATATTAGCTTACCCTGAATGATACTCTCAAAAATCTTAGGAAGAAATGGAAGGATACTGATATTAGGCCGTATCTGATTAGATCTGATGGGTCGTAAATCACCAAATGAAGAAGGCTCACATCTTTTTGAAATAGGTTTTACAATAGCATATTTTCAACATTCTGGCACCATAACTTCAATTAAACATTGATAGATTTGTTCTCTTTCTTGTCATCGTGATGTTAAGTTTAGAATAAGGAATAATAATTATCTGTTATACTTCAACGATGAAACTTTTATTGTTATTTTTTGGTGCCAACTGGTTTCGGCTGCATAGCCATCATCAGGAAACCACCTGTTAATATAATAACTAACTATAACTATAACTAATAATATCTGAACCTACTGAGGAAGACTTAAAGACATTGATAACATCACGCACAGTGTCGACCTCATCACATTTTTTTAGATATTCTTCATGAACTGAAAATCTTCACGTTTAAAAATTCGAAACGACGCCAAGTTTTTATTATCGGTGTAGCACGCTTTGCACACGACATGCATAAAGAAATCATGTTGCTAAACAACTATTTATTTTGTTCAATTGCCAATTCAATTTATTCAATTGCCATTAATTACTACCCCAATAAATTGACGACAAGAAACCAATCGACGACAAGATGTCAAGAACTCAAAGAAAAAACAAACTACCAGTCGCGCAACCGTCAAGAAGTCAAAATTCTACAATCGTGTTCCGCTGAATAGTTAATTTTCATTTCTGTAAAGTTAATGTAAAGAGGAATCAATAATTTTATCATATTTTTCAACAATTTTTAGTTAACAAAATCAAATCATCTCCATCGTGGTTGATCTCATACAGAATCCTCCAGATACAAATCCATATTTTTTTACTAAAAAAATTATTAATTGAAAGGTTATCATAGAGCGAAGACAAATGTGAGGATCTTCTGTTAGGTTCGCAAA
Source organism: Onthophagus sagittarius (assembly GCA_036711965.1). Lineage (NCBI taxonomy): Eukaryota > Metazoa > Arthropoda > Insecta > Coleoptera > Scarabaeidae > Onthophagus > Onthophagus sagittarius. The sequence goes on along the minus strand of JASERS010000007.1, from coordinate 9,948,354 downwards.
TGGGAGATCAAAAACTATTAGATTTTTATCGAGTGATGTTGACCACGGTTGGTGGTTCTTATGCAGCTACTCCAAATATATTGTCAAAATTGTGGTAAAGAAGACTAACACGTGTTGTTACGGTGGCACTCCTCACTTCTTGAAAAGATGTTGTAGATATGCTGTCCGTTTCGACATGGTGTGGGAATCGACGTCGACCTCAACAGACCTGTGTTGAGGAAGTTCAAAAACATCGCACCACCACACGACACTTCTGACTTCCATTTCACAACAACAACGACAAGACAACAGAACAAAAATTTAGAAAACCAAATAAACTTTATGATTACAAAATTTCAAAATATACCAACAAATACATCGAAGAACTGTAATTGTTTAATTTAACTATTTGCTGGTATCACTGCAAACTCGAAGACAACGCGGTTAAATGTGAAGGAATATCTTGCAAATTTTACAATTCCTTCACCGAAAAAAATACATTTTCCACCGACATCAAAAAACTAATAAGGGTTTCAAAAGAAAAACAAAATTTTTCCAAATTCAAAATTTTAACAAAAGTCAATCTCCATTTTTTGACAATCAAAATAACCTACATTTTTAATTGATACTGAAGCTGACATTTCGGTTCTACCACACCAATTATATTCGAAACGTAACCAAGACGAATATACCACTAATGCCACTAATGGTATAACATTTACTATATACGGCAAAAAGGTGTTAACAGTTTCATTGAATCTGAGTAGGAATTAGAAATGTGCAAATTACGTGAGTCCCGCCGGGTATCAATTTTTGTACCACTCACGTGAACGTGCGTGATCGTGAACGACTTTGATTTCGACGGGATAAAGCATGATCCGATTGAATCGATTTTGAGACGGTGTTATAAGATCCGATGTTGATATGAAAGATCGGTCCCTGGACAATTTTTATCCGTCCCAATTAACATTTTTCTGAATATACAGTGCATTCGCGATTGAAGCTAAAAATTCGGTAAATTGATAGCAGGTACTCTTGGACAAAATTGATACATAATTGGGTTGGGTTGCGAAATCAAACTTATTTAAATACAACCCAATCAAACGAGTTACTTAGCGCTAGATAATAATTTGGTTTGGCTGAGCTATTAATTTTAATCCAACCCAACCTAACTAGCTAGCAAGCATTAAATAGTATTTGGGTTGGGTTCATCAACTTCGTGAATGCTGTGTAAGTGGTTTGCCAATGTTTTTTAATAACATGAGAAACACCGACAACGAAATTAAGGAAATTATTTTGCATCGTGAAGAGTTTCAAAAAATATTTCAGTTTGTGGGAATAGTTATGGAAATAGTTATGTTAACATATATTGTAATATTTATTTATTTTACACAGTGGCGGTTACGTTAAAAGGAATTAATTCGAGATTTTGTGGAAGTTGCTCTTTGGCAGAAATAATGCAGCTGACGAATTAAAATTTTTAATTTATGATTTATTATATACTCTACGTTAACAATAGATATTAGTTGAAGATCATAGCACCATAGGACCATATTAACATAATATATTAGTTGGGTTGGGTCGGGCCATCAACTTTATCTGAATTTATTTTAATCCTAACTTTAATTAGGATTAGTTATGGATAGGGTTGAGTTGACCCTTTTTTTTTTAAGAGGTCGGGGAAAATCTGCTAGACAGACATCTGGCCTGGGATGATGGACGGCCAGATAGTGTGGGGTTGGGGCTAATAAGTTAACCCCGACCCACTAAAAACCCCTTTCCTCGTCTTCTTACGGGAACCGCCAGGAAGGCGTTGCTTCGGAAATAATTAGTTACCCCGTTTTACCGCCATTCAGGGAAACCAATCTCGCCTCTTTCTTCCTGCTTCTTTCCGTTTTTCGTCTCTTCTTCTTCTACGTTGCTCTCATCAATATGTAACAAAGCACATCGTTAAACTTTTTCAGTACTTGCAGTTTATACATTACCTGGTTAGGGGGGGCTTTCAGACAGCCCCCCCCCTTTCCTCTCTGACGTTTGGCGCTTATCCCTTTAGCCACTCTGTGTTACTTTCTCTTCTATCTCCTTTGTGGCAACGATTTCTCTTACAAACTCCTCGATGATTTTCCACTTCTCTTCGGACTTCAGCATAGTGGCAATACAGTTTTCCGGTGTTAGAACTATTCCGAATTTCTTGTTTGTTTCTTCTAGGTTCTTTTTCCATCTTTTACATTGGAAGAACGTGTGTTCCGCACTATCCACCTTATATTGACAATATACACACATTTCATCAAGACTCCTCTTATGAGTATGCAGATAAGCTTTAAAACATCCGTGTCCACTAAGAAACTGACTCAGGAAATAATTTATTTCCCCCCATTTTCTATTAATCCATGACATCAGTTCTGGAATTAGTTTCTTCGTCCATCGGGCCTTCCCCGTGTCTTTTGCCCATCTTATCTCCCACTCATTCATTATCTGCTCGTTTATTTCACCTCGATCTATTGTTTCTTCCATCGTTGTACTTCTTCTTTTCGCCATTAAATCTATAGGTACTGTGTTTCCTATCACCTGTAGGGCCTCCGTTGATATTGTTCTATATGAGCTTGTCACCCTAATTATCACTCTTCTTTGTATTTTGTTAACCTTTTCAAGATGTTTTCTTGTTCTAAATGCTTCACACCATGCCTTGCATCCGTATAAAATTTGTGAAAAAATAATTGAGGCTATTAACTTTCTCTTTTCCGCCCTCGGTCCGTAGGTCGATCCCATCACTCTGTTTAATGCATTTACTGTTTTTGTGTTTTGTTTGTGATGTAGTTAATTTGTTCATGCCTCCTTAAGTCTTTACCTATCATGATACCGAGGTATTTCACTGAGTTATTTGATTTAACTACGTGTCCCTTCACATTTAACTCCACCTCCCCTTTACATTTTCTGCTTTTGAGCAGCACTGCTTCTGTTTTTTCAGGTGCTCTCAAGGCCCATTTCTTCCATCTTGTGTATCACTCTCTGTATTATTATTTGTGCTTTTCTGTGTATGTCCTCGAGCTCCCATCCACTGATCACAATGGCCAGGTCGTCTGCATATGATACAAGTTTCCCTTCGTCTATATTTTCCCTCTGTTCTTCAATCAGTAATTCATCAAAGAAGACGTTCCACAGTGTTGGTCCCAAAATGGATCCCTGAGGCACTCCTCTGCTGATCTCATATACGTGTCCATCATATTCGTTCGCTCATTTAGGTAATCTTTGATTATGTTGAGTAGGTTCTTCGAGATTCCTTTTTTTTCTAATGCTTCTACTATTTTTCCCCAGGGTGCCGATCCAAAGGCGTTTTTAACGTCCACTGTAATTAATAGACATTTCCTTCTCTTGCCCTGTCTAAACGATTGCAGGTTTCTGGCCTCTCCAAGTACCTGCTCAATTGCAGTCACTGTCGATTTTCCCCTTGTAAAACCGTGTTGAGATTTTGACAGTTCCCCTTTTTCTTGCAATTCCTCATCAAGCCTATTCTTGATGATAGCCTCATATAATTTGCCATAGGTGTTTAATAAGCATAATGGTCGATATTTATTTGCATTTGCCTGTTTCTCTATTAGCACCAGTCTTCCATGTTTCCATATTTTTGGGTATGTGTTGCTTCTAATGAGGTCAGTATACATTTTCGCTATTTACTTCCTCTATGGCTAGGGTTGAGTTGACCCATTAAGCGTAATCCAACCCAACCAGCTAGTTAGCTTTAAATATTAATTGGGTTGGGTTCAACCATCAACCTTGTTTGAATCCAACCCCACTCAACTAGCTTGTTAGTATTAGATATTACAACTCAACTAACTTGTTGGCACTAAATATTATTTGGTTTACCCATTAACTTCAACATAATAATATAACAATAAAAAATAATATAACAAAATAAAGTAAGTATTAGCACAGTTTTAGTAATTTACAAGTAACTTAGCTATTTTCCACAACTCACTCTGTTAATAAACAAAATAATAATATTAACTATAAGAGATCGTCTAGATCGATTGCAGTCGCAATAGATATATTATTTTTTTTAATAAAAATCTTAAGACATTTTTATACCCAAACTTATTTCTAGCTTCTTTTGAAAGATTGTATTTGGAAGGTGTTAAGCTTTCAGCAGTAATTAACTTCGTACCCTTTAATTTAGACTTGGCTCTAAAGGTACGTTCGCGAAACTTGTAGCTAATAAATTTTACTATTATGGGTCATGAAATTTTGGGGTTATTATCCTCAGTAGAATCCATCTTGCGCCCGCGTGCGTTGTCCTTCAATAATGTACCAAGTTCAGTTTTCTGTCTAAATGGTCCCAATTTTTTCCGAAAAAGTTTAAGTACTAAACTACCTCAACGAGCATATTATTTTTTTTAGTATTACATAGAAACGAGTTTTCGTTCTCTAATTTAGCTGTATTGGTTCTTAGAAATCCCACTTCATTATTTATAATATTACCTAGTTTTGCACCAAAACCTTCTCGTTCAAACATTTTTTCATCGACTGATGAACAGTTTTTCGATTTGGCGTATATCTTCGGCACATTCTATGCGTCTGTTCAATATTCTTTATATCAATTATTACAATTTTTATTGTCACGATAATTTTTGACACCAATAGTATTTGATTATAGAGAGAAACCAGAAAATCATATAACGTAGTTTCCTGAGGATGAATACTGTGAGCTGAAACCGGTAGAAACTCATTTACACGTTCAACAAATACTCAATAAATTGGTTTAATATGGTTTGATTTTTAATTTTCCTATCTTTCTGCCTGCCTGTGGAAGTTAAATTCTAAAATTCGATGTTTTTATGGTATGGTGAGAATTAGTGATGGAATGGATAGATATTTTACGAAAAGTTGGACCAACTATCCAGTATATTTTGGGGCGGATATCGATAATATTTTTCGTGATTTATAAAGGAGAGTATGTACATTCCTTACAACAACCCGGCATGAATATCTCAATTCGTTTTTAAGATATCTTTGTAGCATTCTTAATCAGTTATAAAAAATCGTACAAAATCGAATTCTTAAGATATATTGACCAAATTTTTCGTGATTTATAAAGAATTACACATTCCTCGGTATAAAAACATACTTGAGTACTCGATTCATTTTTGAGATATCAAGTTTAACACTTAACCTAAATTTATAGCATTTCATAAAAATAATAATTTCCTTAATTATTTTTGAAAAATCGTAGAAAATTGAATTCTTAATATATCTCGATGAATTTTTTTGTGATTTATAAAGAAATGTATGTATTTCTAATAGAACAAAAGGGTATTTGAATTTCTCAATTTGTTTTCGAGATATCAATTTTTGAACTAGACCTAAATATGTAGCATTCCATAAAAAGAACAATTTCCTTAATTATTTTTGAAAAATCATAGAAAATCGAATTCTCAACATATGTAGATGAATTTTTTTGTGATATATAAAGGAATGTATGTACTTTCATTAGAACAAAACCGTATTTGAATGCCTGAATTCGTTTTCGAGATATCAGTTTCGAAGTAAATATGTAGCATTTCCTTAATTATTTTTGAAAAATCGTAGAAAATCGAAAAATGAAAATTGTTTTAAAACAAAATTGGCTTTTAAAATTAATTGAAAAATTTATAACAAAAATAATAATAAAATTATTTTAAGTAAATAACTTTTCTGATATAACCAATATTGATCATTCTCTAATGCAAAATCATTTACATTCTCTAATGCAAAATAAAATAAAATTTTAAAATTATGTCTATAATATAAATGGTCGAATATCCGTTCCACCCCTAATGAGAACGCAAACACGAACATAAACTAGGTAATATCGATTCAAATATTTGTTTTAAATTATTCTAAAATGCTAGACTTTTAAGTTCTTAGTGTTCACTACTTTAATTTTCTTTGTTTAAATCACTTATATTGCTATTTTAACTCAGCCACAAAATTCTGTGGAACCTAAAAACTAAAATAAACTAGCTAAGTCGTTTCAAATTCACTTTTTACACTCCCACCTTAATTTCTCCCCGAAAAATATGGGAGCTGTAAGCGTCGAGCTTTCACGAAGACATCTTTACGATGAAACACCGTTATCAAAGTTGCTGGAATCCTTGGATGTTGGGGTCTTGTCAGGGGGAGTGATGGAGCGGTTAACAGAAGTAGCAAATCGTTGTCACATTTTGTTGGTACTAAAGAAAATTAATGTGGAAAATTTGTTACGATCTAATTATATATATAATTAATAATATTAAGTTTAAAAGTTATATTTCAGTGTATGAACGCCAAAATTGTGAAATGAAATATTATGAAATAAACGAAAATTGATTTTACTAATGAATTCGGCATACAACAATTAGCACCTTCATGTTGCATCCTGTTCGTCACCTTCACTCGAATAGACATCGAATTCACCATTGTTAATTAAATGCCCCTACTGAACATTGCCACTTCACCCATTCATTTATCTTTCATTAACCTTTACACCTCCATTAATTGCCGAGGTCGCTTGTGAGCGATGCGCTGGATTTTATAATTCAACATGATATTGTCAATTTTGGAAGGTCTAGCACGTCCCTATATAAATGTCTTCTTATACGTGACTTTGTTCTTTATCAAAATCAGTGAAGAATCTATCTCAAATTATCGCGGTCAGTTGTGAGGAGATGGATTTAATATTTGAATACATAGAGCAAGCGACTTCGGCGTGTTTAGGGTAAATGCCTTTTTTCATCCAATTCTATCTATGCCGATATTTATGGATATATAAGAAATAGTTTGTGTCTTCTTAAACGTGAGTTTACTCTCTATAAAGTTCAACGAAGAACGATTTCACCTCAAATTGTCGCTGTCACTTGCGGGCGAAGAGATGGATTTGATATATGAACACAAAATCGTCAGATTCGGGAAATTTTATTGCCTCGACCGCACCCTTACGGATATATATAAGAAATAGTTTAGCTACAAATTGCTAAGATCATTTGATGGCAAGGAGTTGGATTTGATGTGTCATCACGAATTCGTCATTTAGAAAGATTTTAGCGCCTTGCCATCAAGCGACCTCGGTGGCTTTTATTTGTCAACCGGAAATCGCCAATTTTCGATATTTCTAGCTTCCTGCTCTCAAGTCAAGTCGGAAGTTTGAACGTAAATCAAAATCAAAATTTAAATCAAAATTTTTATACCGAGATACCCCAAAATAACATCGACAACTTGTATTTCATGTGAAAGTGAGTTTATAATAAATGATGAACCTTCAATTTGTCAAAAATGCTTTAATTATTAGATTATGAAAATATTCCATAATATTCCATTGGATATCGATGATATTCTCGACGTCTCAGAACTTACATAGAAGGAAGAATAACTTAGAATAACTGCCATTCTTCCGGATTGTTATTTTTTTTATGTGCACCCTTAATGCTAATTTTACAATTTGCAAATATTTTTCTCAATTTTCTAGCTTGAGCTTTAAGTATTCCAACCTCCTAAATGTAAATCAGATCAATACATAAGAAACACCAATAATCAGATTCTTGACTTTTACTAACTCAAACTGTGAAGTCAGTATTCAGAGAAAATTGTATCCCTTTGTTCCTGATGTCTTCTTATAGTCAGATATCGCTCTCATGGATTGATTATTTTTGGAAGATGTTTGATACAAAAATCAGTACCATGTATTCAGCAAAGACGAAGCGATTATCCTTAATGGATTTAGGAGATAATTTTATAGAGATAATTAAAAATATTAAGACCTAAGAATATTATTGACGCAAATACAAAACTACTAAACATACATTCTATCGTAAAGATCAAATCGATGCTGCTAACGAAGTTTTCTTACACAGTGCCTCTGATAACTTAAAAAGTGATTTCTGGAACTTTATCCGACACAAGCGAGGTAGTAGTAGAATATCGTCGATTCTTAGGGATGATGTGGAAGAGTATAGTGTATCGACAGATATAGCAAATGCTTTTGCTTTCTTTTTCTCTTGAGTTTATACTGATAATGCGATAGACCCTCATCACACAGACCCTGCTTTCCCATTGTTTAACATCCGCTAAGCTAACCACATTTATATCCCCTTATCAACATGGATTCATGCCTAGACGGTCTACGGTTACTAATTTATGTTGTCTTGATGAAGGCCTTTGATCAGATTGATCATAACCCGTTATTGAAAAGGATGAGTTATTTTGGGCTGTCTTCTGATTCATTAAACTTCCTCAATCAAAAGTAGCAAAGAAGACGAATGTGTGGTCTATATATATTATCAAAGGAACTTCTCGGTCGATGTGCTTGGGCAGGTCATTAATAAATAATGAAAATATTAAGAGGAAAGAAATGATCCAGTCGAGTATCCGACCACGGATCTCTAATCTAAACAGATTGTGTCCAACAAATTTTGGATATGAAGAGTCCAGAGTCCATAAGAGTTCCAGTCTATCACATTAATTCTTGATCCACGCAAAGCCCGGCACACATCGGAACACGGTCTACTGATTACATCCTCACTTGACGTGTAACTTATCTTCGAAATGGTTAAAGAGCATGCAAGATGATCAGCAAATTTTCAATTGTCATTGAAAAAATCAGAAGAACAAAACTCAATTTGTTGGCATGTAGTCTAGAGAGGATTTTGTAGCAATACCTCCCTGGTTGCATGCAGTCGGTTTAGAAATATCACTGTGCAATCCAAAAGAATGGAATATATCTGCCAGAATCAACAGAGTAAATATTTTGAGTTCACTTTGAGTTTTATCCTGAGGATCATGGGCAGTGTTCCTAGATGTAAAATAAAAATCACCAGATAATAGGAAAAAAAGTCATCAGATTTTCACCAACTATTTTCAAACCTTCTTTCTAAGAATTTTATAGATTTATCTATTAACAGCAGAAATAAATCAATATTTCATTTATTTATTACCAACAATTTGCGTTAAGATGTATCAGTGTTGCCAGTTTTTTTGTTAGCTCATGTTGCCAACAAGTTAGTAGACTTCAAAGTGATGAACACGAATTTGATATAAAAACTCATGCTGTTAATAAGTTAGCAATAGTTAAGAATATGTACAGCGTTTGGAATAGTAATAGTTCAAGGCAGACCAGATATAATGTTGGCAGTCTTTAAAATAATATATAGTTTATGGACTAATAATAGCTCATGCTGCCAACAAGTTGGCAAACTTCAAATTGATGAACAGGAGTTTGGAAATATAAAAACTCATACTGCCAACATTTTGGCAGTCTTTAAGGTAATGGACAGTGTTTGGACAGTAACTGCTTATGCTGCCAACAAGTTGACAGACTTCAAATTTATGAGCACGACATTGAAGACATAAGAGTTCATGCTGCTAATATTGGCAAATTTAAGATGGTATAGTGTTTGGAACAGTAATAGATGTGGCCAATAAATTAGCAGATTTCAAACTGATGAGTCAGATTTTGAAGATATAGGGTAATTTATAAACTCACCATCAGAATTTGACCTATGTTAGTTAATCCAATTACCAGAAAAGTGATAATAAACATATGTCCTATTTTAATTATTTACGAAATTATAGCACTTCAGAGTTTTAATCTTTATGTATAATAAAGTATGAGTATGTATAATAAATTAACTGCAACACTTTTATTATAAATACATAAACATTGTACATATTATTCAAAACAGCCTCCATTTGCTAAAATACATGCTTCACAATGACGCATTAAAGAGTTTTTATTTCAACGACAGCCATTTGAATTCTGTTTAATAACTGTTGTTGTGTGTTAATTTCGACTTGATACACAATTTGTTTTATATGGCCCATAAGTGGAAATCCAATGGATTAAGGTCGGGGGATCCAGATGGCCAAGTAAATGAACCATTAATCCACTTGTTTGGAAAATATTAAATTAATCACTCTACAACTACTCTTCCGTGATGAGATGATGTGGTGGTACCACATATTTTGAATTAAGGGGTATATCTTCAAGTAAATCAAAAAGTGTATTATTCAAAAAAATCTGTAATTTACATTATGGTAATTATTTACACCATTTCGTGTAAAATATGAATCATCAGTTCAGAGAATATTTGAAATGAAATCATTATTTTGGGCATGTTGCTAAGATAAAGGACTTCGCGGTTCAATACGCGCAAAATATTGACGTACATGCATGCTGTGTCCTATTCTTTGAGTGTTGATAATAATTACAGCTTCATCGTCCTCTACATTAACTATATGTGGTCGAACAGCTTTTACTGGAGCAAATTTTCTCAAAGAATCGCTAAAAACTGAATAAAACTGAATAAAATGGTAAATAACGCAGTGTGAAAATTTTTACAGGAAATTTACAGAAATTTTTTAATAAATTTATACACAAAAATTATATTAGCCTACTTTTCAGTGCTTTAAACGTACATTTTGAGTTTCTTATTGGATGTAATAATTAAACCTTACAACAAATAAACATATTGCAGTGACTTTTTTTTTCGTAAACAATTGAAATAGTATATCTGTTCATTAACTGTTTTTGGTAACTGGATTATCTATTATATGTCAAAGTTTGATGGTGGACTAATGAATCACCCTGTATAATAGCACGTGCTTTTGGGGACATAATAACATATACTGCTAACAAGTTGGTGCTAACAAACTGATGAGTTAAAGTTTAAAAACACAATACCTTATGCTGCCAACAAGTTTGCAGTTTTAGAGATTATATATGGTCTGTGGAACAGCAATTCATTCAAACTGATGCGGAAGATTTTGGAGTGAAAGTTGGCAGTATTTAAAATAATATATACTCTATGGAACAATAATAGCTCATGCTGCCAACAACTTGGCAGTAAATAAGATAATATGTAGTCTGTGGATCACTAACAGCTCATGCTGCCAACAAGTTGGCAGACTTCAACTTGATGGGCATGAGACATTGGAGACATAATAGCTCATGCTGCCAACAAGTTGGCAGTAAATAAGGTAATATGTAGTCTATGGATCAGTAATAGCTCATGCTGCCAACAAGTTGGCAGACTTCAACTTGATGGGCATGACATAGGAGACATAATAGCTCATGCTGCCAACAAGTTGGTAGACTTCAACTTGATGGGCATGACATTGGAGACATCATAGCTCATGCTGCCAATAAATTGGCAGTCTTTAAGATAATGAACAGTGTTTGGAGCAATAATAGCTCATGATGCCAACAAGTTGGCAGTAAAAAAGATAATATGTAGTCTGTGGATCACTAATAGCTCATGCTGCCAACAAGTTGATCGACTTTAACTTGATGGGCATGACATTGGAGATATAATAGCTCATGCTGCCAATAAATTGGCAGTTTTTAAGATAATGAACAGTGTTCGGAGCAATAATAGCTCATGATGCCAACAAGTTGGCAGTAAAAAAGATAATATGTAGTCTATACATCACTAATAGCTCATGCTGCCAATAAGTTGATAGACTTCAACTTAATGGGCATGACATTGAAAACATAATAGCTCATGCTGTCAATAAATTGGCAGTCTTCAAGATAATGAACAGTATTTGGAGCAATAACAGCTCATGCTGCCTATAAGTTGACAATTATTTTTTTTTGATTATCTGATACTTTATTCGAAATTTCAATCAAGAAATTAAAAGTTAAAAAAAAAATTACCAGAAATGTGAAATTTCTCTGGAACTTTCACCACATCACGAAAAATCATCAAATGGAGTGCAAATCAGATCTGGCAACAATGATCATGGATCGAATTGGGAATTTAAGTACCCTAAAAACGCGATTATTAATTTATTGATTTCATTGTATCTCGACTTCAATACGCTTCAATAATATGGTATCCTATTTATACGTCATATCATCTGATGATAGAAAAGGTTCAGCGTCGCTTTTTAAAGTTTCTTTCGCATCAAATTCGGTCAATATCGAATTTCCTTCTCTACAAACTTGAAGAATAGTCCAGAGTGCATCGTATTTGCAGAGGTTGTGGTGTGGTGAGATGGATTGTGCCTGGTTATTGGCGCGAGTTGATTTAGTGGTGCCGCGCATGAATTCGCGAACACACGTGTTTTTATCTACCTCTTTGTAGAACTAATATTTTAAGAAAGGCGCCGATATCGAACTTAAACGAACGTTTTAAATTATTGAATTAAATTATTACATGCAAAATAAATATTGATAATAAAGTATTATTATTATTAATTTATTAAGATATATATTATTACTATTATCTCGTCTTATAAATGGCTAAAGTCCGTGCAAAAAGTCAAGGCTCCCAACTTTAGAGATCGATATCTTCGTAACCACTCAATGAAAAATGAGAGGGGACATTTTTCACGGTCTATATGTCATTATTAAAACGGCCGAGTAAAATTAGGAAAGTATAATGTAATAATTAATTTTTTTTAAATAAAACAACAAATTTGGATTTTCATATATTTTAATGTACAAATACATAAATTTTGTAGAAACATGATTTAGAGACATGTTCACATATATACTTTGCTTCCATAATTGTTCCTATTTATGTACAGGATTTAATTTATTAAATATTTATCTATTGTGTGGGTGTGAAGAACACCGGGATAGTAACGTGGTACAGATATAACACGTATAACATGCGTTTATAGGTAAAATTTCATTCGAACACCCTCAGGATCAACAACAGTTACGCTACTAAATATCGATATAAATAATTTATACGATTATTAACGTGGCAATAGATTACGTCTCAATTAGAAATATATGTATGTACAAAAGACGATCGCTGAACAACTTATCGAACTAACTTAAATGGTTATATCTCCGTTTATGCCTGCTCGTTTTCACATCCGTCCATTGTCCGTAGCGATTATGAAACACATAATATCAAGGAGGGCGCGTATACCGAGCCGTAAAGTCACAGTAATAAAACGGGTATTCTATTCGCGAAACCATCTATAATTCAGTTTTCATCCGACCTATTTACTATTGTGTATTCCACCATCCCCAAGAACTTGTTTACATCTAATTTTTTATTATTCATAAAATATATGACAAGAACTTCCCGGAACATTGTCTTCAAATTTCGTACTTTGAATATTTCCTTGAAAAAATTTTTTTTTTAACATTTCATTTTTAATGGAAATAATTACCGTAAACTATGCATGTAGAGTCTCGCGAAAAGTATTTCAACATCATACCCTCAGGAAGAAACTCGGTTATGCCGTGAACTTGTTAAAATCTCTTTAAAATAGTTTGTTCAGAAACTTTCCAAGTCTTAATCATAGATGACACTATTCGCATAGCTTTTAAAGTTTAAAGTTTACCAGATATTAGGAAGTTATGAACAACACACCTTTATTAAGAAATTTACTCCTTTAAAATATTTGGGGAATATTCCTCATTTAACTAAAATGAATTAATCATATTCTGGGAGATGGTTTCATATTCACCCTGTGTCATTTTTGCATAAACAGTTATTTACATACAGATTCACTATTTAGACATTGTTTTTCCTCAATTTAGAGGATTATTTTGTACAAATAAATATAAGTCACACATACACACTAAGGAAGTCTGGTCCACTCTTAGAAACAGTAGGTACGCTGTCCCGGGCACGTAGACGTTGGCGTCGCGTTGACGGGACCTTGTCTTCTGCCCGGGTACTCTGGTCACCCGTAATAATAATGGCTGTTTGCGGATCCGCTTAAACTTCTAGGTACGTCCATTTCGATGCTTGGTTTCCTCAATGTATGATTATGAACCTGGGGATATCTCACCACTTCGGCTATGCTCCCTAAGGGTAAAGCAGTGTGCGGACTTAATACATGAGTTGGTGGTAGTGATGGCGTGAGGTCGATGTCAGCATCTACTTCACTAATGTCATCGGTAAATCCGTTAGGGAGCGAATTATCCGTTATATCGGTTTGTTGAAACTTGGGATCTTGTTTCGCATTACGCCTTTGGAGAAGAAGTCTTACCACGAGGATGGTAAGACACAGAACAACACCGCCGCCCACGCTTATGATTAAATACAAATAAAAGCGTTCTTGATTTTCTGAAAAATTCATTTTCGTTTAATAATAATTTATTCATTAACTGCGTTCCCTTTTGGAATTATTTATCAACGTGTTCAATGAAATGCCGAAAACAGTCAAGAGGCGCTTAATAAATAAACATTCAACTGATAAATATGCATCCATAGATAATGCAGTATTACCACGAGTTCGCGGGGAGATACCCAACCCTCGCTTAAGCAAGCAAATGGCTCTTGAATTAGTTATAACCTCATTACAGCGTTTATGGTGGCTTTATTGAGTATTTACTTTTGAATCGGAACAACAGACTGTTTAAATTTATAATTGCGATTGCTTTCCAAAAGAGAACACGTCACATAAACCATGCTGTAATTGAAATTGATCATGCTTAACTTGAAAATGCACATTAAGCGGGATTTCTTGAGGATGTTACTTACGTGTGAGAAACCAGTAGGTATTTATCCAATCGGAAACGAATCCTATAGCTTTATCGCTATCGGTGCGTTTGGTGGTATTGCAATTTCTTAACGGGATATGATCGGCCTGCATGTCTTTGAGGGCTTTGCTTTTTTCCCGGCTGTGGCGGTAATGAGGGCGGTGGGAACGAGGGTAGGACTTGCGGGCGCGAGGCGTGCTTTTTGCTCGGGACGCTAGGGAATCAAAGCTCGCTGCAACGGAAACACGGTTTCAGACGGCCTTCGGTCTCCGAACGTGCGAGGAAGCCGGGCGATTAGCTTTAAAAAGCGGCGGTTCTTCCTAAAGTATGGTAACGTTTACTGCGAACATGCACTGTCCCGTTATTACTACCATAAGGGCTGCTAACCTACATTTTCCTCTGACGTTCTCCTACTAAAAACGTCATACCTTTTTACGGAGAATTTAAAGTTTTTTCATTAAAGATGTTACTGGAAGATTTTACTGCTTTCTAGAAACTATTGGTCTACTGTTAAGTTGGGATATATCTGGGAAGTATATGGACTCATTCAATTATTTTTAAAGTGCATTCGTAAATAAAATTGCAATTTTATTACTTTATTTTTATTTCTAGTTTTGTCCCGGAATTGAAACGATACAAATTTCAATTTAATTTTGAATAGGTCAACTTTAAATGAAACGCGGAAAAGACGATCAGTTTTTAGAGGAAAATGGAAATCCAATTGGGTAAATTAGATTTGAAGCATTCTCGATTAGTTATGAATTTCGGGATACAATATTTTTTACTCTCAAATGGATTGAATGTCTTACTATCCTGATACTTCTCCTAGACTTCACACACACCTTCTGTTCTTTTCCTTCAGTCCAAATTTTCTCAAATATACATTCAATCAGTGACATGGTTATTAACTGGACTAATGGCCGGTTTCTCGTACATATTTACATGTCTATATCGAACCGATATTGTGCTGTTGATCGATAACTCGAGCGATATCCGTCAATTGCGTTTCTGAAAAAGCCAATAGGAGATATTGGACCGATATCGAACCGATAAGTATATCGCATGCAACAAGCACCTATATCAACTCGATAAGTGTGATCAACGGCAGTGACGTATGTCGAAAATGATAGTTTCTGTTTTCTAATTTATATTTACATAAATATTTACGTAATTAAACATTGTGCATTATTTTGAAATTTTAAAAAGGAAATTTCCATGCGTATCAATGAATGCGGTTAAAACGTTGGACGATATAGTTTTATACAATATCTGCATTGGAAATGTTGCCATATTTGAAGAAGGAATTCGGGAAAATATTAATGAATCCCTTTTATTAATTATATATATTATGTTTCCGGGTATTGCTCGAAAACAAGAACTATCTGTGGGAGGAAACGTTACTTAATAAATTCATGGGCATTTTACGACTTCTGCGTTTTGATTGCTTTCTAACACGGGAAGAAACAAAAAATCCTGGAAGGAAGATAAAATTTTGCAAAAATATAATTATATGTATTAGGTAGATTTCGAACATCGTTTCACAGAATCGTATCTCAAAAGAATTCAGGTCGATTTTATCAATTTCAAGTTCATCCAAGCACCTATATTCTAAAAATTCTAGACATTAACCAAATTCACCAAATCTAATTTTGTATTATTTTTTTGAAATTAATAATCTAGTTTTATAAAACCAAGAAAAATCAAATTCTTAAGATATCTTGATGAATTATTCACAATTTATAGAGGAAAGTGTCTACTTTCTCGTGATGAAACCGGATCTTGAAGATATTTATTCGTTTTTGAGATATAAATCATTAAATTCAACGTGAACATTTATGGCTATCTCAAGTTAATTAAAAATCACCAAAAATCGTATTCTTGAGATATTTTAATGAAACATTCAAAATTTATAGAGGCAAGTGTCTATTTTGTCATGGTGGGAACCAAATTAGAAAATCTTTATTCGTTTTTGAGACAAAGATTATTTAAGTTAACCTAATATTTTATTATTTTTTTGAACTTAATAATCTTGTTTTATAAAACCAAAAAAAAATCGAATTCTTAAGATATCTTAATGAATTATTAACAATTTATAGAGGAAAGTGTCTACTTTCTCGTGATGAAACCGGATCTTGAAGATATTTATTCGTTTTTGAGATATAAATCATTAAATTTAACGTGAACATTTATGGCTATCTCAAGTTAATTAAAAATCACCAAAAATCTTATTCTTGAGATATTTTAATGAAACATTCAAAATTTATAGAGGCAAGTGTCTATTTTGTCATGGTGAGAACCAAATTAGAAAATCTTTATTCGTTTTTGAGATATAGATTATTTAAGTTAACCTAATATTTTATTATTTTTTTGAACTTAATAATCTTGTTTTATAAAACCAAAAAATATCGAATTCTTAAGATATCTTAATGAATTATTCATAATTTATAGAGGAAAGTGTCTACTTTCTCGTGATGAAACCGGATCTTGAAGATATTTATTCGTTTTTGAGATATAAATCATTAAATTCAACGTGAACATTTATGGCTATCTCAAGTTAATTAAAAATCACCAAAAATCGTATTCTTGAGATATTTTAATGAAACATTCAAAATTTATAGAGGCAAGTGTCTATTTTGTCATGGTGGGAACCAAATTAGAAAATCTTTATTCGTTTTTGAGATAAAGATTATTTAAGTTAACCTAATATTTTATTATTTTTTTGAACTTAATAATCTTGTTTTATAAAACCAAAAAAAAATCGAATTCTTAAGATATCTTAATGAATTATTCACAATTTATAGAGGAAAGTGTCTACTTTCTCGTGATGAAACCGGATCTTGAAGATATTTATTCGTTTTTGAGATATAAATCATTAAATTTAACGTGAACATTTATGGCTATCTCAAGTTAATTAAAAATCACCAAAAATCTTATTCTTGAGATATTTTAATGAAACATTCAAAATTTATAGAGGCAAGTGTCTATTTTGTCATGGTGAGAACCAAATTAGAAAATCTTTATTCGTTTTTGAGATAAAGATTATTTAAGTTAACCTATTTTTTTATGATTTTTTGAAATTAATAATCTTATTTTAAAAAAATCACGAAATATCTAATTCTTAAGATATCTTAATGAATTATTCATGATTTATAGAAGAAAGTGTCTACTTTTTCGTGATGAAAGCGGATCTTGAAAACATTTATTCGTTTTTGAGATATAAATCATTAAATTCAACGTGAACATTTATGGCTATCTCAAGTTAATTAATAATCATTAAAAATCGAATTCTTGAGATATTGTAATGATACATTCAAAGTTTATAGTGTCTATTTTGTCATGGTGAGAACCAAATTGGAAAATCTTTATTCGTTTTTGAGATAAAGATTATTGAAGTTAACCTAATTTCTAATGATTTTTTGAAATTAATAATCTTGTTTTAAAGAATCACGAAAAATCGAATTCTTAAGATATCTTAATGAACTATTCATGATTTTTAGAGGAAAGTGTCTACTTTTTCGTGATGAAACCGGATCTTGAAAATATTTATTCGTTGTTGAGATATAAATCATTAAATTTAACGTGAACATTTATGGCTATCTCAAGTTAATTAAAAATCACCAAAAATCGTATTCTTGAGATATTTTAATGAAACATTCAAAATTTATAGAGGCAAGTGTCTAATTTGTCATGGTGAGAACCAAATTAAAAAATCTTTATTCGTTTGAGATATAAATCATTAAATTTAACGTGAACATTTATGGCTATCTCAAGTTAATTAAAAATCACCAAAAATCGAATTCGTGAGATATTTTAATGATACATTCAAAATTTATAGAGGTAAGTGTCTATTTTGTTATGGTGAGGACCAGATTAGAAAATCTTTATTCGTGTTTGAGATAAATATTATTTAAGTGAACCAGAATTTTTTATGATTCTTTGAAATTAATAATAAATATATTTTACCTACAACTGTTCTCTGTGTAATTGAGCGATTAAAATGTTTTCTTCTTTGTTAATTATGTTCTTTTACTAATCATTTTCATTATTATTTGATTTTATTTTGTTAATTTTCATTATTATTCATTTCTTGTGCAGCATTTTTTTATTTTTGTTAAGAAATTATTTGTTTATGTTATTTATTATGATTTATTACTGGATGCTTCGCTGGGCTTTCCAGTTTTCATCTCAAATATAATAAATAAATAATTTTACGAATTGTTATTCAAAATTTTTACTGCCTCAACGATTTTTGATAAAATCATGTCTTATATGATATGGTATTTTGGTTTGCAATCAATGAGTTATATGTCGGACGGCTTCTAGCTTTCTGATACAGTTTAGTTATAAAGAGGGATATTGACAGCAAATTGTCCTCTTTGGTTAATGATCTTAGTCGTGAAACCTATGTTATGTTAAAAAATTCAAAGCCATTTTGGTATGGTTGCTTGTCTATTTGAATTAGGAAAAGATTTTAAACTAGATGACTGATTGAAATCACAACTTACCACATTACTTGCTTATTTCTTGTTATTTTGGTAAGTAATGAATTTTTGTCGAGTTTCGAGTTTTTTGATGGATAATTTTCCTTTTTAGTTTGTGATCTTACTCGTGTAAGGTTGTTATACGTTCCGAAATTTAAAGCTATTGTCGTATAGTTATGTCCATTTGAATTGGGAAAAGAATTTCTGGAAGCGAATCTTATACTAAAGAATTTTTCTTATTGGAAAGACGATCAATAACGATTTAATATTTGATGTGAGTTACAACTAACGTGAGTCAAGTCATGCGTGACCCATGAGTGGAAAATTTTTTTGTCACTCACATGAGTGTAATTTTTTAATTCTTCATTAATTTAAGACAGATTTTTCCACAAATAATGTAAAAAAATCTATCTCGTGAATAAACCGAACGATTCCATAACTTTAGAATCCTAACATCCGTTTCTGACCTTTTTTTTAGTATGTCCGGCTGGGACCAGAGGAAATGTATACACCCTATCCGTACCATTCGTCAGTCTCGTGATTTATGTATGATATTTACATGATGTGCGTGGGATACATCTTAAGCGTGGGTAACGATTTTCCACTGAAGCGGAAATTAATATTAACATTCATAAAAATAATTTAACATTATGATTTATTATTGTTTATATAATCATTATTATTTAAGTGTTTATCTAACCTATTTTTTTCATCTAACCTATTTTTCAATCCAACCCTATTACTTGTGGTGAATAATAATGATGCTCTGATCGCAATTGAGAATAAGTATTTGAACTGTAATAATAATAAATGCTCCTTATAAATTTATAACATGTAGCTAAAACAGTGTATTTATGATTCTCAATGGAAAGATGACGAAAGGAGTTTTTGGCCCAGAAGAATTTAAAATGCTTTTCGCACCCTGCCCAACTGTTGGCGCTTTGAGATCTTCGTCTGATGGACTCTTACGTACGCAAGCGACCTCGCCCACTTACGAGCAAATATCTTGTTATAAGGGACTTATCCCTTCTTGTACGAAGTGGGAAACAACTGTATCCCAAAGAATTGTTATTTTTAGCAGTTACTTATTCCACA
The DNA here is from genome assembly GCA_036711965.1 of Onthophagus sagittarius. NCBI lineage: Eukaryota > Metazoa > Arthropoda > Insecta > Coleoptera > Scarabaeidae > Onthophagus > Onthophagus sagittarius. Next base: position 9,928,341 of record JASERS010000007.1, on the reverse strand, counting down.
AAGTTAAGTATATAATATATAATTGAGATATTATAGTTTCTCATAATTTGATTTGTGTAAAAATTTGTTCAAACAACCTCAAACCAGCACCGGTAAGGAGGTGGCCTTTATATGCAGTCTCACATCAGTGTAATCAGATTTTGTTCATGTTCGTGCTTGTATGAACATGAATGTATGAATGATAGATTACTCTGTCGAAAAAAATTAATCTCGATGTTTTAAGAGAATCTAATATCGAGACAGAGCAGGAATTTGATGAAGAAAATGAGGTTTCGTCGGATATCTCTAAAATAGTAAATAATCTAGAAGTTAAATTTTTGTAAATTTATGATCTAAATCAAATGCATTTTTCTTAATATAAATCCAACTGTAGCGAAAGGACCTGGATTTTAACAGATAGAGTTAAAATTTATGCTAAAATAGGTGTTTTAATCACATTAGGGGTTCTATAAGTATAAAGAGAACTGGTAAGACTCCTGTGGAGCAGGAATCTTTCGTATTCTCGAATAATATTTACCGCAGCCATGTCCCGTGAAAAAATTCAGCATCTTATATCATTTATGTCAGATGATTAGTCAGATGATGTCAGATGATTTATGTCAGATGACAAATAGAACAGAACGACGAAATACAGACAAATTTTTGGCCATTAGACAAGTTTTTGAGATATTTGTGACCAACTGTGGGTATTTGGGTTGTGTATACAACCCAAATATCCATTTTACAGTGGATAAACAATTTGTTGGAGTTAGAGGCAAGTGCCCATTTTGAGTTTATATGAAGTCTAAACCAACTAAGTATAGCATATGGGCCCTTGTTCATGCGGAATGTACGTTTGCAATGAATTTGACAACAAAGAAAGCATATTGTACTTGACTTTGTAGCGGTTATGATATTACTACTGATAATATTTGTGCAAATTTCTTTTGGATGTCTAATCGTCACCTCACGTTGTGTGGCACACTCCGACAAATCAAAAGAAAAATTCAGCCAGCACTGTTCCCCAATAAAAATAAACTAGAAAAATCTCCTTTTTTGTTTTCACGAATAATCAAATATTGACTTACGTAGCTAAGAAATATAAATCATTGATATATTGACTCAGTACAGAGGTTTATGCCAATAAAAGAAGAAATGGGGACATTATAGAACATTACGTGAATAGTAAAAAGTAGAATCGGTTTCGAGACCCAAATGGGGACCATAAAATATCAGCTGATGGGACTACACCTCAGCTCAGAACCTGCTAACGGCCTTATAGGTTACTGCTAGATAACAACAGATGACACTGTTCGAAACCAAAACTTATTGTTAATTTTTTAGTGAAAAAATTGATTACTAAGGTTTATTGAAAATTAAAAAATTCAATTCAAAGTCCACTATATTCTTTCACACTATAAAGATCCGTTTATATGATGATTGACAGGTGTAAACAAAAGGTCCTTCACGCTTTAATTGGGGAACAAAAAAGCGGCCTTCACGGTATAATTGGGGAACAATAACATGCTACCTGTCTTAACATTCCTTTGTATTACAATAGATGATTGACAGCTGTAGACAAGTGACTCGTCACGCTTTAATTGGGGAACAAAAGAAAACTACCTGTCTTAACATTCCTTCCTATTACAATAGATAATTGACAGGTGTAAACAAAAGTCCTTCACGCTTTAATTAGGGAACAAAAGAAGGCGAAAAATGATGTAATCCACAAGTCTCTCCAAAAATTACTGATAATAACAAGGTAAATGATAAGGTTTGAGAACGAGCTAAATAATAAAATTAAAATACTTCTGTTAGCTTACCAAACATACAAAAAAAGCTCACATAAGCATGATAAAAGAAGAAGGAAAGATTCTTTATTATTGATATACACAATGAACCTGGAGTCAACAATCGCCACATAAGCATGGGCTCCTTATATTATAGATACTCAAAGCTATGGGTAAGACGGTAAATGAATGTTCAGTGTTATAGTCAGTATTATTTCCAAATATTTTGGATGTTCTAGTTGTAAATGCTTATATAATTTGGACAACTAAATATCCAGAACTAAAAAGGATTGGCTATAAAAGAAATTTCTTATTAGAACTTACAAAGACAAAGAACTCATATAGTCTAGGGCTGTTAAAAGGCTACAGGACAAGTATTTGTCTAAAAGAATTGTGGAGGTAATCCATATCTTAGTTCCTATGGAGGAAATTCAAAACCACCAGAATTTGGACAGAATTTCAAGACAAGAAATGCTTGTGCATTTGTAGTAAACGATATCTTTCTTTGTTGCGCTCATTGTCTGATGTAAAAAAATTGTGCCACTTTGCTAGTTTTATTTAAAAGACTTTTTTGATTTATAATCTCTTTGTTTATAACTATTAAATGAACATTATTAATGTTTTACAATTTTTCTTATTAATTTTGTGATATATCAAATATATTTCCTTGGGATTCATTAGTATCCCATATCGGATGTCGTGACTTTGTAGACACTCCGTACTAGAAAGGTAAAGATATTACCTTTACTAAGCTATATAACATATGATTTGATCACAAATTGCGGAGGTCACTTGCGGGTGGGGCTCTGGTTCTAATATATCAATATACAAAAGATTGTTATTAAATCCCGTTGTTACTGAAGGAAAACGTTGTTCCAGGATGGGATCAAAAAAAAACACGCAACAAAATTGTTCAACAAACTTGTTTGCGAAATATTGATATAAACAAATAATTGCGTTTTTTAATTGCATTTTATTGATTCGATGTTCATCGTTATTAAGTAATAAAAAATGTATATAAAATGATGAAATTATTTATTGATAATTATTTCGGTGCTATATGTTTCGATCATTGATCTTCTTCAGGCACGACTGATATAAGATCCAAAAAAGAAAATTAACATTTGAACATTTTAAAAAATAATAAAATCAATATCAAATAAAATAAAATAAGGGCTTTGGTATGAATAATTTCATCGTTTTATATATATTATTTTATTAAATAATTGCGTGTTTTCTTTTATCCATGTGAAATCCATGGATCGAAAATGTCAATTTTCGATCCATTGATTTGATGATTCTAGAAGGCTTGATATTGTCTCTGGAAGACTTGATATTATCTCTGGAATACTTGATATTGTTTCTGGAAGACTTGGTATTATCCTCTTAAGCCTTAAAATGGAGCCTTGAAATGCTTCCAGAAGGCTTTATACTGTTTCTAAAATACTTGATATTGCTTTTAGAAGACTTGATACCGCTTCTAGAAGATTTGATCTTGCGTCTGGAAAACTTAAAAATTTTCGAAGAAACTTGATATTGCTTCAAGAAGACTTGATGTTAGTTTTGGCAGACTTGAAATGCTTCCAGAAGACTTTATAATGCCTTTAGAAGACTTGAAATGCTTCCAGAAAATTTGAAACTGTTTCTAGAATACTTGATATTGCTTTTAGAAGACTTGATACCGCTTCTAGAAGACTTGATCTTGCCTCTGGAAAACTTGAAAATTTTCAAAGAAACGTGATATTGTTTCTAGAAGACTGGATATTGCTTCAAGAAGACTTGACATTCCTTTTGGCAGACTTTTGGCAGGATAGTGCTTCCAGAAGACTTGAAATGTTTGTCCTTAGCATTTCACATATTAACGGTGGTATCCGGATTGATGTTACCATCGAGGGCAGAAAATCTTCTATCGATTCTGTATGATCTCGCAGTTTGTTCGTATCATATAAGATAGGTGCTGTAAACACTTCAGTATTGCAATTATATGAACCTGTCATAGTTATTAGTAAACAAATGCTGGTATAATGAAGTGAATGAGTCTATTGAGCTATTTAAGCGTAGATTAAAAGCTTCCATCTTGGCGGGTAGGATAAGTGTAGGATAAGTAACTAAGGGCATTTAAGTTAAAATTATTTGTTTTTTATATTTTTTCCATTTTTATTGTTGTCATTTTTATTTGCTTTGTTTTATGATATTTTGTTAATTTTAGTTTAGGGCTAGGTACCTTTTTTTTACCATGCACTGTTTTTTCTTATTTTTTGTACATTTTTTTGTACAATTTATTATAGTGTCGCTTGGTTGGAAATAAATTCTATTATTATTATCAGTACTCAAATATCACAATTATTTACACCTTTCGTAAGTTTACAGTAATATATTCTTCTGCAGCAACTAATTTCCAGAAAGAGCAGATAATTTCCTATAGATTCTATATGATATCGCAGTTTATTTGTGTCATATAATACAGGTGAGGCGCTGTAAACACTTCAGTATGGCAATTACATGAACCTGTCGTAGTTATTAGGAAACAAATTTAGGTAGAATGAAGTGAAAGGCTAATATTGTCTTATCGCATAGTGCATAAAAAGTCTTTTCGTCTCTATATATTCTAGCAGTGCTTTCATATCATATAAGTAAGTTAAGACTACATAAATATTGAAATATGTGCACTTTTCGTTGATTTGTGGTAAAATATTCTTCTGCAGTCATGTAATCGATTAATATTATTTCATCATCGCGTAGAACAGATAATTTCCTATCGATTCTATATGATATTGAAATTTATTCATATCATATAAGATATGTACTTCAATATTAAAATTATATGAATTCGTCGTAGTTATTACGAAATAAATTCTGGTATAATGAAGTTAATGATTAATATTATGTATCATTACATAAATCAGAAGATTTCTTATCGTGTCTATATATTCTAACAGTGCTTTCGTACCATACAAGAAAATTATGACTCAATATATACTCAAATATGACAAATATATGCATTTTTCGTTGATTTATGGTAAAATATTCTTTTGTAACCATGTAATCGATTAATCTTGGAGAAAATTTTCTGTCGATTCTATATGATCGCGAAGTTTATTCGTATCAAATAAGATATGTATGTTGCTGCAAACACTTCGGTATTGCAGTTATATGAACTTGCCGTAGATTTATGGTAAAATATTCTTCTATAGTCACGTAATCGATTAATATTATACACCATCGCGTAGAGTAAAAAATTTCATATCAATTTTATATGATTCCGGAGGTTATTCGTATCATATACGATAGATATGACGCTGTAAATAAATATTAAATAATTGCGTGTTTTCTTTTATCCATGTGAAATTAATGGATCGCAAATGTCAATTCTCGAAATGTAAAATCGTTAATTTTATATGACTGTAGCGCCTCGCCCACAAACAACCTTGACGATTTGTATTTTCACTAACATGTACAAGACAGGATCTCATCTGAAATCGTCACAGACACCTATGTCACCTAAATCGGCAGATTAACACGTAAGAGTAAATATTTTGTTACAAGAGGCTTAAGATCTGTACTAAAATATATGACATGCTTTCATCAAAAATCACTACGGTGGCTTGCGGGCGAGGCATTAGTTTTGATATATTAACTCGAAATCGTCAATTTGGAAGATTGTAACGCCTCGCCCGCAAGCGACCTCGATATTATGCATCTGTACCAAGATGTACGAGACAGGATTATATCTTAAATCATTATGGTCACAAACATTTTGAACAGCTTGATTTAACATATCAACACGAAATCGTCAAATTTGGAAGATTGTAGCGCTTCGCCCGCAAACGACCTCGGCAATTTGTATCTTTACCAAAATGTACGAGACAGGATTACGTCTTAAATCGTCAGTCTAAAGTCCTGAGACAAATATGCAATGCACCGTGGTTTGTTCCTAATCACGTCATACATCAAGATCTCGATATGTTTACTGTAAAGGAAGTAATTGCCCAACGAAGTTCTAATTACATGCAAAGGCTGCAAATTCACGCAAACCGACTTGCAATAGATTTGTTCATCACACAACTACTAAAAGATTGAAACGAAAGAACCTTTCGGAACTATCCAAGATTGAATAAAGGCATGATGGATATCTTTTATCCATTTATTATATAAAATAATAAAAATTTTATTGTACTAAAACCATACATGAACATGGTTTCCTTTGGACTTACTATTGAGTCCTATTACTCTATTTAGTTTAGTTACTCTATTTTTAAAATGATAAACTTACTACTTATTGTTGTTTTTACGATAGATTATAGCAATATTGGAAAATAAAAAAAAAATAAAAAAAAATCTTAAATCGTCACGGTCACTTACGGACGAAAAGCTTGATTAGATATATCATCACAAAATCGTCAAATTTGGAAGATTGTAGCGCCTCGCCCGCAAGCGACCTCGGCGACTTGCATATTTACCAAAATATACGAGACAGGATTACATCTTAAATCGTCATGGTCACTTTTACCACTTTTTTTATCGTCACGTTTACGGACGAAAAGCTTGATTAGATATATCATTACAAAATCGTCAAATTTGGAAGATTGTAGCGCCTCGCCCGCAAGCGACCTCGGCCATTTGCATATTTACCAAAATGTACGAGACAGGATTACATCTTAAATCGTCACGGTCACTTACGGACGAAAAGCTTGATTAGATATATCATCACAAAATCGTCAAATTTGGAAGATTGTAGCGCCTGGCCCGCAAGCGACCTCGGCGATTTGTATATTTACCAAAATGTACGAGACAGGATTACATCTTAAATCGTCACGGTCACTTACGGACGAAAAGCTTGATTAGATATATCATCACAAAATCGTCAAATTTGGAAGATTGTAGCGCCTCGCCCGCAAGCGACCTCGGCGATTTGTATATTTACCAAAATGTACGAGACAGGATTACATCTTAAATCGTCACGGTCACTTACGGACGAAAAGCTTCATTAGATATATCATCACAAAATCGTCAAATTTGGAAGATTGTAGCGCCTCGCCCGCAAGCGACATCGGCGATTTGTATATTTACCAAAATGTACGAGACAGGATTACATCTTAAATCGTCACGGTCACTTACGGACGAAAAGCTTGATTAGATATATCATCACAAAATCGTCAAATTTGGAAGATTGTAGCGCCTCGCCCGCAAGCGACCTCGGCGATTTGTATATTTACCAAAATGTACGAGACAGGATTACATCTTAAATCGTCACGGTCACTTACGGACGAAAAGCTTCATTAGATATATCATCACAAAATCGTCAAATTTGGAAGATTGTAGCGCCTCGCCCGCAAGCGACCTCGGCGATTTGTATATTTACCAAAATGTACGAGACAGGATTACATCTTAAATTGTCACGGTCACTTACGGACGAGAAGCTTGATTTGATATGTCAACACAAAATCGTCAAATTTGGAAGATTGTAGCGCCTCGTCCGCAAGCGATCTCGACGATTTGTATATTTACCAAAATGTACGAGACAGGATTACATCTTAAATTGTCACGGTCACTTACGGACGAAAAGCTTGATTAGATATATCATCATAAAATCGTCAAATTTGGAAGATTGTAGCGCCTCGCCCGCAAGCGACCTCGGCGATTTGTATATTTACCAAAATGTACGAGATAGGATTACATCTTAAATGGTCACGGTCACTTACGGACGAGAAACTTGATTTGATATGTCAACACAAAATCGTCAAATTTGGAAGATTGTAGCGCCTCGTCCGCAAGCGATTTCGACGATTTGTATCTTTACCAAAATGTACAAAAAAGGATTTCATCTTAAATCGTCACGGTCACATATGAGCTCAGCGATTTAGACATAAATCGCTGAGGGCTCTCAGTCATTTATTTATTTTTAAAATTAATTTGAAAATAAAATTGCAATTTTATTGGTTTATTTGTTGGTTATTGTACAAATTTCAATAATATTTTGAATAGATGAACTTGAAGTGGTCGAGAAGAAAAGCCGATCAATTTTCCGAGGAAAAGGAGAATCCAATTCGTCCAAAAATCGAACTTGAAGCATTCTCGAATATTTATGAAGTAATCAGGTGGGGCCTTTTAATCCCAACCGAGCGCGAAGTCGGGATACCTGGTGCCTCGCGCGGATATTGGCGTCGCGTATTGAATTCAGAAATTTGTAATGGTTAGCAGCCCGATCGGAGATAGATGGTGAGACGGGGGTACGTACCTGGTTCGCGTTCCTTCGCTTTAAATTGCGGGGGCAGCTTCGAACTGGTGGCGGCCAGGTCGTTTGTTAGGTTGTCCCCTTTCGGCGACCCAACGATGCTCGGGGCGGGTGGTGAGGCGGCCGACTCTCTTATGAATTCCTTCCCGTCGTCGTAGTTATCAAACTCGGGGTCTTCGTTGTCATTTTCCGTTTCCAATTCGTCAGGCTCGAGCCTGCCTTCGTACTGCTCCTTTAGGATCTTTCGTGGCACTGTAAATCATTTCAGGACGAGGTGAGACCACAACGGTTCGAACCCAAAGGACCAACGAGGCCCGGAAAGAAAATTCGCTCCGGACCTCGTAAGGGGAGAACTTTTGTTGGCGCGCTAAATTATTAGAAACCTTGGAACTTACCGCACGTGTACACCACTTTCAAGTACATCCTCGATTCCGGTCTACAGGGATTTCCAAACGTACTAGCATCAGCCGATAGTTCGCAGCTTCGTTTTCCGTGGCATATTTGCATTACAGTTTCCATCGCGTAACTTACTAAACAAGCTAAAAGAAATCATGCAAAACAAAGTTATCTCTTTCAAAATTTATTTAGTTTACTTTCTTCGGCCACTCCTTGCGGCTGGGGACACTGGTAGCTTTCATATTCAGTTCGACCATAACTGGCGCTATAAACAGCGACTCTCGAGTGTGGGTTACATTTCAACTGAAGTATTTCGTTCTCACAGGCCGTTTTGCTGCGAAATTCATCTAAAAGAACAGAGTCCGTCTATATCGTTATATAGAAATTCCTATCTTTCCAATAACTTTTTATTTGCCATACAATATCTACTGAAAGGTTATAAAAAATAGATAAACAATAAATCAGAATGGAGTTCGCAATTGGATTGCTGTGTCGAACAAATATTTGATTTTTTTAAATATTTTCTTGTCGACAAAAATATGCCATAGTAAACCATTTTAAATGTTTATATTTATTTTATTCCCGTTGCACTACGAATTTTGTTGATTATTTTATTGTGTTCCATAATTTTATTAATCCTTTGTTATATGTAGACATCAAACAATTTATTTATATTCGTAATATATATTCGCATATAATTAAAAGCTATACTAAAAACTATAGTATTCCGATTAAAGTAACAAAATTCTGAACTACTTCCGGTAGACCGGAAGTGGCGTCCATCTTGAAAATATTTTAGATCAAATTCGTCAATATTTTAGGGATGAACTTTTAATACAAACTAAATTTACCCACGTAAATTTTTGCCCACGTAACCTGCAAAGTACATAAACGGCATTAATAAGTCGTGGTACAAAATTCTTCCATAGAAAAAATATTTATTTATTTTCTTTATATATTATTTTCCTTTATTATAAACGGAAATAGTTTTTATATATACAGGGTGTTCCATAACAATGTACCGAAATAAATATATATTATTTTTTAAATGGAATGATATACAAATTACATAATTGTTAAACGAAGGTTTTTAAATTTCTTGCTTTAGATGATTAAATTTACGTTCTTGATTTCGTTTATTATTTCAAACATCATCCCCATTTCCTATCATCAGATATTAGAATAAAAAAAGTGGTTAAAATTTACATTAAAAATAAGAGTATAAAACACAAATTTAAAGTTTCATTATAACATAATCTTTATGCACTTTGCGTTCGCCATTATCAAATTTATACAAGAGGAGAAACCTGCTCAATATTAAGAGCGACTAAGAAGTGGTATTAAATGATTAAATGAAGTGGTTATTAAATGATTTGAAAAATATCTGTAATAAATATATAACATCTTTAAACATTATTCAATTTATTGTATTTTGAACTTATTTAAAATGTTGGCATAATGCTGTTGTTTATGTTTTTCGTTATGTTATATCGATGCTAGGTTTTCCTAATTATATATTATGTTTGTGAATCAAGTTTTTTGGGTTTTTCTAAATTGAATCTACAATTTAAAATAACCGAGTGTTGATACAAGGCAGTTTTATTTTGTGTCATTATCTGTTTTGTATCATATTTATGATGTTTTTTGCGCCTTTTATATGATATTATCCTTATTTCTTACATTATTCTTGTGTGAATTTTTGTTTTTATGTTTTTATTTATCTGTTCTTTTGTATGTGTGGATGAGGTGTCTTTTGTAACATACTTGTCTTATTGAGACTTTTATACCATGCATTATTAATAATCGTTCTTGGATAAATATTTTCTAACAAGATTCAGCTTCTACGCACAAAACAATCTTGACTTTGATAAGATATGTTAATACTTAGTGCTTTTGGTTCTTGGGTTATATTAGTTAGAAACTTTCTTCGAGACTAATCGTGATAGAAAGTGAAAATTTTTGATAGATGCTGCTTGGATGTCCTTACACATTGACATCATCGGCCTATTTTATACAGGCTATTCAACAATCTATCTCCTGTTTTATCATATTTAATTACAAACAAGTCCTTAATGTCATTTATGTACTTTGCCGCATACGTGGGACATTACGCAGGGCTTTAACAGTCGATATCTTTTAAGCTCAGTCATACAAGTATAAGTCGACAATCGCTTTGTTTCGAAGATACTGGGTGTTCAAGTTAAATTTTCGAAATTGATATTTTAATATAAAAACCATTATGTTGAGTACGTAACTCTTATTGACGAATGACTGATTATGTGATAGTATTTAAGAACGAAAGAAGTCATAAGTTCATTCCATGTGGAAATAAGTATACCATATGTCTTATACTAAGAATTTGAGATTTTTAACCACAAACAGCACAACAATATGTGGTTCAAATTCGGCGGTTATCATGTCTTAGTGTAAAGTATGCAAATGGTCAAATAATTACTCTTGAAGCTCTACTCTGTATCATACCATTTTATCTACACAAAAGGGGACAGCTTTAGTACTGGAAACATGATATTCACGCAATTCGAAGCAGGATAACTTCAGAGATTTCAAAATTTTCCTTACAATAATAAAAAAAATATTTGCATGTAGTTTTAACGCTTTATATCTCGTACATTTAGGAGTCTCTATATACATTAAGACTTTGTTCTTAAATTTTCACTTGCCCTGGAAATCTATCAACGGCTTTTGAATCACCCTGTATCGAATAAATTACAAAATGTCAAAATTGTTTTTTTAGAAAGTCACTGTAAGAATTAAAACTGATGGGGAAAGACGATATAAATAAAAAAAACTTTACTAATATATAAAAAAATCATAATTCATAAATATATCTATCTAGCACCAGTTGCTACTAATAATGCAAAAATCATGATATGTTAAAATCGCCTGATTATGCATAATAAAATTAGCTACAACTCAAATTCTAAGAAGATAAAGTAAAAAATGTTCCTGATGCACCAAGAAATCATAATTCATGCATATATCATATTTATTTATAACTAAAATTAAATTTTCTAATGATATTACATAAATCACGAAATCTACATCTTTTTTAATAAAAGTATTTATTTGGAAAAGTATCGAGTTGGTTGAAATACACATAACATTTTTTTTTTAATTTAATTAATTAATAATTAATTATAATAAATTTAAAAAAATAAATTTCGAAAATTTAATTTGAACAACCTGTATCTTTGAAACAAATCGTTTATCGATCTATGTTTATGTTAATTTTAAAAGATCTAGAGGTACGAAACATGGACGACTTCGTCTTTTCTGAGGAGCTACAGCCCTTCAAAAATGGATGAAAATTTTGATTTTATTTGATCAAAATTTCAATAAAAATTGAGGAATATGTTTAACTCATAATAGGGTATGTTTTAACTCTATTAATAAGTAATTATCATTGATTAAAAAAATCAATTTCGAAAATTTAATTTGAACAGCCTGTATCTTCGAAACAAATCATTTATAGGTCTATGTTCATGTGAAGTTTTTTGTGATAATTTTAAAAGATCTAAAGATATAAACCATATGCGATTTCGGCTTCCCTGACAGCCCTTCAAAAATGGCAGAAAATTGATTTTATTTAATCAAAATTTTAATAAAAATTAAGGAATATGTTTAACTCATAATAGGGCATGTTTTAACTCTATTTGTACTTTCAACCTCTCTAAACTGTCAAAGATTACAATTACTTACATTTTTGCAATTTTTTTTATGTCGATGATAAAATTAAAATTTCATTAGAAAAAATTTAAGTAGGTACATGAAGACATTGTAAAACGTATTTATGCCTGTCAAAATTTTCCCTAGAAGTTTGTTGCAATCATTCGGATACACCCTGTATATATCTATATTGAGTTATTAGTATCCCGACGGGGAATAATTACTAACTACCGTTGTGGAGAGAAAAAAATGTTTTATATAAAAATTATTTGACTCACCACTTACTATTATCTATAATTATTTTCATTTATACAGGCTGTTCTATTTAAGCGTTTGTAGATCCTGTAATATTCACTTGATTTTTCAAAATATCATGTCAGATAATATTCAAGCCTTTATTAGATATACTATATAGCGTGATCATAAAGCTCAGTTAGTTTAGAAGTTTTTTAGATAACTTTTCTTAAGTGTTTGTTTTAAATAGAACAGCCTACACAGGGAGTATCTTCCAGACCAGAAGTATATAGCGATATAGAATACATTATTTTGAAGCGATTTTTCTAATAAATTTTTTTCATATTGTTTGTAATAATCATACGAGAACTGTTTAAAGTTGTTAAATTGCGATTCTGGGAAACATCCGCCTATTATCCGTTTCTTACGCGTTTATTTTTCATAAGAATTTGTTAGTTGATTTTTCTCTTTGTAACGTTCAGAATTTAATTGTTGTGATAAGATATATATCATTAAAGATTTAAGGAATAAAAATGAACATGTTTCAATTTTTAAGTACAATAATTCAATAAGATATCTGCTATAAATATGTACGAGCGAAATAAACGAAAATATTTTTATACAACTTTAAATAGTGTTCTACATCGCTATATACCTCTGACCCGGAAGATATCGGACATCCTGTATAGAGTGTATGAATAAAGTATGAAATCAATTCGATATAACTTCGGGGATGTTCTTAGAAAAAAAGGCCAAAGTGATCAATGCTATATTTTTAGCGTGCATTTTTTGAGGTAAAACTGAAATATACAGATGTCTCAAAATTCAGATAATATACTTAAGTTGAAATTTTTAAATAGGAACAACCTCCATTTGTTATTACATTTATGGAATCTGCGTTAAATATTGAGTATTTTTCATGTTCCTAATATTTAGCTGTATTCGAAAAAATGGCTGTGTACAACTAATTCGACATAAATTCAACGGACATTCTTAGAAAAAAAACGACATGGGCATCTTTATTCTATTTTTTAACGTGCACCTTTGAGATTAAATTATATTGTACACGTGTCCCTAAATTGAGAAACCATGCCTAAGTTAACATTCTTAAATAAAGACCTACTATAGGGTAGAGTTAAGGTTTACTATCCTATATTATTTATTATAAAAAGATTGAGAGATTTTGACTTGTCAGCAGTTTGATTATTTTTATGTTGTTGTTTTTTATAAACAAACGAAAAAAGTATTTTTTTATATAACTAAATGACAATAGTTAGCCATAGTGTCTTGCAGAGCACGCTACACTTACTCCCCCCCCACGGAAGAAAAGTAGAAAAGGAATAAAGTAAATAACATTTTGTTAAATTGTTTAGCGTTTAAACTAAATGTTGAAACAAATTTTTTTAGGTTTGTTTGTTAGGAGAATTGATTTATTAATTGAGTTTATGTCTTCGTTTAGCATAAAGGCAGGTTTAAGCTGATCAATGCTTAAAGTACTCGGTTTATTATTTTTGTATATAACGAAATATTTTTGATGTTTTTCAAGAATTTTGAATGGTCCTTCGTATCGTGGTGTTAAGGAAGGTTTAAGTCCGTTGATTTTAGTGAAAACGTAGTTGGTAGAGACTAAGTCTTTATGTATGAAGGTTTTTTGATTACCATGTCTGGTTGCAGGAATTGGTTTGAGGTCAGCAAAGGTAGTTCGAAGACTGGAAAGAAAAGGTTCATGTTCAGGAGGTTGTCTATCTTGAATAAAGAATTCTCCAGGTAGTCTAAGAGGCTGGCCATAAACTAGTTCCGCTGATGAACATCCTAAATCTTCTTTCAGTGATGATCGAAGACCTAGGAGTATCAGTGGTAAATCATTGTTCCACCTGATGGTGTTACCGCGTGCAATAATCGCAGCTTTCAAAGTTCGATGAAATCTTTTTACCATTCCATTGCTTTGTGGATGAAATGGTGAAGTATGTATTTGATGGGTGCCTAACAATGATTGATATTTTGCAAATAATTTTGATTCAAATTGTCGTCGGTTGGCAAATTTGCCAAAATGTAGTGATATCCTTTGGATGCTCTTGATCTGGCAGTTTAGGTTGATTGGTGTTCAATACGGCTGCTGGCAGGAGTGTTGGTGTCTCTCTTCTGGGTTCCGGGATTACCAGTATGTATGATAAGGTTTAATTATAAGGACATCATGTCGGGGTCACCAATATATAGCGTAGAGTTAAGGTTTACTATCCTATATTATTTATTATAAAAAGATTGAGAGATTTTGACTTGTCAGCAGTCAGATAATATGCTTAAGTTGACATTTTTAAATAGGAACAACCTCCATTTGTTATTACATTTATGGAGTCTGCGTTAAATATTGAGTATTTTTCATGTTCCTAATATTTAGCTGTATTCGAAAAAATGGCTGTGTACATAAAATACAGAACTAATTCGACATAAATTCAACGGACATTCTTAGAAAAAAAAACGACATGGGCATCTTTATTCTATTTTTTAACGTGCACCTTTGAGATTAAATTAAATTGTACACGTGTCCCTAAATTGAGAAACCATGCCTAAGTTAACATTCTTAAATAAAGACCTACTATAGGGTAGAGTTAAGGTTTACTATCCTATATTATTTATTATAAAAAGATTGAGAGATTTTGACTTGTCAGCAGTTTGATTATTTTTATGTTGTTGTTTTTTATAAACAAACGAAAAAAGTATTTTTTTATATAACTAAATGACAATAGTTAGCCGTGGTGTCTTGCAGAGCACGCTACACCTACATTTTTTGTTAATAACCCACAATAATTCAATAAGCATAAAATGTTTAAACCATTTATTCGAAAACATAGAAATATCGAAATATTCAACTAAAAAATATTCAGAATTTAACGTAGAATCCATAAATCCAAAAAAACTAGTTCCTATTCAAAAACTTCAACTTAAGTAGGGTTTCTTAATTTTGGGACAGCCTGTACATTTTAATTTTATGCCAGAAAAGTGCGTTAAAAAATTCAACACAAATATCCAAGCATTTCTTATTAGAAATTCTTACAAAATTCCTCCAATTTATATCGAATTGATTCCATATTTTATATACACAGGAATTGGTAGTTATTTTTTCGAAGACAGCTGAATATCAGCAACACAGGTATGTTACGTCAAAAATATTCAGAATTTAACTTAGAATACATGGATGTAAGAAAAAATGGGGGTTTCTTTTCTTGTAGCCTTTTTTTCTAACATCCCGATTTTATATCGAATTGATTCCGTAATTTATGTCCAAACTGTATATAGGGTGTTAATACCAATAAGAAGGCAATAATTACTAAACTATTTGACAAAAAAATTGTTTCATACAAAAGTTGACTCACCACTTTCTACTACCTAAAATTATTTTCGCTTGTACTATTCCATTTAAGCGTTCGTAGTTCCTGAGATATTCAATTGTTTTTTCCAAAATGTTACCAATCTTTTTAAAAGGGACATAAAAAGGTAATTCTTGCGAGTTTACGATTTTAAAAATATTAGATACACTATACAGCTTGTTCATAAAGCTCAGTAACCTTTGCTGCTTTTCAAATGGCTCTATCTTAAATTTTCTAAATAGAACATCATATATACGAGGCCTGTTTTCTAAGTAAGGGTCGTTTTGAAATAAAATAAAAAAAAATTTAACATCATCATAATTAAATCAAATATCTGTTCAAATGTATGAAGACGTTGTAGTTATTAGGCGCTAGATTAGAACTATACAGGGTGGCCAAATTGTTTTTAGCCTTTAAATGATCAGATCTTGAGTTCGATTGACCGTGTGTGGAAAGGATCATAATCTGGCGATGAATTTCAGCCACTTTCACGCCTTTAGCATTAAGAAAATGAATTACAGCGCGTATTTCACAGTCGGCGGGATTATAAATCGGAGGAATCAAAATGCCCAAAAAGAGACGTAAACATGGTCAAATGATTTTCAAATTACTTAAGAACATATATGGCGGTAAACGGCCCTTACTTAAAAAACAAGTCTCCTAGTATGTACTGGTTATATTTTGTTTAATTAATGTTAAAAATATTAAAATAATTTTAAATTTAAAAAAAATTGTAATAAAATAAGCCATTATTGTACTTAATATTATATTCTGTCTATTTTTAATACTTTCTTTATTTTCCCCTTTATTATTTGATTAATATTTGACAAAGAAAAACAATTTTACTTCCATATACAAAATTTTAATGCGACTTGGTACATTATGAGATTTAAACGGCTTATGTAATAAAATATGCATTTATTCTGCCGTATGATTCTATTTTTTGTATTTTTGTTATGGTTATTATTTATTTATCAAAAATAATATTTTACAAAAATTTCAAAAATGAATTATTCGTTATATATTTTATAAAAAAATAATATTTTATTGACTCATAATCTGCGTTCATATTTCAAGTAGATTGCCTTGTATTCTATAATCAACAAATTATTGACTCGGGGATGAATTATAGTTATAGTAAAGAAGAATTGACTGCCAAAAATCCATGAATTTTGTGTTTTTTTTAAATTTTTTTTTTGAATAATACTATCCCATTTCCGCATAATGTGACATATTTTATTTTATTACGCAAAAGCTATCAATAAAAAAACAAAAGAGGTATTAAAGTACCACTAAAGAATGACCTTTACAACCCATATCTAACTTCATGGCGTAAACTTTTCATAAAAATATCAAGGGGTTGATGAATTTCATCCCTTTAAAGCGCGCTGTGGGAGCTTAAGGTCTTACCCAGTATTAAATACATGCTAAGTTGCAAATTCTACGGTTTAGTTATAGCCGAAATATAAAATAAAATTAAATTTTGATCGCTCATATCTCGAAAACAAAAGTGTTTGAACCTATATATACACCTATATATTTTGGTAAAAAAATGTTGCTGCATTACATACTCATTATATATATATTTATTATACAGGCTGAATTAAATGTGCAGGGACGGAAGATTGGAAGATTGCAGAGAGTTTTTATGTGCATAAAACTAAAAAAAATTCTATACCTCAAACAATGCATAAATTAAGTACTTCTGGTAACCATCCTGTATAATATTATCGAATAGAAGAATTTTAATTATTTTTCAAGAATTTTCAAAAAATGGTTATTAACCTTGCAAACTTGCATTTAAGATTTCAAAATAAGATACGCACTTATAGCATTTAAAACAGATAATAAGCGTATATATATAATTTTGTTTTCAAAATTCTTGGAACAAAGGGGATTACTAAAAATCATTATAACTTGAATCCTGTTTTTGGTTTGTAGAAAGCAATAATAATTTATATTAATATTAAAAGTTTAAAATATTTAAATAGTTTGCTTGAAACTTAAGGTAAAAGTGTATAAATTATGCAAGAGGCTTCCGGGGTACCTGATATTGATTCTGGCGCCCACTTCGCCATGCATTGGAATATTCGTACAATTTTGAAATCACGTCTTGTGTAAAGTGCCCGAACTTAGGAGGTAGATATTTGAATCGCGACGTTAGATTGTTTCGGAAAGATGAAATCAAAAGAACCGAAATAGCGCTGGCGCGTCGTGGCTCCTTGCTGCGGAATTGCTGTCATCACGCGCTATATTGAATATCAATGGGGGAGTGGAAAAAATACGTACATGGTCTGCATTTGTAGGCGATTTCGACGTATTTCTGCATTCCGGGGCAGGGGTCGCCCCCAAACGTTTCTGGCGATGTGTTGATTTTGCATTGCCTCTTTTTCTGGCAGGCTTCCACCACGGTCTGTAAGAGCGAGTACTAGGTACTGTCAGTTAGATCGGCTGTTATTTTCCCTCGGTTGAAGAAGAAAACAAACGCAACAAGCTACGGCAGGTAGTCGAAAATGCGAAGCCCTTTTATGCCTGAATTTTCGACTATCTAACGGGCAGCGTTAGGCGGAGCGAGGCGTTATCAGTGGACGTAAGAGGTGATATATGGTTCTTGGTGAAAAATCCAAAAATAACTATTTCATCTTGCAATTGGGTCACTTATTCTACGTTAAATAACACTTTATTATAAGAAATATTAACAATTTATGAGTTAAGTCTTGTAACACGTCACCTGTTATTTTATTTCTGTCTCATTGCTCTGAACATAGGATTTAATAAAGCAATTGAAGATGCAATTTATTTGATATTTGGCACTTTAATATAAGATGCCTAATTTATTTGTAAATGCAAATGTATGCCATATAGTACGCCGATGATCTGGACAGATCCAGGTTAGATCATGGTTAGATCCTAGCCTTAACACGAAAACGAAGAATGGTAAAGAACAACACTTTTTTGCCAAATCAGCAAATTACCTGAGATAGCCTTAAAGCCGTTATGGAACATACTCTGCGTGTACATCGATTTGCAAATTGACGAATCCTTATTTTTGATATGTTGACAGCTATTAATAATAATCAGTTTATGGCAATAAAAAACAAAAATAATAGAAAATTATACATTATTCTAGAAAATAAAGGTTGACAAAAGGTCAATTTATTGAAAGATGCAATGTTTTCAAAAAGACTTAGCCGGCAATCTATATAATTAAAAGAAATCTGTAATATTTAATACGAAAATAATGAAAAGAAAAAAAGAATACGTATACATAACAAATAATAGAAAAGAATATTTAGGATAAAACAAGAAAGATAGAGCAAATGAAATCATCAGTTGAAGAAGGAAAGATATTCAGAACTGACATCAAAAATTAGTTTCAGATAATTGTAGAGAAAATAGAATATAACAGAATACGTTTAAGCTACGAGTATTACGTGATTCTGTAGATAAATTATTCCAGAGAGTTATACCTTGCAACGTGAATGACTTATGATATATTTCGATGCGATGAACGGGAAACATGAGTGAAATATCTGAGCGTGCTCTAATAGGAAAACCGCGGAATGCTTTGCGGTGTACAGGTAATTTCGATATTGAGAGGAAAGTATTTTGTATAGCATAGTTAATATGCGAAACGACTTACGCTTCGAAACGGTGAGTAATTCGGGATGATTACGTCATGGTGCAACATGGTCATACTTTTTAAAATCAAAAATAAAGCATAGGTAATTATTTTGCAACTTCTCTAAGTTGTTATGGAGAGTAATTGAAAGTTATGAGATACACGATATCGGAATAGTTCGAATAGGAAAGAATTAATGAGTAACAGAGATTGCGACGAACAATAGGTGGAAGGAAATCTGAATCTTAATCTTGGGTTGCCATGCAGAATCCATTATAACTCCCAAGTTGTTAAATAAATGAGAAAATTGTATGATGTTACCATAGTGTCAGGTGGGTATTATTGATAGAGTAAAATTTTGTTGGCAAACTTTTGTTAGCATACCAACAAGATGTGTATTAAGACGCAAGCTGCTGGAAGTTCATCCAAAGTTGCAGATGGATAAATTTGGAGGTCATATGCATGTAAGTGCAAGTTGTACTTAAATATCTTAGTAATTCTGTTAAAGATGATACAAAAAAGGAGTAGACCCAGCATAACTGCCCTGAGGCATACAATACAATAGCTTTTAAACAGACGAGGAAGATGATAAGTCACGTATACATAAGGAACGATGATTGAAACCATACCATACGACATAGGTAGGCGAGAAACCTACAGAAAATAGAATTAGGGGAACGTGCGACAGCTTCATAACGTTTTTACATTTCGTCTTATAGAATTCCTTTGAGTGTTGACGCTATGCCGATTTATTAAAAACCAATAGCCCAACTAACTCTATTTATCATAAAGGCATGACATTTACTTAAATTTACTTGAATGGTCTTTTGCAAAACTTTTTGAAAAATACACAAGTTATACATAGACTGCTTTTTTGTTTATCAAAATCACGATATTAAAACAAATTCGTATAGTTAAGTATTCGATCGGCAGTAAAATTGTATCTGCGATAAGTTCAAGAAGAAATCATTCATTGAACTAAAATTAGAACTATTATTAGGACTAATACTATAACATGAACAAAACTTGACTTTTCAAATGTTATGTTGCAACTTTCTTCAGAAAGTCTTTTAGTTGGTTGAAATGGTTCATTCATTAATTCGTCCTATGTTTTTGCAATTTGTGTTCAAAATGTTTGTAGGATAAATATCTTCTTATGACAAATTGAATACCGTTATAAAATACGAATAACGTCAAATCATCGAGGTTACCTACAGGTAAAAGTATTTGAAAGCATGTTGATCAGTCTTGGTGATATGAGGAGGTGCCAGAAGGACGACGTATCCATGAAATGTCATCATGTCCAAACATTACACTTGGTCCCGCTGCATCAATTAATTTCTGCCATTTTCTCCCATGTTGATCAGTCTTGGTGATATTGAACCACCTTACACTATAATGGTTATCTCGCTGTAGTTTATAGTGAGTATTTGGTACTTGGGATCAAAGCAGATGCCAAAAGGACAATGTATTCATAACATGTCATCATGTTCAAACATCAAAGTTGGTCCCATTGCATCATATAATTTCTCCCATTTTCTCTCACAGTTGTTTGATCCAGATGGAAGAAGCTCTGGTTCATTGGAACCAGTTTTTGAAGAAGGTTGCAACAGAGCATTGGAAAAATTAAATACTTTTTCAACACACATGCGGTAAAACCCGAGAGAGCTTCCAGTTAAAATTTTAGTATTAGTCCCAGTAATATTTCTAGTATTACACTGCTATTTTGTTAAAGCTAAATGATCTGGCAACATTTGTTTTTGTAATTTTTGACCATAATGATTCTGCAAAACATTTACAATTATGGCATCACTTCAATATTAGAAAGCAAATTAGATAAATGAAGCACATTCATACAGCATAAATGTGTACTACCATTCTTTTGAAACCACCACTTTGAAAGACAAATTTTAACGAAATCCGATGAGCACGGTGAAAAATTGTATTAAATAATAGTACCACATCAAAGTTGGATCAGCGGAAAAATTAGATTCCTTATTAGCGGATGTTTGTCAAAAGTTAGTTGAAGAAGATGATGATATAACAATAGATATAACGATAGATTACAACAATATTGTGAAGAAAATAACAATATTTGGCTAGATTTTATTGGAAAAATATATAAAGCTCTACCGATTTCCATTTTCTAAAATCTTCGTCAGAAGCTTACCTAAATATAAAAATAAATATAAGTTTAATGCAAGAATATTTTGTAAAAATTATGTCATGTACGAATGAAAAGGTTATATTAAAGAAAATAAAATTAAAAAACTTGCGTTATAAAACGTTTATAACGAAGTATGAACATTTTATTTTCGTCAAATTCGTATTTCTTATTTTCAATAAGATGTCTACAAAAATTGAATCCGCTTTGGGTCTTACGTTCTTTTATTCTTGTCTTCAATGATCTTGTCTTCAATGACGGTCTCTCCAATGTAGGTGGTGTGGCAGATATTACATTTTAATTTGTAACTAGATTTTTATTCAATTTATCTATTATATCTATATTATTAATTAGGATTTTTTCTTTGTGTTGTTATTTTTTAAAATAAGCTCCATCTTGTATTGTTTGAAAACCCTTTTCAATTTTATATTAATGTTTCCTTAAAATTCAGTCACCTGCTGTTGTTGTTATCGTGTTAGTGATTAGGACGATGTTTTTATTCTTTTGGATAGTTTATCGATTATTTGTGATTTGCACCCATTATTTTGTGGTTAATTGTTTTATTATAACAATTTCCTTCTTTATTTTATCCTCTTCCTATTTTGCGTTAAAATTCGAATGTATGCTCTAAAAGCAGTTATTTTGTGGGTAATGTTATGGTGTTCTGAGGGATCTTTATATCTGTTTGTGTCAGCGTTCTGAAAATTGTGTACTGAAGTTTGTCATTTTATTTAAAGTTTTGAGATTCATTTTATGATTTTGTTCCATTTCTGCAGTAAGTTGTTGTGCAGAGCATTTATGTGTGTGTGTAGTTTCTGGATTATGTCTTTGTATAATACAATGAGCTTTCCAAAAGAGTAAGGAAAGTAATATTGCCTTTATATGGGTTTCTGCCATTGATGATCGTTTTGTTTTTTAAATCATCTAGGAAAATATCTGCTATAAGTCTGCTATAAGCTGTATGTATAAACTTTGTTGTTAAAAGTGTAAAAATATTGTTGTACAGAAATTCCAAATAGGCTGTACAGGTTCTTACTATCCGCTTCGTTATCTAATTTTTCGTTTAGGAATATTGTCAATATTTGTAGTGTTTCATCGTTACGAATATTGGTGTATAGTTTTGTTATGTCAAAAGACATCATTAGGTATCCATAAATCTTGCAGCATGTTCAAAAGATCGTTTCGGGATCCCTATTAACCAATAGGGGGTGGTCGCATGTGAAATCAATTGCCATTGCAAAAAACGAAGAAGGTGATAGAAAAAGTATGAGGTTGGGGGAAAGAGTCTTTGGAAGGAATGTGGGAAAGGTCAGATTTAGGAAAGGAGACAGAGACAATTATTACAGGAGAATGGACCATTCGGTAACAGATAAATGGTAGACGGAGGGTGGGTAGGGAGATGTGGAGGGAGTTGAGAGATAGGGACCGAAATGTCCAGAGATAGGAAAGAGGGACACAGATAAAAGAGGAAAAATATAACGATGGGCATAGGGACATAATTACGGAAGGGCTGCCTAGATACTTGGTATTGGAAGGAGATTAGAAAGGGAAGAAATTGGTGGCTAGGTTCCGATGTGGAAACGATCTTAAATGATCTTGAAGTTGTTGGTATTTAAGAATGCTGTCTTATTAATATAACCCTTCTTGTACATTATTACTATTCCTGTTCTTAATTTCTTTAGTAATTGTTAAGTTTTGTTGTTTGATTTTCTATTTTATGTTCTCTATTGTCTTACTTTCTTCTCTAATCTTCCCCTTCAATAACTCTTCCGTCTTCCTTGTAATCATTCTTAATTCCTCTTTAATCAGTAATTGATATAGTTCTCTTTTTATGTCTTCTTTATTAAGAATGTATTTTGTAATGAGTTTCAGTTCTACTCAGCTTCGTTCTTGTTGTTAATGCATATTTTGGTCCTTTAATAATTTCATTTCTTGTTAATTAAATCTTTCATTTATAACAATATTTTTTTTTTATTCATTAACTATTTTCTGAGAAATTATAAGTGAAGTAAATTTTAAGTAATAGTTTGGAATTACATTACGTAACTAACCGCTAAATAAAATTGCATATTTTTCTAAAAAATAGTGATACTTTTAACAATTTTCGGTGTAACCGGATGTGGTTACCATACAGAATTGTTATTGGTTTTATCTGGATTAAAGTTACCGTTTTCAATTATTTTTAAAATTTCAATGTAGTATTGAGTTTTTTCTTCCCAATTCAGTTTCAGCATCGATTTTGAATTGAGACTTGATACTGCTTCTAGATGATTTGATACTGCTTCCAAAAAATACTTCCAGAAGACTTTATATTGCTCTCAGAATAACTTGCAGTACTTCCAGAAAATTGGATGCTGCCTCTGGCCGACGTCATACTACTTTCAAAAATCTTGAAATCCTTCCAAAAGACTTGAATTACTTCTAGAAGACCTGATATCGCCTCTGGAAGATTTGATACTGTCTCTCGAAAACAAGATATTACCTCTGGAAGACCTGAAATGCTGCCAAAAGACATAAAACTGTCTCTAAAATTCTTTATATTGCTTCCAGAAGACTTGATATTGCCTTTGCAAACCTTGAAATGCTTGTCCCGGTCGTGATACTGATTCTCGAAGACTTGAAATGCTTCCAGAAGAAACTGTTTCTAAAAGAATTGTTATTAGTTTGAGAAGACTTGATATTGCATCCGAAAGACTTGAAATGTTTTCAAAAGACTTGATCACGACTCTGGACGACTTGCAATTTTTCGAAAAGACTTGATATTGTTTCTAGAAGACTTGAAATGTTTGTCCTTAGCAAAATTGTATCGGTTTTACTCGCATTATAGTTTCTATTTAGAGTAGAAAATTTCCTATCGATTCCTGAACTGAAAATTTCCTATACTGTGTGATCTCACAGTTTATTCGTATCATATAAGTTAGGTTTAAACACTTCAGTATTGCAATTGATGCTTGAGTAATGAGCTCAGCATCAATTCTAACAAAATAGATGTAGTCCCTTTCACTCGGAGAAGGAAGCTGCAATTTTGACTATCTTCCAAGGTAAAATTATAAATTTCACAATAGAATCTAAGTACCTAGGAGTAATTCGAGATAGCAAATCAAGCTGAAACTCCCACTTAGACATGTTGAGGAAAATGACCATAATGATCACTCAGATTTGCCGTACAGTCCTTAGACAGAATTGAGGTCGCAAACCGGGAATGGCTTACAAGAAACAAATTATTCGACAGCACAACAGCTGATGGCAGAAATACCCGGAAATCTTATCCCACACCGTAAACATTTTCATGGACAGTGTAGCCACTCTGAAGGCAATCCAGTTCTTTACGTGTAGCTCGGTACTGGTCAAAGAATGTACCAGCAATTTGAAAGAACTCGCTAGCAGATATGATATTATTCTATGGTAGGTTCCAGCTCGCAGTAACATTGAGGGCAACAAGAAAGTGGACAAGCGAGCCAAAGAGGCAACGCAAACCTCCATCATTGGACTCATAACCCAGCATTAGACTACTAAAAAGCCACATAAAACAAGTAATTAACATAAAGGAAGCCTCAAAGATAACAAGCAAAAAGTATGATAGATCCGCAAAACAAAACCAACGGTTTTAATCGAGAAACAAACCTTGGAGCAATATTAAGGTTGACCTACATTTTACATTTTTACACATATCATCAATAATGTTGATGAGCATTTAACAGCTGCATTTTACAAATGTTATTAAAAATACATTTTCTTCGCCATAATTTTGATCAATTTGAAAGACAAATTCCAATGGAATCCAATGAGTACGTTGAAAAATTTTATCAGATAATATTTGAATATTTTCACCACTGGAGAGTTGGTTCAGCGAAAAAAATTAGATTCCCTGTTAGCATATGTTTGTTGGAATTTAATTGAAGAAGTGTTTTTGAATTAATCTATTTTTATCTGGAAAATTCCTCCTGAAGCTTCGAAATGCTTGTAGAAGACTTGATACTGGTTCTAGAAGATTTAAAATGCTTCCATAAGACTTGACTTTGCCTCTGGAAAGCTTGAAATGCTTCTAGAAGACTTGAAACTTCTTCTAAAAGAATTGATATTGCTTCCAGAAGAATTGATATTGTCTCTGAAAGAATTGAAATGCTTCTAAAATACTTACCTGTGGAAGACTTGAAAATTTTCTAAGAGACTTGATATTGTTTTCAAAAGACTTGAAATGTTTGTGCTTAACAAAATTGTTAATAGTTTTATCCAGATTGAAGTTACTATCAAGAGTAGATAATTTTCTATCGATTTTATATGATCTCGCAGTTTATTCGTATAAGTTCTAGCAGTGTTTGTGTCATATAAGTAAGGTATGTAGGTTTACGGTAATAGATTCTTCTACAGCCATATTGTATTATATATTTATTTTTTATATATTTATATTATACACTGTCAGATAAAGCAGAAAATTTCTTATCGATTCTATATGATTTCGTACTTTATTCGTGTCACATAAGGTAGATATTTACCAAATTTATGGTACAGAGAAGTGAATGGCTAATATACCTCATCGCATAGAGCACAAAATCTCTTATCATCTCTATATGTTCTAGTAGTGTTTTCGTATTATATGAGCAACTTATCACTCCATAAATATTGAAATATGAAAATTATGTGCATTTTTCGTAGGTTTATGGTAATAGATTCTTCTACAGCTATGTAATCGGTTAAAATTATATACCATCGCTTAGAGCAAAAAATTTCATATCAATTCTATATGATGTAGCAGGTTATTCGTATCATATAAGATAGGTACGATGCTGTAAATACCGCAGTAATGTAATTATATGAACTTTTCGTAGTTATTTGGAAACAAACTCTGGTATAATGAAGTTAATGACCAATATTATGTATCATCACATAAACCAGAAGATTTCCTATCATTTATATAGATTCTGGCAGTGTTTTCGTGTCATATAAGAAAGTTATGACTCCATAAATACTCAAATATGACAAATAGCTGAAGCAGAAGATCTCTTATCGTTTCTTTATACTCTAGCGGTGCTACGTGCGATACGACAGTATCATATAAGAAAGTTATGACTCGATAAATACTCAAATATGACAAATATATGCACTTTTCGTTGATTTATGGTAAAATATTCTTGTGCAGTCACGTAATCGATTAATATTATACATCATCGCGTAGAGCAAAAAATTTTATATCAATTCTATATGATGTAGAAAGTTATTCGTATCATATAAGATAGGTATGATGCTGTAAATACCGCAGTAATGTAATTATATGAACTTTTCGTAGTTATTTGGAAACAAACTCTGGTATAATGAAGTTAATGACCAATATTATGTATCATCACATAAACCAGAAGATTTCCTATCATTTATATAGATTCTGGCAGTGCTTTCGTGTCATATAAGAAAGTTATGACTCCATAAATACTCAAATATGACAAATAGCAGAAGCAGAAGATCTCTTATCGTTTCTATATACTCTAGCAGTGCTACATGCGATACGACAGTATCATATAAGAAAGTTATGACTCCATAAATACTCAAATATGACAAAAATATGCACTTTTCGTTGATTTATGGTAAAATATTCTTCTGCAGTCAGGTAATCAATTAATATTATACTCCATCGCGTAGAGCAAAAAATTTCATATCAATTCTATATGATGTAGCAGGTTATTCGTATCATATAAGATAGGAATGACGCTGTAAATACCGCAGTAATGCAATTATATGAACTTTTCGTAGTTATTTGAAAACAAATTCTGGTTTAATGAAGTTAATACCCAATATTATGTATCATCACATAAACCAGAAGATTTCCTATCATTTATATAGATTCTAGCAGTGCTTTCGTGTCATATAAGAAAGTTATGACTACATAAATACTCAAATACGACAAATAGCAGAAGCAGATCTCTTATCGTATCTATATACTCTAGCAGTGCTACGTGCGATACGACAGTATCATATAAGAAAGTTATGACTCGATAAATACTCAAATAACAAATATATGCACTTTTCGTTGATTTATGGTAAAATATTCTTCTGCGGTCATGTAATCGATTAATGTTATACAGCATCGCGTAGAGCAAAAAATTTCATATCAATTCTATATGATGTAGCAGGTTATTCGTATGATATAAGATAGGTATGACGCTGTAAATACCGCAGTAATGCAATTATATGAACTTTCGTAGTTATTTGGAAACAAATTCTTGTATAATGAAGTTAATGACCAATACTATGTATCATCATATAAACCAGAAGATTTCCTATCATTTATATAGATTCTAGCAGTGCTTTCGTGTCATATAAGAAAGTTATGACTCCATACATACTCAAATATGACAAATAGCAGAAGCAGAAGATCTCTTATCGTGTCTATATACTCTGGCAGTGCTACGTGCGATACGACAGTATCATATAAGAAAGTTATGACTCGATAAATACTTAAATATGACAAAAATATGCACTTTTCGTTGATTTATGATAAAATATCTTTCTGCAGTCATGTAATCGATTAATATTATACACCATCGCGTAGAGTAAAAAAATTTATATCAATTCTATATGATGTAGCAGGTTATTCATATGATATAAGATAGGTATGACGCTGTAAATACCGCAGTAATGCAATTATATGAACATTCGTAGTTATTTGGAAACAAATTCTTGTATAATGAAGTTAATGACCAATACTTTGTATCATCATATAAACCAGAAGATTTCCTATCATTTATATAGATTCTAGCAGTGGTTTCGTGTCATATAAGAAAGTTATGACTCCATACATACTCAAATATGACAAATAGCAGAAGCAGAAGATCTCTTATCGTTTCTATATACTCTAGCAGTGCTACCTGTGATACGAAAGTATCATATAAGAAAGTTATGACTCAATAAATACTCAAATATGACAAATATATGCACTTTTCGTTGATTTATGGTAAAATATTCTTTTGCAGTCATGTAGTCGATTAATATTATGTACGATCACGTAAAGCATAAAATTTTCTATCGATTCTATATGATCTCGAGTTTATTCGTATCATATAAGATATGTATGGTACTGTAAACATTTTGGTATTGTAATTATATGAACTTCTCGTGGTTATTAGGAAACAAATTTTGGTAAAATGAAGTTAATGACTAATATTATGTATCATCACATAAAGCAGAAAATTTCATATCGTTTCTATATACTATAGCAATACTGTGGTATCATACAAGAAAATTGACTTCATAGATACTCAAATATGGTAAATATAAACACTTTTAGTACGTTTATCATGTAGTTAATAATAAATTAAAATAATAATTTTTTTTTAAATAATAAATTAATTAAATCTCCTATTGATTTTGTATGATCTCATAGTTTATTTACTCATTTTGAATATTTCCAGACCTTTCAAACTTAATTAGTAGTTTGAGTCTTTTGAGCCTCTTTTGAGCCATTAGCTTTATTTTCAGTATCCAGCACCCATTCATATTTTCAACAACCGACGCTTATGACGAGATCACTTCACCTTTTATTAACCTTAATCAAATTAATTACAACTGCAGTTGCCCTATAAAGTCCTATGTTCAGAAGCAGTGAGAGTAAAACGAAAACATGATATTTGAAATTAACTGTATATAAAAAAAGTTAAACTTTGTAGCACAATGATAAAAATCGACCTTAACAAGGTATAGATCGAAGTCAAGAATTCTCTTTGCATATCATACCATCAAGCGTACATGTGCTTTACGCATTTTGATTTCAGATGTAACACGACGAATTTTGCATCGATAGGTAAATTGGTTAGTTATTATGTCCTACCGTTGACAGCAACGGTGATCAATACCAATAACCAAGTAATGTGCTACGGGTATCGGATAGTAATTCTCAATGTTCATAATGCCGTAGTCTTGCGGTCGAATTGTATTTGCCCCGATTTTGTACCTCTAATTATATACCGGAGATAAAGTATTGCACTTACGTTCACATGCCCCGTATCCATAAATAACGTGACCACACACAATACGCCAAACAAACACGGTCCTAAAATATATCTAAAGTTTAACAATGTCGACCTCTTACGTTTACTGATCACCACCTTGGTTTAAAAGAAGATGAAAAAAGTGCTCGAGTGTGTTGTGTGTGGAGGGTATAAAGTATGAAACTTTTATGATACTTACCACTCGTCGTTATTTGTGTGTGCTGTTAGTATATTAGCAAAAGCTCGGCAAAAGAAACGTTAATAAAGAAATGAGAAAGTCGAAGCGAAGGAAGACGTACGACCGTTGCTATCGCTTTGTTGGGCACTTTTTCTCGGTCGCCAGTGGTCGTAATTTCGCGAAGCCCTTCGGTTTTTGAATAAGGACCACGGCGACTATGTAACCGTAATTGCGTTCGGCGAAAAATTCGCTTTAGGAGCCATGATTTGTTTTGTCCCGCGGATCCTATACCTCTCTTAGGTTATAATACCATACTAAATCTTCGTTGAACGCCCTATTTTCCGCCGGGGATATATACCGCTCACGTTCACGCTACACCCACCCTTTGATAAACTATACTACTCCCAGTTATAACTATTTATTAAATTGATTTACTAACTTCGCTACTTTTCACAATCTACCGGACGCTTCTTATCATAGATAAATCCTTATAAATTAATAATGCTTTAGTATCATCGCTCGCTTAGAGATAATTAAATCTAAATAATTCAAGTCATATTAATAATGACAACCCGCGACCCATGCAAACACGCACAAATAGGAAATGACTGATTTTCAATTACAGATTTAATTGCACCGGAAGTGTAAAACCCACCCAGTAAACTAAAATACTACAATGCTAATGAAACGTCAGAATTTAATTAATTCAATGTAGCTTCCGTAAATTGACTAGCCATCCGTGGATCCACAATTTTGATTTATCTTTTATAAAATCCTCATTCAACGAGGGCACTAATTCAAGTTACGATATATAAGCCGCGAATACGATAGCCACGGTCGCAAAAAAGTATCAAAATTTCATGCTGACCTGTAGTGCTTTTGGCCATAAGCAGGATCCAGCTGTGCCGTCGTCAGCCTCCCGACGGCCGCACAATCCATTAGAAGGCGCCGACTTTCCGTATTGCGCCACCTGGATCAGGATGTTGGTCCCTGCGGGACACTTGAGCACCACGATATCATTGTCGCAACCGGCTTTTTGATATGTCTTCAATGTCCCTGATAAAAGAGCTTTGGTTGTAGATGAGTTCGAAATACACAGCCACCACCAACGTTAGTTACCAATGATGACATGAAAAGAAAAAGATACCTTTGTTAGTTATGCACTTCAATTATATTTTATACTGGGTAATAATAATATTTAAATTATCAATTTACTTGAAAAAAATTTTTAATAATATATAATATTTTTTTTATTGTTAAGTCAATTTTTGTAAATATATTATATATTATTTATTTTTTCAATAAGAAATATTTTTTTTCTCACCCAGTATATCATAAAAATCACCATTTTAAAATATAATAGAAGTATTATGAATAAAGTGAAATGAGGAATTAAATGAAATATGAAGCAATATTTATAATTAAGCCACAATTACATTAATTATTCTATTTACTCTGAAACATAAAAGAAATTATAATGCTTCTTAAAATTATTGTGTGCTGCAATAAAAAAGTGTAAACCGCTGTAAATGGTTTCGTTCGATTGGCGATAAAATTAATTAAAACGAAGTGTGAAAAACAGCGTTTCTTTTCAGATTTAAACGGCTTCAGCATAAAGCACTTCTTATTCAAGATCAGTTTAATTAATCTGAAGAATTTCAATTACAATTTAACCCACCCTAACGCTTTAGGTGTATTTATGCCGAAAGTTTGCGAAGCAATCGTCCCGAGGCGTGCAGCTGATCCGGAATGGTACTTCGATAGTTTTTGCGGATTTCTCGCTTTGAAAATTACGAACATAAAAAAAAATCATTTTCCGTTTATAAATGGACGGCTCGTCGTTGGGAATCCTCCTAAATCTTTTATGGGAGAGAAGTCCGGTCAACTTGATATTAATTATTTCGAGGATGGTTTATTTAGGGGACTCGTGAGGCGTCCGAGTGTCAGCCATGAAAGAGCCCTCTCCAAAAACCAACCGGAGATGATATAGAACTCATCAAGAATTTATTCGGCGTCTCTCTTACATAGACCTGCAAACATCTGCGACATAAAAGCTTTTTCTCCAAGTTTTACGTGCCAAATGCAAGCATTTGCAATCGCAAAGCGTATCTTGCCACGTTTAATCGCCTTTATTATAAAACCCACGGTATCATTATGTTTATTTTCGTTTAATTCGCTCTGCATCACTACAGTTACCGCCACCCTTTTACTCCCTCTAGGGGGTACTAATGTAATAATATAACGACACAACCGGGTCGTCTAATTCCCCGAGTAATTTACGAAAGAGTATTAAGATAATTAATAAAAAAATCTCCTCAAGGGTTTGTCTTTTCAACTGTTGTTATGAAGAATAATACGATATCATTGACCCAACAAGGCCCTCATTTAAATTTTAATAAATAATGATTGTAATTGTTGAATTATTTAAAAGTAAATTATTGAAGTTTGCTTTAAACATGGTTAGTTCGAGCTCTTGAATTAATTGCGGTTGTATCGAAGTTCACTTCAGTTAATTTAATTTTAGGTAATGTTAGTTGTGTCGTAGAACAATTGTTTACTATTTAACTTCCGCATTAAGTTTTAATCGCCTGCGATAAACGTAAAATTAAATAGTTTAAGCTCGTAATTTGGTATAAAATTTAATTTTTTCATTCTTTACAATTTAGAGGGAAAATTTTTATGTATTTTTTTTTATTTTAATAATGTATGTCCCTAAAATAATAATTAACAAATAAAAAAAAACATATTCCATCTTATAATGAAAAATATAAACAAATTAGAAGCTACAACAATATTTGAGCCTATTTTTAATTTTCATATTTTGTACATTTTTTTGCTATTTTATTAATTAATTATTATTTTGTATATTATTGTTTTATTAATTATTTTTTTTTAATTTTATTACATTGCATATTTGGGCATATTTACGATTTTGACATATTTCGTAGAATAAAGTTGTCAATAATCTCAAAGAATGAATATGAAGAAATGAGAAGAAAAATAATCTTTCAGTTTTGATTTATGTAACGCACTAATTCAAATATACCGCCGGCAGAATTAAATAACCCAACATTTACATCATTTTTGAAAAAGTATACAAAAATGATGTAAAAAAATTTCATGATTAAAAAATTTTTCTAGAAAATCATATTTAATTGTGTAAGAATTAGAAAAAAAGTGAAAAAGTTTTTTTCCAAGTGAAAAAATGTTAATGTTGACTTACGCCTAGAATGAAATAGGCTTTTACAATCCGTTTAAAATTTTATGTGTTAACGATATAACAAAAAAGTTTTGAGGAAATATATTTTATGAATACCTGTATAGCACTGATCCTGCGGACGCATATTTTTAAAAATTTTTGTTTATTAAATTTTATCTTTTTAAGACAAACCATATCGAAAATATTTAAATAATTAACGAAAATGTTTAATAATACGTAGAATAAAGTTGTCAATAGTCTCAAAGAATGAATATGAAGAAATGAGAAGAAAAATAATCTTTCAGTTTTGATTTATGTAACGCACTAATTCAAATATACCGCTGGCAGAATTAAATAACCCAACATTTACATCATTTTTGAAAAAGTATACAAGAATGATGTAAAAAAATTTCATAATTAAAAAATTTTTCTAGAAAATCATATTTAATTGTGTAAGAATTAGAAAAAAAAGTGAAAAAGTTTTTTTCCAAGTGAAAAAATGTTAATGTTGACTTATGGCTAGAATTAAATAGGCTTTTAGAATCCGTTTAAAATTTTATGTGTTAACGACATAACAAAAAAGTTTTGAGGAAATATACTTTATGAATACCCTGTATAGCATTGATCCTGCGGCCACATATTTTAAAAAATTTTTGTTTATTAAATTTTATCTTTTTAAGACAAACCATATCGAAAATATTTAAATAATTAACGAAAATGTTTAATAATACGTAGAATAAAGTTGTCAATAATCTCAAAGAATGAATATGAAGAAATGAGAAGAAAAATAATCTTTCAGTTTTGATTTATGTAACGCACTAATTCAAATATACCGCCGGCAGAATTAAATAACCCAACATTTACATCATTTTTGAAACAGTATACAAAAATGATGTAAAAAATTTCATAATTAAAAAATTTTTCTAGAAAATCATATTTAATTGTGTAAGAATTAGAAAAAAAGTGAAAAAGTTTTTTTCCAAGTGAAAAAATGTTAATGTTGACTTACGCCTAGAATGAAATAGGGTTTTACAATCCGTTTAAAATTTTGTGTTAACGATATAACAAAAAAGTTTTGAGGAAATATACTTTATGAATACCGTGTATAGCATTGATCCTGCGGCCACATATTTTAAAAAATTTTTGTTTATTAAATTTTATCTTTTTAAGACAAACCATATCGAAAATATTTAAATAATTAACGAAAATGTTTAATAATACGTAGAATGAAGTTGTTAATAATCTCAAGGAATGAATATGAAGAAATGAGAAGAAAAATAATCTTTCAGTTTTGATTTATGTAACGCACTAATTCAAATATACCGCTGGTAGAATTAAATAACCCAACATTTACATCATTTTTGAAAAAGTATACAAGAATGATGTAAAAAAATTTCATAATTAAAAAATTTTTCTAGAAAATCATATTTAATTGTGTAGGAATTAGAAAAAAAGTGAAAAAGTTTTTTTCCAAGTGAAAAAATGTTAATGTTGACTTACGGCTAGAATGAAATGGGCTTTTACAATCCGTTTAAAATATATTTATATAATATATATTTTAAAAAATTTTTGTTTATTAAATTTTATCTTCTTAAGACAAACCATATCATTAATATTAAAATAATTAACGAAAATATTTAATAATTTAATCTTGATTTTGAAGGCCCATATCTTAGCCTTTTATCGGTTTAGATCAAAATTTTTTTACATGAATCGTTATGGTTTTAGCTCCAGCATTTGTAAATAAAATTATGTAATGATTCATAGGAACACCCTGTGTACCTTGTATATACATTCAAAAAAATTATACATGAATAAAGGAAGTTTATTATTTTTTGACAGATTGCTATATATGTATGCATATTTTGTAAGAAGGAATACATATGCATTAACAAATTGCGTTCACGATGAAAACCTTGGAATTGTTCGTCTGGTCAATTTTTACCTAACTAATATTTATTGCCTAGTTGAGCTATGCCCCCAATGGATCTTCTAGTTGAAGAAAGAATGCGGATTTATATGAATGGCAGAGAATATAAGGTCGAAAGAAGAAAAAAGTTAATGGAGTGGCAGGCAAGATGGAATCGAGAGGAGGAATGGACGAGAAAAACGATCCCAAACATAGAAGAGCGGATGTTGAGAGACTGGCGCAAGATTGATTACCACTTAAGACAAGTGTTGAGGAGACATGGGGTCTTTAAGGCATATCTACACAAAATCAGAAAGCAAGGTTCCAATAGATGATGGTTCTGTGATTTGGAAGATACCTACGATGGACGACGATTAAAAACTTGGTTACCGTAATAATGAAAAAGAAGATGCAATATGAGAAGGAACTGGAGGGACCAGAATGGAGAGGGTATTACAACCTCCCTCCACCCAGGTACGAACAATTCTATAATAAATGTTATAAAAAAGTAACCATATTTTTTAACATTTAAAAACAAATGACGAGAAAGGGCTTTTTCGAGAGGCGGTTGAAGCTTCCAATTCTACTCCAGGAGGGAAGAGCAACCACGAACAAGAGGAGTCACGGAAGGTGAACCCTCTTCTCTTCTCCAGGTACGTAATAACATACACACTTTTCAAAAAGTAACGAAATGTTTGGTTTCATGGTTCACCATGTCACCGAGAGGAGGCGCAACGTAGCAGAAACAGTATACAAAAATATACTAATTTGATGGTTCCGGAGAAGACGAGGAAAGGGCTTTTTAGTTTGTTGGGGTTAATTCATTAAGCCAGATGTCTGTTTGCAGATTTTTCCCAACCTCGTAAAAAAAGAGTTAGGTTGGGTTGGGTTGATGGGTATAACAAATAGATAGAGGCGCCTTGGACGAAAGAAGAAAATAGTTTAAAAGGGTGACAATTCCTCTTCACCAGGGTACGTACGCATTAGAAAACAATTCGAAAAATTAATTCTCTATATGTCTTCCATATGACGAGAAAGGGGCGCGGTGGAGGAGGCCAAGGTATACAAGAAGAGAATGGATAAGGTGAGCGATGGCAATGGAGACAGAAGAGAATAGACATATCCCGTTTATACCCCGTTCATACTCCGTTTCAGGTATGAGAAGATGCAAAAGAATTTTTAATTGGAAGACGATGATTGGTGGAACATGGTGTGGATGAAATGAAGAAAATAAGGAAAGGTTGAACGAGATGAAGTGGGTAAGGATCATAGTCCAGATGTAAGGAAGAGATAATGCGCCATATCTGGTCGGAGTTCAGTCATAAAGACTTTCCTCATCATTTGCGCAACAAAAAGGGTTGATGTCAACCCAACTAATATTTGGTGCCTAGTTGGGTTGAGTTGTGTTAAGATTAATTGCTTAACCCAACTCAATTAATATCTAGCAATGACTAGTTAGGTGGGTTGGGTTGGATTCACGTAAGGTTGATAGTTCAGTCCAACCCAATTAATATTTTATGCTAACTAATTAATTGGGTTGGGTTAAAGTTAATGGCTCAACCCAAGCTAACTAATATATGGCACTATGTAGCTAGTTGGGTTGCGTTGGGGTTAGATAAGGTTGATGGCTCAATAGCTCGTGCTAATACGGCCCTATGGTGATATGGTCTTCAACTAATATCTAAGCGTTAACATAAAGTACCTAAATAAATCACAAATTGCTTCAAAAAAGTTTAAATAGCTCAGTTATTTCATTTCTGCCGAAGAGCAATTACTACAAATTTACAGAATTTATTCTTTTCATCGCGAACGCTTTGTGTATCAGTCTGCTTTTCAAGAAATAACAATAAAATTTAAAAAAAGGTACTAAAAGGTATTCATCTAGATGACTATCAAAAGAAAAAATCTACAATGCACTTCTTATTATAATTCAAAACATAATAGCTGATTGTGATACGGAATGTTAGACGCAAGCAGCCTTTTGTAATCTTAACTATTTTGATTATGTATGGTCTACATAATAAAAATAGAAAAATTTGTATAAAAGAGAACGGGAAAAGAATAATCCTTTCTTATATTTATGACAGGCAGCAACATGTTTATTGGAATCAAACAACATCTAATAGGAGAAATTTTGAAATTGGAAGTTCCCATTTTATTCTTATTGTATATCAATGACTTTCCTCAACATATACAGGATTGCATGTGTCTATAGGCAGATGACACTTTTTTTCCATTTAGAAGCATTTAAGATTTTGCAACAATTTGTACAAATTGAATTTTTATCATCTGAAAAACCCAACCCAAGTTACTTTATCGGAAATCATCAGTACATGGGGTGTATCAAGAGAATCTGATGATATTTTTAAAGTGCAAAAAAGGCAACAAGGGTTTGGATGAAGCTGGGAAAGCTACAGAGGATACTTTAAAAGAATTTGTAACAATATCATAATTGTTTATTCTAGCTTGTCTACAATATATACATGAATCAAAAGAAACATTGGTGAGAAATGAAAACTGGCATAATAAATGTAACACACGTTTTGGAATATTTCAAAGTCCATTTATTACCATGATCTTCACAGAGTGCAGAAATCGCTAAGTATGTTATATCCATATCGATCAAGTTATATAATGCTTTACCATTGAGGTTAAAAAAACTGGGGGAAAAATATTTCAAAGGGATAATACATTATGACGTATTATATGTACCATGTTTTGTACATGTAGACAAATTAATTTAAAAACTTAAAATTTGGTATGACTTAACCCCAAATGTTTATAACTTCAAAGGATCTCATTGCTTAATTCGCAACTGTTTTGAAAAACCATGAATATTACATTAAATTAAATTGACGAATTTTGATATAGGTTATTTTTCAAAAAATACGAAATTAATAGCTGAAGATGGGTACAAAAATTTCATTAATAAAACAATTGTGGACCACATCAATAAAGTAAAAAAATCATCCCCAGAAGAAGACGTAGTACCACACAACTATTAAGGAACCTCAATTCCAACACACACAAATTCATACGTAAGTATATAAATAATTGTTTAAAATCGTCGCATTATTGCTATCTATAGACCACATGGATCTATAGACCAATCACACCCCTTCCGGTAATAGGCAAAATCCTAGAAAGCATAATAAATCAATAAACGCTCATCTCATATAACAATACATTGGACAAAGCCACATCAAATTTACAAACGCTATATAATAGAGTATTGAACTAGTGGTCTTACAACTTACGCGTAAAGTAATCAATCATCCCCATCCGTTAAATATCTGGATATAATTTTGGATGCTAAGAACTATCTAAGCATTTATAAATCAAAAGAGACGAAACAACCAGAAGAGCAAAATGCTTCAGAGCACTAACTTATAAAAACGAAGGGATACACACCAACATGGCAATGAAGATTTATAAAGCCATATGCGGATTGGTGTTAGGCTATGAACACATATTAACTATTAACGCCAGTAGTAAGACCACACATATCATTAATAAAGCAGAAAGGAAGCAGAATCAATATCATTCTGGCAAATCTTGAACCAAGAGATGTCTTGCAATAACCTTTCTATAGTTTGCAATTAATACATCTAATTTCCATGCATTTACATATTTGAGAATGTTTTGTGTGCGAAAATCAGCCATACACTTTTTTAGTATATCTTTTTGCTTTTTTATTATATCTTCTAGCAGTCCCAAGTTACAAAAGATAAATTAGATAATAAAGTTATATTGACATTATATTTGTATGGAATGATGGTAGTTTTTTGAATGATGGACGTTTTTTATTTAGTTCGTACATAAAAGCAAATTGCTCCATTTTCATATTCTCAAGTAATGTTGATTTCCTGAATCTACTTGAATAAACATTTCCAGTTGGAGACTACCCAAACTCAGATAATCAATACAATAAATGATACAACGATTAAATAATCGAAGAAAGCATTCTTAGTGTACACTTCGCATATAACAGTTACGAAAGAATCTCGAAACAGCGAAAAACATGTCTTTATTAATGTAAAAGAACAACGTAAAACGTACGCATGACAAAATAATGCCACGACATGTAGTTGGGATAGAAAAACAAACTGTTAAAAAGAATTAATGCATCCACCCAATGGAACTAGAATCACCAGTAATTTTTAATGACAGGTAACACACTCACAACGCAGGCGAGTGAAAATATTGATGCACAGTGGAACTTCGGGCTACGAGTTAAATTTGTTTAGAAGGTAGCTCGTAACCCGAAATGCTCGTAACCTGAAACAATGCGAAGTGATTTACAATAGTACTCAGCGAAACGAGATCTCATGCGCACACTATACAGCTACAACGCCGAACAACAATGTACAATATACAATGTACCGCATTAAATTTAAACCGACGGAAATCGCTCATGTGACTCGTAATCCGAAATTTTTTTCGTAAGCTGAGACATGTATTTCAGGTTGTAACACGGAAAATTCGTAACCCGAGGTTTCACTGTATACTTTAGGTGAAACACTGAAAATTTTTTGTTAATACTATAATTCAATAAAATAAATTAATAAATTTAGTTTTAATATTTTTATTTTGCCTAGAAAAAGATGGGTTGAGAACATAACAAGCAGTAATGGGGCACATCGAGCAAGCACTTGATTCGAAAGAGTCTAGTTTGGGAGTTTTCCTTGACACGGAGGGAACGTTGGACAAAACCACCTTTAGTAGCATTAACTTGGCATTATAATTTTGAAAAGTGCCATTGGTCATCATGGGCTGGAAAAAAACAATGATGGCAAGCAGAGTTATTCAGATTTAAGCGAAAGATCACACCATACAAAGATCTGTGGTGACTTTCACAGCTTCTTTGGTGCTCAACAGTTGATGATCTCATTTGTAAGTTAAATAACAAACATCTTTCAAAGTCGGTTATACCGATGACGTAGTTTTTCTGTTATGAGGTAAACGTCATATTTTTTTGTTACAGAATGCATTTAACTTTTTGAACAAATGGTGTGAAGAACATACTCCATCTATCAATCCTAAAATGACTGAGATTATTTTCTTCACAGAACAGAAGAAGTTGAGAGAACACCACCCAATTTTTACAATAATCCGTTAACCTTTGCTCCGGAGATGAAATATTTTGGTGTTATCTTAAACAAAAGATTAATTTCGAAATTAGACATCAGTTGCAAAATCAAAGAGCGACGATTGTAATAGCTCAGTGTCGAAGGCAATGCTTGGAGATTAAATCCGAGGGTTACAATGGAGATTAGACTTCTGTGATTAATAATAAGCGTTAATAATTTCAACGACTGCTCTGCCTATTAATCATGGGCGCCATGAGATCTACACCTACGACTGCGATAGCCGTGATGGCGTTGTATCGATTGCGATCAGTGAATGATAAGCAGACTGCTAAAATGGGAATAGTCCGGAGAGATGCTGTTCATATACAACACTCGTTGAAGCTCACATAGACTACATCACACCTACTTTCTTGAGCAAGCAACACTTTGTCATTGAAACGATTCAAAGCAACCTAAGCTCGGAGAAAACCCTGACCATCTACACTAATGGATCAGAGAAGGTTGGAGGTTCTGGAACGAAAGCTTTTTTACTTCGCTTGAGTAGTATTACACGACTACTCTCGCCGATATAACTGCTGTAAACGTAGCGGCCAATGTGATAATCGATAAAGAAATGTTGTAATCTGCACAGATAGTGGACATGCTGGTTGGTAGGTACCGAATCTTTAACTGAGCATTTTGTTGAAAATTAGATTACAAATCAAAAGCTTTAATTACTTCCAATGTGAAAAACGGCTTAAAAATTATACATTTTTTAAGAAACACAACTATCAATAAAAATTAGATAGCCTACTATTTCAAATTGACGTATCTAACAAATAAGCTAAATTGTATGGTCATGTGCTATACATTTATGCTTAGCCAGATATTTAACCGTCGCCCTAATAATGTTGACGTAGCATTGCAAAGTAGGCCCTTGATATACTGGGAATTTCATATAACTCGCAATATAGTAAACCCACATAAAATGCAACATAATAGTTACAGATATCTTCGAAAGATGGCGCTTAAAATTATAAACAAATATCTTTCTATAAAAATTAAAAACAATAATGAAATTGGTTTTCTTTGCATTTGGTTTAAAATAAAATCTTTGATTCAAAGAATTATTATCAGTTATTTATTCTTTCAATTTTTACATGTTTTGCCTAATCAGTGCATACAGCCTCAGAGAAATGAAAACGGGTTTAGTTGAAATTCCAAAAACGAATTTTTTAACGTTTTTAAATTAAATAATATACCGAAAAAAATAATATTCTTTATTTTTCTCACGAAAGAATTTTTAGACCGGTAGTTTATTTTTGTTCCTTAATTACACAGTGAAAGGCGTTTTATTGTACCCCAATTAAAGCGTGAAGAAATCCCATTATAATACAAAGGAGTGTTACCATGAAGGATTGCCGCTTCCTTTTATATCTTAATTAAAGCATAAAGGATCCTCTATTTTTGTGCTCTAATTATACCGTGAAGGAAGGCTTCCAAAGAAAGGTATAGCTTCATCTTTTTTAATTTTTGAGATATCCTATACGGACACCAAATCATCTATCGTTCAACGGATAAAATCTATCCAACCTTTTGGTTTTTCTCTGCACCGTCAGATATCTGCCATTTTCCGAGTTTGAGGTATTCATATTATGTTATTAATATGCCACAGCGGAATTTATAGTTTATCAGGCAAATTTAAATTTAAAATGTACGAATATAATCTATTTATGGGATTAATCCCACGAATTTCCTAGTTGCTTTTTCAGAAAATAGCAGAATATTTAGTTACTTTTAATACCAACCACATTTATTTTCCCCCAGACTTACTAAGTCTAGACTTACTTAGTTGACACTGCTGAATGTTTATACAGGATGTTTCAGAATTGCACGGCACTATTTCAGGGCTATGTTTTCCAGCACGAAACAAACAAGAAAGTTGTTGTATGTTTATATA
Source organism: Onthophagus sagittarius (assembly GCA_036711965.1). Lineage (NCBI taxonomy): Eukaryota > Metazoa > Arthropoda > Insecta > Coleoptera > Scarabaeidae > Onthophagus > Onthophagus sagittarius. Next base: position 9,886,572 of record JASERS010000007.1, on the reverse strand, counting down.
ACATAAGTTTCAAATTCATTTATTATAGAGGTATTGAAAAGTTAATTTATTTAACAATAAAACATACAGAGTAAGTGCTCAAAGTGTCCTCTGTTTTGTTGAATGCAGCATTCAGCACGACGAATCCATGATTCTCTGGCACGGCTTAGAACATCGGGACGACCCCTCATAGTAGCTGTTGCTTTTTCGATGCTTCATCCAGCCCCATACAAAATAATCTAACGGCGTTAGATCAGCAGATCGTGGTGGTCATTTAACAGGACCGTTTCGGCCAATTTATCGGTTACCATATGCTGTGTTTAAATAATCGGTGACAATATGAGAAAAGTGAGCAGGGGCATCGTCATACATAAACCACATCCCCTGCCTGTTGGCAATCAGAATATCTTCTAGAAGCTCAAACAAATTATTTTGCAAAAAATTCAACTAAGATATTCCTGAAAACCTTGTTGGTAAAAAGAAAGGGCCGATGAGATTATCACCAAGAAACGAAGTAATGCGTAATAGCAGTCGTGTGAGGGTTTTCATCGCTCCAACTACGAGTGTTGCGAAAATTAGTAATTCCATTTCTGGTAAAGCAAGATTCATCGGTAACTAGCAAGCAGCTCAGGAAGTTAGGATCTCGTGTGCATTGGCAGAAATTTATGCGCTTGTTATAATCCTCTGGTAATAAATGTTGCACACACGTAACATGATATGGATACAATTGTTGCTCGCGCAATGATGTGACAATTTTCTAGTGCTAGTAGTAGGAGATAGATGAACAGCATTGAGTATCCCTTCTTCAACGTTAGCAGTTCGTCGAAATCTTTGTCGACCAGCGTTTTGTCGTTGTGGTTTTAACGTGCCAGTTTCCCTAAGATGTCTTTGAATGGCTTCAAACATTTTCTGATTTGGTATCCTCCTAGTGGGAAATGTTTCATGATATTTTCGAACAGTAGCAACGCCATTTTTATGTATCTCACCATAAATTAAAACCATATCTATTTGTTCTTCAAAAGTGAATAAATTTGTGGTGTCTCTTCATGATATACAAAATGGAAGTTTTCTTATTAACTCATACGAAAACATGCAGAAATAGTAAAACAGGTTACTTATTTACACGAACAGTATTTAATATTAAAATTTTATTTTTATTTTGTTTAATCATCTATCAAACACAAAAGCGCTTTGCAATTGGAATCCACGTCAATCGGATTAAATTCAAGACATTTAGCTATTTATCTTTAACTTTCCAATATCTCGATAAAACATTAATTTGAGACTTATGTTTATATAAACTTTCTTGTTTATTTCGTGTTGGAAAACGTATCCCAGAAATAGTGCCGCGCAATTCTGTATATGCAACATCCTGTATATGAATGGTTGTCTAAATTTGTACGCAATCATATTGCGCATTACGTCATAAGACTGGGAAACAATTCATATTTTTAAAATAACGTAATTAAATTATCGAAATTATATTTTGAATTATCTAAATTAACCTTTGACTTCCCAAATGTCGAATTTCGGACACCAACACATTTGAATATAATTCAACGCTCACAAAATATAAACGAGGTCCATAAATACTAATATACAAAAATCAAAGCATTGTAATATAGCAACTTTATTATATAAAGACAACCTTTAATATATAAACCTTGGACACTCCTCCCAATGCTTATAACATTGGGACGTGACGTCACAGAGGGAGCATAAGGAGCAACTTCCGGTCTAAAGCTCCCATTAATATACGATTGGTAGCTATACAATAAGCTACGTCGCATATTATGTGGGGCAGCACAATCGCATGGTAATATCGTATATATGGTGGCTGCTAAAATTAAAATTCATTCACAACGTGACGGATTTCAACGCGATTTTCCCCAAAATATGTCAAATAATGTCATTTATCGATTATAACTAACGTTATCGCATTTTTTTATTGAGCGGTTACGATAATATCAATTCCTAAAATGAGGGGCCTTGACTTTTTGCACGAACTTTAGCATAATCCGGTGGAGTGCTGGATATCTCAGACCTCATTATACAAACATCCTTAAATTTATACCCTAAAAGAGTCTAATTTCGTAATTCGCTGCTATTTTGATTAATAACTTTAAACGTTCTTTTATAACCATAAAAAATTTATATCTTCATTTCAGTTTTAGAGATAATTAGTTTCTATAAATTAAAGTTTGCGTGTTTATAATAAATACGAAATGACAAATATTTTTGTAACATCAATTAGTCTAGTTGTCGAAATATTGCGTGTAGTAGTTAAAGTGTCACACCCCATTTAATGCTATTAATTCAGATAACGTGACGGTGGATTAAAAGATGCATTATGGTTCCCCTATTTTGTCGGCGGGGCTTTTAATTCGAAGTCGACCGCTCCCAGTTATTTAAAATGCCCGTCGAACGTTCCATTAAGGTTTAGACGTCAGGCAACCGCCCCAGGATTCGACTGTCCGTCACGAATTTTTATGATAAATTCCCACCAAACCATTACTATTGATTCGACGTCACGAAGTCGAAGTTGAACTCGCAGACGGGTGTAGTATAAGAACTTGCCTCTGGAAGTTGGAGTACGATATTTTCTCGATCGAGTTCCTATTTGAAACACAAATTTTCAGGACGTCCGAATAATGGCGAAACGTGAACAAGTTCCGACGACGGAGTAACCGGGTCCGGTCTTCTATAAATGGGCGGATTAACCACTCCTCCGATTTCCTGGCGTTGTGCGAGAGTTCATTTGTAACTTTAACATGCAGCGACTCCGCAACTGGAGCATACACGGTGACAGATAGCCCGGATTTGAGAGACCATGAGGCAGCGGCTTGCCGCACAGCAAAATGAACTTCCAAAACGAAATTTTCGGACTTCTCCTCGCGGGTCATCCCGCGTCGTTAAGCGTTTTAAATTAAACCTAGAATAAGCTCAAATCCCTACCTCCCTCATTTCGGATGGACCACAAATTTGACGCCAGCGGTCGGAAAATCGCTTTCGTGTGTTTGTTTGCGTAAACGGAGGTGAACCCCCAATGTAAACAAAAGATTTAATTCTATTTTGCCACCGTTGTATATTGTTTCCACGATTATCCGTTAATTACCTTCTAATTAAGCTTCATTTTTAATTTAATCTTAATCATGATAACATTGCGTCATGTAGGAGTTAGGTAAAGGGTGAATGATCGGTTGAGGTTAGATGCAGTGACGTCTGAAATAGTAAATTCTCCTTTGCAATGTCCATTAGTGGTCCTTGGGTGGGGTGAGAATTGCATACCTAATCAACAGGACTATGTCGAACAATTAGTGGCCTTATACATAGTAATGAGTGTCGTAAAATCGGTAAAATTGCTTTGACAATTTAGCTGCTGCCGAGTCAATTACACGCCGCTAAATAAATTTGCAGTTTTCAACCATCAGCGCCGTCGGACAATTACACCCTCATAATTACGCAAACCGCGTTCCATTATTGATAAATTAATTTTATTTGCAAATGACATGTTTGCAAGTTGTAATCCCCTATGCGGACAACTTAAAAAGTCAGTTTATAACGGTCTAGCAACGAATATCATCATTTATACCGTAACTGAGTGATACCGTACGATAACGTCGTTACCGCCTCATCAGCAAGTTATCTACGCGACCAATGAGGTTTGAATTTCATCACGGCTCTATCGTGGAAACGCATGACAAGTCGCGGTGAGCACGCAAGTCGTAACATGACAGCATCCCACAACTCTACGTATTTCAGTTGCACAAGGGAGGAAACTAAATTATACTTTAATGTCCTAATATCTATATTACTCTACGGGGTGTTTTACTATTCATTAAATATCTCAAAGTTTTGATCTAAAAAACTTATATACTTAAAATTTAATAGCTTATAAAGAGAGCTACGATAAATCTAGACATGGGTGATAAAAGTATATAACAAAATATCAAAAATGCTGCTTGGATGTGCGCAGCGTTAGTAAAGGGAAAATATTTTTCAACCCTTCCGTTAGGGATCACTTTTAAGATTTCTTAATTACGAACAATATTTGGGACGACCGACGTCTTCGAAGTCAGCCGAGATTATTTCTTGTGTCATGAATACTGCTTAAGATGGAATAATCACGGCCGACTTCGAATACGTCGGCCGCCTAAACATTGTTCTTGATATAAAAAATAATGTCGGCCGACTTCAAAGACATCGGCCACCCCAAATATTGTTCTTGATATAAGAAATAATCTCTTAACCACGAACAATATTTGGGGCGGCCGACGTCTTTCAAGGCGACCGAGATTATTTCTTATGTCATGAATACTGCTTAGGATGGAGTAATCACAGCCGACTTCTTAGACGTCGTTCGTTCGTAGACGAAATAATCTCTTAATCACGAACAATATTTGGGGCATCCGACGTCTTTGAGGTTGGCCGAGATAATGTCTTATATTGAGAACTATGTCTGGGATGCGTAGTGGTCCAAAGCCTGTGAAATGTCAATCACGTAAGAAGTATTTCTTTTAAAATCAATTAACACTTACTTGAAGTTATGATCAAATGTTTTAACATACATATCTCGCAAAAGACGCAAGAAGAACTTTTGTCGCTAGAATATCCTTATACTTTGATATGTACTCTGTGTAACATAATAGCCACATATTGCTTTAACTTGCTTTCCAAGACATTAACTGTCAAAGATAATGTCATCACTATCACTGTACTATTTTACTGTTCTCATACAAAATGTTTTTATTCTTTTTCTTAAAAGATAAATCTAGTAATATTTGGAGTAAACTCGCATAACAATAATAGAATACCAGACTTAAATATTCAGGCATATTGTGTAGCAGTTTTCTTGTAGCATTCATTTTTCTTTTCCTTCGAAATTATATGATACTTTAATATAACATATAAAGTGCCATGGCAAATGTTGTGGGCTGATAACCTAAAATTTCCAAATTAACTTTGTTAAGGTTGGTATTTAACAAGAAGAAGAAGCTAGATGGAGCTGCTTTACTCAATAAAGTGACAACAACATTCAACAGAGTAAAAAGAAAATTTTGAACACATGAAAGTTGGTACAACTTCAGCAAACGCAACTAACAGTTGAGGAAGCTCTTGGAATAATTATTTCGCAAAATCTAACAAAAAATCAATATTTGCGAATTTGAGAGACAGCCGATTGCCATTGACACGACTTATATCCATTTTATAGCGAAGTTTTGAAATGCTGAAAGGAGGCATGCCCTAACGAAATAACCATCACGGAAAACTTTACAAAACTTATTAAATTATTAATAAATTAGTAGTAAAGTAATAAAAAAAATTATCAAACAGATTTTAAAATTATTAATTAAAACGTAAATGTAAATTCCACATTACATTGCAAATAGATGACAAAAGTATATGACATTACATAACAAAAGTTCATCACAAATACAGAAGGAAAAGATCATTCACTATTTGTGTCTTCACTCCATTACGATTAAAAGACAATGATAATAATATTGTATTGTTGAAGAACTCTACACCACCATTAGATTGTAATAGGTTCATGAAAATGCCGTCCTTATAAGAACCGAAGAAAAATATATTTCTAATCAAATAAGCTCCTTACAGCCATATTCCTCAAATTGTGAAATTGTTAAAGAATCATCTGAAATGGAGTGTTATTTATACAGAGCAAATATATCACAGATGAACAATATTAATGCCTTACATATGAAAAAGGTTAGAGCTAGAAGGTCTTAAGTTTGGCTTGTCTGTTCTGCATGTATACATTCGGTTTTTTGAGTATCTGATACATATTTCATATAGATTAGAAATTCGAACTTGGAAGATGACTGGTTTATTTGTGCTTTTTAAATAAAACATATCTCTGAATCTCTAGGAACTGATTTCTCAAAAATCAACTAAGAAGAGAAGGGTTGTGGACAAGATGTTATATCACATCGTGTCAATTATCTCAAATGTAGAGTCTCGAAGTTCCAACTTTAATCACTGTCTGTATTTGCTGATATGCTAAATCATTTTTATTGGCTTTATGACTTGGGTTATGATAAAACTGATCATGGTTGCATTCGAAGATATCAGACATTTGATGTCGTGAAGTCAAGTTGAAACAGCTGGAAAAGCAACCATCAACGTAGATCGACAATTGCAAATGAAAAAAAAACTTAACAAGTCTTAGAAATAGGCCAAGGGTACCTTCTATATAAAACCAAGAATACCAAGATACCGGTTCATATTGGTATCTCATCCTAAGTTATTACATAATGCAGATTATACAAATTCTGTTGTTGTATTGTTGTATTGGGAGTGACTCACTCCCAATAGGACCAGTCTTTCTGTATTCGTCATCTTTTTCGTCTTTTATACATTTTTAATATTTTTATTAACTTGCCAATTCGGCTGATGATGGGAAACTAGTTTTGCCGAAACTAGTTTTATTTAGTTATAATATAATAACTTTGTGAGTCTAATGCATAGCTTGAAAGAAGTAACCTCGGCCGACTTTGAAGACACCAGCCGCCACAAATGTTGTGTTGGCTACTAAGTCTCACCAACATTAAGTCTAAGCGAAGACAAAAACTTCCTCATTGTTAATATTAACCACGAGAATACCAGAACTTTGTGAATCTTAATGTATAGTTTGAAAGGAGTAGTTTAAATTATTTTAAACACAAAATATCCTCGGCTAACCTCGAAGACGTCGTCGTGCCACCAACATCAAGATTATATGAAAGTTGATTTGGAATTGTCGATCTACGATGATGTTACTTTTCCATCTGTTTCAAGTAATGAAGGTTTAGCCTCACGAAGTCAAGTGTTCAACAGGTTTCGTATCTTGTTGTACTTAGTATCGGCTGACATCTGCGAAGGCAGCTGTGGTTACTTTTTCACGTTTCAAACAATATCATGTCTATATTGTTTGCAAGTCCAAGTGACCAACAAAAGTGTTTAAAGTGTTGTGTTCGTCTTTTATACATTATTAATAGTTTAATTAACTTGACAATTCGGCTGATGATGGGAACCTAGTTTTCCCGAAACTAGTACCGTTAATATAAAAACATAACTAGCAAGTAACAAGTTTTGTTTACTAAAATTTAACATATATCAAAAATTTTAACTTGCAACATGGATTCTCAAATTAAACCTATAATACCTAAAACAGCCAACGTAATACTTGTGTCGGTCAAGATTGCTACATCCAAAGTGTACATTGGGATTCACAAAGTTTTTGTGTTCTTGTAATTTTAATGTTGGTGACACTTGAAGCCGCCAACGTAACAGTTGTAGCGGCCTACGTCTTCAAAATCGACCGAGGTTACTTCTTAAAACTATGCGTTGTAATTCATAATGTTATTATATTCTAATGTAATATTCTAATAATTTTAATGTTTGTGACTCTTAGAAGAAGCATCATGAAAGAATTAGAATTAGTAAACATTGGACCATGCTTAATTGTAGGCATTTTATTGAGCAGTATAATTAGGCATGGACCTGATAGTATTAGTAATCTATGGTGAGTGAGGTTTTACAAACTTTCAGATTTTTACTCGACAAAGTACTTCCAGAACACTTACTATGGCGCTGCTTTAGAAATCTACCTTAGTGCCAATATTTGGCATGTCAAACATATAAAAGAATGGAGTTTTGTACAGATCCTCAATGAATGTATCATATTGAAAATCACTGAAACAGAGAATGATCCTGACTATGGGAGCCCTTGGTGGAAACTTTAACTTCAGTTTACCATAAATTAAAAAGTGATTATAAATATCAGCCTTCTCCAGGATACCAATCTCCTCCATCATATCGACGTCGAACACCAATATTAAATCAAGCAAGGTAGAAGACGACTGCATTACACGTAATCTAAACTAAATAACGGAGAATACAACGGAGAGAGAGAGTTCTCTATATACACAGTACCGCTGTAAGTATATGATAATTTGCTTTTTCTAATCATGAAAAGCACTTAGCTATATAGAGCAATCTAGTGCTCGGTTGGATGCGTTTCAAAGTGTTCGATGTTGTGATTCGGACTTCGTTTACGCAGTCCATTATCATCACTCGAAGTCGGTTAACGACGTCCTTGTGCTTGAGATCATTGTCTTGCTAGAACTAGATGTTCTAGATTCTTGCATGTCTGGGATAGGATAACATCTTATGGAATGTTCTTGCACTTGTGAGGGTCGTTCTTGCACTTGTAGTATTTGTTATGCGAATCAGGGCTAGTGTTAGCAATTCTAAAGCATCTCCACTCCATGACAGAACCACCGCTATGTTTTAGTAGGGATTGAAGCGTATTAACTTGTATATAATATATATAGCGCATGGTGTTCCTATCATACATGTCCTCTCTGCGGAATTTTGTATGAAAAAGGGCACACTCATTTCGTTTATCCAACTCAGTCTTGGAACGCCAAATATCTTAGAACGGCTGTTTCAAATATACAAAGTTGGGTTGGGTTTTAGCCGTGCATCTAAAAACATCTTTTTAATGACAGTTTCTTCTAAACGAACCATTCAATGTCGCACTGCATGTGCATTAGATTCACAAACTTCCTGCATTTTCGCAGTATTAATGTTGATAATATTTGGAGCAGCCAACATAATACTTTGATACATAATACTTCCAATCTGTACATTGGGATTCACAAAGTGCTTGTCTTCGCACAGCTTTAATATTGTTGACACTTGGAGTAGTTATGGTAATATTTGTGGCGGCCGACGTCTTAGAAGTCGACCGAGGTTACTTCTTCCAAGTTAAGCATTAGATTCACAAAGTTTTTGTATTCTTGCAGTCTTAATATTGATGACATCTGAAACAGCCAACATATTATACCAACAAAATTTATACCAACAAAAAGTATACATTCGGGATCACAAAGTTTTTCTATTCTCATAGTTTTACTAGTCTTGATGTTTATGACTCTTGAACCAGCTGTTTTTTTTTAATTCGGACGATATTTGTATCTGAAACTGATTCTGTCAATAACAGTGGCAAAATCTTATTCATCTCAGAATGCAAATTAAGAACATTTAAAGAATTTAGTATCAGATATGCTAAATCAAATATACTAAATTAGTAGTATTGAGATAGTTATCTTTTTAAAGTGTATTCAAAACATATTAGACTAGCAACATATATAGTTTAATGCGATGCCGTCATAAATTACAAAATTGAATGAGGCAATTAGTTTTGCGCGCAAATACGGAATAATAACATCTTTGATGTGTCCCTCGTTACACGCTAATCAATCTTTTCATTAGCAAATTGCCCGGGTGTATAGCCGATATGTTTTGACGTCGACGTAGAACAGAAAATTCCAATAAAGCGCCAAGGGAGCTACGATAGGAGGGTGATGGTGAGGGTGAGGGTAAGGAAGACCGAGCGGAAGTCGAGGGGGGGTTGATGTCGGAAATGTGTTATTAGTCGTTCTATTGGTCGGCAAGTAGGGTAATTTGGTTTTTCATTTTCCGGTAATAATTCGAGTAGACGAAAAATTGAGTCTAATGGTATGGCGATAAATCCGAAACGCGGAAAAGACGAATGTGCGGCTTGACATTTTTCCGATAACGTATCAGCGGTATAAAAAATACGCGACAGCCCTAACAATATACGTAGATAAATTATGCAATACATATGGAAAAAGAGTCACGTATGTATGACCATACATATCTTACGTGAAATTGCTTTCATTTTAGAGCAAATTTATCTTCGTTAGAATGGGAGTGAGGGTAAAAATATATTTTACGCACTGTTTCAAAGATTTTTGGAACGAAACTTAGAAATAAACGAACGGATGGAGCAGTAAATAAAACTGCCCGAAGGATTCTCGAACTGCTCCTTCAAACGGTGCCTTTTATCTCAATTAGTTCGGAGGAATTGCTCCACTTTATCCACAATAAAAGCGGTAGTAGCTCTTGACCAAGTCGCGATTTCAACATCAACTCAAGATGATAGTTATCTCTTAAAAACCGGATGTGTAATACCACGAAAATAATTAATCAGTCCGTTCGGCGATGAAACATTTTCTTATCGACCTTCGAGCGTAATTCTCGCCTAGATTCTCGTGCGTCATGATTAATTAACGCCTAATGTCGGAAGAGCCGCCGGTCCAGAGTCAACTCGTTAACGTTTTTTAACCCATTAAAGTTCTTCGTGGAGTCCGCATTTTATCGTGGTACCCCCTTTAATAAGTCACTAAGGACGGAAATGAACGAACCGATAAGTTTGAAATTAGACCGAAATACCACCAATATTCGCCAACGTTGTTTCCAATAGCTATCGGCAACATTTCGAACATGAAAATTCGAAATTCCTGTTTGCGGGGACTGCTCTTTTATAGTGTGGGCACCGCCCGCCAGGACAAATAATGGCTCCTACAAACTTTTTGAATAATTTCCATGCCCTAGAACTGCTTACTTTGTCTTTCTTTCCCAACTTCTATTACATCTTTTCTAAATGTTTACTTTTAAACATTTATTTATGTTTACCTTTATTTCGATATATAATAAAATACTCTGCTTTACTTTAAGTAAATAAAACCAGCATACTAAAATCCTCGTATAGTTTTGATATAAAAATGTAAAAGTATGAAAAATCGAATACTATCTCATACATCGTTGTATCGGTTCATAAATCCAAGTTTATAGCGGAAGTAATGTTTACTTTCCTCTCAACATACGATTGTAGACTGGAAAATTGTCGCCTGGTAGATATCGAGGAGCACTTAGAATTTCCTTAAAATACATATTGAACCGGATTTATAGCGGGAGTAAATCGCTTCAGGTACATTATGAAGTCGGCGTCCTAAAATGTGACCAAAGTGTTCAATTATCCTGTCTTAATATATCCTAACCCCTACCCATATATAACTTTTGATAAAATTTATATAATATTGATTTGAAAAGGCAATAAAAATATATTTGTGTGGGACGTGCAATTTCACAGAAAACACTTTTGTCATATTGATCTTCCTCGTCGTTCGGCAACGTCACGTCAAGCATGTAGATTTTATAGATTTTCAAATCGGTAAGTTTGCCAGCGTCATGACGATAAAGTTGTCTTTGAAACAAGACACCACGTCGAAAACGTTTGACCTATGCGTTTAGAGAATTTACATAGTTGCAGTGACATTTTGACTGCCCTTTGTGTTCGAGCTTACGACATTCTTAGAGTTCCCTTAATGAAGTAACCGTTCCATGCGAAAACTCTTTAGTTACTAATTAAACCGTATTCGGAAAGTCGTCAAATCTAATTTTAAATATTACATAAATATTACTACTATTAATGATTGCGAAAACGACGAAAAACATTAAAAATACAGAAGCATGTTATGTATCTGGATTAATTAAAGAGGTAATTTATAATTGGTTTGTTATTTAAATCTTTATTCATTAATTTCAATATTCGAAAATGCTCGTTTCATTGTTGATTCGGGATGATGTGGTATTCCAACGGAAATATTGATTTTATATAACCGCACATTATTTTTTTATTAATACAATGAATATCAATGTTTTAATTTCATTGTATTTTCTGTTAATATCATTATATTTGTTAGGGTTCATGAGCTGTGGTCTACTTTCCTTAGACTTCGTAGCTTGTATTGTACACTTTGTAATTGTATTCGAAAAAATATTTTGATTTTAACACAGCTTATTTTTGACTTTTATTTTTGAATTTTTTGATGTTATCTTTTTTTTTTTGGAAAATTTCAACATACTTGTCAAAACGCTCTATATTGGCACTATAACTCTTCAGATACTATTAAGTAAATTGTGATTGGTTGTATTTGGATATGTTATACAGGTGGTCAAAAATAGGATTATTGCTTCTCCATATTCAATGGCAATTTTTTTAAACCGACCAGACGGTATTTAGGGATGGCCCTTATTATTAGGGCCTCTCCTGTGAAATGATGATATGATGATTATTTTTGAAAATACAAGTTTTTGTCTTCCATGATAGACAAAAACAGAAATAGCTTCTATTTCTGAATCATTTCTTTCGTTGACATAGTCACATATTTCTGTCTTTAAGAAAATCATGAAGCCGTATGATTCATTATGCTGCATGGGATTTACACTTTCTCATATCCGTCAAATATTCTTTCAGAGTATTTATTGGGGATTCTAATCTCGTCAATTATACTGTCATCCAAGTGAACCTCAGTTATTTTTGTCCCAAAATAAATTTGTTATGATCTGCGTGACATCGACATATTTGAATGTTTAGACTTAAATAAATAAAATAAAAATAAAGGACCCAAAATGTTCCTTTTTGGTACACCTTTAGGTATTAAAAAAATTCTGGACTGTACAAAAGCCCCAGTGCCGTTTAAATGAGATTAATTATGATGTGTGCTGTCGAAAACTTTACAATCAGGTAGATCTCCGCAGGGCACTTCATAATTTAAGATATATGTTATTAAGGAATAGTAAATTATTCAACAAGTGTGTAATGGCGGCTATTATCCACGAAGATGAAGTTGCAATCTGAGTACTAAACTATTTAATTTTGAAAAAAATCTGATATAAAACACGTTTTAAAAACTTGATAGCCATTTCAGATATAACTTCAATATAAGACATCTGTTGTTTCTATTATTATTCTATTTCTTTGATTGCTCGACCCTGATCAAACTGTGGAATAATAGCTTTTATTCAACACTTTGTCTGCCATGCGCAGTAATGCTTGGCATTATCCATCAAAAATCAACTGTATAACGAATAGATAATTCCATAGTTGTAGATAAGTCAATGAATTCAATAATTGAGGCCTCATCACCTCCAAATTCAAAAAACATCATCAACATGCCGTACCCAACTTGTTATATTACTTTTAAAAGGATTGGAATTCATATTGGTGTACATCGATCAAATCATACTTCATAAAGAACTTATAAAATCTGTCGGAAGCAAATTTTACGATGATTTTTGAAAAACACGTTAAAAGACTTATAATTGGCTAATTATGAAGGTCGCTACTGTCTCCTTTCTTGCAAATCAATCGAATTTTGTATTATTTGAGGGAATACTCAAACCCCAAATGAGTTACTTATCAAATAGGTTAAGCGGTTTAGATAAGATCAAGGTTAAATAAGTTAGATAAGAATCAGTATTCGCCTCTTTCGCTGTAATTTCCCAGACCATATCTACCACATACACTCTCGACATCTCCTTGGCGAATTTCGATATTAATAATAGTAATTTTGCTTGTTTTGCAAAATTTAATGGCTTTACTTAAGGATACAAAAAGTCTTCTTTACCTATATCAGCTGTAAGAATACATACTTCAATAATATTAGCTATGTTCACTATAAAATGAAATAGACCCATTAAATTGAAATACCCATTAAAAAACCGTTACCTTCCAAACCATAACCCAGGTCACTCTTCACCCGAGATAGCTTCTTTCATATAAAAAAAGCTTTTTTTGTAGCTACAGGACAATATGCTAAAGAATTATTCGAGGCCACATTCCATTTTTTCATATAATTTTGGTAACATTTTGTACAACGGTATTAAATGGTAGAGGATATCAAATTACAAAATTTTGATCAAATTGAGTATTCGGAAGTGGTACTTTACCTTAACGCAGATCAAATTTCTTTCATGTACGGAATACCACAAATTCCTTGGCTCAAAATAGGTAATTTTAAGTTATCTATATCCAAAGTTGCTTTGTTTCGCCGTTAGAGGACTTCAAAGGTAGGAATAATTCGTTTATTCTTTATAACTCGAGAACGCGTTAACCAATCTACACATACATAGTTAACTTTTTTCTCAGAAATTATCTAATTGTCGAAAAGAATCAAAGAGAAAAAAAAATGTTAGAGACCTGTCATCATTAAACTGTATCTGGTAATAAATTATGTATTTTAGGATAATTATGATCAATTTTTATTAATGACATTGTTTTCTATTTATTTTGGTTTTTGACTCACAACCTATGTATGTTTATAACCAAAATTGTCGATTTTGTCATTTTGTTACTTCCTGCTACATACATTAGGAACTGTCGTCGTTAGAATTTATATGGTAATGGATTACGTATTTTGAGATAGTTCTGAACAATTTTTGTTAATAACATTTATTTCTATCTATGTTGATTCTCTTCTGTTGAAAATTTTCGATTTTTACATTCCATAACAAAATATTACATTTTGGTGAAAATGCCATCTCCAGCTGAGATGGAAGATACGAATTTTTTCCTCATTGAAGACATATTCATTGAAAAACATCAAATTATTTCGGATTAAATTACAGCTAGTAGTTATACGATTTTCCAAATCCTCCACATATTCATATTCTCCTCTGGAGCAACATTAATTAAAGATTTAACACGGTCAGGTACAAAAAAACTGTCAGAACCCCACCAGAAGCGTTGCTAAAATGCACTGATATAAAATCGTGCAACAATACGATTTCAACAATCGTGCAACCCAACTGTTCAACAATAATTTATGTTGAAATTAATCTTCATTTAGCTCATGTAAATTTTCTTTTACATTACTTTGGTTTACACATGGTTATTGTGATAACTTCCTTATTACATTTCTTCAAAAATTTGCTTCATCAGTAAAAAGAAACCAAAGTTAGTACTTGAGGGATTTGAACCAATGTGCCCAAGAGCCATTGACAAAATGATGAACGTGGAAGAAGTGCAGCAAGTGCTTGAACGAGTTGTAAATTGTAGGGATTCATAATTAATATATTGTGTTGGAAATAATTGACGAGCACACCCTGTAAAATCTGAACGCATGTGTCTAGTACAATGAAATTTAGTACGGAAATAGCACGAAAGTAGTATAACTTAACCTCACGTGGAGAGCGGTGCAAACCTGCTGGAAGAGGATACAGCAATGGCAAAAGTATTCTCCTTGAACGGAGGGTTCTATACATGCACGATAACATCCGATAGCATGTCGGGCTTGTTGTACAGATCTTTGAGGATGAGCACCGTATAAGAAAGCAATCATGGCTCGTTCTGCAAATCAGAGTCCGATTGAATAAATTTGGGATATGATAGATCGGAGACTTTAAAATTATCCCCGGCTAACGTTGATAAACTATGGAGGCGAGTTAAGGCGGCATGGTTGGCAATTCCTCTCGTTACACACATCAGCTCCATGCCACGTCGTGAACCGATGAAATCCGCCGCTCAAAGGAGATTCTATCGCCATTTGTGCATCCCCTGTTAGCAAGATTACACCGCTCTCCATATGCAGTTACGTACTATTTTAGCACTACGTTTAGATTACACAGGGTGTACTCATCAATTATTTCCAATGTTGTGGTGTTTAATTCCATTTCCACCGTTCTGACTGTCATTGACCCTTCTGATCCTACACTTCGTTTCAATTAGCCGGTTTCATGAAGACGTCGATGATTACTTTGAAAAATGTTTCTATCAGATATATTACTATATTTAAAATAGTAAGGCAGATTCATTTAAAATAGTAAAATATAAGTATTATATTAGTACAATTCTTTCGCTGAAAAGATTGTATTGCCCTATATCTTTAAAACAAAATGAATTTCAAAAATATTCTAAGAATAGCCGAGGGAATAACAACTGTAAATTTTGCCTCTTATTTTCAATAAATAATAATAATAATATTAAGATTTATTGCCATATGAACTATTTAACTAAAGAAAAAATGACATAGCACTATAAGTACATTATTGCAGTATTTGACAAAAGGATCGATTTATCGCGTAAAACGATATCTTCCAATAGACCCAATTGATAAAATAAAATTAGTTAGCTTAAATAATATGGCATTAAAAAAGCTAATGACAACTATAAATAACAAGAGTAGTAAATCAATTTGCGATCGAGTGGACTGATTGTGAGCCAACAAAAACGTAAACTTATTGAACAAATATGCTGGTGTTTGATTATACAAGATCGATAGTACACGGAAGGAAAGTCGGTTCACATACGTTAACAATCTTAAATTATTATGGTAAGGCGAGATGTGGCTATACCGATCCAAGTCGAATATGAAGCGAATGCAGTTATTTTGCAATCTTTCTAGCTTTTTACTCAGTGTAATCGACAAATCAATGCAAACAGTATCAGCATAATCTAAATGGGGAAACATTAACGTATAACACAGATTACGACGGACTTAAGGATATGGATATATATTTTTGCAGATATGTTGAATTTGGGGCCGCCAAGACAGTGTTGAGTCCATCATAACTCCCAGATTTTTAACTACGTCTGAGAATTTGATTTTGACGCCATCAAGGACAAGTTGCGATGTAGCTCCAGTAGGCAATCTATTTATCAGGAGTTTTGTATCAAATAAAATGGACCGAGTTTTAGCAGGATTTGGTTTTAATCTAAAACGGTTAGCCCAGCCAAGTACGGTAGCAAGATCACGATTAAGACGGTGAATAGTTGAGGGAAACTCATCTACGGTTGCACAAGTATTGATTTGAAGATCGTCTGCATATAAATAGTTGGAAGTTATGACCTTGGTTAAACTATTAATAAAAATGGAGAAAAGAACATTTCTCTGCGGTACACTGAAAGTTCTTGATTGGTCGAAAGGCTAGAGTCGGTACGTACATATAAAGAACAATGAGCGAAATAGGATTGAAACCATAACACAGAAGAAGGAGAAAAATTAATAGATGAGAGAATTGCCAACATAATATCATGATCAACCGAATCAAAGGCTTTACTGAAATCAAGCAGTACGAGTACCGCCAGTCGTCGATGACCATAGGCATGCCTTATGTCATCAGTAATCTTGATCAAAGCGGTTGTGGTGACAAGATTGCATCTCATCTATCAAATGATACTCCTCAAGATAATTGTATACTCATGTGTACACTGCACGATCTACAGCTTTTAACAAAATAGAAAGAATTGATATAGGATGAAAGTCACTAGCAGAAACTGTAGTTTTTAATTTGGGAATAGGTACTACGCAGGCAAGCTTCTACTATATAAGAACAGGCTATATCAAGAATCGGCACAAGTTGTTTCAGGTTAATGCAATCTGCACCAGCGCTATTAGACTTGTTATAGGTTTTAGCCCTGCGCACCTTATCCTCATCAATCATAGAGAGCGAAAATTGAGGAGCCAAGATATTAGATGCTTTGATGGTTCCCGGAGGATTACAAAAGGTTTAGCCTAGAAAAAATAAGGCCTAGTTAGAAAGGTATTTCGTAAAATACCTAGTTAAAGAAGATCCGTCCATATTACGTTGAGTGCGGGTGGAATCAACAACTCCAAGTAACCTTAATATTTTCCAAAATGTCTTATGAATAGTTCCGGAAAGCTTCTGGTAAAAATGTGACTTTTTTGCAAACTTGCATCTATGATCTCACATAAATTCCCTAACCTTCTCTGTGAACCAAGGGGTAGGGAATTGCTTTGCTGTTCTTTTCCTGACTGAGGCATCTCTTTTGTACAACCTTGTAATTTTATCGTTAAAGTAAGCAAATTTTGAGTTAATCTCACGCGCAGTGTATAAAGATTTTCATCTTTGCATCAGAATTAAGGACGTGGTAATCAATATTTCTAAAATTACGATAAAACATTATACGCTGAGCAGTTATAGGATGGCGCAGTTGAACAGCACAATAAATGACATTGTGATTAGAAAATTTATTAGCAGGTAATTGGTCCATGGTAACTGGTCCACGTGCCAGAATTCTGGCAGGGCAGGATGAGACAATGAGGTCAAGTAGAGAATTCGAATGCGGCATATGGTAAGTGGGTTGGAGGGATAAAATAGACAAATTTAAGGAGGAGGTGATAAATCTAAGCTTTCCACTGCGCGTGTCATTGTTAACCCCATCCCTCTCCAGGAGGTCTTCAAAATTGTCGAAATAGTTTGTCCCTGGAGGGCAGTAAAATACCCCCAGCATACCGACATTTAACATCAATAAACAAGAACTCCATTCCTCGTTGAGATCCATCAGATGATTCCAAAGGTTTGGTTTGAAAATGATTCTTAATAAAAATCGCAACCCCACCACCACGTGAAAATTTGCAATCATTTCTTGATAAACAATAACTGGGCAATACAAACATGGAAAAGTATAATGTAGGCTTAAACCAAGTCTCACTAACTACGATCACATCAAATAAGTTAGACTCAAAAGTAAGTAAAAAGTCATCAAAATGGGCGTAAAGGCTTTGGGCATTAATATGGCACACCGAAATATGGTCCTTTCCTGTATCACTTACCTCACATGCATTTTCAGAGGAAAAGTTTAAAGTGTCCATAACAGGAGAACCCAGAGGGGCAGTAGAAGAAGAGGAAGAAAAAGATGAAGCGGAAGAGTTACAAATACCCATAGTGGTAAGAAAACAACAGGAAGACAAAACAGAAGAGATTAGACAATTTATAACAACAAAAACACCTGTAGTTAATTTTGATAAATTACAATAATATATCACTGGCGTAGGAAATATAAGGAACCGGAGCGATCTGCGATCAAAGCCGTAGAACAAGAATAATAAAGAGAAGAAAGAAAAAAAATAATAACAGATAATAACCCTTCATTCTGAGTAAGAAAGAAATAAACAATAAAATAATGATGAAAACTGAAATGATAGAAATAACTAAAACTTAACTAATAAATACCCTATATATAACATATAAACATTTTGTTTGTTATTTTTTTTATAAAAAGACAAATGATGTGATATTAAAGAAGAGAAATGATCTGCATTTCCATAGAAATAGTTGACGAATTTCTAAACTTATCCTAATCACCAACTCAATTTCGATAATAAATTCGGTCGGGAAGACAACGTCGGCGTCGGCGTCGCACAGTACGAATTTATTATCCCGAAACCTAATTAATTAATCGCGTTGGAACCGCCGCAAGACGAAACAATCAATTATGGGCAATTATAACGTTGTTTGGAAAGTCCTGCCTAAGGTATCTCTTTCAATTAGAAGAGTCGAAGTCGGCACGTCCCGTCGACAAGAACAAATCGGTTGGAATTCGAAAACGGAGTAAATCGATTCAGGAACTTTTTAATTTTGGGGGAAAAAGTTGGAAGGTTTTTAAATGTCTTGGGACCTCTAGGTGTTAAGTATTTTATTTTAATGCTGCGTATTTCTTTTGAATTAAGTATTCCTTTCGTATAGTTCATTGATAGGACGAAAACTTTGGGCATCTGCATATCAACGCTGTTCGATACGTACGAACTACGTATAATCAAAGTTTTCAAGTTGGGAAACAACTCCGGAAATACTGACGTCAAAGATGGGCCCGGAATGCAAACGCGGCGCCGCGAAACTTCTATGCTCCCCGACGTCTTTAATTAAAAGCGTCGAAGGCGCTTTTCGTGCGTAAAACCCCTATACAAAAAAACCTCATTAATACCATAACCAATTTCCTCTATTTTTTTTTTCTAGAATCTTGAAAGCAACTGGATTATTCGTTTATCGAATAAGAAAAGTTTCCGAGGTTAACTTTTAAATTTTAAAGTGAACCAGAATTGCTTTTAATATATTTTTAAAGTTTACGAGAAGAATGACAGCAGAACGTTGGCGACGCTGCGCTTTGTAAAATTAAACTGGATATAAACGAGAGGCGAACGACGGATTAAAGGTGGGCCATTGCTAAACGGACCCGAAATTAATTTATCCTCAAGACCCCGTTTCGTCACGTAATGTGTATTCAACCTCCACGGTTGGTAGTCGTCGGCCTGTCAAAGGGAGTATCGATCGTTAACCCCTCGTCAAAAGACAAATCTTCGTATTAGCATAAAGGAGGAATAATGGGTTTAATTAGAAAGATCTCGACGGGCGCCAGATGGCACGAAATATTAATACAAACCCGTTGCCTTATATGAAGTCCCCATACTTCCTAGGATATGAGCGTTCGAAAAACACGTCGCCTACCGGATTTTAAACGAGGCCGATGAAAAGAATGCTTCGGGCTGTACAAACGGTAATGCCACGAATAATGTCACGTATCTTTTGCAACCCTGATATCTCGGAAGAATGCCGATCGTTTCCCTAATCTTTGACCCCGATTCGAATCATAAAAGGCCGCCGTCGAAGTTATCTGTGTACCTCCGCCGGGATACTTTGTAATTGCGGATCCTTTTCGTCTCACAAAAGATTTAAATTCTCTTCAAGAAACGACGAACAATCTCCATAACGCCATCATTCCACAAAATGATTACTAATAAAAGTTTTTTCAAAAAAATATTTTAAAATTCCAAAAATATTTTTGCCATTATTGAAACAGTACGATCTTTTTCTCTGGAATAATATGGTTAAATTAATGTGTTATTCATAGTCAATTTTCTCATAATCTGCGTTTTGCTTTATATTATTTATCAGTTATTGCCACAAATAAAAATACAAAATTACATAAGATACACAAGAAGAAATAATAATAATAATAAGAAAAATCGTTTTATCGCACAAACGATATCTGCCAAATGAGCCAAAAAACACAAACAAAAGTAATATTTATTGAAACAAAATTATCCTAGGATGAATATGGCAAGTAGTGATTTGAATTAGATATTTGAATTAGATATTATTAACATTTATTATTTAATGTTAGAAATGTTACGAATTTCGAAAGACCATTCCACATCGCAATCGACGCAATGTAAATGTTCTGAGGTAATTTTCAGCGATATAAACAGGAAAAATCTATCTATCATCCCTTCTCAGCCAACCCATCACCTTCCTTCGTCTGACTCTCTGCTTGACTTGACCATCTCGTCTTGCACCGGTAAAATTCTTGTTCACCAATTTTCCAACCATGATCTTATTTATTGCGCCGTTGAAGTTCGAAATGTAGTTTGTCTTCAGCGTAATCTTTTTTACCGAGATTTCAAACATGTTAACCATCAAGAACTCAACTCTGATGCGGTGAGGATAGACTGGAAACCGTTATATCTTATGACGGACATTGATGCGAAAGTTAATTATTTTAATAACAAAGTAACAAGATTGTATGACAAACATGCTCCGATAAGGCAAAGGAGACTGAAGCATTTTCCCGCCGTCTGGTTAACTAATGATATTAGGGGTCTCATGAGCGAACGTAATAGAGCAAAAACGTTGTTTAGACGTAACCCGTCAGTTGATACCTACAACTGCTATCGCTCTCTGCGTAATAGTTGCAATCAGAAATGCAAAAATGCTTAATAACAATATTTTTATTGGAAATTATCTATGTCGACAAAAACTACTTTCTGGAAAACCTTGTGATCTCTTGCTGTTACTGACTGCGAACTTACGCAATCCACGCCGGAT
This sequence comes from Onthophagus sagittarius, assembly GCA_036711965.1. Classification (NCBI taxonomy): domain Eukaryota; kingdom Metazoa; phylum Arthropoda; class Insecta; order Coleoptera; family Scarabaeidae; genus Onthophagus; species Onthophagus sagittarius. Next base: position 9,865,317 of record JASERS010000007.1, on the reverse strand, counting down.
CCTAAGTTGTTGGCTATTGCTGAATCGCTGGTAACGTTTGACATTACTCAGAAAGCTACCTTAACTCAAATTATTCGTGCATCACGAAATGTGAGCATGGAGTTCGTAAGGCTCTCACTCAAATCTACTCTACTTGCTATGGTACTGACCTTATTTGTCTAGAACAAATTTTGCCAATACTAGATTCTATTGTGCTTCCGCTGACCCATATTTTTAACTTCTCCTTTGAATCATCTTTCTTCCCATCTATATGGGAACATGCTCAGGTTGTTCCCATTCCCAAATTTTGACTAGTAACTATCGTCCTATTTCAATCCTTCCTATTTTGTCAAAGGTTCTTCAGCGTATTGAATACACCCAGGTTTATGATTTTCTTGAAAAACATCGATTGATCAGTGACAAGCAGTCTGGTTTCCGACGGGGTCATAGTATTACTACTTCCTTGATCAAGATTATGGATGATATAAGACTTGTCTGTGATAATCGTCGTCTCATTATTTTGGTTCGACTTGATTTCAGCAAAGCCTTTGACTCTGTCGATTATGATCTTCTTCTTTCTATACTTTTATCTTTTGGTTTTTCTTCCTCGAGTCTTTCGTGGTTTCAATCATATCTTTCGAATCGCACACTGTGTGTCCGTGCCAATTCAACCTTTTGCAATCGCTTTGAGCTTTGTTGTGGTTCTATTCTGTTTTCTATCTTCATTGATAGTGTCACAAAGGTTATTTCATCAAATTTTCATCTTTACGCGGATGATTTGCAGACTTATACCGATACATCAGTTGATGACTTTCCTTAAGCTATTGAGCGAATCAATAATGATCTTGCTAAAGTGTCTGAGTGGTTTAAACTATAGGGTTTGAAACTCAATGTTAATAAGACCCAAGCCATAATATTTGGTACAAATCCTTTACGGCGCAGGGTGGCTACTTTTGCTAGCTCGTAACTCCCACTTGGTGACACGTCATTAAATTTTTGGATGTAGTTAAGAATTTTGGAGTTATGATGAACTCTGCACTATCTTGGCGCCCCAAGTTCAGGCTATTTGTAAGAGGGTGTACTCCTGTTTTCACTCCCTCCGTAAATTTAAGTGCTTTCTTCCTTCTTACGTTCGACGCAACCTCTGTTATTCGCTCATTTTTCCACGTCTTGATTATGCGGATACGGATTGTACTGACCTGTCGATATCCTTGTGTAATAAACTGCAGAGACTGCAAAATAACTGCATACGTTTTGTATTCGATCTTGGGAAATATTGTCATATTACTCCTTACTGCAATAACTTACATTTGGTCCTTCTCTGTGTTAACAAGTCTCTATAAGATTATTAATACTCAAACTCCACAATACTTATTTAATAATTTTAAATTCCTATCGTCACACGAATATTCCACTCGTTCGCAATCAGACTTAATTCTTTTATTCCCAATACCTCATATGAATATATACCATGGGTCGTATACGTTGTGCGCCATATCCCTCTGGAATGGTCTCCCCATGAAGATTAGAATGATCTTACACATTTCCTCTTCTCCCGTCAAATTGCGATGCTATAACAATTTACTTCCTTTTCTTCTCAGCTTCTTTTTTTCTATATTCCTTATTCACCTTCTTTCTCTTCTGCTTTGTTACTGTGTGCATTTCTTATAGTCTTTTTTTTCCTTCTTGTTTTGCCGCATTAGTTAGTTAAATACTACTCTGTACATCTGGTGGTGTCATTGTAATTAAGTTTAGACTAGGTCGATTGGAAGAAATCGTAGCGATAAATCAAAATTGAAAATTGAATTTGTAAGTAATTATAATTTTTTTACTATTATTAATTATTTCACTGATAATTATAATAATGTGCATTTTTTCCCTTTGTATTTGTTTTTCTCTTTTTTGACAATAAAGATTTGTTTATTATTTTTATTATTATTTCGGGATCCTATCTAATAAGTACTTTGAGGTGCAATTTATGAATAATTTGATATGATTTGATGATATGATATGATTCGGCGTTGCATACTCAAATCTATTTAGTTCAAATATGAACCGGATGCAATTATTTTGTAGTAACTGCAATTTATTCAGAAGAGTTACTGAGAGATCGGGATAAACCACATCCGTATAGTTGAAGTGAAGAAATATAAGTGAATAGCAAAGATTATGATAAACCGGAGATTATAATAGACAGGATGAAAAAAATAATGAAGTGACCCAATACATTGCCCTGAGGAACACCACGTTTGATAGGCAGAAGAAATTAAAAAGTTAGCGAGTATGCACTAGAAGCGGTGAGAAAGGTAGGATTAAAACCAAGAAACATAGGAAGGAATGAATCTGCCTTGCTGAAATCGAGCAGTACTAACACACTAATATATCTGTTATCGCAGAAGTATCTAATATTATCAGTAACTTTAATGAGGGCAGTAGTCGTGTACTATGCCGACTGCGAAAACTTAATTGCAACTCATTGCGTACATTAAACCTCCCCAGAAATCCTTGCACTTGTAGATAAATGAAGCGTCCAAGAGCTTTTGATAGAACGGATAAAATTGAGATCGCATGCAAATCGGCGTTACATGAAGGGTACTTGGATTTAGGTATGGGACCAACATGAGCAACTGTCCAGATAGAGGGAAATAAAGATCATTCAGAAAAAAAGTTGAAGATATGTGTTAAGGGAGGAATCACTATTTCCAGAATAGGAAGAAGAAAGTTGAGACTGATATCATCAAAACACGCGCAAGGGGACTTAGAATATATCAGCGCATCAAGTATCAATTTCTTTGAATGTAGCCACATTAGTTATGTCATCGCTGGTCAGGGGAGGCTCTGCAAAAAAGTTTGAAAGCGACTCACAATCAAGATCCATCTGGATAGAGGGTAAGTCCTCATACTTCTCCAAAATGATCTCAGTGCGACTAAAGACCACCTCTGGTAGAAATAAGATCTCTTAGTATATTTGCATTTATGATTGCGTAAAATTCGCAATCACATAAGAGACCTTATCTCACCACTCAGCCAAAGTGCAGGCGGGTGCCTCATCTTGTGTCGCCTAAACGAGGTATGTTTATCATAAAGATCAGAAGCCAATTAATTATCAGTACATTTGATAAGAGCATATTAGTATCAACTCGCCCTAGATCACACAAGAATGACTCAGATGCTGCACAAATTGAAAGGTAGGTTACTGACTATGTGTAAGTACGAGGTCTCCATGTTATATAATAATAAGATCAAGAAGAGAATGTGAGGTAGGAAGATGATGAGTAAGCAGAGAGGGTAAGATAGATAAGTTTAAAGTTTCTCACTACGAGTATCATTTCTCAATAGACGGGTATTAAAATCCCCCAATAACAGGATAGCCTCATGGATAAGTGAGTGCCTTTCCAATATCTCCTTCAAGTGATTAAAATAGTCCATAGAACGAAGGCAGCAAAAAACACCGAATAATAATTTATTATAATCAGTTTTTAGCTGTACAAGCAAAAACCCTGCATTCAATAACGTTTCATCGGAGGTTTCTATGATGGTAGCATGCAAAATGTTTCAAATACACCCACCACGTGAGAACATATGATCATTCCTTAATAAAAGTAATTAGGAAAAGTGTAGAAAGTCGAAGGTAAAGAAGACTTGAGCCATGCTTCGCCAACCACCATAATAACATCAAAAATATTACATTTAAATGTAAGCAAGAGATCGTCAAATGCGCACAAGTACTTTGCGCGTTTATATGACAAACTGAAATGAAGTTGAGATTAGTTGAATTCCCTCAACTGCATAATCAGCGGGATTAGTCACGCTAACACCATCCTCGTCATTAAGGAGAGATTCCGTTGATACCGTGACAGAAGAGTTAATAGAAGAAGTACGAGGAAAGGAACGTAGAAAGGAAATATTGTGAAAAAGAATTAGATGAAAACGGATGCTAATTTAAACATTGGTGTCAGTGTTAAATCAAATATTTTCTTGTTGATTTTAAATGAGGACAGAATCTTCTTCATATCGACCACCCCTTGCATCACCATCATCAAGATTATATGAAAGCTGATTTAGACATTTTGTCATTGTTAAATCAAATATTTTCTTGCTGATTTAAAATATGGATAGAATCTTCTTCATTTCGGAAGGAAGATAATCTCAACCAATTTCGAAGATTTCGACCATCCCATGGTGATACTTACCATCATTAAGACTACATGAAAGCTGATTTAGAAATTGTGCCAGTGTTAAATCAAATATTTTCTTGCTGATTTCAAATGGGGACAGAATCTTCTTCATTTGGGAAGGAAGATAATCTCAGCCGACTTCGAAGATATCGACCATCCCGTGGTGATACTTACCATCATTAAGACTACATGAAAGCTGATTTAGAAATTGTGCCAGTATTACATCAAATATTTTATATGAAAGCTAATTTAGGCATTGTGTCAATGTTAAATCAAATATTTTCTGGCTGATTTCAAATGAGGACAGAATCTTCTTCATTTCGGAAGGAAGATAATCTCAGCCAACTTCGAAGATATGGACCATTCCATGGTGATACTAACCATCATCAAGGCTACATGAAAGCTGATTTAGAAATTGTGCCAGTGTTAAATCAAATGTTTTATATGAAAGCTAATTTAGAAATTCTGTCAGTGTTATATCAATTTTTTTGCTGATTTGGAATATGAACAATTATTTTCATTTCGGAAAGAAAATAACCACAGCCGACTTCGTAGATATCGACCACTCCAAAAATCACCAACATCAAGACTGAATGAAAGCTGATTTAGAAACATCGGCCTATATCTTTGAGACGGCTCTGATTAGTTTTGTTAATAAGTATACAACAATCTAACGTTAAATAACAATTTAAACCAGTACTAATGCTAGGTCTTTGCTTGCTATTTAGAGCTTGGGTAAATTCTCCTTTGTTTAACGTAGACAGTCGCCTTCCGTTGGTCGACTTAATTGGATACGAAATAATATGATTAGGTTTGTTTTTTTATCAATTTTGGGAACTAAAATCTGAAGAGGTCAGTTTACGAAAGGAAGGTAAAAAAAGTGTGCCTTGGGGTTTGCAGTCTTGGTGGTTTGGAAAGTAATTATCCCAGGCAATTGCCGTTTTCAAACGGAAATCCTATAACGTTCTTTAGAAATTTGGAGAGAGCGTGGTAAAGTCGAGGTAAATTGATTTTCCGGCCCTCGTGTGTAACAAGAAAACCGACCGCGCGCTCGCGACTGCTTCCGTTTTGTGAGGAGTAGAATGGACTCGCGAGTACCTTGTTATTTCCTTTCAAGGCCCAGACCATTTTTGCATTTCCTCCCTAAAGTTGGTGAAACAGTTTCGAGAATGTTTACAGGTTACTCGGGGTAGGTAACGCCGTCATTACGAAAGGGGTTTTGGCGAAGCTCAAAGTGGAGGCCCAAGATGGAGACTGGTAATACTAGAGCGTATAATTCCGGCCCGTACGAAGTTGGTAGGAAAATTATAGATGTAAAAGTTTGTGGAGTGCATGAGACCGTTGGAGATGTGAAAACAAGATTTCGCCGCTCTAATCGAAGTCGTCGCTTTTAGCGCTTTCCGTCCCGATAAAATCCCGCTTTTGTATCTCGTAAAGTTGCCGGTTTCACGTGCTGTGTTGAAAGATACTCTCTCCGGTTGCACGCCAAATATCCCTTAAATGAACTGTCATAAAACACGACGCCGCTCGTCGGGTTATTTATTTTGTCTTCGCCCCTGTAAGCAAGTTTATTTTTATACACGCGCGGACTCGGAGGAAGAAATGCAATTAAATTGTCTGTTAAAATCTCGCGTAATCACGGATTTCGGTGTTACGGGAGGCTTATAGGGCTTAGAAGGAGCGCGTGCGTTCGGAATTCGCTAAATATAGAAGTACGCCTTCTCGACGTCGTCGTTTTACTAAATCGCGGTCTTGACAAATGTAAGCTAATTAGTCTATGAAAGAGGATAAATCTAAGCCCGGGGTAATTTAAATTGTACGCCTCTTCTACCTAATAAGATAGTATGAAGCATTTAGAATCTGAGACTCTAATTGCACCCCTTAATTTTAGCTACAACTTATTCATAGCACCATTTTTTATAACGAATAAATTAATACAACGACGTCACGAAAATGAATTTTATACAAAACCGGCCCAGCTAAACAATTGAGTGTCACCCGTAAATAAATGTGGGTATAAATTCATTAAATTTAGTAATAAATAGCCATTTTCGCCGAAAAAATGGTTTCGACGCTATTTCACGTTGACACAAAATTTAAACAATTTCCGTATATTGAACACGCGTGTTTCCAATAATGGGGTAACGCAAAAATTAATAAAATACCTGGTGTCACAACTCGCAGAAATAAATACATTAACTTTGCTAACAATCCGGCATGAACTAACCAATCAGCGCCCCAAATACAGTTAATCAAGCAAATACCCTGTTTACTGTACATTCAATCAGCGAACGAATTGGCGGACAGAAAATTAAAGAAAAACACGGACAGCCACGAGGCAAATGAAAAATTCTAATTTTCCTCTTGTTACGCTCTCACTTTACACGTTTCTAGCTTCTCTACAACATCCGAATTTTCCCATAAATTTATTCAGCGGTCCAGGCGGGTCGCGGTTAAGTTTGAAAATCACAGCTGACGCCGCTTGCGTGAGCGAGTCAAACGCTATTGCTCGCACTTGTTTTTATTTGCCACATAAATTACAATAATGGAACCATAAATAATGCTGCCGCTCCGTTTTGGCACTTCCTTTACTGGCTTTCATAAAAAAAAAAATTAGACATTGTATGGAATTTAACATGCTAACTAGCTTTATCAACCTATACTTATAAAATACCCATAGAAATAAGCGTAGAAAATAGGTATTATCGAATAATAACTAAAGCACTAAGATGGCTTAATTCGAATGTTTCTGGAGATAAGTCTAAGTTTAATTCAATAAAATGGATTTGAAATGAAAAAAAAAAATGTAATGAGAATAAAATCATCCTATAGGAGATTTTATATATTTACTAAGGAATACAAGGAACGATTTCACCTCAAATCGCCGAGATCGCTTGCGGGAGAGGCCCTGGATTTGAATCGTTCATTTTGGAAGACTGTAGCGCCTCGCCCGCAAGCGACCCCGGCGGAGTGAGAATAAAATCGTCTGAGAGATTTTCTGTATTTACTAAGATATCCAAGGAACGATATCACCTCAAATTGCCGAGGTCGCTTGCGGGCAAGACCCTGGATTTGAATCGTGCACTTTGGAAGGTTGTAGCACCTCGCCTGGAAGCGTCTTCGGCGGAATCAGGATAAAATTGTCTTATAGGAGACATTATAAATTTAGTAAGATATACAGGGAATGATTTCGCCTCAAATCACTCAGATTGCTTGCGGGCGAGGCGCTCGATTTGAAATGTTCACATAAATTTGTCCGTTTGGAGAATTGGAGCGCCTCGCCCGCAAGCGACCTTGGCGCGGTGAGGATAAAATTATCTTATAGCAGAAATTTATATATTTACTACGATTTACAAGGAACGATGTCACCTCAAATTTCGCTTGGGGTGAGGCCGTGTATTTGAAATGTTTACATAAAATCGTCGACCTCGGCGGAGTGAGAACAAAATCGTCTCATACGAGACTTTCTATATTTACTAAGGTATACAAGGAACGATTTCACCTTAAATCGCCGAGGTCGCTTGCGGGCGAGGCCCTGGATTTAAATCGTTCATTTTGGAAGATTGTAGCGCCTCGCCCGCAAGCGACCCCGGCGAAGTGAGAATAAAATCGTCTCATAGGAAACTTTCTGTATTTACTAAAATATACAAGGAACGATATCATCTCAAATCGCCGAGGTCGCTTGCGGGCGAGGCGCTGGATTTGAATCGTGCATTTTGGAAGACTGTAGCACCTTGCCCGCAAGCGACCTCGGCGGAGTAAGGATAAAATCGTGTTATAGGAGACATTATATGTTTACTAAGATATACAGGGAAAGATTTCGCTTCAAATAGCCGAGGTCGCTTGCGAGCGAGGCGCTGGATTTGAAATGTTCACATAAAATCGTCCATTTTGGGGGATTAGAACGCCTTGCCCACAAGCAACCTAGGCGTAGTGAGAATAAAATCATCCTATAGGAGATTTTATATCTTTACTAAGATATACAAGGAACGATTTCACCTCAAATCGCCGAGGTCGCTTGCGGGCGAGGCGCTGGGTTCATATCGTCCACTTTGTACGATTGTAGCCCCTCGCCTGGAAGCGACTTCGGCGGAGTCAGGATAAAATCGTCTTATAGGAGACATTATATATTTACTAAGATATACAGGGATCGATTTCGCCTCAAATCACGCAGATCGCTTGCGGGCGAGGCGCTGGATTTGAAATGTTCACATAAAATCGTCCGTTTTGGAGAATTGGAGCACCTCGCCTGCAAGCGACCTCGGCGGAGTGAAAATAAAATCGTCTCATAGGAGACTTTCTATATTTACTAAGGTATACAAGGAACGATTTCACCTCAAATCGCCACAGTCGCCTGCTGGCGAGGCGCTCGATTTGAAACGTCAATTTTGGTGGATTACAAGAAAATAAACTGATTACAGAATTATGAATAGTTAAAGCAATAATATAAACGACGTATTGTTATTATCTAGTGCTTTTATTGAAAATGTATTGCCTAAAATTCTAATTCAGCTAGTTTTTTTATAAATTGGGATTTTAAATTGGACATGTCGGGTTTTGTATGTTAAGAGCTATGATATGTCGCGTTTTGACAAATATAGTTATTGAATATAATAAAAAAAGAGATTGCATACTTTCTTATTGATAATTTAGTGACAAAAGCAAAAGTAAGAAAAAATAGTAACATAGGTACATTACTCAATTGGATAATATTAAACATCAAAATCTAATATTTCTGCTAAACAAAAGTTTTCAGCTACATCTTCATTTTCAGTTTGATTGGATTCTGTTATGGAGTTCCCTATAACAGATTTATTTTTAAAAGCATTTTTGAAAAAGGATAGTGCTCCATTGCTATGCCAATCTTCTCCATAATGTTTTTTAAGCAAATTAGTAATACTTGTTACATTATCTGGTTTAACTGTCATGCCAGATTCAATAACACTTGGCTCCAGAAGTAGCTTTCTTCCTTCTTAACAACGATTTTTGTGAACCTAGATTGTTCCTATAGAAACTTTCTCCTCTTACAGAAAGACCAACATTGCTTTTTGAAATAATAATGCGTTTGGACATTTGAAATGCCACTGGGACGGAAGTTTCATAATAAGTTGTGTTTTCAATTTCCAACCATCTACTGGAACCTCAACTCCCAATCTGTAGATCTTTCCCCATTTTTTTATTATTTTTATATATTGCCCCAGACATGTAACATCTGGTTTCTTTTTGATTACTTTTTTGATTACTTGATCTTCTGCAATGGTTGAAGGATTTAATTTTAACAACCAGCTACACAGCATTCCAATTACGGTAGAATTGTTATTTTGTGCTCCACGGCCATCGCAAAATAATCGTATGACTGTAATAGTGTAGTACTAAATTCAAATGTTGCTAGAGTATAGAAGTAATGTATGACCTCACTGTAGTTGGATTTAATTTTCTTCTGGAACTTCCTTCGACGACGGGAAAATGATAAAAATTTAGTTGCATACTGAAGTAAACAGCTAGGTCAAGAATCTTAATCAAGGCTAAATTTTTCTGGCAGTCAAAGCTAAGCGTTACAACTTCTGGATCATCTTGATTCTTTTTTAGTAGCCAGTAAAAGTTATTTGCTCGAATTTTATGAACTCGCTGAGTCATAAGCTGACTTTTTGTGTCATTATATATATTTGTTTCGAGCTTTTCTTTGAACAGGGGACATGTGGAACACAAATCCGTTTTTGGAGTCCCGAAACCAACGTTATATCTTCCTGTGAAAGATGTCTTCTAAAAAAATGATTCCTTCACTTGAAGATTCCGCTCAATCAAATCAAATCAAATTTATTGTACATTTCCCACAGCTGTCTTATATTTAGTTCAGCTAGCAAATAGAATCTGTAAGTAGTTTTTAAGCTGCAGGAGTGAGACTCTACACACGTTGATAACTCCACAAACTTTGTTATAGATGCTTGTTTGTTGTTATTTTTTTCTTTTACTCGTTCTCCCAAAATATTCATAAAACTCTGTTTACAAACAGTGATAAGTAATCCATCCTTTCTTTTGACATGATACGCTATCGTCATAGATTTTGATTTGTTTTTCTCTTCACTCCTTTTTCTCAACCTTTTAGGATCAGAAGTAGTTCAGTGTTTCAGTATAACACTGCATATAAATTGGTCCTGACTAATTTTGTTTGTAGACTGATAAGACGCTTCATTGAAATAAATAATATTCCTCATAGTAAGCATTGAGGAATATTGACGTATTACCTTCCGATGGAATAATATTTTGTTCATTCATTGTTTTTTAACACTATTTAAAAAAACGAAACTTAAAAACAGTATCACTACCAAAACGTTCGTGAATCAGCTCAACTCATCGAACAATACAGCTTATGATCATATGACCTCACTCACTCCTTCGTATTGGCCAATGCAGACACAACAACAAAACGGTATATAAAACCCAAATTTCACAAATTTGTTACTTGTCGGGTTTTGCATTTAGAGGGTTGATATAGATTCTCGTTCTAGATCTAGTATTCCAACTAGTATCATTCAAATACTTCTAGTTCTAGGTTTAGTGTTACTTCTGGATTATTATACAGGGTGGACAATGAAGCGTGCAAAGTACTGTACCTCGGACTACTCACTGTCCTGGTGACCACAAGAAAAATCTAAAAAATTTATTATTATAGAGGCGGAACCAACCTCACATATAAACATATTTTTCTCAAAATTTCGCTGAATGAGCATAGAAAAATGCCCTCTAGTGGTAACATATCAATTTATAATCATTACAGTTAAGGTTCGTAGTCTAAGATATCCTCTTTTAACGAGATAAGGTTTAATAAAATCCGTTCAGTCATTTTAAAACGATTGGTATTTTTAAATTTTTTATAATATCCATGTTCATTAGTTATTACATTAAAGAAGTAATATTAGAAAGTAAAAATTCTAATCGACTGGTTTTCAGTTGATACAAGCTAGGGTGAAGACGAAAAACATTGTCGATTAATAACAAAATCTTTCTCGATTTGTTCTTTCATTTTTGGTCCCATTCCATTAACTAGTTTTTAAAATAAATACATTTAAAACTCAAAATGAAGTTATCTATGTATATAAATTATATCACTATATCATGATGATCACAATGTAGCTGTTAAATAACAAAGTGGAGTCACAAAAACTAATCTAATTTGTTATAGTGGTATTACCACCTATTTAATCACACTGCAGAATGGTACAGCAATCCCCTTTATATACAATTACTCTAACATCATAAAACATTGTATTGTTTGTGGTAGACAAATTACAATGAACCGGAGCGGGCAATTCAATGATTTATATACAGTTTGGTTAATTAATGTTTGATGTAATCAAATCTTGTATGAAAATTCCTACTTGAATCCGCCAATATTATCTCGCGTTACGATGCGTCGTAACCCAATGATACATTGTTGTAATCAAAGTAGATATCCTATAACGATATGCGAAACTAACTAAACCACTCTGTGTAACTAGCTACGTAATGGTAAGGTATTTCACATAAAGGTTTTTCTCTTTTTATGAACGAGTTATGAGAATTACCGTGTACACTAACGTTTTAATTTCGGCTATTGTAATAAAGCTATAGAGCTTTTAAAATTAATAATAAACTCTAAATTATTAAGGCCGTATTTGTCTAACCCTAGCCTCCCCTATTTCACTGTAACAACGCGCACGTTCATTATTAATTAACGTTCATAATTAATGGCTGTTGGAGCAGCCAGATTTCATTTCCGTTCGTACTCGTGAACACGCAAGTTAAACCGAATTAAGTCGAGCCAATTTTGTTAAGTGATGGCTAACATTGTTCGATTAAAAATAATAAAAATTTCGCGAAAAATTTATTAATGTAAATTTAATAATCTAAGAACTCTGGTTAATTAGGTTTACGGGCGAGTTACTCGAGACTTTTCACTTGATTAATGAAAGAAATAGGACAAAAAACGAGGTGTCTGGTAGAAACGTACGGAGATCGACTGAGGAAATAATTAATCTTACCGATTAGAATTGGATAGGGTGTGCCCCTTTCCATTATCTGTAATTAAAATCCCGAAAATAGACAATGCGGCATTTCTTCCCCGATTAGCGACACAGTGTTTAATTTTCCGAAAGAAACATATTCCGAACTTACCTCGGTATTTTAATTCCAAAAATTCCTCATCTAAAATCACGAACCCTAATTTAATAACATTATCGATTTAAATTCTTCCTTGAAGCGTTTACTTGACCACCCCTCTTTTATTAATAAATCAAGCGAACAATTTTTATCAAGTAACCATTTTTCTTATTTTTAAAGCAATGTGTATGAACGGACCATAAATGATAAATTTACTAATCGTGATTATTAAAAATTTTTTAATTTATATATTTTTTTGATTATTTATAAATTTTTATTTTAAAAGTATTTTAATTATTTTACAACATGATTAAATAGGTTGTAATAACACAATAACAAATAACAAAATTTTCTTTTGTGAATCCACTTTATTACTTAATAGCAACATTGTGATCATTGTAACATAGTGAAGTATGTTTATGGTTGTCATCATGATTATTGTTTCATATTTAACATATTATCGACCATATTGAAAAAACCAATTAAATATGCGGCGGCCAAATTAAAAGACGTCAAGATGGCTTAAGGCGGTTAATTTCTTCGAATTCTCGCGAGATTATTTTTACCATAAAATTCAAGCTGGGAAGACTTGGGGTCCTTCGATGTAATAATTTTAGCTGACTTCAAAGACTTCGGCCGCTCCAAGTATCATGAACAATAATTTCAGCCGATTTCGAAGACGTCGATCGCCCTTAGAGTTTTTCGTAATAATTTATGATACTTAGAGCGGCATCATTATTTTTTTCAAAAATAATCTCGGCCGACCTCGAAGACGTCGGCCACCCCAAGAATTATGAACAATAATTTAGCCAATTTCGGTCATTTGAAGACGTTGGCCATCCCAAGTATTATTCGTGACAATTCATCATACATAGAGCGGCTGACGTCGTCGAAATCGGCCGATATTATTTATGGCACAAACTTGGCTCAGAATCTTGAATGCCACCAACAGTAAGTTTATGGTAGAAATAATCTCGACCGATTTCGAAAACGTCGGCCACAACAAGAATTTTAAATAATAATTTCAGTCGTTTAAAGAAGTTGGCCATCCCAAGTATTATTCGTGACAGTTCATGATTCTTGAAGCGATCGAAAGACGAATTCGACCAAAATTATTTCTGCCAAAAACATCGCTCAGAATCTCAACTGCCAAGATTTACATTTATCGTTTCTTTTAAGAAATTTCTCATTCAACTCACACTAAGTCTAATACTATCTGTTTTGAAAAAGTTTAATGTCTTAGACGCCATGTTGCAACATTCTTCAGAAATTGGTTTGAAGTTGAGAAGTTTTGTTTGTATTTTGAAAAAATATTTGACGTTTCAGATTTTATGTTGCAATTTTCTTCAGAATTTCTGTCATTTGTTCTGTATTTGTATCCTGATATAACGTATGTGATATGTATGTCAAATTGAAACATGAAGCTTTTAGTTTATGATATCATATAAAAATATAAGGAAATATTTGTGAAATTTCTAAAAAAGTTGGTAATGAAAGAATTGTCAAATTTATTAAGAGATTTTCAAAATGTTGTATATATTGTATTTGTAAGATTTCTGATATGAGAAGTATGTCATATTGAAACTTAAGGATTCTAGCTTATAGTATGACTTAAAAATCATAAGATAATACTGTTGATATTCTCGGCTAAATATTATTCATAAAAAGTTTGCCCGGTATAAGAATGATAATAATGCCATATTTTAAAAAAATTATATCAACTGTATTTTTAAGAATTATTATATGATGTATGAATCAAATTGAAGCATACAACTTCTAATTTATGATATGATACAATACAATTTAAAAATATTATGAAATAGAGAAATTTTTAGAAAAAAATGTTAATGAAGAAATTGTCAAATTAACCGAAAAGTTAAGAGATTTTCAAAACGTCATATCTACCGTATTTCTAAGTATTCTGATATGACATGTATGTCAAATTGAAGCTTAAGGATTCTAGTTTGTAATGTGACACATAAATCACGAGATAATTTACACCCCTTACATTATTCAATCCTAGGCACAATCTTATTTAAAATTTTCTGATTACTTTTTTATCAAAATCACCAGATCTAGTTACTTTTAACACCAACCTAATTTTCCTTAATATAGGTGGCGCTATTACCTCTCACTCATCCCTACTTACATCACTCGAACATAGGTGGTATTAATTTATAGTTCACCCTCACTTACACCACTTAATTCTAGGTGGAGCTAATTACTCACTCCATCTTACGCCACTCAACCCTAGGTGGTGCTCACTTCGCTTTACATATTTACTTAACATACTTATTATTTTAGATTGATTAGAAGTCATTCACGTAGAGGGGTCTACTTCCTGTTCCAGAACGTTCATTGAATTCTTGTTCTATATCAATGAGATGTCAAACTGCAAGATCTTGGAAGAAAAAATCTCGGTCAACTTCGAAAATATCGGCCGCCATAATTGTTCTGCGGGATCCTTAGGACGGCTGACGTGTTTGAAATCGGCCGAGATTCAATTTCAAACAAAATGCGCTAGACACTTGGTGATATTTAGTTCGGCCTATGTCGTCGAACTTGGAATTAACTTTTTTATTCTGTATCAATGTGTATGATCTTCGGAGTCGGCCAAGATTCAATTTCAATCAAAATGAGCTAACGACTTGGTAATACTTAGGGCGTCCGACATCTTCGAAGTCGGCCGAGATTAACTTGGGACTAAATTTCTTGTTCTGTTTCAATGTGATGTCAAACTGTATGACTTTGGAAGAAGAAAACTCGGTCGACTTCAAAGATGTCGGCCGGCCTAAGTATTTTGGGATACTTAGCTGGCCGACGTTTTCGAAGTCGACCGAGATTCAACATCAATCAAAATGAGCAAGGTACTTGATGATACTTAGGTCAGCCGACGTCTTCAATGTCGCCCGAGATACAATTTTAATCAAAATGCCTTGGGTACTTGGTGATACTTAGGACTTCGACGACTTCGACGATGTCGGGATTTTTTCTACCAAAAAATTCACTCAGATTCTCAAATGCCATAAAGAGCAAGTTTATAATAGAAACAATTTCGGCCAACTTCGAAGACGTCGGCAGCCCCAAGAGATTTAAACAATAATTTCGGTCGGCTACGGTCGTTTGAAGTCCCCGCTCATCTCTAGTTCTATTCGTGACAATTCATGATAATGTCACGATTAACAAATTTATAATCGAAACAATCTCGGCTGACTTTGAAGACGTCGGTTACCGCAAGAATTTTAAATAATAATTTCAGTCGTTTAAAGATGTTGCCAATCCCAAATATTATTCATGACAGTTCATGATACCTCGAGCGACCAAAAACTTCGCTCAGATTCTCAAATACCACCATTAACAAGTTTATAGTAGAAATATTCTCGACCGATTTTGAAGACGTCGGCCGCCCCAAGAATTATGAATAATCAATGTCGATCCTTTACTTGAATAATTGACCATCCCAAGTATTATTCGTGACAGTAACCGAACATTGTCTCATATGGGATTTTTTTATCCCACCATGCAATCCACAGCTGTTCATAAGTCTTCACTCCATTTTAATGTTTTGTAGTCTTGCATACAGATGGTTGGGTTAGGTTGGGTCATATTAACCATATCCCGATCGTATCTCGATAGGTAACCAGACATTATCTCATACGAGGATCTTCTTAGAACACTATTCAATGCACTATTTGTCATGAGTTGAATAAACTTTATGCCTTTACTCTATTTTGATGTTTTGTAGTCTTGCATCAAAATGGTTGATTAGGTCATATTGATCATATCTTGATCATGCCTCGAAGGGCAACCGAACCTTGCCGAGATTATTTTTCAAATTCCAAGTATTTATGAAGAATACATGGAATTTGAATTCCAAGTATTCAAGCATTAAGTTTGAACTAACTTCAAAAAAATTGTTAATGGTGGCATGGGAATGATCATGAGAATCTATCTGGGCCGCTATCTGGGCAACATTTGAAGCTGTCATCTTTTGACATTTGACAAGAAAAAACTATGTCATTACTAAAAATGCAACGATACGTGCTTCAACAAGGGTTTGGAATTATAAAACTTACTACAGAAAAAGTGACAATTTTGCAGTCATAGTTTGCAAAACTAAAGTACGTTTGGATAGTTGTGAAGCACCTTTTCGACCAGCAATAGTAAAATAGGTTAAAAAATTTGATCTGTTAGCACAACTTGGTGATGTGAAAATCAAATACGTGTGCATCGCTCAAGAACAACTGATAATTATTGCCAATGTAACCCATAGTGTTAACGAAAACCCAGATTTGTTGATTCGTCGTCGATTTTTGGATTTAGGCATTTTAAAAACAACTTTACACCGTATTTTGCATAAAGACTTTTTTCATAAAGGTTTTAAGGCTTTCTAAGTTCAATTAATACTTGCTTGACCAAGTTAACCCCAGCCAGGCGATAATCAGCAACATCGTGTCATTATGATAGGGTGCTTGAAATGTATCAAAACGATCCGGATTCATCGAAAAATCATCTTCAGTGATGAGACCCATTTTCACCGCGGCGGTTATGTGAATAAGCAAAATTGCTTCATTTTGAGGCTTGGAAAATCCAAGAATGCTTCTTCATCCTTTAGTAGTTTTAATAGTAGGGGCGGTTTTTGGGCTGGCAATGTGATTGGATCTTATGTATTCTAAAATGAGGGAGCTGCATGATTGTTCTATGATTAATGATTTTGTATGGTCGGAATTTGAAAATATTGAAAAGTTTCCTAGCCGTGTTATTTCTCGAAGAGATCATCACAATTAATCCCCGAGATTTCGTGATCTATTCCTTTAGTCTTTGTTCTTTGAGATCATGAGAAAGATAAAACTCTACAATCGATTAAAAACCTTAAAGATGGAATTCATGAAGTTATCGTAGACTTACTTAAATTTCATAAAAAGGATATGGTGTTGCAACCCACCATTTGGCTGTTATATGTTGTATGCTCTTTAAAATGAAATAAATATCCTATATGATTTCTCTTAAAATAGACTCTTTTTCTAAAATATAGAAATGAAACCTCTTATTGGAAAACCTGTTATTCTTCCAATATTCTCCAAGGTCTATAAACGTGTTTATTTATTCTATCTACTGCAGAATAATGGATTTTGTCGAGAATAACAATGTAAATGCAGGGATCGGACTGTAATCACCATACGCTTTTGTCTTTTGTTTATGCTGGTGTATTTATTAAATGAAATATTGTTTTGAAAATATGTTTATTTGGACGAGTGTATGAGAAAAAGCTCAGAAACAAAATAAAGTATTATTATTATAAATATGAAGTTAGCTAAGATTATCTCTTTCACAAAGAATATCTCTTATATCAAAAAAATAATTTCGGTCGCCTTCCAAGACGTCGGCCTCCCGAAGTATAACGAACAATACTTATGGCGGCCGACGTCTTTGAAGTCGGCCGAGATTATTTATTGTGGTATAAAAGATAATCTCCGCCGATTTAGAAGATGTCGGCCTCCCCAAGTATACCGAAAAATACTTATGACGGCCGACGTCTTTGAAGTCAGCCGAGATTATTTTTTTATATAAGAGATAATCTAGGCCAACTTCAAAGATATCAACAACCATAAGTATTGTTTGTGATATTTTGGGTGGCCGACGTTTTTGAAGTCAGCCGAGATTATTTATTTTGATATAAGAAATAATATCGGCCGACATAAGTATTGTTCATCGCGGAGGCCGCTCAAAGTATCATGAGTAATATTTGAGATGGCCAACATATTCAAAAAAGTGAAGTCGACCAAAATTATTGTTCATAATTCTTGGGGTGACCGGCGTCTTCGAAGTCGGCCGAGATAATTTCTGCCATAAAATTGTTCATAACCCGCTTAAACTTAATTCGAGAAATACTCATGGCCGACTTTTAAAATGACGGCGCTTTTAATATTGTTCGTGATAATTAATAGCATTTAGGGTGGCCGAGAGTACTAATTAAAATACTTGGGCCGGCCGACGTCTTTGAACTCAGTTAAGATTATCTACTTTATCACGAAGAATAGTTGGAATTGAAACATTCTGAGCGAAAATTATGGAAAAAGTTGTTAATAACATCCTTGAAGTTTATTAGCTAAATAATCTCGGCCGACTTTAAAAATGACTTCCGCTCTAAATATTATTCGTGATAGTTCATAATATTTAGGGCGGCCGACATCTTCGAAGTCGGCCGAGATTACATCATAAACTTGTTAATAGTATTACTTAGGATTCGGCGCGTGAAAACAACTCTACCCTGCTAGAGTTTATTAGAGAAATAACCTCGGACGAGATCGAAGACGTCAGTCTCCTTGAGCGTAATACGTAGAACAGCCGACTTCTTTGAAGTCCACCGAGATTGTTGTTCATTATTCTTGGGGCAGCCAAGTTTTCCTCGTAGAAAACTTGGAATATAAAATAACACTCTATAAGAAAGGAGCACCTTCAATTTTATTTAAATTAATATTATTTCGATATACATTTATTTTTGTTGGTTTGGTTATGTTTGTTCAATATTATTCAAGAGTTTTTGTGGTCGGAAACTGTAAACCGCATTGGAGAGAAATCATAAATAAATAATGGTGCAGTTGAGAACTGACTTGTTAATGCAGTAAGCTGATGATTTTTTAATGAGCCCCACAACTCACTTAACCTAATTCTGAAACTTTGAAAAGTTCGACATTTGTCTTGGGAACTCGATCCCGTTGACTAATTAAAAATGCGACGTTATTATCTCAACAAGGATCGTAACGAAATTCCAAAAAGGAGAGTGAGCTGTTGGGTGGGTTGTTAAACGTAACGCTGTCTTGCAGTTAGGGAATCGTAAAACGCCAGTAAACTCGCTCGAGAGTTCAGCAACAAGCCATACGGATGAAATATCCAACAAAATTAACTTCAACTAGGAACAGTCCGATCATAACACTGCAAGTTAGAGTGCGATAACGATTACGTTTACCTTCGTTTAATTCTTCTACGTCGACGGCATGGTTAAATATCGTTATGGGTGGAAGGATTAGCACGTTTAACCTCCAATTTCCGATAACGAGTTTAGTCGAGCCGCGAGTATTGTTTGCCCGGCTGCACATTTTCCGACTTCGGCGTAAAAGGATTATTAGATAAGCCAGCGGCTCTTTGGATGAGTCCTCAAATCGTCGTCCTTGGGTGCCCAAATCGAATTTCACACTTATCGGTGAGCTCTGCTTAGAGAACTTTCCGTATTATTCTCGAACTCCTCGAGGTGCCTCAAATAAGTTCATTAAACCAATGCCTTTTTACTTCAACGCATCGATCAAAATTTTACTTCTCTTCGACTCGTCTTCTGTCTTGGGGGAATAACTTTTCCCTAATCGCCGTTTTCGTTCAATCAAAAGTTTTGAATCGAACAAAAATATTAATGGGATACATATTCAATATAAATTCAAGTTCCTTTAACTTAATAAATATACACAATATTCCAAAAATAACAGCTAAAAGTACAGCTGTAAGTAAAGCTAACACTAGACCTAGAATAAGAAATATTAGGGTTTAGCCATACGTCTCTTAAGACGAAACCGAACTAGCTTCAAAACTAATACCAGAACTAATATCATTAGGGCTAAACCCTAATGATTCTAGTGTTAGTTCTGAAGTTGGGTCATAGGTCAAGTATTAGTTATAATTTTAGTTCCAGAAGAAATGAAAACAATCTAGAGATAAACAAGAATTAATACTAGAACTAACACTAGATTTAGACCTAGAAAATTCCGGTCTGAAGACGCACGGCTAAACCTGAATCTTTCTAGTTCTAGGTCAACTGTTAGTTCTAGTTTTAGTTTGATACAAGTAAGATAGTCAGTTTATCATATTTTAATCGTCATCTACAATGAATGCTATCCACGACAATATAGGTCAAAGTTTTAAATATTAGTCAACCGAAATAATATTTAGTGTCAACTAGCTAGTTGGGTTGGGTTGGACTAAGATAATGACTCGACCTAGCCCAACTAATGTCTAGCACTAACTAGCTACTTGGGTTGGGTTAAGTTCAGATCAAGTTTGATGGCTTACCCCAACCCAATTAATATCTAGCACTAACTAGCTAGATAAGTTGGGTTAGGATCAGATAAGGTTGATGATAGAAGTAATCTTCAACACAACGACAATAAAAGTAAACATTTACACGACAGAGACGAAATAGACAGTAAAGTTGAGGGAGAAGGGCAAAGAATAACTTATGCTTTAGTGGTAAAAAATCGAAGAAAAACTTATCTGTAAGAGAAATAAAAGCACATATGTAAGGGAAGAAAGAAGCAGAGTTTATCGAGACTATTAGACTAACAAGGGATGGGATAGTATTAATAACAACAAAGAAGGAACCATGAGTGTACAAGGAATCTTGGAAAATCAAGAAAACCAGAAAATTACCAGAGAAATGAGAGGAGATGGAAGAGGAATGGTAAATATAAAAGGAATGACAATAGTAACTGGTATTAAAGAAATTGAGGAAGTGGTTAGAGAGAGAATTGGAGCATAGGTGGAATTTGAGGTTGGCAATATGAAGCCTTACGCAAAATGCATGAAAGCAATAACTATGAAAACGCGCAAAGACAGAAGACTAAGAATTGGACACGCAGCCAGCCAAGTGGAGGAAAGAGCTTAAATAAAGGAATGCGTAAAATGTTGCTCGATATCGATATCGATATCGATATTGAAGATGGACATTCCTGGTGTTACAATTGTGGGGAGGTAAGAATGAACCAACTTGTCCAGACTATCACATAACCGGGCATTGAGCAAGAATAGGAGCATGCCTCATACACAGGAAGGGGATAATAGAGGAGAAGAAGAATATGAGAAATAGTATGGTAAATGAAAAGAAATGGAAAAAAGGAAATGGAGAACCGAAGGCCAAGAGAAGGCTACCGATGGAAGCACAGGTAGACGCGAAGAATGGGGAAAGTAAAAGAATGAAAATCGAAGATGTAGGTGCGGATTCAAACAAACAAGAGAAGAATAAATGAGAAGACCGACACATAAGAGAGCCAAGCGGTCAAACAGACAGGTAGACAAGAGAGTAAGAAATAGTTTCCTTCGGTTGTAAAAAAGAAAATGAGATAAGAATAGAAAGCGAGAAGAGCGACCAAAGTTCCCCGAATATAATCTAGAATGGCTGCCAAAACCAATAACTCGGATAATATAAGTATAAATAGAGGAAAGGAGGGTAACATCATAAGAGAGGTTCAATTAAACTTTAACAAATCATATAATGTTCATGACCTAATGGCAAAGACATCAAGCAACGAGGGCATATCGGTAATAATAGTCTGTGGACCAAATAAAGGTATTTAGGTAACGAATTCTGTGATAGAAACTGTAATGCTTTTATTAACCTACTTTGTGATGGATAGTGTCTCGGGATCCGGTTTTGTGTATGTGAATGGAGATATTAAGGACTTCGAAAAGCTGCTGTCCGATATAGAAATGACAGTGAAGCACTCTAGAAAGCCAGCACTTATCCGGGGAGACCTTAATGCTAAAAATATAGAGAAGACTATTAGAATATAAGAAGAGTGGCTATCCGCCACTAATAAGCTGATGTTGAATAAAGGTAGTGCCTCGACATTTGTAGGAGCGAGAGGAGAATTAATTTTGGATTTCAATTCTGTGTCCAAATTCTTACGAGATAAGGTGCTAGGGTGGAGGGTCTGCGAGGAGAAATATCTGAGTGACCATCAAACAATTAGATTCGAAATTGGAGATCCAACTTATAATTTAGACGAGAGAGAATTACGAGGATGGCACAGTAACGATTTAACGCTGAAAAGTACATATGCCAAGGTTTGTGTGGATCTATCTGCAGAAAGCGAAACTGTTTCTTCGGAAGGGATGTTCCAAAAAATAGAAAAACTCGTCAGGAGACTCAGAGAATTACAGAGTAAAAGGCCGGCCTACTGATGAAATTTGTGACTCGACTGAAAAGAGTACATAGAGCAGATTAAGAGGTACGTGCAATAAAGTATAAAGATGCAAAAGAAAAATGAGAAAGGAAATCAAGAAAAGTAAGAAAAGAAAATGGAACGCGCTGATCTTATCTACTGAACTAGAAGATAACGTAAGGGGAAAGGCTTACTAGATTGCAACAAAGAGGTTAAAACTAAGAAAATGAAAAAAGTTTGATGAGGGAGAGGTAGACAAGCAAATTGTGAGACACTTCCCCAAGTATGAAAAAATGGAATGGAAAATTATTGATAACCTAAAGAAATTCAGACATACCAGAGTATTTCTCCAGAAATACTAATGACAACAGTACAAAACAACCAGTAAGCCTTGATCAAAATATATGGTGATTGCCTGAGGACAAACGTCTTTCCGGATGCGTGGAAGATCGGCAAGCTTGTGGTGATCGAGAAACCGAAGTAAAACGCGGAGGGTGAATCTACTTTATTCTGATTTGTATATATAATACGACGGGTAAGTTCTTCAAAATCGTTATAAGAGCTATTTATTTAGAATTGATTTGGATTTAGAATTAGAGAATTGGATTTAGAAAAAGCAAATCCATGGTACAAGCAGTCCAGCAGGTTCAAGATATAGTGAAGGAAATAAAAAAAAGGAGTTATACGCATCGAGAGCACTGCGTCATGATACTATTAGACATTGAAAACGCGTTCAACTTGGTCCTATTGGAAGAAATAGTAAAGACTTTACGAAAATTAAGAATTAGTAACTACTTGCTTGGAGTGATCCAATCGCATTTTTCAAATCGGGGTATAGTAACTCTGGATGGTAGAACCGTACCTGTTTATAGTGGTATAATGTATTCTACGACGACATCCTAAGAATCGACGTAGAAGAGGGAATAAACCTGATAGCATACGTAGATGATCTGGCGATTATAGTGAGAGGTGAAAACAAAGCTGAATTAGAGGATATATGCGAAGAGAAGGAAGGCTTAAAAACATGAATCTGAAAATGGCCGCTGGGAAGACTGAGATGATGCTCCGAGAGGGTCGATGAAACATTTACGTATTGGGGACAGAAGTACATATTTCCGGAAGCGTTAAGTATATGGGTGTACACATAAATAAAGAGTTGACAATGACCACACATGTAGTTGAAATCGTTAAGAAAACGTGACGTATGATTAATATACTTCTTAAAGTTATGCCAAATTTGGGTGGTCCGAAAGCTGGCAAAAGAAAACTCATTGTAGGGGTGGCGATATCGGTCTTACTGTTCGCCGCGCCGACGTAGGGGCCCTAAAATATCAATACTATAGAGGATAACTGTAATCGGCACATAAAAGATTATGTATAAGGGTTGTCTCCGCCTGCCATACAGTTCCAGGTGTCGGTGGTGGTAGCTGGAATAGGAGAGGAGCACCATATATCAAAGAGGAAGAAGATACAGGGAAGAACTTAGAGCCGACCTTATGGAAGAGTGGTGTAAAAGATGTACTCGTTATTTGTTACCTTGGGTGAATAGAAAGTGGGGGATGTAAATTATTTCACTACCCAAACACTTACGGGCCACGGCATCCTTGGTGCCTATCTAAAGAGGATCAGATGAACGGAGAAAGATGACTGTTGGTAGAGAATGCGACACGCCCGAGCTCACACTGTTTCAGTTTGTCGAGATGGAAGAGACAAGATAAGAATGCAGAGCGTTTTTCGTCACACGAGGAAATAGAAGGCCGATACGTTGGAAGCCTGATGCTGAGCTCGGAATGAAAGTGGAGTGCTATTATCAATATGTTTGCGAAGATCTTAGAATACAAACAAACAGAAATCGAGTACCAAAAAGAGGCGGGCTGGATAAAATAGAACAGAAGATGAAAATAAGAGGATGAGGGGGCGTCAACCCCCCCCAATCTAGGTATGGAGGTAATGGTATTAATGCAAAAAGTAATGTGATTCCTATGATTTCATACCGCTAATTCGGGCGAAGCCGACAAATGGAGACAAAAAAAGAATGGAGGTTCCGACACTAAGAGATATGATCAAGACGCTATAGAAGAAGCGTGGATCCTTCGGGGTTCTTAATCCCCTCTATATAAAAAAAGGTTGACTCAGCCCAACTGATGTTTAGTAAAAACTAGCTAGTTGTATTAGGTTGGGTTCAGATAAGGTTGATCTCTAAACCTAACCCAACTAATATTTTATGCTATATTAAATAATATAAAAATAATATTATATGGTCTTATGACTTTCAACTAATATCTAATATTATCGTTAAAGTATCTAAATAAATTACATATCAAAATTGGTGAAAATAATACAAAATGTTTCTCTTAAATATCTTCAACATGTCTCTCTAAACTATACTGAAACTTTCTAGTTTCAGTTTTGTGTTTTGTAGTTTAGTTTTAGATCCAGTGTTTGTTCTAGTTTTAGTTTTTCATATAAATATTTTGGAATTTCGCAGGCAACAAATTCAAGGAAGTTATTTTTGCAGCTTTTGTTATGTCCGGTGGAGTGCACATTATCTCTTCGTAACAATCAGTTTCCATATTTATGTATTTTTGAAAATTGTAGCACCGCGTCGTAGAAATGACATTTTTTGAAATTTTGACGTTTCATATAATTATTCATCTGTCAAGTAGATTACGCGTGATTATTTATTATTCACTCAAGTGATTATTATGATTATTCACCGCTATTATTCACTCCGTGAATAATGACTATAATTTTGTTTTTGAAAATTCGTTTATAATATGTACATTATAAGGTGGTCGGCGAAAAAATTTATTGATTTTTAAAAAATGTTTAAAATTTTAAATCATTTCATCGCTGTTGACAGATACCAAAATGTCACTGTTTGTCTCTAATAAAATACATAACCAAGATTTTCTTGTTGTAGGTCTAGTGTTAGTTCTAGTTTTAGTTCGATACAAGTATACAGTAATCCAAAATCGAATAACAAAATTGGTGAAAATAGTACAAAATGTTTCTCTTAAATATCTTCAACATGTCTCTCTAAACTATACTGAAACTTTCTTGTTTCAGTTTTGTGTTTTGTAGTTTAGTTGTAGATCCAGTGTTTGTTCCAGTTTTAGTTTTTCATATAAATATTTCGGAATTTCACAGGCAACAAATTCAAGGAAGTTATTTTTGCAGCTTTTGTTATGTCCGGTGGAGTGCACATTATCTCTTCGTAACAATCAGTTTCCATATTTATGTATTTTTGAAAATTGTAGCACCGCGTCGTAGAAATGACATTTTTTGAAATTTTGACGTTTCATATAATTATTCATCTGTCAAGTAGATTACCCGTGATTATTTATTATTCACTCAAGTGATTATTATAATGATTATTCACCGCTATTATTCACTCCGTGAATAATGACTACAATTTTGTTTTAGAAAATTCGTTTATAATATGTACATTATAAGGTGGTCGGCGACAAAATTTATTGATTTTTAAAAAATGTTTAAAATTTTAAATCATTTCATCGCTGCTGACAGATACCAAAATGTCACTGTTTGTCTCTAATAAAATACATAACCAAAACTTTCTTGTTGTAGGTCTAGTGTTAGTTCTAGTTTTAGTTCGATACAAGTATACAGTAATTCAAAATCGAATAACAGCTAAAAGTAGAGCTAATATCAATATCATTGATAATACTAGACCTAGAAACGTTTGCGTTTAGCCGTATGTCTCTTAAGACGAAACCGAACCCAACCCAACCTAGCTTCAGAATTAATACTAGACATACAATTAGAAACATTAGGGTTTAGCCGCGCGTCTCTTAAGACTGCTAAACCCTAATGTTTCTAGTTCTAAGTTTAGTGTTAGTTCTGAAGCTGGGTTGTAAGTCTACTATTAATTACATTTTTAGTTCCAGAAGTATTTAAGACAATCTAGAAGTTAATAAGAATTAAAACTAGAACTAACACTAGACCTAGAAAACGCACGGCTAAAGTACACAATAGGACCTTAACAATACTTGTATGTGCAAGTATACAATGATCTAAAACCGAATAACAGCTAAAAGCAGAGCTAATACCAACATTAATGCTAACACTAGACCTAGAACAAAAAATGTTTCCATTAAGCCGCACATCTGTTAGGATGGTTAAATCCAAATGTTTCCAGTTTCAAATCTAATGGAAGTCTAATATGTGTATCGTATTATTTATGCTGAGATAAGCTTGAAAAATCAGTACACAAAGTTTTTCCTTCTTTGTAATTCGATCCGGGACATACTGTATATACGTATATATTATTTAATACATATACGTATATACATATATATATTTAAGAGTACTAATCTGATTTTTTTATTGATAGTAAAGTGAGTAAATTCTTTAGTGTAATAATTGTTCGGTATTTTTTTGTGATATCTAACGGTCTAAGCGACCGGGTTTTATGTGGGGCGTTAAGTGTACCGTCCGAAATACGAGATAAGGCGTTGATTACGTCAAAAAGGCGTGTTTCCCCAATAAAAAGGGGCTAGATAAAAAGCTCCGAAACTCCATTAGGGGTTCCGTGAAGCTCCTCCCTTATATAAGCTGGGCTTGTGTGTAATTAATCCCGATCCCTGAGGCAAAGGCGGTAGTCGATGTCCAGCGTTTAATATTTGTTTTTGCGGTAGCCTGATGGGTCACTGAGAACTGCCTTGCTGTAAATATAGGGAATGTGTCGGTTGTTTCTAGTTTTGTTTATAGAGGAAACGTTATGTGTTCGCGGATAGGGAAATCGAAAAGGGAAAGAATTTTCGATTCTATCCAATTACGCTTGTAACTGAACCAGATTTAAAGTGGCCGATTGTTTCAAAATTGATTCGGAAAAGGGTATGATAGAATTCCTCGGACGCGAGCTCAGCAAAAGCACAACGGGGGCGAGGCGATAATCCTGCAGATGGCAGTGTGTGCTTTTTAACCGACCCGAAACCGGCTGTATATATTGCCAGTTAATTTTTAAAATGCTTTAAACCGTTTACATTCTGACCGGGGATTTTAAATTGCTACCGTACGTAGAACAGTTTCCGCGGATTTGCTGAATATTTAAATACGCTTTGGCAAACGGCCCTCGAATTTAGTTATTTGCATTATCTGGTACGCTTTATCTCGATTCTCCGGGGAGTGATTAGGCTCGTATTTGCGCCCATGACCACGTTCCTTTCTCACTTTTTGACTGCCAGATAACGGTAAAAACCCGCGCTTCAGAAACGATCCTAACGAAGTCGTTCAAAATCTGTTAGACTCGGTATTGGATCCAGTACATCTGTACGGTCCCTTTCTGATTTTTTTTCAACCAAACGGTTCTGCGAGCTGTATATAAATAGATGAATGGAGTGGTAATGACCCAGACAAAGCCGTAATGATTACAACCGCAACCTTACACCTTCAAAGAGTAATTACTTGGGCTTCTCGGCCCTTTTGCCTTCCAGTTCTTTGGGAACCGGCAATTATTTTGATCAATATACACAGAGGCCGATTGTCGCAAAACGTAATTAGTGAAACGTAACGAATTCTTCGGTTTGCCGACGAATGAACCCCAAGGCGAAAACACTCTATCTTACTAACCTCTATTTATAGTTGCGGCTCGGATTTATTTTCGCTGTCAGCGAACGCGTAAAATTCGAAACACGCCCCAGCAACATACCCTCAATGAAATATTCCGATCCTAATTGGCAATAATTTTAATGCACAACTTGAACGGTTCGCTAAATATACACCGTTTCTCGAGTCCATTCCGTAAAGGAGTCTTGCGCCCAAATGACCCCATATCTGGAAACTACAGGTATTCCTTCTCGTAATTCACCAAATTAGGACGCCGAACCGACTTCGAGGAAACTTTGTGCGACAGTTGCGCGTACCAACTTTGCGATTTAATATGATTTCGTCGGTTAAGTTTCCCGCCGCTACTGTGTTTCAACCGAAATCACTTCTAAGTCTTAACAAAAATTGCATCGCATCATTGCTTTATTACTTTACACGATTATTTAGTACTACATGTATAGTGTTTCACTATTTCGCAACTTTTTAGGTTTCACTACTTTTAGTTTTGCAATTTTGGTACGGGTTTATCATCAAAACTTTCGACCTAAAATAGTTTCAAGATGGCCGTCACTTCGCGTGTGGAATTAGACCATAACTTCGTTATTTTATGTAGTTTTCATTACAGCTATTAGGTATTTAGTTAGAAATGTGTATTGGCATAAAAATATAATTAATTACTAAACTCGATATTGATTAGAGTATCCATTTTACCAGTATAGTATATTGAAATTAAATTTAAAATTGGTGAAAATCTGTTAATACTGGTTTATTTCATAAACATTTTTGCCTTACATGTTTCGACTGAAAGTCATCTTCAGAGGCGTCGTCGTTCAATTAAGTATGTTGTTTAAAAGTTTCCATCACAAATTATGTTAAATTTACTCACAATGAGAGGTTCTTTCATGAATTCAAATTAAAAAAAAAATATCTTAAACAGTTTAATTCGTAATTTTAATATGTTTGAATTTATATCAATTTAATTTTAATTTCCTTTCATTGTGAGTAAATTTAACATAATTTGTAATGGAAAATTTTGAACAACATTCTTAATTGAACGACGACCCCTTTTATGACTTTTTGTCGAAACATGTCACCAATTTTTAATTTAATTTCAGTAATTAATTACGTTTTATAAATATTGTACGTGATAAAGAAATATTTTTGGCCGACTTCGAAAACTCGGTCGAGCCAAATATGGTAAATAATATTAGGGTGACTTCTTTTATTAAGAGAAATATTTTGGGAGGCCCATGCCTTCGAAGTCGGCCGAGATTATTTCTTATATAAGGAATATTACTTGGGATGAAATAATTTTGACCGAACAAGAACAATATTTGGAGCGGCCGAGATTACTTCTTCTATCAAGAACAATATTTGGGGCGGCCGACGTCTTCGAAATCGGCCGAGATTATTTCTTATATTGAGAATAATGTTTGGAGCGGCTGTCGTCTTCGAAGTCGGCTGAGATAATTTCTTCTATCAAGAACAATATTTGAGGCGGCTGACGTCTTCGAAATCGGCCGAGATTATTTCTTATATTCAGAACAATGTTTGGAGCGGCCGACGTCTTCGAAGTCGGCCGCCTCAAATATTGTTCGTGATTAAGATTGTTTCGTATATCAATTACGTTGTTCATTATTAAAAAGTATTTTCGGCCGACTTCGAAGACGTCGAACATTGTTCTTAATATAAGAAATAATCTCTTAATGATGAACAATATTTGGGGCGGCCAACGTCTTCGTTAGTCGGCCGAGATTATTTCTTATATTCAGAACAATATTTGGGGTGGCCGATGCCTTTAAAATCGTCCAAGATTATTTCTTATATCAGGAATATTACTTAGAAATATGAAATATTGCTTTCTATATAAGAAGTAATCTCGGCCGACTTCGAATACGTTGACCACTCAGGAATTGAAAAGGCATCGAGGACGACATTTATTGGAACCCAACCTAACCGAATTAATCTCAGTCCTATATAGAAAAATATCATTAATTAACATTATATTAAGGGATAAAACTTTTTATTCATGTCCTTAATCGATTTCGGTCTTAATTGGTCTTTTAAGTTACTACAAAAAAAAACCTGTCTTCTCCTTTTTAGCGTTTTCCAAAATAAAATAAGATCGTGATATTTCTGTACTAGGAAACAAATATTCGCATCCTTGTTTTTCAAAAATGGATTTTCCAGAGATATATCAGAATTACATAAAAATAAATCATTTAAGCCTATAAGATGTGTTATTTCGGTTTATATACATCGTTTATTAATTAGGATCAAATAAAACAAAAACTTGAGGTTTCGCTATTGGCGATGTATATTATGTTATTAATTTTCTACTAGTTTCGGGGGTTTGTTATCCCCATCTTCAGGAAAATACGTCAATATTTTGAGAATGTGTTTAAAAAACAAGGTTTCATTCCAATTTCATGAAAACTAAAGTTAAATTTAAAATAAACTAAATGTAATATTATATTTCACTAACATGTAACACAAATACTTATTTGATAATACCTATTTCATCAAATACAAATACAAAGCCCCGAAACTAGTAGAAAATTAATAACATAATATCGCCAATAGGTTACACCTCAAGTTTTTGTTTTATTTGATCCTAAATTTAAGCCTATTTATTACATTGCATATTTGAGCATATTTATTTCGTTTTAAATATTTCGTCAAACAAAATTGTATAAATTGTATTTGTTTTCTTATGTTGGTTTAAAAAAATTATTTCACATTTTAATCCGTAATACACACTAAAGAAAAAAATCAAAAAAATCTTTTTGTAATAAAAAAACTAGCTGCAAAAATAATATATTTATACGGAACCGATTTCGAATAATATACTCATCATCAGCCTAATTTTATTAAATTATTATTAAATTATTATATATATTATAAATTATACAATAATTATAATAAATTATATATATTGTATATTATAAATTATTATTATATTATTATTTTATAAAATTTCAGAAATATTGAACATAACAATAAGAACCTTATTTATTTATATTGTCACTTAATTACTAAATTAAATAATAGATAAATTTTTCTTCGTAATTTCTCTTCACTACCAATAATTATGGAAGCAAAGACTTTTGATTTCAATGCTTCCTGAGAATTCAGCGTCAACTTGGATGGAATTTTGTAATTGCAATGACGTAAATAAGGTTTGTAGATATTTAAAAATTCCGATTTTCTGGATTAACCAGAAAATCCACATTTATGTAATGCAACCACTTTTGTAATCAAAATCAAAAGATTTAGACCTTAATGAGCGATTCGGACATTTTAATTATATAATTTTCATCTGTCGTGTTCAAAATTTTTCAGTTTTTCAAAAAAGAAATGATTTATTTACATTTTGATGATTTATTTTTATTTTTAATTAACACATTATTTATATGTTGATTATTAATTTTTCTACTTAGAATTAAGAAAGTTACATTTTTGTTGTTAAGTGAAGCTTATTTGTTTTCTTATGTTAGTTTAAAAAAATTATTTGACATTTTAATCCGTATAAAAAATCTTTTTGTAACAAAAAAAACTAGCTGCAAAAATAATATATTTATACGGAACCGATTTCGAATAATATACTCATCATCAGCCTAATTTTATTAAATTATTATATATATTATGAATTATACAATAATTATAATAAATAATAATAAATTATATATATTATATGTTATAAATTATTATTATATTATTATTTTATAAAATTTCAGAAATATTGAACATAACAATAAGAACCTTATTTATTTATATTGTCATTTAATTACGAAATTAAATAATAGATCAATTTTTCTCCGTAATTCCTCTTCACTATCAATAATTATGGAGGCAAAGACTTCTGACTTTAATGCCCCATGAAAAATCAGCGTCAACTAGGATGGAATTTTGTAATTGCAATGACGTAAATATGGTTTGTAGATATTTAAAAATTCCGATTTTCTGTTAAATGAAGCTTATTTGTTTTCTTATGGTGGTTAAAAAAAATATTTGACATTTTAATCCCTAATACACACTAAAGAAAAAAAAATCCTTTTGTAATAAAAAAACTTCTTACTAGCTTCAAAAATAATATATTTAATAATATATATAAAAAATAATAATAATATATATATTAAAAATACCAGATATATTGAACATAATAATAAGAACCTTATTTTTATTGTCATTTAACTACAAAAATTAAATAATAGATAAATTTTTTTTCGTAATTCCTCTTCACTATCAATAACTATGAAGGAAAGGACTTTTAACTACAATGCCCAATGAAAAATCAGCGTCAACTAAGATGGAATTTTGTAATTGCAATGACGTAAATATGGTTTGTAGATATTTAAAAAATCCAATGGATTAACTACTTATATAATCAAAATTTAAAAATTTAGACCTTAATGGGCGATTCAGAAATTTTAATTATGTAATTTTCGATTGTTCAAAAAAAAAGTATGGATTAATAACTGCAGAACACATAGCTTTATCATTTCTTTTTTGCGTTTAAAATTATATTCAAAACCATAAAAGACGTTAATTGAACCTAAGAACCCACCTCTCAAAAGTTTTGAGTTGGTTAATGCGTTTTCGAGTTATACAACATAAACAATTTTTTTTGTAAACTTTGATGTCCTCTAGCGGGGAAATGGAGCAACTTCGGATATAGATAACATAAATCGACCTATTTTAAGGCAAGGAATCTGTGGTCTTCCGTAAAACACATATTTTGAAAATACTTTGTATATGTACCTTGAAAACAATATTATAAATAAATAAAGGAAGTTTATTATGCTTGATAGTTTTCTGCAATGCGTGCATATTTTATAATAAGGAATGCATATAATTAACAAATTACCTGTTAATTTTTATTTTTAATTTGTGTTTTAAATGTTAGAAATGTTTCATTTTCGGTTACGGCTTTAACATGAATAAAAAGTGTTATTACTTAGTATAAAGTCAATTAATGATTTTTAATTATAATAAATAGCAATTCTCAATTTAAATAAAAATTGAAAATTATACTGAGAATTGGTGTTTATTATAAATAAAAATAAATAAGTTAATCTCAGCGAAACAAGAAGAATATATACAATTAACGATATTTTTATATACAGTGTGTCCCCGGATTTTGTTTCCGAAAGGTATAATTGAAGATAAATTTTTGAATTCAAATTCTATCTTTTGCGATTAAAGTTTGGATGTCATAAAACCAAATATAACCAACTTTTACGTCAAATGTGCTCAATGTGCCAAAGTTAACGCAAAAAGTTTGTTAACCGTTGCAGGTAAAGTGGTCTTTCTGGGCAATGTACAACAAAAATTGATTAAGATAAAATGTTTGTTATGTTAAATTATAGCGATATACCGAATTTTATTAATTTAGGACATAAAATCAAAATACTAATTTTTAAATCATAAGATTAACAAAACGTTTTCGATCCAAACTAAATTAACACAAAAGCTTATTCAATGATACCACCAACACTAACATATAATTCATCCCACTTACTTTTTCTAATATGGTTTAAACGTGAAGATTGTTTCTCTAACAGTTTCAATTTTTTGTTTTAAACGTGAAGATAATTAAATAAACAATTTTCAAATATTTCCAGATATCGGTGTTGATTCAAATTGCCGTTTACAAAGTGAGGTCAACATTTTTGGAATAGAGGAGTTTAGGGGATATGCGATAATATGGATTAGTCTTTAACCAGAATCGACAATTTTGTGATATAACCACTCCATTATTGGTGAACGATGTTTCGTCTCAAAAAAAATGTGTTTTTTATAAAGTTCTGTCTTTAAAAATTTTGTACCCAAGCCACAAACAGTAATCTAAATAAAACGCCTTTAATCGCCTAAATCGATAGTGTGGTTAAATTTTGGTTTGTACGGCAATATTTTATTTGCTCGATAAATTCTTGGTAAATGGTATCTATTTACACCGACTTGAACTGCCTTGAACAATCTACTCAGCATTATGCTCATCCAACGGCTTTTATTTTCTAGTTTCCGAACATTTATAACTACTCTCTTAATTGTTTTTTAACTACTAAAAATTCAAATTTTTCCTCAAATTGCCTTAGTACTGCACTATAAATATTTTAGGTTGTAATGTAAACATGATCAATTTGCTTTTATTGTAAAACGAAATATTAGAGAAAAAGTTTCAACGAAAAACTCATTTTATCTTTTATATACTAAAGTAATAAAATTCGATATATCGCTATAATTTAATATAACAAACATTATAAGATATCAGCTTTTGTTGTATATTGCTCAGAAAGACCACTTTACCTGCTAGAGTTAACAATCTTCGTGTGTTAACTTTGATACTTTGATGACATTTAACGTAAAACTAAGTTATATTTCGTTTTATGACATCCATACTTTAATTGCAAAAGATGGAATTTGAATTCAAAAATTTATCGTCAACGGGTATACAATCCGGGGACACACTGTATATAAACATAAAGCTATAATGGATAATTTTATATTTATAAACAAAAAGTTATAACATCTTCGAAGTCGACCGAGAATATTTCATCATAAGTAATATTCATGATATAAGAAATAATCTGGGCCGACTTCGAAGACGTTGGCCACCCCAAAAATATTGCTCTTAATATAAGAAGTAATTTCGATCGCTTCGAAGACTTCGACGACTTCAATGACGTCGGCCACCCAAGAATTAAAAAGGCTTCGAGAACGACTTTTACTGGAACTGAACCCAACCAAACTAAACTCAATCTTGTTGTAAACTACGAAAACGCTACTTTAAATAGTTAATTAGCAAATGGGCGGCCGACGTCTTCGAAGTCGGCCGACATTATTTCTTATATCATGAATATCACTTAGGATGAAATAATCCCGGCTGACTTCGAGAACGTCGGCTAATTAACTATTAAAAGTAGTATTTTTTCGTAGTTTACAGCTGGATTAAGATTAGTTTGATTGGGTTAGACATCGGTAGCTATAAATCGTCTTCGAAGTCGGTCTAAGTATATCTAATTCTAAGCAGACTGTTCAAAAATTGAAATACCGCTTTTCCACATTCAATGATGAGAATGTCGAATATGTTGAATGGAACATCCCATATTTAACAAATCAACCAGAACGGGAATTTAATTCTCTACAAATCATCTATAAACATTCCTACAACTATTTGTTGTAGTTTCCCTCATATTGCGGAATTTACCAAACCATGGAGGAAATGCCGGGAGCCGGTGATATTTCTATTCGCAGGTCATGACATTTTGACAGTTTTTTTTTATTTTAAATATATTTTTACAATCAACTACAATTGATAATCCTTTATTTTACTAGATTTTATTTACTAAAAATAACAAACACAAGAATAAATAAATGAAACAATGAAAACAAACATTCAATGATAAAAATTAGAGTTGGCTAAAAAATATAAATTTTAAATAGTATTTTTTTATTATATTCCGTGTTGTTAATTTTTTAAAAATCTTT
This sequence comes from Onthophagus sagittarius, assembly GCA_036711965.1. Classification (NCBI taxonomy): domain Eukaryota; kingdom Metazoa; phylum Arthropoda; class Insecta; order Coleoptera; family Scarabaeidae; genus Onthophagus; species Onthophagus sagittarius. Next base: position 9,830,033 of record JASERS010000007.1, on the reverse strand, counting down.
CTTCGTGATGCTCACGTTTTGATAAATTTCTCAATATGAAGGAAAAATAATGATGTTTTATATTAATTTTTGATTAAATTTTAATTTGCTAAAAAAACTTGAAAACAAAATAAAAAGGGTACTTCTACGCAATATCAGAAAGTGACCTAAAATATTTCAAAACTTAAAAAAATTCTAACAAACCAGTTGCATTTGATGTATCGGCCGAGGAAAATAATAAGCACCACAATTAACATCACTGGGTTGAAAATATTAAGGCAACCATACTAGGTAACAGTTGTTCTAGCACACATATATGTCACAATTGCCCCTAGCTATAAATTTATTCCTTGCATTGTATTAATTAAGCATGGAAATACATATTTATGGGGAAACGGCCAGAGTTATCGATGTTGAAATAAAAATAAAATCTGAATTTTGCACTTTAAATGGATTTTATTATTCTTGGTTATACCGGTTTCGATTATATAATCATCGTCAGGATGCACGACAATTTGATATTTATGAAAAATAACTAAGATAACAACATAACTAAGAGTAGATCTTGTTTAACATTTTTACTGCGAAATTTTGAGATCATTGCTTTGACGTTTTGAAAATGGTTTTAAAAAAATCCAAATTGACGTCCTTAAAAATAAAAGAAAATTAAAAAAATAATTTAATTAAATAAAAAATCTTAAATTAAATAATCGAAACCGGTAGAGCCAAATTTAATTTAATCCATTTCAATTGCAAAATTGAGAGTATGATGTAATTTACAGAAAAAATAACATCGTTGTATTTTTGAAAAAGTTCCTCATACACAGTTGTGATTAATTTTTCAGTTTTTCAAAAGAAAATTTTATTGATGTTGATTATTAATTTTTCTATTTAGAATTAAGGAAGTTAGATTTTTGTTGTTAAGTGAAGCTTATTTGTTTTCTTATGTTGGTTTCAAGAAATTAAAGAAAAAATTCAAAAAATACTTTTGTAATAAAAAATCTTCTTACTAGCTGTAAATATAATATATTTATACGGAACCGATTTCGAATAATATACTCATCATCAGTCTAATTTCATTCAAATTACCAGAAATATTCAACATAACAATAATAACCTTATTTATCTGATATCTGGATATCAGATATCCGGCATCACCTTCACCCGGATATCTGGTTGTTCGGCATCCGGTCATTGTATTACAGTCAGTTTCAAAATGAGTTATATATTAAATACAGGTGTTCGTTATCTAAACCATACTTGAATATGTTAATTCGTTTTGGAGATATAAATTTTTGAACCCTATCGGAACTTTTATTAGTTAACAATTTTCTCCAATAATTTTCAAAAATCATAAAAAATCGAATTGTTAAGATATATTAATGAAATGATGACTATATGTAGAAAGAAGTATGTACCTTTTGATAAACAAAATAGCATTTAAAAAATTCAATTCATTTTTGAGATATGAATTTTTGAAATCAATCGGAACTTTTTTTAATTTTTCTAAGATGACCATTTTCATCAATGAGTTTTAAAAAATCATACGAAATCGAATTCTTGAGATATGTTAATGAAATTATGGCTATTTATAGAGAGAAGCGTTTAATTTTCTATGAAAAAAAACGCATTTAAAAAACTTTAAACGTGCTTAAGATTTAAATTTTTTAAATCAATCGGAATTTCCAAAAAATCATAAAAAATTGAATTCTTAAGATATATTAATGAAATGATGACTATCTGTAGAAAAAAGTATGTACTTTTTCATGAATAAAACAGCATTTAAAAAATTCAATTCGTTTTTGAGATATGAATTTTTGAAATCAAAGGGACTTTTATTAGTTTACGAAGATAACAATTATCTCCAATGAGTTTCAAAAAATCATAAAAAAACGAATTCTTAAGATATGTTAATGAAATGATGGCTATTTGTAGAAAAAAGCATGTAATTTTTTAATGGATAAAACCACATTTAAAAAACTTTATTCGTTCTTGAGATTGAAATTTTTGAAATCAATCAGAATTTTCAAAAAATCATACAAAATCGAAATCAAAAATTCTTAAAATCAAAATCAATCATTCTTAAAATATGTCAATGCAATGATGGCTATTTGTAGAAAAAAGTATGTAGATTTTCATAAATAAAACAGCATTTAAAAAATTTAATTGGTTTTTGAGATATGAATTTTTGAAATCAAAGGGAACTTTTATTGGTTTGCGAAGATAACAATTGTCTCCAATAAGTTTAAAAAAATTATAAAAAATCGAATTCTTAAGATATGTTTATGAAATTATGGCTATTTATAGAGAAGAGCATGTAATTTTTTATGAAAAAAATCGCAAACATTTTTTCGAGATTATCATAAAAATATCTCAATCCGTTTTTGAGACATCCTTTGAGATAAACTTGTCGCATTTCATAAAATAAAAATTTCCTTAATTATTTTTGAAAAAGTCGTGAAAAATCATATTCTTAAGATACTTTGATGAAATTTATTGCTATTTATAAAGAAAAGTGTGCATTTTTGGTTTTGGATTTGGTTTTAAGATATCAAGTTTTGAACTCAACCTAACTTTGCGGTATTTCATTAAATATTTTCTTTATAATTTTTGAAAAAATCATAAAATTTGTAAACCTGGGATAGCTTGATGAAATATGTTGTGATTTTTATAGAAAAGTGTCTACTTTTATATTCACAAAACCATACTTGAATATGTTAATTCGTTATCGAGATATAAATTTTTTAACTCCATCAAAACTTTTATTAATTAACAATATTCTCCAATAATTTTCAAAAAATCATAAAAAATCGAATTCTTAAGATATTTTAATGAAATAATGACCATTTATAGAAAAAATATGTACTATTTCATGAACAAAACAGCATTTAAAAAATTCAATTCGTTTTTGAGATATGATTTTTGAAATCAATCGAAACTTTGATTAATTTGCGAAGATGACAATTTTCACCAATGATTATAAAAAATCATAAAAAATCGAATTCTTAAGATATGTCAATGCAATGATGGCTATTTGTAGAGAAAGGCATGTACTTGTTTATGAACAAAACCGCATTTGAAAAGCTATACTCGTCTTTGAGATATGAATTTTTAAAGTCAATTGGAATTTTTATTAGTTTACGAAGATTACAATTTTCTCCAATAATTTTCAAAAAATCATAAAAAATCGAATTCTTAAGATAAGATATTTTAATGAAATAATGACTATTTATAGAAAAAATATGTACTATATCATGAACAAAACAGCATTTAAAAAATTCAATTCGTTTTTGAGATATGAATTTTTGAAATCAATCGGAACATTTATTAATTTACGAAGAGGACCATTTGCACCAATAACTTTCAAAAAATCATAAAAAAACGAATTCTTAAGATATGTCAATGCTATGATGGCTATTTGTACAGAAAAGCATGTACTTTTTTATGAACAAAACCGCATTTAAAAAGCTATACTCGTCTTTGAGATATGAATTTTTAAAGTCAATCGGAATTTTTATTAGTTTACGAAGATTACAATTTTCTTCAATAATTTTCAAAAAATCATAACAAATTAAATGTTTAGGTTATATTAATGAAATAAAGGCGATTTGTAGAGTAAAGCATGTACTTTTTCATAAAAGAAACCGCATTTAACAAAAATTATTCATTTTTGAGATATGAATTTTTGAAATCAATCGAAGTTTTTATTAGTTTACGAAGATGACCACTTGCTCCAATAATTTTCAAAAAATCATAAAAAATCGAATTCTTAAGATATTTTAATGAAATAATGACTATTTATAGAAAAAATATGTCCTATTTCATGAACAAAACATCATTTAAAAAATTCAATTCATTTTTGGGATATGAATTTTTGAAATCAATCGAAACTTTGATTAATTTGCGAAGATGACCATTTTCACCAATTATAAAAAATCATAAAAAATCATAAAAAATCGAATTCTTAAGATATGTCAATGCAATGATGGCTATTTGTGGAGAAAGGCATGTACTTTTTTTATGATCAAAACCGCATTTAAAAAGCTATACTCGTCTTTGAGATATGAATTTTTAAAGTCAATCGGAATTTTTATTAGTTTACGAAGATTACAATTTTCTCCAATAATTTTCAAAAAATCATAAAAAATCGAATTCTTAAGATAATTTAATGAAATAATGACAATTTATAGATAAAATATGTACTTTTTCATGAACAAAACAGCATTTCAAAAATTCTATTCGTTTTAGAGATATGAACTTTTGAAATCAATCGGAACATTTATTAATTTACGAAGATGACCATTTGCACCAACAACTTTCAAAAAATCATAAAAAATCGAATTCTTAAGATATGTTAATGCAATGGTGGCTATTTGTAGAGAAAAGCATGTACTTTTTTATGAACAAAACCGCATTTAAAAAGCTATACTTGTCTTTGAGATATGAATTCAATTTTGAGATAAGAATTTTTGAAATCAATCGAAGTTTTTATTAGTTTACGAAGATGACCACTTGCTCCAATAATTTTCAAAAAATCATAAAAAATCGAATTCTTAAGATATGACAATGCAATGATGGTTGCTTGTAGAGAAAAGTATATACTATTTTATAAACAAAACAGTATTTAAGAAACTCAATTCGTTTTTGAGGTATATAAATATTTACCATTGTATAAAGATAACAATTTTTTTAATCGTTTATAGATGAAGTATCTTTAAGGACCTGTCTTAATATCCGGTATAATCCGGTTATTCAGCAACTATCCGGTATCCGACCGGATTTTAAAATCTGTTCCATCCCTGAATATTCGCTGCATAACATATTTTTGAAAACTTTTGTAACAACCACACTATAGTGATTGCTTTTTCTAATAACAATTCCATACTAGCTACTTTTAAATTGTCACATAAAAAAGAAACTTGTTGGAATAATGTGAAGTTTATTCGTCGATAGAATGCTCGAATTGTAATGGAGTATATATTGTTGCATAATAAAGAAAATTAGGTACACGAATGCTAACCTTTACAGTCATTCACGCCCCTGGGGATGCAATATACAATTATAACGATGTCAAACTTATTCATCAATGCAATAAAGGTCCGAAAATAAATACAAATTTAAGAGGAATAATGATTATACGTTATTAAATGATCAAATTGATATCAAAATAATCCAATATTTAAATATTTGAAGGTAGTTTAATACAAAATATTTGTGCCTATATTACATAACAACTAAAAATATTTTTCGTTTTTCGATTAAGTTCTCGTATCTGATTGCTCATTCCGTTCTCGTGTTTGTTATTATAAAGCATTAATTAAATTACTATCCCAAAATAATTTTTAATACTATCATTAATATGTTAAATTCCCCAAGATACAAAAATTCTTGTTATATAATATGTTCCTATTAGTTTATGTAATTATTTTTTGTAATTTTTGTTATTCTTAATGAACGCAGATTCGGCCGATGATGAGCATAATGCTCAAAACCGGTTAACATTTCTAGTCTACTAGACGCTTCCCTCGGTATATACAGGTGTCTCACGTAATAATAATAATCCCTTGGCTTTCTTGTTATATAATATGTTCCCATTAGTTTATGTAATTATTTTTTGTAATTTTTGTTATTCTTTATGAACGCAGATTCGGCCGATGACGAGCATAATGCTCGAAACCGGTTAATATTTCTAGTCTACTAGACGCTTTCCTCGGTATATACAGGTGTCTCACGTTATAATAATAATCCCTTGGCTTTATATACATAAGATTGTTTAAATTATTTTTTGATATCATACATAAAAATATCTCAATTTATTGAAAAGATGTAAAATATTACGATATTCCAGTGTCATGTATAAGAAGTAAGTTCAAAATTCTGAGTGCAATGCCCTGAAATATTCATTTTAAGAAAGAGGAGAAAATTGATTCCGTATCAAAATCACGTTCAAATAAAATTTTGATAGTGGGTGTAAGGATTTGAAAGATTTGAACTTCTCGAGATATATTGAGCTGAGTGTACCAATTGGAAGAGGACCCGCATTAGATGCAGGCGGGTATCAAAATGGAGAATTCGCTACCGGTAACTCTTTGAGTAATCTGATACGCCCGATGGCGAAATTTCGCTAAATGCAATCGGTCTCGTTCCTAATATATGCGCGCTCGGCGCAAACGGTCAGATACATGTAGCCCGTCTCCAGGCAGGATTTATTGCGGCCGTTTTACTGGCTTTTTGTTAATATTCCGGCAGTTACCCTCCTCCACTTCCGGCTCCGGGGACTGCCTCTATCGAGATAGCGGCGTACCATGCTTGCACGTACCGATGTACATTACTCGGCGCGGTGCGAGCGCTTGTCGAACTATTGGAAATAAAAAGCATATAAAAAAGTATATCGAATCCTCGGGCGAGTTGTTTTAGTTTTTAGTTTTCTATAAATATTAAAAATCGATGCAATATTTAACCAAAGTGTAATTCATCACTGTTTAATCCGTCGTAATTCGTCGAACGCTGCATATCTGACTTCATCCATCTTCAACAGGTGCAACAACGAGGCATCCGCCTGAGCTCGAGTTACTTCCGTTTATTTTTGGCACTAAAACCCCAAACGAACTACCGCTCTTCAATCGATACCGCGGGTGGTCCCAGGGAACTGCCGGCCACTTCTAACGCAAATACACGGCAGGATTTACCCTCCAGGCTCGGTTTAGCGTCAATTTCCCGTTTTTCTCGGCTTCTTCGCAGTCGCTAAATCATTATTTTATTAATTTACGACCTGACGGACCAACCGAAAAGCGCGAATGCCGAACGGGCACCTTAATCAACGACGGATCGGGTTTAAGGGTGTTCAGCCTAACCTCGCATTATGAGTGATTGATGACTCGAGATTCGTACAGCTCTCAGTCATATTTTAACGTAACTAATCCTATATCGAACCTTAAACAAATCAGTAAATTTTTGTTACGTATATTTATTAGTTATAACATTACTGATAACTCATCTAACAAGCTTAAACTAGTTGAAAGGATTTCTGCGCGTAAGGTCTCATGTTGGCGAGCTCGAAATCTGGATCCTGTTTAATAAATCCGACTATCCCAGCTCCGGGACAGATTTAATATAGCAACTTTTACCACTTGTCCGATTTCGACCGGGTTCGGTCGCAAGTAGTTTAATTACGGCCGAATAAAACATGCAAAGTATACCCAGGGCTGCTCACTCGTGGCTGTCGTGAGCAGCCGGCAACATCTGCTTTGTGCACGAAGCGTGGCGCGTCTTGAATTAGTGGAATATCTGAACGTTGAATAGTAGCAGCGGTGCACCCTACCACCGCCACTAGGATAAAGACATTTTGAAGGATTTCACGATCAATACCATGCAGGCAAAGGAATTGCCCTAATTATATTCCATTCTATCAATGATATTAATTCTAACTCTACATATATGATCACAACTACTATTTTGAATCTTTGGTAAAATAATGCTTTGTGGTTAATTAAGATGAACAATGAAAGCAAAACAAACTAAACTGTTATGTTTCCTGTATCGTTATTATCTCCAACTTCCAATATTTTGGTTTAGTAATTAATAAAATTTTTAGTTATGTTTTTATCCATTATCACTAATATGTTATAGAAATATAAAATATTACCACGTACTAAGTGATATTTAAAATTTTTATTTTCGTCTTAACCGGTTTCGGTAATTACATTACCATCTTCAGAAGACATGTCAATTAACAAATTAAAAGTTAAAACAATCACTATATATGAAAAAAAGTTAATACAACAACACCATATGTTGTTGTATTTTAAGAAATATATGTTTGTGAACACTTAAAAATGTATAGTGATTGTTTTAACTTTTAATTTGTTAATTGACATGTCTTCTGAAGATGGTAATGTAATTACCGAAATCGGTTAAGACGAAAATAAAAATTTTAAATATCACTTAGTACGTGGTAATATTTTATATTTCTGTTAATAAAATTCCTGAATTGCAAATATCCAAAATTACAAATACTTGGGGCTAATCACGAATATTTTTTTTGTCAGCCGATGTCTTCGAAGGCGGTTGAGATCATTTTGTAAGTATATCATAAATTTAATTTTGAAAGGCTGAGTTTATTTCTTAGGTATTGTTACAGTTTTATTTTGAGCTGTCTTCATTTTGGTCCTTACTTAAAAAAAATTGTTTGTAACTGTACTTGTTATTTTCTTTATTACTTTTATTATTTTTCTTTCAATAATTTGCAAATTATGTTTGTGTCTACAACTAATTCATTTATTACGAGTTGATGGCATTGTTGTTGCCAAAGTTAGGTAAATTTTTGATTTATGGGTTGATGAGTAAATGTATATGTGTCGTCTTTCTACATTGAAGGTGTTATTACAAAAACCAAGAAAACTTTTTCTTACGACCATGAGCGATTAAACGAGGATTATTGATTCATCCGGAGAAATTGAGTAAATTGTTATTCCAGGTATTGCTGGGATTTTAGAGTTTTGTCAATAATAATAAGAAGCAGTTTGACCCGTATTTTTTTTCTTATTTTTGGGATTTAATTCACCTTTTAACGATTTGTTTGAAGTTTCCGGAGAGGAGGTTGGTTTCTTTGTAATGTTATTAATGTTTCATGGTGATCGACATTTCAGGCTTCTTCTAATTACAAGTTTCGCATTTTGCCTTTTTTTTGAGAATCCTTATATTAACATCGTCTTCCGACCTGTTATCCGACTCTTGTTGGCAGTATATAATAAGAACGCAAAAATTTATCATTCGTGCGGGATCCTCCGGTTGCAATCTCCTTGTTGGAAGATAAATTGGTGGAAGCCTGGACTTTATTACATAAAAATAGTTTAATACTGTGCAATAATTATGCTTTAATAGTATTTGATGGAGTTAGTGGCCCCTAGAGTTTTGGGTAGGTGTGTGCAACAAAAATAAAGAGAGAGAGAGCCGACTTCTGGCCATTTCTTGTTGGAAACCTTGACTTTTATTTTGACGAGAGGTGGTACTTGGGAACACCAGAGAACGCCAAATCGCACATATCTGACACGTTTTTATTTTTTGGACTTACGGTCACCAAACTACCGATTAGAAATATTATTTAGAGGTCTTGTGTAACTTTGGCACCGATGAAGATAGAAATTTCTAAAATGCCTCAAAATGCTCCGAGACCGCCAAATCGCACATATCTGACACGTTTTTACTTTTTGGACTTACGGTCACCAACATACCGATTACTGTCTAAAAATACTATTTAGAAGTCTTGTGTAACTTTGGCACCGATGAAGATAGAAACTTCTAAAATGCCTCAAAATGCTCCGAGAACGCTAAATTACATATATCTGACACGTTTTTATTTTCTGGACTTATGGCCACCAAAATACCTATTAAAAATGTTATTTAGAGGTCTTGTGTAACTTTGGCATCGATGACGATAGAAATTTCTAAAATGCCTCAAAATGTTCCGAGAATGCCAAATGGCACATATCTGACCCGGCACGAGCAGGGGTGAGTGAACGTTACTGGGTGATCGCTGGGACTTAACAATTTGTTGTTCCCCGAGAGCTTTGCTAGCAAGTAAAAGTTCATAGCAGTATATCATGAACATTGCTTTGGATGAAACAATCTAGGCGGTCGTACTAAGAATTGAAAAGGCATCGAGGATAACTTTTATTGAAACCCAACTCAACTCAACCCTATTCAACCCAATCAAATGTAAATGAGCTGGAGATCATAAAAAAGTTATTTGAAATAGTTAGTTAACACCTGGGAGGACTTCGATGACGTCGGCCGCCTGTTCTTGATAAAAAATAATCTCGACCGATTATTGTTATCAGAAAGAATTTCTTAATCACGAACAATGTTTAGAGCGTTCGACATATTCGAAAAACCCAGTTCAACCCAACCCAACTCAATCAAACTCAAACGAGCTGTAGACCGCAAAAATACTATTTGAAGTAGTTAATTAACACATGGGAGGACTTTGAAGACGTCGACCGCCCCAAACATTCTTCTTGAATAAAAAATAATCTCAGCCGATTTGGAAGATGTTGGCTGCCACAAATAATGTTGTTAATAACTAGCGTTGAAGTATATTCTTACTATTGCTAGAACGTAACTAGCAGTTAGTTCAACTTAGAAATGCAATTACAATTATTTTGTAGTGAAATTACCAAACAAAAATGATTTACGAGGTGCAGAATTTGGAATTTAGAAAATACTAAACTTTAGAAACAATATTCCAAAAATTAAACTGACTCCAACAAATTTATAGCAGGAATTCATGGACACATCACCTCTATTTTAAACATGGGTATATCATCTTATGAGTTAAAAATATTTTTTATTACTAACTGGAAGAGTAAAATAATGTACTTACAATGTTAATCATGAATTAAAGTTAATAATAGTAATTACGATTAACAACACCATGATTCGTTCATGATACATGTTTCGGCGACTGCTAGCCCAAAAATCATTCTCAACACTCTCTTCTGTGACACAAAAGCACGGGAGAAGACCACTATATATAATAGGCTTGTAATATCGATCTTTCAGTCAAACACGATTTTAGCCTTAATATTGCATAGTAACCGGAATTCAATCTGGAGTACACCTGGTCAATATGTGATCTAAAGGTCATGTTACTGTCAACGTATAATCCCAGGAACTTCACTGATTCCGATAAAGGAACGGCTAAATTCGAGAAGCGTTTATGAAAATTTATGCCGATTGTCTTACTCGAATTGGGAATAATCCTATTTTTTCTTCGCCAACTTTCGAATTCTTCAATCACTGCTCTGACCTTACAAGATACGGTTTCGGAGTCAAGAGCAGCAGTGATAACGAAAGTGTCGATGTGCTTGGGTAGATAATTAATAAATATTAAGGGTCCAAGAATGGAGGTCTGGGAATCTCCTAGATCAATTGGAGTATACTCCAGTATAAATGAAATGATCCACTCTAGTATCGGAACATGTATCCCCAATCCAAGCAGTTTGAGTCTAACAAACTCTATCTAGGTATTCATAAACATACCATAAACATCTTCGAAAATAAACATCTTCGAAAAACCCAATTCAACCCAACCCAACCCAATCCAACCCAACCCAACCCAACCCAATCCAACCCAACCCAACCCAACCCAATCAAACTTAAACGAGCAAAAATGCTATTTGAAATAGTTAATTAACACATGGGAGGACTTTGAAGACGTCGGCCACCTCAAACATTGTTCTTGATATAAGAAATCAACCCAATCCAACCAAACTGAAACCAGCTTTAGACCACAAAAAAATAACACATGAGAGTACTTCGAAGATATCGGCCGCCCCTAGTATTTGCAATTTTGGATGTCTGCAATTCAACCTGCATCATGAACGTTACGTAAATAACGTTCATGGTCAGTTAAACCTGACTACTTTTTTGTACGATCTGAGCATATACGTAGGGGTGTTTTAATGTTAAGTTAAACCGATCTAAATGCAGTATTTTGGAATGTGTAAATCAATTATTTGTGTATTGCACTGTGAATTGACTGCATTGGGTTGTGAATCATATGAATTGACAGTTTGATTTCTTTTGCACAATAATTTCTAAGGTTTTGCATATATAAGTAATTATGAATAAATTATCAATGTTAAATGTGCGACCTTCTCACCTCCTACGGCTTTATAGGAACTATAAAATAATAACCCAGACAATTATACACCAATTTCAATACTACCCGCTGTTTCAAAAATATTTGAATACATAATAGCAGATAGAATTTCAGCATATTTCCAAAAAAAAAATAACTTTTTCATTACCTACCAACACGGATATCGTAAAGGAAAATCTGTTGATACCGCGGTTTACGAAACTGTGCAAAGGATCTTGATTGCAATTGATCAGAGACAGTTTGTAGAATTAATGAGTATCGACTTCTGTAAAGCTTTTGATAGTGTAAACATCATCTTTTGATAGAAAAGTTAGAATACTATGGTGTACGTGGAGTGTCATTTGCCATTTTAAAATCTTATCTAGAAAATAGAAAACAAATTGTAATAGTGAGAGAAAAAGCATCGGAGAAGGCAGAAATTACGATGGGAATGTCTCAATTATCTATTTCAGGTCCCCTACTATTTATCATTTATATTAACGATTTGCCAAATGCGATTCCTTGTAGTTCATTATGTTTATATGCTGATGATACCCCATCATGTCAGCAGAAACATCACCACAAATATTAAAAGAAATATCCAAAGAAACACTATCATTAACGGAGCAGTGGTTCGTTGACAATGGTCTAACAATAAATCAGAATAAAACTCAATGCATAACATTTAACAAAGGCGGCAATAGCACAGAACCGCAATTCATAAAATTCCTAGGAATACATCTGGATGATAATCTAAAATGGTGCACACACATATAGGAACTAACAAAAAAATTAAATGGAGCTATATATTGTATTAGAAGAGTTAGAAGTATAGGTATCTTAGAGGCTGCGAAACTAACTTATTACGCCTTCTTCCATAGTCTGGCCACATACTGCATTCTGTTTTGGCAAAAACGTGCAATACGTGCGTTGTTTAATATTCCAAGTCGGGAGACCTGTAAACCTTACTTCTCAAAAAGCAAGATACCATTCCTTCTGTTTGTATTATAACTTGTATTAAGCAAACAGTGAAAAACATTAATAAATTGCCAAAAAATTACGACTTCCACAACCATTACACAAGAAATAAAGAAGAGTTACGAATACCGCAACACGGGTTGACGAAAACCCAAAATAATGCTCATTACTGGGGTATAAGACTATATAATCACCTACCAAATAACATAAAAAATTTTCCGTTTAAAAAAATGATATCAATGTTGAAAAAACATTTGGGAGTTCATTGTTTATATTCGGTGAACCAATTCTTTGAGGAAAACAGTAGAATAGAAATAACAATTTGATTTAATTACACTTGTTCAGTGACGTATTGTATGGCTGTGTTTATCAATAAAATTATTATTATTATTATAAGTGAAACAATCGAGTTGAGCAGCTGCCAAGGCAACATATTCATTAATCTTTCTCTTAACCTTATCTACATAAAAATCTATTATAGTTACTTAATGGATTATTGTGGCCAAGGCATTGTTGTCTTCTAAACTAACCCGACCAATTACTAGTATTAGTGGTGTGCTTTTCTTTGACACTTTTATCAATTGTGGCTGGGGGTTTTTGGATGATATTTCATTGGGTGGTAACAATCAAAAAAAGATAATAATATTACTTGGTTTGATAATTCCCTGAGACTATTAAGATTGGGATTTTAGTTTGTTTCGGATCTTTTTACCAGCTATGGCACGTACGTTTTTCAACATGTGTAATATACTTATCAAATACAATCAACATCAGTAGAGTATTTATGGTCATTTCCAAAAAATACGTTAACTATAATTTAACTTGAATTGATTTGTGCAATTTTTGATTAGAATAGTATCAATATACAATTTATATTTTGCTGCTGTTTGTGTCTTTTGGGACAAACATCACCTTGTATTCTACGAGACATAATTCTGTCACCTTTTCAGTATAAAGTTTTCAGTACCTTTTCAGTACGAATTTTTTAAAATAATCAATCGTGAAGGTTAGGCTTTTCAGTAGTTGCCCAACTTATCATATGTAAATATTAAAGACGGATTATTTATATAATTATACAAAGCTGGTGAATGTATTGTCCACAATACAATTTCTCGATAAACGAAAATCATAAAATTATAAAGAAATAATCGCAATTTGTCCAAAGACTTTCAAGATTAATTTTTTGCATTTTCATATTGATATTTCTCAAAAAACTTAGACAATACGGGCGATGAGGAAGAAATTACCGATATATACAGAGTGGGTCGAGAAAAATGTATTAAAATCCAGGGGTGTATGGTACGCTTGAAAATAATGTAAATAAACTCATATGTTGTTATCCGAATTTCATTTGCTTTCAATTGAGGCTTCAAATTTTGATTTACGTTAAAATATATGTGTTACATTTTGATTGTATTTTATCTGATGTATTAAATAGACACATTTTTGAACTACCTGTTAATTAAGGAAACTCTTTATACTCAATATGTGATCTGTAACTGGTTATATGAAAACGAGGTTTACCCGACTGACGTATCACACATCAACTTTAAAGATTTAAACAATAGCCACTCTAAAGACATATATGGTATTTCATCAAATCTTATCAAGAAAAACATAATCTTATACGTGTCGCCCTTTACTAAATTATGCATTTAATATCTGTCAATTTCCGGATCTGTTAAAACTAGCATCTGTTGTCCCGACATTCAAAGGCATTGATTTCAAGGATGTTGGCAATTATCAACCTCTTAGCATATTGTGTGGAGCAAAACAACTTATTGAACAGGAACCAACTCAGTTTTCGCGAGGGCGTGGGTACAAAGGATGCAGTGGAGAAGTTCGTAAACACTTGCTTAAATACCTTTGAAGATGGAGAGCACTGTGTTATCATATTCCTGGACGTATTATCTCACCCATTCTATTTTATGTATTTCAACGAATAAGTTGTAAAAAAAATCTGGTAATTTTTCAGTTAAATGGAGTTCCCCTTTGTTCTTTCTGCTCTTTTTTAATGATTTTCTATTCTATATTGGCAACAGCGCTGACTACCACCTTTATACTGACGACGCCACCTTGTTGATTAGGGGTCGAAACACGGATGGTTTAAGGACCATCCTTCGCATACGAGGTGAACTAATTTTACATGTAGTATTTGCTGACTTCCGGTTTAATAATCAATTTCTTTGGCATGGTGTTATAGTAAATTTCAGATAAAATTGAAATATTTTTTATTTCTGTCAATATACGATACGAATTTGATGACTATAGGTCTGTGGTAACGCGAGTTCTTATTAAAGCGTCGCAGGCGATGACATTGATCTGCTATTGCTTTATCCGGAGTATGGGTTGGTAAATAAATTTTTTGGCAATAAATTTCTTTGCTCCAAACTTGCAGCTGTCTCCAACTCAGGTTTCTCAATACCATGGCAATTTCATCTCATATAATTTTCGAGATTATCAATTTTGGTAGTCTGATTTTAAATTCCTCTTTTATAATATCAGTATCAGTTGATGATGATAAGGGCCGTTGTGAGACGCCAGCTTTGGATAATTTGTTGTTAAATTCGAGGTTTGAGAAATGGCGATACCATCAAAAATATTCCAAAAAGTTTAATATAATACACTGTTCCGACCGAAAAAAATGTCTACCAACTGCATTAATTAATTCAGCACCTAATATATTAATATACTCAATTTTTCTTAGTTTTGGCTAAATTCACACGCAATTACTCTATAATCGAGACCGCACGCCATCTTTTCTCGATATCTCATGCTACCATAATAGGTCGTAATATTTTTGCATTGATACGTCTGATGAGTACAGTTTCATTGGATGTAGTTAGATGGTGTCCATTCCATGGCAACTTACTGCATCATGGTATGGAGATCAATTCTTCTGGCGCACATATTTTCAAATTGCAACGACGTGCTATTTGCGTCTTAAGCAATGTAGGTTACAGGATTGATGTAAAATTTTATTCAGGAAGCCCAGTATTCTTGCGATTCCTTATGAGTTTATACTTGAGTCCATATTTTATGCGAACTGTGCCGTGCGAACTTCAGGCCGAAATCTTCATAAAATGCGGCTCTGAAACATGATGGACAAATACGTCGTCTGCATGTATAATAGATTATGACGGCTCAACAATACTTAGAGAAGGGGCTACAGCACGTTGTGCTTCAAAACTTTCGGCGCTACCTAAGTCTTCAATATATACAAGACTACGCACAATAACACATCTAACGTTTTGTACAGACTTTTCTAGCAGAGTCAACTAGTTCTCCGGATTTGAATCCGATCGAACATGTTTGTGGAACTTTGAGAAGATATGGAGGCGAGTTGAGTCGGTACTAAAAGCCACGTTTCAATGGTTCACAACGTTCAAGAAGGATGCTTTCATCAGTGTTGCATCCCCTAGACATACGCATTCAAATTATAAAAGGTGTGCTCGTTAATTATTTCCAACAGTGCATAACATTATTTATTTATTTCCTTAAGCCTTTTTTAGTTGAAACACATTATTTAATTGTCCATAATCTTTTATAAAGTAATAAAGTCTTATTATTATAATTATTATATGATTTTGATGTTGTGACATAAAATAGCATGTTTAACACATGTAATGCATTTAGAGACCATGCACAGTTGCATCGACATTTTGATTCCCCTTTGTGGGAGAGCTTTTGATATTCTTGGAATTCTCCTTAATTAAGCAAGCGCAGAACGGCAAAGCTGACTATTGTACGTCTTGTTCCGGTCCTATTACGCCATCAAAGCGGATTAAGACGAGCGAAGAGTTATTCGAACGGCTACGCGTGTAGAAAGGGCTGATAAGCAAAGAAAGCCGTTGGGAAATTTATGTCTCCCAGGCGGGTAACTTTTAAATTAAATCGCCCGGAAACGTCAGTCCTGTTTCGTTTCGGAAATTAAAATAATATTTATTCAAATCCGACAGATAAAAACCGATAAATAGCCGATTTATTAGCTGCAATTGAATTCTCAATGGGCGTGGGCGTCTCTCGTTCTCTATTCAATTTGCGTTTTCGCTAATAGGGCTATGCCAAATCAATGCTATTCTATTGATGTGGCCAAATGTTGTACGCACATTTTCAATTTAAACATGATACAACACATTTAAATCGGGGAATATCAAAGCACTTTTTAACTTTTTGAATTCATTCACGAAGCAATTCAAAGGTAATTGTGAATCGAAAAGTGTGCTTTCGTTAATCCGGCGTTACGAAAAGTTAAACCCGTGAAGGAAAGTTTGCTTTTGGTGGAAAAGAGGGTACCAATTTTTCGTTAAAGTCGGTCCTGATTACACGGGGACAAAGTCGGTGCCGCTGTAGGACTTTGAAGTTTCGTCAAGTTTCGGACAAAATTCGATTCCTTCACTACAACTATCAAGTCACTATTACTAACAAAAAACCGAGGGTTTTGATATAAGTACGTAAGATGAATGGAAACACGAAGCAGAAGGATCTTTAATAAAGCTGTAATGTTTAATAATCTTCTTGTAAGGAATCCCAGAGTCTCGCGCAAAGGGATATAAGTGGATCACAGAGATATAGCCGTCATGGCCTGTCAACAGTCGTAAAAGATCCATATGCGAGCGGGTAAATATTTCAAGTGTTTGTGCTTGGGCAATAGACGTACACTTTAAAACGATAATAGAAACCGAGCAGACAAAAACGATGAAAGCTCGTGCCGTGAATGACCCCTTTGTGAAAAATTTTTCTTAAAATATAAGTCTTCAAAGAAAAATTTTAAATCCAGCAGCAATTTTGTTTTCTAAAATGAATGTATTTAAGTTTCTTTTTCAAAGCGCACTTTTCCATCGGAGAAGCTTTAGGAAAAGTATTTAAAAGCTCTCGAATGGGCGAGTACCTGTGGAACTGATAAATAATTATAATTTCCATTCCGTTAATTTCATGCAACCCGACAAATTATTAAAAATCTCGCCCGTAGAAAGGTTTTATAACCAATCGGGGAATTTAATACATTTGAAATCCCGATAGTAATGAAAAATACCCACTCCCCATGTCAACATCACACGAACAAACCGATTGGCTATATTAAAAATTTAACAGTGTGTATTTAATTTTACTGAACAATTCACATTGCTGCAAAAGTTGAGGAAGAATATTAACGCTATATAATTATTTAGCCGGTTAAAACATCCAATAAAATAAATGAGAACTCGACAAATATATATTATCATATTTCATTAATACATTTTTTAACTGTTACTCGCATATAATTTGTGTTGAATTTTACCAATACATTTTCTATGATGTTTTCGATATTATAAATTAAAAATTGATAATATTAGTTTATTTACGATGAATTATTAGTATCCCGGTGACGGATGTTAGTATTTTTGTTTAATTAATATTTAATAATGTACAATAATTTTGAAAATGAGAGAGTAACGAAAAACAAAAAGCAATTACAAAAATAAATAGAATATGTTACATTCTGTTTATTTTAAGTACAAAAACCATTTATTGATTTGTTTTTAAATTCAATATGTTACTAAAAGTACTTTAACCATTCTGCAATAGAGTTCCTGTTTTACATACAAATTAATTTAATAAATTAATCTTTTACATACTTACAGATTGAATCTTAAAGAAATCACGGTCATTTTATATTATAATAATATTTAACAATTTATTTACTTTTATTGGTTTTATTAACTCTGGGAAGCGTTTCGGCTTATGCCATCTTCGAAGGCTTTTATCTTAACTCTACAAAAATTGATAAAACTTTTACATAAAAATATTGTTGTATTCACAAAATACAACAATATTTTTATCTAAATGTTTTATCAACTTTTGTAATGTTAGGACGAAAGCCTGCGAAGATACCATAAGCCGAAACGCGTCCGGCAGAATTTAATAAAACCCATAAAAGTAAATAAATTGTTTCATATTACTTCATTAATCACATATTGGTAACACGGATCCACACCATGTATTTTATAGTATGGTGAGTTTTGAGAAGATAACGATGAAGATCGTGTTTATATAGAGCCTCCCGATACCAATGTTCTATCGGATGAAGGTTCTGTTAATGAAGGCTATATTCATAAGATAACTTTCCACTCAGTTACTTTATCAAAAAACCTATCGAGTGGAATTTTGCGAATCAATTTGATTTTTATGTCACCGTAAACATGTTTCATGAAAATGACTATGCTCAATATAGAGGAATCTCTTCCCCAAAACACCAAAAGATGTATGGAAAAGTTGAAGCACCACTGCTTCAACCAAGAAATGACCTGCCACTATAATATATTGTTGGAAATAATTCACGAGCACACCCTGTAGAATCTGAACGCATGTGTCTAGCGTAATGAAATTGGTATAGAGATACTACTAAAGTATTATAAGTTACCATCGCATGGAGAACGGTACATCCCTGCTGAAAGGGGGTGCAGCAATGGTGAAGGTATCCTCTGTGAGGGGGGTGGATATATCGTAATGAGAGGGGTGGTGAACCATACCGTCTCAACTCGCGTCCATATCATCTCAATGTTAGCTGGGGGAGCCGGATAAGGTTGAAATCTCTGACCCATCACATCCCAAACATGTTCAATTCGTTGTGCGATCGTGTGTTGTCATGCATGTACAGAAGATTAATGGGTTTCCAAGTGGAGGGACATTTTGTTTCCCGACTTATCAAGCTTCGAACTGACTATTGATGATACGTGAATTTTGGTTCGTTTGAGACGTGGCATCCAACCGAGCAGTCCCTGCAAAAACGCCCTATCCATCATCAACCCGTCAAGTTGGTATGGGGTGCAATTATACGTGATGGACAAAAAAAAAAGGAAAAAGGAATTTATAATAATATATAATTTTAATTTTAAATCTAAATCGGACAAACCAACGCCCGATAGGACATCGAGTGTGTTGTATAGACCTTTTTAGAAGAGCATAGTTTTGGACGGCTGGGTCGGAAAATTTAACGTTATCCTTTCGACATTGTTGCAACCCCTTCCAGCAGCGTTGTTCAACTCTCCATGTGAGGATAAGTTGTACTACTTTAGTATTACTTCCATTCCAAATTTCATTGCACTAGACACACGCGTTCAGAGTATACAGAGTGTGTTCGGGAATTATTTCCAACATTATTTAGCGACCTTGCAGCAAGTCTCGATACATTTAAAGCAATCTTCTTAGATTTTAGATTTATAGGTCACATATTCAGTATTCCCAATGAATGAGACGAACTCTAAGTCACTTCTTACAAATATTTTAATGAGTAATTTAAAGGTATTCTTATTTTGATATTCAAAGTAATTTTCAACAATAAATCCCAAATTCCTCTATGCATCTACCGCTAATCCATTAATATGCTTTCGAAATGTAAATTTTAAATCAAGCGTAACACCCCAATCACAAACATATTCATTTCAAGTCAGATTATATAGGGTGTGCTCGTGAATTATTTTCAACATTATTTATGCGATCGTGAAGCAAATATCGACACATTTATGGCAATCTTCTCAATAATTTGATTACCAATTTGAAGTTTATTGAACCAAATTTTAAGAAATGTGTAATCATCGAAGTATCATTGGTAATTATTAGTAGTTAAAAGTTGAGATATGGTTCAAAGGTGGGGTATCATCCTGTTATTTTATAAGTAAGACACCTTATAAATTTCTTTTGAACTATCTCTATTTTAGATTTATATGTCACATATTCAGTATTCCAAATGAATGATATGAACTCCAACCTACTTCTTGTAAATGTATTAAAGAGTACTTTCAAGCTATTCTTATTTTGAAACTAAAAGTAATTACAGAGCATTTCGACGTATTAAAATTTAGCTTATTAGAAATGCTCATTTGCCATATATTTACGATAACAGCTTGAATTAATGTACATTTTTTATCACACGCCATATTTTAAAGTCGACTTATTCATCACGACAGCTTATTATTGACCCTTAGGTTTTATTTCGACTATCTATTTACATCTGCTTAGTTATTAATGCATCTTAACAAGTTGGGTTACCATGATACAGGTTCGATTTGGGAAAATCGTGGTCTAAACGAATGCTTAGTATAATAGACTAAAAAAGCAATGAAAAAAAAGTCGGGGTGAATATGATTTTGCGTTAGACGAATAGCAGGGATTTCTGATAACAAGGTGGATGGACAACTCAGTAGTGATATTTGTCTCTACAATACATGATATCCATAACAATGGCAAGCAGATATTCTATATCTCAAAAGAAACGAGATTCAACGTAAAAATCTTATTGCACAATACAATTCTTTTATGGGGGTACTAGATGGACGCAAACATAGGAACCTATAGAATTGCAATTAGGGGCAAAAAGTGGTATTCGTCAATTTTTACCTATCTGATTGAGGCATGTATCCAAAATGCTTAGATTCTAATGAAAAGCGGAGGAAATAATATGTCGCATCTAATTTGCAGGAGAGAAATTACTCTGCACTATTTGAGTACATAAGTAGTTCCTGCCGAAGGTTGTTGCCGTCCAGCATCATTTTTAGAGAAATGTCAAATAGGTTTATGTGTACAGCGTTATCTTAGTTACACCAAAAATACAAAAATATCCATATGATCACACCTCAAAACTGAAAAATTCAAATGTTCTTTGTCGAAAAAGTTACATAAATTCATTAAATGGACGATTGTACACAATTGTATAAACTTATAATAATTAAAGAACATTATGAAAATAAATGAATATGCTCTTAATGAGTTAAAGTTGTTTCATTAAAAAAAATAATAAAAAGAACGTTTGAAGAACATCAAATGTTACAATGTTCAATACACACGATGTATACTGTATCTACTATCTTTGGATAGTACATTATCTAGCAACTGACTTTAACTTATATCTGTTATACATTCTATTGTATAGATCATGCTTTAATAAATATCAATCACTTCCTAATTCCATTTACTACGGTCCACTTCAAATCCATCGGCCACCCTCATGACACCTGATGTATTCAAAGCCGAAGAGATTAATTCTGCTGCAAACTTAAAACACGGTAGATTTGATTTTGCTCTTCTACCCCAGAGTAACACAAAAGTGTACCATTACAATAGTCTTTGTAATGGTACAATATTGTTGTACATTTCTAAAAATTATAGAAATAATAATCTCAGCCGACTTCAAAAACATCGGCCGTTCAAAGTATCAATAACAATACTTAACAGTACCAAGTCTCCCTTGCCTGATGTTTAAGTCGAAATAATATCGGCCGACTTCGAAGACGTCGGCTGCCTTTAGTATCGTTCATGATGCTTGGGACGGCCGACGTCTTCGAAATCGGCCAAAATTATTATTTCTGTCATTTTTGTAACTGTACAACTTTATATCACTGTGGAGTAGGAGTGTAAAATCAAGTCTACTCTGCTTAAAGATTATGTAAATAACAATCTCAGCCGAATTCGAAGATGTCGGCAGTCTTAAGTATCGTTTATGATACTTGTGGCGGCCGACGTCTTCGAAATCGGCCGAGATTATATTTCCATAATGTTTGTAATGATACAACTGTATATCAATCTGGAGTAGGAATGTGAAACCATTTCTACCCTGTTTAAAGATTATGGAGAAAATAATCATGGCAGACTTTAAAGACGTTGACACCTTAAGTATCGTTCAAAATACTTGGGGCGGTCGACGACATCAAAATCGGTCGAGATTTTGAAAGAGAGAAGAGAAACCAAGTCTACCCTGCTTAACGATTATAGAAATAACCATCTCGGTCGACTTGAAAGACGTCGGCAGGCCTAAGGATTGTTCATGATACTTGGGACGGCTGACATCATCAAAGCCGACCAAGATTATTATTTTCATAATTTTTGTAATGATACAACTCTATATCAATTTGGAATGAGAGTGTAAAACCATGTCTGCCCTGCTTGAAGATTATGGAAATAATAATCTAAAGGGCCGGCGTCTTGACCGGCTTTCAATATTAAGGTAGGAATTATGTTATGATCGCACTTAAAGATGAAAAAATTTTGTTTATTTTTTAAGAGAGAAGAAGAAAATGTTTCGAATTTCATTTATTACACAATATGATTTATTTAGTATTCATTTTACAGTGCATGGAGGCATTTACCATAAATACTTTCTTAATTAAAAAATTACTTATTTTACCTTCTTTTTAATATTTTCTTTATTCAAACAATAATTTGGTAACTTTGAATTACTTAGTTTTTTAAGAATATTTTAAATTTTATTATTAACATTTATTGTATAAATATGTATAAATTTAAAATTTACATTCACCTTCACCTATCATACTAAGAATAGTCAACTTGAATCATATTGTACTGAACATCATACAGAACCTAACCTAAAACGAAGAAAAATAAAGATTTACATAATAATAAGTTTGATTACATACAATACCGGGTGAGGCACTTAAATCCAGGCAATCTTATAACTCATCAACTATCAGTTTTATAGAAAAATGCTGTAAATAAAAGATTCATCAAACAAAGGAGGAAAATATTCTGCATGTATTTCATTGTTGTATTTCATTTTAAATGAATTCATATTTTTTTTCTCACTATAGTATTCTCCATGACAAAATAAATAACTTTTATTAGAAACATTTCTTTGTTTAATGAGTGATACTTGTAATTATAATTTAAAATGTAGTTATAAAATACCAACATTATCATCAAGTACGCTGGAAGTGTTAAGATGGCCATAATAGTAAATAACAGTAAAACAACTGCAATGTTTTAGTAGCCTTTTTGTCAAAGTTTCCCAGAGCCACAAATTCACTCGTTATGTTTTATTAATTAAGCTTGGAATGACATACGACTGCTGAAAAAATTGAAGCAATTTACGTTATGAAAAAGTTATTTCATTGCTGTCTGTAATTTATATGAAAATAGATTTGTCGACACATACATCCTATGCCGTCCATTATTTTGTCGTATTGTGAATCAAGGTTGGACAGTATAAAAAAATAATAATTCTGATCAAGAAATCACATGACATTTTTAATTAATAAAAAAATGTTTGCAATAAAATTTATATAATTTGTCTTAAAGAAAAGCATAGTTTTCAATTTTTATTATAATTCAAGTCTACTTAATTTTATGGATGTACATAGAATTTAATATTCTGTATAATATTCATTAAACATCAAAGTGTTTGAAATAAAAGTTATTTATATTGTTATGATGAGTGAATTGGTGATGAAATAGATATAAAAATTCTTTTAAAAAAATTGACTTAATAATTGAAAGATATAAATGGCGCTTTGAAAATACAACGAAAACTAAATAGAATATTTTCCCCCTCTATAATTTTTCTAATAACTTTTTTCTACAAAATTGATAGTTTATGAGTTGTAAGGTTGTCTCAATTTAAATGCCTCACCCAGTATAATAAGATTTAAAAACGAAAAATAATGGTGAATCAAGCAATGAACGGAAGAGATAACAAAATAGTATGGGTTTTAAGAAATCGAAATAACGTAAATTTCTTATATCATAAGTTTTAGATTAAGATAATGTCAAAACAGGTGATTTCCTGAGGATGGCAATACACCGAAACGGGTAGAAACCATAAAATAAAAAATAACTTTTTTTCATCGACTACCAAATATAATTCCTGCATTGACATATACGATGATAACAAAGAAATTAAGTTTTTTTATGATACTTGGGGCGACTTATGAGATTATTATTTCCATAATTTTCGTAATGGTACAACTTTGCATCACTCTGGAGTAGGAGTGTAAAACCAAGTTAATCCTGCTTAAAGATTATGGAAATAATAATCTCGGCCGAGTTCGCAGACGTCGGCCGCATTAAGTATTGTTCATAATACTTGGGGAGGCCGACGTCTTCGAAGATTATTTCTTCTAAACACTATTTACGTACTATACAGGGTATCTCAAGCTTTTGTAGTCGATAGTGAAATACCCTGTATATATATGTACATGTTCAAATTAATTTTTATAAGTTGATCTTAATATTACATGTGTATTTCTACTGATTCAGTTAAAGTTTGTTGCATCCATGTTCTTTGGCGTAAAAAAAATATTGTGATAAGTCGAAAATATCACGAATACTCTTCTTAAAGTTTGTAGAAGAAATAATCTCGGTCGACTTCGAAAACATCGGTCGTCTTAAGTATTATTCATGATACTCGGAGTGGCCGTCGTCTTCGAATTCGACTAAGATCATGGAAACAATAATCTCGGCCGATTTCGAAGACATCGGCCGCCTTAAGTATTAATCATGATACTTGGGGCAGGCGACGTCTTCTAAGTCGACCAAAGATTATTTCTTTTGCAAACTTCAAACAGGATATACTTGGTTCTACTCGAGAGTGATACAGAGTTTTACAATTATCAAGATTATGTCAAAAGCCTTAAGTATTGTTCATGATACTCGGGGCGAACGACGTCATCGAAGCCGGCCGAGATTATTATTTCCATAATCTTCAAAATAATACCATTCTGCATCACTCTGGAGTAAGAAAGTAAAGCCCAGGCTACATATGTTCAGCTGTTTGAAGTTTTTAGAAGAAATAATCTCTATAATCCAATGGAAATAATAACCATAATCTTCATAATTAAAAATTTATGGAAGAAATTATTTCGACTCGACATAACAGAAAATAATGCGGATGCAATGGAATATTAATGAGGATGCTAGGTCACTATTTGATTACTCTAATAGATTGTAACTAATCTTGAATCCAGCAAAGTCGAGGGTATGTTTTGGTGATTTGAATCCGAACGAAGTGAACATATTTCTAAATAATGAAAAAGTATTAATATTTCCAGAAGCAAAAAATCTCGGTTTAGTAATAGATTCAGACTTGCGCTTCATCATCATTACATCTTAGGTAGTCTGTTACATCAATCATGTAACAGACTGCCTAAGACTGCCTATCATGTGACAGCCTTAAGTATTGTTAATGATACTTGGGACAGCCATCGTCTTCGAAGTCGGCCGAAATTATTTCTTCTGATAACTTGAAACAGGATAGACTTGGTTTTACTCTCCTACTCAAGAGTTATACAGAAGGTACAATTATCAAGATTATGACAAAAGCCTTCAGCATTGTTCATGACTCTCGGGTTAGGTTGGGTTGGGTTGGGTTTAGTTATTGACAGAGTGGCAAGAAAGATGGGACGCATACACCGGATGGGCAGGTCAGCTTATACCTTCTGTGAGATTATGGATTGGCAGAAAATGGGGAAATATGAATTATTATTTGACACAGGTCTTTACAGGTCATGGCGTGTTCGGAATATACCTCAAAACCATTAAGAAAAGCGATACGCCTGAGCCATCTTGTTATGCCAGGAGTTTGAGAACATGAGAACTAAAACAGAAAAAATATGCCATTGCAAGCTTCAAAAACTTTCTATGGTTGCAACAATGCTAGAGTCTGAGCAGAAATAGCATGCAATAGCCGAATTTTTGGGAGAGGTAAATGAAGGAGACCGAAGAAAAAAAAAACAGGTGACAGACGAAGCCAATGACGATCAAATACAATATAGGTGGGATACAGAAGAGGTCAATGATGAGGAAGAGAGGGGGGTTATCAAGAAACCCCCACACGGGTATGTATAAAATTAATTATTTTAGAAAATTAACGTTGCATGTTTCTTTTTCATGTATTGGATATATAATATTACGACATAATGAGCGAGACAACCTAACGGCAACGAAATGAGTCGAGCAAGATCGCGAGACACTCCGAAGAAGCGCAACTCTAGTGGTTTCCGGAAAAAGAATACGAGGAAAGGGGTTTTTAGTGGGCCGGGGTCTAGGACCCCAACCCCACACTATCTGGGCGTCCAACACCATAGGCCAGATGTCTGTTCGAAGATTTTTCCCGTCCTCGTTAAAAAAAAGGGTTGGGTTGAAATTATTATTTCCATAATCTTCAGAATAATACAACTCTGTATCACTCTAGAGTAAAATAAATCCCAGGCTATCTAACTTCACCTGTTTAAAGTTTTTAGAAGAAATGGATTGGAAGAAATTATTTCGACTCACTTCGAAGCCGCCTGTTTTATTTTTGGTTTCAAATGCATAATTATCGAAAAGTGCAAAAAATGTGCAAATTGGATGAGTGCGTAGTTTTCATGCCGTTAACAGTAAGCTCGGGATTTGGAGCATATTACAAATAATGTGATACATCGTTGTAACGAGACTTTTTTATAGTTTTATAATCCGTAATAAAATTGGGCATGTTCCATTTAAAACTGTATCAAACGCAGTTGATGACAAATAATAGAATATGAAATGTAGTGCAATTTAGTTTCTATCACACACTCTGAAAATAACTTCATGTATCTATACATGGAGAAATATTGAGATTAAACATGAATTACATTTTGTTTTATTTGTATATATACCTATGGATAAAAGAAACGTTGAAAATAACACAGATGGCAGTTTCAACAATTCAATTATAAAACTATTCTCTCGAATATTACGTTAAGGACGCACGCGGACTCGTTCAAAATCCCCGAGATTGCTGGGGATGAAGCGTTTTACGATTGGTACGAAAGAGCTGTATGCGTTTCTATTTCGAAAAGTTGGTGGGCGGTTGTACAACGTGAATGTAAAACGGAACTGAACGGATTTTAATTAAAAAGGGTGGATTTTGGGAGAGCCGAAATTTACTTTAATGCGTGCAACAATTTACGAACTTTCGACATGGAATATTTATCGATAGATTTAAATAAACATGAATAAATAATTCTTTCAAAATTAATTATATAAATATAACCGGAACATTGCACAATTCTGATTATGATTAATTTATAGGTTTGACTGAATACTTTCAAGTGAAAAATGCACGAGTTTTGAATGTTGTGTAAAATTGATACGTTATAAATACACTGTATATACATTACAGCATAATGCATGGTAAATTATTTATTACGCACTAATCAACGGAACCGGTTATTTAAAGCCAATTACGGTTTCTACACATGAACAAGCGCTTAATTAGCTTGCAAAAAGCGTACGCGAATTAATTGAACCTAATAATGCATAATACCTGGTTACATTACAAATTATTGTCTACCAACAAGCTGTAGTTATTCAAGCCGTTTTGTTATGGTTAATATTCAAATATTTAATTGGAACGGAACCGTTTTCAATTAGACACGTCATATAACTTGAATAAAATACATTCATTTAATAACATTGTGCTGTAAAATTTAAATTATCTCATTGTTGCTGAACATAAAAGGATTTTATGTTGGTTTTGTGCTTTTAATCCTGAGTGATTAGAGTGATCAAGATTTTTGAAAAAATAATCAATAATAGAGTCATAATTTATTATTTTATAAAGGCGTCCAAAATATCTTTAATACTGAATCAACCTTTATCTTCACTTCGCCCATATATTCAAGACACGTAATTTTTACAGATTTTTATTCTGTTCGACTTAAATTTCCTAGTAACTCTATTCATTTTTCACCAGTGCCACTTTTTGTACCAGTCCGTTGTAAAATTAAAACAGCAAATATGATTCCTTTGATGCAGTGCTTGTTAGGTTTTCTACCTAGATATATATTTCACATTTTTACTTTTACGCACTCTATGAAAATAAAGGTAAATAAAATATTGGTATGCATGGATCGCAATCAACGACATATATTAATTAATACCCGGTTGCCCACCTACATAAGGGCTTGCAAAAATCTCCATATAGATGTGTATCAGTAACGCTTGGAAATTTATTTTTAAGTTTAATTTAAAATTTTAATGAACGACTTTCATATATATACATCATCTATAAATCAAATACTATTTTGACTTAAAAATTAATTAATATTGAAGAAGATTGATATTTGCAAGCCGTTTGATTTGAAGGTAGAAACGAATAACTTCCTTGTTGGCCCAAATCCGACGGTATTGCGAATCTATAAGTTCTCATACACCGTAAAGTGGATATTCGAAACCCGAAAGTTGTTTGCGACTTCTGCTAAACGGTCGCCTTTCATATAGCTGAAAGCTCAAATCGAAGCTTTCGTTCTGATAGTAAATAATGGTACTGACATTCACATTAAAAAAATAAAAATCTCATTTTTTTAGTTTGTGAACAGTTTTATTGTAACCGAAACTAACTAAAATGTAGAGTCGTAACGTTAACGTAGGAAGTTTGGCGAAGTTATTAATGTATGAAGGGCCCTCGCGGCGTCCACTTCACGTTTTACAATGCAATTATTGCTGGACCCACCGAACTAACTCGTATAGAGTTAACTGCGGGCTTTAAACCAATAAACCACAACTCTCGCTCAAAAAAATTCAATCAGATAACAAAGAATGTGATATCAGTAAGCAAGTGAATTCGAAAACGAACTTAACTATTGATTTCACATATTTCACCGATCTTTTCACCCATTTACTTGGCACATCCAGTAATGGCAATCTCAGAGTTGGGTTAAATCGATTTTCCTTATTTATTTACATTTACTCAGATAACAAATGCATAAAAAATTGAATTTTTGGAATTGGTACAATGTGTTCCCCTTCCTCAAAAGTAATACCTGTCATAGCTGTTTCTTTATTCCTGGTGATATAACAAGAATATAT
This sequence comes from Onthophagus sagittarius, assembly GCA_036711965.1. Taxonomy (NCBI): domain Eukaryota; kingdom Metazoa; phylum Arthropoda; class Insecta; order Coleoptera; family Scarabaeidae; genus Onthophagus; species Onthophagus sagittarius. Next base: position 9,800,836 of record JASERS010000007.1, on the reverse strand, counting down.
TCATCAGAATATATCATATAATCATATATCATCGTCTTAATATCAAAATTCATGATAATGATTCTTGTTGATAAAATTAACAATAATGTAAGTACTAAAACTGATATTATGAATAAAAATACTCGAAAACGATAAAAAAACGTAATCCATAACTATACCATATCGATCAATCAGCGGTGTCTGATGATATGGCATAAATCACATAATGTCAAAATATTACGAGTTTTTTTAATAAAATCAGTTATAACATCAGTACTAAAACTGATGTTATGAATAAAAATATTCCCAAAAGATCGAAAAATCGTAATCCATAACTATATCATATCGATCAATAAGCGGTGCCTGATGATATGGCATAAACCACATAATATCAAAATATTACGAAATTTCTTAATAAAATCAGCTATAATGTGAGTACAAAAACTTATATTATGAATAAAATATTTCTAAAAGATCAAAACATCGTAATCCATAACTATATCATATCGATTAATCAGAGGCGGCTGATGAAAAATCACATAACATCAAAATTTTACGAATTTTCTTAAATAAAATCAGTTATGATGTAAGCACTAAAATTGATATCATGAATAAAAATACTCCAAAAGATCAAAAAATCGTAATCCATAACTATATCACATCGATCAATCAGCGGTGTCTGATGATATGGCATAAATCAGAATATCAAAATTTTGCGTGATTTCTTAATAAAATGAACTATAACGTAAGTACTAGAACTGTAAAAATAATCCTAATAGATCAAAAAATCGTAATCCATAACTATATCATATCGATCAATCTGCGGTGTCTGATGGTATGGTATAAATCACATAATATCAAAATTTTACGAGTTTTCTTAATAAAATCAGCTTTAACGTACGTACTAGAACTGATGGTATAAATAAAAATAATCCTAATTGATCAAAAAATCGTAATCCATAACTATATCATATTGCTCAATCAGCGGTGGCTGATGATATGACAAAAATCAAATAACATCAATATTTTACGAATTTTTTTAATAAAATCAGTTATAATGTAAGCACTAAAACTGATATCATGAATAAAAATATACCAAAAGATCAAAAAATCGTAATCCATAACTATGTCATATCGATCTATCGGGGGTGTCTGATGATATGGTATAAATCACATAATATCAAAATTTTACAAGTTTTCTTAATAAAATCAGCTTTAACGTACGTACTAGAACTGATGTTATGAATAAAAATACTCCTAATAGATCAAAAAATCGTAATCCATAATTATATCACATCAATCGATCAGAGGTGGCTGATGATATGACAAAAATCACAGAATATTAAAATTTTAAGAATTCTCTTAATAAAATCTGTTATATTGTAAGCATTAAAATTGATATCATGAATGAAAATATTCCTAACAGATCAAAAAATCATAATCCATAACTATGTCACATCGATCAATCGGGGGTGTATGATATGGTATAAATCACATATCAAAATTTTACGAGTTTTCTTAATAAAATCAGCTTTAAAGTACGTACTAGAACTGATGTTATAAATAAAAATAATCCTAATAAATCAAAAAACCGTAATACTTAACTATATCATGTCGATCAATCAGAGGTCGTTGATGATATGACAAAAATCACATAATATCAAAATTTTACGAATTTTTTTAATGAAATTAGTTATAATGTAAGCACTAAAACCGATATCATGAATAAAAATATTCCTAAAAGATCAAAAAATCGTAATCCATAACTATGTCATATCGATCTATCGGGGGTGTCTGATGATATGGTATAAATCACATAATATCAAAATTTTACGAGTTTTCTTAATAAAATCAGCTTTAAAGTACGTACTAGAACTGATAAATAAAAATAATCCTAATAGATCAAAAAATCGTAATACATAACTATATCACATCGATCAATCAGAGGTCGTTGATGATATGACAAAAATCACATAATATCAAAATTTTAGGAATTTTTTTAAAAAAATTAGTTATAATGTAAGCACTAAAACCGATATCATGAATAAAAATATTCCTAAAAGATCAAAAAATCGTAATCCATAACTATTTCATATCGATCTATCGGGGGTGTCTGATGATATGGTATAAATCACATAATATCAAAATTTTACGAGTTTTCTTAATAAAATCAGCTTTAAAGTACGTACTAGAACTGATGTTATAAATAAAAATAATCCTAATAGATCAAAAAATCGTAATACATAACAATATCACATCGATCAATCAGAGGTCGTTGATGATATGACAAAAATCACATAATATCAAAATTTTACGAATTTTTTAAAAGAAATTAGTTATAATGTAAGCACTAAAACCGATTGAAATAGTTATCATATATATATATATATATATATAATAGTTATATATCATGAAATAGTTATGGATTACGATTTTTCGTTTTTTTAGGAATATTTTTTATTCATAATATCAGTTTTATTATTTATGTCATAGCTGATCTTATTAAGAAAGTTCATCAGATTTTGATATTATGTGATTTCTGCTATATTACCAGACGCCGCTGATTGATCAATATGATTCAATTAAGGATTACGATTTTCTGATGTTTTAGGAATATTTTTTATTCATAACATCTTCTACCCCCAGTTTTAATACTTATGTTATAGCTGATTTTATTCACAAAACTGATCATATTTTGATATTATATGATTTATGCTATTTCAACAGACACCGCTGATTGATCCATATGATATAATTATCTATTACGATTTTTTTGATGTTTTAGGAATATTCTTATTCAGAACATCAGCTGCAGTACTTACTTTATAGCTTATTTTATAAAGAAAACGTATAAAATTTGGATGTTATGTGATTTTTGCCATATCATCAGCCACCGCTGATTGATCGATATGATATAGTTATGGATTACGATTTTCTCTATCTTTTAAGAATATTTTTGATCATAACATCAGTTTTAACACTTATGTTAAGGCCAACATTATTAAGAAAACTCGTCATATTTTGATATTATATGATTTATGCCATATCATCAGACACCCCCGATAGATCGATATGACATAGTTATGCTGGTGATATAGCATAAATCACATAATATCAAAATATGATGAGATTTCTGAATAGAATCAGCAATAACGTAAGTACTAAAACTGATAGAAGAAGATGTTATGAATAAAGAATATTCCTAAAACACCAAAAAATCGTAATCCATAATTGAATCATATCGATCAATTAGCGGTGTCTATATATGATGAGTTTTCTTAATAAAATCAGCTATAGCAAAGTAAGCACCAAAAACTGGTGTTATGAATAAAAAATATTCCTAAAGGATCAAGAAATTGTAATCCATAACTAAAACATTTTGAACAATCATCATATAATATCAAAAATTTGATGATTGTTTTGAATAAAATCAGCTATAACGTAAGTACTAAAATTGAGGGAGGAAGATGTTATCATGAAAAAATATTACTAAAACACCATAAAATTGTAATCCATAATTACATCATATCAGACGTGGAAAACAGAAAGGGCGAATTCAACATAGTATCATTTTGAAAAATCCCTGTTTTTAATATTTTGTGTAAGGGCGAACTCAACAAAATACATTTTTCTTGATAATCATTTTTTTAGTTATGAGGCAAAAAATCAACTCAAGTCCGACAATTTTCAGTTATTTAATAAACTACCTAACGTTATTTAATATAAACTATCACTTTTCACCAAGGACATATTGTTTTATATACTTAAAAAAAGATTAATTTATTTTTATATAATTGAATATAATAAGCAAATTTATTTATTATTCATAGTTTAAAATGAAACCGGTTTTGCTTGATATTAAATTTTTACTGAACATAATTGTTATATACAACGATTGGTCATCATTCAACTTAATGATAAATGAATAAAAAAAAATTTATTCCTTATATCGATCGATCAGGGGTGCCTGGTTATATAGCAGAAATCGCATAATATCAAAATATGAACGTTTTTAATAAAATCAACTATAAAGTACTAAACTGATGTTATGAATAAAAAATATTCCTAAAAGATCAAAAAATTGTAATCCACATCTATATCATATTAATCAATCAGCGGTATCTGGTGACATAGCATAAATTACATAATATTGAAATATGATAAATTTTCTGAATAAAATCAGCTATGACGTAAGCACCAACATTGATGTTATGAATAAAGAATATTCCTAAAATATTAAAACATCGTAATATATAACTATATCATATCGATCAGTAAGCGGTGTCTGGTGATATAACAGAAATCATATATCAAAACATGACGAGTTTTCTTAATAAAATCAGCTATAAAGTAAGTACTACATCTCATGTTATATTATTATTAATCGTAATCCATAACTATATCATATTGATCAATGGGCGGTGTGTGGTGATGTAGCATAAATCACATAACTTTAGGAATAAAAAATATTCCTAAAGCGTAATCCATAACTATATCATATCGTATTATAGTTTTAAAATAAGCATCACATTTGCTCCAAAGTGACAAATATAAGTTTCAATTAACACCTCTATACCGATTTTTTTTGAATTAAAAAGATTTCAGTGTAAAAACTTTTTGCTATAGAAACATTTAAGGGTGAACAAAAAAGTTGATGTTAACCGCGTCGGTAACGCGAACTTTATTAAAGCCTCGCACGTAGCCGAGAATAAAGAGTTCAATTTGTTTCAAAGTTTACCATTATTTCACTTTCACGGGATCATTTTTCTCCGCGGAATGCGGCGCGCCACGAGATCCCGTCCAAGTTCGTTTTCTAAATAACTTTGTAAATTCAATTTTGAATCGATTTTTATTCCGTGAAAACTACCACCCTTATTCGAGTACGGTGTTATTTACAATGTGTGTGCGAGAAATTGTATTTCCATTTATCGAAATTATTGTTGTTGTACAAGCGGGCATTATTTTACTATAATTTCACGCCCAATTTCAATTTTAATTATGTAATAATATTTAACCACGTTAATATCAAATATATCAATACTATGGTAAATATTACACTCGCATGAAATATACCGTCCATTAAGAATTAGAATATAACTTTGATATTTCGGTTAAATTATGTTTTATTGTTATGTATGAAATAACGTTGCGTTGGGTTGGGTTGAGTTATAATAAAACTCATCCATGATGTTTTTTTTTAATTCTTGGGACGATCGATATCTTCGAAATCGGCCGAGATCATTTTATATATTAAGAATATTATTTGAAGATGTCGGCCGCATCAAATATTGTTCGTGATTAAGAAGTATTCTCGGCTTCGACTTCGAAGACATCGGCCGCCCCAAGTATGGTGAATAATATTTATGGCGATCAACGTCTTTGACGTCGGCCGAGATTATTTCACTCTAAGTAGAATTAATGATATAAGAAATAATCTCAGCCGACTTCGAGGACGTTAACCGCCCCAAATATTATTCGTGATTAAGAACCGCACCAAAGTATCGTGATTAATATTTAGGGCGAAGATGTCAATCTTCGAAGTCGGGTAAGATAACTTCTTATATGAAGAACAATATTTAGGTCGGCCAACGTCTTCGAAGTTATTGTATTATAACATTTAGAGTACAATTTTTTATAAAACTAAGTTGATGAATTTAATTAATAAAATTGAAATAATCCCATCGAAATAGATCGCTTCGTTAAAACATTTCGCGCATACTTTGGACTATTTGTTAACGAAATTAATTACTGCGAAGTGGCGGCGCGTTTAAGTTTTAGTGTAAATCTTGGCGCAACTTTAATTATAAGGAGAATGGTGGGATGGCGACAAAGATTGTCATGAGTATGAGTGCACTAACTGAATACCATAATTACATTAAACCATCTATTCAATGGCGTTAGCCTTTGTCGAGTATTATCAAAAGTACCAACCAAAAGTGCTTCATTCGGTGCCCACGAGCGCGCCAAATTCGTACCGACCAAAATCGATAACCGAATGTTCAAGCCCAGGCTTTATCCGTGCAAATGTTGACAGAGTTAGAGATAAAATCGAGATATTAACGTTACGAGTCCCGGATAACTTGTTCATTATTACACCGCGTCGACGAACGTTTTTGCTGATCTTTGTTACACGGGAACTACATTAATGTATACCATCGAAATGATACATTCTAAAATATAAATACTCTAACGTTATAAATGGGCAACAATAAATCGTTTCAATTTATACGGCCCGAACAACTTTATTGTGTTCCCTACTTCTGTTTGTAAAGGTTCTTTGGAAACCCGATACATAAACTACCACGAAATTAGTGTAATCTCGGTCGCAATACGTCACTTTGGTAAACCGTATTGGAAAATCAAAGCGAAAAGAAAAAATATAGCAAAAAATTAATTCGCCGTGTACCTTAATTGACATAACAATGAACAGTAGCAAAAAAAAAGGGAACAATAGAAACCGATAAAGGCTAAAATACTTGGAATAAATCACGTTAATCAACACTTTTATAACAACCATTTGGTCGTATTACACGTTTCGCGAAATTTTTGAAATTTGTAATACAATATGCGGAATGAAATTTAATTCAATAACAGTTTGTATAATTGAAAGCTGTTAGTGTAAAAATTGGCCAGTTAAATTGAGTTTAAAAAAAATAAAAATTGGAGGGGGTTTTAATACTTTAAATGATACGAACAAAAATATTTTTAATCCATTAAGAGATCATAATCAAATAAATTTGTAGTGATATTGAGTAAATCACAAAATTTATAAATTGAACGCGATTTCTTAATAAAGTCAATTTTGACGTAACTGTTAAAAATGAAGTGGAAATAATTCATAAATAAAAAAAATGCACCCAATCATAACCCATGGTTACCTCAAGTTTATCTATCATCATTTTCTGGGGAGAGAGCATAAATCACAAAATGTCAAATTTGGATTATTTTTCTTAATAAAATCGATTATAACGTAATATTGACGTTAAAGTAATGGAGAATAACGTTACAAATAAAAAATATTTCAAATGTTAAAACTTGTAACCCATATCTTTCTATCATCAATCTCTAACGATATACACATATATATCATTAGATTATATCATTAGTTATATCATTAGATTGATCAATAAGTCAGAATCCAGAACTATATCCTACTTATACAGGGTGAAAAAATTGCTGACAGATTTTTAGAGTACTTGATAATTTGAAACACTAATGGCCGGTTTCTCGTACGTATTGACGTCGATATCGAACTGATATTGTGCAGTTGGTCGATAACTCGAGCGATATCCGTCCATTGGGTTTCTGAAAAGGCCAATAGGAGATATCGAACCGATATCGATAACTATATCGCATGCAACAAGTACCTAGTATAGTTTCTATTTTCTAATTTATATTTACATAAATATCTACTTAATTAAACATTATTTTGAAATTTTAAAAAAGAGATTTCCTTGCCTATCGATGAGAATGCGAATAAAACGTAAGACAATTTACTTTTACATCAATTTCTGCATGTGTAGTTTTATACAATATCTGTATTGGAAATGTTGCCATATTTAAAGAAGGAGTTGGGGAAAATATTAATGAATTCCTTGTTAAATCCATTTGAATCTTTTAAAATTGAAGGAATTTATTGGGACTTTACTAATTACTGGACGTTTCCGGGTATTACTCGAAAACAAGAACTATCTGTGGGAGGAAATGCTTCTTAATAATTTCACGGGCATTTTAGGACTTCTGCGTTTTGATTGCTTTCTGATACGGGAAGAAATAAAAAATCCTGGAAGGAAGATAAAACTTGGTAAAAGTATAATTACATCACATGTATCTTAAAAGAATACAGGTAGATTTTATCAACTTCAAGTTCATCCAAACACCCATATTATAAAAATTCTAGACATTAACCTAACTCACCTATGATGATTTATAATAATAACTATTTTGTCACTATATTGTATCATGGTGAGAACCGAATTAGAAAATCTTTATTCGTTTTTTAGATAAAGATTATTTAAGTTAACCTAATTTGTTATGATTTTTTTAAATTAATAATCTTGTTGTTAATCTTGAAACATTCGAAATTTATAGAGGTAAGTGTCTATTTTGCCATGGTGAGAAACAAATTAGAAAATCTTTATTCGTTTTTGAGATAAAGATTATTTAAGTTAATCTATTTTTTTAAGATTTTTTTAAATTAATGATAACTTCATGATTTGAGTTAACCTAATTTGTTATGATTTTTTTAAATTAATAATCTTGTTAATCTTGAAACATTCGAAATTTATAGAGGAATGTGTCTATTTTCTGGTGATGAAAGCGGATCTTGAAAATATTTATTCGTTTTTGAAATCATTAAATTCAACGTAAACAACTATGGCTATCTCAAGTTAATTAAAAATCACCAAAAATTGAATTCTTGAGATATTTTAATGATACATTAAAAGTTTATAGAGGCAAGTGTCTATTTTGTCATGGTGAGAACCAAATTAGAAAATCTTATTCGTTTCTGAGATAGAGATTATTTAACTTAACCTAATTTTTATGCTTTTTTTGAAATTAGTAATTCTGTTTTAAAAAATCACGAAGAACCGAATTCTTAAGATATCTAAATAAATTATTCATGATTTATAGAGGAAAGTGTCTGCACGTGATGAAACCGGATCCTGAAAATATTTATTCGTTTTTGAGATATAAATCACCAAATTCAACGTGAACATTTATGGCTATCTCAAATTAATTAAAAATCACCAAAAATCGAATTTTTGAGATATTTTAATGAAACATTCAAAATTTTAGAGGTAAGTGTCTATTTTATCATGGTGAGAACCAAATTAGAAAATCTTTATTCGTTTTTGAGATAAAAATTATTTAATTTGACCAAATTTTTTTATGATTTTTGGAAATTAATAATAAATATAATTTACCTGCAACTGTTCGCTGTGTAATTGAGCCTTTAAAATGTTTTCTTATTTGTTAATTATGTTCTTTTACTAATAATTTTCGTTATTATTTGATTTTCTATTATTAATTTTCATTATGATTAATTTCTTGTTCAGCAATTTTTTATTTTTGTTAAGAAATTATTTGTTTATGTTATTTATTGTGATTTATTACTGGACGCTTTGCTGGGCTTTCCAGTTTTCATTTCAAATATAATAAATAAATAATTTTACGAATAGTTATTCAAAATTTTTATCGCTACCTATCGACGGGAATAAACAAGTATCGATTTTTTTGACAAAACTGTCAAAAACCATTCGATAACTATTGTGTGCAATATCTGTCGATCCGTTCCTACCAGAACACCAATAGGCGATATCGACTCGATAAAAGATATCGATCCAATAACTGTCGCTCCGATATCTACTCAATACTATAACGTACGAGAAATCGGGCATAAGAGCAAAAGTCTTTAAAGTTACTAGTTCTAGATCTTGTCTTAGAAGTAGAAATAATTGATTTGAGCATTGTGTATCTGAAGACAGTCTTAGGTCTGAACGGTTCTAGTTCTAAGTCTGTACCTAGAACTGAAAACATTCAGCATTTCGCATTTGGCCATGCATTTCAATGCAGTTTAAGAGACGCAAGGCTAAACATGAACGATTCTAGTAGTAAAACTGTACACAGAAAAACTGTTAAAGTAGTGTGTAAGTTCTAGGTACAGTCTTAGAACTTGAAATGTTTAGGTTGAGCCTTTTTTAGCCATGCATCTCTCAAAACGGAGTTTAGACGGTAGGTTTAGCCATGCGTCTCAAGGTAGTCTTGAAAGACGCATAGCTGAACCATGGCTCAACCTAAATATTTCAAGTTTTAAAACTTACCTAGAACTAGAATCGTGCAGATTTAGGGATGCGTCTCAAGACAGTCTTGACAGACGCATGACTAAACAGAAATGATTCTAGTTCTAAGACTGATCTAGAACTAAAATCATTCAAGTTTTGCCATGCATCTCAAGGCAGTCTTGAGAGACGCATGGCTACACCTGAGTAATTCTATTTCTAGGACTGATCTAGAACTAGAAACATTCAGGCTTAGACGTGCGTCTCAAAGCAGGATTTGAGAGACGCTTGGCTAAGCCTGAATGATTCTAGTTGTAAGACTGGATCTAGAACTAGAAAGTTTCAGGTTTAGTCGTGCGTTTTTCAAAACGGATATAATATTCTAGCACTAGGAATATTCAGGTTTAGCCATCTACCTCAAGGTCAAAGCCTTGAGAGACGCATGACTAAACTTGAGCGATTCTAATTGTAAGACTACCTCGAATTAGAATCGTTGAGGTTTAGCCATAAGTCTCAAGGTAGTCTTGAGAGACGCATGACTAAACCATGGCTCAACCTGAATGTTTCTAATTCTAAAACTGTACCTAGAAGTAGTATCATTCAGGTTTAGCTATGCGTCTCAAGGCAGTCTTGAGAGACGCATGATTAAACTTGAATGATTCTAGTTCTAGAATAGTCTTAAAAATAGAAACGTTCAAGTTTAGCCGTGCATCTCTTAAAACGTTGTTGAGATGCACGACTAAACCTGAACGTTTCTAATTCTGAGGCTGTTCTAGAACTAGGAATATTCAAAATAATATCAATACTGAAACGATGAATGAAATGTCTTTATTTATTTAAGTGCTCCAGCTGCTTGGGACAAATTACAATGTGGAAGAAACTTGAATGTCTATTCCAGACATCATGTAGGTAAATTTAAAGTTATGTTAAAACGGCTTACATCTAAAATAATAGACAATCAAGCTTCTTCCACATTGTAATTTGTCATCATTGACGCCGTGCTAGAAGAAGGATATTTGTCCAAAAGAGCTGCAGCGCCTCACTAAATAAAAATATTTTATTCATCGTTTCAGTATTGTTATTATTTTAAATTCAAAGATGATGAATTTGGAATCAATTTTGGCCAAAATAGGAATATTCAAGTTTAGCCGTACGTCCAAGGCAGTCTTAAGAGATGCTTCTTGAATCCTTTCCTTTTCAACTTTCCCCTTGCTCATAATAAAAATCTTAAATTATATCATTTCCCTATTCTACCTCCCATTCATATCCCTTCCTTCCACAAAATATTACGTTCATCAATTCCTGATTAATTCATAAAATATGATTTTATATTCATTATTATATTTTTAGAATTTTTTATTTTTATTTTATAAATATTTATCACAAGACTGAATATATTTTTATTTTTCGAATCATGCTGGATGTTAATTTTGTTGACAGTTTAATTACAGTACAAATATTAAAAAAATATTGTTTTTAAACCACACATAGGAAAAAAATATTGAATTTTAAATTTAATTATTATACGAAAAGACTTAATTAGTTAGTTTAAGAATGGCATTGATTTTAGTTTTAACAATAATATTGTCACAGGATCTGAGTAATTTTAAAATTTGTATTCACCCCCACCCAAGATACTGTAAATTTATCAACCTGAAATATGTTCTATTAATGTTAAACAGAACATAATCTAAAAAGAATAAAAATCTTCGCGTCTTCAAAAAAATGTTTATAGAGCAAATTAATTAACAATAAATAAAACAATAATAATAGATAGAACAAAATACAATAATAGATAAAAAATAAGAAACAAGTTAGAAATAAATTATGATAGGAACAAACAACGAAAATAAGTTAGGTTTTGAGAAATCAAATTAACTAATATAATTAATTAGAATAAATTCAATCTAATGATAATTATTATAAATGTGTTAATGTAATTGTTAAAATAGGTGGTTTCCTGATGATGGCGAAAAAATAAAGTTAAAAATCATTTTCATCGTTAAGTAAGAATAATATTTACAACTCCTATCTGAATGACTCTAGTTCTAAGACTGGAGCTAGAACTAGAAATATTCAGGTTTAGCCGCGCGTCTCTCAAAACGAAGTTGAGACGCACGACTAAATCTGAACTTTTCTAGTTCTCAGACTATTCTAGAACTAGAATCATTCAGGTTTAGCCATGCGCCTAAAGGTAAATTTGAGAGACGCATGGCTATACCTGAATGATTCTAGTTCTAAGGCTAATCTAAACCTGAATGCTTCTGGTTCTAGATCAATTCAACTAGAATCATTAAGGTTTAGCCATGCGTCTCTCAAGACTGCCTTGAGATGCACAGCTAAAAATGAATGTTTCTAGTTCTAGATCAGTTTAGAACTAGAAGCATTCAGGGTTAGCCATGCGTCTCTCAAGACTGCCTTGATTCTAGTTCTAAACTGATCTAGAACTAGAAAAATTCACGTTTAGTTGTGCATCTAAAGGCAGTCTTGAGAGACACATGACTAAACTTGAATGATTTTAATTAAGTAGAATAAAAACAAATTGTACAATTAAGTGATAAAATCTTTAATTATTCATCCGGTTTCGGTTTCTTAACAAACCATCTTCAGGAATTCCTAAAAAACAGTGGAGTTATAATAGTTAATGGCAATTATGAACAATTTTTTACACATTTAAAACAAGTTTTCTTCATTTAAAAAGGTCTGTACACCTTACTCATAACCGAGAAAGGAAACAAGAGAAGTTAGACGCTCTGAGAAGGGAACGAAACAGATTAGAACAACAACATAATCCATCAGTTAATAATTGTAAACGAGAGTTCCATCCAAGAGCAACAAATCTCTCCTCAGCAATCTTTAACTCGGAGGAAATAGATCTCTTGAACAAAGGACATAAATATACAATTGAGATAAAACCCAATATTAGAAGAACAGCAATCTTGAGAAGTTGTCCAACCAATGACGAATTCAGAAAAGAAATTTGCAGAATCATAGTCAATGAAGACAAAAATCTCAAAAAACTACAACCTAAAATTTCAACATAAAAAAGAAGTTTCGAAGAGACCTCAAAACACTTTCCTCTATTAAAAATAAAAAAGAAAGTAACAACCTTGTTTTCACAATTGTTGACAAAAATGCAGGATTAGTTATTTTGGATAAACCGCAGTATAACCAAAAAACTGAAGATTTTCTAAATGAGACTAAGTTTAAAATTTTCCCAAAAAATCCATTAAACACTTTCCATAATAGAGTTAAAAGAATACTAAACAATATGAACGCAGTTTTATCATGTTACATAGAAAACCCTACTTCATTACTACCGATGAACCCGAAGACACATCGACTATATTCACTCCCGAAATTGCACAAACCTAACATTCCTATAAGATCTATTATATCATCTATTGACTCCTCCATATATAAGATTTCCAAATTTTTGATCCAGTTTTTTAAAGACAATATAACTTTTAGACCAACCAACACAATTACCAACAGATTAAAATTTATTTCTAAACTCAAGACAACTACTCTTCCCAAAAAGTTCACTATGGTATCAGTTTGCTTAAGGAGTTGTTGACATGGAGTTGAAGGATGTTACATTATCTCAAGGCTTGCACAGACTTTTTCAACTTTGTATTGAACAAAACTTCTGTTGCTTCAATAATAAGATATATAAATTTGAAGAAGGATTAGCTATGGATTCTCCTTTGAGCTGCCTAATATCAGATATTTTCCTGGATTCTATTGAAAATAATTTCATCTTGAATAATGACAGAAACCCTTTAAGAAAACATATCTTATCGTGGTCTAGATATGTTGATGATGTCTTTGGTATTTTAGATACTGATAACCCGACAATAATCAATGAACTACATCAATATTTGAACTCAATACATAACAATTTGACATTTACACTTGAAATTGAATAAAATAATACTATTAACTTCTTAGACTTAACAATGTTGAAGGTGAACAATACTATTAACTTTAACATATATAGAAAACCAACTCAAACAGATATAACTATACCTTATGTCTCCTTCCATGATTACATAAATAAGATAGCTGCATATAAATCATATATCTACAGAGATGGGTATTATTAAAAAGATAGCCATGAATAATAAAGTTCCTTCGAATACAATTGACAAACTAGTAAAGTACCACATCCGGAAAAATAGCTTGACACAACTTGACACAACTTGATACGTCTCTTACACAAATATCTCTCAACAAGACTATATATAGAGGTCAATGAATTACCATGGGAATCTTTCACAAAAACTGAGGCGCATCTGCCTTAAACACAACATAAAATTAACATTTAAATCACCAAACATATTAGGCAACTTATTAACAAGGAATAAGGACCCTATTGATAAACTAGATAACAACGGTGTATATAAATTGGATTGTGCTACCTGCGGGGCAGTATATATAGGGGAAACTGGTAGATCTGAATGATGCTAGTTTTAAAACTGTACCTGGAACTAGAAACATTCAGGTTTAGCCATGCGTCTCAAGACAGTCTCGAAAGACGCATAACAAAACCTGAATGACTCTAGTTCGAAGACAGATCTAGAACTGGAATCATTCAGGTTTAGCCATGCGTCTCTCAAAAGACTGCCTTGAGACGCATAGCTAAACCTGAATGATTCTAATTCTAAGACTGATCTAGAACTAGAAACATTCAGGTTTAGCCGTGCATCTCAAGGCAATCTTGAGAGACGCACGGCTAAACCTGAATGAGTTTAGATTCTAGTTCTAAGACCGATCTAGAACTAGAAACATTCAGATTTATCCTAAATGAAATATTTAATTTTAAAGAATATTTAACGCCCTATACCTCGTTAAGGAGGCATTTGCAAGCCAATGCATATTGAGATTATTCATCTTAATTTTTCAAGTATTAATAATTGTAAGTATTATTACGTAAGACGCTAGAACTCTGTCAGCAATTTTTTACCAGACGTCATAATCCGTGATCATACCAAATCAATCTATCGTTAATTTCTAATGATATAACAAAATTTCTCAAAACGTCAATTGAACAATTTTATTAATAAAATTATTAGCTAACTATAACGTGAGTACTAAAACTGATGGAGAAATATGTTATAAATTAAAATGTATATATTCGAAAGATATCATTAAATCATAATAGATAATAGTATAAATCTCGTAAATATCACAATTTGACGATATTTCACAATTAAATCAATTTTAACGTAACTATTAAAATTGATAGAGAAACATGTTATAAATAAAAAATATTCTTGAGGCATCATTGTATTTAATAAATTTTCAAATTTTTGGTAATGGAAAATCCGTATTGGAAAATCGGAGCGAAAAGAGGAAAAAAAGTATCAAACTTTTGGCAAAAAATTCATTAATAATGTATTTCAAATTTTGCATTTAAAATTCAAAATAAAAATTGTTAAAACCAAAGTTGCGATAAAAAAATACCACAATCTCAATCGCCACGAACAATAGCAAACAAAAAAAAGAAAACAATAGCACACGATCAATGCCAAAATACTGGGAATAAATCACGTTAATCAACACTTTGATAACAACCGAACAATCGCGTTACTTTGACTCCAAATTCTTTTTAAACCTCGAAAACAATATTCGAAATAAAATTTAATTTTAATAACCGTTGGTAAATCTGAGTAACTATTGGCGCTAAAAATAGACAGTTAAATTGGGTTTAAAAAAATAAAAATTGGGTTTTTGTCGGACATATTTTATAATTCCAGGGAAACATATAGCGGGTTTATTCATACTATTCAATAAATTTTCAATTTTACACAAATTTTTCAATTTGCAAACGAAATGCGGAAAAGTCCGAAAAATCGAAAAAAACCTTTATATGAATTTCAAAGTGTGTGAATAAATAATGCTCAGCCTGAATGGGATTAAAGCCGTAATTTATATTGATAGCGCGAAACTTTAAATGCCTCATTGATGGCCACTAATACGATCATATATTCATCTCATCCAAATTTAGTAATAATTCGTGATTTGAAATGTACATTCAATTGCAACCGGACTAATTCGGCATAATGGCCTCATAATTCGTTATCCGTGATCTCCATTTAATACATTTTTAGATTATTTTCTTAAAATGAGACGAATTAAATTAATAATTATAAGAAATTTTAACAGTATTAGTTTCATTTTTTTTGTAATACGTTATATGCGTGGATTATTGATAAATGCAAATGTATACAACGTCGCCTGTATAAACTAAAATAAATATAATATACAAAATACAAAAAAATATAAATAAACCATGGGCCGACATCTTCGAAGTCGGTCGCCTTAATATATTGTTGATGATACTTGGGGATACGTTATTATTTCTTTAATAAATATTAAGCAACTTCTAGAAGATTATTACAAATATTAAGCAGGATATTGTTAGTTTTAGGCTCCTAATATAGAGTGATGCATTTATCAAGATTATAGAAAACATTATGTCTGCCAATTTTGAAGACGTCGGCCGCCCCAAATATCATAATCAATAGTAAATGCGGCCGACGACGCAATACCAACTAGCTCACAGTTCAGCTGAATAGATAATGAACAACTTGATTTAGACACAAACATGCAATGCCCATTTTCTCGCAAAAGCTGCAATTCTTCCACAAATCCAACCCGTCATAGAGTCAACCCGTTATATACTTCAAATTCAATCAATAAGTGCTCACCCAAACATACAAAATCATACTTAATGTACACCAAAGTAAGAAAGTCTCCAATTCATCAAACTTATCCTTCACCCCCTGAATATTTAGATGAAACTAATTTAATGAGGACCGTACCGTAAAACAATCGCAAGAACATGAGGGACCAAATTTTCACCATTACATAAACGAGGCAGGGTATTTCTAAAAACAATTTGAAATGTTAGAAATTAACGTCGTTCGACAATTATTAAATGTTTTCATAACAATCAATATTAATAATATTTCCTAATGGCCAATCGCGTACTAAGTTAAGATTCAGTATTACATAGAAAATATATGAAAATAGTTCTTTCTTACTATGTTTGTTATATGCAAGCCATTATTAATAATTACCAACTTCCAAAATACTTTCTTCAAGGGATCCTAACTTAGATTGAAATAGGTTCTCAACTTGTTAAACACGATTTACTATGGTTTCCAGGCTCAAATTAGGACCCACTTTTAATGGCAATTCCTGAACAATCAATTCCTCTTAATCATCACACAAAGAGTGAATATCGATCGACAGTGAATGTATAATCCTAATTTAGAGTGATAGTTACTAGGATTATAGAAAAAATAATCTCGGTCAACTTCGAAGACGTCGGCTTCCTAAGTATCCTGAATAATAATTAGAATGGCCGACGTCTTCGAAGTCAGTTGAGACTATCTTCTCTATAATCTTGATAATAGTATCACTCTGGATTAGGAGCTATAAAACAAACAATACCCTGCTAAATGTTTGTGGATGAAAGAATCTCGGCCGACTTCAAAGACGTCTTTGAAGTCTAGTCGAGTTCTAGGTACGATCTTAAAACTAGAATCATTCAGGATTAGCCATGCGTTTCAAGGCTGTCTTGAGGACGAGAGTTTAGCCTTATGTATCTCAAGACTACCTTGAGATGCATGGCTAAACCTAACTGTTTCAAGTTCTAGATCAGTCCTAGACTAATCCACTAAATCTACTAAAGCTGATCTAAAACTAAAAACATTCAGGTTTAGCCGTGCGTCTCAAGGTAGTCTTGAGAGACGCATGGCTAAACCTGAATGATTCCAGTTTTAAGATTGTACCTAGAGCTAGAAACATTGCCTAGAACTATATCTAGAACTAGTTTTAAGACTGTACCTAAAACTACGACTTCGAAGACGTCAACTGCCTTAAGTATTGTTAAGTATTTGGGACCGACATCTTCGAAGTCGGTCGATATTATTTTTTCTATAATCTTGATAATGGAATCACTCTTGATTAGGCGTAAAATCAACAACACCCGGCTTAATGTTCGCCGAAGAAATAATCTCGGCCGACTTCGAAGACATCGGCCGCCTCAATAATAATAATAGTTTTATTGTTATTCTCTGTAAACATACATATATATATATATATATATATAAGTCTGTCAACAGGAGACTACGACAAAGCACTGAAGATGCCAAGTGAGATCTTGGCGAAACGTCTGCCCCTGGCCACAGGGAATAACCAAAAAGATAAACGGATGATACCTCGGATCAACCAGAACACATACATACATACAATTCAACACAATTTGTTTCAATGGTTTGAAAGAGAAAAAAAAGTTACAATTTCCTCAGAGAGTAAAACAAATAAAACAATGTCGATCTCCACCCTAAAATCTTTGTATACGGTAATACGGTTAACAATAATTTATGAGGTAATGAGGTATTATCTATGTGGTAAACTAGTACAAGGCTTACAGTAAACAACACCATAATCAACAAATCAATAAAGATCCGACAGAAAACAAAAGGTGCTAAAGCAACTGATCGATCAATGATCTATCACTACGAAGCAGGAATGATTCGATTCTTCCCTTTAAAAATGTAATTGTACATTAAATCTGAGTATTTATCTGAGTATTTTAGTATTATCATTGTTGACATATTTGTTTAACAAGTTCATGGTTTACATTTCTTAGTAGATAACTTCTATTTCCATGTGTAAGTTATGATCTCCAATACAAATTACTTTTACACGTCCAAAGCTCCAAACTCCGAACATAGGGGTGCTGATGAGTACAAATTCTCCTTTCTTAATATTTTCTTAATAATCCTACGCTGTAGTATCTCCAATGGTCTTAAGGAGGTATCATATAGATGTATTCTCGATTCTACTAAACAAACATACAAAGTCTTTAAGTGATAGCATTAAGTGTGCAGCTTATATATTTCAATTTATACAGTAGATTCTCAGTGTTTTCGATATACCTTCAACGTGTCTATTCCACCTCGAGTGACCATCAATTACCACTCCGAGATAACAAAAACTATGCGTAGATTTGATGCATAGGGTATCTGTTATCAAATTCACAGACAATTTATCGTAAACTGGTAGTTGACTGGTGTAAAAAGAAAATTGTTTTGTCAAATCTTCTCGAATTTTTAATAAATATATCGACCATACAACTTCTGCTTGCAGCTTGGATACGAGTACACTTATTAATTTCTGATACAAAATTACACTCATTAAGAAGTTTCAAGTACATTCAAGTCATAATATGATTTTTAAGGGTTTTTGTCGAACTTAGGTATACCGTCAATTCATTGACAAAGTCTTCAGCTGAAGTGTAGATTGGCTTATATATCACCGTCATGGTGTATTGTACAACCAAAATTTATTTCAATTGTTTTTTTCAATTGTCGATATTTATTATTTTCCAGGTGTAATTTAATGGATTCTTAATATATAATAAAAACGGTGGAGATTTTTATTTATGTTACCCTCGCTATAAAGGAGATCATAATTTTCATCATAATTTTATTCTTAATGATTCTTGATGATTCTTAATTCATCCCAGTTTCCGTAAATGCTTCGAATGTTCTGTTGGAAAATCTTGATTGTATTATTTAATTTAACTTCTTTCAAATGCAGGCTTGTACTATATATACGATTGTATTTCTGAAAAATATTTTCGCATATACGGCGTGGTCCAAAAAAGTGTGACGATGTAAAGTGTTTTTTTTTTAAATGGTAATGATAATGCTATACATATAGTATATGGCATAAATGCACATCTTGTTTTCAAATTTTGCGTGCAACGTTACCATGTTTTTAACCACTTTGTAAAAATTTTTGAAAGTTTATGTAAAATTCGTTCTCAGCACTGTTATTAAGCATTGAAGATTCAATTTGGCATATCGATAAGCAAAACTTGTTCCCTTCGACCACCACTGATACTATTGGATAATATTATAAAGAGTAGTTACCAGAAATATCATAACTTTGTTATTTTAAATGGAACATCCTATATTTTTTCATGCCTCAGAAGGCTTTATTAAGTACCTTTCATTCTAGTTAAGTATATGGTACATCTAACACGTGTACTTTTTGAGAAAATTAGACCATTTCAGAAATGTCAGCATAAATCTGATTTTTCACAAGAAGTGAGGTATGAAAAAGACAATTTTAAACAAATAAATGTAAATTTTGTTCGTAAAAAGAAAACAGAAAAAAATTTTTCAAAAATTCTCTTTTGTATGAATGTGTTGTAAAAATCCTATCATAATGAGGAGGTCTACCATAATGCTGAGAATACATTCTTTATCAAACGTCTGGTGAAACATATTCTAAAAGGGCTGACAATTGATTTTCTAAGAAATTCAAAAAGATTCTCCGTTAACGGTTGCCTTGAAAAAATACGGTCGATCAAATAAGACCCTACATCCCAGCGGTTTTAGGACCATCAATGTTGTGGGCTACTTCTTGTATAAAATTAATGTTGACAATATCGTAATAATGAAGATTAAAGCGGTTAACATAGTTATACTTATGAAACATCGCTTATCCGCTGAATACAAGACAATCAGAAGAATTATACTCTTGTTGACTTTTTTCTAATAAGCATTCCAAAATTCTAGTTTTTTTAATTGAATATGCACAGATGTGTACTTTTTCATCTTTTAATTAATAAATTCACTTGCTTTTGTATAAATTGTCTTTTTCATAACTCATTTCTTGTAGAAAAAATCATGTTTATGTTGATATTTACAAAACAGTCTAATTATCTAAAAAAATACAGGTGTTGGATATACCCTATGCTTAACAAAAATAAAATAAATAAAACAATTTTCAAAAATTTTTACAAAATGGTACTTTATGGTTAAATGGTATTAAATAACATGGTAGTATAAGTACGAACGCTTTCACGATCGGTGTTAAATGAACTAAAATTAGAACTAACACTAGCACTAACACTAGAACTATCACTAGAACTAACACTAGATCTAAAACTAGAAACTTTCGGGTTTTGCCGTGCGTTTTTTGAAAAAATGTTTGACGTTTCGGATGCCATGTTGCAACTTTTTTCAGAAACTGGTTCGAAGTGAACCAGCTTACACTTCGAATACACTTCGAACCAGTTTCTGAAGAAGGTTGCAACATGGCATCCGAAACGTCAAACATTTTTTCAAAAAATGCACGACAAAACCCGGTAGTTTCTAGTTTTAGATCTAGTGTTAGTCCTAGTGATAGTTCTAGTGATAGTTCTAGTGTTAGTGCTAGTGTTACTTCTAATTTTAGTTCAAATAACATGGTAACTTTACATACAAAATTTGAAAAGATGTGCAGTAGTAGCATCTAAAATATTTTCCAGAAATACACTCATATATACATATAGTATAAGCCTGTGTTTGAAAGAAATTCCTAACATAATTGGTATAGGAGTTATGGATGCCTGTATACGTTATTGTTTTGTTTAATATTGTGGTAATAACTACTCAATTATAAGTATAATTTCATTCATTAAAGTTAGTTTACAATGTTATTCAATAAAGTAAACAATAAACTATGAAGTATCATTGAATCAGTGCAATATAGCCTATGAAATTTAATGTCGGTTGGTAGGTATACCCAAGCTGAATTGAGTACGGTAGAATACAATATGTTTATAAGTACGAAGGCTTTCACCACCGGTATTAATTGAACTAAAATTAGAACTAACACTAGCACTAACACTAGAACTATCACTAGAACTGACGTTCTAGAAGTGACTTTGAACCAGTTTCTGAAGAAGGTTGCAACATGGCATCCGAAACGTCAAACATTTTTTTCAAAAAACGCACGGCAAGACCAAAAAGTTTCTAGTTTTAAATCTAGTGTTAGTCCTGGTGATAGTTATAGTATTAGTGCTAGTGTTAGTTCAAATTTTAGTTCAAACAATATGTTTACTCAATTGACCTTGGGTATACCATTAAAGTAAAATAAATATATTATTTTTCATGCTGTTTTCATTTTTTTTGTAAAAAATGGTCTGCTTAGTCTTTCTCTTTGGACGTTTAGTTATCTCTTATTTTAGTTTTGAATTTTAAGTTTTTATTTGATGGTATTTTATTACATTTTATTGCACATGGCTCATTAATAGATCGAATTTGTTCTTCTGGTTCTTCTTGATCAATTACACTAAGTCCACTACTCTCATGTTCAAAAAGAGATATTCAATTTCTTGCATTGCTTTTTATTATTTTTAACTCCTCTATATGTTTATGAAAAGTTTGCGTTCCATAATTAGATAATTGGAGATAATTAGTTATCACCAGTGCCGTGTTAAAAGTTTCCCTGTCCTTTAATATTTTGTTGGGACAATCAAAATCATCAGTAAAAGTTTCATCTTCAATATGATCATTGATGTCTACATCATCTGTGTCCATACTAAGTGCATTTCCAGTTAAAATAATATATCTTGCATGAAAGCAAGTTTTTGAAAATATGTCCAAATTATTATGTTTTCTTATCATAAGAATATGACGACATTAATATTCATATTCTTATCTTAGCATAAGAATATGATGACTAAAAGAATTCCAAAATGAACACGAACATCTTCAGCGATGTATTATAAAAATTTGATATTTTACTATCAAGGTTTTCCTCAATGCCGTTATTTTTAATTCTCATTTTGGGCTCTAAAGTTTTAACTAATTTTAAATAATCAATTGCGTATACATGCAGTATGTATAAATAGCCAACTACATATACATACAGTATGTGTAAATAGCCAATTGTGTATACTGCTGTATGTATAAATTGCCACATCCTAATATTTGTGGCAGAAATAATCTCGGCTAATTCTTTTTCTGTAATCTTCATAATGGTATCACTCTGGATTAAGATCGTAAAACCAACAATACCCTGCTTAATATTTGTGGAAGAAATAGATAATCTCGGCCGATCAGGATGATTGAGATCTTAAATCAATTGATCCACACCTTCCGATCTTTGGTGTGAAATCATACTTTATCGAAATATTGACACCATAAATTTTCTTCATGTAACATCGGATCATTAGCATTGGGATCATTAGCATTTAAATATATAAAAAGTATAATATCTTTTATTAAAATAGATATTGTTGTTCTCGTTTCTACCCATTTCGATCCTGTTTAGACCATTAATTTAGACCACAATTTTGACATGTTTCGAAAGTTCCTGATGATGGTCGAAACAGGACTGAAACCGGTATAAACGAAAACAGTAATATCCATTTTAATAAAAGAAGTACAAAATGAATCGAAACGTTTATTTTGTTATAAATATTCAAGCAATTTTTATTGAATTTGTTAGTTATGCACTTTATATACACAGCGTATGCACAGAAATATGTAAATGAACATAAATTTGTTTTGAGGTTTATATTAAAATGATAGAGAAAGTGTAAGGTTAGTTCGGTGTTGTAAATATGATATGTAGCTAATGATAGTTTAAACTCGAGTAGGTGAAACTTATCGCAGTTAATTATTAGAGTATTAGGGGTCGTTAAACGAGCGATGTGATATATGCGTGCCCGGCCGGTAACTGATCAAAACCTAGGGAATTTACTATAAACGCATAAATTTCGACATTAACAGGGACCTTAAGGATCGCTGGGTTATTTATCGGCGTATTAACTACTACTAAATTACTTTGTACGGCCGATGTAATGGCTTTAAACAAAGTTCACTCACGCTACAGAACTAATTAATTACTGATTGTCTTAGAACTTAAAGTGAGGGTGAGTAAGTATGTACCCACTATGTACATGTCGAATTGTTGCGGTTAATTGAAAACGCTATTTTGGTCGGTTACCTTTGATGTTTGAAGGGAAACTATCCAGAAAGTGGCTAAACACTCGTTGTCAGTCCGGGAAAACCATATACAACATTCCTTTCAGCCACTGAGAAGGTTATATTGGACAGCGCCGACGACGTCGTGACATGGCAACTTTTATTATTGGAGAAGAGCCGAAATTAACTTTTTCTATTACCCGCAAATATCAAATTAGCTCGACAAGAATAATATCAGTCGAGTCAATTTTAACTTTTTACGCACACTGTTACGACACGTAAAAAGTACCGCAGGTGCCATGGGACCCCGAATACAGGGCCTATAATAAATTTGTGGTCGTAAAGATTCCGCCCACGTCCAACCGGAAACGCGAAATTAGCAAATCCGGGATGCCTCCTGCCTCAAGTTCATGTCTAACGAAGTATACGTCTGATTTTATTGATGGTGGGATTTTGTGGTCTGCAAATCGAGTATATGGCGCGGAAATTTAGTAACCCTTCAATACACAATTTAGTTTATTAACATTTTCGATTATAAAATTTAACTCTCGAGGAAAACGAAGAGAAAGAGAAATGGTAAGTTAACGATGAACTCCAGAAATATGTCCCCCCAATTAGAATTTTTGTAGAAGAGTGGAGGGCTCACTATTTAAACCTACTCAACGTCAAAAACACGCCTCACCAATTACCATAATCACCCACTTGTTTAACTTGTCTGCGGACGGGGTAAAGTTTTAAATCGCGGTTATCGCGATGGAGATGGAGAAGGAGATGGCAGTTATTTATACCGATCCTATGAAGTCTGGGTTATTAAAGAACCTCGACTAATAATAGTCGCTATTTTCGTATAAGGGGTCGATCTTTGATCTTCGATCTCAGCGAGATAAATCGAATGAGGTTCTCTTCAAAAACTGAACTTCCAGAGGTAATTTGCGACGCTTGCTCTAGAAGCACCAATAAAACCAACAAATGGATGTCTCTAGTGCAAGGGACGTCGACACGCGTTTACCCCAACTAATCTTTCACACACCTCGACAGATTTCACAGGGTTTTGTGTATTTTTAAGTCCCTCACGTTACCGTACTTTCTCGCACGCACAAAAGCCGAGTTTGTTGTTTCAGTGTTTAAAAATACGTTTATTTAAAATTAAAACTGGGAAGCCGCAAAAACGATAACCCTCGAGGGAAGATTTGTCGTCCCCATTTTCGAGTTTGTTTTACATCATACGTGATAATGTCACCAGAAAACAATAACGTGTAAATTAAAATTCCGTATTTGTGTTGCACGATTCGTAGGTTTTTCTAATGATTTAGTGGGGTTCCCTCTTCGTGATAGTAATACTGTAATCATCGATTGGATGTCCGGGGAATTCGAATCGGTTCCCGAGTAGGATAAAAACGAAGGGGAGAGACCGCGAGTGTTAGGAACAAATAACAAGAAAGTGGACAAGTTTAATTATACTATAACTCGCTATCGCGGGTGGAATACGAAGGGATCGAGCTTTACGGTCGTGATCCCGATGACCGGATAACATCTTTATATCTCCACTCCTAATTAATGATACATACATAACGATGGCGTCGCGACGATCGCCGTGAAACGGGCAAAAAGAGGGTGGTTTTTCCAGGAGAATAACTTGAGTAGCCAAACCTCAATGTGCACGCCTCCGACGAGTTTAACAAGAAAAGCGATTTCATATATTTAATGGATGCTGTTTTACTACCCGGTTTTTATTTCGCCTCGTTGCTTCTTCCACCCATTTGCTAAATGTATTTTTTCTTCGGTTATTATTGGCGCAATTCTATTAAAATTTTATATGATTTACGACGCGTTACCCGTCAATTTGACTATTACGTTATCGTATCACATCCTGCCGTCGAGCAAATTAAACTATTTACGTAATTAGATTTGATTGACGGCCTTTCAGAACCAATTAATTACTGTGCCGTACGTAGACGAGGCAATTACAACTCGAACGGTTTCACTAAAAGTGAAATTTTTTTGGGCGAACACAAATTTATCAAATAAAAAACTTTAAATACTTTTAAATTTGCTGTTTGATAAAAAAATCCCAAGTTCCATAGATTCTAGATACAAATTTATATCCCTTTCTTGGGAAAACTTTTATTGAAAGACTTTCACAAAGTGAAAGAATTCTTTCGTGGAATGATGGATACTGTAAGTGGGTTTCAAGTTGTAAGTCGAGACTTACACAATTTCTGTAGCCTTGTTAGCCTCTGGCAGGACTGATCCAATTGATTTGTTGACAATGGCGATAAGATTTGGAATACTTTGAATTGTGGTCCTTAACAGTACAACATCAATTGAAAATAAATTAAGTAACTTGCCACAGAGTGTTGAAGATATAAATTCTTTTTAATTCTTTCTCGTTCTAATGATCTATTATATAAATCTGTATATATTGCGCATCTTAATCCTTCAGCCAATTTGATCTTAACAACAGTAGTGTCGAGGATCTACATCTCTGCAAAGATCCACTTGTGGATCCAGAATAATAATAAAGAATTCTTAATATCAGGTACGTTAACTTATTTGAGTAATGGTTCGAGTGTTCGTTTTCGTTTTAAGAATGCAAACTCCGTAGCTATCAAGTGTTTCTTAAATAGTATTGATTGGCAGACTGTTTTTGCTGGGATGGGAGTGGAGAGCATGGTTGAAGTTTTATGATAGTGTTAATTACGTAATTAATAGAGATGTTCCTAAGCACATTCTACCTAAGCAACATTTTCCTTGTTGGTACAAATGTTCAACCATATTAAGGAAAAGTTACATTGTCACAGAAAATGAAAATCTACTAGCCATAGCAGAAATTACCTGGTTTTCTCTATTTTGCGCTGTAGGTCTAATAGATTTATCGCGGTTGACTATAGAGATACTTAAACTCAGTTCAAACGGGAGTTATGGAAAACCCCAAAGGAATCTGGTCTTTTGTTAGGTCCAGGAGGGGGGTAGCATCTGGCATACCATCTACTATGTTTTCCGCTGATGGGTCAGTGATGTGCTCAGTTTCTGATATCTGTTATGCATTTGGAGAGTATTTTGCTTCGGTTTTCGTGTGTCAGCTTGGTTCTCTGCTGACGCAGTCCTTAATATTTTAACCCGTCTTGACCAGTTTTCTAGTCTTGGCCCAGATGGTATTCCACCTTTTTCTTGAGTGAGTTTGCTGTTGAACTGTCGACCCCACTTTTTCTTATTTTTTCGCAATCCTTACTGGAAGGTACATTGAGGAAAACAACGTTTGTTTTCAATATTTAAAGCCGGGAATAGACAGTTGGCATAAAATTACCGTCCGATATCTATTCTTTCATCTATCCCAAAGGTGTTTGAAAAAATTGTTTATAATTATTTCAACCACTCTATTGCTCACTCTCTCATTACCGAACAACATGACTTCTTTTCTGGCCGATCGATTGAGTCTAACTTGGTGTCATATGACTGAAGACTAACAGGTTGACGCAATTTACACCCATCACTCTAAAGTCCTCGACAAGATAGATCATGGTATTCTTATAAAAAAGCTGTCCTCTTTCCTTATTTGTCGGACAGAAGTCAGGCAGTTAAGATGGGTGGTTTTCTATCTGATTTCAAACCCATCTCATCCGGTATGCCTCAGAGAAGTCATCTTGGGCCCACATTATTTTTAATTTACATAAACGACATTTCTTCTTGTTTTAAATTTTCTAAATTCCTGCTCTATGCGGATGATAATAACATATTTACTAGAGTCAGCTCAAGTCTTGACTACCTGAGGCTCTAGGAGGACCTCGATCGTCTGCATGAGTATTGCCGCGTTAATAAACTTTATCTTAACTATGACAAATGCCAAAAATAACATTAACATGGAAACGCTGCCCTATTAATTTTAATTACAACTTTAATGGTAAAGCTATAATCTCTACTGACAGAGTGAGGGATCTTGGCTTGATCCCAACTTGATGCCAAATTAAGATATCATCTTCACATCGAATTCATGGTAGAAAGAGCCCTACGGAACTTAGAGTTTGTTGCTAGAATACGTAGAAACTTTACCAATTTTACAAACATTAAATCCATTTATATTGCATTTGTCAATACTGTGTAATGTTTCCATGGTGTGGAATCCGATGTACGCAGTCTATTGTGATCGCATTGAAGCTGTTCAACGACGTTTCGTACGCTATTTGGCATACAAATATCATCTTCCCTATTGCGATTATGATGAAATGTATGGTTTTTAGCTTTTTGTCTCCTGATCTGTTGGCTGTGTTGAACAGATCAGATTGATTAATGTACCACAGCGATTCACTCGGCACAATACTACATTTCAATTAAGCTTCTCTAATAGGAATGTTCATCAGAACTCGCTATTGTTCGGCTTCTTAATACTTACAATCAAGACTTCAACCATGTTTCTCTATTTGGACTCGCGTTGCGCTCAATTAAAATGTTATTGTTGCGTAATGTTTAGAACTCTTGCAATGTAGTGCAATTGAGTACTTTTTCTTCTTTTTTTCTCTTTCATTACTTGTTATTAGTTAGCTTATTAATGTTATTATTATTTTCATATTATTATTCTGTGTTATTGTTGTTCACTGTTTTAAACTGTTCTTTGCGTGGATACTTCGCTGGGGATATCTTCCCTGTTTGCATCCCACATAATAAACAATAAAACAACAAAAACAATAAAACAGATGCCTCTGATACAGGTATGGGTGAATGCATTGCTTTCTTTTCAAAAAAGTTATCACCCAGTTAGATAAATTATTATACTTTTGCTAGGGAACTTTTAGTAATCTATTCATCCATTAAATATTACAGACATTTTTATTACAATCAATTTACCACAAACCACTCGAGGTGGGCTTATTATTTATAAAGGCTTATTAAAAACACGTTTCTTTGGCCTCACATGAGTAAAGACATTTACCTTTGAATCAAATCATGTATACTATCTTAAAAACCGAAAATAAAGACATTTTTTAAAATTTTTTGAGCCATCGTATCATCCGTTCAACCCTGCCCTAGGACACCAAATATTTTGGGACGACACTTAAGAGTATTTTTAATGTTGATATTTAATTGTTTTCGAAAAAATGGCGAAAGTTGTTTTCGAAAAATGGGAATTCTTGATATCTTGATTTCTTACAATGCTTAACCCCTAATTTAAGTAATTTATTGCCCAGTGCTAATGATCCGATGTTACACGACTAAAATTTATGGTGCACCACCATATCACGCAGTTCAGGTTGAACAATATCTCGATAAAGTAGTATTTCACAACAAATGGGTTGGAAGGCGTGTCATCAATTGAATTAAGTTCTCAATGATCTGGATTATTTTGATGGGAGGTGTATACAAAATTGACCTATATCACTTAACGACTTATATGTAAAGGAACAATTATTAAATTCCAGCATGAATATATCATTTGTAAGATATTTTTGAATATATATTTTTTATATTACTTTTATACTTTATACTTTTTTATTACTGTATTACAAATAAAGTAATTTAATTAATAAGAATAATTTACCAAAAAATCGTAGCTTTTCCAAAAGTGAGATATCGAAATTTTGAAAAAGAATTATTAATATCTTTTTGCACACCTCTATACATTATGTTTAAAAACGCATTTCTTAATAAAAAAATTAATATCTGTTAAATTGGGCTTTATATACCACATTTTGCACACTTGTATACATCAATGTCAAAAATCATTGTAATTAAAAAATACTTTAATCAAAACTTGTTGCAAAATTCTGTTTAAGAACGGATTTCTTAATAAAATATTTTAATATTTTTGTTAAATTGGACTGTGTGTAGATATATAGCAACTTTTTGCACGCCTGTATATATCAATGTCAAAAATCGTTATAAAAAAATTACTTTCATTAAAACTTATTGTAAATTCTATTTAAAAACGGATTTCTTAATAAAATATTTAATATCTGTTAAATTGGGCTTCGTATGCCACATTTTGCACGCTTGTATACATCATTGTCAAAAATCGTTGTAATCATAAAATACTATAATCAAAACTGTGTGCAAAATTCTATTTAAGAACGGATTTCTTAATAAAATATTTTAATATCTCTGTTAAATTGGATTGTGTATAGATAAATAGCAACTTTTTGCACGCCTGTATATATCAATGTCAAAAATCGTTATAAAAAAATTACTTTCATAAAAACTTATTATAAATTCTATTTAAAAACGGATTTCTTAATAAAATATTTAATATCTGTTAAATTGGGCTTTGTATACAACATTTTGCACGCTTATATACATCAATGTCAAAAATCGTTGTAATCAAAAAATACTTTAATCAAAACTTTGTGCAAAATTCTATTTAAGAACGGATTTCTTAATGAAATATTTTAATATCTTTGTTAAATTGAACTGTGTATAGATATATAGCAACTTCTTGCACGCCTGTATACATCAATGTCAAAAATCGTTATAAAAAAATTACTTTCATCAAAACTTATTGTAAATTCTATTGAAAAACGGATTTCTTAATAAAATATTTAATATCTGTTAAATTGGGCTTTGTATACCACATTTTGCACGCTTGTATACATCATTGTCAAAAATCGTGGTAATCAAAACATACTTTAATCAAAGCTTTTTGCAAAATTCTATATAAGAACGGATTTCTTAATAAAATATTTTAATATCTCTGTTAAATTGGACTGTGTATAGATATATAGCAACTTTTTGCACGCCTGTATATATCAATGTCAAGAATCGTTATAAAAAAATACTTTCATCAAAACTTATTGAAAATTCTATTTAGAAACGGATTTCTTAATAAAATATTTAATATCTGTTAAATTGGGCTTTGTATACCACATTTTGCACGCTTGTATACATCATTGTCAAAAATCGTTGTAATCAAAAATACTTTAATCAAAACTTTTGCAAAATTCTATTTAAGAACGGATTTTTTAATAAAATATTTTAATATCTGTTAAATTGGGCTGTGCATAGATATATAGCAACTTTTTGCACGCCTGTATATATCAATGTCAAAAATCGTTATAAAAAAATTACTTTCATTAAAACTTATTGTAAATTCTATTTAAAAACGGATTTCTTAATAAAATATTTAATATCTCTTAAATTGGGCTTCGTATACCACATTTTGCACGCTTGTATACATCATTGTCAAAAATCGTTGCAATCAAGATATGCTTTAATCAACACTTTTTGCAAAATTTTATTTAAGAACGGATTTCGTAATAAAATATTTGAATATCTCTGTTAAATTGGGCTGTGTATAGATATACAGCAACATTTTGCACGCCTGTATATATCAATGTCAAAAATCATTATAAAAAAATTATTTTCATCAAAAATTATTGTAAATTCTATCTAAAAACGGATTTCTTAATAAAATATTTAATGTCTGTTAAATTGGGCTTTGTATACAACATTCTGCACGCTTGTATACATCAATGTCAAAAATCGTTGTAATCAAGAAATATTTTAATCAAAACTTTTTGCAAAATTCTATTTAAGAATGGATTTCGTAATAAAATATTTTAATATCTCTGTTAAATTGGGTTGTGTATAGATAAATAGCAACTTTTTGCACGCCTGTATATATCAATGTCAAAAATCGTTATAAAAAAATTACTTTCATTAAAACTTATTGTAATTCTATTTAAAAACGGATTTCTTAATAAAATATTTAATATCTCTTAAATTGGGCTTCGTATACCACATTTTGCACGCTTGTATACATCATTGTCAAAAATCGTTGCAATCAAGATATGCTTTAATCAAAACTTTTTGCAAAATTTTATTTAAGAACGGATTTCGTAATAAAATATTTGAATATCTCTGTTAAATTGGGCTGTGTATAGATATACAGCAACATTTTGCACGCCTGTATATATCAATGTCAAAAATTATTATAAAAAAATTATTTTCATCAAAAATTATTGTAAATTCTATCTAAAAACGGATTTCTTAATAAAATATTTAATGTCTGTTAAATTGGGCTTTGTATACAACATTCTGCACGCTTGTATACATCAATATCAAAAATCGTTGTAATCAAGAAATATTTTAATCAAAACTTTTTGCAAAATTCTATTTAAGAATGGATTTCGTAATAAAATATTTGAATATCTCTGTTAAATTGGGCTGTGTATAGATATATAGCAACTTTTTGCACGCCTGTATATATCAATGTCAAAAATCGTTATAAAAAAATTACTTTCATTAAAACTTATTGTAAATTCTATTTAAAAACGGATTTCTTAATAAAATATTTAATATCTCTTAAATTGGGCTTCGTATACCACATTTTGCACGCTTGTATACATCAATGTCAAAAATTGTTGTAATCAAAAAATACTTTGATCAAAGCTTTTTGCAAAATTCTATTTAAGAACGGATTTCTTAATAAAATATTTTAATATCTCTGTTAAATTGGGCTGTGTATAGATATATAGCAACTTTTTGCACGCCTGTATATATCAGCCTCAAAAATCGTTATAAAAAAATTACTTTCATCAAAACTTATTGAAAATTCTATTTAGAAACGGATTTTTTAATAAAATATTTAATATCTGTTAAATTAGGCTTTGTATACCACATTTTGCACGCTTGTATACATCAATGTCAAAAATCGTTGTAATCAAAAAATACTTTAATCAAAACTTTTTGCAAAATTCTATTTAAGAACGGATTTCTTAATAAAATATTTTAATATCTCTGTTAAATTGGGTTGTGTATAGATAAATAGCAACTTTTTGCACGCCTGTATATATCAATATCAAAAATCGTTATAAAAAAATTACTTTCATCAAAACTTATTGTAAATTCTATTGAAAAACGGATTTCTTAATAATATATTTAATATCTGTTAAATTGGGCTTTCTATACTACATTTTGCACGCTTGTATACATCAATGTCAAAATAGACTAAAGCCAAATCTTTCTACTTCTAGGTCTACTGTTAGTTCTAGTTTTACTTCGATTCAAATATACACGGTTGCCAAATCAGTTAATAAAGTACGCAGATGCGCGACTAAACCCAACCCTGTATATTTAAATTTTCGCTTAACATTTTCTAAGCCACATTAAGGTGCGAAATAAGAAATTATAAGCTATTACAATACAGCAATTAACTTGAATCAGCACATTGACACATTTACTCTTCAGATGATATCAAATAGATTGTCATCAAATTAACTGATACAGTATGGTCTATAATTGAATTATCGTTTGTTCATATCGATTGGTAAGGAAGTAAAAAAAAGTAAATGGGACGCTATATAACGCCATTATTTTAATTATAATCTAGATTTTTCAATATCAGGAGAAGTAAATAGTAGAAATTAAAAAAATTCGAGTTACGTGATAACGTTTAATTTACTTTTATAAATAAACGGAAAAGTAATTACAATAAACTAATCAACGTAACATCTCGAGCGCAAAGCACGTTGATCTTTAAATTCTCCAAACAGTGGAAGTTAAGCTAACAATGAACGTTTAGGTTGGAGGTTGGATAATTACAGTTGCGACTACGGTACGCAAAAGCGTGGTCGTTTGAATTTCTTGGTGGTTGTTAAGCATTATCTTACCATTAGGGTGCGGTAAGGGTTGTGGGAAATTGAAAAATGCTTCTAAACGGTGCCGGAGGCAGTAAGTATGTGACAAAGTTATCCGAGCTCGTGAGGGCAAATAAGGAAATGATAGGAGCACCCTCGGTGTTAGAGCAAAGACGATAAAGTTGTCGAAGATTAAAAGATGGCTGACGACCAACCCCAGCGGGTGAGGATTTATGGGATTTATAATTCTTTCCTTAGTAATATCTCCCGTCTTCCGGATAATGCTAATGTTTATCAGGTCCCCGTCCAAAAATTTGGAACTAAGAGAGCCGCATAAATTTTATTCGCCGATCGTTACGGGTTTTTATGGAATCACCAGAAGCTTTATCTGGGCATCCAGAAATGTCAAAGTATCAACTAGAGTCGTTATTTCTTATCTTTTTAACGGATGTCACTAGCCGCGCGGACGATAACATTTTATTCTCTATCGATGCCGTTTCACACACCTATTCACAATTCTTCCGACCATTAGTCGGGGTGACAACCCTCAATAATCCAATGGAGAAATAGCTCGCGGAAGTGGGATTTCGTGCGGCAGACTGACGCCCTCATTTGCTAACTTTGACTACTCATCCATTCCGGTACAGCTCATTTAAAATTAATTCTCACTTCGGAAAAACCCCGTAGATAAAAAAATAGCCACTCGTCGATCTGTGAAAATATCCACCATTTTATGGCCGACTCGACATGCTAATTGAATGAAAATTGCACCTACTAACGATATATTGATTTTTCGGGAAAATCTACACTAAAAAAAACTAAAATAATTTCCGCGAGATAGCAACCGATATACGTGGCGAATTCATGGAGCAATTTTTTACAGCTTTTACTACTTGATTCTCATTCAATTGCACATGCGTATCATAAAATCAAATTAATATATAGCATATTATGGGAACTTGACATGTATATCGATTGCATTAATTGCAGCGTCAGTAAATCAGCGTTGTGCTAGCATAACTTTCGTGGAAAGGGGGCGTATCCACTACGAGGGGGCGCACAATCCCGTGCGACATTCACATCACGCACCCCTGGGTTTGCAACCCGCGCCGCTCTGCGACCACTAACGGATTCATTCCGAAATCGCATTATTTATCCACGTCAACGTGTCCCGTTGCCACCTCGTTTACAGTTTAAGTGATTGGCTTTATGTACAAGAATCAAATGCGTCTAATTTAACGAAACCCACCACGATCAAGCAAGATCCCAAGATTGAGACAATTAATACAGATAATTGGCAAAGGATATCGAGTAATTAAATATGCATGGGGTTATATGCAAGATCGATATAACCTGATTAGATTTCGGGCCCATGAATTAATGTCAATTTAAATCGTTAAAAAAGTTAAATAAACACACTGTTTTGAATGGGATCGCGTAAAAAAGCTTTACGCGTTTTTTTGGACGCTTGATTTCAGTTTGGTGGTGGAATGGGGTTACGACTATTCAATTAAACGAACGTCCGAAGCCAAATATTTGCTTGGAAACTTGGGAATGATTTAAACTGCGTCCCCAGTGCGCAAGGTTCCACCACAGGAAATGCCTGGGCTTTCCGTAAAATGGGTGCGACATCATTTTTCCTATTAGAGCAGGTAATTTGAATTTACCGGCCATTCGATTCGCTTCTTTTTGCGCCCGGCACCATTATCCTTTCTACTTCGTTACCGTAAGTGATATTCCCCGCACGATAAGCATTGGAATGGAAGAAAATCTAAATGAAATTGTACCGTAATTGATAACAAATTTGGGATTTAGTATAGCTAGCATCCATGTTGTAAGCTTAATGATTATCAAATGAAATTTATTAGCTACCGGATAGATTAGTTTTATGCTCCTAATCCAGAGTGATATCTGTATCTGTGAATGATATCACTTTGTATTATAGATTATAGGCAAAATAATCTGCCAATATTATTTCATCTACAAACTGTAAGGAAATGTATCCTTGATTTTAATCGCTGGTAATGCAAAGTGATTCAGAGTCGATTTTATCATCCAAATTGTATAAGGTAAAATAATTAATACTTCTCGTTGATACAATTTTATTTTCTCAACCGGTTTCACCGGTTATGGTATCATCTTCAAAAACGAAACGAAACGGTGGATAAAATTAAATCAAAAACCCTCTCAAAGAAGAGCACAAATATAAAAACAGTTACGTCAAATACATGCAAAGGACAAAATAAAAAGTTGAAATGTTATGTCAGCAAAATTAAAGCAAAATCAAGTAAATATATTCGAATTAGCAATTAATTTAAATAACTATTAATTTCCTTCTAGTGAACCAAACGCGTGGTACTGATGTTATAAATTAAAAGATATGTACTTTAACAAAGTTAGGTGCAATGATTCGGCGGCAAATTAAAAAAAAATATTTAAGGATTAAGGAAAAGCTAAGGACTCTAAAATCGATGCGATGTGAAAGTGTTACCAAGTTTTCAATCCTCTTTCGTCTGAAGGTTTGGAGGGGGTATAAGGTTGATGCAGTTCCATATATATAGTTTAGTTTCTATATAGTCTTTGGGTTAATTGTACTTGCTCACTTAGGCTGCACTGTAAATTAGGGTTGTTTCTTTTGAATTTGCCTACTTCCTATGCTTCCAAAATCTCTAGTAAATATCCTTTGTTCTATTGATGCAGCAATCTTCTTCATGGAAATCATGATTATGTTCTAATAAATTACTACCAAAATTAGAATTGGTTCTGGTTCTGTGTTCTTTAATCCTTGTTCGTAAAGATCTGCCAGTTTCTCCTATATAAACTGCTCTACATATTGAGCCATCAAATCTACACACACCATTATTATCAAATTTATTTATGTTATCTTTGTTATTCGTTAATAATTTGCCAACAATATTACTTGTTTTGAAGTTACATTTATGTTATTTTTATAAAACACACGTTTTAATTTCTGTGAAAAATTACCTATAGATCTTCTATATATTGAGTTTTTTCTGTTAGTTGTGAGTAGCAGAGCAATGTGATTGGTTACATTTTGTTTTTGATGTTGTCTTTGAATAAATTTGTCAATAAGGTGTAATGGAAATCTATTTTTTGTAGCTATCTACTTAATAGTTTAAATTTCTCTATCCAAGTTAGTACCATCTAGGTCAGTATTGCAAGCCTCCGTGTCAGTTTTCTGTAAATGTCATACTTGAGAATGTTGTTCTTCCTGGATATAGTAAAGTCTAGAAAATTAATAGTATCGTTCTGTTCGTTTTCAATTGTGAACTTTAGGTTGCTATGCAAAGAATCCAAATATTGATGGAGATCGTTAATTATGTTCTCGACGGATAAAAACAAAGAGGTCGGATAAAAAACAGCTTAAAGGTGAGCCCATAGGCAATCCTTCTTGAAAACTGTAGTAGACATTGTTATTTAAAGGACAAAAGTTTTACTCAATGCATAATTGGAAAAGCTTATGAATGTTATCAGATATTATCTCATTATTTAAATCTAAAGTTATTAATCTTTTAAATATAGTAACTGTTTCCTTAGTTGGTATGTTGGTATATAGGTTGACAATGTCAAAAGACACCATTGTGAAATTTTCTGTAATTGAAGAGTCTTCAATTTAAAAATAAGCTCAAATCTATTATTAACTGTGTGCTTAGGTGTGACAGTCATGTATTGTTTAGCAAATTGAATTAAAAATGTAGAAATCTTATAGGTGGTAGAGTCGATGGACGAGATAATGCGTCTAGTAGGGATATTCGGGTTTATGTAGCAACTCAAATGGGGCATCTATAAGTTCAGCTCAAATTTGATATTTTTTGTTAAACAGTTTTTGAGAAAAAAGATCATAAAGTGGATAAACTTGCCGATACTCTCAAAAATTGGGTACTTTCTTCACTTAACTCGCAACAAAGAGAAATCAAAGAACCGACAATTTCCAATATAGCATGCGATATGCAGAAATGTTCATTGATTATAACAAACTTTACTGCAATTTTTTTCCTAGAGCGGTTTCGAAGATATTAATTTTTAAAGTGAGAGGCCTTGACTTTTTGCATGGATTTTAGCCTATCGCAAGCAGTATTCATTCTTCTGTCAGCGGTAAAATGCAGCATAAGCAATATCTAGTCCATGGCAATCTGTGGAAACTGTGGAAAACTCGATTTACATCAACCAACTTTTTATTTCTGATTCTCGCAAAGTAGGTATCACCATTATTATTAATATTTCTTGAATCCATCTTCACATTGATATAACAGCATCGAAACACCAAAACACCGTGTTTTGCAACCTCGCTTTCCACAACATGAATTTAAATTTGTTTATTTAATCTGCTACCACACTCAGTACAGTTTTTATACCAAATGTTTGGTTAATTTTTGTAAAATTTATACCGATAGAGGGCAAGGTCCAAAAGCTGGTCTAGAATTATAAATTACAACATTTATATCACCTCATAATTTATTTAACCAAAGATACTCGATCCAGTAACAGGGCTACAACCCTGGAGGTACCAATTTATGAGGGGTGCCAATTTTTGTAATGAAATGCATGGTGCCCTCATCATATATGTCCTCTCTGAGGTGTGAAATTGTTTTTTGGAATTGAATTTTGTATGAAAATGCCACACTTATTTTATTCATCCAACCCAGTCCTGGGGCGATGAATATCTTAGGATGGCCTCAAATATACAGGGTTTGGTTAAGATGGGTTTAGCCGTGTATCTGAAGACATTTTTTAACAAAGGCCTCTACAATGAATAGTTTTCTAATAACCTCAAAATGTTCCGTGTTATCAAAAGCATACAAAGCGCATTCGAGAATAAAAAGTGAGAGTAGAGTTAAAATCTTTAATCTATTAAAAACATCTCGGCAGTCTTCTATATACCGAAGATCTCCCACAACTCTGCAAGGATGTATGCACTACTGGGACTGCTTCCCCAAGTGAGTATAGAATATGACAACTGGGAGTGAATCAATGCATAATGCGCGCTATGTGCCGCCTTTTGAGTATAAAAGTTTCTTAGTATAAAAATGTTTCCACTGATTTTACTACCCAATTCCCAAATATGCTCAGCAAAATTTAAATTTGGTGGCCCCAAATAAATACCTTTTGTAATTTAGCTGAACGCGGATTGGGACTGTTTTGCTGTTATTTAAACAAAGTTTGTTAACAGGACACCAGTACTTTGCTGTAGCTAAAGCCTGTTCAGCCTTATCCAAACCTTTTTCATAATTTTCCCCTTTTATTTTTTATATTTCACTGAACCTGTCAGGCAGATCTTCCTCAACCCTGACCTGCTGTGACCTGTCTGTCAAATAAGATTTTATTAATTGAACGCTTTTTCCATCAAAATTGTAAAAATTAACTAACTTATCGCGTAGCAATTGATGTGAAATGGTGTCAAAAGCTCGTGTTAAATCAAAAAAAAAAAAAAAATGCAGCACAATACTTATGTCTTTCGAAACTATTTAAGCATAGGTTAACAAAGCTTACATTTGCGTCCGCCATTCATCTACCCCTTCTAAAACCAAATTGATTTAGATGTAGTAATTTGTTATGCACGACAAAGTCCATTATTCTATCATAGATATACTAATTGAGCGATAGTTAACATAATCATTATGATCCCCTCTTTTATGAACAGGCACCACAGATGCAAACTTCAGCGTATGAGGAAAAATACCAGAATCAAAAGATGCGTTTACCAGCCTGATAAGTGGCAGAACATCAAACTAATATTTCTTTTAATGAAATTTATAGAAATGCCATACACATCACGTGCTTTTTGAGATTTCAAACATGTTAAAATTTTATGTACTTTATTTAGTGTTATAGAGGATAGAGAGAAGTTCAGGTGTAAAGCAACATTGACATTGCATAAATTGACTGCATTATCTGACATATGCGGTAATTTTTTGACAGTAGCTTCAGCAACATTCACAAAATAAGCAATATTCAAAGCATCAACATTTTCACATAATAATTAATAATCAAGTAATCAATTAAATAATAATCAACATTTCCGCAATAAGTATTCCGCACTTAGAGTTTACTAGCTTCTACATTGCCTAAGTTTTAAGGGTGGATTACACGAAGCTAGTTTACACGCAACTAGCTCGTTTTTTTACTAAGTGCTAGTAAATTAGCTTTGTGTAATTATGGTAGCGTATATACTATCCAGATAGTTTGTTAATAAATTTGTAAGCGAATAAAGTTGGAGACCGGTCAACTTTACTAGCGATTATATCGACGAGTAACCTAGCTACAAAGCAGAAAATTTTGCAACGGTGATGGTTGTAATATCAAGGTTAGTTCAGTTGCCATAGAGTCAAAATGACACCTAAAATATCAAAAGAAATGTTACGTAGATATACCTTGGTTCTTGGAGCTATTTTACAGCAAGAATTAAAAAACACGATTTATGAGAAACGGAAAATGAAACAGATGAGGGAATGGACTTCTCGCAGGGATAAGTTGGGTGCTTCTTGCACCCTTTTAAAAGAATTAGAAAGAAGATCCGACAGCCTATAGGAATAGCCTTAGGATAAGTACTACAAATTTTAATAATTTGCTGCAAATGGTAGAAGAATCATTCCAAAAAAGGAATACCGTAATGAGAATGGCTATTCCCTCAAGAGTTAAACTTGAAATAACGCTACGCTATTTAGCCGCTGGCGATAGCTTTAAATCCTTAGACTATCTATTTCGAGTCCCGGAATACACAATTTCAACATTTTTACCAGAAGTCCTGACTGCAATATCAGAAGTTCTCAAACTCTACCGAAAGGTTAGTAGTTATTTTATTTTTCTCTTCTTTCTTAAAGAAATTAGAGTGACATATAAATTGCATTGTCGGTATTGTTATCGAAAATATTCTGCATGGTTTCTTGTAGAACAGCAGAACTCTTATTGTTCCAAACAGTCTTTGGAAGGACACTGGCGCAGTCAGTATTTGTCTTGATATTTAGAGTGTTTTCAGTAATAACACTCTCGGGGTCGGGTGATGTTTGTGAAGTGGAGCAAAGTACAAAATGAGCATCTGTGAAAGTGAACGTGATGGTATAGATGATGAAAACGGCATACATGAAAGTTTTGCATTAATAATGAGATTTTGAATTTGTTGTTGCAGTATTATTGCCCCCCTACTGGACAATTCTCTTAGCTTTATGGCAGCATACTGCCCAAAAACATCAAATACGTCTTGTTTGTTCATTTTAGAATCAATTTGATTGAATTTTTCAAGAACACTCTCTATGCATGATCGTTTTTCTTTAGCTTGCGTTCTTTTGGGAGGAAGTTTGGTGTTTGGTTCATGGAGAGCTCTTTTCATTGATGAATAGGACTCGTGTTTCATGAATGGAAAGAAATAGAAAATAAATTCATGGCATGTTGGAAGTTTCCTAGATGTTGCAGTACAATTGATGGTAAGCACATTCAAATTAAATGTCCACCAAACAGCGGTTCATCATTTTATAATTATAGAGGCATGTGCAGTATAATTTTATTCGTTATGGTGGATGAAGCTTATTGCTTCAGATACATAGATGTGGAAGGCAATGAACGTGCAACTGATAGTGTAATATTCAGAGATTCAACTTTAAATATAGCCATTCAGAATAAGTTGTTAAGCTTCCCTGATAAATCTGTTATTATTGCTGACGATGCATTTCCCTTAATAGCAAATTTAGTGAAGCTGTATAGTAAAAACATATCAAATGAAGAAAAAAGATTTAATTATAGGCTTTCCAGAGCGAGGCGAGTAGTAAAAAATGAATTTGGCATACTTGTCTAATGATTTCGAGTATTTCAGAGACCAATAGAATTAAGAACAGGTATTGATAAAGCAATTTGGGCTGCTTGTAGTTTACACAATTGAAAATCTAAATATTTTTAAAGTAACATCGGGATTGTGGAGAAAAAATGCTAATGGACTACAGTCAGTGAGCCACTTGGGTAGCTATACTATAAACGAGAAGCGGATATTGTGCGAAGCTCAATATTTTATGACAGAAAGTTCTGTTCTTCAATTTATTGTTATTCAAAGAATATCAGTGTCCTGACATCTACCCCTTACTTGTTTTTCAGGAAAGGCAGAACACAAAACAGCTAAGAATTTATTATGGAATAAGTTGAATTTATCATTAGCATCCAGCTGCGGATCACTCAAAATATCCCAAACATAATGTTATAGAAAGCGAAACCACCAAGCATCGAAATTGGCCTAATCATACAAAGTAGTACAACGTTTGGAGACTGGAATTCCAATGCACTGACCCAGGTGATCAGACAAATCACTACTGACAACGGTAGCCAAGTATCTATCAGTTGAAAAATTTACAAATGCATTATCTAAGCAATTAGTAATCCTCGTAGCATCAAAACTTTTTTTGTACAAAACCATATGGTGCAAATAGATTTAGAAAGTTTATGACATGCTAAATCTTAAGTCATAAGCCTACCTTGCTTAATGTATTGTGCTTGACACTTAGGGATGGACAACATGATTGAATTATTCTTGTTATAGCTTATCTAGATCATTGCGAATAATATGAAATCTTATGGACAACATTTGGTAATGTTTGTGTTCGTGACAATTAGGGTGGCAAACATCACAAACACTTAATAATTAATCTCATAATGCAAAATCCGATTATTATTTTTGTTATTTCATTTTTACTGAAAATGAAATGACAAACCCGTATCGTTATGACACAAAATGCAGAACATGTACAAAATTGACCAAGGTTAAATTATATAAAATCTGGTTGGTAATATTATCTTGGTGACACTTAGGGTGCAAATATCTCAAAGATTTTAAAATTAAGAGATATTACTCGAAACATAAAGCATGAAACTAAGTCGATCTTACTTGAAGTTTATAAAAGGAAAAATTTTTACTAAAATTTTAATTAGTTAATTGGTAATTAATTAATTAATAATTTTTTAAAGTATTTAGGTACTTCATAGAAGTCCTTTTATATAAACAGCAAAATTTGGAGCTACTCCAATTCTCGATAGTGTTAGGTGGTTTATTCAGGGAGAGCACATGAAAGGGGATTTTTCCTTTGAGAGGAAAGCGTCGAGTCGGTGGGAAAACGTTCCAGAGAATACCCGGTATTTTATTGTAAAGGGACTTAAATATAATAAAATATTTCGATTTGGCGGTAATCTTTTTCGAAAACAAAGTAGACATAGTGTTTTGTAAATTTTGTAATGAAATAGAACTATAACAAATAAATCCCCATACTCGTAATGTTGAAGAAAATGTTTGTGCATTTTAAAATCGTATTGAAAATAAAATAGAGGTCGCTTTGAAACGGCCACAATAGCTTGAAACACAATCGGATAGTCGAGAGTCGTCCAAATTTTATCACACCGTTTGTTCGATAAAAACTAATCCAAATTTAATCGACCGAATAACAGCTGAATTTTATTGGAATATGAGCTTTTCCGGACTGTCACAGGTTGTCGCTCAATGACGAGTGGCAGAAATATTATAACTAAATGAAACATGAAACAAATGGGAGCTTTTTGAAAAGGCCACTCGCAAAATTTATGTATAAATATACGCCCATAAGCTTCGCTGGTCAGCAATTTGTCACTGTAATGTTTTGATATTTATTTATAGATACACTTCAATTTATATTGGCAGATGTATCGAGCGAAATTTAAATTTAGACATCTAAGTCAATAAAGGTCAGTGAGTTATGTAGATTTCTTATTCCTTCGCA
This sequence comes from Onthophagus sagittarius, assembly GCA_036711965.1. Lineage (NCBI taxonomy): Eukaryota > Metazoa > Arthropoda > Insecta > Coleoptera > Scarabaeidae > Onthophagus > Onthophagus sagittarius. The sequence continues at coordinate 9,757,979 of JASERS010000007.1, read as the reverse complement.
ATAAGAGACCCAGAAGAAAGGCGATTTAAAGTTTCTACTTAAATTATTACTCTCGTCGCTTGGACAAGAATTTATCACAAATTTAATTTTTCCGCAAACTTTACTGGCTTGTGAAAACCCGAGAAGAGTTTCTATCTAATAACCCTTTTAATTTCGAGGCTCCGTTCCTTAGTCTGTTCCTATGCCCTTCCCTTGAATGGGAATAAATAACGCCGTCAAAGAATTCGACTTCAACATCCTCATTACCGACCCTTTTTAGTCTCTCTTTCGAAACCAGCCTCGTCTACGTATCTCACTCTGAATTTCGCAAGGATTACCATTAGCGCAAATAACGTGGACCGGATAAAAAGCTAAACTACTCAAGCGAGGTGTTAGCGATATTACCTGTAAATCATACGTAGAGCTGTTTCAAACAAAGGCTCACGAAGTGAGACTAAAATAATCGCCGTCCCCTTTTAGGATTTAAGGGGGCGATTAGAATTTTTGATGTTCCGAATATGCTAATGAATGTGTTAGCCTAGTGCAACCCTCGCCAACTTTGCTACTACTACCTTTTAAAAACTCACGGAAATTGAAATAGGTTAATGTCTTTATGTTAACGGGGCGAGCTTTCAACTTACTTTTTTCTGAACATAAATTATTTTTGCTACTAAGTGGAGTACTCTGGAATCGTTATTTTAAATTATTAATCATTTTATTAACACTTATTTTAATTTTGCATTGACTCCCTTATATCTTCTATTTAATTTAATAGCTCTATATATCATGAACGATAAATCCACCAAATCATATCCAACTGATTTCACATAGTTCTGATCTTCGATGTATATAAGATCGATTGACGAAAACGAATTTCTAAGTTATGCATAAACAGCACATCATTTTCAATTAATTAAATAATTATTAATAATAATTTAGACAAAAATGAGTGAGTTGCATTTCAAGTGTTATGAGATTTTACACAAATCAGATGTTCGTTTCACTTTTGATCATGTTTCACATCATGAGTTATATAGGCATCGATGAAAATGAAGTGGGCCAATGCAAACGAAATAGGCAGTATAAAATTTTCCAGATGAATTGTGTAGAAAAGCAATCCGCAGATCTTGCACTTTGAGACCAATTATTCTGCGTTTGAGATGTTTGCCATCCTAAATATCATGGATACCAATATTATCTTTGCCCATGAGATTTTACATAATTCTGATGTTCGTTGTATTTGGGCTCAACAGATGATTTTGAAGACGACCTTGGTGTCAATTTTGATCTTGTTCTGCATGTTGAGTCATACCGGTGTCGATGAAAATGAAATGGGAGATGATCTAGATAAGCAATACCAAGTTTGTTTGAAGGTTCTGGGAAATAATTAAGTAAGTAAGCTCATTGAGAACTCAACCAACGAGGAAGAAGAGAACTTTCCTTAACAGAGAAAGATGGAATAAGTTGTTGACAAGGACAGAGGCTTACAAACGACTATTAACCTAAAAATGTAAAACAATATTAGATTTGAAATTAATAATTTCAAATTTTGTCTAAAAATGTCAGACTGATTGAAAAATGACTGATGAAAAAATTTGTAAGGAATTTTTAAAACCTAGCAGAACCCCATGAGAAGTCTGACAAAACCGAGTTGTTGGAAGGTTTTTTGGTTAGTTCGATGAGGTGACAATAAATTGCACTTAACCCTTGTGAATCCATCCTGAAATTGACTGTATTTTCCAATGACACAATGTGGAACATTTTCATAAATAATCTCCTAACATAGACCTTTTCTTTGCAAAGAACTTTGGTCTCATCAAAGTCAAAATTATGACCAGTGATTACATGGTGTTCTACCAGGGCGGTACCGCCTGATTTTTTAGTGACACAATCTCTTGCGTGTTGAGACAACCGAGACTTAAGATATTGGGAGGTGGTACCAACCTAACAGCTGTCACAGCCCTTACAATCGACTCAATAGACAAGGTTTGATTATTGCTAATTCTTCCTCCAGGTACATCATAGGATCAATTTGAGGGAAATAAAACCAATGTCGGCTTAATGATGTATATTAAGTGTATAAATTTTCGGTGCTACACGTGTTTCGCCCTAGATGGCATCAACAGGCACGACTAGAAAATAACATAATGAGAGTTTTTACAGGGCTCATGATATAAAATATAAAAATATAAAAAATATATAAAAACATTGATAATTACCGTCAAACTAACAAAAGACAACAAGAGAGCGTTGATTTTTCCGGAACATTGTATGAGAAGAAAGCTGGTGAAGAAGTTGAAACAGTAATTTGTTGTTATTGTTTTAGTAAAAAACTTTTTTAATAACTTATTATTGAAACACGTGTTTGATTGGTGTGAACGGGGTATGATATAAATAAAAAATAAAAAACTGCAATAGTTTTTTTGATGAAAAAATATATTTTAATTTCATTCTCGACTACCGGTTTCGAGACCAAAGTCTCTTCTTCAGGTCTATCGCTACAATGAAAGGAATTTTTATCAAAAACACTTGCTTTAAGGTACATTATTGAAAAATACAATATTTATATAATAATTATTAAAATATTTACACTACTTCTTAATCACACTGTTGTATTACAGGTTATGTTATCAACTATTCTATAGAAAATAAGTGGAAAAATGTTAACTCTAATTAGATTGGGGAAATATTGAGATGAACTTAAACTTCTTCCAGATGTGGAAGTCGTCTATATGTGTGTAGCTTTTATAAAGGAAATGAATGTGAAAGAGAATGGTTATGAGAATGGCGTGAGTGGTTATGTGATTTTCTTCTTTATGAGCATGTGTATGAAGAGCACATGACATATTGCAATCTATGATTTATTTCATAAGTTTTTTGTTATCTTTATTATTTTTATAGATCTCCCATTCTTCATAGATGTCTAACTTTTTTTGATTTTTCTATGTTATGTATAATTTTTATTGATTTAGTTATGTTTTTATCCATTATCACTAATATGTTATATAAATATAAAATATTATCTTGTACTAAGTGATATATAAATTTATTTACGTCTTGACCAGTTTCGGTAATTATATTACCATCTTCAGAAGAACATGTCAATTAACAATTAAAAAAAAAAAACTTTTTTTTTAACTTTTTGTAATGTAATGTAATGTAATTATATTACCATCTTCAGAAGAACATGTCAATTAACAATTTAAAAAAAAAACTTTTTTTTTAACTTTTTAAATTATTAATTGACATGTTCTTCTGAAGATGGTAATATAATTACCGAAACCGGTCAAGACGTAAATAAATTTATATATCACTTAGTACAAGATAATATTTTATATTTATATAATTTTTATTGAGTTCTTACTAATTTTGTGACCTGTCTCCTTTATATGTTTGTATACAGAGGAATTATCATTTTTCATATGTTCTGTCATTCATGTTTCTTCCTGTCTGTCCTATGTATATATCTACACATTGTGATATCCTTAAGGGAGGAGAAAATGTACCTCAAAGATCTGCAGGTGTACTTGGCAAATTTTAAGGACAATCTCGGAAGATCCTTTATTTTTTTGAGATTAGATTTTTAGTGAAACCCAGAATATAGGGGACCTTAACAAATGAAGGTGGAGTGACAGGCAAGGAATCATCAGCTGGATGAGTCATCGACCATTCAAGAGAAGATGGTGATACAGCGACTGGACTTAAAGGAGCATCCTGGTGGTAAAGGATTCGGTTGGCCAATGATTTTGAACCCTCATCAGCCAAACGCAAAACTATCCTTCATGGCCCTAAGAGTGTTAATCTTCATCTGGGTTGGATAGCAAGAATAGAAATTAATGAAGCGACCTGAATAAGTCAGGCTTTCTGATAACTTGGGTGTCAAAAAAGAGAACACAGTTATTCATTTCAGTTTCGATGGTAAACTGTGTATGATGGTTAACAGTATTGAATTCCTTTTGAACAAGAAGAAGCTTCTCATAGGGGGTAGCGCAAATGATGTCAACATATTTATATATGAAGGGTAGGTTGAATGGCAATCTGGGAATGCACACATCTTGAGTCCAATCCAGGACTATAGTGAAATTCTACTATAGAAATTCAATGATCTTAATGAAGAGATCACGGGGAATCCCAGTGTGAGGTTGTATCAAATCCCACTGAGCAGACAACCTTCCAGTCACCAACTCCAAGGGAATGTTGGTCAAAAGAGATACGACATCTAAGGAAACCGAAACGAAACCTTGTTATGTTATACCTTCTTCTATTTGCTAAGGCAGACGACAAAATTGTGACTAGATAGCCAGACAATCTATATGTGGGTGAGCTAACAAAGGAAATCATGGGTCTCAGAGGAGAACCCTCTTTATGGATCTTTGGTAACCCATAGAATTTGGGTGAGACACCATAGAATTTGGGTGAGACACCATTATAACTGACTAAGGATCTATAAACCTGTCTAGAAATATAGTCATCATCAAGTAAGTCTTTACAGAATTTATTTTGTTTTCTTTAGATGGAGAGAGTTGGGTCAGATTTAAGGTCCTGATACGTGTCTGCATCAGACAACAAGGAAAGGGAGTTTTCCACATATTGAGATTGGTTCAGGACTACTATGACTTGTTCTTTGTCCGCAGGGACCATTAATAGAGGGTCAGGTCTCGATCTAGGAACCGGATAGTTTCTGATTTGAGGTGGGAAATGAGACAATTCAACGGACAGGGGGTGTTCTTAGTTTTTATAATGTTACTGAGCAAGTTGGTTACCCTTGCTCTCTTGGCATTAGAACCATTTTCAGGTAAAACACTTGGTGTTATCACCGACCAACCTCTTAAATATATATTCATCAGATAGATTTTTGACTTTCTTAATATTACGGTTCTTAATGTAATTGAAATACTTATTGTAGCCCTTATCTAGGTGGCTTTTTAATTCTCTGAATATATAAGGGGGGATAGAGTCAGCTACAATTTTTTGTAAACTATTATAGAACTGATTATATAAATTTTTTAAGGTTAGAAATGTACTAGAAATTTCAAAAATTTAAAAACTTAATTCCTAACCTATGGATCTACCCGCTAACCCTCTCCATCATCTGTTATAGGAAATATAATTTCAGCTGAATTCAATGACATCGACACGTCGACGTCATCGAAGCCGGCCGAGATTTTTTATTCAGTATAACACTCGATGAGATGTGGTTTCACGCTCCTAATGTCGAATAACACCATTAATATTCAAATCTCGGTCGACTTCGAAGACGTTGGCTGCCCAAAGTACTATTCTTGCTATTTTAGGCGGCCGACGTTTTGGAAGACGGCCGAGATTTTTTATTAATTATAACACTCAAATTATAGCTCTCAATCTCGAATGACACCATTAACATTAAAATTTCGGAGACATCGGCCGCCCGACGTATTGCTATTGATACTTGAGACGGCCCAAAGCACTGCTCTTCCTATTTGAGGCCTATGTTTTCGAAGTAAGCCAAGATTTTTTTATTAATCACCACACTCGATGCGATGTGGATCCACGGTTCAAATTTTGAATGACACCACTAACATTAAAATCTTGGCCGACTTCTAAGACGTCAGCTGCCCAAAATACTATTCTTGAGACGTCCTCGAAGTCGACCGAAATTTTTTGCTAATAGCATCAATCGAGATTGGAAACGTGGAACCAAATTTACCTATGGCAGATATAATTCGATTCAATTTATGTCGACCACCCCAAAGTATCATGTACAATCATCAAGCAAAATAGACTTGGTTTCACCCTCCAAATCCCGAGTGATACCATTAACTCATTTATAGAAGAAATAGTCCCGGTCGGCTTTAACACGTCGGCCGCCCTAAATATCAAGATCAATACTTTGGGCGGCCGACGTCTTCCGAGTCAACCGAGATTTTTTATTAATTGTAATACTTAAGATTTGACGTAAGATTTGCGCGTAATCCGAAATATCATTAACATCTTTAAAAATTAATTATTATTAATTAATAATTAATTTAAAAATTCTAAATAAATAACAAGCTTGATTAAGTGATTAATTTGAGTTAACACATTGTTGTTTGGGGTTTAAATTTATTCCGGCTCAAGTTCCATTTCCTTTCCCACTTCCGGCATCACTTTGCCACGTTTAAACTTCAGCAAACAAATGGTGTAGAAATGTAAACAATTGGACGCCCTTACGCAGTCCGCTGTTTTGTTTGCATTGGCGTTGATCGATGTGAAAGTATGTAAACTTCTGGTGGATATGGGATACTGTTGAAATTTTCGTTGAAATATTTTTTTATTATTTTTACGGGTTCTATCTAAATCGGTGACAATTTCGATAATATCGTATCTAAGCGTTAAACAAATTTACTTAACCGCTCAGATTTCTGAGGTACGGTTTGGAGATAGTGGACCCTAACGCCGGGGGATATCGAGATGGTCGTTCCAAAAAGCAGGACGTATAGCCGCAAACTCGGGTCGCCCTAGAAAAACATAAACGACCGGATTGGCCTTATGCCGTCGGGTTTAGACCGAAACTGGCATCGGGGAGAACAGTTGTTCAATGCATTTTTGGCTAACCACCAAACTATATCGAAATCCAGTTGTACGGGATGTGGCATTCTAAATTATGGTTTTAGAATAGATAGTTTATTCATCATGTGGGGTTTCGAACAAATGTTATGCTTAGATTAGGTTAAATTCATGGCCATAATCGAAACCCATATTTTGATACTATTAAAAGATTTATGGAAAAAATAATCTCGGCAGGCTTTGAGGTCGCCATGTGTAATGTGCCATAAATTTCAAGCAGGGTGAAGTTAGGTTCATCCTAAGAATTTCGAGTGATACCATTAATATTAAAATCTCGGGCGACTTCGAAGATATCGGCCGCCCAAAATCGAAGATGTTGGCTGTCTTAAATGACAAGTCGGCTGCCTCAAGTATCAAGAACAATACTTTGGGCGACTGACGTCTTCAAAATCGGTTGAGATTTTACATCTCATCGAGTGTTATAATTAACAAAAAATCTCGGCCGACTTCGAAGACGTTGGCCGCCTCAAGTATTATCTTGATAAATGAGGCGGCCGACTTGCTATTTGAGGCGGCCGACGTCCTCGAAGTCGGCCAAGATTTTTTGTTAATTATGACAGCTGATTAGATGTGGTTTCACGCACCGAATATCGAATGACGCCCATAATATTATCTCGGTCGACTTCAAAGACGTCGGCCGCTTCATGTATCAAGAACAATACTTGAGGGGGCCGACGTCTTCGAAGTCGCCTACGTCTTCGAAGTCTGCCGCCACAAATAGCAAGTCGGCCACCTCAACTATGAAGAACAATACCTTGGGTGGCCAACGTCTTCGAAGTCGGCCAAGATTTTAATGTTAATGGTGTCATTCGAGATTGGGAACGTGAAATTACATCTCATCGAGTGTTATAATTAACAAAAAATCTCGGTCGACTTCGAGGACGTCGGCCACCTCAAGTGTTGTTCTTGATACATGAGGCGGCCGACGTCTTTGAAGTCGACCAAGATAATATTATGGGCGTTATTCGATATTCGGTGCGTGAAACCACATCTAATCGGCTGTCATAATTAACAAAAAATCTCGGCCGACTTCGAGGACATCGGCCGCCTCAATTAACAGTCGGCCGCCTCAACTTTCAAGATAATACTTGAAGCGGCCAACGTCTTCGAGGTCGGTCGAGATTTTTCGTTAATTATATCACTTGATGAGATGTGATTTCACGCTCTCAATTTCAAATAACGCCATTAATATTAAATCTCGGCCGACTTTGAAGATGTCGGCCGCCCAAAGTATTGTTCTTGTTACTTGAGGCAGCCGACTAGCTATTTGAGGCACCCAACGTCTTTGATGTCGGCCGAGTTTTTTTGTTAATTATAACACTCGATGAGATGTGGTTTCACGTTCTCAAGCTCGAATCACACCATTAATATTAAAGTCTCAGCCGACTTCAAAGTCGTCCTCCAGCCAAGGTTGAGGCGGCTGACTTGCTATTTGAGGCGGCCGAAATCGTCGAAGTCAGCCGCCTCAATTAGCAAGTCGGCCATCTCAACTATCAAGAGCAATACTTTGGACGGCCGACGTCTTCGAAGTCGGCGGAGATTTTTTGTTAATTATGACACTCGAATAAAAGTGATTTAGCGCACCGAATCACGAATGACGCCAATTAATATTAAAATCTCGGCCGACTTGGAATACGTCGCCCAAAGTATTGTTCTTGATACTTGAGACTACAAGATTATCTTTTATACCTCGAATATAACTTGGAGAATCCGAAGTCTTCGAAGTAAACTTAAAGCATTGTAAATTTGATTTCACATTGCCAATCTTGAGTGCTACATTAATTTATTATTAACGTCTTCGAAGTCGACCACCCCAAGTATAATGAACAATTCATCTGTTGCTTAACGCATTGGGATATGACATTGAAAATTATTGTTTTAGAATAGATAGTTTATTCATCATATGGGGTTTCCGAACAAATGTAATGCTTAGATTAGGTAAAATTCATAGCCAAAATCGAAACCCATATTTCGCACTTGAATATGGAGTAAATCCCAAATAGCTAGTATTTCCTCCACCCGGCTACGGGAAGGATGATAATACATCCCTAGCCTCCAGTCCTAGTTTGAATTAAACGCAAACGGTGACAATACGAGTCCGTCGACAACGCCAGAACAATTTCTATCCTGCATCTAATCCGTGCCTGGAATCGATTACTAAAACGTGCCGTTTGTGAAAGCGTTGAACCGAGCATTACTGACTAATTCAAAAAGAATTACCGCTATGTGGGGTGCAAAAGCAAATTCGCGAGTGGAAACTAGGCCGTTGAAACGAATACCGTACGGTTTTTGGGTTTCTCGTTTCTCTGCACGTTATTCTTGCACCGTCACTTGACCTAAATTTCAAACTATCGAAGTCCCTTCCGCCCAGGAAGTTCTGCTCCGAAAACGCCACTTCCGACTTTCCGCGACTTTTCCGATGCCACTAGTTTTGCAAGTTGGATAACTCTCTTTAGCAAATTAGATGTACTTATGAATCTTCTTTCTCTATCTCTTACACGTGACGTTAATTTTTCTTTTTTTCGGTTAAAAAATTAAAAGATTAAAAAAATTAATTTTTTTCTGTCAAAGCAAACAACGAGCAATTAATTTATTTTCTCGCCGACGTTAAGATAAGCTTTCAATTAATAAAGTATTAGTTAAGGAAAAATTTTCTCTTGTAAAAACAGAGTTAATGAAATGTGTAAAGCTCTATTGTACCCTATTGTCCTTTCCCCCCGGTTGGCCTCGGTTCTTTTCCATTAACGACATTTTCTTTTATTTGTAAACCACCCTGTCTCAGCATGACACGTTGACCTGAGCATATGCGGACGGGTCATTGATTAAAGTTAAATTTACCCGCCTCCAAGTCCCTGGGGAACTAAGGAAATTGGCTGCAGTATTGACGGAAATAGTATTTGTCCTGGAGCAACATACCAACCCCCTAATAAAAAAAAATCTCCGACGAACAGGACATCTGCATTGCAGTTACGTTTTGGGCAGTTCTGGAAAGCATTCGATTTACACTCCACTTTTATGACGTTTCAAAGGAAAGCGGTTTGGCGGATTCGTCTATGTATTTTATTGATTTTATATTTCGTTGCCGGTTTCCAAGAATTTCAAATTACCTCTTGTAACGCCGAAACAATTATATCGGCATAACTTCTTGATTTCAATAGAAAAAGATATGGAATATTTCGCATAATACGGAGAACTGGTGTTTATCGCCTTAGTTTTATCAACATTTGAGGGTATTTAAGCCTAGCCAACTTCAATTAATCCTTAGAGTGTGTTAACGAGTGCATTCGACAACATGTCGAGCGAATCACCTTCGACTTCTTCCAATGTGGAATACATTCCGGTTGCACCATCTGTGTTGAGACATGCTCTACGCAAGAAAATCCATATCATTTGTGTACATGGTGTCCAATACGCTGGGAAATTAATCAAGATTGATAAGGGAACCAACGATCTTCATTTAAAAAATGTTAGCATTACTTATGGGAACGGGATGACTGAATACGAAGTGTACGTTCATCTCAGCTACAGGTCCACTCGTACCTTCTTTCTACCAAGAACCGTTTTCATCAGGGATGTTTGTGCCGAATATCTCGTTGTTATAAATCATGCTTAAATTTGGATTTCTTATATGCATGAATTGTATTCATTTGTAATAATGAAAAGAATTAAAAATAAATAATATTAAATACTCTTTGTTCTTTAATTATTTTTATTATTTTATTTATTTTTTTAACTTAAAATTAAAAGAAAATATTTCAAAAGTCAACATCAGCTTTATAAGATGACGTAAAAAAATCAAAAGACGTCAATAATTAGAATTTTGTAAAACAGAAAATATTTTTAAATCTTTCAAACAATTGTAACAAAGGAAATGCGTAGGAAATGTTTCACTAAAATTATTAAATAATTTGTATTTTGGTTATGTTATCGCGTATTGTTAGTATTATGTGAAACCAACACCTTACATCAAGGTCATACCAACAGACGTGAAGTTGTTATTTTGAAAATTAAAAAAAATCGAAAGTTTTTAAAAAGTTATTTAAAAAAAGCTTGAAGGAATTAAAGTTTTTATTTATTATGGCAATTATTGTTTTGCTAATTCAAATCGCTATCATGATTTGAATTCCTCGTATATACAGCTGGGTGATTCTTAGGACGTTTGTATGGTGTATAGAGAAATTTTATACTTGTAATAGTAATTTGATAGTACAGACAAGTTATCTATTGATGATTATACTTAAGTTTATTTATTTCATAAATTCCAATAAATAAACTTCAGTGCTTCGAGATGACTCAGATTACTTTTTTTGAAAATTGAGAAACTAGATAACAACGGCGTATACCGTTTTGTATTTTTTATTGATTAATATTTCACCAATGGTGTTATTCCTTTTTAATGTAAGTTTTATGTTACATCATTTAAAAATTTTCTTAAGTTTTTCATTAGCTTCCCTGATATTCTATTGATTTATGTATTAAAATTTGACTTTCTTTTTGATTGTTAAGTGAGGTTAAATTTTTAAGATTTTTCTTGTTCTTTTATTTATTTTTTACAAATTTATTAATTATTTTTATTTTATTTTTAATTATTTCAAATTTATTTGATTATATTTTAATTATAATTGTATTTTTTATTAATTATTTAATTATTAATGTATCTTTTACACTATTTACTCATAAATAAGTCTTTATACATATACAATGTGTTCATGATAAAAAAAATAAATTCAATAAAATTTTGAATGCTCGTCTGGTCAATTTTTAACCCAACTAAAATTTTGTGACAACTAGTTAGTTGGGTTGATTTGGATTAAGATTAAGGGCTTAAATAAGCTTAACTAATATTTCCTAACTAGTTACTTGGGTTGGGTTCAATTTAATTAAATTTTGAATGCTCGTCTGCTCAATTTTACAACCAATATTTAGCCCCAACTAGCTAGGTGGGCTGGGTTAGATTAAGATTAACGACTCAACGCATCCCAACTAACATTTAGCACTATCTAGCTACTTGGATTTGGTTGGGTTCAGATTAGATTGATGACCCACCGCCATTAACGAAATAATTGGATTGGGTTAATTTAAAGTTCTTGGCTCACCCAACCCAATTAATATCTAGCACTAACTATCTAGATTGGGTTAGGATCAGAAAAGGTTGATAGATCAACAATGGTTGCCATAATAAAGGTGCAGGAAATCCTCGAAAATGTTAAGAAAATGTCACTAATACGTAGAGAATGCAATGGTGATGATCGAAATTAAGAATACTTTTAATTCTGCTACATAGAACGGGGTGGTAAAAGCTTTGGAGGAAGGAGGAGTTAGTCCATATCTACTTTAAATGATAAAGAGCTACTTGTCGAATAGAAGCGTAACGGCTCCAAATGAAAGGAGATATAAGATCACGTGCGGAGTTCTTCAGAGATCCCTTTTGGGCCCTCTTCTGTGGAACCCGTTTTACAACCAACTATTACGCACAAGGGTGGAGGAGGGAATGATGCTGATTGTTTTTGCAAGACAAAACAACCTACGCGCTACAAGTAATCATCAAAAATCTAGGGAAGATGGGTTTGCAAGTAGCGAAGCTATAAACAGAAATGGTTCTCATTCATGGGCGTCGTACTACAGCAGATCAAAGTGTTCACATGGATAAAGACACCACGATAAGAAGTACCAAAGAGGTAAATTATCTGAAAGTAGTACTGGACAAGGATACAAAGATGACGAGACACGTGGTAGAAATAACCAAAAAAGTAACTCACATGACAAATAGACCGATGCGCTTAATGCCAAATATAGGTGGCGCGGTAGAAAACAAGAAACGGATAATCGCCATCCGTGATGATATACGAGGGAGAGAACGCTGAATGATAAAATGTACAAGAATGTGCTAACAAGCATAAACGGGAAGTTAATTATAGGTATAACATCGGCCCACTGAACAACACCAACAGAAGAGATGGAAGTTATCGCAAAATTGCCATTCATAGATCTATAAATAATGCACTCTTGGCAGAAAAGGTGGAACCACAGAACGAGTTTCAGTACAAAGCTGATTAAGTTAAGTAGGAAGTGGAGAGAGGTCGACCACTTCCTAACGCAATTTCTTGCTGAACTCAGGATCTTCAGAATATATCTGTACAAAATTAGAAAAGCAAAAACTGATGTGGGCTAGTTTTGCGCAGAGAGAGATAGTGCCAATCACCCAATCCTCGAGTGCAGAAATTTCAGTGATCAAAGAACAAAATGCGAGGAAAGATGTGGTAAGGGATTGACTAAGGAAAATATTACGGAACAAATACTGGAGACTGATGAAATGTGGATTATCATCGCCGAAATGAGGTGATGCAAGTGAAGATGCAGCACGAAAAGAAGTTGGAAAGAGAAAATCAAAATCAGACGAACGATGAATGATAGTTTTATTTCTACAAGTAAATCAATGTTTTTGCCTTTTTCTGGTTATGGGACCTTGAGCATTCTGGTGAGTTAATACAGGAGCTAAACACCAGTGCATGAAGAGCGAGGAGGGGGACGAAACGATGAGAGGAGTGTTTTTTTTTCTATCCCCACGTATGCCGCGGGTTAAGGGAGAGCAGTGGTGACCATGAAGAATGAAAGCTCTCTTGTACTTTGATCAAACAAACACCAACCCTACACTATCCGGCTGTTCAAAAACCACAAGCCGGATGTCTGCTTGCAGATTTTTCCCGACTTCGTTAAAAAAAAGATAACTCAATCCAACTAATATATAGTTGGGTTGGATTACAATTAATGGCTCAACCCAACCCAATTAATATCTAGCACCAACCAGATAGTAGGGTTAGGTTAGGTTTAGAAAAGTTTGACAATCCAACCCAATCCAATTAGTATTTAAAGCTAATTAGCTAGTTGGGTTGGGTTAAAATTAATGGTTCAACCCAATCCAACTAATATTTTATGCTAATATAGTCCCATGGTGCTATGATCTTCAACTTATATCTTCTAGCATTAATGAGCAATTGCCAAAAATTCACCGAATTAGTTTCTTTCATCAAAGTAGCTAATAATATGTTACCTTACACATCGGAATGATAATAAAGATTTCCTACTCAGGATTAATAACATCTATTAAAGTAAAATCTGATATTAAAAGTCTAATGTGAAGTCTAAAGGAGGCAATGTGTCGTATTGCCTCCTTTCACACTATACTTTAAAAACTTTGAAATTATCTTTTAACCTTACTGGCAGTCTATATGTCTTAGTAGAAATTTATAATGAGGATGTTATCAAATAGCCCGATTGCACCGATTCGCACTTGGACTTGAAGTTTCCGCGTTGTCTGATGTTGAAATCTTCCCATTCATTATTGCTCTTCGATGAAAAACCATATTAATTTTCAGAATTCGTTGTAAATAAATCACAAATCAAAAATTTCAATTGATCGTGCATCGTTTCTGTCGAAAAGCAATAGCTAAAAATTTATCGAATCTATTCCTTTTATCGTAAACGAACTGTGTACAGGGTGTTGTACGTATATGATTATGATGGAAATATTTTTTTTCAAAGCCATCTAAAGATTATCTTAGATTCTTAGATTTCAAACTGCTCGGTATATTTTCTACACGTCCTTGTATAGAGATTTTTGTTATGGATTTATTGACGTACATCTATTTTGAATGTAATTTTAGCATAGACAAGGACGCCCTAGTACTCGAAAATCTTAGATAGTCGGCAACAAAAAATTTTCAAATCTGCGTCCCATTATTGCTTCGAAGATTGGAAAATGTTAAGAGATTTGGGACAAGAAGTGTCTAAAATAGACAAATTCTAAATTTCTGCTCTTATTATCAGCAAAAATGTTTGTACATCCAATGTTTAATACAGATTCCATGGCATCCACGTCAAGTATTATAAGAATCAGATAGTCATTGCTTTGACATGTATAATAATCAGACAGAATTACGTCATTCAAAGTTGCTGATACTTTGATTAAGCATAATATATCATTTCAAGATGGGGAAGTATGGAAGGAGGATTTCTTTCAAGCAGGAGAAGTATTGTTTGAAAATTTTAAAAATAAATAGGAAATTATGGCCTCTATCAAAAGTATGCCGTTATCGCGAAATACAGTTATGCCGATAAGTTAAGTCGTGCTCAATTTAAAGTCGTGTAAAAACATTGTGATTTAAAGCATTATCAAATTCTGGCTGATAAGTCTAAAGGCAAAAAGAATCTTAATTACAAAAGATATGCCGATATTACTACACTGCTTCTAAAAGAATTTCAACGAAGATTTCAAAAATTAAGTGAACTTGAAGATATTGCCAGCTTTTTGTTTTGCTCATTTCATGCCAACACTAATGTTGAAAGGATAGCTCAGAAACTAAATCACTTTCTCGGTACTACAAATTTAGCAAGCATGGATGAAGAAATAGAAAATATTAAATGCAACATACATCTTAAGTTATTGGTTCAAGATTGTAAATTTTAGAATCTGCTCAATAAAAATAAATATCCAATTATTGGGAAAATTGTCACACATTTCACTGCCTTCTTTGATTCAATTTTCATTTATGAATGTAATTAAAGCATAGCATCGGTCGCAATTAACAGATCAACATTTAGAATCGTGTTTGAGAATTGTCTTAAGTTCATATGAGCCAAATTTTGATAAACTTACTGCAATGATGCAATGTCAGGTTTCGAATAATTAAAATTTTTTATTCATTCTCTTATGTAAAGTGTATTAAAAAAAGTATTAAAATATTTTAATTATCTTTTTTGTTTGCAAAATTTTTTTCTATATTTATTTCCTTGCATTGAAATTTTTTAAGTTAAAAAATATTTCGAAGCCCAAAATATTTTTAAAATTAAAAAATTAAAAATATATATAATTATTTGTCTTTCCTACATTTTTATTAATAATGTAGTTTTTAATTATTTATTAAAATATCTATGAAAAATTTGAAAAATCCTACAATTCCTTGCCCATACTCATAGTCTAAGGGATCAAAGTTAGGCCACACTTTATAAATAATATTATACATTATCTTAATAAGGAATTTGTGATATAATTAATTGTAATTCTCCTAAAAATCCACTCATGGCCATACCGGATAATATCTTAGTATTGTAATGTAATGTATCTTAGTATTGTAATGTAGAGTGATTTAGTTATCTTTTTTGTTTGCTAAAATTTTTTTCTATATTTATTTCTTTGTATTGAAATTTTGTAAGTTAAAAAATATTTCGAAGCCCAAAATATTTTTAAAATAAAAAATATATATAATTATTTGTCTTTCCTACATTTTTATTAATAATGTACTTTTTAATTATTTATTAAAATATCTATGAAAAATTTGAAAAATCCTACAATTCCTTGCCGATACTCATAGTCTAAGGGATCAAAGTTAGGCCACACTTTATAAATAATATTATACATTATCTTAATAAGGAATTTGTGATATAATTAGTTGTAATTCTCCTAAAAATCCACTCATGGGCATGCCGGATAATATCTTAGTATTGTAATGTAGAGTGATTTAGTTATCTTTTTTGTTTGCTAAAATTTTTTTCTATATTTATTTCTTTGTATTGAAATTTAGTAAGTTAAAAAATATTTCGAAGCCCAAAATATTTTTAAAATAAAAAATATATATAATTATTTGTCTTTCCTACATTTTTATTAATAATGTCCTTTTTAATTATTTATTAAAATATCTATGAAAAATTTTAAAAATCCTACAATTCCTTGCCCATATTCATAGTCTAAGGGATCAAAGTTAGGCCACACCTTATAAACAATATTATACAAGATCTTAATAAGGAAGATTTCAGTTTTAATTTGTGATATAATTAGTTGTAATTTTCCTAAAAATCTACTCCTGGCAATACCGGATAATACCTTAGTATTGTAATGTAATGTATCTTAGTATTGCAATGTAGAGTGATTTAGTTATCCTTTTGTTTGCTAAAATTTTTTTCTATATTTATTTCTTTGCATTGAAATTTATTAAGTTAAAAAATATTTCAAAGCCCAAAATATTATTAAAATAAAAAAATAAAAAACATATATAATTATTTGTCTTTCCTACATTTTTATTAATAATGTTCTTCTTAATTATTTATTAAAATATCTATGAAAAAAATTATAAATCCTATAATTCCTTGCCCATACTCATAGTCTAAGGGATTAAAGTTAGGCCACACCTTATAAGCAATATTATACATTACCTTAATAAGGAAGATTTCAGCTTTAATTTGTGATATAATTAGTTATAATACTCCTAAAAATCCGGTCATGGCAATAATTTGAAAATCATTAACATTAAACAAGTTCAGGTTAATTGGAAAATTGTGTTTCTGTTATTAATTGCTTCCTCAAAATATTTATAAACAAATCTACAATGTTGTGCATCATCTAAAAGAGCAAAATTTCGGCTGTAATTTGTGACATAATTGATTTCAATACTCTGGCCTAAAACGAAAATCTGGATATAGCGATGATTTGAAAATCGTTTACTTCCTCCGGAGGTCTTGGTAATATCTTTAACAAAGGCAAAATGGCTACTATTGCACTTACCCAGTTCAGTCAATCATAGTAAGAGTCATATTGTTCGTAATTGTCCTAATCTCGGGTACTTAAGGGAATTCAAATTTTCAAAGCATTACCTATTGTGCCATTGGACTCAGTATGCAGAAATCCTGTGTCCTTAATGTTTATGTACAAATTCATTATGGCTCATGACATGCGTTCATTGCGTTGTCGTAGTCTTCTGTTTTGAGCTAAGTCTGTGTTCTGTCAGTCTGCCTACAGGAAACTACGATAACGCACTGAAAATGCCATGTAAGATCTTGGCGAAAAGTTTGCCTATGTCCACATGGAACCAACAAAACCTCGCCACAACACTTCTCCATCCGTGAAGTACTACTATATATACCGAGCGATCAAAAAAGCTGAAACATAAAAAACTACTTTCCCAACCGTTTGCTTTAAAGTAAGAATCAAACGCTTGGGAAAGTATACTGCAGTTTATGTTTTATGTATTTGTGACATAATTGTTCAATACTCTGACCTAAAAGGAAAATCTGGCTATGGCGATGATCTTGAAGAAAGGCTAAAAATTGCTATTGCACTCACTCAGTGTCTAAGGGCAGTTTGGATAACATAGAGTTTATATCCGAGAGATAGAATGTAGAACTGCATTTCTCTGGAAAAATCTATGGTAGTCCAGGCAAACATAGTAAGAGTTATATTCTTTGTAACTGCCCTAATCTCAGGGACTTAAAGAAATCCAAATTACCAAACCATTACATGTTGTGATATCGCACTCTGTACGCAGAAATCCTATGTCCTTAAGGTTTATGGGCATATTCATTATGGCTCATGATATTCGTTCATGTCTTGGCTCGTCAAGATTTCACTTGGCATCTTCATTGCGTTGTCGTAGTCTTCTGTTTTCAAATAAATAAGTGTTCTGTCAGTCTGCCAACAGGAGTCTACGATAACACAGAGAAGATGCCATGTAAGATCTTGGCGAAAAGTTTGCCCATGTCCACATGGAATCAACAAGATCTTGCCACAACATTTCTCCATCCATGAAGTACTACTATATATACTGAGCGATCAAAAAAGCCGATACATAAAAAACTACTTTTCCAAGCGTTTACTTTAAAGTAAGGATTAAACGCTTGGGAAAGTATACTGTAGTTTATGTATTATATATTTGTGACATAATTGATTTCAATATTCTGGCCTAAAAGGAAAATCTAACTATGGCGATGATCTTGGAGAAAGGCAAAAGAATTACGATTGCACTCACTCAGTGTCTAAGGGCAGTTTGGACAACATAGAGTTTATATCCGAGAGATAGAACGTAGATCTGCATTTCTCTGAAAAAACCTACGGTAGTCCAGGCAATCATAGTAAGAGTTATATATTCTTTGTAACGGTCTTAATCTCGGGGACTTAAGGAAATTCAAATTACCAAAGCATTACATGTTGTGATATCGGACTCAGTACGCAGAAATCCTATGTCCTTAATGTTTATGGACAAATTCATTATGGCTCATGGTATTTTTTGTTCATGCTCTTGGCTCGTCAAGATTTCACTTGGCATCTTCATTGCGTTGTCGTAGTCTTCTGTTTCCAGATAAGTTAGTGTTCTGTCAGTCTGCCTACAGGAGACTATGATAACGCACAGAAGATGCCATGTAAGATCTTGGCGAAAAGTTTGTCCATGATTGCCAGAACACTTCTCCATCCGTGAAGCACTACTATATATACCGAGCGATCAAAAAAGCCAATACATAAAAAACTACTTTCCCAAGCGTTTACTTTAAAGTAAGGATCAAACGCTTGGGAAAATATACCATAGTGCAGTGTAATATATATAAACGTATTTATTTAAAGTAATGGTATTAAATAATTAATTTTGTTATTTAAGTAAAAATTTGTGTAGCTTAACAAATGGCTTTTATGAATTCAGTTGAGAAGTAAGATTCCATTTTCTGAGAATGTCTAATTTATCAAGTCCGAAAGGAAAGCCAGATGCAAATACGCGAGTTTGTACCGCGATGTAGTGGCAGCTTTAAAGTGGAAGGAAAAATAAATTTTGCCAATTTGTTCCTGATGAGTTCGTTCCGGGTTCAAAAGACCCCTTTATACTTCGCCGTGCAAGTCTTAACTTCAGCGCAAACCAACGTTTTAAAAAGAAAAATACGCCGGCGGCCGCCGAAATCAATAAAACGAAGCGAAGACGGCATAACAAGGGAATTTGGCCGAAATAGTTAAAATCACGTCTCGCCGAGAAAATTCAACTATTCTCTTTCGGTCGGCGCTTAAGAAGGCTTACATTTACGCCTTAGGTTTCCAAGCGGAATCTTATCGTCCAGCCCGGGCGTTACATCCCCGACGCGTCTAGGTCGTAAAGAGGTCAACACCGAAAGCTTCCAATAACCATACACCCACGACTTTAACTGAAGCGACAACTGCGAGCAGTTAGAGTTTAAGACGCGATTCAAGCGGCCTCTATATCTTCCGCTACTGTTATTAGGTAATACACATGTTCTCAATGCCTCGATGAAGTGTCGATATACACTTAAGTCGAGATCATTACAATAGAAATTGTTTCATTACCTACATTGTTCACAAACTACAAAATAATAATAAAATCGAACAGAAAAATTCGTGGTGAGTTAAACCACGGCTATGAACTAAGTGATGAAGCATTCTAGTCTGTACTTTTTGTATGAGGAGATAAACGTGATAAATGAATGTAGTTTAAAGGACATCAGATTTAGCCCGTTTCTGTCATAGTTCAGGCAGGTCGAAAACAGCGGCCATATATCGAAATCTCGATTACAGGGCGAAAGCGGAAGTGCCCGAAACAAAAACGGTGCGAAATTTATATTTGCGCGAATGTATCTTGTCGTGCCGGTTTCCTTCCATCCCGCAAACACGTTGCACGTGAATTTTTACGATGTTAACACGATGTTTTTTTCACTTTTCGGCTTACCGCATTTCCAGAGCCTTATTTTTGTTAAAATTGTTTTTGCTCACTTAAAAAAAATTGCTTGCCGAAGTACGGGTTATTCAGAAAATTTAATGAACTCGTAGGGACGGACGCACGGGGACGTGATTAATGTTGATTGCGAAAAAAAAGCGAACACAATGACCCTACAGGGTAAAATATAACTTTTCATAACTATTATGTTTAAATATAAATTGCTTTATGTTTAAGGAAACTTCGATATTGAAATACGAAACTTTATCAAAAGTGCACCCAAAACTTGGTAATAATATATTTCCTAATTAGAAGCTCGATTCATAACTATCACGACTTCGGGGAATCACGCATGAAGATGCGACTTAACCTTATCAATCCGTCTTTCTCAACGCAAATATCTTGCCTTTGTTACCAGAAACTAAATTTCGCGCCGCAAAGCTTAATTAGTTAGTTGATGTGAGCATGGCATTTAGTGGGAAGGGTGACGGCGTGTTAAACCCACCGCGGTATTGGGATAATTCGATTTTATGGCAGGTATTTTGAGACATGAGGAATAGGGGTTGCTGCGGAAATGCAAATGGCCCTGGGTGCATGGTATGTCCCGCGTTTACTTCGATTGCAACCTGACAACGCTGAAAGGAGTTTAATGCATTTACAACTAGCGCCACTCTCAGGATGCCGGTGGATATTGGAACGATAAATCGATATTAATTCACTTATACAAATGCGGTAGGGAAGGCAATAGCTTCCGGCATTCGAGGTTGTTATCCTTTTTCTTTTACGTTTTCCTTCATACTTAGTGCCAGTTTCAATAAGGCACTCTCATAATACTTTAATCATGACAAACAATTTTTTGCTTTCTGTATAGGGATGTTTTCAAATTATTATGAACGATATCAAGGCATAATTTTTCGAGCGAAAATTAAGGGGTGAGACAGCCTTCTAACACTATTATTTTTTATAGACAAACTAACCACTTTAGGCAAAAATAGTAAGAAATAAATAGTTACATATTAATACGACTATTTTAATCAACTTTTTAAATATAAAAATGTCGATGTATTAAAAATGTTTTGAGACAAAATATGATGGCAGTAGATTTTTTAGTCCTGAATTTAAAGCCGAGAAGGATAAACTGGAATGAATTAAAAATCTGCTGTCTGCTTGGGACGTGGAAGTGGCAAACAATTGATTAAACAGCATTTGAAATAAACTTTTCCCTCGATTTATCTAAGGTGAAGGTGTAGAAGGGGCAGATAACATTAATATTAACGAAGACATTATCAGACTTATACGCGAGTGTGGATTCGAATACGTAACATCTGAAATTGTGAAAAAAGCTGTTAGAAATGCATGACCAACCACTCTCAAATCAAGAATTAGAAGTGTTGTGGAGATACATGATCATCTTCAATGAAAAAATTCCGAAGGACAAGATGAGGATAAGAATGAAAATAATTGATGATGCCACCTATGAACACCGAAGTACCTTAGTCTGCCAACAAGAGACATCGACAACGCACTGAAGATGCCAAGTGACATCTCACGAAACGAACCAGAACACATGCTTCTCCATCCATGAAGCACTACGAATTACCATTACACACCTCTATGGGGAGTAAACCCACAAAAAGACAAGCTCTTCGAAAGACTGTGGGAAAAGAAAAACAACTTACTCTGCGATTTGATATTCCTAAAACGATGTCGTGAAAAAGACTTACAGTCTACCTTCCGTAGACTGATTCATCACATCAGATCCCGACGAACTTAAATCATCCTCAAACGAGCCAACCTCAGAGAATAACTCCCCAAAACGAGGAAGAATATTTGCAACATCAAACTCGAATTATACCAACTTAATCTTTTCTTGAGTCAACAGTTACACACTATCATCTAGGCCCAGCTAGAAATTCTAAGATTGCCCAGAAAACTCCAAAAATGTTCTAAAGTTTAAAAACAATGTCCGTAAAAATATCTAGGCGACTACGTCCTCATAACCAAAATATTGTTCATAATCTTTCAGGATACAATCTAAAGAGACGCAGAACGAGCCGTCTTAAGAAAAGGATTCAACTATGCCCTAACCCCCAGGATCATTCCGGCTTATACGCATTTCTCTTTCTTTATTCGGATTCAACTATGACCTAACCCCCAGGACCATTACGTCGAATCCAGCTTAATCTCAATAGACAAACAAAAAGCAGAAATTTTAAGAATGGACATCTCTAAGATCTTACCAAATGAAATCAAAAATAGAGGCATCTCCAACAGATCCGGAGATAAAGAAAAATCTAATCCCTCAGGAGAAATCAAGCAGGAACTCTATGGTATGCCCAAAATACAGAAGCCGGACGTCGCTGGATGCAGCCCATGAGACAACAAGTTGACTCCTACTTACAAAATTCTGAACATTTCTTTCAAATCTTGGTCAACGTTCAAATTGAAGAAAGTGACATCTTAGCGAGTTTCGAATATAGAAAAGAAAAAAATAGAAAAGCCCTTTAAATAGATTAGAGAAAACAAAGACTTGTCCAACTACATCGTAGAGAATGCTCATATTCTATGTGATGGGCAGATTTACAAGCAAGTACAAGGAGTAGCTATAGGTTCCTCGCTGTTCCCAGTGAGGAACATCTTTATGATTTATTTCGAGAAGGAAGCGTCAAGGGAAGCCAGATACAAACCGAACTTATGAATCCGGTAGGTCGATGACATCTTCGTCATTTGGTCTTTTGGAAAAAAATACCATTCACCCAAAGATCTCGTTCAGGATAACATATCAGAAGAAATAACAATAGTATCTCTGGACTTTGCTCAAAACGGCTACTAAAAAAGAAATAGTTCGATAGACAATTCGACCCGAAGGATCCACCTCTACGAGAAGAAACCAAATATTCAACGTCGGGCTATCCCACATCAAAGCAACGAGTGTCCGCATAGGAGACCTACAAGCCTGACAAGACAATAGGAGCATCGTTCAGGAACTCAAAAGACCAACTAAAATTGAAAAATCTAGGAATTTATTCCATTCTCTGCGGCTCGTGCGACAAGAACTATGAAGGACAGATCAACAAGAAAATAGCTGCTAGAGTTGAAAAACATAAGCTGAGCATCCTGCATCATCTGGATACAGGCCAAGCTGCAAGGAGGTAGCCAAGGATGATTCGTATTAGAGAATCAGACTAATCCGGGAATCCATCGAAATAGTTAGGAATGTCACCCTCAACAAGAGACATGATGCCCTGCACTGTTAGCTGCGTGGAGGCCAGTGCTACATCATTTCTGGTCCAAGGCAACCTGCTATTCCTAAATGGATGATACAAATCATTGTATTTCACAGGAGTCATCGACATTCAAGAACCTTAAACTTGATATACCTCAATACCTCAAATCAATCATTCTTTCCTGACAAACCGAACCTTTTCCACCAAAATGCACGATTGATTCTCCTCCAAATCACCAATACGAGCAATTCCCCAAGGCAGTGTTCTATCCTTTTCAATATTATTCAGTATAACACAACTATGTTGCAAAATAGCAAAATTAAAACCATATTACAAACTTATGGTCTATTTGACAGCTTTAAATGTAACGGAGAACTAACTGATTCAACAACGCTTTAGATTGTAGTGGTATTTATTGTGTTAAATGTTATAATTACCATACATTTCTATTCCACTTTATTAACTGGTTTTTGTGTCTCTTGTTGAAAACATTGTTTTCAAAAGAAAACAAAAGGACACTCGACTTATTTATTTATTTTCACACACGGGGTAGCAAAAGGACACAATCCCACTAAAATGGTACTCCGCTATACTTGGAGATATACATTTTATATACAGTAATTGTATGAACACAAAATTGAAAATTGGACCTATAATTGCATTAACCATATGTGATCAATCCATTTCAGCTCTGAACTAAAGCCGATATTACGAGATAGATATAATAAATAATAATATAAATTGCGCGGCGAATATATCCAACCCAAGGCGTTCCACTGTGCTCTCCGTGCGAAGTATTGGGGCATTTCTACACGAAATTGTGTTCGACCAGTCGGTATATAAAGCAGAAAGTCATAGCGCAGCTGAGGGGGGGGGGGCAATATGCAAATCAATGCGTGAAAGAAGATAGGAAGAATCACAGTAGCCTCTTACTAACCTAAACAGAAATCAGGCATCACTGCAAGTTCTGCACTGCTGAAGTGTTTGCATTTAATAGGCAGATTGGTAATCTGTATAAGGATGCCGAAATTTATACGAGAGATACTTCAGAAACCTTACTGAATCTTCTTTATTCTGTTAATGTATGAGTCATACTGATACTATACTGTTGAATGATAACATACTATTAACGAAAACATTAGAAAGAAATAATAGGTTTAAGGCTACAAAAAGATTCAGAAGAGCGGATTACAAATCCAAGCATTCTATTAGCTCTAGCCACCATTACATCAATGTCTTGATCAAAGAGTAATTCGCTATCCAAAGTAATGCGCAGGTGTTTAATGGTGTCTTTAATGTGATCTACTAAGCATATTCCGCACAAATAATCAAACATAATGAACTGTTTTTTTTTCCAATAAAAGTAACAGTACGACACTTTGATATGTTAAGCGACAAATTATTAATTTCACAAAAATCATAAAATCCGTTCAGAGAAAATATCTTTATGTCGTCACCTATATACACCGTACTCTAGAAGACATGGTATTAGCCGGATTAGTATCCACTAACCCCAACTACCTACGTGCGATTGGAGAGGTACCAAGCAAACCGGCTCAAAAAAATACCTGCGACACCAACGCGCTCCAACTACAACAGTAATAAATAATTACGTCAAAAGCTTTACTAAAGCCAATGTATCGCATCTATTTGGATGTTTTTATCAATAGTCGAAAAAAGAAAGTTGGTATATTCTAACAAGTTGGCTTCATCTGAAAAAATAACCTGCTGTAAACTAATCGTTCAAAAATTCTCTCCATTATAGCTAAAATAAATATAAGTCGGTAATTAGTTACAAGGCTACGATATGCTGACGTAAAAATAGGCATAATTTTTAACATATTAGATATATTAATAAACGTATTAAAAATTAAGCAAAGAGAAGAAGAGAGGCTTTCAGCAGCTCTTAATAAAAGTGGAAGGTATATATAGCAACACCAATAAGAATCGGATGAATCAAAACAGTCAACCGAAATCGCATTAAGACTAGGGACCCCCTCAGGGTATGTACTAATTACCAGCGAGACAAACGCTGACCCCTCGAACATTCCTCCCCATTCACCGAGTAGATACGTTATATCGGACACCCGCCCGTACACCAATACCGCCCTTTCTTTGTCTTAGATATGACCAAAATAGTTTAGCATTAGCAGCAATAGAATCCTGAACATGAACCATATAATTTTTGTGATCACGTGCTATAAGACATTTAGAACGATATCTCAGCATCGAAAAGGTGTGGTAGACAAATTAATTTTTGTATTGTGTCCACCACTTGGGACCATTAATTGTGTCCCGAGAGAACCAGGTAGGATAACCGATAACCCATCATCCCCTACGCGGAACATACCTATGTATAAGAGAATAAAAGATATCTATCACAGCATCAACCGAAACACCATCCAAAATTTTAGATCAGTTTAAACTGTCGATGTAACCATTAATTTCGTCATAAGAAGCTCCATAGAAATTGTAATTCAGGTACAAGCACAAGGGCTACATAAGTGCCATGTTTGCCTGAACTGATAATCGAGCAGTGCTTATCAACTCAAAATGAGATAAACAAAGATTTCAACCAAAAAAGTGTGTGTACTGGTGAGATAGGGCTAAGGGCTGCCATCTGTCTAAAAAATTGCTAGGCTCGGCAAAGACAACCTTGTCTTTCGTAAGATTTGGACACGGCTCATGGTGAGGTAAACAAATATCTTTACAAAATTAAGCTTGCTGTTAGTACTTTCTGTTGCTTTTGTGAAAAGAATGAGGAATAGCTGAGCACAAATGAGAGCTGAGCTGTATCCTAACTTTCGGAAATTCACTACGGTGGTTGATGTAGCCGGAGATCGTGCAAGAGGATGTACAAGGGGTCTGTTGGAGCTAAGGTATGTGTGTATGTGTGTCTTCTTGAAATGTCGCACTGTACCCAACCTCTTCTTTCCTATATACATATTGGACATCACTCTATTGGCTTTTAGGCTACCAAACAGACTAAATAGGCAATGTTACCTTAATTTTTTTATGAATAATTTGAACATTTTGTTAAACGATTGTATTGGTTATGCGAAAAAGCCGTTAGTGCTTATCATGACGGCACAGTACTCTGACGCATATCGCTCGACTTAGAGATTATTTAAATATGATATACCATCGTCGGTGTATTGGCAGCAGTGGTTCAACTCAGTTGCTCGCCTTTTATGAGGATTAAATCCTCTCGATTTCCACAATTGGGATCATGTTAAAGAGCTAATTTACAAACTGCTTTTAATTTTAAATAATCTTGGTCCTATTTCAGACATTTCAACTGAGTCTTCTTTATAACTCATAAACTATTTATTTTATAAAAAAAGTTTTAGATAAAACTTTCAAAACATGAAGGGAGAAGATATACCACAATACCTCAAATCAAACCTTCTTTCCTGACAAACCGAACCTTTTCCACTAAAATTCACGACTGATTCTCCTCAAAAAATCACCAATATGAGCGTGTGTTCCACAAGGCAGTGTTCTGGCTACCAATCGTTTCGATATTTATATGCATAATATTACCCAAATTATGCAGGATGACACAGCTATGTTTGTGGATAATACAGAACCTATGGAATTTAGACGTTAACGAACAAACGTGCAGCAAAATTTTCACATTCACGACAAAGATAGAGTGGAAAAATAACTAAGAAACAAAGCGTATTTGATAAACATATTTGGAGACTCATTTGGGTACATGACTCACTTGGAGATATTATATCAAGCTAAATGAAGATTATGGAAATGTAGCTGAATTATATGGCATCATAAATAGGAAATCTACCCTTAAATTTGAATGCACCGGGCGGTAACTTCAAAACAAAATTTACCAGCTCCAAGCGAATTATTGATTTAATGTAAACTCCGAACAACATTTCTTAGTAATAAACTGCTATTACAAGCTAAATATTTAGTAGTTGGATTACAACAAAAATTTAAAGAAATGCAAAGGAAAGGAAAGCAATAACAAATCGTTAAAGGAAATGAACAAAGTGAAGCCTGGTAAAGATGTACTTGTTCAGGAGGGATTTAGGAATCGGAAATCTGGAACTGAATCCGGACCAAATGATTGCAAGGTTCAAATTGGAGAAGTAGAATATTGCAGAAATCGTCATTTTCTGAAACCTCGTGAGCTATCTCCACCGAAGGAACAAAAAGTTGGCGTAAAAATAAGTTAAAGTGCAGTAACTGACAATGAGAAAATTAACAATAAGTGTTTTGAAAAGAATAGAGTCGTAACTAACTCTGGTAGAACCATTAGAGCCACAAATAAGTGAGACCTTTAAAATTAATTGTTATTAATGTATTTTTTATTTAAAAAAGGGCGTGTTGTATATTCTTTGTAGGAACCGTTCTACTAATGACATTACATGTATGTCATTAGAGTGACTGCATTACTTGTAGTAAAAGTTTTTTAATTAATAAATGCATAAAACAAGAACATAACAGTTAATTCGCCCAATGGTGATGTACGCACGTAAACAGAATCAAATTGAAAAAAGTAGTGTGCACTACAAAATAATTATATTAATGCCGAATGGTTTAGCAATCACGCAACGAATTGGGCATTCAAACGGTTCAAGAGTTTATTTCAACGAGAACTAAACAGATTCACGTACACTACCATGTGTGAATCAAGAGAACTACAATTTGGGTACAAGAAATATTCACACACAATTACATCCCAAAATCTATACTTATTGTAAATTAATTTTCCTCTAACCCATAAGGTGCTTAGGAGAGCAAAGGCGATTTCATGTTGTATACTATGTACATTGTTTATACTGTTAAATAATAAGAATGCCATGTATAGGTGGTCTGGATACCTCTATATTTTTTTTACCTCACTATTGTTTGAAATATTATTTGCCAAATTTTCGGCAGCCTCACTACCATTGTGTCTCATTTTTCATTATATATGTAAGATTAAAGGAATAATAAAATCTGAAATAAGAAAAAATGGAAATTAAAATGGGAACATTTTATTAATAATAAATAAACAAAAAATGGTTTTAATAAACGAAATGGAATATTTAATTGGAGAATTAAAGAAAAGAAACTTTTCGAAGGAAGAACGTTCGGTAGTAAGCTGAAAAAGACAGAAGGCTTTGTAATAGTAAGAATCCTGATGAACGATCGCCCGAAAACAAATTTCTAACTAAAATTATGTTCCGTCGAGTAAATTGACTTAATTTTCGAAAGTATAATAAAAAGTTTCTCTCTTCTTTGGGCCAACTTTGCGACAACGTATTGAGTCCTGAGGGATAAAGCGAAGAACTTGCCCGGGCCTTATAATAAGGAGGACGAAAGTTCTAGTCTTATTTTTATCTTAACTGTTCCTTATTGATTATTAATTCTTGATCGCGTTAAGTTTTAGTCGGGAAGCGGGAAGTTTCGCGGATTAAAAGCTTGTTTTATATCTTTCTTGGTGATTAATTAACAAGTCGAATGCGGTGAGGAGCCAAAGACGCGTTGAGTGTAAATGATACATGTGCCTGATTGGGCAAGCACTGTGCTGGCTGGCGCAGGGCAGCGTGCGTTGATTAACGCTATTCTGGCTATCAATGGCAGCGATGAATCAAGATATCAGATAAGGTAACCACCGCATGGCCTGTTAAAACAATAGAGGAAATGCCGATAAATGAAACACGACCATAAGCCAACAAAGACACCTACCAGACACCCGGAATCGATCGGTTTATATTGCAGTGTTAAATACACACGAATAAGTATACGTGCAGCTACTTCGCAAATTCGACGAGTTCCGCGTTGTTTTGAGCGTTCATTTATATAACCGCTAGATAAATACGTCAGTTTACACCGTGGCTGTCCGAAAGAAATAAACTATAGTGTAGAGGATTGAGATCGCACGTCTATTTATTCAGTTGTAGTTAAATACATCTGCGGTGCATTTAAATCCGCCCTCTCCTAAATAAATTACTCCTCTCACGTATACCGACCACCGAGGAGAGCATACAGAACACAAAGGGCCTGCAGTTATTGGATTCTGGCGGCCGTGCTGACATTCATTCTGTTTAAGACCGATTAGCAAATCCCCGAACCGCCGCCTGCAGTTTCCACACCTCTTTCCTTTTTCCAAATAGCAAAAGAGAGGAATAACTTTGTTCGTTACGACGATATTCGCATACATAGTAGTATTTTAATTTCATCAGGATATAACGGTAGTTGAACTAAAACGCTGTTATTTATTTATCTACCTTTGATGCCCAATTTTTAATAATGAAGTTGCATTCGCCGATGCTGCATTATACGAAACAAAACGACAAATCAAATGCGGTGGCACTGATGCAAAATCCCGGTACAAAACAGATGGAAACAAATCGCGAATTAGTTCGGTACCAACCGGTAGATCACCTTGTTTAGATCGCGCGATTCATTTATTTACGATTGCGAGAGCGTATCTAAACTCTATTTACAAATAATTTAGTTTATATTACAGCCCTAGCTATTACAATCTTTTATAATGGCGAACGCACCGTGGGAATGCAGGAAATTGGAGAGAAATTAACGAGGGAGTAGTAAAACACATTGTATTTTCGATTAAAAACATATACTGTAAATCGAGATAGCAACTGAATGATTACTATTCGTAATTTTTTAATGCATATTGAGATGTGATTTATAATTGGGGCCAGGTTTAACACCCTACTAATAATATAATCTGTTACACGTTTGAGTTCCCATCATATGAAACAATCCCCTTAACCTCATTTTCCAACATATTATTACAACCGTCTCGTATCACCACGTAGTGACACGCGGCTATCTCGGCACACATAATTGTAATTTAGAACTCCATTAAGATTCTGCAATAAGATACGCTCTCTTGTATCATTTGTAACTTGCCCGTTTTCACACCACGTTGCTATCTACGCCGTTGTAATTACCGTTAGTGGGTCGTTGTTATCCCAAATTACCAGTAATTGTTTTCCCGAATTTGGTTAATAAAAAAAATTTCACTGTTAAGCGACTATGGTTGAAATTTAACATATTTGGGGGTTCATTCCAATGAATGTTAAAAATTAATATGTATACGTATCTTTATTGCCCAAGGAAGACGAAGATTATACATAAAATAAAGGCAGAAATTCTGCATAATCTGCACCCTTCTTAAACTTTCCCGAGACAAACAAGAGCCAAATACTACATCACCATAATTAAAGTGAGACAACACAAGAGAATCACAAAGGAGTCGCTTTAAACCTAGCTGCAGTAGAGAGTCCTAAAGGGAACCATAAGCGCGTCTACATAATAAATTAATATGCTCACCAAACACAAGTTGATCTGCAATAACAAGACCGAGATTTTTAATATTAATTGTACTTCAAGCATCTTAATATTAATATCAACATCAATAACAAATAAACTACCCTTTTTAGTAAATAAAATACATTGGGTCTTATGAGGGTTGAGCAAAAGAACACGTCTCTCAATCTCCATGCATAAATTATTCAAATTCTTGGTTATTTTATCGCAAGCTTCTGATCGCTCGCCAGGTAAGATAAGATAAGAAAAGTTGAGAATCACCAGCATAAGTGTAAACTCGATGTCATCAGAACACTGTGACTTCAGCTTAACCGACTGCGTTTTATTAAGGCGATGACTCATAAACAAAGAAACAGCGCAATCGAATGCATCAATAAATTTACGACATCAACAACTCTATGTATATATCATCAGTTAAATCTAAAAGCGCTGTGGCGCAGACATACTCACTCCAGAAATCAGCCTGTTTATCATGTAGTAAATTATAGCTATCTAAAAAAGATCTTAATTGCTCCTTCGTAATTTTCTCCAACATTTTAGACAAAACTGCAAGGATAATAATAGGGCTCAAATCTTTATACCAGATTTCCATATCTTAGTATAAACAGACATTTTCAGACAAAAGTTGAAAATGAGACAAAAAACATTTAAAATACTATGACAACATAACTTAACCATATCCAGAGAAATATTATCCGAACCAACACTAGTAAATTTAGACAAAAGCTAAAGCTGTTCAATAGAGCTTAATAATAACATCAGCGACAGATGTTGAAAAAAAAAAGGAGTTGATACTATCAAGGTCAGCTAGGTGGGGAGCTTAAATAAGTAATATTAGACTTAACAAAATTATATCTTCTCCAGGTCCTCCACATAGAACTAAAACCCTCCATCACAGAACTTCGCTCAATACTAATTCTCTTCTCACGATGAATAGCACCCGTAACAAAAGTACATAACTACTTATAATACTGAAAATGACCCGCATTCTACATTCTTCTGTCATGCTTTAAAGCAGACCCTCAAAGTGCCATCATTTCTCTTATATTGGCAGTAATCCACCGCATGGACATCAAACAAGGCAATCATCACTTCATTAATATAATCAACCTTGTCATCAGTAGAAGAAAGTTCATACACCGCCTCTTAGTTCATAATTTCTAAAACCCTATTCTGCTCGTCTATGACAATATTTTGCAAATTGCAGAATCTTACAATTTTAGTTACAACTCCCGTCCTTTCTAATGATAGCTGCCAAAAAGTTAATATATAGTCAAAGAAGCCAAGATCAATTGTTGTAGTACAATTGATGATCAAAGTGCAAGTCAAACATCTCAAAAGTACTTCTAAGAGATAAAAATGATGGATTCTGAATTAAGAAGTCACTGACCACTATCAGCTCATCATCTAAAGGATGCATGAAAAAAGACAACTTTTCAAACTTTTTTATAAATCATTTCAAGTCGTAATTAGGAGGTCTGTAAAAAACACCAAAAGCTATGAGATATCCTGAATATCAATTACACTAAGAATATAACAATTCCTTACAAAAACGTTTCTTCACCACCCCTAGATTGTATATCCGTTCTAAATTATTATAATCCGTAATAAATCAAATTTCGTTGATCAAAAATATTTCCATTCAACAAAGCGTCCGAAATACCAAGCACATAAAAATCTGTCTGCAATAAATAATATACAATAATTGTTTATTGTACCTTTTTCACTCGTCAAAAATACATTAATAATTAAAAATCAAAAGGATGGAAATTACATCATATGATTGGTTACAAATTCATTACTATTAGTATTACTAGAACTTATTACATATTTATACGAACACGCAGCGTTTACCTATATTCAACTTCATTTTGCAAAAACTCGTTAGAGGAATAGAACGCCTTTACAATTAGACAGGACATGAGCTTAGACGTCAAACTGGCCAGTCAAGTCACGACCTGTTTTATATAAAACAGGTTGTTATATAAAATATTATCTCTGTTACGAGTATTGTAGTCATGAAAATCTCCATGTTTAGGCATCTAACCAATACGTTTATGTGCATATACAATTGACTGAAGAAGTTAACGTGAAGTTAAGATCAGAATCTGAAACTTAATAAACAAAGATCTACAATTATTCAGCATAACAAAGATTACCCAGCACACGCACCGCCATACGCTGAAGTATAACAGCATATTGACTTAAAGGGCAGTTCTTCTAAGCCAAAATAGCATAATTAATACGGCAATGAATAAAGGCATAGTACGCAGCTTTAGGAACTCCTCTACCCATGATCTTTGATATGCTACGCAAAAAGTAAACACCACTACAAATTTTATTCCCAATAGCACAAACATGATCGGCAAACTTCAATAGTTGGGGCAATAGTTTAACCCAAAAACCTCACAGTAAGGGGATTCTTAAAAACAAACTGCCATTGCAGTAATTTTATCTTGGTTCAAACATAGCTCATTGGCAATGCACCACTCTCTTATTCTAGTCAAAAAAAAAATCAGATCTTTCTAACAAACGATTAAAATCAGGCCCCCTAACCCATATAGGAGCATCATTTGCGTAAAGCAAGCATTCCACATCATCACCCAAATACTGAGGAAAGTCATTAATGTATAGCAGAAATAACAGTAGCCTTAAAATGAGCTCATTAGATGCCGCAGAAATGCAACGTTGATTGCTTTGTTCTATTCTTCAGATATGACTCGATAAGAACAGCTTCATTACCCATAAACATTTTAGACATTCTAGATCATTTCCTCAAGAGAATCTAATGTAACACGCAATCAAATGCCCGCGTCGGATCCAAAACTTTCAAAGGAATCCAAGGACACATCAACAAATCTGACAACATCATCCTACGACCCCTTCGAAATCCGTATTGATTTCGGCAAAGCAGATTATTTCCCTCTATATAAGAAATCATTTTATCATACATTGCACACACAAACACCTTGGAAATTGGCTGTTGTTGGCCTATAATTGGAGCAATCTGTAGTATCTCTTTTTTTATACACCGTTCCTCTTTATTAAATAAGTTGGGATGGAAAAAACGTCACTCCTCAATGAACAGAGCAGATTCCATTTGATCCATATATTCATATGTGAGAATGGTATCGATCATACCACTTGGCAGCCTCTCAACGATATCATCGGGAGTATCAACGAAAAACCTACTAAGCACATCAAATCAAGATTACTATCGAACGAGGGTTTTTATTCGTGGAAACAAATGACCCCACCTGGTGACAATGATCAATATCAGTCTCAGAGAGTGATAAACCAAGTTGATTTCTAAATAATGAAACAATGGTAACCTCTACATTGTCTTTAATTCCTCCAATTCTAAATCCTCCAAATAATAGATCTTTAATTACTTCTACGACTAAGAATCCACGAGATAAGAATCCACTCTTGATCAACTTGTCAATGGACGTCAGTGAAACGCATTTTGAATTAATAAACAAATATAACTCAACATGCTGCAAGCAGTAATACTACTCAGTCGACAACATTTATTTGACTACTATTTTAATAATAATAATAATTTATTTCAACCAATTAGCAGTCCATAACATTGGTAATCATCATTAAAAAAATACATAAAAAATTAATACAAATATTACAAATATATTAGGTATTCCTGCAACCAGTAATACGCCTACTTAATTAAAAATAACTAACTTTCCTTTTAAAACTGTCATATTTAATTGTTGTTTTAATGTCCATTAGACTGCTTATTACATAATTTAACAAAGCAGTAGAATGGCGTCTTCTCAAACAATCCTAAGGAATGATGATTCAAAATAAATAATTTGTTATTTCTCGTGTCGTACTCATGGCTAAGAAGTGTAAAGTGTTGTAGGTAACTACGCACAAAAGAAATGGTTTTAAAAATGTAAATGCAAGGAAATTTCAAAATCTGCCCCGTACGAAAGTAGGGACGCGCTTCATTGGTTGATATGGCTTCGTAAATGGCTCGAATAATTCTTGTCTGGGCAAGAAACACTTTCATCCACCCAGTAGCTCTGCCCCAAAATGAGTCTGTTATACGCCAAAATTGACTGCGCACTCAAGACACCACCGATATCCAAAGAACCATTTAACTTTACAAGTGTAAAATATTCAGAATTCAAATTTTTCTAAACATAGTACATTATCTGTCATTTTGGAGATAAACAGCCATGCATTGATGATGTCATCATCATGCATTACAATATGTAGATCAGTCAACCAAAAAGGCAAATCATTAAAGAAAAGTAGAAAAATCAGATCCTAATATGGAGTCTTGGGGAATACTTAACTCAACAGATTCTCAGTTTAATGCGATATTTAACAGCACCTATTCAGAG
Source organism: Onthophagus sagittarius (assembly GCA_036711965.1). Taxonomy (NCBI): domain Eukaryota; kingdom Metazoa; phylum Arthropoda; class Insecta; order Coleoptera; family Scarabaeidae; genus Onthophagus; species Onthophagus sagittarius. Next base: position 9,723,032 of record JASERS010000007.1, on the reverse strand, counting down.
TCCATCCACATAATATTATACAAATAATAGATTATATCTATTATAATCATAATAGCATAAAAGCTTTTAAACTTTTTTTTGGAATATTAAGTTAAATTCCATCTCGTTTAAAACAAATGGAGAAAGTAATCTCAGTCGTCTTCAAGGAAGTCGGCCGCCCCAAATAACACAAAATTCCACTTTACATGGATCCTAATTAGGATTGAAGCCAAAAACTAATTCTAGGTCGGATTCCCATGATTCCGGTGTCAGTGATATGCGAAGTCGGCTGACGACCTCGAAGACGGCTGTGATAAGTTTTGCACATGATTTGTATTCCAGGAATTCCAGAATTAATTAAAATAAAATTAGAGATGAATTAGAATGAAATGAATTTTAAGTTTCTACTTGGAGTTTCAAGTTCGAAAGTAATCTCGGTCAACTTCGAAGACGTCGGCCACTTACGGTCAGTTAGAGTTAAGTCTTGGACGGCCGATGTCTTCGAATTATTTTTATAATGCGCTTCAAACTTGATAGGTTTCATTATTTTATATTCTAAATGATTTATATTAAATTTAAAATTAAAATTAAATTTGATATTTATCAAATTTAGCATATAATATATTCGTGACAGTCCTAATCGATTGTTGCCTTCAAATTCTTCAAAGAAAACTTAGCACGGTCGTCTTCAAATTCCAGCCTACGTGGATGGTAACTAAGATTAAAACCCACACATATCAAGAAGTTTGAAACGTTGGAATACAAAAGAAGAACAATAATAGTTTACATCAACAGATCGAATGTCCCTAACAAAGGACGGCAAAGGACAAAACTATGCAATCGTCAAAAAGAAGGTCCCGAAAGAAGAAATCATTTGAAAAATGAAAGCAGAACTAACGTTAGCAAAATCACCAAATTCCAACTTAACTGGTAAAAAGAAGGCAATTTGAGCTATTAAAGAACAATCACATTGCGGATTTGAGGACTTGCGGACAATGACATTTTTCGAAAAGTTGGTCTATATGGCTAAGCCTGAATTTGAATAATAATTCATCATTGTTATCATTTGTCATTACATCTCTAAGAAAAAATGACGTCAATGATATCAGTAACAGGCAAATATCAGGCTGAATAAATTAATAATAAATTGTTACGAGGATTTACCTATTTTTATTACAACTTCTAAAGTAAATTTGTCATAAAAGAATTTAGTATTATTACAATTATTTACAATAATAAATTTTTATAATTAATTATTTACAATTATTTTTATAATCACAAATATGTGTATTTTAGTGATAAATGGATGTTGACATAAGTTTTTCAAGGCTTTTATTAGGTAGTGACATAGATGAATCTACGATTCTGGCAACAGCTTCATTGGAAGATGACGACCGTAGTGAGCGGGGAAGGAAGCAAAAGGAACATCTTCTAACAGAATGGAAAGCAAGAACTCAATTAAGTTATTGTCAATTATTGCACACCATATATTCACAGAGGTGTGAGTATCATCAGACTAACGATGATCATTACACGGGTGAAAGTGGGTAGATATCACCCATAAACAAAATTCCAAAGGGAAAGTCGTGGCAAAGTCTGTTGGTTCTAGGTGTTGTTGAAATGAATACAAGCCATGAATATGCAATGTTTTACATGAGGAACACCAAGACGAACAGAAAGTCTTACACTGGTAGATCGCATTCCGTTCTACCAACTAAAGAATTTGTTCAACTTCATTCAGAGTTTGCAAACCAGCACATTGAGAATAAATACTTGCAAATGGAACTAAACCGATTTCGTGCAATGTGCTGAACGTTCGAATAAATGCTTATAAATCTGGTAATACTTGATTAGGAAACCGTCTATCATCGTCATGACTAGCATTATCAAGAATCTAGTCGATACGTCAATAAAATAATGATAAATGTGACTGCATCTCAGTTACTTTTGAGACTTGAGCATATGTTTTTAAAAGCATCTCTGATTAGAATAAACAAATTTATAACATATTAACGTATGTACCATTCTTCATGAAACTACTTTTATATACAGGGTATATAAAATTTAGCATACAACAGATTTTCGTGACAAAACGATCATCTTCAAACAAACCCAAAATAACTTCAAATTCCGCTCTAGGAGTATGTTGATTGGCAACTAAAATTAATTCCAGATAGGGATTTTCATGATTCTGATATCAGTGATATGTAAAGTCTGCCGAAGAAAACCGTAGTAAGTTTTACACATAATTTGTGTTCTGGCCATTGCAGTATTAATTAAACTAATATTATAGATGAAGTAACATAGAAGACACTTCATATCTTTTCTTTGAAGATATAAGTTTGAATTTTAAATAAGTTAAAGTCGGCTGCACCAAATATTGTTCTTGATGCGGCCGACTTCGAGGACGTCAGCCGTCCCAAATATTATTCTTGATATAAGAAGTAATCTTGAGAATAATATTTAATTCTTGATGCGATAATCTCTTATATCAGGAATACTACTTAGAATGAAATAATCTTCGCACATTTCGAAGATACTGGCTGCCCCAAATATTATTCTTGGAGCGGCCGTCGTCTTCGAAAACAGCCAAGACTATTTCTTATATCATAAATACTAGATATGATGAAATAATTTTGGCCGACTTCGAAGACGTGGGCCACGTCAAAAATAATATTCTCAGTCTTGAAAGTCGGAAGAATACTTTGCAATCACGAACAATATTTGTGACGGCCGACGTCTTCGAAGTCGGCCGAGATTATTTCATCCTATGTAGAGTAGTCTTGATATAAGAAGTTGTTTCGGCTGACTTCGAAGACGTCCTCGAAGAGGCGTACGAGAAAGACTTTTATAGGAACCGCACCCAACTCAACCCAACTAAACCAAACTCAAACCAGCTATAAACTACAAAAAAGCTATTTAAAATAATTAGCAAAACTTCGAAAACATCGGCTGCCCCAAGCATTAGGAATATTAAAGCCTGTCCTGGGTTGGGTTAGGTTAAGGTTAGGTTAAGAGAATAAAGACTTCATAGTGTTGTGGGTATGATGATTCGGCAACTAAGATAAGTACCTAGGCTTCCTAAGAATCTGTTTAGGAAACTTCCTAAGAATATGCGTAGGAATCTGTTTAGGAAACTTCAACATCATCTAGAGATTGCATTGATAAAATACCCAAGGAAGACCAAAAATTTTTTTCTTGAAAATGTAAATATTTGTTTTGTTTTTCAACTAAACATCGTTTCTTACTTGATAATAAAGCATTATTTATAGTTGAATTCTTAATGGGTGATGTATTTCACGTGAGAGTGAGTATACAAGGTTTAGGTAAATTTGGATATATGCGTTGGTATTTCCGGAATAGAATAACAAATGGTTAGGAATCGACGAAAAGGCATTTATTACTCTCCCCTATTCATTCATTACTCGTTGGCAGGGTTCGTATGACAGCTAATGGAGGTTGAAGTAGTTGCAATGCGGTTAGTGCGACCAGAGTTGCCCGGTAACGATCTGATAGTAGAAGTTTAGCAATATCCGTGTCATTTACGAATTCCGCGATTAAAAATTTAATTAAAGCTCCGCTCTAATGTAAACTTTTGTTATTTCCTAATTTTGACGAAGCGGCCTCTATTATATTAGAAAAACGGCGAGATTTTTAACTCCCTGTTACTTTTCCCTCGGAGGGTCATTGTAAGTCGGGAACGGCAGCTCGGAAAATATGGAAACGTGTTTCGCAAAATAAACCGCTAGGGCATATGTAAGCTAGGCTTGAAATGTTTCGTGCAAGTTTCCCTTTGGGGCGCTACCAAAACTTCAGCTAGGTGTGCTTTAGCATAAGATAGGAGCAATTGCTATATTTCATACAAGCGAATCGATACGATAATCCGGGATATCCTCCATTCATAGAAATTTGTAAAGAGAGTAGTCTATATGAACGGTTAAAAACATGTTGAAACAGGATACGGTGTTTGGCAACTTCTAACTTACAGCAGTCGACAATAAAGTTAAAACGCTATTGTGTGTAGAAACGAGTTCGAAACGGTTTAGAAGCGTGGAGTACTAACTTTATTTGTCAAGGAAGTTCCGAGCATAATTTACGTTTCGCGATTATAACGCTTACAGATAAAAGGAAATTTGCTGAAAGCAGAACGCGTCATGGATACGGTTTAAATGTGTATTGTGCGACAGGCTGTTACACATTTTCATTTTGTTGTTCGATCGTTACCAACGGAAACAGCTAAAACGTTATTGCTACAATTCGAGCATCAGTCGAAACTAGTTGCTTAAGAAAATAACCGTCGCGACCCGAACGTGTTTCGCTTAACGATAATATTAGCTTAACAGTGGAAATTTTGACGTTAACACATTCGCCAACGAAACGACACGATTATCCCGTTATAATTTCTCTTCAGTTTCGCACGGAGGTCTGTATTTACGTTGGTTAACTGTTAAAACTGAATGGCGTTCGCTGAACAACTGCTGATGCAAAGGAAAGTAACAAAGTGCAGCAAGTGTTTTCACCTAACATTTGGCTACGGATGCGAACTAGATAACGAAATGCTACTAACTTCTGGGCGCAATGCAAAAGTTATAGTCCGGAAAGTTTGACGTTTGTACTAATTGTAATTACGTTCCCTTAAACGTCTACCTTGATGACGCTTAATAAACAATTTGTATTGTCTTTTTGTTTCTTTTGTCGTTTAACGGGCGTTATAAAAAAGCCCCCCGACTCCACTTCCAAAGAACGCGTCGACGAAAAAAGCCCATTATGTGTCAGTTTGGGTGATGTAGTGTTTCATATAGACGCAAGAAATGGTTAGCAGAAATAGAAGTTTGAGATGTACCCAGCTCATTTTACAGAATAATGGTACAAAATTACAACTTTCAACAAAGAAAAAGGAAGGTAGGAAGGAAACGATATATTCAAAAGAGAGAATTATGGGGCGTTGCTTTAAAAGAATCTTTGTACTCGTTATCCTCCCTTCCAAATTAATATAATAACATACAAAAATATCCAATCTCTTCACATATTCAAATTTAAATCGATCATAATACAAAATATTTCCTACAATTTTGTCGTTTTATAATGGTATTCCCAAGGTGATAGTCGCTGAATTTAAAAAGTCAACTGACAAACGTTCGATGTCTCCACATTGCCGAGGGCGAGAGATCCAAAAATCGAATGCAGACGAAGCAGGTTTTCTCCATTTCCACCATGAATTCCCCTGTCACCTAACTTGTCCACACAAAAGAATCTTTATTATTAACCATACACGGAAAAAAAAATATGGCAATTTGAAATTACCACTACATATTAAGGGTAATTATCACGATGTATTCGGAGCAATTCAAATAATCACGGTCGTCTTTCTAGAATAGTTTTAGCTGTCGGTCCAAATCGGCAAACTTCAAGTCTAAGTTTGTGACACCAACTTTTCTCTCCGTTTAAATGAAATGGGATCCAACTTAAAACTCCAAGAAAATGTTTGATGACTTCTATATTTGTTCATCAGAAAATTTGGTTTTTGTCAAAGTTGGGATGTCTAAAATACAAATTATGTGCAAAATTGATCGGAATGAATGAAGATGACGTCTTCGAAGTCGGCCGCCCGAAAAATGTTTGTGATTAAAAAATATTCTTAGCCGACTTTGAAGGTGTCGGCCACCCTAAGAATAATACTTAGACAGAGATTATTTTATCACAAGTAGTATTCATGATTTAAGAAATAATCTCGGCCGACTTCAAAAACGTTGACCGCCCAAAATATTGTTCGTGATTAAGAAGCATTTTCGGCTTACTTCGAAGACGTCGGCCGCCCCAAATATTGTTCGTGATAAGAGGCATTCTCAGCTTACTTCGAAGACGCCGGCCATCCAAAGAATAATATTTGGGGTGACCCATATCTTCGAAGTCAACCGAGATTATTTCATCCCAAATAATATACAATCTCGGCCGACTTCGAAGACGTCTACCGCCCCAAATATTGTTCGTGATAAGAGGCATTTCTGGCTTAGTTCGAAGACGTCGGCCATCCCCAGAATAATATTTGGGGCAGCCGACATCTTCGAAGCCGACCGAGACTATTTCATCCCAAATAGGATTCATGATATGAGAAATAATCTCGGGCGACTTCGAAGACGTCGACAGCCGCAAATATTGTTCGCGATAAGAGGCATTTCTGGCTTAGTTCGAAGACGTCTCTACCCCAAGAATAATATTTGGGTTGGCCCATATCTTCGAAGTCGACCGAGATTAATTCATCCCAAATAATATACATGATATAAGAAATAATCTCGGCCGACTTCGAAGACGTCGGCCGCCTCAAATATTGTTCGTGATAAGAGGCATTCTCAGCTTACTTCGAAGACGTCGGCCATCCCCAGAATAATATTTGGGGCGGCCGACATCTTCGAAGTCGACCGAGACTATTTCATCCCAAATAGTATTTATGATATCAGAAATAATCTCGGCCGACTTCGAAGACGTCGACAGCCGCAAATATTGTTCGTAATAAGAGGCATTTCTGGCTTGCTTCGAAGCGTCGGCTACTCCAAGAATAATATTTGGGGTGGCCCATACCTTCGAAGTCCCAAAGAGAGAATTCATGATATGAGGCATAATCTCGGCCGACTTCAAGGACGTCGGAAGTCATAGATATTATTCGTGCTTAAGAAGCATTCTTGGGTTACTTCGAGGATTAAATTCAAATTTATCCATGTTGCAAAGAAAACAATTAATAAATTGGAGGATAATTAAAATTAATTAAACAACTTCTTTTCTTGCAAATTTATATATATACTTGTGTATATTTTATATTTATTTTGTCATATAAAATATTCCGTTTCGTTTTTAATTGTGTAACAGTAAGTGTTCCTTCGTTTTGTATCATGATATGCAACTTAATATTTTGATTACCTTTGACATTGTGACATGATGGGAATAAAGCCCGAAACTGGTTTCAGTAAAAATATAAATAAATTTGCAAGAAAAAAGTTGTTTAATTAGTTCTTAATTTTTGCTGCAGTTTATTACTTCAAAGACTTTCTGGCTTACTTCGAAGACGTTGGCCACCCCAAGAATAATATTTGGGAATATATTAATCAAAAAAACTGTGCCTCAAAAATTACAACAAAAAATAGAAGAAAATATACATCATCTTGGTATAACATAACAAAAAGAAAAAGAAACAATATATAATGAATATAATTATACTAAACAAAAGTAACAATTTCGCAAAACTAAATTACAACACAAAAATATAATATATGAAACAAAATAAAATACAGCAAAATAAAATAAAAGCCAACAAAATCAGAACAGGTAACAAGAGGAAGTAGATGCTAGAAAAATTAGTCGCTTAAGTTGCCTAAAATATTAGAAAAAATGCAACCCCCAAACCGGTACGTTAAAATGATTGGAAGTGCGAGCCATTCTCAACATAGGAGAGTTTTGAAAACATTTGTACGGGGAATTGGAATAAAAAACAAATAATCTAATCTTAGTAGTCGGGGTAGGACACTTAACATTTTTAAAATAAGTTGACGTATCATTACAAGACCCTACTAAGAAGTAGTTTTAAATTTGTTTTGAATTCCTTCAATTCTGCTAATATAATGTTGATATTGGGGATTTCAAACAGAACTACAAAAATTTAATACGCTGTGAATATATGCAAAGTATAATGTTTTAATAACATTGATGCCTGCAAAATTTGCTGTAGTTCTAAGAATAAAGCCAAGCATACGCCACGCTTTGGAAACCAATTCGTCAACGTGATTCTGAAAGGTAAGCTTTTGGTCAAATATCACACCAAGATCCCTAATATGAGATACTCTCGACACGGCTGCACCGCCAAGACCATAGTCAAATTTAATAAAATTCAATTTCCTTGTAAAGTAAATTATATGACATTTATCCTGATTGAACGTAATGTGGTTCGAGTCGCAGTACTGTTGCAGAGCATCAAAATCACGCTGCAACGACGAGCAATCCAGAGGTGATGCCACGCGCGTATATATTTTTCAATCATTGGCATATATTAAACAATGAGAATGTTTTCTAAAAGTAAATATATCATTGATATAAATATTGAACAAAAGAGGTGACTGCCCTGCGGTACTCCTGAAGGCACTGAAAATGAACTTGATTTGTGCCCTCTAATTAACGCTGTCTGAGTTCTTCCGCGAATGTAAGAGGCTAACCATCTGATCAAGTAGCTATCGATACCAAAATGGTGAAATTTAGATATTAATAGATTTAGATCAACTTGGTCAAATGCCTTGCTAAAATCTGTATAAATACCATCTACTGGTATAGATTCATCCATAGCATATAATATGTAATTTCTATATTCCAGCAATAAATATAATATAATAACATATTCCGCGAAAAAACCGTGTTGTCTAGAATCGATTAGGTTTGTAATGAAAAATAATCTTTTGTATATAAGTTTTTCCGTAGTTTACTGAACATCGGTAACACAGATATTGATCTGTAGTTAACAACGTTGCTGCGATCACCAAATTTAAATATTGGAAGAAAATGTGCCTGCTTCCAGATATGCAGAAAAGCTCCAGACTGAAGTGATTTATTAAACACTAACATTAACGGAAGTGATAATGAGGTGGACTTGAGAAGTAACAGTTCTTGATAAGAATTGCTGGTATGCCATCTGCACCAGGACCCTTCTTAGTGTCAAAGCCACTCAGTGCCTCCTCAACCTCAGGACGCTCAAAATACACCACATCGGCAAGAGAACCATTATAAAACGTGGTGGCAGCAACTCCAGACTGTACGGTATTGAGGACTGAGTTAAAATAAGTTGCAAATAGTGAACACCATCAGCACCAGTGGCAACCGAGGCGTTATACGAGACAGTGGCGGGAATATCACAACCACGCTTCCTTTGCTTGACAAATGACCGAAAGCACCTAGGGTTGGAAGATATACATGATATAAGAAATAATCTCGGCCGACTTCGAAGACGTCGTCCGCCCCAAATAATTTTCGTGATAAGCGGCATTTCCAGCTTACTTCGAAGATGACGGCCACGCCAAGAATAATATTTGGGGCGGCCGACGTCTTCGAAGTCGACCGAGATTATTTTATCCCAAATAGTGTTCATGATACAAGAAATAATCTTGATCGACTTCGAACACATCGACCTCCCTAAATCTTGTTCGTGATTAAGAATCATTCTCAGCCGACTTCGAAGACGCCACAAATATTATTCGTGATTAAGAAGCATTCTTGGTTTATTTCGAAGACGTCGGCCACAAACGTCTCAAGAATAATATTCAAGAATAATGTCAAGAATAATATTTGGGGTGGTCGACGTCTTCGAAGTCGACCGAGATTATTTAATACATTCATGATATATAATCTCGGCCAACTTCGGAAACGTCGGCCACCCCAAATATTGTTAATGATCAAGAACAATTCTCGAAGATGTCGAAGAATAATATTTGGAGCAGCCGACGTCTTCGAAGTCGATCGAGATTATTTCATCCCAAATAGTATACATGATATAAGAAATAATTTCGGCCGACTTCGAAGACGTCGGCCACCCCAAGAATAATATTTGAGGCCGATGTCTTCGAAGTTAACTGAGATTATTTCATCTCAAATAGTTTTCATAACAGAAGTAATCACGGCCGACTTCGAACGAATCGGCCGGCCCAAATATTGTTCGTGATTAAGAAGTATTCTCGGCCGACTTCAAAGACGTCGGCCACTTAAAGAATAATATTTGGGACGACAGAATACAGGAAACATAACAGTTGATTTTTTTTTCTTGTGAAAACTTTCATTATTTCTTAGTTGATAATAACACATTATTTACTTACTTTCAATATTGTAGTATGATACATAATGCCTTAAGAAAGTAGGTTAAAATTTTTTTCGAATTTTAAAATATATGGTCAAGTTGAAATTGATGTTTTAGTTTAATCGAGGACTGTCCCGTAGTTTTTCGTGTCAATTTACGGGTCGCTCTGTTCGAAAATAAGTGCGCTTTTTATCGTTTTCTGACAAGTGGCTGTTGTCCATTCGCTCGTTTGAAAACAGGCCATGTCCTCAACAAGGCCAATTAAATTTAATTGCAGACAAATGATCCTCTCCGTCGGCTGCCAGCGCATAGTTGTCGGACACGCGAATCGCTCTTCTTTCGATCAATGCAGTTCAATTAAATTGGCAGCCGTTGTAAAAACGCCTAGCACTCGAAAACCACATCGGTTTTTTGGAATTTTTTGAGGCTTTTACATCCTACGACTATTTTTTTGATGGGTTTCTTCGGGGGACATCTAAAGGGCAGTGTGCGGTCTTTTGTATAATATGTATGTGAATTGTTTCAAATAGGAGCGCGATCCGTGCTCAGTAGACTGGAAGGTAATACTAACGTCGGAGATACGAGGAAGGTTTACAAACGCTCAGCGTCTTCTATAAAACCGCAACCGGTTGAGATATACAACTAAGTTTCCAATTGACGGCACTTCCTACCTTCAAGTAAACTAAACATGCCTTCAAGCCATTCTATACCACTACTTAGTTACTATTACTATGTACGTTGCTTACTATTACAAACAAGATCAAATTAAACAAAATTCAATCATATTTTAATTTATTTCGCTTCGATTATGGAAAGTTATATTAATTAAATCACATTCAACTAGAACGATCATGTGCAGATAATATTGCGACGAAACTCCTTGTCATGGAAATAATGTGTAGGTCGCAAATTGTGTGCACAACTAAAATTTATTATTTGCTTTTGTGTACTACAACCGGACAGGTTTATCCCAGTTGTTATGTGACGTTCTGTAATTGCCGGTGGCTTTATTACCCTCTCAGGTGAAACTGAAATGCGCTAATAACTATCCGGCTAATTCTATTTAACTAAAAATGCAAATCCTACAAACACCATGACGCTGTGATGTGATTAATGACGACGTACTTAATTGTACGGCACATTGTAAGCACCACAAGACATTAGTAGCGCTACAACAAATTCCCTTCGTTACAATTATGTAAATCACGGAGAAATTTCATTAACTTAACTGTCCCAGCCACTCTTAGTATACTAAGACGGTTTCGTTGACCTGTTTTATTACTATCCCATCCCGACAGGTATATTTTATACAATGACCTGGAATTAACGCTAAAAATTCATGTTGAATACAGGTATTATATGATATTGTTGATTAAGACAGACGTTGTTCACGGTTTTTCAACGAAACTAATGGAAAAAGTAATCACCCAGAATCAATTTTAAATAACGATCCAATCAGCATCGTCGTTAACTTGATCTCTGTGACACTTGAAGCGGCCGAAATTACTTTCCCAATCTATTACAAACGAGATTCAAAAAATTTAAAATATGTTAATTCATCTCTTATTTCATTTTAACTAGGATACAAATCATGCATAAAAGTCATAATGGTCAGAATTAATTTTATCTGACTAAAATACTTAAAACTGACAATATTGGCTTATTAATGCTGAAATGAATAGCACGTAAAACTTTGAAGACTTATGAGTCACCGACCGACCCATGATATCACATATATTAAGTAATTACAAAATTGATCCAGGTTCAAATTAAAATGAGATCCAGGTACGAATATATTAAAATTCTGCTGGGCAAGATTTATTGGTTTTGGTGTTCCCGACAGTTGAGCTCATGCATTATCAATGAAATCAGATTGAGATTATGAAGCAAAGTGGCATCTATATAAGATTCATAATTACTGGCATACCAATGCTGGAACATTTATATTGAAATTACAGCTAAAATTACAAAAACAGGGATTACACAAATTTTACAGATCATCAAAGTTATTACTTAAAAATTCCTCCAGGCTATAAAAGGCTTTCTTTATAAAGTAATTGCTAAATGTTTGTTTAAACGGATTCGTCTCTAACACGAAGATTATTACTCTTGAATCAAGCTTATCATAGTGTTATAGACGATGTCTTACGTAGCTAGTTCATTAATAATTAAAATATGTAATAAAAACTATAGCATTCCATTTAAAATAACGAAGTTGATGTCTACTTCCGGTAGACCGGAAGTGGTGGCCATCTTATTACCAAAATTTCAAGCCTCTACGAATTGTGAAATCAAAAAAGTTCTAATGAACCAGTTACGTGATGACTGGTTCATTAGAGGTGACATATTCTCAAAGCAATTTTATCTTTTGCGATGTACATTATGGACCCTGCTTGACTGTAGCAAAATAGAGGAGAGTTCAGTTAATTCAAAGCTCATGTTTTCGATAAATATATAGGGATCGGAAGTACGATAGGATTTTATATACCTTGGCTAATTGGTTGAACATGGCTAATATGAAGCGGCTATATAGGCGGTTTTCTTAGTACACAAATTACTCTGCGGCGGAAAGCTCTGCATGACTGAGTTAGGTATCGCACGGACGTTCATAATATGAACATTAGGAGAAAGTCATTGCTTGTTAAACCGAAACATAGGTTAGCCCCATATTAGCGACCATTTTCTCATTTTCTTATTCAGCAGATGTATAATGACATACAATAGTTTATATCATTAATTATTAAGATTTCAGATAATGCTAACTATATTTAGAGTATTAGAAACATACTTTAGTCAGTTTTTGATTATTTTAGACATCTTTAAACAATAATTAGCTATTAGAGATATATTTTAGATAGTTTTTGATGATTTTAAATCAAAAGCTTGTTAAGTCTTTTCAAATTCAATTTTTTCGTTTTTTCTTTTAGTTTCGTCAATGGTTTGTTTTGAAGTACATCAATCTAACAAAATTATGTGATCTCAAATAAAACCGTTCTCAAACTAACAAGTTAATTTAATTTGTCAATATCTGTGTTTAAGAAAATATTCCAAAAGTTCAAAACCACATAATATTACATGTGCAAAACAAGATCATTATTAACTAATTAGAATTTAAAAATCAAAAATAAATATTCAAAGTCAAAGTAACGATTCTCAACCAAAATTCTACAAGCACAGTTGTAGAGTACATACATAGTACATACATTATTATAGAGTACGATTAAAACTAAGGTTTGAGTAAGAGTACTTTATACTTATTTCTAAGAAATACATACAATAATATGTTTTTCTTGAAAGTCAAGAATGATTTTTCTTAGTGCACGATCTGGTAAGAGATTATTAAATTAGATGCCTAGGTAATTAACGCCGTCCCTTGACTTTGCCGTTGAAAAATGACAATGCCAACTTTGGAATCATCCTTGTATTATAGTTATGACCTAAAATAACTGATTTTTATTGGGTGATGTTCTTTTTAATGCAGTGGAAGATGTAAAGACAAGTAATTGTTAACATTTGGATTCCTAAGTTTGCCATCAATCTAACGCATCTTCTTTCAAAGTCTTGATTCGTATGGGCAAAATGACCCCAAGCTAATAAAGCGTAGGTGGTATAAATAAAAAATAACAATAGTAAGTGCTCATATATCAAAAGAAACCAATTTTTTTTATTAAATATGAAACTTTGAGACCCGAGTCAAGGTGAATTTCCAGATAATTAACGCACGCTGTGGAAGCCTCCAAACATCTAAGGGAAAAATTTAAGGGTTGCGTTTTGGCTTAGTCATTTTTTTTTAAACCAGTTCGTGATGATCGCATGTGAGTTCATAATACAGCGGTGCAATGTATTGACATCAAAACCAAGCCATGGCTACGGTGTCATCGATAAATTATACTTGAATCCATTTGAATGAATTTGGGTAAGATATAATGAAAATTCCATCATACGGGAGTATGATGTATTGACATTAAACTAAGCCATGGTTACGATGTCCTCGGTAAAATGAATTATACTTGAATCCATTGGAATGAATTTGGGCAAGATTTTGATACATAAAAATTAAAAATAGAAGTTAATCCAACACTGTACCATAACTATGTATAATTGGTAAACGGCTAGAATCATGCTCACAATAGGAGACATAATGGAATCTATTAGTCAAATATGACTCCACAACGCTAATACTATCTACGTCTATATTAAATGTACTTAGTTTGTTCAGAAGTAAATCATGGCACACGCAGTCCAATGCCATCGTCAAATCTTAAAATGAGGCTTGTAAATAATATTTAGTTTCACAATAATCATGAGCTATCCGAACCGATGTTTCGATGATTTACTCCTTCTGAAACCAAACTGTCCCGAATTCAACATTTTGTTTGATTCGACATAAAAGAACAATTGTGTATTTAAGATAACTTCAAAGATTTTTCAAAGATTCATTAATCAATTTATCCAAGACTCGTTCAATTTAGAAACCACTTTATGCAATTTATTAAAAGTTATTGGTTAGAACCCAAAGCTATCAACATTAGAAATATCATAGTTAATATCACCAATAGAAGAATTCGGATGAACATTAGTGGAATTCAAAAAAGAGCCATCGGAAGGGTTAGAAACAGAGGCGATGAGGTTTTCGGCCATATTGGCAAAATATGTATTCAAGTCTGTAGTATTCAACAAGTTGGTAGGGAGATCACAAGCGAAAGGATTGTTGCTCTGGATAATTTCTTGCTGGAGTTTTTTATGTGATATTTCTTCGCTTTAATGATTAGGTTGCGATAGAATTCTCAATTTTTTTCGCATTTGATAAATGTAGGCATTTAATTTTTTTACATCGTCATGATGTGGTGAGAGTTTCTGAGACATGGCTGGATCAGTATGTTGATGTTGATTTTTTAGCTAGAGGAGGTTATATCATGTTGGATGACATTGAGCAGGTATAGTTTAAAATACGTATCATCATAACAATCAAGTATCATAACAAGTATCATAACAATGTTATTGGATGTTTTTGGATAGTTTTGAAACTGCACGTTCTTTGATACTACCATCTAGTGACGCAATATTTTGTTTGAAGGACTTTAACATAGATGCATTTAAGTCAGCAAGTGCTGCCTATAGTAATTTTTGTGCAATGTTCATAGTATTTAGAATTAACCTTCGTACTAGTACGTTAATTGATTTTGGGATTGCGTTGTTGATGGTGCTCCAGTTCTGGCTTTTGGTACGGTGGCGATTCATGATATTTCTGATCATCATCTCATTTTTTGTACAATTGCTTTGACAAATTTCCTTACGCCTACCGTCGCAAGAACTTTTCGTAATTTAAAAAACATTGATAATAAATTATTTATGTCTAATTTAAGGGTGCACTACATCTTTAATTTCAATGATATTGATGATCAACTGAATTTTATAAATAATAATATTGTGAATTTACTTGATCGACATGCGCCTATTATAAAGCATATGACTACAAAAAAAAACGTTAACAGATAGTGTGAAAATTTTTATGGGAGCATATTTGGAATTCTCACCAAGGAGCAAAAATTTGAAGCAAGTTTAAAGAAATGCTTCCTCTTCCACTTTTGGATAAAATCAACTGAACAACTAGTTTTGTTCAATATAAAGGAGCGGACTGCCAGATGTAGACTTTTAAGTTTTTATAGTAATAATGTTAAAGATTCTCTGGATATGATTTAGTTTACTGCGATGACTCAGGAGATGCCTTAGACGCTATTTCTTCCAATGCTCAGGGAGCTGTGATAAGAATATGTTCTCTCTTGATCATACATTTCATTCGACACATTTTTAATTTCTGTATAACTGAACATATTTTTCCATCTTGCTGGAAAGAGTCGATCATTTTACCTATCGCTAAAGCAAGTAGTCTTAATGTGGTATCGGATTTAAAACCGATTAGTATCATCAGGGTTTAGATCTCATCATGGCTGCTATGGAGCACTTTTGAATATTATTGACAATTTGTTGCCTACGATTTATCAGGGGAGGATGTCGGTGCTTGCTATATTGGACCGCTCCAAGGTCTTTGATACTATTAATCATTTGTTATTATTGAGTATATTGTTCTACATGGACCTTGGGTGTGGTGTAACTTAGTTGTTCGCTGACTATCTGTGAGATAGGTCACAAAGTGTCATGATACATGGAAATAGATGTAGACCCGCTTACTTTAAGTTATATCCGGTGTACCACAGGATTCTGTATTGGATCCCATTTTGTATACGGTAATAAAGAATTATTATTGTCTAAACGGTTTCGTTTGCACTGTGGCTATTAAATCTGGGTATTGTTATATTTATTTATTAGTTAGCTTAATCTAATAACATTAAGCTAACTAAACCAGAACACTTTTTCTGATTGCTGAGAAAAAGTGTTCCTAGCAGTAACAATATGATTTATAAATAAAGAATTTTTCATTTACCAGCAAATCAGTATCATCAATAAAGCCAAAGTCAACCTGGTCAACACGGTTATAAAATTGAAGGACAATCATATTCGTAATATTCTAGAAAATGACGAATCTCAATATACTTCTCTAATCAATCTCATCTCAACTACATTTGAATCAACTTACTTTTTAATTCAATTTATTTACGTTACTATATATTTAATATGTTCTTAGAATTTTTCTAAGATGACTGGAGGAACGTGATTTAAGCGAAGATCATAGCCTGAATATAATTGCAATTAATTATGTCATTATACGTCCTTACAATTTATCGTACGACATTAAATTAGCTTTGTGCCATCGTCACATGGCGTTACAAAGGACACATGACCTCGAGTGTGTGGACGTAATTGCATAGTGAGGGTTTTTGAGCAAATTCGACCGATTCAGAATATCACAAAGATTCGAAAATTAAAACTATGATAGACAAAAATTGTTAATCTTAGTATTTGTGACTAAATTTCTAATTTTGTGATTAAATTTGTCATTACTGGAATACTAATGCAAGAATGATTAGGATACAAATCACGAGTTAAACTGACAATGGCTATCTTCGATCACGTCGGTTAATGCTGTCTTAACACAAACACCAAGACCTTGAGATACTTGATTTACACTCTTGCACAGTACAAACCTATCACTATTTAAATAAACAAAAAGAGTCTTCCGCCATCTTTGTTAACATCCACAGACATCTCCTAAGACTCAAAAACTACATAAAATTTGAATTTTAATTAGCTGCTTAGCTAATGTATGTCTTATTATTTTTTCCAAGAAGACTGAAGTAGCATGATTTAAGCGACGATCGCAGCTTGAATATAATTACAATTACTTATTTCATTGTACGTCCTTGGAATTTATCGTACGACATTAAATTAGCTTTGTGCCGTCGTCTAAAGGCACAATGACGTCGAGCGCGTCGTGCGGGTATTTGAGCATGTTCCGTCAAATTATTAAAGTTAAATTTCATAGTGGAAGTTAGGATATATTATGGGGTAATGGTAAAAGACCGATTGTCCTAATTAACATTGATACTCGAAAGAAAAGCGCTTCACGTTAGGGGGCAAACATCGTTACGCGAGGAAATTGAAAAAACTTTTTAATTTTATAGCACGATGCACAAGATTGGGGGAGGACGACCAAAAGTCGGTAAGGGCGGCAATTTGCAATTTAATAACTTTTTAGCTTATTATTTCGCGACTGTGCAACAGAAATTGCACAATTTTCTTTGTCACGCCAGCGGCCTCCTCAGCAAAATATCTCGAGTCCAAGGAGAACCTTTCCTTTCACGAACACAGATAGCTATCCTTTCTTGCATTTTCACTTTAAATTAACTATTAAGTGTATATGCATAACAAATCTCGCACTTAAATTATTTATAATTCGTACAAGCTAGAATTGTTTTTTTTAATTAGAAAGCTAAGATGTTAGATGTCAATTTATAACCGTATATAGCGGTTTTTGCGAAAAGATTTCTAAAAGAAATTGCGCTACTCTTTAATGGCGTTCACCAAATCGGTAGCGAAGTGAATTCCGGTCGGGATTGGTTCGACGAATCAATGTATGAAAGTATGAATTGCGCGAAAGATAATGACTGGGTCCACAAGAGAAATTGGGCTCGTTGTTGCAAGGCAGATATTAACGCTACACTTGTCGACACCGCTTTCCCATAGCACTCGTAGCGTTGAAGCCAATTTGTAGCTCTCGCATAGAGGGCGCGTAATTGTGAGGCGTGCTGGTAATGAAACACGCACACACCGGTAGGTTCCGAACTACATTTTCGATGTCCTCTTGATTGCTTAATCTCCGTCTGCTCGCCAACCATTACTAGATCGGAACGTCTTGTTTTAGATGATTTCCAATTATACTAACAATGAATAACTGCATTTAACTAAAATTAGAACTAACACTAGAATTATTACTACGACTAATTCGTGATGAAAACTAGAAGCTTTCCGGTTTTGACGTGCATCGAACCAGAAACTCTCCAGAACTACTCTAGAAACTTCGAATCCGTTTCTGAAGAAGGTTGCAATATGGCATTCGAAATGTCAAATAGGGAAATATAATAATATTAATAATAGACTTTATTAAAATGGAAGTACAAATAATGAAGTCTTGAATTAATCTTATCATACAAATAAGATGGAAATTTAAGCCACCTGAGCTTGATCAGTCTGTGCTTGGAGACATGAATTTTGACCACGTTGAATTCCAAATATTGCATCACAAAAGTTAAAATGGCCATCACTTAAGAATCACAAAGCATAGCCTTTGTGCTGTGATTTAAATATTCCCCATGCTGTATATGAGCTTCAAAATAGTAAATGAAATTTTTGTTTTGTCCAGGATGTGCTTTTCGAACCTAAGAGACGAGTCGATAATTCTGAGTTTTTAGTACACTCCCTAACAGCAATACATTCACCAAAAATATTAATTTTAAAATCGTCTGCAAGAGAGTCTCGTGCATCCCGCCTGCCAAAGAAGATGCTGTACGTCTATCAGATTATTTATGTCCTCACTCAATTTAACTTGAGCAGTGGCTATGTTCGCAAGAACGATAGATAGATTTGGGAATTCTCCACATAAAAATTTAACTCTGATTGTTTCAGAACTGTCGAATGACTTGAAGTGTAGATACAAAATAGTAGAGGCCCCAGGATGTGGTACTCCTGACTTCAAGTGTCGTAGCTCAGATCTTCGATCATCCAATTTAACCGCTTCTTGTCTGTCAGACCGGAGCCTACGATATTACAGGCTGTACTGTATTGGTGGGAGTTCGGGCTACAGACTATGATGACAAAGACAGATTAAAGCAGTCTAGCCAATTTAAGAGGAGGCTCACTGTTATACATACGTCTGGATAAGATAAAAGAAAAACAAATATTATAAGGAAATATTAATCAATATGACGCAGAAAACTTACAGAGAAACCCCCTGAATATAACTAACGTTTACAATTTTGAGGAGGCTCCGACTATTTTACAGCTCAACAGTTAAAAAGCGACTGATCGATACCCTGAGATTCGGAATCGTACCCCGAGATTCAAGTCTACCCACCATTACAGTACGGCCTGTAATATCGTAGGCTCCGGTTAGACACATAACTATTAATCATGCTTATAGCAGAATTATGGAGCCCAATAAAGGATAAGATAGCTGATAATATCCTATGATTGTCAGCATCAAATTCCCTACTGTGGTCCAACAGAAGCAATCCAATCATCCTATTTTTATCCGTCACCAACAGTACGTCATCAACTATATTAATGCATATAGTTGCAACCATAGTAAGAAATCCAGATTGTGTCCTAGGCAAAATGTTTAGTTTATTAATTTAAGCGAAACCAAAATTCATTCATCATCATTCAACACTTAGCAACAGGATCAAGAATATACTCATTAAATGTAAGACCAGAATCAAAGAAAATACTGAAGTCACAGAATTTAGTTTCAGATTTCAAGGGTTGGCCTTTTAAAAGGTACACATGGTTAATTGCACACAACTTTCGTGAGATAGACATGGTAAAAGATTTTGATGCATTAATTGATAAACGGTTACGTAGGCACCATTCGCTGAGAAAATTTTAAGGTTATCAGCAAACAATGGGTTTTGCAATCCTAGATATGTGTGATATATATCATTGATAAACACTACGAACAGCACTGCCCAACTCCCAAAATTGGACAAAATCCCATGGAAGTGAAGCCTCAGGAAATAAAACAATAGCAGTAACGTACTAAATCCGAGATTACTTAACTTTCTTAATAAGATAGAATGGTGCAGCTAATAGAACGCCTTTTAAAAGTCCAATAAACGGTGCCCAAATGGCCTCTAGCATCCATGATAGGTTTGTGACGATTTATGATCCGCAGACAAAGCCATGTTGAAAGGGACTTATATAGTTTCTAAGGTGGAATGAAACATGTTTAAAGAGAACACAATTAAATGTTTTGGAAAAGCAATATAACAACTCACACAAATTCCGCCGCGTTACCTCTTTTCAAAATTAGATAGACTTATGACAGTTTCCAAATAGATGAAAATGAAAAGGTGGACAAAATCAAAATCATTAGGTTCGCCAAAACCTTTAATAAGAAACTCGGAATCCCATCAACACCAGCAATAATGGCATTCTTAACACTCATCAACGCATACTTCACCTCCTCCAATGTGAAAAATTCAATAGATAACTGCAAGTTGTAACAGAACAAAAGTAGTCAACAAACGCATCAATGATGTTTTCTACAGTACTAAACTCCAAGTCATCTCTCAACAGAAGGTCAGGAATATTACCATTTTGGGATTGCCCAAATGCCCAAAAATTCCTGGGATCAAAATTTAATGATTGTTCAACCGACTTCAAGTACGACATATCAGCTTCAGCAATAAGTTAGTTCGATAGTGCTCTATAACGCCTACTTCTTCTTTTTTGCGAATACAGTTCTTCATCTTACCAGTAAACCACACGGACCATTTGTGACTTGAGGAACCCTTGACTGTCTTAAGAACTACCAAAGCAAGCACGTCCTTCAAGTTCTTATAAAAAAGTAGACGCATCTCATCAACATCATTGACATCACCAAGAAACGATTTGTCCAAATCTATCAAGGAACTATACATGAATGAGTAGTTGGCTCGCTTAAAATTGTAGTAAAATCACATCTCAATGAACACACTGATTTATCCGAAATGCACAATCAAATTGAAATGAAAGTGCAATATGGTGAGCATCCTCATCTAGCAGGATATCCTCACGCTCCACCGAACAGTTGAGGTTGGTAAATAATAAACGAAATAGTTATTTTCGAAAATTGAAAATAAATCATTACGGGATCGAAAATTGATCAAGGTCGTCTTAAATTTGTCATTGGTATCAATCGATACATATGATAAGATATGATACTCACCAATAACTGCGCAATCATCAATCAAGCAGCCGAGCGAGTTACATAAATCCAAGAATATTTCAAAATCACCAAATGTAATTGAGGGTGGTATATAAAAAGAAAAAATATTTATTAATTTTCCTATCTCAGAGAAATGTCAGCTGAAACAGATCAAGCCCATTAGCTATTATAATATTCTTCAGGCAAATTAAAATATCTTCCCCACTCGAAGTACTAGAATCAACAAAATTACGATCCTTATTAAATACAACATAATCGCCAGGACAAAACTCTTCATCGAATACATCTTCAAACAACCATGTTTCTTACAGAAACACAAAATCAGAACAAAACGAACACAAAACCTTAGTAGGGTCACGTTTTGGCAATAACAACGCAAATTGGGTGGCAAATCTAGTTCAAATGGTTTCTACCTTTAACAATTTTTGGCACACCATTGAAGTAGTGAATCAAGAAAGAAGACCGATATATTACATAGACGAAACATGGATTAACGCAGGACATAATATGAGTAAGGTTTGAATAGATATGTCAGTTAATTCGGCCAGACAACTAACTACTAATTATATATTATTATTAATAACTACTAACTAGACAACTAATCATCGCCCATATTAAAAATGAAAAAAAACTTGTTGAATGGTTTGTTAGCGTATTGGCGAAGTTGAAAGAGAATGCGGTAATTGTAATGGACAACAGCAGGAAACTGGATAATCACCCAACGACATCGCTTAAAAAGGCAACAATAGAAGATTGGTTTAAGAAGAAGAATGTTTCGTACAAAGAAAACATGTTGAAAATCAATGCTGTTGATGAAAACGCAACGTTAACTTCATATGCAGTAGATGAACAAGCAAAAAATAGTTCATGCTTCGTTTTGCGATTACCTCCGTATTACTGTGAGTTAAACGCAATAGAGCTCATATGGGCGCAAATAAAAGGATATATTATTGCTCGCGCTAATAATACTTTTAAAATTGCCACGTCACTACAGAAGATTGGAAGAAGTCGATTGAACATGTCAAGAAAAAGGAAGAAGAAATATTTATGAGTTGATTTGGAAGAAGAAGATGATAATGATGATGATGAAAATACAGATATACAGGTAATTATTATTTTTTATATTAAATTGTTTAGTTAAGTATGATATGTTTAAGAGTTTCCGTAATTTGTAAATAATACATTTGTAAATATATCTTTGTTGTTAACAATAACAATTATTTCTTTTGGAAAGAACTACAAATTTCAAGGTAATATTAATTATTAGCAATTATTTTATTTTAATTGCTTTCCTGGCATTAACCTACATAAAACTATTCATCTACATAATACATTAATTTTTCTAAATTCTTATCTGACTCTAACGGAAGGTTTATTCTAATATAGTGTAACTGCGCCTTATAGACCCTGGTGGAAGTAGGCAGTTACATAACGAAGGAACCGTTTTTGGTAAGTACCTATCACGGTGATTTACATTGGAATTTGCACTGATTCGACGGAACAACTATAGATAAATTAAATTTTAATTATTCGCACGCTCGGAGTTTTCCTAATATCGTACGATTTTAAATTTAAATCTTTTTATCTTTTACACAAGCGTAAATTTTACAATCCAAACTAATTCTTTACAAGCATACTCTGGTAACAGAAATGTTATTTATTATGATAAAGTTACTTGCTTCATAACTTATATGTAATGGTTGGTTCGAAAATAACCATACATTAATATTTCACATAATATTTCCTCCACCATGTTTTACGGTTTTTAAAGTCGGGTTAATATTTTAATGCTTAATTGGCTAAGGTGCCATGAAAATTACTTGGCGTAATGACACGAGCGAAGAAAATTTAAGTATAAAATGTAAAATAAAATGTAAACTTTTTAAATATATTTGAAAATTTTGAAGTGTACTTAATTAGCTGTCCAGGATAGAATAATCAATATTTATTTATATTATTTTTGACTCATTATGAGCATATTACTCTTTTCTCACTTCTTTTATTTTCAATTAATGTATGAGATATAGGATAATAAACGAACGCAAAGTTTCAAACAAAAAAGTGCTGTCCTTAACTCTATATGACCACCACTGTATATATTCATGGCATTTAATATATACTTTGGCATTGAAAATAAATCTTAATGCATAATGTCGGCCGATATCTTTGAAGACGAACTTCGAAGCATCATGCATCACGAATTAATATTCTTGAATTGTTCTTTCTTATCACTTGTTACTAAAAAATACAATCATTGAAATGACGAAATTATATGACGTTATTCCTATAGAGCGAAATACGATGCGTGCTTACTATAGATCACTTTTATAAGCTGGTGTTTATCGTTCGAAGGGCGAATGTATTGAAGAATTTTGTGAGATGATAAACATCTTTTCGCCCAATTTTCGCTGCAACTATAGCAACTCTTCGATATAAAGAAATCAATCTTTGTCGACGGTAAAGAGCAAAAGAGTACACGTCAATTTCCTGACGTGTATAATTCAAGCAGTACATCCCATCAAAAAGGGCTAAATATGGCATCAAATTATGGGTTGCAACTGATTCTGAAACGTATTATGCATATGTACTGGTAGTGATACAAATCTTGCTCTTAAATCAAATTAAGATGAACGTGTTGCTCTTGATATGTGTAAAGATGATTTCTTTGTATATGTAATTTTTTCACATCACATCGTACATTATTGGCATGTGAATTGCAAAAACGCTAAATTACTATTTTACAATTAGTCAATATGAAAAAACATTTACGTCTTCTAGTAACATAGTATTTGGTGTTTTGGAGCAATATGAAATTTTATATTTACTTTTGCCACCAACATTTAGCCTTTAATTAACAGTTTTTGGATAGTATTTAATATTTTGGAAACAAACTCAAAGGATTTATCAACAGTATCTAGTTTCTTTGCGATGAAAATAATTCCAGCTATCACTTCTACAAGCAGTATCAAGTCTTTTGGTAGCACTTTAACTCTTTTAGATGTAGTATCAAACCTTCTGAAAACATTTGAAGTCACCTAGAGGCAGTATCAAGTCTTCTAAAAACATTTCAAGTCTCCTGGAGACAATATTAAGTCTTCTGAAAGTAATATCAAGTCTTCTAGAAGCAGCATAAAGCCTTCTGGAAACATACTAATTCTTCTGAAAACAATTTAAAACTCTTGGAAATAATATCAAGTCTTCCAGAATCAGTATAAAATCTTTTTGGAACAAGTTCAAGCTTTCTGGTAGCATTTGCAGCCTTTTAAAAACATTGTCAAATCTCCTTGAAGCAGTATTAAGCCTTCCAGGGGTAGTATCATGTCTTCTGGAAGCAGCTTAAGCCATCTGGTAGCAGTTTTATACCTGTTGGAGGCATTTCAAGTATCAAGTCCTCCAGAGGCAGTATCGAATATTCTGGACGTATTTCAAGCGTTCTGGATGAATTTCTAGCTTTCTGGAAGCAGTATTAAGTTTCCTAGAAGCATTATCAAATTTTCTAGAAACATTTCATGTATTCTGGGTACATTTCAGGTCTTTTGCATACATTTCAACTGTTTTGGAAGCAGTATCAGGTCATCTAAAAATAGTATCAAGTCTTCTGGAAGCAGATCAAGTCTTCTGAAAGCATTGTAAGTCTTCTGGAAACATTTTGAGATTTCTATAAGTAATATTAATTCTTCTAAAAGCAGTATCAATTCTTCTGAAAGCAGTTTAATCTCTTTGGAAGCAGTTTAAACCTTGTTAAATCATTTTAAATCTTTTGGAAACTATATTAAGTCTTCCGGAAGCAGTATCGAGCCTTCTGGAAGCAGTTAAAGTTTCCTGGAAGCATTTCGAGTCTTCTGGAAGCAATATCCAGTCTTTTGGAAGCATTTCAAATCTACTGGATGCAGTGTCACATTTTCTAGAAGCAGTGCAAAGTTTTCCAAGGCCAGTATCATATCTTCTGGAAGCAGTTGAAGCTATCTGAAAGCAGTCCAATCCTTCTGAAAGTATTTAATCTTTTAGAAGTACTATCAAGTCTTCCAGAGGTAGCATCGAGACTTTTGGAAGCACTTAAATATTTTTTGCTCCGTCTTGCAAAAAGGTCTTTCGTCAAAAAGTTTGTAGTTCTAGAAGCGAAGTCCGGGTGATGATTAAGCGTAAAAGTTGGTTAAAAAATACTAGAACCTTACAAATATTAGTGTATATTGTCGACCATCTTGGAAGATTTTCAATATGTTAAAGGGCGATCGACATAAACCAACTCATAATCTCGACCGACTTTGAAGACGTCGGCCGCCCCCAGTATCATAAAGTGGTATTATTTGCATACTTTGACATTGAAAATATTAAGGAGCACGAAAATTCTAGAACTTTACAATTAATGTACACTATCTGTCGGCTTCGAAGACGTCCGCTGAGTTTCAGGTCATTGAATGTAGTTCATAGCAAACTATTCCCTGCTTCTATTGGCGATGTGGATGTTATTAATGATTATTTTACCTCTGCACAGTCTCAGGCTGCTGGTGATACTGAAATGATTGACTGTTATAGCCTGTATCTTCTGATGAGGTGACTAACGCTTTAAGATCAATCAAACGTGATGGATTTGGAGCAGATGGTATCAGCATATAAATATTGATCTATGCTAATTCCTTTTTTGTGTGACATCTTAACTGCATTTTCAGAGATTCAGTGTTTCCAGCTGCTATATAATTAAACCTATTCTCAAGGTTACCAATTAGGTTCAGGTTTTGGTTTTTTATTAGCATTTTTCCAGCTTTATCGAAGGTCTTTGAAATTTGTTGTCTCATCTATGCTATGGTGTCATATTGACATATACAATATCTTGCCTATTTTCAGTCTGGATTTCGCCCAGGTACAACTGTTCCATTTTACTGATGAAATTATATATGCTATAGGTTTTAATATGATATCTTTGTTAATATTCCCTTCGCCATAAAACTTATCATATTCAATTTTATTACATCAATTTTATATTTTATTGGGTTATCAGAGCGATCTATGCAACAGTTCAATTCTTACTTGACGGGAAGATTCGAAGTGGTGGTCTGCAATAACAAAATATTTAAAAAGTTAGTTCTGGAGTGCCATAAGAATCAATATTGGGCACTCTTGTTTATCTGACTTGCAACTTTAGAGTTGTGCAGTTCATTGGAATTTTGTAAAGCTCACATTTACGCGGATGATACACAGTTGTATTATAGTTTTGAATTGGGTGACATTCTGACGGCTGAAATTCTTGTAAACCATGATTAGTTTTGCTAAAAGTTACTGCCTTAACATTAATCCTGCAAAATCATCTGCGATCGTGTTGGGGGTAGGAATCTTGATTGGAAAAATTAGAAATTTTTGTTTCGAATAATCGAATTGAAACTGTTGGTAATTGAAATTGTAGTTATTATTTAAAAAACATGTAATCATTCTGAAGACTGAGGCTTCAGTTACGTGACACACTTATCTTGTCAATTTTTAATTATGTAACCAGCTGTATCATTCCTGCTTAGATCGTGTTGACAGTACTCGTATCCAGAGGGTGCAAAATGCACGTTTATTGTTTATATTTGGATCATATCTCAGCTTGGTTAAACATGGAAATCGCAGAATATTACATTACGTAAACCTCTCTCATAAAATATTAAAATTTAGAACGCAACCTACTTCTACAATAAAATTAGATTCAGATCTGATATACACAATATTAAAGTCCGACGAGACACTGCGTTACCATCCGAGACATAGACTTCAAATATTTAAAAGGTCATTTTCGTATTGCGTACTATTTCGGTTTAATGATATATGCGACCATGTAAACCCAGCCTTGGGTTTACACAGTCGTAACATATAAAAAGCAAGTTAGATCCTTTCCTTAGGTGTAAAAGTTGGTTCGAAAATGCTACAACCTTCCAATGACATTTTTAAATCCAGTATTAGTCCTAGTAATATTTCTAGTGTTACTTCTAATTTTAGTTTAACAACTGCATTTACTTCCCACACAAAAAGCCAAAAAAACGAAACGCCAGAAATGGGTGGTGTTTGAAAACAATCGCTGAATACGACAGTTTATTTTTTTTGTTACCCAGTTTGGGAAGTAACTGTACATTCGACGATTCGATATCTGGTTGTCCAGATAACCGTGGTGCACTGATATACGCAGAAACGTAAAAATCGCGCCTCTGTAGCGGTCCCACCAGCGTCAAAACTTCCGCCCGTAACATTTAAATTGTCACTTTGGCGAAGTTTACGCTTCCCGATCTCGCGCGACTTATCCGACTTAAACTTATCTCGGGTAGATATTCTCTGGGCCATTGAACAACTTAACACGGGCTTGATATCATCTTATTCCGGCTCATCAGGCACTGATGGGTGACTTTGAAATATTCTAAAAATAGATCGCTTAAGGCGTTAATACAACGAATTAAATTCCTAGAAGGCGCATTTCATCGGCGCACATCAAGGATACGAATAAATATATCAAGAAATTTTATGGAGTAAATTAAAATATAGATTTAGTAATTTTATAAATATTTACGATTCATAAATTAATTGAAAACTAACCAATTTATCTGTATTTGCTAACTTCAAAGGATTACCTTATTTATTCAATCATATTTAATTAATTAACAGTATATTATAAAATAATATACTAAACCTCGATATGACGAATTTTATTATTTCTATATCTTTTAATAGGACTAAACTTAAATGATTCTAATCTCGCCTAACCTAATAGGGCCAGTCGGATCATCATTTTTAATATTCAACTTTTTAATGGAGATGCTTGAAGAGAAAGCTTTAAGAAAGAGTCGTAATGATAAAATTTTCCATGGAAACGAAATGTATTTTATCATCCCTGGATTTCACGTTGAGGGATATCCAGCGAGCTTTACTGAATCAGTATTTGCTTTTTTTATGTTTAAGGTGTGACGGAATGAATTGCGAGGTGTTTGAATAAAAATAATATGGTAGTGCAATACGGTGCAGTCAACAAAATGCAGCACGCTCTTCCGGTAACTAAAGACAAACTAACCCCATTAAACGGAGCGGGAGTTGCGGGAAATATTACCTTGGCCAAACTGGACGTAGCATCGAACGCTGCATCAACGAACACGAGGGATGTTCGACTGAATAAAGTCCAACAATCTGCAGTCGCAGAGCATTGCCACAAATGAGAATACCATGCAGTTCGACAAAACTAAGGTGATACCGAGAACCGGATATTATTTCCAAATAATGACGAGGGAAGCGATAGAAATTCATCGACATGGGAATAACATGATTAGAGAACTCGACCGCATTTCAAAGATGCTATAAATTCAATGAATCGGATTTAACTTAGTTGATAATTATATAATATAATAATTTCAACAAAAGTTTCACAATATAATAATTGTAAATAATTATATTGTAATAGGTAAAGGAATACGTACACGTATGAACAATAATAGTATAATATTGAGAGTTCTTGATCGGAAGTTGCTCCCTATGACGTCACGGCGAAAAAAAATTGCGCGGGAAATTTAAAAGTTACTTAGCGGTTGGAGGCGGAACTACACTTTGAGTTGCTGGTTGCCTGCATCACGAAGCGCCATTTAGCGAAGAAATCCAAAAGATTACGTCATACAACGTTGGTTGTTGGTTACCTAGTCTCGTGTAACGCATAATTAGTATTTTGCCGGTCAATTTTGTATCGGCATAAACCATCAATTTATCTAAATGCAAGGATTAAATATCGAAATAAAAATACATCTCAAAAAGGAAGACGAAATTCCATACTGTGAAGATCCCTAAAAATGCCAGCCAGAAGGCATAGATCAATTATTTATAGAATAGGGTTGATAATACAATATACATTTATGTAGCAGGTGAAGAACTTTACTAAGAATTCTACGTTAGATATTCCCAGTTAATGGACGACAAAGGACCACAAATAGTTTGCCGTGTAAGAAGTGCTAGAGTTATAAAAGTAGTGGAAGAATTAATCACTAACTATCACAATGATGTAATTAACCATTGAGGAGTAGAAGAAACGCTCTTCAAAAAAAATTGTTGGTGGTAAAAGATGAGCAATGGCATAACACGATACTTCAAAGATTGTGACAAATGTAATAGGAATAAATATAAGAGAACCCCTAGATAACCGCCGCTCCCTTTAATGGAAACACTGGACGTTCGTTTCAAAAAATTATACACAGATACTTTTTCAGTCAGCAATCAGAAGTACCTTATCTAAGTCTATGAACATTAACAGCAAAAATCCATCAGACTTCCTGGATGGTTTATTAACACACTTCTCATATTATGGTATTCCTGAAGAGATTTGTAGTAATAAAGGTACCGAGTTTTACACAAAATTAGATTATATTTTCGCACAGCGAAAAACCAATATTAGAACACTTAAGGTGTTTGGAAAAGATGAAACCATACCAAACGAACGAAACGAACGAAAAATGCAAATCGCCATAATTGCCTATAATAATAGCATCTCATCAGCGATTAAACTAACACCGATGGAAGCATTACTTGAATGCACCAATACTAGAAATCCGATGAACCTCTTCTATGACGAATACACATATCAAGATTTGATCAATCGTCACAAGGAAAGGATAAAATTAACACAAATTCACCATACACGAAGACTGAAGCATGGTATTCTTCCCAGATGTTCCATCCTTAAAATCATCCATGCCGAAGTAAAGATTACCAAAATAGAGAGACCACTCTTCTCTTTATGTCTAGGAATGGTCGAAAACAAAATATCAATCTGGACAATTGTCGTACGATATGACACCGAACCAATTCTTGTAGAAGTACAAAATATAAACCACAGGTCCAGTGAAATAATAAACGTAATTAAAACGTAATTAATGGTAAGAAAGAAGCTTTTCATAATCATCAAGAACTTGGAAATATGCTCTGATGGAAGCCAATAGAAATTTAATGAACATTGGGATAATTACATAGCTAATGTTACATAGATTTTGCCAAAAAAAAGATTAGCTTAGAACTTTGTGGGTAGCATAATTAAGGCAGCATCTGGAAACTTAGATAACAAAGGGGCTCAAAGATCATTCAAATCAAAGAATCATTTTGAAATTTTCACTGAGAATCAAAGTAATGGAGGAATTTAAACAACACATAGAAAATATTCAAAAGAATCAGAATATAAAATCGAGAATACTGCAATTGGGAAAAGCTATCAAAAATATCATCATATTCGCCTTACAAGTAAACAAAAAGGCTGTGTGCCATGATAGTAACAATGACAATAGGAATGAATACAATCTAAAATATAAAATAAATTACTTTTACCTGTAACAAGAGGAAATATTTATGCTTTGGAAAAGGTAATAAGGGTTAAAGCTTACTGAAAAAGTAGTAAACTTCATTTCCTACTTGAAATCTTTATTTATAAATAAGAATCATATCAATATCATAAACTCTTTCCGATTCCTCAATTCAATAACCAAACATTCCAAATGCTGGTAATTACAAACCGATACTTTGCCGAAAATAATAACCGGTATAAGTGAAGCAAAGGAATGCTTATGCAATATTATTTTTTATTTTACCAATTAATAAAATACCTATATAATGGAACCAGATGCTATCCGTACGTTCTAGACATCAATTCTAGAACGAGTAATGATCCAGTGCAAAGAAAGAAAAGAAGAAAGAAAGATTCAAGGAAATTACTTTGAATGAAACCATAAAAGGATGGAAATGCATAGTACAAGAATCAAAGATTCTGTCTTTGATTCTTGGTTTCTTGATTCCAGTTGGGTCATATAAAAACACCAGAAATACAGGAAGAATTTCCCTATTGGAAAATGGAACACATAAAGTTGAATGAGATTCAGTGCACTCAATTGAACAAGTCCCAAAAGGAAGTGGAAGAGCTACAAGAAGAACTTAAAAAATTAGATATCATACACCATACAACACTCATCAGCACTCCTATAATCCTTATATACTTAATTGTCATAGCAATAGCTGGGTGCATCATTCAAAAATCAAGAAGGAACAACGCTAGGGGACCAATGGAAGAAGATTGAAAGAAGATTCTCATCGCCCTTGGCTACAATCTTCAAATTAGGAAGGGAGCAACTACGTTCCACCTGCTATTCCCAGAATTCCAGGAATCACTATCAAACCAGCGGGAAAAGTATAAAATTCGAGAAGAGAGATTTTAATATCCATTAGTACCTCGCATCGGTACAGTTCATCTCGCGTCCTTGTAAATAACACTCTTTACAAGAACAAAGAACGTAACGTGTTATAATTAATTTTAATTAATGTTGATTTCATTTCAAATTAATGTTTGTTTCTTTTATTATTATTGATTATATATATTTATTATTTATATTATTGATTAATTCATTATTAATCAATATTTTTTTTGTTTTTTACTTTGTAATAATTTTGAGTTTTTAAATAAATAAAGTTTGTTTTTTAATTAATCTACGAGTATAAAACTTATAACTATATATATATATATATATATATATGTTTGTTGTATGGTTGTATCGTGTATGTATATATATCGTATTATACTATATATATCGTCGCTATATTTGAAAAATTGCTTCTCGTGCGAGATTTGAAATAAATCCGAAAAATTACAAGTGCAGAATGTTTATTATAGCTATATTTGAAATTTGTTTAAATAAACACTAAATAACTGATTAATGATTTATTGACTGCATATTGAAACAAATTTGAAAAAGTATAGAGCAATTTGCATAATATGTATATAGGATTTTTTAAAATGTATTTAATTTAATTTAATAAATAAGCAATAATGAATAACATGAATTAATACGCATACTTATTTCCGCATGAATTAATGCAGAAGATAAATACACATAATCTATTTTTGGCAATGAAAGAAAAAAGTTATTCGATTTTGAAAATTTCTTCCTAAAGTGTTGGGGTTTAAGTTGCACCTTTAGTTCCAGATCCATTTGTAACGATCTAGAGCTAAATAACAATTAAAACTAGAACTAACACGACCTAGAATTAGTTAGTTTATGAGCGCTAAACATTAATTTTGTTTGGCCGAGTCATTAATTTTAACCCAACCCAACATAACTAACTAGTTAGCATTAAATATTAGTTGGATTGGGTTTATCAACCTCGGAAATGTTTTATGTAAGTGGTTAACCAATGTTTTCTAAAAACATGACAGACATGGCTAAAGCTTTCCCAGGATATAGCCATAACTTCATCCATTAGATCGGGACTTCGATTTAATCGATAATGAAATTAATATTCATTACACACATCGTCACTGATGTGTATATCAGTGATAAATAATATCGTCGCCTTTGCTTTATATCAGTAATGGTCAGTATTGCATCAGTGTCAGTACAAATTTCCATTTACTCACATCAGTGACGTGTGAGCTCCGCATTAATTCAGTGTGAGTGATATTCACGAATTGTCATTGATGCATATCTACACATCAGTATTACATATGTTCAGACTTTTTATGCTATTGATCAAGATGTTTACGGACACAGTTAGCAATGAAGGAGAATTTGCAACTTTGTGTAAAGAATTAGTGGATGAAGCAACAAAGTTTTTTGAATAAGGTGACAATTGCATTTTTCTCTGAAACCACAAGAGATATATGCGGTTTTCACCATTAAGTTTCCTATACAGCGCCATCCTAAACCTACGGGGTATTAGGGCATATTGTTGCAATGAAATGCATTGTGTCCCTATCATATATGTACCCTGTGTTCTCTCTGAGATTTTGTATAAAATTTTGTATGAAAAGGGGCGCACTCGTTTTGTTCGTCTAATCCAGTCCTGAGGTGCTGAATATCTTAAAACGGCTCTGATTCAAATATACAGGGTTGGGTTGGTTACGCTGATGACTTGGCGATAGTGGCGACCGGGCAAACACCTGAACAAACTAAGGACAAAGCTGAATATGGCATAAGGCAAACAAAACGAATACTTGAAGAGATGAGTCTCAAGCTTGCACTTGAAAAATCTGAGTTGGTTATACTGAAGGGAAGATCTTAAAATGACGGACCACATTAAAAGAGCTGCAGAGAGAAAGCGTCAAAAATGTACAATACACTAGTAAAGGTGATGCCGACAAAAGGAGGGCGAGTCTGGGAAGGAGAAGAATGCTGGCAACGGTGATACAATCAGTCATACTGTATGCGGTGTGACTGGCAACGGTGATACAATCAGTCATACTGTATGACTGATTGTATCACCGTTGCCAGCATTCTTCTCCTTCCCAGACTCAGCCCTCCTTTTGTCGGCATCACCTTTACTAGTGTATTGTACATTTTTAGCTTAGATTTTTTACAATCAGTCATACTGTATGCGGTATGACTGATTGTATCACCGGTATGAAGAAAGAGTAATGAATTGATTAAAAATTATCTTTTTCTTTTTGTGTGTGTAAATGTCGATGAATATCTGGAGACCTGGAGAATACCTGAAGGAAAAGAGACCGTGCCAGTATGATGAGTGCACGCGGATGCCCCGAAGAGATGCCCTGATGGGTGATTTCGGTAAGAGAGGGGGAGTTTTTAGTGGGTAGCGAAGGGCTTGACGTAGTCCCACACTCCTGGCCGAAGTATATCCATCCGACCATCAGAATTAGCCCCAACAGTAGGAAAGGGTGCGCAAAGCATCTTCTCCTCCTCTGGGCAAGAAAAAAGGGTTAGGTTGGCTTCAGCATCTGAAGACATTTTTTTAACGACGGCCTACACAGTGAATAGTTCTTGAAATAGAGAACTTTACAAACTGGTTTGGCAACCCTGTATACTTCAATGGAAGTAAAACCAGAATTAACACTAGACCTAAAAGTGGAAAGTTTTTTTCCGAGGACGCACGGCTAAACCTGAATCTTTCCACTTATAGGTCAAGGGTTAATTCTAGTTTTATGTCCTTAGATGTAACTCTAGATCTAAAACTAGAACCATTCAGGTTTAGCTGTACATCTCTCAAGACTAAAGCTACCCTCCCAAACTAAACCCGAAACTCACTCTTGTAGTATCTTTAACAGAGTGAAGGTCGTGTACCAACCCAACTAGCTAATTAGCTTTAAATATTAATTGGGTAGGGTTGGACAATCAACCATATCTGAACCCAACCTAACCCAACTAGCTTATTAGTGCTAGATATTAATTGGGTTGGGTTGAGCCATCAATTTTAATCCAACCCAACCCAACTGTGTAGTTGGCACTAAATATTAGTTGGGTTGAGCCAGCAACCTGATCTGATCCTAACCTAACCCACCTAGCCAGTTAGTATTAGATGTTAATTGGGTTCGGGTGAGCCATTAACTTTAACTCAACCCACCTAGCCAGTTAGTAGTAAGTATTAATTGAGGTGGGATGAACCATCAATCCGATCTGATCCATCCATAATTAGCTAGTTAGTGCTAGATTTTAATTGGTCTGAGTTGAACCATTAATCTTAATCCAACCCATCCCAACTGGCTAGTTGGCACTAAATATTAGTTGGGTTGGGTTGGGCATTTAAAATGTTATTAAATTCATTTTTTTTCGTAATGAACATACTTTATACACAGTCTACCCCGGTGAATTGCCCGCCAGTTAATGATTGCATCCGCTTAATCAGGACAAAACGTATAAAACTTATTAGCTCAATAAATCTTGTATAAAATAGAGATTATCATACGCTGATTTAAAGAAGACATCTTCATTTTCAATTTAAGCTATGATGAATATTGAAATTTAATTAATTTGAAATGCATTCTTACACATTATATTATTTATTAAATGATTATTAAATAAATAATTTTTTATTATAATTAATATTATAATATTAAATTAATTAAATATGAAAAAATAGTAATAGAAGAGTTCGATAAGAAATAAATAATTCTTATGACAGATACAATTTTTCGGTGCGACAAAAATTTAAATGTATGATTTATGAATCTTTTATTGGTCAAGTCGGCACGTCCAAAAAAGTGGAAGGGATATAATTTATTATACCATTTTGTACGTTTTTATGGGTCGCTTTGAAATCTGAGTTGTTTTGCAACGACGTTCAGGAATTTTTTTAAATAAAAAGTTGCAGCGGGTGGTAAAGGTCACATTTCCCTATCTTTTCCGCGCGGACTATGCGCAGTCGTTGTACCTGTATTGCATCGATCAGACATTTTCATACAATGTCGAATATATTATTTTCGTTTGTGCACCCACACGATGTGATATATGCTGCGTCGATTGCGAAGAAGAAATATTACATTCGTAACATTTTTACGCAAAGTAACACACTCTTTTATGGCGATCGTAACTTTGCGATTTTACGGTGCCTTGCGAAATAAACAGAAACTCTATGGATTTTAATACATTAACTTTCGGAATACACCCAAACGCCAACAAACGGTTTGGAGAGAACTTCGACGCTTTGTGCCCGCGGTGGACTAATAAACTTCTCTAAATTCCTTTGCTCGTTCTGTAAGCCACGCCGGGATCTTGAGCCTGGCGTATCCTTTGAAGGAGGAGTCCTCGCCGGACGGAGAAGACATTTTCGAGACGTTAAGCGACTCTCCATTCAACTGTAACGCCCTCCCTCTCCAACAAACAAGGAAAACTTACTTATGGGTATCAAAAGCGCACTAGAATCGATTATACTACGGAACGAAGATTATACGTAGGATTAGTAGTTTCCGCATTGTCCTTGCCACCAATAAAATACACAAATAAAAAGAATTGAAATTAGAATTATAATAAGAATATGTTGATGCGATTTCGATGAAATATTGAAAGATTAAAGAAAAGAAAACGAAATTTGTTCGCACGGGGTTGAAGAGCACAAGTCTAGCAAAGTAAATATCAGAAAACAAGGTTACAGAGAACGGGAGAAGAGGAGCCCAATCGATAAGGGAGAATCTGATTATGTACGTCGTCTTATTTTCATCGCGCCGTGTTTTTGCGGCCTACGTCAAGAAGTATGGAAAGTGAGGCACAAAAAGGACGACCCCGGGCCTTTATAAATCCGGCGCGGCAAAGTTTTAAAATAAATTCTTAAACGCCAAGTTTGTACGGGCGCTGTCTCGCCTCACCTGAATTCTGTTGGCATAATGTCAAGTAGTTAACATGTTAAACACCGGTTTTGTTTATGCAGTTAACTTGCGGCTAGCGGCCCGCCTTGTTCGAGTAGTCGCGGATTAACGTGAAATAACTAACCGGGGAAAGGCTCGTTAAGCCAGCACTCGTTAATTGAATTTTTAGGAGGAACTGTTAATTTCCTCTCTATTCATAAATTTTCGAGAGAATTTCCTTAGAGGAAGGCGAATTATTCATTTTGAAGGGAGCTTATTTATAGTCTCATTCTCGAGTTGTTAACATAAATCCACTAGAATAAGTGCTTTTTCGTCCTCATCTGAAACCTGCCTTCACCGCAAATGCAAACTTAATCGTTCTATCTCACCATCTCACCATCTCACTATCTAACCTATTTGTTTTTATACAATTTTTATCTCCAAACTCGACTATACTCTACTACACAGTAATTGGTAACTGCAATTCCAGATTTTTGTTTGGAGATTAGAATTTGCTCGATAGCAATTTGCACTTATCTCTTTTCAACTGGATGGGAAATGTAATCACGGCCGTCGTCGAAGACGTCGGCAGCCACTGAGTACCTCGAACACGAAATCGACTCTATCTTATATTCATATAGAACGATAGGCCGATGTATAATATATTTGAGATGATAAGGAAATAAACTTATAACTTGCGCATTGTTAATTTGGAATTAGTTAATTGATAATCAATTAATTAATCAAGTTAATTAATTGATCTTTCCAAATAAATTTACTTTACTCTTGTACTATTTAAAGTTTTTCAATTTTCTGAATACCTCGTATAAAATATGTTAAATGTTTGTATCCCAATCTTACTCTAAGAGCTAGCAAAACTTTGATCAAGATTAACTTTCTTCAATAAAATTAAAAATACAAAAGTATTTCCTATTCAACACCTTTTCCATGGACATATCTATACAGATAGATATACAGGGTGATTTAAAAAATGCTGACAGATTATTGGGTAGGTAATACATGAAAAATTAAGATGAATAATCTTAATATACATTAGCTCGCAAATGCGTCCTTAACGAGGTATAATGATAAAAGAAATGAGGGAAATGAAGTCGAGGTTACTATTCAATAAACCCAGCAATAAGTATCATAATAACGGTTCTTGTACAGTCTTCATCCCATCACCATCCACAACAGAAAAAGTCTGCGATCTAAGTTTTGTTTCAGAGAGTAGAAAAAATATATGTCTTTCAAGACAGTCTTGATACGTTTAGCTACACCCTAACGTTTCTAGTACTAAAGGTTGATTTAGAATTAGAGTCATTCAGCTTCAGCCGTGGGTCTCTCAAACGGGAATTAACCCGTACGACTAAACCTGATTATTTCTAGTTCTAAGACTGAATTTAGAACTAGAATCATTCAGGTTCAGCCATGCGTCTTTCAACATTACCTTGAGATGCATGGCTAAATCTGAACATTTCTAGTTCTGGATTAGTCTTATAACTAGAATCATTCAAGTTCAACCATGCGTCTCTCAAGACTACCTTGAGACGCATGGCTGAACCTGAATGATTCTAGTTCTAAGACTGATCTAGAACTAGAAATGTTCAGATTTAGCAGTGCGTCTCTCAAAACGGAGTTGAGACGTACGACTAAACCTGATTATTTCTAGTTCTAAGATTGGATTTAGAGCTAGAATTATTCAGGTTCAGCCATGCGTCTCTCAACACTACCTTGAGACGCAGGGCTAAACTTGAACATTTCTAGTTATGAATTAGTCTTAGAACTAGAATCATTCAAGTTCAACCATGCGTCTCTCAAGACTATCTTGAGACGCATGGCTGAACCTGAATGATTCTAGTTCTAAAACTGATCCAGAACTAGAAATTTTCAGATTTAGCAGTGCGTCTCTCAAAACGGAGTTGAGACGTACGACTAAACCTGATTATTTCTAGTTCTAAGATTGGATTTAGAGGTAGAATTATTCAGGTTCGGCCATGCGTCTCTCAACACTACCTTGAGACGCAGGGCTAAACCTGAACATTTCTAGTTCTAGATTAGTCTTAGAACTAGAATCATTCAAGTTCAACCATGCGTCTCTCAAGACTACCTTGAGACGCATGGCTGAACCTGAATGATTCTACTTCTAAGACTGATCCAGAACTAGAAATGTTCAGATTTAGCAGTGCGTCTCTCAAAACGGAGTTGAGACGTACGACTAAACCTGATTATTTCTAGTTCTAAGATTGGATTTAGAGCTAGAATTATTCAGGTTCAGCCATGCGTGTCTCAACACTACCTTGAGACGCAGGGCTAAACCTGAACATTTCTAGTTCTAGATTAGTCTTAGAACTAGAATCATTCAAGTTCAACCATGCGTCTCTCAAGACTACCTTGAGACGCATGGCTGAACCTGAATGATTCTAGTTCTAAGACTGATCCAGAACTAGAAATGTTCAGATGTAGCAGTGCGTCTCTCAAAACGGAGTTGAGACGTACGACTAAACCTAATTATTTCTAGTTCTAAGATTGGATTTAAAGCTAGAATTATTCAGGTTCAGCCATGCGTCTCTCAACACTACCTTGAGACGCAGGGCTAAACCTGAACATTTCTAGTTCTAGATTAGTCTTAGAACTAGAATCATTCAAGTTCAACCATGCGTCTCTCAAGACTACTTTGAGACGCATGGCTGAACCTGAATGATTTTAGTTCTAAGACTGATCCAGAACTAGAAATGTTCAGATTTAGCAGTGCGTCTCTCAAAACGGAGTTGAGACATACGACTAAACCTGATTATTTCTAGTTCTAAGATTGGATTTAGAGCTAGAATTATTCAGGTTCGGCCATGCGTCTCTCAACACTACCTTGAGACGCAGGGCTAAACCTGAACATTTCTAGTTCTAGATTAGTCTTAGAACTAGAATCATTCAAGTTCAACCATGCGTCTCTCAAGACTACCTTGAGACGCATGGCTGAACCTGAATGATTCTAGTTCTAAGACTGATCCAGAACTAGAAATGTTCAGATTTAGCAGTGCGTCTCTCAAAACGCAGTTGAGACGTACGACTAAACCTGATTATTTCTAGTTCTAAGATTGGATTTAGAGCTAGAATTATTCAGGTTCAGCCATGCGTCTCTCAACACTACCTTGAGACGCAGGGCTAAACCTGAACATTTCTAGTTCTAGATTAGTCTTAGAACTAGAATCATTCAAGTTCAACCATGCGTCTCTCAAGACTACCTTGAGACGCATGGCTGAACCTGAATGATTCTAGTTCTAAGACTGATCCAGAACTAGAAATGTTCAGATTTAGCAGTGCGTCTCTCAAAACGGAGTTGAGACGTACGACTAAACCTGATTATTTCTAGTTCTAAGATTGGATTTAGAGCTAGAATTATTCAGGTTCAGCCATGCGTCTCTCAACACTACCTTGAGACGCAGGGCTAAACCTGAACATTTCTAGTTCTAGATTAGTCTTATAACTAGAATCATTCAAGTTCAACCATGCGTCTCTCAAGACTACTTTGAGACGCATGGCTGAACCTGAATGATTTTAGTTCTAAGACTGATCCAGAACTAGAAATGTTCAGATTTAGCAGTGCGTCTCTCAAAACGGAGTTGAGACATACGACTAAACCTGATTATTTCTAGTTCTAAGATTGGATTTAGAGCTAGAATTATTCAGGTTCGGCCATGCGTCTCTCAACACTACCTTGAGACGCAGGGCTAAACCTGAACATTTCTAGTTCTAGATTAGTCTTAGAACTAGAATCATTCAAGTTCAACCATGCGTCTCTCAAGACTACCTTGAGACGCATGGCTGAACCTGAATGATTCTAGTTCTAAGACTGATCCAGAACTAGAAATGTTCAGATGTAGCAGTGCGTCTCTCAAAACGGAGTTGAGACGTATGACTAAACCTAATTATTTCTAGTTCTAAGATTGGATTTAAAGCTAGAATTATTCAGGTTCAGCCATGCGTCTCTCAACACTACCTTGAGACGCAGGGCTAAACCTGAACATTTCTAGTTCTAGATTAGTCTTAGAACTAGAATCATTCAAGTTCAACCATGCGTCTCTCAAGACTACTTTGAGACGCATGGCTGAACCTGAATGATTTTAGTTCTAAGACTGATCCAGAACTAGAAATGTTCAGATTTAGCAGTGCGTCTCTCAAAACGGAGTTGAGACATACGACTAAACCTGATTATTTCTAGTTCTAAGATTGGATTTAGAGCTAGAATTATTCAGGTTCGGCCATGCGTCTCTCAACACTACCTTGAGACGCAGGGCTAAACCTGAACATTTCTAGTTCTAGATTAGTCTTAGAACTAGAATCATTCAAGTTCAACCATGCGTCTCTCAAGACTACCTTGAGACGCATGGCTGAACCTGAATGATTCTAGTTCTAAGACTGATCCAGAACTAGAAATGTTCAGATTTAGCAGTGCGTCTCTCAAAACGGAGTTGAGACGTACGACTAAACCTGATTATTTCTAGTTCTAAGATTGGATTTAGAGCTAGAATTATTCAGGTTCAGCCATGCGTCTCTCAACACTACCTTGAGACGCAGGGCTAAACTTGAACATTTCTAGTTATGAATTAGTCTTAGAACTAGAATCATTCAAGTTCAACCATGCGTCTCTCAAGACTATCTTGAGACGCATGGCTGAACCTGAATGATTCTAGTTCTAAGACTGATCCAGAACTAGAAATTTTCAGATTTAGCAGTGCGTCTCTCAAAACGGAGTTGAGACGTACGACTAAACCTGATTATTTCTAGTTCTAAGATTGGATTTAGAGGTAGAATTATTCAGGTTCGGCCATGCGTCTCTCAACACTACCTTGAGACGCAGGGCTAAACCTGAACGTTTCTAGTTCTAGAGTAGTCTTAGAACTAGAATCATTCAAGTTCAACCATGCGTCTCTCAAGACTACCTTGAGACGCATGGCTGAACCTGAATGATTCTAGTTCTAAGACTGATCCAGAACTAGAAATGTTCAGATTTAGCAGTGCGTCTCTCAAAACGGAGTTGAGACGTACGACTAAACCTGATTATTTTTAGTTATAAGATTGGATTTAGAGCTAGAAATATTCAGGTTTAGCCATCCGTCTCTCTGAATATTTCTAGTTAATTTCTAAATTCAGTTTTAGAACTAGAAACATTCATGTTTAGCAAATGCATCTCAAGACAGTCTTGAGAGACGCATAGCTAAACGACACGACTTTATTAGCTTTTCTTCAATTTCAGAAATAAACGAAATACCATTTTTTGAAATAGCGAAAATGTGACATTTAGGTTATAACTTAAAAACAAAAGAAGATAGAGGTTATGTCTTTATGGGACTGAATTTGTCTCGGAGAAACAAACCGGGACATGGCACTTACTTTTTAGTATCTCTTATAGTTTCCGAGAAATTTACCCATTCTGTACATTAAGAATCTTCATCTTAATTGGTCCTGTATTACCTATTCTAGAAGACTGTCAGCATTTTTTTTAATCGCCCCGTAGGTATTACTTTCGGAAAATTACCTAACATTTCTTGCATTTAATGCGAAAGCGGTGATATTTATCAATATTATTTAAGAAGATAAAAGTTTCTAAAAATTTTCTATCAAAAGCAAAATAAATGTAGGGTTATGGTTGAATAACAGTTCTGAGAAAACTAATATTAGGAATAGCCTGTATTGCAAGTCATAAATTTTCCGATATTGATTTTACATGATATTAGTGAACCATGAATAAATATAAATGTATAATAATTTTTTAACTTGTGAAATGCTTGTAAAAGCTGTTCTAATTTCTAAAATGTGTTAAATCTTTGCAATTTTAGGACTTCTACCAATTTTTTTATATCAATCATCACCACATTCACTTCGAAACACCCTGTATATATATTGTTACGTCATAGCTTCTCTCTTTTTGTACATATATATATATATATATATGTGTGTGTGTTCGAGGTTCAATTAAATTTGCTGAAAACTCACAGAGAAGATTTGACATATCATCTCAAAGGGGTCCCCCTGCGTTTCATGGAAAAGAATGACTTCGGATTTCTTGGTTTATCGTCTACTGTCCTAGTGAAGTGAGATGCAAAGTTGACAGCACGACATTTTTTGTTTTCTTTCAAGGTACAAGACGTGTATGTATTGTTTGGTAAAGTGCAAATTTAATATGAACGTAGGAAATAGTCGCTGCAGCACATTTTTCGTTATATGACATCAATATTAAGATTTTATTCGTTAAAAATTGAAAATAAAAAATATACTTGAAAAAAATATATCAGTGCGACATGTTTCGTGGTTACAATCACCTTCTTCAGGTACAGATTAAAGTATAATAAAATGATTAAAGGTTAATATAAAGAATATAAACAGCAACGAATCTAATATAAAATTTAAATATAATTACCGTCAAAAATAACGGGACGACCAGTTAAAAACATAAAGAATCACAATATATAAAATTACAACACTATCGTATTGAATTTTTATTCAGACTGGCCAGGTAGGTGTTATTGGATTTCAAAAAGTATGGGGTGGGGTGGGGTAGGGAAAAGAAATATTTAAAAAAAAACGAGATGTCTCGAGATGTCCCATTTTATAATTTCGTTGATTATGTTGTAAGATCTTATATGATATTCCCCATAGAGGTTCATCAGTTTAAATTTTTTTAGATTAGTGTGTTATATGAATGTTTAAAAATGGTGTTTTTAGAAACACATGTGGGGGTAATATCATATTTTTTGGAGATGTGTGATATGGTATGGGTGAGTGAAGGAATATAAGGTAAGGCCACAAATTTAGCGTTGTGGTGGGGATATAAAACCTTATTTATTTGAGCATTACGTATTCTGAAAAAGATGCTCTAGTGATCATCTAAAGAAAAGCCGTTGTTGAAACCAATTTTTATAGTGCTTCTAACTTCGAAGTAGTAAAAATTTAGGTAAATCGCCATGGTTAAGAGGGACTTCATATAGGATGTGAAAATTGGTGAATAATTTAATACACGCTACGCGAATACACAGCGATATTCTTCGATCGATTCTGAATTGAAAATCGTAATGTTAAAATACTGTATCACGCTTCGTATTATTTCGGGAAGCACTTAAAGGAATCGTAAAGATATAGCAACATTGTATTTGTACTACTTTGTAGTACCTACTAGACAGTAGATACTACAAAGTAGTAACAACTACTAAAATATATATAAATCTGACAATCAAGTTTAAATGACGTTCAAATGCTAAAAGTACATATTCGTTCTATTATATTGTCAAATCAAAAGTGTTTTTTGTGAAAATATGTTTAATGGAAAAATGTAAGAAACTTAAAAACTAAAGAAAATAATTTTAACAAAAAAAATAGCTTTCAAAATTATGTTTATTCGAAATTATTTCTCAAATTAAATTTAATATATAAAATATTTAATATAATATAAATATAAAATAAACATAATTTAATATATATTAAAAATTTAAAAAACAAATGATTACAACTTTGAAGACGAATGAAGCATGGTATAACATTTTAAAATTAAGATTTTCATTTTAAAATAAAACGAAGAATATC
This sequence comes from Onthophagus sagittarius, assembly GCA_036711965.1. Taxonomy (NCBI): domain Eukaryota; kingdom Metazoa; phylum Arthropoda; class Insecta; order Coleoptera; family Scarabaeidae; genus Onthophagus; species Onthophagus sagittarius. Next base: position 9,679,214 of record JASERS010000007.1, on the reverse strand, counting down.
ACCATGTATAGATTATCTGTCAATTCCTGAACACCTGTATAAACGAGTAAAAAAGAAATCTGAAGGCAGTATGTTTATCTTGGTATAAATTATTGATATACTTATAGTACTTAACGATGTATATAGATTTCTCGAATTTTATATAGCGTAGTTTCCTGATGATGGCAAAAAGCTGAAACCGGTAGAAACTGAAAATTAAAAATAAAATTTATTTCATCGTTAAGTACGAAAAAAATTTCTTTTACAATCCTTCCATAACAAACACGATGATAACAAAAAGTCAAATAACAATAAATTATTGATATTAAAAATATTAAAAAGGCCATGTAATTTAGCAGGGTTGCCATCATTAAAAAAATAATAAATATCTTCCACATATCTAACATCGAATTTAATATCATTTGTAAACAAATCATATTTAGATGAAAAGTGTTCATTTTCGAATTGATCAACAAAGATATAAGAAACGATGCTAGAAATGGGTGAAAAAATTCTGTTTGTAAATAAAGTCGAGTAAGTCAATAACATAAGATGTTAAAGTTAAAGCTCGAATAAAGGATATTTATGTCAAAGGAGATCAATTTACTTTAGTCACTAAATTTGAAATTTTGAAGCTTTTGAAACACAAGATGTTAAAGTTATCAAAATCTTGTGAGTTTATAAAGTGTTTTTTGACAATTCAAGATTTCACAGATAAGTATGTTAGAAGAAAGGTTTTTTATGTCAAAGGAGATCAATTTACTTTTGTCACTCAATTTAAATGTTTGAAGCTTTTGTATCAAGTCTGAGGAGTTTATTATAGTGTGCGAAAAATGTTAACATTACTTATGATGGGGTGCTTTTATCTGGTTTATATAATTTGATAAAGGGCTTCAAGTAGGGTAGCAGAATATTCATTTTAGTTGAGTTGAAGGAATTAATCTTCACACATTTTAATTTACATTTAAATGCCGTGGTTAAATACATTTTAAGTGAAATGGATTCCAGACTCAGGTAATCTCGTAAAAACGGATGAAAAAAGAAACCATAACGATATCAGCCGACCTTATCATGATTGCTAGGATGATGTGAAATTTATTCTATAACACTTTGGAATTGAAAGTTAGTTGATATCGAGTTTGAGATACTCAGGGTCAGTGCTAATACTTTTCCTATCTATTAGAAGTGAGATGAGTGCATATTTCAACCCAGAAAATTCTTTAAAAAATCTAAAATAAGAATTATCAATTATTGTCATTTTCGGAGATGTTAGCCGATGCCCTGAATTATAGATCACATCAAATATAGAGTACCATATAGATAGGGTGATAATTCTTGGGGATTTGAACATTGATATGATGGACATAACTGATCGACACAGTTAGGCATTGCAGAATCTTTTGTGCTCGTTTATATTGTGTCAAATAGTTGATAAATAACTTTTACCTTGATTGATTTAATATTGGTGTCAGATGTCGACATGGTAGAGGAGGTAGCTGTCTTAGAGAAGGCTAAGATTTCTGATCACTTTTTAATTTATTGTAATCTGAAGTTAAAGTCTCAACCAAAGGAGCCCAAAGTCACGATCATTCTTTATTTTAGTGATTTTTAATATGATAGATTCATGGAGGACAAGATGCACACGATCCATTTTTTGTATTTTTGAGATGCCTGATGCCAACACTAAGGTAAATTCCTTAAGCAGTGCCATAGTGTTCTGAAAGAACATTTTCCATTAAGGACCTGTAAATTTGCAAAACCCCAGTCACATGGGTTAATGCCACTATCAGATCCATGCAAAAGCTTAGAGATAAAGTATATCGTGATTTTAGAGCATCTAACTTAGAACGTAAATGGACTTTTTACAAATCTATGAGAAAAACAGTCTTTTCTCAGTGTTTGGTCCAAAGAAACTTAGAGACAGGATTAAAGATAAAATCAACATAAGAATAGAAAATAAACAATTGACATGTAAACTCAGTGAAGAGTCTTGGTATGATCATTAATGGGAATCCAGCTTTGAATGAATACGTCAATAAAAAGATCCGTTCTGCCTACAATCAATTAAAAATTATTTACAATGCTCGTCATTTTCTGTCTGGGAGCAAGGTGTTTGCTTCGTGAAAGTTTAGTGTAGTTTTCAATTATGGGGATGCTTTATACTCCCTTTTCTTTCTACGTGAAGAGCAAATAAAATACTAAAAATACAAAACGCATACTTTCGACTGATTTTCGGGATAAGAATGGTAATTGGTTAAATATGGTAAATCGAAGAAAATTGCATTGTGCAACAACTTACTTTAATATTATAGTATCAGCCCGGTCTCCCTACCTTTATCAAAAGATACAGTTCAGAACGGACGTGCACACCCTCAATATAAGATATAAAGGTACACTTACGCCACCAACACATAAATGGCAGTTTAAAAAAAAGTTATTCTTCAATTAATGAATAAAATCTTTAAGTCTATGAGACTGTGGACGTACGTTGGGATTTTCAGACGTCGATACAGAGAGTTTTCCTCTCGACTCATCGCGCTTTGCAGAACGTCAAATATTAGTTACTATATTAGTTATTGTTATTGTTTTGCAAAGGTTTATTTATTATTTTTGTAATAATAGGTTACTTTCTTTTTCGACCCTTTTCTCTTGTGTTGTTATTTTTGTTGTTGTTCAGAATGTTGTAAAAGTTTCGTTATTAAGTTTTGAACAATAAATGAATTATTATTATTATAAAAGTAGTGGTGACCTTCATATGACCTTGAATGTAATGTAGAATTAATTATTGTAATTCTATTTTACCTTTAAATTCACTTCAAGCGAGAACCTATCTCTAGAATCTATCTCGCAAAAACAGATGACAAAAGTAAACACTTCAAGACAAACACTTTAAGACAATTTCAAGTTGCTATCAAAAAGTGACTGTCACAATGGAATATAAGATTGAGTCGATATCGCGTTCCAGGCACTCAGTGGCGGCTGACGACTTCGACGACAGCAGTGAATACTTTTCCCATACAATTGAACTGAGATGACTTGCAAGTGCTATCTAGTGCCAGTCTTTCAAGCGAGAATTCGTAAAAACAGATGGTAAAAGTATCCAAGGTCATATTTGAAGACATCGGCCGACCATCATCTTAATGGTCGGCCGGATATAAGATGAATGTAAGATGATCAGAATGCATATAAGATAGCACTTGATGTACTCAGTGGCGGCCGACCTCTTCGACGATGGCCGTGATTACTTTTTCCATACATTTAAGGTGAGACGACTTCAATTGCTATCTAGGGTCAGCATTTCAAGCGAGATCTCGCAAAAACGGATAGCAAAAGTAACCACGGTCGCTTTCAAAGACAACGGCCGACGGTCATCTTGGATACAAGGTAGAGTTAATGTCGCGTTTGAAGCAGTCAGTGGCGGCCGCCGTCTTCGACTACGGCCGTGAATACTTTGAAGTGAGACAACTTCAAATTACTATCTAAAAAGTGACTGTCACATTGGAATATAAGATTGAGTCGATATCGCGTTCGAGGAATTCAGTGGCGGCCGACGTCTTAGGCGACAGCCGAGAATGCTTTTTCCGCACACTTGAGGTGAGACAACTTCAAACTGCTATCTAGTATCAAAAACGGATGGTAAAAGTAACTGCGGTCTTTTCGGAAGACATCGGTCGACCCTCACCTTAGGTATAAGATAGAGTCGATATCGCGTTTGAAGCACTCAGTGGCGAATAATTTTTCCATACATTTGAAGTAAGAAGACTTCGAATAGCTATCTAGTGCCAAAATTTCAAGCACTATCTCGCAAAACTAGAATACAAAAGTAACCATGGTGATTTTCGAGGACATGGGTCGACCGTTACTTCCACTGTTTCCTTTAATTTGAAGTGAGATTACTCAAATTGCTGTCTAATACCAACATTTCAAGCGAGATCTCGCAAAAATAGATGGCAAAAGTAGCCACTTTTGTGTCACCCTGGTCATCTAAGTCCCCTTGGATATAAAATAATAATAATAAGATTGACGCAGACGACGTCTGCGACGACGACCATAATACTTTCCCCATTTATTCGAAATGAGATAACTGCTATCCATATAAATCACCTGCAAAACTGACCATGGTTATTTTTAGAAATATCAATCAATTCCAAGAATTACAAAAACTACATATATTAATAGTATAGCATCATAAACATAGAGTACTATATTTAAGTATCATGACCTTGAAATGAATTATGCTAATTTTATTTTAGATAATTTTTACGTAAATTATAATGTTTAGGAGATATTTATTTTTCTAAGATTAAAAATAAAAGTTAGCGTGTATATAAATAAACCGTTCTATTTATGCCGACATAAATATTTTAAATAGAATCATTAAAAACTTTATCGATTAATAATTTACTGCTCTACTCTGTAGGTTAAGGGGGATTGGGATCGAAGAGAAATTAGCCCAGTGGTTTAAATTAATGGGGGTTTGAGTTCGTACGAATGCTGTACAGTTACAAAGACTGGGTTAGGTTGTATCAAATTATGCATAATGTGCCCCAATGGAACGTTAAGGCATTACGAAATATCCAAGAGCAGGTTTTAGTATATCTGTTTCTACATTATTGGTTATTAAGGTTAAGGAGAAGTAACGAAGAGATGGTGTTGGGAAATCGTTGTTCTGAGAAAAGTAGAAAGGGCTACTTCCTTCCCCCCACGACTGTTTTTCTACCATCGTCTTTATTGCAAATGAAATATTGATCCAACCGTTATGCAAATTGAGTTCCTTCATTAGCTTCTTCGGTAGAACTTAAGTAGATGGTTGTAGAGTTTAATTTAAATAATAGTCCAGTAATATTGCGGATATTAGCGCAAAAACAAACTGGTAGGTTTTAATATAAAGCAAGGTTCGCAGTGAAAAAGGTTTTTTTTTTGGAACAGCGGCAATTCATTTGGTATCGTTATATGGACGACCTTCCGGTTTTTTTCCCTATTCGTCCCTTGATATTTCGATAATTTATTATGATCGCTATCTCCGTTCTTTTTCGAACGAAATCCAGCCTATTCGTCTTGTCGATGCGATTTGTCTCCCTGCCTCTTTTACATTCAGTACTTAAATTATTTATACCCCTCGTGTACTTGGAATGTAAACCCAACCAACAGATACATCAAGAATAAGATATTAGAAACTTTTTCCCCTATGGCTTCGATATAAAAATTAAACTGACCAACTTTTAAATTGATATTGACGCGTCGTACCACAACGAGCTTAGCAGATGTTGCTTGCCCTTTATGATTCGCTGGACTAGGGAATAAATCAATATCAACTATAACGACATGGCGTCGTTGCCCATCTAAGGTAAGCTTAAGTAAGACGGACAGCTCGAAGCCAAAATATCCCATTGATCTTTATTTTAAAGACACCCTGGAATTCCTGGATGTCGATTTGTTTAAATTAAGAGGACGGAATTGGCGTCGTAGTTTCCGCGAACTTAACCTTTTTTTAAATACTAAACACGACTTAAAATAGCGTTGTATAAACGAACCGTCTACAATATCCACTTGTATTTATTTTGGTTCTATTAAATATTTCATGTTTGTCTACGAATACCTAAATAAAACTGCATATTGCTGTATTAATAACCGAGGTGTAACGCCGGAGGGGAGACTGCGGTGGTTTGGATTAAAAATTCAAGGGACATGTTACGGAGCGCGGGATGACAAGTTAAGCTGCGAACAAGCATCGCATTTGCATACGCGTAGATCTCGACGGCTCCCCATATTTCTACATTTAACCGGCCTTTCTTTTTTTGGGATGAATGTTTGCCATGAAAGTAGCTTGAAATTAAAGAGTCGCAAAGTAATATATCCTTTTCCGGTGATTACTACGCACAATTTTTTTGACATGCATTTTTATGAACATATCTTCCGGCGCATTATTCCCTTAGATTCGATATTCAAATCCCACAAAGCTATTCTCGTCAGGTCTGGAATAAGCCCTCCGTTAACGTCTATGCATAAAATATGGCAACAAGGCATGCTTTCACGGGAATTTTATGCATTATCTATCCAAAAGTTTACGTTTTACTGCGATTGAAACTCATTTGTAAATGTAAAGTTTGCCTTATCGAATACTTTGTAAGAGTTAGAAACTTAGGTGCAAGGGAAGTTTAGTAATATTCAATCAAGCGGCATCACTTATGATAATGAAGCGCCGCTTATATTGGCGCGCACCTTTAGAAATTTTACTACCTTTAATGGATTCACGAGCGACAGGGAACGGAGTAATAAATTTAGAAAAGCCCCAAGCAAAAGGAAGGGGAAGGTGGCGAAAGGAAGAGGACGTTCAAAATCGTTGGTCGAGTCGAGACCCTAATGAAGGGGGTATTTGAACAAAATAAAAGTTATTACGGTGGTTACACAAGCCTAGGGGAGGTCCGTTAGAAAAGCAACGAAAAGTTACGTGCGCTTCCGCAATCTACGTCTTAGTTTAAAGGTTAAAATACCAAACACGAACTTTTGTAAACACACGTAACTACGTCCATCCCGCGTTCTGATATACTGCTCCTCCCAATTATAAGCCAAATAAACAAGAACGTTAAGTATGATTCGCGCGAGAATGGATTGAAAACAAACCGTTTTCCATTAAACTAAAGCGCCACTTCACGGGTACATTTTCAATGCAATCTAACTTGTACAGTCTATACTAGTCCCGGAACAATTGGAAAATCCTGACCCTCTTTCGGCTTTGGGGTTTGGAAAGGATTTGTTCTCAGGTATCACTCAAATCCCGAATTGCCTGTTTTACATTCCGCATCGCTGAGATTGATATCTACTCAACCGTTCGATAAAAAATGCGATATAAGTTGTAATCACTGAAGATTATCATTACCCAATTATTAAAATTAAATTAAAGCCAATTTTTGAAGTTTATGGTAGAAATATTCTTGTCTGGATTAAGTATTGTTCATGATGCTTGAGGCTGTCTTTGAAGACGCCGATCATGAGAATATCAAGACAATCTGAAACCTTTTGAATTTTTAATTTTTTAAGACTTTCTTTGAGTTTATATCAATTGATGCAAATTGGGCCGTCTTCGAAGACGTCGACCAATGATTCCAAATTAGCTTTCATGTAGCTTGTGACAATCATCTAAATCGGCTGAGATTATTTCTTCCATGAAGTTTTTATAGTTTATCTTGGTAATGGTGTTACTTTGGATTAGGAGCATAAAACTGACTCCTACTCTACTTGAAGTTTCTAGAAGAAATAATCTCGGACGACTTCGAAGACCTCGGCCGCTTTAAGTACTGTTTATGATACTTGCGGTCGGCCAAGATTATTTTATCTGTAATCTTGATAATGGTGTCTATGTAGTATTACGAACAATATCAACGTGGGCATGATATTGTTTATACTACTTAGGGCTGTCGACGGCTATGAAGTCGGCCGGTAGCAAGCGTCCATAAATATTAAGCAGGATGAACATACTAAAGAAATAATCTCGGCTGATTTCGAAAACGGCCTCTAAATATTGTTCATTATTATGGAGTATTGTCATGGATTTCGAAGACATCGGCCGAGATTATATTTTCTGTAATATTGATAATGGTGTCACTCTGGATTAGGAGCTTAAAACCAAATTCTGCCCCGCTTAAAGTTTGTGAAAGAAATAATCTCGGCCCACTTCGAAGACGTCGGTCGCCTTAAATATTGTTCAAGATACTTGAGGCGGCCGATGTCTTTACTTTTAGCCGACGGCCGATGCCTTTACTCTCTTTACAGAATATTGCTACCTACCCTAAATTGTAATAATCATAAATGTTAAACGATAAAATAATTGAGTCATATACAGTGTGTTCATAATACTCATATTAGTATTGTACAGGTGGTCGGTAATAAATTAAACTAAAGTAACTACAAATTCTGTTATCATTTTATAAAAATAATAGTACAAAAAATGTATTGGCAAAATATAGCTCATATAATACATATACGGCGTTAAAGATTATCTTTCAGTTCATTACTTCTTTCATAAATTGAACAGTTTCAGAGAAAATGTCGTGAAAACTGGTATTATGGGGAGTTTTTATGGTTGAAAATCCACTATTACATAAAAAGAGTTAACAAACAATATATTGGGTTGTTCGGAAAGTAATTTCGTTTTTTTCCGTCAGAGGACTTAATTACGTTTTTTCGAAACCAACTTCACACTTAAGCCCCATAACCATTATATGTCTTGAGAGCTGATATTCCAAGGCTTGTGTGTGAAAAAGTTCTATTAATTCTACACAGTAGTTTTTGGTTGGTGCCCTTTTAAATATGGAGAGCAATAAGTAGCATTTTCGTCATATTTTACTTTTTATACTTCAGAAAAGGTAAAAATGCTGTCCAAGCGAGAAAAAAATTGACGGATGTGTATAGAGAAGGCGTGTTAACAGTACGCCAGTGCCAGAACTGGTTTGCAAAATTTCGATCCGGCAATTTTGATGTCGAAGATGCACCACGGTCTGGAAGGCCGGTCGAAGCTGACAAAGATGCGATAAAGGCATTAGTTGATTCAAATCGGCGAATAACCACACGAGAGATCGGCGAGAGATTAAATATGTTGAATTCGACTGTTTATGGCCATTTGAAAGGCAAGCTCGATGTGTGGGTGCCCCATGTCCTTACGGAGCCAAATTTGTGTCGTCGCGTTGACGCGTGTGATTCGTTCCTCAAACGTCAAGAAAATGATCCATTTTTGAAGCGGATTATTACTGGGAACGAAAAATGGGTTGTATACAACAATGTTAAACGCAAGAGGTCATGGAGCAGAAAAGATGAACCGGCTCAAAGCGTGTCAAAAGCCAACATTCACCAAAAAAAGGTGATGCTCTTCATTTGGTGGGATGTCAAAAGAATCGTTTTTTTTGAGCTTTTGCCGGACAATACAACGATTAATTCAGAAGTCTATTGTCATCAGCTGGACAAATTGAATGATTCACTTAAAGAAAAGAGGCCCGAATTAATCAACAGGAAGGGTGTAGTGTTCCACCTGGATAATGCGAGATCTCACACAAGTTTGGTCACTCGCCAAAAACTTTTACAGCTTGAATGGGACGTACTGCAACATCCACCATATTCTCCAGATCTGGCGCCTTCCGACTACTATTTGTTCCGGTCCCTGCAAAATTTTTTGGATGGCAAAACCTTTACCTCAAATGAAGATGACAAAAACCATCTGAACCAGTTTTTTGCCAGCAAGGACCAAAACTTTTATGAGAGGGGAATTATGTTACTGCCAGAAAGATGGCAAAAGGTGTTGGACCAGAATGGCCAATATATAATTTAAAAAAATATTTATTCATTATACGAAAACTGTCTTTCATGTTCCCCAAAAAAAAACGAAATGACTCCGAACAATCCAATAAATATAACGAACATAATAATAGTAATAAAAAATAGCAATAAGAAACTATTACATCAAACGGAAATTAGATCACTGTGATAACCGTATTAAAACTCAAAAGAGCACAAAAAAATTCAACACCTCTATTTCTGAGTCATATTCCTCGCCCTATATCCATCGCCCTATTTCCATATTCCGTAAATAAATTTGATGGTGTATCTCGTGACTATCTCGATCTAATACTTGATATAAGGGGCTCTGATGATATCAAGAGGTTGGGTATTACATCTTCAATGGCTAAGATTCTACTTTGTATCCGGGAATGACCCTATCGAAATTTTCTAAAAACTTTATTACTCACTTCCTTTGATAATTTTCCTATTGGTAAAATTGAAAACTATTTGCAAATCTCCACCCCATGTTTTAATTATTTATGTTTAGCTTGATGCCACATAATACCACCCATAAAGAGAAACATATTATTCTGCAGTATTTACCAAACGCATTTATGTTTATCTCTGTCCCCGATGAAAATGTTTGAACAATTACAGCAGAAAGTTTGATTAAATTTTCATCCAGCTTTGTAATTTTAGCTGATTTATCAAAATTGTTGAAGAATTTTTGAGCACATTTGCCATAATTAGTACAACATCAACTAAAATATCTAGTTCTTTACGAAATATCGCTTGAATTTGTTTTTTTTTCTTGCATCCCTTAAACGTGCATGCTCCTTTTGCACACACCATCTCTTAACATCCAGATTGTAATGTATGTGTACTGAACTACAGTAAAAATCTTTTTATCTTTTATCGTATGTGATATTCCATCTATCATCGTATATGATATTCCATCTATTTATCGTATATGATATTCCATCTCTCATCATATATGATATTCCATCTAACATCCTATAAAATATTCCATCTATCATCGTATAAGATATTCGATCTATCATGGTATATAATTATCTATCATCACACCCATCTATCATCATATATGAAGTGACCACTTTGAATCATTTTCTGAAGAAGGTTTGCAACATGGCATCCGAAACGACAAACATTTTTTCAAAAGACGTACGGCAAAACCCGAAAATTTCTATTGTTAATTCTAATTTTAGTTCAATCTTCTGTTTGTCTTCCGATAAAATTCTGTCCATTATTGACGCAATGATATTGTAAAGTGCATCATAATTCCGTAATTGATGATGTGATTTTGATTCTCTGATTAATATTTGTAGAAGAAATAATCTCGATCCTTTTAAATATTGATCATGATTAATGCAGATTAGTGCAGATTTTTAACAATTATGGTACAAATAATTTTTGATGGTAGAGCAATTTGAACCATACCCCGCACAATACACGAATTACAATAAGCTAATTTTTTTTTATGAATACGTTTGCAGTTGTGCTTGATAATGTGAAGATTTTCACGAAACAAGTTGCACTAAAATTATAATAAAAACATTTTTTATAATTCATAACTCATTCATGACTCAAGTCTAGTATTTTAATATTAAACCAAGGCTCCTATTTATTAACTTAATTTATGTTTCAATTTTATAGATACACAGCGTGTTATTAAATTGATGCGAAAGATTTCAAAGGGTGATTTTCAGGGAATATTTAGGAGTGTCTTTCATATAACTTATTGTTCAAAATCATTTCTTCTCCAAGTCCTCTAAAGTTAAGAGACAAAAAATGTTTTTATTCAATAAATTCACTTTCGAACAATTAAGATAACTATTATTACTAAAATGACACCTTTTAGTGATTTTAATAACAATAAAATGTTATCTAGGAGGGGTTGAAAAAATCAACTCTTATCATACTTTGCATTAGAACTTTTTTATGCGTGTGCATTTTTCTATTTTAGAACTTGATTTGAATAACTTGATTTGATGGATCCAATGCACACCTTTTTTGTGTCGTCACATTTATTCCTAATATAATTACTTTGTCCACAAAAAATCATAAGTTTAGAGGACTGTGATTTGGTAGAGATGGGGTTTTGAACAAAAAAGACACCCCTTCATTTTCTTTAAAAAAATTATCCCTTGAAATCTTTCGCACCAATTTAGAAACAAGCTATATAATTTATTATGTACATATACAGGATGTTTCATAATATATGATATACAAACATTTGAAAAAGGTTTCTATCAACTTACGGTCTAAAGTTTTAAAATGACTTAAAAAAATCTCGCACAAAACTTAGCTTATGATGAATAGAAAAAAGCTGTTTTGTGTAGGATAAACGGTTCCGGAAATATTCTCAAATAAACGATTTTTTATTAAATTTCGACACCCTCTCTGGTGCATTTTAGAGGGTAAGTTGGTAGAAACTTTTTCAAATTTTTAAACAAGCTATCATATCCTGACGTTCTGCGCATATATTATGAAATACCCTGTATAAATTAATAAATTATTGTTTTATATAATAATATTCGGCATATTTTTCGCAAATTTTGTAGTTCATTATGCAACTATTTCATTGTTATTTTGTTACTTCATTTTTTATTTTCTAAATAATCAGATTTTATAACTTATCGTCGCTTATCAATTTTTTGTCGACATATTTGAAATAATCACGATGGCAACATAAGATTGTTAAGGTTGATCCCTTATCCTTAAGAAGCTAGAGAATATCAGATCCTTATTCCACGATTTACCTTGAAATCTAAGTGACCGTACTGAGTGCCACTTTTACCACCTCTTAATAAATTTATCTAATAGTTAAAAACCGGCTCATAACCAATGGGGGCGCTTTAAATCGCTGTAACCACCACTAGTTAGTTAGTTTATTTTATATTTTGATATCCTGTGCAGGGATTTTTAATAGAGATAAAAATCTTTTTAATGGAAAAAAAATTATACAGATTATATTTTTATCCTTTCTAATACTAGAAATGTATAATCACAACTTGTTTTGTTTCCAGATGATGGCTAGGTTGACAAATTAATATGTTAATTTCTTGAAAGCTGTCGAAAAGTAATGTTGGAAACATATATTTTGCAAATCAAAATAATGTTAATGTACTCCTATTTGGTTTACTCAAAATGTGTTGCAGAAATGAGGACGTCCTTTGTTTGTAAAGTTATGGGTATGCCTTTTCCTTTTTAATTTTTAATCCAATATTTGTTTGTCCAGTAAAGAGTAGTAGTTTTAATCAGTATTTTTTAAAATTTTATTTTCAGGTCTGCTTTATTTTTAATATTTAAAAAAAATAATTTATATATTAATAAAATATATATAAATATCATATTTTGTCTTAATTTTCAGGGTTTTTAAAAATTTAATGCTATTTTATGAAGTTAGTTTCAAAAAATTTAGCTTGTACATGATATTTGGGTGGTCGACGTCTTCATAATTATGAACAATATCAACGGGAGAATGTAAGCAATTTCGGCCAACAACGAAAATGTTTTCAAAATCGGCCGAAATTATTTCTTTTGTAAGGTTATAAATTGTATCCCTTGGGATTCGGATCGTGGACTTCTTCGAAGTCGGCCGCCCCAAGTATCATGAACAATATTAATAGCGATCAATGTCTTCGAAGTCGGTCGAAATTATTGCTTACATGCCCCCGTTGATGTTATTCATGGTACTTGAGACGATCGACATCTTGAAAATCGGCCGAGATTATTGCTTCCATAAATATTAAGCGCGGTGGACTTGGTTTCACGATCATGAACAATACTTGGAGGCCGTCTTCGAAATCGGCCGAAATTGTTTCTTCTAGCAATTAATAATTTTACGTTAATTGTTTCCTTTGGTGTTCGGATCGTCGAATCAAGTCCACCTTGGTTAATACTTATGGAAACAATAATTTCCGCCGACTTCGAGAATGTTGGCCGCCCCAAGTGTCATGAACAATGTTAACAACGAACGACGTCTTCGAAGTCGGCTTTATGAACAATGCTTAGAAGTCGACTTCGAAATCGGCCAATCGGTCATTACTTCTTGTGTAAGGTTGTTAATTGTATCCCTTGGAATTCGGATTCCACCTCGCTTAATATTTATGGAAGTAATAATCTTGAGCAGTAATGCAGTATCCACGACGAAATAATATTCGAATTTCTGACTTAAAAGAGAAAAATCCCTAAGATGTGGAAAAGCAGATTTCATTATCTGATCAATATGATCGGTGTCACTGTGTGGGGGTTCTTAACAAGAATAATCAGCGTCGACGTCCTATTATTGTTAAATTTGTGAGTTATAAATCTTGTGATTCAGGTATCAAAGGCCGAAGCAAACTAAAGTGTTTAAAAATATCTGTTCAGGAAAATCTTATTATTTCAACCTATAAATTGTTTATTAATGGATAAAGAAGTGCGTGTTAAATAAAAATGGTTCAATCATCACCGTCATAAGTGGTACTGACCTGAAAGTAGAGACCTGAGAATATAAGACCGATGTTATATAACAACCTAATATGAGCCGTTTGTCGTTGAAACTATTGTTTAGTTTTTGGTAAGTAAAATTTTTGTTTGTAAGTACACGATGGCAACAAAATATTGTGAATTAGTGTTTCTCTTATTAATTCTTCTCCTGATATACATTTGAGCTGTCAATTCTGGTCGGTTTATGTCGCCTGACAACGTTCATTCGTTGCTCATTTTGATAGTGTACGTGGCCTTATTGTAAAGAACAATTTTACTGTTTTTGCAGTTTTAGACAGCTGGTTATCAGCAAACATAGGATACTTAAATCAACTGATGAATGATGGAACTCAATGGATTTTCAACGCCCTTGAAGCTCCTTATTTTGGCAGAATATGGGAGGCGGGTGTCAAGTCGGTTAAACTTAATCTCAAGCAAGTTATCAGCCATATACCCTTATCCTTTAAAGAATTTTCGCCATTATTAATTGAAATCGAAGCTATACTAAATTCAAGACCGTTGCGTCCAAAGTCGGATGATCCAAATAGTCTTGACGTTGTAACACCTGGACATTTTTAAATTGGATCTGCTACTGGTCTAAGTACTACCTAAAATACATACCAAATGCGTCGAAATGGTATTCAGAAGGCAAAAAGCTTCAAATTGTTCATTGAGGTAATGCTGAATGTTGAAAGATTTCCTGCGGCAAAATGGTTTCTTAGTCGCGTGATTAAATTACATTCTGGATCTGACAAAATTAACGCATATGGCTACAGTTAAGACAGAGACAACTACACTAACTCGTCCAGTGGCAAAACTTCCGCTTATTTGCTTTAGATTGTCTTAATTTTTTGTTATGATCATATTCATTCAATCTTTCAATATTGGTTATTTTTTTACTCGTAGCCTCGTAGGCGGGCGAAATGTTTAAAGTTGTCTTAGAATGGGTTTTTTTTTTCTAATGTTTATTTTTTATGTTATATATTATCTTCCTGCACAAGCCACGTATAAAACCAGATGTGCTTCATACGTTGGAAGTGAAGGAGTTCACTAATTTAAACTGTTGTGTGATGTATAGAAATAAGTATTGATTTATTTATTGCCCAATACATAGTATGCAACCGTCAAATACTCACAACGCATTAAGCATAGTTTGTAACATAACGCGATGTGGGTAAAAATTTCGGACAATGTCTGATTGTATGATGATAGTAGAAAAAAATCGAATCAAGAATGATCGTGCTGGTGGAGGGGGAGGGGTAGCAAGTTATATCGTTGACGCATTGAAAACTAGTATATTGGACTATAGTAATATATTTTTCTTTCAACAAATTACAAATTTGTTTAAGTGTATGTTATAGGTCTGAGATATACAATAAAAGATATTTTGTAGACGACTTGAAGACTACCCTCTCTCTAATTTATCCATGTCTTGAGCTTTGTACAATTTGTGGTAACTTTAATATCGATGCATTGCAGAGTTGATAATTTAATAAATGACTTTGGCAAGGCAAAGTTTGGCTGTGGTATTTTTTTTATTGAATTTAGTATCTGAGAGTAATATTTTAGTTAAATTGCATAGTGTACGATCAAATGATGTGTGTTGCTATTAAATTTGAAAGTGAAATCTTGTAATTTTCTCTCATATAACTAATGTTATTAACACCTGCCCAATAGAAACTGTTTTCCCTTCAACATGGAGAAGATTCATCATGATACCGGTACCAAAAATACGAAGTCCAAAGGATTACTCATGCCTAAGATCCATAAGCATTTTGAATTCCTTATCAAAAGTTTTGGAAAAAATAGTTGACAGACAACTGCTGGAGTTTCTGAAGGATCAGTCTAGTTTCAGGAAAAAAATATAACTGTAAAACTGCTCTAAACAATGCAGTGTCTGATATTGTTATTACAACTGATTCCAATAATTTGTCTCATCTGGGGATGTTGGATTTCTCCAGAGCATTTAATATTCTGAACCAAGACTTATTAACATCAATTCTCGACCATATCGGCCTTGATTCTATCTCATTAGCTTTTTTTCAAAAATTATCTTAAAAGCAGAATTCAATCTGTTAGTATTGATTAGGTGATTAACTTCAATAGCTTTGTTGATTCTTGTAACGTTCATTACTATGGTGACGATACTAAGATAAGAATCTTGTCTTTTGATGAAAGCTTCAATAAATTTAAACGTAACTTGTATGGCACTATTGATGGCAATTAATTATTATTGATGATAAGAACCGGACCACTACTTTTGGGTATCCGAAGTTAAAAGAGAAATTTATTGATGGCTTTCATCAGATGTCGATAGGAAATACTCTAGGAATCACTCAAAAACCTTGGGCTGGTCATGGATGATCATTAGGATCACACCAACCAGCTGATTAATCGAGCTTATTAATTATTATGACAGCATATATGGAGTATTTTTGGATTTTAGGCATCAGGGAAAAATTCAAAAGTTTCAAAACTCATTCATCCGTTTAATTTTCGGTCTGAGAAAATACGATCATGTGTCGTTCTCTTTTAAGCAGTTAAAATGGCTAAACATGAAATCTCGCAGATGTATCCACAAGGCTTGCTTGTATTATAGAGTTATCGCCAAAGGTATTCCTCCATAGCTCCTCAACACCTGATTATGTTAACCCAAATCAACTCAACCCAACCCCTGAACCGATTTAAAACAGCATTGAAGTGTTGGGTGATGGCTGAGTGATGACGTAAATTTCCAAATGACATGGAAACAGCCATTTCTTGTGCGTGAATATGGATAAACAATTAATTATAAGCTATTAATTAAGCAATTAAATATACAATTTGAAACTTAAAGTTAAAATCAAAATAACCCAAAAACTTCTAGGTCCTAATAAATTAAAAGTGTATCGGATAATTACCCCTACTTATTGAAGTTAGAACCTAAAAAAGTTTATCCGAACCAGTTACGTAAAGCTCCTTTGTAATACAAATGATATTTCCTTGACGAGTAAAGATATTTTTTTAAACAGGTTTGTAGTTAGAAAGAGTGGATTGAAGTAGAAGTAGATAAATTGAATTTTGTAAGTTAAGAATGAACGTACGGTAGTAAAAGACGGGATAAGTTCGTTAACTTCGATGATACACGCGCATTAGCAACAAACGAGCTTGGTACAAGGGCCCACGTTACGGAAAACATGTTTTCCATTAAACAGCTCATCTATATTTCAAAGCTCCGAGCTTAACCCGTTAAAATATCTGGAGTATTCGTCGGCAAACATTAAAAATTCAAACTGGATACGTTCCAATGCATAAGTAATTAAGCGTAAAATCCGAAAAAATTGGTGAGATTTTTCCGATTGAATCCGATGCTGAGGATGCACGAAAAATTTCGCATTCGTCATGCGCGTATTCTAAGTTTCGCAAAAAGAGAGTACGACGGTTATTTTCTGCTACTTGATATACGGCATTACGACGATCCTAGCAATTCGGGCAATTTTATAAATTGGAGGAAGTATTGTGTGTTTCGAGGTACGGACGTCGATTCCGTATCAAAAGCCGCTTGGCAAAAAATTAGATTTATGTCGCTACACTGCTGCGTCAGTAAATATCGCTGTATAGAAACTTATTTTCTACTCTGTACACATCGAAAATAATAATAGAAAATGAAATATCTTCCGAGATGCTCCACTACAATTCCCGTATACACTTTATATTATTGTTCCATTTATTTACTTTTCTTTAACACTTTATAAAAACAGTTTCCGTTTAAATATCCACATTCAAATCTTTGTGTCGATCATCCATAATTCAAAAGCGGCTTTGTGACGAAAGTAAATTTTCCGGAACTGCTATTCTCGGCACGTTGGCGCGGTGTTCTCCGTTAACAAAGTCTACACGTAAGTCATTCAATATTCACACTGACATTTCTGGAGACGTGCAAATCTTCCCTTCTCCCCCCTTTCCATCGCGGTCCAGAATGCGTGTAAGATATGGTCAGTTGCCTTAGTAACGCACGACCTCCCTGCCATGATTTAATGGCAAACCGAAGACATTCAATCACGACGCAATTACATCCAAGGAAGTAAACACTCTCGTAATTACAAGCATAACGCTCTAAAAAAAGCGTTTCCATTGGGAATCGATCGCGCATGCAATTTTCGGAATGGCGAAACTTGGAAGAACAATACCATGCCCGTATAGCAAACACTACACGCTTTAATCGGGTTGCTTTAATCATCGCACATTTGATACACGTCACAAAGGATGAAGTAACTACCAGTTCAAAGGATACTCTCACAAAAATCAAAGCTCGGGATCTACAGACGTACATGTGTCCTACTCAATACACTTTCATCGCTCGTTAATGGCATATATCGCATAATGAAGCTTTCGAATATGGCATAATATAATACGATTGGATGTTTGACTTATTAAGGAAAATTGAAAATTTAAGTTAATTCTAGAAAATTAATACGAATTTTCAAGTAGTCCTTTTCTGTCACATTTATCTATAAATTGGGTCCACTCCAGATCTGTCCTGATCCTCGAATAAATCGGTCCGGGAAAGGAGCGACGCTCCAGAGTTTTTAAACTATCCTTTAAGTAACCTCCGGCAAAGTAATTGCAGTTTCGGGTCATATTTCTCTCTAGAGGTAATCGTGATATAGATTAAGCGTTTCTGCGAATCCGCGGAGCCATAAATCCGGTTTTATTAAGTCCGTCAACAGGAAAGTGGGAGTGGTGAAAAATTTGGCGCCAATTTCTATGTAGACGGTGAAATATTGTGCGCATTAATTAGCACCTTATTGTTTCTTGACGGCGAGGTGGGAGGAGTATATTTAAAAATGGGTAACTTAATTACGGTAATCTCGGGAATACCTGCCGGCAGAACTCGGAACTTCACTGAATGCCCAACTTAACACAATTGGTCTCCGAAACGGCCGTCTCGAAAAAGTCCGGAAACTTTTTTACATATTCCAATATTCATAGACCCTCATCTCGGCGGCCACAGTAAATGGTCCCTTTAAAATTCAATCAAAATTGAATAAATTTTGATCATTTAAATTAGCATTCGCTTGAGAAACTTTCTTAATAATTCGTCAAAAGCATTGCTGTCCCGTCGTCGTCATCTAGTGCGTTACGAGCAATAACGTCAACGATATTGCGCTTCATTCTGAGCGAAACGAATGAACCTTCCAGCATGATTACGTTCGTTTGTCCAGGTGCACGGTAACAATATAATCAGCGGGATGTTTACTTGGAATGTAATAACAGTAGCGAGTAAGTATTTTCTAGCTCGCTTCCGCTAGTGTCGAAAAACGACGCCGTATTTGCATTCAAACTAATCATAGTTTATCACTGAATACACACTTTATTTTCCACGTTAACTTCCTACACCCATATCCGTTCCAATTCTAAATGTATTGCTTGTATTGTGGAAGTTTTTAAAATCATTCCAATCACACGCTTTTACGACCTCCACCAGAACACATTTTCATCTATCTATCTTTTCTCCTATTCGCATCCGGTTCATTATTTATTGTATTGCTCATTTTATTACTTCAAACTTTTTTAATTTACATTTTACTACATTATTATGTATACAGATATATATATCCAACTACATAACTCTCAACAGCTATTTTGAACCCTTTCAATAAGATGGCGTTCATACCCAGTTAAACATGGACCATACACATACTGCACAAAATTTGATACAATATTTCGCACAAACGTTCCTTTGTGTTGATAAAGGCATTTATGCCCGTTGCATAACAGATTGTTATCGACATGCATACCCGGATTTTTTGACCCAGGGTACACTATGAATTTAGTGGCATTGAGCTATAGTGCCATTTTGTGCAAGTAATCCAAAATAGCGTTCAGATCTGCATTTATTTTTGAGCAAGCAGTTATGTTAATTCGTTATGTTCAATAACGGATCGATGATATTCAATGCACTTAGAGGATTGGGATGTATACAGTGGTACCTCGATATACGACTGCGCTAATATACGATTGTTTTATATTACGAATCGCCGAGCGAGCCATATTTTGCTTTGAGATGTGAGCAAAATTTGAGATACGAGGAATCGCACACCCCGCATGTCACCCATGTTGTTGGGCTTTTTGTTTCGACCTGTCAATCATCGATTGTAGTACAAAGGAATGTTATGACAGGTAGCTTGCTTTTGTTCCCCAATTTTACCCTGAAGGCCATCTTCTTTTCTTCACCAATTAAAACGTGAAGGACCTTTTGTTTACACCTGTCAATCTTCTATTGTAATACAAAGGAATGTTAAGACAAGTAGCTGGTTTTTCTTTCCCAATTATACCGTGAAGGCCGTCTTCTTTTGTTCTACAATTAAAGCGTGAAGGACCTTTTGTTTACATCTGTCAATCATATATTGTAATGCAAAGAAATGTTAAGACCTTTAAGACACATAAGATTTTAAAAGAAAAACTGCAAGTTATGTGGAGGGCAAATCCAAGGGTGTGGGTTACAAGAAAATTCTTTGTGGATCCATTCCAAAACCAACCAAGTATAGCATAAACCAAATATTTAGAAATATCTACAGGAAAACAACCTCGTCCATGGCAATGCCCCTTATCACCCATTAAACCTCGAAGATGATTTCCTCAAAGAGTTTAAGTTTATAAAGTTTCTTTACCCACCACCCAACACCACTCCTATCCTACAACCCATGGGTTTGCAGGCGATTTCTAATTTTAAGAAGTTGGACACCATGTTTCGGCGCTGAAAGTTGCCTTACCCTTCGAAAGTTGTGGAAAGACCACTTTAACATCGTGATATGCCTAAGATTTATTGATCAGATCTGGCAGAGTGTTACAACAAAGATCTTAACCTCTAAATGAAAGAAGCTATGGCCTGAGGCTGTAGCTCAAAAGGCTTTCGAAGAATTGGACTGTTATGCACCTTTCAAGAACTTTTGAGATAAATGGCAGGATATATTCCTTACATTATGAGTCACAAATGCACTATTCAAAAAGATTCCTTTTTTCGGCGTATTGCTTAAGTCGTTAAATTTCTTAAGGATTTGTAATAGTCAAAGTGCGTTATTAATGGGGTTCTTTTATTTCGAGATCAGACTCAATCCGCGACATCATTAGTTTTATTGTGTGCTTTAACCATAGTGCAATTAGCCTATATAGCCTGAATGATCATAAAAATCCTAAAGTGCCAAAAGATGAGCGTTTACAAAACGTATTTTCCGAGTAATATTAGTTATACGATAGATTGCATAGTGGTAACCAGGATAAATCATCTTTCTGACTATAGGCATCAATGATATAGGTCTACAAAATTTAGTAATCGGAGTGGGTCTTGAATCAGAAATGATAATGTCACATTGAATAAGTTTGTGATCTAACATGTGTATCGGTATGCTTGCCTGGTTAATACAACTATCAGGGTTACTAGTAATCAGTCAATCAAATATGAATAATATAATTTAAAAAAATAACTGTAAACAGCAAAAAGATATCTGGAATAGCAATGACAAAGTTCTAATTAAAAATATGTGTGTATTGATCCCGAGTATAACATCGACCAATATATGAAAAATTGACCCAATCAGTTCGAGTTTAAGGCATTTAAAGGAAATAGAGAAATTCCAAATCAGTTGATATGTAGTGTCAACCCTGAATACTTTCTACCACAGACAAAGAAAAATCTGTCATTATTTTTAACCGCTAGAAAATATTTGGAATAACATGAAGAAGCATTAACATGAAAAAACTCATAACGGTAGAATCTGCGACCTTTCTAATACCTTAAAGGCCCGCGTTGGCAGATTAAAATACCCGAGCAAGGCGATGAAGTAGCCGCGGAGGGAGGGACGGTCGAGTGTATAGAAAGAATTGAGGTTCCAACCTCAGAGGTTGATGAAAATATCTTCATCAACCTGGACACAGACCCCAAAACTTCGGTTTCGTTCAAGGAGTAGATGAGTTCATATTGGACATACCTCCAAAAACAGCATCAGCTGATGAGCTCGCTTCGTCGGAATGACCGCAACAGGTGATGCACACAGGGTAGGTGAAATAATAAATAATAATATAATAATAATAAAGCCCTTTGTCGATATCTTGATATGCACTGATCACATATTATTGCACTGATCCAAGAACCTTGAGTTTTTAAATGCAAGGTGTGTGGTTTCAGTGCGATCCTGCCAGCAACAAAGTCAGAACTGCCATTTACGTACCAAAACACGTAAACGCTCATATATTGATATCACTCTCGCTTCGATGAGTATCTCGTACTTGATCTGCAATTGGACTGTTTCTGACAAGCTTTCAATGTCAGACCATAGGTAAGCGTAACTCCAGGAGAATCTGGACGCGTTCAGATCTATGCTAACTGGAAATTTGAACGAAATCGGTTTGTTTAAGTCAACTGAAAGCTTTGAAGTTAAGCTGTACTTGAATACCATTTGCGACTCCTTAATTAAAGCTTTCAAAAAGGTCTATCCCCTTCGAGCAGAAGCAGTTTTGGGGCGTGCTACCATTTGGTGGTGTCCTAAACTCGGCTAGCTCAAACAAGAAGCAAGGACCGCCTTCAATAGAGCTAAAAACTAAAATTAGACTCCGACTTGAAACTTTATAGAGGTAAGTTAGCGGAGATCAAAAGAAGCGTTCGTCATAGAAAGCGAAAAAGTGGAGGAAATTCTGTGAAGAAACTTCCTCCTGCAGCGAAAGCTCTTGCCTAAATCGGGTACTGGATTTTGACCCTGAACGAGGAATTGACTTATTAAAAAAGGCTGACGGTTCTTATACCAAAAACCGTTTGGAGAGTCTCCATCTATTAATGAAGATGCATTTTTCAGGATCCAGAAATCCCATGTGTTCACTTCAGGACACCCGAGGCAGACGATTGGACCTTAACCGAAGAAATTTGCAGGGAAGAAAACATACGGTGGGCAAAGTTAGATTATTTCACCGAAACCGTTTAGACCTATCAGCCTCTCCTCCTTTCTTTTGAAAGCCTTGCAGAGAACTGTGATCAAAAGGATTGAAATGCCTACACTCAGAGAAAATCGACGCTAACGGCTATACAGACAGTGACCAGCTTTGTTGGTGGGGCGCTGGACTCAAAGGAGTCCGTCCTGGGTGTTTTCATGGAATAGAGGAAGCTTTTGAGTTGGATTGAGAACGCTCCCAAATATAGAATAGTTAAGCTTTGGGCTGGCAATGTTAGTCTTCAAGGAGGAGTTACTCGAGGCTGTCCACAAGGGAGTGTATTTTCCCCATTGTTGTGGAATTTTACCCTGGTCAGCCTCTTGAAATGCTTTAGTAAAGCCAACTTTACAATAGTTGGTTATGGAGATGATCTAACCATCCTTATCAAAGGTAAGCACATAAATGTACTTTTTGACAGGATGCAAGTGGCTCTCAAATTGATTGAGTCTTGGTGTGACCGATAAGGTCTCTCTACGAATCCTAGGAAGACCGAGTTGATTCTTTTTTACATGATTGAGGAAGCTTGGCAAGCCCAGATTGCCATCTCTTGTTAATACTCCATTAGTTTTGTCGAAAGAAGTCAAATATCTGGGAATTCTACTTGACAACAAAATAACATGAAAAGCTCACCTAGACAATGGAGTAAAAAAAGCGTACGTTGCATTCGGCCAGTATACCACCTAAAACTGCCCTCTTGATCTGCACAGCTCTAATCCGACCTATGCTTACATATGGTGCAGTAGTAGTTTGGTGGTCAAAGACCTTAAAATCTATATCCTCTGCTGCACTCAATAAAGTACCGAGACTTGCGTGTTTGTGTTTTACAGGTGTACAGCAATGTGCCCCAACGAAGTTTCATAAAAGAAGAAATTAAAAACAGTCCAAAAATCTACACTGATGATTCATTGAGACAGGAGGGAGCTGAATCTGGAGTTTTCTCACACGAACCTTTATGTCAACCTTTATGTTTTTTAACTTTTGACGTGCATGACCTGATGACGTGATAAACACATCACGAAACCGGTTGTCGATTTCTAAATAAACAATTTCTTCAGAAATTTCATACATTTTTAGTTTAATAGTCATGCATTCTGAAGAAAAATTGGAAGAATTTATTAATACGCCATTCTACTTGCCGTTCACTTTATTATCAGATCCAATTTGGATGGTATGACTTTCACAATTTACACTGATAGTAGAGAATCTATTTTAGACCTGAGTAGAAAACTATTAGCTCAGGGTTTGTTGTGGATTATTACCTGACATTGGAGAAGGCTGCAGAACACAACTGTGTTTTACTTCAATGGATAAAAGGACACTCGACCTGTGCAGATAATAAGCACGGTGATAGGCTTGCCAAACGAACTGCCAAGCGAGCGACCTGTTCACCTGAACTGTTAATCGCTTCGTCCGTATCAACTCAAATTGAGCTTATTAACGATATCACCCACAAAAAGTTCACAGACTGGTGGGATAGGACGAAGGGCTGCTATCTGTCTAAAGAACTGCTGCGGTATCCCTCAGCAAAAAACCCTCGTCTTTCGTAAGACTCGATAAAAACGCCCAACGAATTGTAACGGAACTCATCACGGGTCACTGTAAGGTAAACAAACATCATTACAACCTTAAGCTTGCTACTAGTACCCTCTCTCGCTTTTGTGAAGAGAGCGAAGAAACTGTTCGATACATCTTATGTGATTACCCCATTCCACAAGGCCTCAGAATGAGAGACTTTGGAGAAGAATGGCCAAGCATGGATGGCATTAAGAACACACCTCTGTGCTGCATCCTAGCCTTCGGAAAATTGCTTAAGCTATTATCGGATTCAAAAGATTTTACCCCTCACTTTGAAGGCCAATAACGAAGAAACTACTCAATAAGTTTTGTTTGAAGCGTAATTTAACTCTTTATAATGTTTGGTAATTTCATTTTCTTTCACATACTCATTTAGTATTTATCGCAGGTATAATAAAAAAATGTACCCGATTTCAGTCGATCTGAGAAGAAGCTCGACTTTACGATTTTTTTTCTCAAAAACTGTTGGGCAAAAATATTTCAAATTTGAACAGGTATTAGCTTTATGTATTCTTAATAAGGGGCATATTTTATTTTTTCAATATTTCATATAGTTTCGCAGAAAATCGCGGTTAAATAGGTTGCTGTTATTTCAAAAACGACCGGTCGGATGTAAAAGCGGTTTTAACCAAAATATGTTAAATAATTTCGGTAATCGGATTCCGTCATTAGATTTTCAAAATTATGTGTCGCTAATTTTTTATACGCGATTTAGTGAAATTATAAATTAAAGAAAAACAGGAATAAGCAATGCGGGAAACAATAATAATTAGAAAAACATAATTTTGAAGAATTAATAACAGAATCTGAAAACCGAAATTATTTGACATATTTCAGATAAAACCGCGTTGAAATCGGCCTGGGCGTTTATGAAATAATCATATCCTGTTTAACCGCGATTTTCCGCGAAACTATATGAAATATTGATAAAATAAAATAATCCCCTCATTAAAAATACATCAAGTTATTACCACTTCAAATTTGAAATTTTTTCGCCCAACAGTTTTTCAGAAAAAAATCGCAAATTTGAGCTTGTTCGCAGACCGACCGAAATCGGGTACATTTTTTCATTGTACCTGCGATAATTATTACACGAGTAAGTGAAGAAAATTGAAACTACTATACATTATAAAGAATTAAATTATGCGTCAAACAAAGCTAGTCCTAACTTTTTTTATGGAGTAGTTTCTTTGTTATTCGTCTTCAAAGTGAGGGATAAAATCTTTTGAATCCGATAATAGTTGATGTAGCCGGAGAAAGTTTAGGAGGATGTACAAGAGACAAATCAGCTAGCATATAGTGTTGATATTCATGATAGTTAAGGCGACCGACGTCTTCGGAGTCGATCGAGAATGCTAGAATAATAAAGAGAATAATAAACAGCTAGAATAGAAATGGAATAACAACGGCTAAGTTCTAAGTGCAAATACATTTTCACTGATCACAATCATCTTTGAAGACGTCGGTTGATCATTACTATTATTATCGACGACAATTATACATGTGTTTTCAATACATATGAAAATGAATTTACCTTTTCTACAACATGGTAAAAAGTAAATAGTAACACACACCCGTCATTTGTTTTTAAAATGATAATAATCCCACAATAACCAACCAATGCAAAGAATACCAAGACAAAATGACATTTGTTGGACTCTTAACCTTGTTAGATTGAAATATAAAATATTATCTTGTACAAAGTGATATATAAATTTATTTACGTCTTGACCGGTTTCGGTAATTATATTACCATCTTCAGAAGAACATCTACATTAAAGAGGTTTACATATTAAAATAAATAATTTTATATCTATTTTAAAACTTACGTCAATTAACAATTTAAAAAGTTAAAACAATCACTATACATTCTTAAGCGCACACAAACATACATTTCTTAAAATACAACAACACAATGGTATCACGAGGACAAATAAAACTCGTTTTCTAAAGAAATGGAGTATATTATCACAAAAATTAATCACGATACTGAAAATGAGATAACACAAGAACGAAAAAACAAAGACAAAAAGATACAACTATTGAGAAAGAAGACTGAAAAGGTAAATAAGGATAATAAATGTAAAAAAGAAGAAAATATTCTACATTCACAACCTGGAACAACTAATATGTCAAACACCTTATTTACAAATGAAGAAATATCTTTACTCGAAAAGGGAGGCAAATACGCCGTCACCAAATCACAAAATTTAACAACAATAGCCATAGAATTGGAGGCAGTAATTAAAAATGATAAATGCGAAGGGGATCTAAGGAAAGAAATACAATACATATTACAGAAAGAAGAAGCTAAACAACAACACAAGAAAAAGAAATGTAAAAAGACGAAGAAAGAAGAAATAATCATAAAAGGATTAAAAAACAAGATAAAAGAAAACAACTTAATTGTCACTAATGGAGATAAGAATGCGGGTTTAGTAATAATGAACAGAATGGATTACCTAACAAAAACAAACGATTTCCTCAAAAGTAACAAATACACACAAATTAAAAAAGATCCTACTAACTCTTTCCATATAAAAACCAAAAAAGTAATAAAAGAATGTAACAACACCTTAACAAAGTTCATTTCCAACACTTACAATATAACACCAATGAACCCAAAAACACCCAGATTGTATGCACTACCAAAACTACATAAAGAAAACATACCCATACGACCGATCATCTCAAGCATTGACTCTAGCACATATAGAATAGCTAAGTTTTTGGTTCAATTTTTTAAAAATCATGTTCCATTCAAACCAAAGTTTAGTATTAACAACAGACAAAACGTAATAGAACAACTCCAAAAATCAGCTATACAGAAGGAATCATTAATCTTTTCATTTGATATCACAAACCTATATACAAATATACCCATAAAGGAAGCTTTAACTATAATAAAGGAGTTTTTGCACAGTAGAATGGATAATAGAAATGATGTCGATAATATTCTCAAATTATTACATATCTGCACTGAACAAAATTTCTGTAGATTCGATAATAAAATATATGAATTTAATGATGGTCTCCCAATGGGATCGCCGCTTAGCGGACTTATTTCGGATATATTTTTAAATAAATTAGAGGAAGATCTTATCGTAAATTCAATAAACCCACATCATGAGAATATTATCACATGGTTACGTTATGTTGATGATATTTTAGTTGTAACTAAGACGAATGATATAATAATGATTAATGACTTACATAAATACGTAAATAACCTCCATAAAAACATAAAATTTACGTTGGAAATGGAAAAAGACAACAAGCTAAACTTTTTAGATTTTACTCTAATCAGAAAAGAAAATAGGATTGAATTCGACATATACCGGAAACCGACACAGCACAACAAAATCATTCCGTATGATTCATATCACGATTATACTCAAAAGCTAGCAGCATTAAGATCATATATACACCGAGCTTTTAATTCAGAACTAAGCCAAAATAATTTTGAAAAGGAAATATCAATAATACAAACAATAGCAAAAGATAATTATTTCCCTGAAAATACAGTGCAAAAATTAATAGACAAAAAACATAATAAAATAAATTCAAAACTAATCTCATCCTTAGAAAAGACTATCGATAATAGCAAGTTAGATAAATTTAAAACAATAAGTTATCCAGGTACGATATCACACAAATTGAAAAAACTTTTCAAAAAATATAACATAAATCTAACGTTTAAAACTACTCACACTATTCAAAATATTCGAGATAATAGTAAAGACAAATTTGATATCTTACAAGAAAGCGGTGTATACCAAATAGAATGCAATAGTTGTCAAGCTACATATATCGGAGAGACCGGACGTAATTTCAAAACAAGGATCAAAGAACATTTAACGAAGGAAAATTCGGCATTTGGAAAACATTTACTTTTTAACAACCACGAATTTAATATGGAGAAAAATACAAAAATATTACACAAGAAAAATAAAGGCTATTTACTAGAAATACTCGAAATGTATGAAATAACCAAATTTAAAGAACAAAATCCGGATAAAATAGCACTAAATGAACAAATAAACCATATTACCCCTCCATTATATAATAATTTAAAAAATCCTTATAAAAATCTTTAAAAACCACTTTCCATTTCTATATTCTTTAGAAAACGAGTTTTATTTGTCCTCGTGATACCATTGTGTTGTTGTATTTTAAGAAATGTATGTTTGTGTGCGCTTAAGAATGTATAGTGATTGTTTTAACTTTTTAAATTGTTAATTGACGTAAGTTTTAAAGTAGATATAAAATTATTTATTTTAATATGTAAACCTCTTTAATGTAGATGTTCTTCTGAAGATGGTAATATAATTACCGAAACCGGTCAAGACGTAAATAAATTTATATATCACTTTGTACAAGATAATATTTTATATTTCTATAACATATTAGTGATAATGGATAAAAACATAACTAAAAATTGTTAGATTGAGTCAATATAATTTGAAATAAGTGAAGAAGTAACCACAGCCGTGTTTGAAAATGTCGGCCGATTATTCTAAATCAGCTTTTACGTAGTCTTGATGTTGGAGACGCTTGGGACGGCCGATGTCTTCGAAATCGGCCGAGGTTATTTTCTGAGGGACATATTACGACAAAATCCGAAAGAAAATAGTCAATCGGCTTTACCTCGGAGGGCACCTTAGATGATTATTTGTACCAATTCGTCTTCCTGGAAATCTAAGGACCTCACTGAAATACTGAGTCACTAGCATATTTTCTTATTATACTTTAACGTTAAGTCAATGTAGTTCCAAAGATTATTTAGTAATTTGGAGTTTTGAGTTTATAATAACGTTGATCGTGTAATTGTTTAGAGATAGGTTTAAATTGAGTTGACAATCTTTCGGTAAGCCGCCTACAGACACCTTCCGTCCAAGTAATTACCAACTTTGGAGATAAGTAGAATAGTTGTCACCAATAATTAAGGTCGATAACAACGGAGTAAAGGGAAGTGTGTCGCGTGAAACAGAAGTTGGATTATAAATCAATATTGGTTAGCGATACCTTGAATGGACGGGAAATTATTGGTACACGCGCGTGCGATATATGATACGAGAGAATTCGAGTAGGTTCGTAAGCGAATAAATCGTTTAGAACCGTAGTAATTCAGAACAAAATTAACGGTGATTTACGTGGCCGCTCTCGACTGTGAGCACCTTTTTACCACAAACCGCAGTCGAAAATATATATCACGACGAAAATTCAACTAGACCTTTTAAATTATTTGTAATTTAGTCGTACGGACGTCCTATTCAGTCGTTTAATTGTATCTTTTATACTTTTCTCTTCGCTATTGTTCAGTCAGGTCGCGCGCGGTGCACGAGATAAATCAAAAGTGATGTTTAAAAAGGATTGACGTTAAGGTGTTAAAAGAACTATTCCGTCGGCCGATAAAATTTATGTTCAAGGATTTGCATTTACGGCAGGAGGTCGGATTCGCATACAAACATTTCACGTGCAATCGTATCGATTGGGAGGGTCACAAAAAGAGCGTTCCGCCACTCCTAATCTAGGGCTTAACCTCAATCTCGTATATTAGTACCGCGAGCGAAGCGCGCCGTTCCACCAGGAGAAAAAGGATGCTTTATTACCCAAAAAAACACCCTTAACAAATGATGATAATGTTTAATTGGAATTTTACGAATTACACAAATTCATTCATAAACATAAACGCACAGGGAATCCGTCCAAATGGGTTGAACACGTAATAGATAGAAATGAAACTGGACATGGTCCAACAAGCAAGACTATAGAACTATAAATACAGGATTAACCAGGTTAATTGAAACTGAAAAGTAACTATTTCCAGCATACCGTGCCAGTAAAAAGGGAAAAATTTAATTTTGTTTTAAAAACAGCGAAATCGTGCACGAATTGCCGGACGCGTTGATCGCCGAACGCTGCATACGGCATAGGTAAAACGTTGTAAATCGAAATAACAAAGGGAAAACCACTGGTAATTACTTCAAATAGAATAATTTGATTGTTTACAGGGCAGGATATAATTCAATGACGCTTTGTGCAGGAAAATACCCAAAACTAGAAAATTAAAAATTGAAATAATATATTTCGCCCGATAAACATGACAACGAATTGAAATTCCCAAATAATTTACTACTTTGGCTACGTGCAGATTTGTTTACATTTCCATAATTAATGTATATCGAATCCACACTTATCAACACATTTAATGGTAATTTATTTTCTCCTGTATACTTACAAAGGAAGTAACATTGAAATTTCCAATAACCATAAACTGGACTAAAATAAAATAATAACATTTTTGCTTATATTTCGATCACGAAAAGTACATTCGCAATTTGATAATCAAAATTGATTTTCATTTTTAATTACCTTTCATTTGGTGTATCACAGGGTGAAACGGGGAAAACTACCCTCATTTTTACGGCTTTATTTAAAAACCACCCTATCGAATTTGATGGCGTTGAGTATATTTGTACTATATTCAAAAATGTTAGTTAAGTGTTTTTTTCTCAATCACCCTCGATCAACCCCAACGAAGTTAAGAGGGTTAACTCCTGAGCCGAATTTTAGGGGTTGAAAGTTTTGGGGGAAATGTACATTTTCGCCAATATTTTGAAAACAAAAAGTGCAATTAAAATTAGGTAAATTGAAATATATTTTTTTTAATTAGCTTTGTTTTAATTATTTTTATTTTTATTATTTGTTTATCTTATTTTTATCTTATTATTTAAAAACTTTATTTTAAATTTTTACTACATAAAAAAAATGTTAGTTAAGCGATTTAGATCAATTCCAGCGAAGTTACCCTTCAACAGAGTTTTAAGGGCTGAAAAGTTTGGAGAAAAAGTGTATATTTCGAAAATAAAAAGTACTCTCAAAACTTGGTAAAGAGAAATTAATATTTATTTTTAATTAGTCTTCTTTTGGTGCATCATAAATACATCACAGGTTGAAAAGGGGGAAACTACCCTTATTCCTCAAGTTTATTTTAAAATCACCTTATCGATTTTGATGGCGTTGAGTCTATTTGTAGTACTTTTAAAAAAGTTAGTTAAGTGTTTTTTCTCATTCATTCCAGATCAATGCCAGCGAAGTTACGGGCGTTAACCCCTGAACCGAGGGGTTGAAGATTTGGAGACAATGTATATTTTCGCTGAGATTTTAAAAATAAAGAATGCAATCAAAATTTGGATAAGAGAAACCGATATTTATCTTATATCTTTCTTTTGTAGTATCACAAATATTACATAAATTTATTTTTCGACTTTATTTAAAAACTATTTTATTGATTTTAATGACATTGAGTGTATTTGTAATACATTCAAAAATGTTGGTTAAATAATGTTTGTAATTCACCCTACATTAGGGGTTGAATGAATATCCGACAACAAATTAATAAAAATTGTTAATATTAAGAAAATTGTTATTTTTATAATATACTACATGTTTAAGCCAAGTTCAAAATATGATATCATTTCATTAAGATATCTTAAAAATTCGATTTTTTATGATTTTTTGAAAATTATTGGAGCAAATTGTCATCGTTGTAAACTAATAAAAGTTTCGATCAATTCTGATTGATTTAAAAAATTTATATCGCAAAAACGAATAAAGTTTTTTAAATGCGGTTTTGTTCATGAAAAAGAACATACTTTTCTCTGCAAATAACCGTCATTTAATTAATATATCTTAAGAATTCGATTTTTTTGAAAATTATTGAAGCAAATTTTTATCTTCGTATACTAACAAAAGTTTCCATTGATTTCAAAAATTCATATCTCAAATACGAATAAAGTTTTTTAAATGCAGTTTTATTCATAAAAAAGTACATACTTTTCTCTGTAAATAGTCATCATTTCATTAACATATCATAAAAATTCGATTTTTTATGATTTTTTGAAAATCATTCTAGAAAATTGTCATCTTCGTAAATTAATAAATGTTCCGATTAATTGCAAAAATGCATATCTCAAAAACGAATAAAGTTTTTTAAATGCGGTTTTGTTCATGAAAAAGAACATACTTTTCTCTGCAAATAGCCGTCATTTAATTAATATATCTTAAGAATTCGATTTTTTTGAAAATTATTGAAGCAAATTTTCATCTTCGTATACTAATAAAAGTTTTGATTGATTTCAAAAATTCACATCTCAAATACGAATAAAGTTTTTTAAATGCGGTTTTGCTCATGAAAGAGAACATACTTTTCGCTGCAAATAGCCGTCATTTAATTAATATATCTTAAGAATTCGATTTTTTTGAAAATTATTGAAGCAAATTTTCATCTTCGTATACTAATAAAAGTTTCGATTGATTTCAAAAATTCATATCTCAAATACGAATAAAGTTTTTTAAATGCGGTTTTGCTCATGAAAGAGAACATACTTTTCGCTGCAAATAGCCGTCATTTAATTAATATATCTTAAGAATTCGATTTTCTTGGAAATTATTGAAGCAAATTTTCATCTTCGTATACTAATAAAAGTTTCGATTGATTTCAAAAATTCATATCTCAAATACGAATACAGTTTTTTAAATGCAGTTTTATTCATAAAAAAGTACATACTTTTCTCTATAAATAGCCATCATTTCATTAACATATCATAAAAATTCGATTTTTTATGATTTTTTGAAAATCATTCCAGAAAATTGTCATCTTCGTAAATTAATAAATGTTCCGATTAGTTGCAAAAATTCATATCTCAAAAACGAATAAAGTTTTTTAAATGTGGTTTTGTTCATGAAAAAGAACATACTTTTCTCTGCAAATAGCCGTCATTTAATTAATATATCTTAAGAATTCGATTTTTTTGAAAATTATTGAAGCAAATTTTCATTTTCGTATACTAATAAAAGTTTCGATTGATTTCAAAAATTCATATCTCAAATACGAATAAAGTATTTTAAATGCAGTTTTATTCATAAAAAAGTACATACTTTTCTCTATAAATAGCCATCATTTCATTAACATATCATAAAAATTCGGTTTTTTATGATTTTTTGAAGATCATTCCACAAAAATTATCATCTTCGTAAATTAATAAATGTTCCGATTAATTGCAAAAATTGATATCTCAAAAACGAATAAAGTTTCTTAAATGCGGTTTTGTTCATGAAAAAGAACACACTTTTCTTTGCAAATAGCCGTCATTTAATTAATATATCTTAAAAATTCGATTTTTTTGAAAATTATTGAAGCACATTGTCATTTTCGTATACTAATAAAAGTTTCGATTGATTTCAAAAATTCATATCTCAAATACGAATAAAGTTTTTTAAATGCAGCTTTATTCATAAAAAAGTACATACTTTTCTCTATAACTAGCCATCATTTCAATAACATATCATAAAAATTCGATTTTTTATGATTTTTTGAAAATCATTCCAGAAAATTGTCATCTTCGTAAATTAATAAATGTTCCGATCAATTTCAAAAATTCATATCTCAAAAACGAGTTTTTTAAATGCGGTTTTGTTCATGAAAAAGAACATACTTTTCTCTGCAAATAGCTGTCATTTAATTAATATATCTTAAGAATTCGATTTTTTTGAAAATTATTGAAGCTAATTTTCATTTTCGTATACTAATAAAAGTTCCGATTGAGTTCAAAAATTGATGTCTCAAAAACGAATTGAGATATTCAAGCATGGTTTTGTTCGTATAAAAGTACATACATTTCTTTATAAATTATAACAATATTATACAAGATATTCTATGAATACGATTTTTACGGTTTTTCAAAAATAATGAAAATATTTAACTGAAAGGCTAAAAACCTGGATATCTCAGAAATAGAGCTAGATAATCAAGCATGATTTTATTCTGATGAAAGTGCATACTTCCCTTTATAAATAACAAAAATTTTCATCAAGATATCTTAAGAATTTGATATATACGATTTTTTTAAATTGATTAAGAAAATTTTATGAAATGCTACAAATTTATCTCAAAAAGGAATTGAGATATTCATATATGGTTTTGCTCAGGGAAAAATACGTACTGCATCTCTATATTTCTCTGATCCAGAAGATAACGGACACCTGTATATGATAAAAAACTGATTTTAAATGTAACAATTACGCATAATGGCTGGATAGATATTCCGGTTAACCGGTTATCCGGCATCATATTCGTATCCGGTTTTTCGTAAAATCACAAGCTGTTCCATCACTAGTGTAAAGCCTTGTCAATAAATTTGTAGTGATTGAAATTTGTAGAAAAACTGCGTGAAGAAGAATGAGATCATTAGAAATATTTTGCATACAATTTTGGCATGTTATGGTGAAGCTTTTAAAATGTCGTCATGATTAGAGGTTGATGGATTTGAAACTTGGGCTTTATTGATTTTGAAATAAAAGAAAGAAATGCAATTGGAATGATATTAGGTAGTTAGCTGTGCCAATGCTTCACATCTTGGTTAACTACTTGAGAACCAAAATACCCTCTCCAAAATACATTGTGATAGAAGGAAGTAAAGAAAGGAAGAAGCTGATGGTTAGATAACATTGTGGCAATGAGAACAGAGCGAACAGATGAGAACAGGCTGGATAAATGATTTCGAGAATATGAGAGGATGCGATGATCTTTCAGAGCGACCTGAAAGAAGAACGGAAATGAAGGCAGACTCTGAAAAAGGAGATTTAGTGGGGCAGATTAGTTCAACATAACTCATATTATTGGGTTGGGTTGGGTTGGATTGTGCTGAATTGGGTTGGGTTGTATTATTAATTATTTTTAACTTAGAATAATGCTAGTATCAAAATTCCGGTATTTTAGGACAATACCGGTTTTTAATACCGCTCATAAACCATCAAGTATTTCGGTGCTTAGAATCGCATAATATCGCTATTAAGAGTCCTAATTAAGACATTTATAATCTTACACCAACATTTCAATAAAAGTCTTAATATATCTTAATATATTTCGAAGAGCTAGTTGTAAGTAAATATTGAATAGCAACAACGCGTTATAAGCAACCGTTGTGGATACTTCATTGTGTCCACAACGTGCTTTGAGTAAACGTTAAATACTTACAACATGTTCTAGGTACTTTATGGTGTTCACAATGCGTAAAATTGATTAATGTCGGATTGAGTAAACCCTAAATTCCCACAGCGCCTTGTAGAGTATTTTCCGCCACTTATTGAGCGAAGAAATTGCTCAGAACGCGTTGCAATCATATAAGCTTACCCAAAACGCGTTGTGTGCAAAAATTTCGGACACTGTCCGATTTCGAATATTACTTATTATTCATTGTAAATAAGGTACTTTTCTATCAAGATGACCAATGACATTTGCCTCGCCCGCAAGCGACCTCGACATTATTAGTGTATACATCGTTGTAAAAGAGTTATTAATGTTTACAGACTGATTGCCTGCAAACTGCGGATAGGGAAAGAACGTAAGTGTCCGGTGTTTACTCATTTACTTAATTTCTTTAGCTAGATTGTGGTTGGATTAGAGTGATTAGGAATTTTGCAAAAAATTGTTGGGCTATTTTATTAAAAGGCATATTTATAATTGGAGTAACAACAGTGTAAAAAATTTCACATAAGTACAAATACAGATCTTATAAAATTTCGATACACCAGGTAGTTTTACCACAATAACCGAAATAAGTATAACCAATGCCATCAAAATGAATTATTTGTAAACAACATTTCATTGGAATGTTCCAACAAGAACACAATATCATCAGGAAACTGAATGTATGGAGAGAATGAATGTGAATTTAGATGGCAATAAATATTTAGACTTATTGTAGAACAATGTTATTCCTGCAATTCAGGAACGATTTGATCTTGATAATATTTGGTTTCAGCAAAATGGCTGTCTTGCTCATAATACCCGTAACGTTATGATTTTTTTTAAATAACACTTTTTACGACAGGTAGATAGGTAATTCAGGTCGTATTAAATAACGACTTTTTTGTGGCCTTTTTAAATAATTTTATTTACGGGTGTGGAGAATACTGAAATAAGCAATACAATTACGTAATTTTATTTATTTTTTATGTATTTGCTAACATCCGGGAAAATTTTTATAACTGATTGGATTACAGTTCGGCTCAAGAGGGAGGTTTATTTGAGCATTTATTATAAATAGATGAAGAGCATTTAAAAATTTGTTTCATTTGAAATAATCTGATGCTTTATAACTAAGAAAATTACTCGTACTGTGTACGACGGATTTATTTCTTTTTGGTTTTAATTAAATCCCTCTTTTTTACATAATTTTAAAAATTGCGGTTAGTGAAAATAATTGATAACTAAATTTAATAAAAACCACCGTTTATCAAACCATTAGAGCTTTCGATATATGATACGAATCTATTATTATATCAGCTATTGCTAATGCATCCATCCGCAGGTCGACCACGAGCAGTCTGTATATTCTTGTAAATGAGGTACTTTTATATTAAAATGGGAGTGTATACATCATTGTAAATGGAGGATTTTGTATCAGTATGTTATAGATGTAGCGCCTCGCCCGCAAGCGACCTTGATGTTAGTGTATACATCGTTGTAAATGGAGGAATTTTGTATAATAATAACAGACTTTATTGCCAATTCATAAAAACTTACAAAAATAAAACGATATGAATGTAAGAATGAAATATTATGGCTATTATAGCATAGCGCGCAAACAATTCGCAAGGTGCAAATTCAGGAAAATAAAATCCTGTTCTTCCATCTGGACCTCGACAACAATAAGAATTATTAATTATTAATAACTAAAAACATAAAAATACAAAACATAAAAAAAGTATTGAAATGAACACAAATATTAACTAATTAACTAAAAACATCTTCCGTAACATGCGCAACGCAACTTCAACCCTTGCATCAGATAAGTACTTTGACATCTGAACAGTCTTTCAAAGAATCGAGATCTAAATGTCTAAATGAGATTTTAAGATTTGTAAATGTGGTATGGGAATGATCTCTCAAACAAACTTCTGCGATGAACTATTTATGATGATATACCACCAATGTCTGCAGCACTCTTCTGTTCTGCATTGAGAACCATCCAGCGTTAACTAATTTATAAGAATTCTTGTCATATTTTCGTATGCCATAAATAAAAAGTAACAACAGTTTCGAACTTTTTCAATTCTAGTTGAATCAAAAGCAGTCAACGCCGGATGCTAACCATGTAATTAAAATGAGACAACACAAGAGTATCACATAGCATTCTCTTAACATCTATTGGTAAGTATGACATATGCGGAAAAATTAGCCTGAGGGCGAAATAAGCGTTTTCAACATATTTGCTGATTTGAGACAAAAATCTAAAAGAATCATCAATTTCCAAATCAAGACTTTTATGACTATCAACTATAGGTAGTTTCGTATCATTCGTGATAATATCAAAAGACCGAGCCACCCCTGAAGTTAATTTTGTATCCCCATAGATCACAATTGCCTATTTATCAGGATTAATCCCTAGGCAGTGTGCAGTGAAAGCTTCACAAACACAATATAGATCATTATTGATGCGATGAACTGCCTCCCGCCAGTTAGAGGGATGAAAAGAGTGGATCAAAAAAAATGTTTAAATTCAAACCAATGTTGGAATTCCAGTTTCCAAAGAGTTGTAAGGGAAACATGCACGTTTTAGTATACGTGGACAATTTCACAAAGTATGTGTACCTAAAACCTGTAAGAGACACGAAGACAAAGAATGTAACACAAGCGTTAGAAGAGATCACCAGTATTTTTGGACTTTGAGGCCATTCAAGGCCTTTGAGGAATATTGCGAAGGGAGCAACATTACCCATATCAAGAACGCCACAGCAACGCCCAGAGCTAACGGACAATTTAACCGAACAATTACAGACGCCATAACAACATCGTGCAAAAGGGAGGACGGTAAAGATTAGGATGCTCACCTGCGTAATATCCAATATGCCTTGAATACAATGTTTAACAAAACTACTGGAAAGTCAGCGCATGAACTATTATTCAGTTTTCGTCCACGAAACGAGTTGCAGAACAAACTACTTCTGGCCCTAGCACCCGAAGATAAAGACACTGTTGATATTCAACAGAATACTGAACAGAAGAGGAATTTCGACGTTCAACATCGACCCCCACGACCATATAACCCTGGAGATTTGGTGCTTATGAGAAAAGAAACATCCGCCACAGGAGAACCACGGAAGTTGTTAGCAGCATACAAGGGCCCATACCTTGTGGTGAAGAACAGCAGATCGTATGAAATTATGATTATTCCTTTCGACCCACAGGGAATCGAGGAAGATTCCAAGAGTAGCGAAGCTGAATGTTAGCGGTTTATTAACACACAGTGCCATCTGCAACCGAGCTAGGTAATTTGGCCAAAAAAGAAAACAAGAAGGAAGTTAGGTTAGGACGACTAATCCAGGTACCTCGCGAGGAGTGGGAATTTAATATAACGACAATAACGAATTGTATTTAAAAGTAGTAGTTCTAGTAAATGACTTAACTTTAAAGTAAAAGTGACTTTTATTGAATGTAAACCTAACAAGAGCATGCTTCCAAATGCCAGGAAACTGTCCCTAAGTAATACAAACATTTAATATCATGGCGAGCCTAATCATTTCGGCGCTAATACCATCACTATCTTCAGAGCATTAATGAGACTTTAAATCACAAACAAGTTAAAAAATTTAAAGAAGAAAATTTAAAAACACTTCCAGTATCAGGCAAATTAGAATAAAAATTCAAAACCAATTGATCAAGATGTATTGGAGCTCTACATCTATAGTATCAGTATATTATACATGTAACAACACCTCGTCCGCAAGCGACATTGGCTTTGTTAGAGGATATATCGTTATAAATGAAGTACTTTTGTATCAATATGGTAGCGATGTAGCATCTCATCTACAACCGACCTCGGCGTTATTAGTGTATACATCGCTGTAAATGGAGGACTTTTGTATTAGTAAGCTATAGTTTAGCCGAATTTTAGGGGTTGCATATTTGCGAAAAAAAGCACATTTAGCATATCTCGAAAACGAAAAGTACTGTCACAGTTTGGTAATGAGAAACTGATATTTATTTTTAATCAGCTTTCTTTCGACATATCATACATATATATCATACATATTGCTCCGTTTGTATTTAAAAATCACCCCATCAATTTTGATGACGTTGGGATATTTGTAATATATTCAAAAATACTATTTAAGTGTTTTTCACATTCATCCTAGATCAACTCCAGCGAAGTTACGGGGGTTAACCCCTTAAGCCGAGTTTGAGGGGCTAAAAGTTTGGAGAAAAGGCGTATATTTGGAAAACGAAAAGTATTCTCAAAACTTGGTAAAGAGAAACTGATATTAATTTTTAATTAGCTTTCTTTTGATGCTCTTATTACATTTATATACCCCTATTTTTCAATTTTAAATACCACCCCATCGATTTTCAAACATTTCGACCGAAGTTTTTTTTAATGCATTCTATGAGTTGTTGGTATAAAATAATTTTTGAATGGTTCAAGTACCCACTCATACATTGATATTAAAGAATGTAATGGGACGCGTGGCTTCAGAAAGACCCTCTGGTGGATACAAATTTTCCCTTTTAGTCGGTACTCAAGCAGAATTACAGCAGGAACTTCTCTATCTAAGTCCTGCGAAGGATATGAGAAAATATAGTGGCTCGGAGGCATGATAAAGGGAATAAAAGGACATTATCGCGGTGGTAAATCAGAGAGTCCGTTTTAAAGTAGGCGACCTCCGGAGCCTGACGTTTAAGAACAATGGATTAATCCCGAAAGAAGTAAACGAAGCAATTTCTAGCCAACGAATGGTGGCGATGAACCAAAATTTACATTGTCCTCGAGTGATTTACAGAAATCTACTTTAAGAAAAGCAGGGTTATTGCTAAAATATTTGACGGAGCGTCCGAATTTTCGGGGATTTATGGACGGTTCGTGGAAAGTTGTATAGAGAACGGTCGGGTAGGTCGCTTGGATCGTTTAGTTCGCTTTGGTCCCTTACATGGGAAAACCGTTACCGAAAAGGTCTTTCATTAAATACGACTATGCAAGCGATTCCTCAAACGTTGTGCCATTTCATCCCGTTTTTAGTATGCAAATGTATTCTTCCGAGTCACGATTTTAACTATGATTGCGGATTTATTCAATTTCACAGTGAGAGAAAGCTGGCGTCCAAGACGAACGGAATCGTCTTGCCAAGTATCACTGTTCCCTTCCGATTTAATTAAACCTGACTTACTTTTATTTGACTTAGAATTACACTAGACTCCTCTAAGCTACTTGTTTCACTTATTTTCGAAACAAATTCGGCGTCGCAAATTGTAAAGATATTAACCCCAAACTCACACTGCACAATGAAAATTAATTACGAAATGTGACAGCGATTAATTTAATGAGAAATTCCATCTCTAGGGTACAATATATTTCCTAATGTGGGTGGGACAGTCACGTGTACCGCGGCCGGCAAATAATATTAAAATTACTAGACTAATGGTGCCATAAAGTATGTCACCGGATGACGTACAATTTACATACTCGATAAGGTATGGTAACGGGGAGAATTTAGCGTGGCAGCGCATCCGAAATATCTACCTTTTTCCTCTCTTTCCTGCCCGGATTCGCAACGCGAAATAATGTCCCCCAGAGTGGAGATTAATTTATATCATTTCAGAATTTCCCTTTTTACTTGCTTATTAAGTACTTATAATCGAATTAGGCCTGTTCTTTTAAAACCATTTCTCGAGAAAGTTATTGTAGACTGGAGAGGGTCGCCATCTCGTTCCTTGTAATTCACGACAATTTTCTTTCGGGATAAAGTCATCGGTATGCGGGGCGGATAAAGAGCAGATAGAGTTAGATGGAAAGGAGAAACAAAAACGTTTACCGTCTTTGTTCTGTAATCATCTATTCTAGTTGGAGATAGACAGGTCTATATATGCTGAAGCATCCGGTCAATCAGGGAAGTGAAAAATAAATTTGAGAAGGACCTTTTTTTCGTCACACCCTGGATCGTTTGCGGAACTTTTTGATAAATGAATTTGTTGGCGGCTCAACTTAGTTTTGAAGGTTTTATTTACCCACTTTTTCACCTCGGCCTTTGACGGTAATATTTCACTTCCTTCAGGTCTCCTTTTCGTACTTTTGTTAGCGCTGGCCCATCCATGGAGAGATTCTCATCGCTCCTCCTTCCTTCCGCGTTTCTCACGGAGTTTGCGTTGTTGCAGGATGCCAAATTGTTTACTGCGCTAATTCAACCCTCCACCGTTGCGAGGGGGTGGCGATTCGAACAAAAACGCGTATCCCGAATGCATTATGCATGGCCCTTCGCCGCGACTGGAAACACATAATAGATCTCGTACGGCGAAACCCCGCGGAGGGCGCCGAATAACAAACGCCCGGGGAGTTGATTTAACGCGAAATTTCGTTACGCTCGTAAAACGACGCTTCATTGGATTCCTGAAATATTTTCAGGACGTATATCAATTTTTACAACGTGTGGCGAGTCGCGAATCTGAGTGTTGTTGCCTTGTGCAATTCAAAATAGAGGTATAAAGGGGGCGCGAGACGAATGATACTCAAAATAGAATAAACCAGACGTCGACGCTCTACGACTCACTCTCATAGTGTTCCTTTCGTAATAGCTTCACCGATGACATCATGTACGCTTTATCTTCTTAAGCCAAACCCATCTCAACTCCTTTACTAAGGATTTCATGGAAACGTAAAAAGTCTTCATCAGAACATAAAAAAGATTTCATGAAACGTAAAAAAGATTTCATGGAATGTTGCAAAAAAATTCTGCATAAAAATGTAAAAAACACTTCATGAAAGCGTTTCATGCGGGACTAAAAATTCAAGCCTTGACAGCGTTGACAATTTACATCATACGTGATTAATTGGAATTGCAAATCTTTGTGTTGATTATATTTAATATTTTATTCTTATGGTTGCGTGTAACTCCACCTTTCGTGCCATGCCCTATTTTTCTCAAGAAAAACTAGCATAACTGAATGAATTACGACGAATATCGGAACGGCAAAATATGTTACTCTTGTTATCGCTATCAGAACGTTCCATATTTCCGTATTTACTATTTACTTTTTAACATTTCCTGGAACCAGATAACTGAAAGCATCGTCGCGTAAACGAACGCGAACCTTTTGCAAATACGAAAGAACGCGTTTCAGGTAGAATTATTGCCCTCCACTTTTGGAATGCGAAATAGCAAACAAATTCCAAACTCGCCCTTCATAAAGCGCAAAATGCTAAAGTTCGGACGTAATCTCCAATACGCCACGTAACTCCGCTAGTTCACTCGTATTGAAAAAGTAAGTATTAAACTTTTACGAACGTGAAAGACGTTTACGCTTTTCGATCTGCGATATATTTGATCATATTTTTTCAAGGTACACTACATTGCCTTTTCATAACTTCATTTTAATATTTTATTACATATATACCTTTTTATATACACATGAATACACACACACATATCAATGTATTTACATAAATTGCTTTAAAAATTAATGAGTTGAGTTCAGATAGCTTGACTTGAAACACAAAATATGAGTTTTTTTATGATTTTTTCTAGAATTGGTTTTCCCGCAGAGATATAAACAGATCTGAAAAGAGAGTTTGTTAGTAACTTGAGTACGAAATTTTTGGAACAAGTCTACATACCATCCTCAGCCAAATACAGTAGAAAGATTTTATGGAGTATTTAATTCAGAATTTTGAGGTACGAACATGGAAAAGAGTGGGAATCAATATACTTTATTGATTAGAGATGTGCGCGTGAGTGATTTTTTATGCCCGCTCACGATCTAGACTCACGCGGGTAACGCACGCTACTCACGTGAATATCATAATTAAATCACGTGACTCACGCGTGGGGCACGTCAATTCAACTCGAATGTATGAATCATGTTTGATTACTTGTTAATTTGATTATTAATTAATCGTGGTGACAAAATGGCAGAATTAGAGAGTTTTAATAACTATGATATAGATCAGCATTTCTCAACCTTCTTTGACCTGCGGACCTATAGAATTTGTCCAAAAATTGCCTAAACCGGTTAATTATTTTGATTAATATCCCGTTAATTGTAAATTATGTAAAATGAAGTGATATTAATATTGAACAATAATAATATAGTGTGTTCATGATGAAAGGAATAAATTCAATAAAATTTTGAATGTGTGTCTGGTCAATTTTTACTTTGATGGCTCAACCCAATCTGACTAATATCTAGTACTAAACAGCTAATTAGTGCCAATAATATTTAGTGCCAACAAGTTAATTGGGTTGGATTAGATTAAAATTAGTGGCTTAACCCAGCCCGTCTCATGAGTAGCACTAACTAGGTACTTGGGTTGGATTAGGTTCAGATCAGGTTGATGGTTCAAGCCAACGAAATTAATATTTAATGCTAATTTGCTTGGATTTGTCTAAACCTAACGGCTTATCCTAACCCAATTAATATCTAGCACTAATTGGTTAGGTCGGTTGGGTTGGGATCAAATAAAGTTAATGGCTCAATGTCATTATATATATGCCTAGAATCAACAATATGTAAGCTGATGGAAACGATGATAAGGGATCAGCTCCACAGCGAGGTGAAGGAAAATCACATACTTAGTGAAAACAAGTTCGGATTCAGAGAGTTCAGATCTACTATGGACGTCATATCAAAAGTGCATAGCTAAGTAAGCAATATTAAGCAAAACGCCTACAAAAATCAAGAATTTTGAGTGATGGTAGCGATAGATATTGAAAATGCTTTCAACTCTGCCCCTTGGGAGGGAATATCAGATGCGCTGGAGATGGGAAACGTGAGTGGATATCTCCTAAGAATAATTCAAAGTTATCTATCAGATAGAAGAATAATGGCTTCAAACGGTGTGGAGTTTGATATAACATGTGGAGTACCACATGTTGGGGTTCGTACTAAGCCCTACTTTATGCAATATCTTTTACGATGAG
This sequence comes from Onthophagus sagittarius, assembly GCA_036711965.1. Taxonomy (NCBI): domain Eukaryota; kingdom Metazoa; phylum Arthropoda; class Insecta; order Coleoptera; family Scarabaeidae; genus Onthophagus; species Onthophagus sagittarius. Next base: position 9,634,958 of record JASERS010000007.1, on the reverse strand, counting down.
ATATTGAGAATAGAAATGGAGTCAGGGGTACAAATGGTAGGAAAGATTTTTAGGAAGCTGACAAGCATGGGTGTTAAAGTAGCAGCGCATAAACCTGAAGATATTTGGACTTCAAGGAGAACTGCCCCAAAAATAACAATGAGAGTAGGAAAGAACGGTGGAAAGTATTCCTACGATACGGCACCTTGACACAGACTTAAGAATGATAATGTATATTAAGATAATAAGCGAAAAGCCAAGAAAATGTCGAATATACTACGCATAGTTATGCCAAACGTAGGAGGGCCACGATCAAGTAAGAAAAAATTGCTATCAGCCACCACACTGTCAGCGATGATTTATGCGGCACCAACCTAGAAAAGTGATCTCCGATATAAACGATATAAAGCGATTCTCAGTAGCGTTAATAGAAAATTGGCTATAGAGGTAACGGCCGCTTAATGCACAATGTCAATTGCCAGCGTAGAGGTGCATGCCTTCCATAGACTTTATGGTGGACGAAAGAACAGCCATACATCAAAAGGGAAGAGACATAAGAACAGGTTAAGAGAAGAGGTTAGTTCAATGGCAGGCAAGGTGGGAACAGCAGCTCCCACTTAAAATCAAAAAAGCAGACTCTGACAAGTACTGGTTCTGCGAAGATGCAGACAGCCAGGAGTTAGAACCATAAGAGAAAAGTGCCAGAATTCGACGAATCACTATTACTTCTCGTGGTACATCCTATAATAATAATGAATAAATACTACAACTAATGATCATCCTGAAAATGATAAAAATTTGGTCCAAATAGCTAATAATTTATTACCTTACACATCTGAAATATGAATAAGAATTCCCACATAGGATTAAGAATATCTGTTAAAGTAAAATCTGTCATTAAAAGTCTAATGGTGAAACTCACGAACAATATTGTCGAAGTTTCGATACTGCGCAGTGGGTGGTATTACTTCCTTTTACATCATACTTTGAAATTATAAAAATGCACCCTGATTTTACAGACACTGTATGTCTTAGTATAAAATTTGTAATAAGTATGTTTTTTCCATTTATCATCCGATTCACAACAGATTGCCTATTTTCTTAATTTGACGTAAGATTACGAAAAATTTTTTTAATTCTGCATAATATTCGCATACTTTCTATAAAATGAAATTGTCTTTTGTGACTTTTTTATTATTATTTGTCTACATTTTCTACTTTTATAAATAGATGGCTTCTGAAGATGATCTGAGTGATCGATATCGATAGAACCGAAAATAAATGTTATATCCGTTTAACTGCAAAATTGAGTTTTCATTAATTCCATATTTGGTCTAATCAACTTGATGAGTAAAATAGATATTTTAGCAGCGAATTTGGCTGTAATCTAATTTTTTTAAATGACTCTCAACTGCATAATGGAAAATATTTCTTAATTCACTTCAGGATGCAAAATAATTTCCTTCATTTCGTTGTAAGTTAAATTGAAGATCCAATCTAATGGATTGCTATCTCTATCATGATTTTAGAAAACAAAGCGAGGTTGGATTAAAACTAATTCTTAGCATTCTTACTACTACTAACTCAGTCAAACCCAATTAATATCTAGCGCTAAGTAGCTCGTTGGGTTGGGTGGATTCAAATAAGATTGATAGCGCAACCCAACTCAACTAATATTTTATGCTAACTAGCTAGTTGGGTTGGGTTAAAGTCTTCAACTACTATCTTGTCTTAACGTAAAATTAGTAAATAAATCGCAACTCAAACGTTTAAATTGGTCTGGTGCATTATGTCTATCCAACAGCAATTGCTAAAAATTTAACAAATTTATTCCTTCCTTCGCGAGCGCACTGTATATTCAAAACCATGAAACTGTGGAAGGACTTTTTGCGAATGATGGTACCGGACGCGATGTTTTTCGGCCAATAATGAGCTTTAAAAGTTTTTGTTTATTTTGACATGTTTGCGTTTTGATTGTGTTGCCACAAGGGAAGCTAGAAAATCAAATGATAAACTTGCAGCAATTCGAGAATTATGAGACATCTTCGTAGCCAATTGTCAGAAGTATTATACACCAAGCCAAAATATTACCATAGACGAAATGCTAGTCCCATTTCGTGGTAGGTGTAGTTTTCGGATGTATATGCCAAAAAAGCCGGCCAAGCACGGATTGAAAATAATGTGTCTACGATTTTCGCAGTTTTTACTTATGTAATGCCTTTGTTTACACAGGAAAACAGACAACAAATGATAAAACTTTATCAATTCCAACAAAAGATGTTCTCAAACTTATTACACCGATTCAAGGGACTAATAGAAACATTACGGTTGACAACTGGTTCATGTCACTTGAGCTATGTGAAGAAATGAAAAAGAAAACCTTGACCGTTTTAGGCACTATGAAGCAAAATAAGCCACAAATTCCGGTAGAGTTCAAGCCACAGAGAAACGTCTTGTTCATTCAACTTTATTTGGACACAATCAAGAAAAGACTTTTTGTTCATACGTACGTCGCAAAAATCGTGCGGTCGTGCTTCTTTCAACAATGCATCAAAATCAAAAGATCAACAAAGAAAATAAAAAGTCAGATATAATTACAGATTACAACAACACAAAGGCAGGTGTAGATGCATTAGATCAGCTATATGCTAACTACTCGGTTTCGCGTCGAACTCGCAGATAGCCAATGGTTATTTTTTACGCCATATTGAACATAACAGGCGTCAACTTTGCAGTTACTCTACACTGTAATACAAAAATTGATCCGGTTGATCAACTAATAAGAAGACAATTGCTGAAGAAACTTGGAATGGCTTTGGTAAAGCCTCACATTGAACGTTGTAATGTTCGACCTCTTTCACGGGAATTGAGAGAAATTGTAGTACAACATGGTAGGGCTCTACTTTCTTCGATCCCTTCGGATACAGACAAGGAAATCAAGATGCTATGTTTGCCCACGACAAAAATGGTGTGCGAAAAAGTGCAAAAAGCATATCTGCCTTAGCCACAGCTATTCAGTTTGCCAAAATTGTTTGTAAATGTATTTAATTATGTCAAAAAAAGTGAAGTTTTAAATTTTGAAAAATAAAATGTTTGTATTTTGTGTCCTCTGTTTTAATAAGCATGTTAAACTTTTGCCGATCTCATGGACCCCACTAGACCCTTAATATATGTTAATTTTACCGGACCACTTAAGGGTTAAAAAAGATTATTTCTACCATAAAATTGTTATATCATAATTAGCACATCTAGCCTATTATAAGTTTTTAAGAATTTTTCATGAAACTTGGGGCGGCCGAGTCTTCGAAGTCGGCCGAGATTATTTCTTTCTTAATATTTTCTTTTTATTTTACCATAAGTTTTTATATGTAATAATCTTGGCCGACATCAAAGACGTCGACCGCCTTAATGATTTTTCATGATACTTGGTAGGCCGAAGTCTTCGAAGTCTGTCGAAATTATTTCTTCCATAAAATTGTTATACCATTAGCGCATCAAGCTTACTTGAAATTTGTGTATGAAATAATCTTGACCGACATCGAAGATTTTGGTCATCGTAAGTATTTTTCATGATATTTGAGGCGGTCAACGAGATATTAAGATATTTCTTAGTCTTCCACTTCACTATTTCTCATTTCTGTTGATATAATCTCAGCAAATTTCAAAGTCCAAATATGCAAATATATTTCGCTAAATACGGATCTTTAACTATTTTTGTATCAATTTTAATTCTCTCACAGATGTTTTTTTAGTAGAAAGAGAAGGGGAGAAACACATTAAATAAGATTGAAACCACTTGAAATGTAAAAAAAATGTAAGTGCATCGTTGGAGACCACATCGCAACGAAACGTCTGGTCTATAGAATAATTAATGTGTGAGTCTGTATTTTTTTGTCTGTAAAAAGGGTATAAAATGTAGTAGGGTTGGTAAATAGTGACACTTAAAAATGCAACTGAAAAGGTCAGCGACACGGGCAGCGCCGTCTATGGTTCGCTAATTTATAATTTTTCAAGAATAGGAGAATGGAAGGAAACCTGAAGAACGTTCGAATTCCTTAAGGTTGTTTTGAAACACTCTTTTACTGAACCTTTTTGTGCTGAATACGGTAAACGAGGACTGTTGGAGAACAAACAATAGAATTGTAGGTGGTTTTTTTTCGCTGTTTATAGAAGTGCATCCTTCCAACTACAAAACAATGCACAATCAAGTAAACGTAGAAATCTATAGAGTATGATGCAAGACACAAACGGTACGCGTTCAAATTTCAAACAACCCTCATTAAATATTCCTTCGTTGCCGATTTCCGGTCGATTGTATCTCTCTACGTTTTGCGCAAACGAATTTATTGTTGTACATTGCACTTTTAATTGATTGAGAGTTAAATATCGGAATAGCAATATATGAAATAACAAACGCGTTCGCATAAATCTCAATAGGACAGTGATTATAGAAACTAATTGGTTTCGAACGGCAGAAAATAAATTTCAGTCAAGTTTATTTAGAATAATCGATATGATTTCAAATAATTATTTTATTCGAAAATCCGCACGAAGGACACAATATTGTGGTCAGTCAGTTTGTTATCCAACAAGAGAATTTCGCAAATCATAAACCGATGCCGCGTACCAGCTGCGCTCATTAGGTATGCATTAAAACTGCAGATTTCAAATTTAACGTGTGAACACGTCCTCGGTTACGTCTTCTCTGGGCTTCTAGTTCCGCTAACAAAGTTGCTCTGGCTATTGCATATTATGCAAAACGTATAAGGCAGGCCATCTCATAGGGTTCGAATTATGCGCACAACCGTGTGGGAATTCGAAATATGCCCACAATTTTAATTGCTAAGATATCAAAAACGCTAACATATTTTATAGTTTATAAAACGTTTAAAAATCGAATATGCAACAAACACAGCTAAAAATTAATTTTGAATATATTTCATTGTTATGTTTGTTTCCCCAAATTGGTTTTGTAGTAACAACGGTTATTGTTATTATTAGCCATAAATAAACAGGGTGGTGATAAAAATGTTTTTCACACTATTTGCTTAAACAAATTTATTTAAAAAAATTGAAGATTTACTATTTTCCACACATCCATAATTATTATACTTATTTAAATGAATTAATAAATGTTAAATTGCAGATGATTAAATAAGGGTTTGAATATTAAACGATTAACTCGAATAGTGGGGGTAACGTGAAAGGTGTATGTGAGTTGAATACAGATATAGCCTGCAGATATCATTGTTTGTCAAAAGCAGGAGTTAGATTAACACTTCCAACAAATTGTACTTGACATGAATAAACAAGATTAATATCGGCGATTAAATTATTTATTAGTATATTTATAACCAAAATATGATGGAATATGACTTTACCAAATAATTTTTAAGCTCACGCAACTTCATTTTACTCAATTATACTGCATTGTCACCCAAAGTAATGCATTGAAAAGAAAAATGTAAAACGAATTTATGTCCAACACAAGTATCAGAACCAATACTTGATTGCTACTTTTCCAATTATTTCAAGTTAATGTAAACTTGCTATTACAGCGTCAAGTATCTAGCTGGATTTTCATATATCTTGGCTGTACTCGATGTTGTCAGATATCTCGAAAGACAGCTACTTAGTTTTAATGTTGCGAATAATGCTTGGGGTCGCCGAAATCTTCGAAGCCAGTTGAGATAATTTTTCGCATCAAATGGCATTGTCTCGCCCGATTTCAAAGTCGTTAGCCGCTATTAGTCTTATTACTTTTTGGCTAGATCAGTCCTGTTGGTTATACTGGGATCGGCCAATTTTGAAGATGTCAACTAAAAGATTTACGTCTTCCCAAGAATTACCAATAAGACTTATGGCTTATAATAAGACATCGAAGAGATTACTTTCTACATCAAATGAAATTATCTTGGCCGCCTTGGAAGTCGTTTCTACCATAAGTCTTATTGCTAACATAATATATTTGGTCTTTGAAGTAGGCCGAGATTAAATATACAGAAATGTTTTAGGATTATATGGAAGATGTCGGCCATCACAAAAATATTGAGGTTGACCGCCATTGATGCTACTCGTAATGCTTGGGGCGGCCGACGTCTTCGAAGTCGGCCGAGATTACTTCCTATACCAAATGAAATTATCTCGGCCGCCTTCAAAGTCGTTGGCCGCCATGTCTTATTGGTAACACTTAGGGAGATATGTCTTCCTAATAATACTTAGATCGGTCAACTTCAAAGACATCGGCCGCAATACCTACGTCTCCACAAGAATTACCAATAAGACTTATAAAGGACAACTTTGAATTCGGCCGAGATTATATAACCAGAAATGTTTTTGAGTGAGGTGAAAGACGTCATCCTATATCAATTTTCAAATGAAATAATAATAATAATAGTTTTATTGCACATACAAAAACAAATTTAAATATAATAAAAGAAAATAAAAATTATACTTAAAAGTAAAAACATGAAATGAATTATAGTTAAATAACACTTAACAATAATTAATGATAATTAAATAATTATTAATAATAACAACAAAATTCTAGTAGCAGTGCAACTACAAGGCTTAAATTCAGGTAGGATTACAAAATTGATTTTCAACCCAAGTTTTCAAAAAAAAATGTTGACAACTGTTTTTAACTTTCTGAACTCTATCCAAGAAGTATGAGCAAATAGCTGGATGATACAGAGGAACCATGTAATTGAATTGAGAAAGCACCAATAAATCACACAATGTTTGTTTTAATTTAATTGGCAAGTAAATTCTATGTGGATATAAAAGCCTCAAAGGATGGTAAGTTTTTTTAATATAATTATTAATTTTATCTCGATATTTGAATGTATTATCAATAGATACACCAAGACATTTAGCTTTATCCACTAAAGGCAACTCAGATCTGTTAATACAATCATTAAAGAAATTTCTCAATTGCTCACATTTTTCCCACCAAGCAGCAAAACTGCAGATTTTTCAGGATTAATTTTTAAGAATGTGAATTCGATGTTTTAGTAATTTCTTCCAACTCAAAATTTAGTTTAGACAACGCATCTCGCCACTGAGAAGGACCGAAGGAAATATAGACTTGAGTATCGTCAGCATAATTATGTACCCTAACATCTTTAAGACTTAAAAATTTGTGATGTGTACAATGTAAACAAGGCGGGACCAAGAATGGATCCCTGGGGCACGCCATGATCTGTCAATCTAAAAGAAAAGGCACTCTCCTCAATTTGGACAGACTGAAATGTTTGAGCAAGGTAACTTTCAAACAAAGAAAAACCAAAACCAATGAAGTGAAGGATAGTAAGAGTTACCTGATTAACTGTGTCAAATGCTTTGCTAATGTCCAAATTATCTCGGCCGACTTTGACATAATTTCAATTAATGTAGGTAATAATATATAGAATGGAAGTCCTCGATATCGGCCTACATTATTTCTTATATCAAAAAAATATAGAAACGCAATGTTGTTAAAATTCGTAATTTAGTCAAATATGTTAATGTATTTAGTTTTTGAAGTCTTTTAAAGGCTTTGTCTTTGCCGTGTGAGGCATTGGCCAACTTAGGTTGGCTGCCATAAATGTTGCTAGTAGTGCTTGGGACAGCCGACTTCGAAGAAGGCCGAAATAATTTCATTTGATGTCGGCTAACGATTTCAAAATCGTTAGCCGCTATAAGTTTTATTCGTAATATAATATAATTTCAATTAATGTACAAAATAACCTCGGCCGGCGTGGGAAGACGTCGGCCGTATAAACATTATTCGTGCTACTTAGGATAGAAGTCTTCAATTTCGGCTTACATTATTCCTCATATACAAAAAAAATATAAACACACAAAGTTGTTAAAATTCGTATTTTAGTGAAATATGTTAGCATATTTGGTCTGCGAAGTCGGCCAAAAAATATAGAATTTAAATTATCGATTTCTTATATAAATAAATATATAGAAACACAGAATTGTTAAAATTCGTAATTTAGCGAAATATGTTAGTGCATTTGGTCTTTGAAGTCGGCCGAGATTATATCAACAGAAATATTTTTAATAATTTTATAAATATTCATAAATGTTGCTAATAAAAAATAAAATGCTTGGGGTAGCCGAATTGGAAGACGGCCGTGATAATTTCCTACATCAAATGAAATTATCTCGGCCGAATTCAAAACCGTTAACCGCCATAAGTTTTATTCGTAATATAGCATAATTTCAATTAATGTATAAAATAATTTTGGCCGACTTGGGAAGACGTCGGCCGTATAAACATTATTTGTGGTACTTAGGGTAGAAAACTCTGATTTGGGCTTACATTATTCCTTATATAAAAAAAGATATAAATACACAAAGTTGTTAAAATTCGTATTTTAGTGAAATATGTTAACATATTTGGTCTTTGAAGTCGGTAGAGATTAAATCAACAGAAATGTTTTTAGGTAATGGAATATGTCGGAATATGTTGGAATATGTCGGCCTACACAAAAAAACTGAAATTGTCCACCATTGATGTAGCTCGTAATCAGCGAAGGAGACGTAAAATACCTCATGTTTAATTTTCTCCACTGATTTTTTCTACATTGAGTAGAAAATGCAGACGTAAAATATTACTAAATGGATATTATAAAACTTTATTCGGAATTAATATAATTGTCGATATTTATATCATGCAATTTTCCGATTTTGGTAATTTAAGTTGTAGTGAATCGTCCTTAATTTCTTCGGCCTTTAACAGCTCAATTTATTTCGTAGAAGGGTGTATATTAGTAATCATTTAAAAAAAATTCTTTCTAGTTGAGCAGACAATGCCATGCCTTTTACAAAAGAATTTGAAAAACATTTTCACATTGTTTAAAATTATCTAGACTCTCTAATCTTTCAACATTCAAATTATTTAATTTAAAAAGAGATTAATTTTGCGGATGATCCTCAAAGTCCATCTCAGAGAACTTCTCGAGCAATTTTTTCTCGAAAATCTCCAACCTTTCTTCTTCTTGGTACCTTCGATCATCGCTGGGTCCTTGTCTATCGTTTCTTTCTATTCTTTATTCGTCCGATTTTCTCCTATCCAATCGATCGTCAAACATTCGATCTTCATAACGATCTTCTCTCCTTCGATCATCCCTAAATTCTGTTGGTACCTGAGGTTTATAATAGAGAGCAGGTGGTGGACTAAAATTATCATGAACTTCTTCTTCTGTACTTGGTAATCATCGATTTTATACAGACTAAAGATTCAAGTTTTTCCTTTTACATCGGCAGCAACAGCTTTCATTTTTTAGAAGATTTTTTTAAAAGTGAAACAGAAGCATCTCTATACGAGCACCAACGAGTATCAAAGGTCATTGCATTCTATAATCAATTTTCTCAAACCACATATTTTCCACCATTACAGAGGCCTTCAGATGAACACAAAATTGAAAATCGAAAAATTAATGGCTTTAAGCATATGTGATCAATTCATTGTGAGGCAGAACTCAAGCCGCTGCAATGAGATATTGTACTCAAAATCACACCACTGGTAGGGTGAGTACGGCATTACGAATAATTGCCCAACCCAAGACGGTGCACACATGGAGATGACTCCTTACAAAATATTGGGGAATTTCTATATTTTGATTTGCAAGGTCACAGTAACCTCTGGGCAACCTGAACAGAAAGCGGGTATCACTGCATTTTCTGCGTTACTAAAGTGTAAGCATATGATACAGTTGACAGGCAAGTTGGTAATCTGATTCAGAAGAGTGTAACAGAAGAAAATATTTTAATGACATCAGCATACATAAGATATCTGGAGGTAAACACAAACTTGGTGATGTCGTCGTAAACTAAAACGGACCCAGATGACTACCCTGAGGTACTCTATATGAGGCACAATATCAACTTTGAAAATCCAACCCAACCCCAAACACTCAACAGGAAACCTGCGACACCAATGCGCTACAACTTCTACAATAATAAACAACGATCCACTTTGTTAAAAGCTGTGCTAAAGTTAGTGTATATGGCATCTACTTGGATGATACAGTGCCATATAATTCCATATTGAAAGTTTCTTTGGCTAATTTGATGACAGAAATTGCTATTCTCGAAAATGTCTCACTTATCTTCGGTTCGCTTGGTAAATCGAAATTAACGAAGGTTTTGTTCCCATAAGTATTGTGTACCACACAAACAACCCTTTTTGTATTACTGTACGTATTCTTCAATAATTATAGCAGATTCACTTATAATAAACTTAGAAGCTTTAGTTATGCTCTGTTTTTAAATGTCCAGCAAACTTCAACTCAACAACACAAAATGAATTACAACAAAAAAATAAACTTTTCCAAACAATTATTTAATTCCATTTCTTCATGAGTATTCAGAGTGTTAACAAAGTTTGTAATAGCAATATTAATTTTAGTTTTTTTTGTATATGCATAGAATGTTTTATGTATAGAAATGCCAGTTTCGCATTACGAGTCGTAATGCTTGGGGCTAAGACATGCATTAAGCATTAAATCAGGCATTAAGACGGGCAAACTAAATCTTTAAATAAAGCTCAACCGGTTTCGATTTTATATAAGATCATCATCAGGATATTACCTAAATATAAAAACTAAATATTAAGTTAATGTGAGATTTTATAAAGTACAGTAAGTGTCATCTTTAAACTAAAACGTTATGTTTATTAAAAATCCTTTTTGTTTCAAAAACAACCAGACCTATTCGTCTTCGTGTCCTATTGTATTTTTAACATTTTTTCTCATATCTTAACAACACAACTGTAGATTGACCATTAGCAATAATTATATTGTAATATAATACAAATTGAATTCAAATATTAAATTGAAAAAAAACATATCTACGGATTTTTTTTTCTTCTCTACAATATTGGAACTGGAAGATCCTTGTATCCTGCGAAATATGATTGTAGATCTTCATTCTCTAGTACAGAGTCGTCTTCTTAATCTGAGTAAGGTGCGTGTTTGGTGGCATCAGACAGCAGTTTACCTTCTCGCGTGTGTCTCGAGGCGGTGATATTAAATTTTTTTTTTTGAAAAATTGAAAATATTTTTTCTTAACCAATATGACACACTAGAATATAAATTCCATACAAGGTAGGTATTTTATAATCTTTAAAGTAACTTCTACAGATATCAGTATTTCTAGTCCAAACATTGCTCTTACACACCTTTTCTGTAATATGAAGATTTATATTCTATACCAACATGACAGGCCCAAGAGATAAACTCCATATCTTGGCAATGAATGAACATATTCATAATAGGCGTGGCTCAATACCAACTACTTTGGAAATAATCCCAATGGCATATGAGAAATGACTATCTTGCCAATAAGCTAGTCAATACGATTGGTCTAAAGGCAATCTTTTTAGCATTGGCAATCTTAGTATCCCGATACCCTGCCATGATCTGACCAGAGCAAAGCTGATTTTTTTTGTACTTAACGATCGTTGTATCATCCATTAACATTATCGTAATGTTGTTCGTTGCTCGTGACAAATCATTCACATACAATATGGAATGCTGAAATACTCCCAGCTTGACATCACTCCAATCTGATCTTGTTTCTGTTTCCTGTTTTTTATGGGCCACTACAAATTGCATTCTGCTTTCATCAATGACAAGCTAACACCTCCAAAGCCAACTATTTCCAATTCAAAAGTATTGAGTCAAAAGAATTCTATGATGTACACTATCAAAGGCTTTTGTAAGATCCATGAACAATGCCAATGTACATAATTAATATCACGAGTTTGGTGGATCTTTCCTTCCGAAATTACTTTAGATTCCCGTGTAATATGTTATATTCTTTTCATTGAAAGATGATTTATAACATCTTACATTAATTTCCTATTAATTTTTTATTTTGCAGTAAGCTCCTGAAGATAATCATATAAAAATCGAAACAGGTAGAAAAAATTAAAATAAAGTTTGTTGGCAGATATTTTTTTTATATATGACAACTATTATTAATTAGACTTCAGTCGGTCGAAATAAATATTGCTTATAATACTTGGAGCCTTCGAAGTCAGCCAAAGTTATATCTTATAATCTTGTTGATAATACTTGGTTCGGCCAACATTTTCGCAATCAGCCGAGATAATTTTTTCCCCATAACTATTATTCGTGATATTTGGGTTGGATATCTTGGAATAAATAATTAAAGGAGAAGAAGAAAATATCATTTCTAATTCGAAAATGTTTGACCAAAAAAGTTTGGGAAACTCTGATCTTGTTACAATTAGTGCAGAAGGTTATAATTGCAGCGCTCCATCCGCAAACGTCCCGGCTTCAATTTCTATGCCATTGAAGATAAAATTCGTGTTCAAATAACTATTTAATGTCGTGATGAAGTCGAGATGGTTTCTGGACGAGATAATGCAATCGATACCCTTAAAGATGAAATTCAATCTAGGTCAATTATTTGGATAATAGTTTATAAAATTACTAAACCTTAAATTAATTTAAAGCACCAATTTCTATTTAACACGAAATGTAGTTTATAATTACAATAACAAATCTCTTAATAAGAGTCTACTTGTATTTAACTATGTAGTTAATGCATTGTTCGATAATGTTGAAGCTAAAGCTTTACTGGGGTTAGTGGGATCAGAGGACAGGATGGAACGAACCGCAAGGCGTGGCTGTAGGTTATTTATCACTGGTGAGAGGTCGTCATAGACAATGCTGGTACACGACAAGTCTATCTTTGTTTATAACGAGAGAGGGCGGAAGAGAGAGGAGTGGCGAAATTTTGCCGAAGTTTCAATTTTGACTGTGTAGGAAATGGGGACGGAGTTACAGCTTGGGGGAACTAAAAACTGCCGACGCTTTATTATTTAAATGGGCCGTAAGAGCTTTTGTGGGCGTAAGTGGACGACAAAAGGATTGGAATTAAGACGACGCGACGGGCCAAAGTGCGCAACCACGACATGTCAAAGAGAATATTTATATAAAGACGAGCCAACTGTTTTCTTCCGACACTTGAGGTGCTAAATTCTATTTCATTATTTTGTTACGTTGGGGATTCGAATTTTGATCAATCCCCCCACGGCTTTAAACGAACTGTCACCAGACGCAACAGGAGGAAAGCCCCAGGTGACATTAAGTAGAAAAATTTAAATTACCCGCTTGGAAATAATTTATTTTATAAGAAAAACGACACGGGATCAATTATTAATTTGAAATTTAGTTCTAATCCAATTTTGTAGGTACCCTAATAACATTTCCGAACTAAATAAGGGTAGTAATTGGCCGAATGCCGAATGGAGGCACGAAGAAGGGACGAAGCCCATCTTTTTTTCTCGAGAGGATTCCAAGGATCGTTATTAAAGCTCCGCTTCCTTAGATTAACGCGTTCCCGTGCGTAGGAGGAAAACTTTAAGACCTCGATGCTTATTTATGTATTGAACAAGTTTTTAATTGAGATAATTTCAGATTTCGTGGAAAACTTTTTGAAGCTATCTCAAAAGACATTTATACACTCACTTTCATATTCAAAGTACCATTTTGATATTTCGGTGAAATAATGCTTTATTATCAAATTTTTTTCTTGATATAAGAAGTAATCTCAACTTGAAGACGTCGGTCGTACAAAATATTTTTCATGATTAACCCTCAACCGGACTTCGTATCAAATTGACAAAATTTTCAAAATTAATTGATGATATTTTTGCATTTACACTTGAATCGATTGAATATTTTGGCTCAGTGAATGAATATTGAATGAATTTCCATTTATGTTTTTGTCAAGTGGTTACAATAGAAATTTCATTCTATTATTGTAATATTTGTGCTTTGGTAATACTATTGAATTTATTATTCTACATTTACCAAATGGACGTGGTTTGATCAGTTTGAAAGTGATGATACTAACACAGATGATGATGACGACTACATTCCAAACGAAAAAAAGTAGAAAATGAAGCAACGGAAGAATATGATACCGAGGATTCTGATAATGACTTCATTGACCCAGAAACAAGAGAGGCGGCTGTTTTAGGCTCGAATGTATTATTATTATCAAAAGATAAAATAATTCAATATTCCAGACAATCAAAGCCAATTGCTCATTCTAGTAGTGCTACTTCCTTTTGCTACCAAACAAGGTAAGTATTTTTCTTATATCCACCTTCTTGTTACTTATCGAACTGTTTGAAAATACGTCATTGAACTGACGAACTTGTATGGTGTTCGTTCCTCTAGAGAAAAATGGTTAGCTGTAGATATTACCATAATTCGTGCTTACTATGGATTGCTTTTATTAGTTGGTGTTTATCGTTGAAAGGGTGAAAGTATTAAAGAATTGTAAGACGATAAATATGGCCGTCCAATTTTCATTGCTACTATGGCAATTCTTCGATTCAAAGAAATCAACCGTTGTCTACGATTCGACGATAAAGAGCAACAAGATAAACTTGTTCCTATTCGTTTTGTTTTTGATAACTAGGTTCAACGGTTGAAGCAGTTGTATGAAACAGTAATTCCGAGCGATTTTGTTTCTGTTGATGAGCAATTGCTTCCATTTCGTGGCCGTGTAAAATTCAAAACCGGCCAAATATGGCCTCAAATTATGGGTTGCAGCTGAGTCTGAGACGTACTATGCATATAATCTGCAAATGTATGGATGTGATACAAATTCTGCTCGTTAAACAAATCAAGGAGAACGCGTTATTCTTGATGTGTGAAGGTTCTAAACTTCGTTGTATATCATATTTTTTATGTCGATCTTGTTCTTCTTTTAGGGCTAAATGGTCGAAATGTCACTTGTGATAATGTTTTCACATCACACCGTTTGGCAAGTGAATGAAAATAGAAATGAAATATCACCTATCTTAGTCAATATGAAAAAACAACCATTACACCACACCGAGTTTGTTTATGACCACCATTTTCGAGCGTGTATGTTGTCATATGTTCCGAAAAAACATCGATTTGTTACGTTACTTTCGACTTATCATTCAACTCTTCGAATCGAAACCAACCATTTTGACAACCCAGAGAAAACCCCGGACATCATAAAATTTTACAACAGAACAAAGGGTGGCGTCGATGTGTTAAACCAGATGTTTGGTTAATGTTTTGCAACATGCTTGATATTTCGGCATACAATGCATTTGTTTTATTCACCCAATTGAATACCAATTTTTAATATAAGTCGAAAATAGCAAGCATTATGTTTTTCTTATAAAAAGAGAAGAAACACCAGATGACAGGGTACAAATGCAATTATCGGGTGTTTCACATTCAGAAAAGGCACATGTACCATCACCACTACTATTGGAGCACGCTCCAGTGATGAAAAAAGAGACCATTGTTACAGGTGCCCCTCTCCATCAAGTAATATACACAGCATTCGGTGCGAAAAATACGTGCAATACGTTTGTTCAGCTCATAGACTTACCGTTTGTGACGATTGTGTAAAGTTGATATACTTAAAATAATTTTTTTTGTGTTATTGTCTTTTTTCTACATTAAAAATCTCTTGTATTTTTGCAATAAGTCGATCATCCCAAATATTATTCTTGATATAAGAAGTAATCTCGGTTAATAAAATTGAGGAGGCATCGAGGACGACTTTTGCTGGAACCCAACCCAATCTAACCAAACACAAACCATCTGTAGACTACAAATAAGCTATTTAAAATAACTAATTACCACATGGGAGCACTTCGAAGATGTTGTCCGCCCTCAGCATTATGAACATTAAAACCTGTGTTCTGGGTTGGGTTAGGTTATAAAACGCCACATTCCGAACAGTAGTCACAAGAAAGTTGATGGAGCAGGTTGAATTGCAAACATCCAAAATTAGGGATACTTGGGACCGACGACGTGTATGAAGTTGGATGAGAATATTTCTTAACTACTAACAAAATTTGAGGCGGCTTCGAAGTCTTACGATGAAAAAAATATTGTTCTTGATATAAGAAAGAATCTCGGCCGACTTCGAAGACGTCGGCCGTACCAAGACTGAGGAAGCATCTAGAATGATTCTTATTGGAACCCAACCCAATTCAACCAAACACAAACCAACTGTAGACTACAAATAAGCTATTTAAAATAGTTAATTAGCACGAAACTAAACTGATTAAAGTGCGGATTTCTAGGGATTATGCTATAAGTATTTTTTTATGGTAGAGCAATGTTAACCATATATACAGGGTGAGTCAATAGAGCGAGGACGGGAGATTGTGGCCTTACTATTGAAAATAAAATATTTTTATGTCATCATACATTACTATCAAAGCTGCATCGATTAAAATTATTTTCAACTGTACAGGCTGTTTCACAATTTCAGAACCCTACTCAACTTCACTTTTTAAATGGAATCCTATACATCTTTTTACATATACTGATTATCTGCCTTAAATGCTATAAATGTGTATCTTGTTTTTATATTTTGAATGCAAGGTTGCCAAGTTATCATTTTGTGAAAATCTTTGAAAAATCTTGTAGTGACTTAAAATTCATTATCACCACTACTATTAAATATTGAACATTGCAATTTGGCATATCGATAAACAAAGCTTTGGTCTTTGAAACCACACTAATACTATTGGATAATATTATACATGATGGTTACCAGAAAATGTTAAATTATGAAATGTTTGAGGGACCATAACTTTGTTATTTTAATGAAACACCCTATATTTTTTCTATGCCTCAGAAGGCTTTATTAACTACCTTTCATTATCGTTAACATGTGTACTTTTGGAGATTATTAGACTACTTCAAACATTTCGGCATAAACTTGATTTTTTCACAAGAAATAAACTATGAAGAAGACATTTTTAAACAAAAGCAAGTAAGTTTAGTACATAAACGATAAAAAAGTATGGATCTGTGCATAGACAATAGTATTAAGAAAACAACTTTTCAAAAATTCTATTTAAATATGTTGCAAAAATCATCCCTCATAGTGGGGAGGTGTGCCATCGTGCTGAGACCACATTCTTTGTCAAACGCCTAGTGAAATATCTTCTAAAAGGTTTGGCAATTAATTTTCTAAGAAAATCAAAAAGATCGTGCGTTAATGGTTGCCTCGAAGAAATACGATCTGATCAGAGAAGATTCTAAAATCACTGTCCATACAGTTTAGGACCACTGATGTTAGTGGACTACGTTTCATATAAATTTGCTGTTGATAATATCATAGTAATGAACATCAAGGCGGTTAACATAGTTATTTTTAGGTAATATCGCTTATTCGCTGTATTAAAGATAATCAAAAAAATTATATTGTTGTTGATCTTTTTCTAGCACCCATTTCGAAAATTCTAGTCTTTTTTGCTCTGAATATGTACACATGTATACTTCTTCATCTTTTACTAAATAGACGCACTGGCATTTGTTTAAAAATGTCTTCTTCATAATTGTGAAAAAATCAGCATTTTTGAAATAGTCTAATTATTTCCAAAAGTACATGTATTAGACATACCATATGCTTAATATAAATGAAAGGTAATTAACAAAGCCTTTTGAGACATTGCAAAAACATAAGGTGTTCCATTTATAATAACAAAGTTATGATCCCTCAAAATTTCATAAATCAACCGGTACTAGTAACCACCCTATATAATATTATCCAATTATTACAATTGTTACAATTCCAAAACTGGTGTTCGAAAGATTCAAGTTTTGTTTATCGATATGCCCAATTACATCCTTCAATATTTAATAATAATGGTAATAACGGATTTTAAGTGACTACATGATTCATACAAAAATTTCACAAAATGATTAATAACTTGGCAACCTTGCATTAAAAATTTGAAAACAAGTATGCACTTATAGCATTTAAGACAACTAATCAGCATATGTGAAAAGATATATAGGGTTCCATTTGAAAAATTGAAGTTGAATACGGACCTGAAACAGTCAACCACCCTGTATAGCAGAAAATAATTTTAATCGATGCAGCTAAGACAGTAATGTATGTTGGCATAAAAACACTTTTTAAATTTTCAACGGTAAAGCCACAATCTTCCGTCCCCGCACTATTGACTAACCCTGTATACACGAATTACATTGAATTAATACCCCTGCTTAATTTTTTTTCGTGCCATTAAGCCCATTTTACATTTTTAATTCATATACTTTTTGGTGCTTATTTTATACATTTTTTTACCATTGATGGCATATTTTTTATAAATCGTGTACTGTTACTGCATTATATGACTACTCAATCTGATATTTTCTATTTAATCAGATTTTATTGTCCATCTTCGCCTGCTATTTTTTTGTCAGTATGTCAGAACTTCGGGCGAAGTATTTTCAAAATGTGTTTTAGATATGCGATTGTATTTGTGAAGTTATAGTTATTCATTTTTTAAGACCATATAATGTGTTTTGCATTATCAGTATTTCCCTTTCAATGATAAATTATCACTGATAAATTGCTAATACAGTGTGTAGGTCGTTATCAAAATATAAAATGAAACCCTGCAAACTACAGTTTAAAAACAAAACAGTAATGCCATTTTATAGATTAATTGCCAGAAAAAATACAACATAGTACAACATGTTAAAACTGCTATTCATCAAGAAAATTTAATCAAAATGAAATATGCAAAAAATTAACTAACTTTGCTGGAATTGAGCTAAAAGAATTTTATTTTGATTTGTGTAAAGTGCTGGTTTTTTGTAATATTCCCCTTACAAAGATAAGTAACAGCTAATTTAATTCGTTTTTGCAAAAATATGCTGGAAGACATATTCCTATAGAATCTACCTTACGCAAAAACTCTGTTGACTTAGTATACAATTGGAAATAATTATGTAGCTTACTTAAGGGTTGGAATATTGAGTGAAGATTCCCCAACCAATGCATTTTTAATAGAATGTAAGCAGTTAGAGCATACGAATAATAATACTATCACGAGATTCATTCACGATAAATTAACGAAATGTTTGCCACTTCCTGTTCTATGATGTAAAAAATATTACTAACCCTTTCTGATGGGGCTCCTTACATGATAAAAGTTCACAAAAATTTAAAAGTTTTTTATGAAAACATGATCCATTGTACATGATTAGCCGTGTTGCTGAAAATATTCATGCCGAATTTGCTTTGGTAAACACATTGATTAAAACTTTAAACAAAGTTTTCATAAAACAATAAGCCGATGGGGCTAAATGCTGCTTACTATTATGCTGATCATTTTGACTATTTTAAGAAATTTATATTGGAGTTTCAGTAATTTGCTTCCCATGCAAATACACAGTATCAAGATATTATAAAAAATGAACAGGTGAAACAAACTTTAGTATTCATTAAAAGAAAGTATAGTTTTTAAGACAAAAAATGCTTTCTTTAATAGAAGCTGTGGATACAATTGAAAATTTTAGGAAAGAGGCTTCAAATAATAAGAAAAATAATTTGTTTAACCGAAATTTTAAATAAAAATAGAGAATAAAACTTTTATATCAAGTAACAAGTGCTATTCAAGGAAATTTTGCTGAAAATCTTGCTATATATACCAAAATTATCCCCACATTTAAATGTGCCCGCCCTAAAAAATATATTAAGTGATAGAAGAATGGGATTTTCTGCTAATAATTTAGAGAAACAGTTAATCATTGGCTTGTTCAGTAACGAGTAGTACTTTTAATGCGTATTTTTATATTTTTATTTTTAGTATTTTCGTTCTTAATGCTTCTTTAAATTTTATAAGTATATTAATAAAATATAAAATCATTATTTTGCAACTTCATGAAATGCTTTTTAAACATTAATACCATTTTAGAAGCTTATTTTCAAAAACTTTAATTATGACCATTAATGTTCTGTATTCTGGGTTGGACTAAATGTCAGTTTCCAATAGTGGTCACAAGAAAGTTGCTGGAAAAGGTTGAATTGCAAACATCCAAAATTCTGGATACTTGTGACAGCCGACGTCTTTGAAGTCGCCAAGAATACTTCTTAATCACGAACAAAATTTCGGGCGGCAGACGTCTTCGAAGTCGGCCGAGATAATTTCTTATATCATGAAAACTATTTATGATAAAATAATCTCGGTCGACTTCGAAGACGTCGGTCATCTCAAATATTGAACACAAACAAGCCGTAAACTACAAATAAGCTATTTAAAACAGTTAATTAACAGATGGAAGCACTTCGAAAACGTCGGCCGCCCTAAGTATTATAAACATTAAAATCTGTGTTCTGGGTTGGGTTAGATTACAAAATTCCACTTTCCAATAGTGGTTATAAGAAGGTTGTTGGAGCCGGTTGAATTGCAAACATCCTAAATTCTGGACACTTGGGACGGCCGACGTCTTTGAAATCGGCCAACAATACTTCTTAATCACGAACAATATTTGAGGCGGCCGACGTCTTCGAAGTCGACCAAAATTATATCAAATATTGTTCTTGTTCAGTAAACCACAAATAAGCTTTTCAAAATAGTTCATTAACACACTCAAATCTTTGTTATGGGTTGGGTTAGGTTGGTTTAGATGTTACAAAATGCCACTTTCCTACAAAAGAATGTAAGCAGGTTGAATTGTAGACATTCAAAAGTTCAGATACTTAGGGCGGCCGACGTTTTCGAAGGATGAAATAATCTCGGCCGATTTCGAAGACGTCGATCATACCAAGAATTAATAAAGCCTCGAAAACGACTTTTATTGCAACACAACCCAACCAAACTCATCCAGCTGTAGACTACAAAAAACCTCGAGATTTTTTAAATTTTCAGTAAAATATCGAATGACTGCAATTGTTACCGTCGTGTAATTATTGGGATTTATTCGTCGAGATTTTAGCAAGTTGAGTCGTCAAAACGATCGTGTAACAAACCCATTTTGAGAAGAGTGGTTAAATTATTGGATAAACGGCGTAGTACGAAAAAAAGCGAATTCCCATTAATTTTAACAAGCTCATAATTACGGCGTATTACACGGTTTCGATGAGAAAAAAAGAGAAGGGGATGTATTGTTTCGTTGATGAAAAACGCGGTGTGAGCAATATTTTGGTTAGCTTTAATTAAAGTTACTCCATGTATTTGTGCAGCAAATTTGCGTTTTTTAATTCAAACTGGCAATAATTTTTAAACACATTTGTAAACATTTTTTGTTAAAACTTGTAATATATGACGCCAGGTGCGCAACTTTCGTGTCCATTGTTTGATACATTTCATCCTATCTATGAAAGTAAGTTTTAAAGCTTAAATGCCGTTATGTAACATGCAAAAACTTTCCAGACAGAGAAATAAGCTAAACGATGCTTTCAACAGTGTACCAGAACGCAGCTAAAATAAAGTTTTTGGGGTTAATTTATTGCGGCATGCATATGTGCAAAAAGTGTAGAAATATAACGCATACATCAACCGGTACTCGGCGTACGTTCACATGTCATATATACAGTGAATGCAGCGCAAGGGGCCCATTATTTCACGGGATAAAAACTTGGTATCATTAATTTTATAAAATTTAAGTCTGGCGACCTTTTTGTCGCTCACCTCCCATTACTTATCTCACAATCCGGGTTTACTAAAAAGATATCTGTTGAAAAGGTAACACTTGGTTACTTGAAAATATGATTTTACTTTGATATCGTTGCGCCGTAATTTTTAAAATACACTCCACTTTATGGTACGATGAAGTTTGTGGACTAACTCACGCAATTCATGCTGCGGCATACTATAAGTTTCGCGATCGTAATTTTTCCACCACGTCTTTTTAAAGCACGTGCCACTTAATACCCGAAGAACATGCCACTACGAAGTGTGTGGTACACTTTTTTTTTGTTACTTCCCTTTTACATCACTGGTGATTCGAACAATTTACTTGGGGGCACGTTAACAGACAACGCTTGTTAAATCGTGTGTCGCGTTGTAAATAATTCAGCAGATGTTTCGAAGCTGGGTTAGAAAATTTTAAAGTGCCACGGCTGCAATTCAATGGTCGGCCATCTTTCGATGTTTTCTCCCTTAAATTTACGAGCTCGCGTTACTTACATTTAACTACACACAATTAATTCATTAAAAAAAACTTTTCTTTTTAAACGTGCTCATTTTCACATCAAACAAGCCACCCATTAAGAATTAGACTATAATTTTAAAACTTTGGTAAAATGAAGTTGAAAATAACAAAACAAATATTATCACAGGTTTTAATATTCATAATGCTTGGGGCGGCCGACGTCTTCAAAGTCCTACCATGCGCTAATTAACTATTTTAAATAGCTTTTTTGTAGTCTACAGCTGGTTTGAGTTCAGTTGCAATAAAAGTCGTCCTTGAAGAGGCATCTTCAATTCTTGGTACCGTGATTATTTCATATAATAATAAAATAAAAACAAGAAAAACAAACAAACAAAGAAAATCAGATAAAAACAAACTTTGTATTGAAGTAAAACTAGAACCAACACTAAAATAAGAGCTAAAATAAGAGACATTTCGGACGCCATCTTAGTCACAGTTAGTGATTGGGAAACTGAAGATATTGTACAAACTGGACAGCTGGCGGAGTTAGCGGTGAATAACAGAATGAGTAAGATGGAGAAAGTGAATTTAGAAATAGCACCTGAAAAAATGAATACCTGAAAATAAGACTAGTATAGAACTGTCAATGTCTTAAATAGGATCATGGTTTCAAAACACGGACTAACAGATAAAGCTGATATGTAGAGATCGAAGGAGTAAGGAAGATCAAACCGATGAGGGGGAAGCTATTATAGCTTCTCCTGTCAGCTCTAGATGATGCTGGATAAGTTGGCAGAGGTAGGAGAACTTTATGACAGGAGGGAGTTTCATATGCGCTCCTCCAGTCAGGTATGACGTTGTAAAAATGTTTTTAAGGGAACAGACCAACGAAGGAAGATACCGAAGAGCAGGACAGATATGACAACGGAAAGGTGTTTCCTGAACGAGAACTGACGTTGAGGTGCAGCACCTCAAACCAATACTATCCAGCCGTTGAAGATCTCAGGATGTCTGTATAGCAGATTTAAAAGGTTGTGTTGTTGGGTTGTATTGTTGCGAGAAGTAAGCTACAAAGATAGAGATATGTAAAGGCAGAAGAAAGGACATCGATAAAAGAAGGATGATACAACGAAAGATATGGAATCATAATTACGAAGCGGCTTCCAAAATATCTTGTGAAAGAAGAGAGTGAGAAAAAGAAGTTAGTGGCCAGATTCTGTTGTAACAATCAGTAGAAAGCGAACGGTTGAGTTGGGTTGGATTGAATATTTTTTCTTTCTAAGGCAAAATAAATATTTCGTTTTTAAATTTAACTATAACTGATTCGTATGACTCAAGATGCAATGTTCAAAGACGGCACACAACCTTAACACCCAAGGTTATGGTTTGTTATGGCCTACGTTCATTCCAAACACATTAGCTACTTTTCAACTGAATAATGCAAGACCGTATACTACAGTGGGCACAAGAAGTTTCTGGAGCAGGTTGAATTACAAATTTTTCCATGGTCTGCATGGTGATCGGACTGGGTGTTACATGGGATGTTACAACAGGGATGTTACAGGGATGTTACATGTCTGGGATATGGTGGGTCAGCGACTAAATGTAAAACAAGTACGCAGACCACCTGAGAATCAGTATGAACTTCAACATCATCTCGAGATTGCATGGAACGAGATAATTAATGTTGGCGTATTTAATGTGAAAGTGGGTGTATATATTCGTCTTGATTTAAATATTATTGCTTACATCTACGTAAGGGGACGAAATATCAAAATTGAACGTGGTATCCTAAAGGTGTTATCGCCGTCATTAACAAAGAAGAATTGTCAAGTTCTTGTTAAGTAATGATGAGTTATTACCCTCATATAATTATACAGATTGATCTGACCTAGAATTTGATCATGTTTTATCTGCCCTAGAAGTCTGTCAGCGATATACAAGTTTGTACAACTGAAAGTAATCCGTTTTCGTGAGTAGGACTGTAATTTAACAAAAAGTAGAGTAGCGAAAATAATAAAATGTATGGAAGATAAATGATTTTATATATTGTTAAATTTTATATATTGACAAAGATTTTATCATCAATGGACACACAAACATGTTACATTTTACAAAAAAGTAAGAAAGGTAAACTGATAAAAAACCATATGCAGAAAGACAATATGGCTCAAAAATAAAGAATTAATTTTATCAATTAATTTTGTCATACAGCACTCATATAATGATTTACATAAAAAAATTGGGACTAAGCAAGGTATTTTGCAAGCATTCTTTGGTTTAATGCGATGAAAAAAAGACTTCATCATCATTCATAACCCTTTGGAATTTAAATAAAGGCTACGAAACTTTTTACTAGGAAAAGCTTATGGTGCACTCTCAAGCTGAAAATATTAAAAAGGATCAGATCCCAACATTGGAAGTTGTTGCTGATACTGTTTTAAGCAAAACGTGTTTATCTCGGCTACTGACTGATAACCACCAGCTACGAAAAATTCTCAGCACAAAATCCTATTGTTACATGGCTGTTTTACATCAAGTTTCGAAGGATGGATTAATAAAATACATCATAGTTACATTTCTCAAAATTTAGTGATACCGCAAAAACGCATTTTGGAATAGTTAAATGTCCTACCTTATATTTCTCGAAAGGTTTCATCCTAAAGCTAAGTTTTCGTAAAGACAAATCCGGCTGACTTGCTGGCCGACAAATTGAAAAATTGACAAAGTTGAAAAATTGAAAAATGTGGAAACAGTCTGAAAAATCTATCTCTGCAGTTCACATCAAGATGGCAGGCGATCAAATTGAACAAGCAGCATCCGTTTTTTGTGGTATTGGCAGGAAGTCTTGCTATAGAATTATTTAAGCTCAAAAAAAATCAAAGCGAAAACGTAAACGATGGAATGTTAGAAGGTTTTTAGCGAAAAACGTGTCGAAGGCGCATATAGCTCTTTAATGAATGATCTTCGCTTTCGAAGACCTACTTCACGTAATTGCGCCTTTTGTTGTAAAAAATGAAAAAATTGGGAATGATAACGTAAATTTAGGAATGATAACGTATTTTTTTTTAGTTATAAAGATAGTCTAGAGTCATTTAGACTCCATTAGGGGCAATTACAGATTGAGTATTTTTATTAAATATGATTTTAAAAATTGTAATCACGATTAAAAATCCTTTAAAACGAGTACCCACACGACCAGGTTATCTTAACTTTATTTCTAAAATGGTATTTGTATATACAGAGTGTTTCTAAATTGATGTGAAAGATTTCAAGAGGTGATTCTTCCGCGAAAATTAAGTCCCAGTCTAAGGTTAATCAAATAAATCAGAAGAGTAAGTTGATGAAAATTTATTTATTAATTGAGATCTGTGCTTTTCTATATTTAACAATAATTTTATTTCTTTACCCTCAGTTGTGCCTGATGACGATTCGCGTGCGGATCGAAACATTTATGTAAAAGCACAGATCTCAACTAATAAATAAATTTTCATCAACTTAGTCTTCTGATTTATTTGATTTAAAAATGATGAACATGGAGAAACTAATAGCTACTCTAAGGTTAATGTTTTTTATGGACACACTAACGATATTAGGAGAAAATGTGAAGAGACAAAGAAGTTGCGCATTAAAATTTCTAAATAGAATATGTGGACGCATTAAAAACTTCTGATGTAAAGTATTGTAGAGGCGGATTTTTAGACTTTTTTACCCTCTCGTAATTAACATTTTAGAGTTACTAACATCGCCAAAATGTAACATTTAAATATAACACAATAAAAACTATTTTTTTCTCTGAAATTCATTTTCACTGAAAAATCACCTCTTGAAATCTTTCGCATCAATTTAGAAACACTCTGTATATATAATAATATACAGAGCCCGCCAAAAATGAGCAATACGTTTTTCTTTAGAACCAATTGCATCCACGTTTTTGACATACAGATTATATGAGAAGTTCATCCCGATTTTTCAATCTAAAATATTCAAGATGATCGCCACTTCCGGTTTACCGGAAGTAGACCACAACTTTGTTATTTTTAATAGCTTTTATGACACTTATTAATTACATATAAAAAAATAAGTTGACTTCGATAACAGATGTTAGCACCTAGCGGTCCTAGTTCTCGAGTTCTTTTGATTTGAAGTTTTTTTTGTCAGTTATCAATGTTTTTAAAAATCGTATTTCTCAGCCACTTTACGAGTTATAAAAATGAAGATTTGTATAAATACACTTCAAATTATCACAAATAAAAAGTAATCAGTTTTACTGGTCTATGTTATACTGGTAGCCAGAAATTGAGTTATTATAAAACGTCAAAAATTGCTTTTATTTGTTGTTGGTTCGGAGATGGAATTTTGACGTTTGTATTGTTCTTGTTCTTATTTGTGCCTCTTATTGGCATTATAAAAGTAACCACAAATAGCATTCACGAATAAAACGTAATTAGTTGTAGCAGTGTATCTTATACAGGGTAGTTCAAATCTAACTAACCAATTTACGTTACGCAATTGCAAATGTCGAAAATTACTTATGGTTGTTTATAATAACAGTAAGAGGAACAAATAAGTACAAAACTCCAAACCAATAACAAATAAAGACATTTTCCGACATTGTATATAATTCAATTTTTGGTCCACCTGTATAAGATGGACTATTATAAATAATTACGTTTAATTTATTAACATTTGAAGCGTTATTACACATATATTAGATTTTTTTTAATCAAATTAACTCGAAAACGAAAAACGTTATGTACCAATATAGTGTATCAAAGTCAACTTATTTTTTGTCCATGTAATTATATGGTGTCATAATTATTATATGGTGTTACTATTATATTATTATTATTATATGGTGTTATATGGTGTGATTTTTTTTAATTAAATAAACAACATCAGAATTTAAAGAAGTTTACAAAAATCCCATAATAATCAAAATTTAATTTATAAATCAAAAAAATTTCCTGGTTAATAACTAACAAAACTCAATCTATTTTTCGTAAGCACAGAAAAAAGCTATTTTATGCTAAAGACAAAATAGAAAGTTCAAAATGGTATTTACAAACTTGAGTTTGATACATGTGGTGCATCATATACAGGGTGTACAGATTGTACAATACTTCATCAGGATATTCTCTGGTCTAGATAAGTTCTGGATAAGTTCATCTACTATTAACATAGTAATTGTATGATTACCATCGTCGCGGTGATTAACAAAAAATTATATAATAGGTAAATGTATAATTTATTAATAATTAAACAAAAGAAATATCAAAGATAGTTGAAAAAAATCATAAAAAACGGGTAAAAAATAAATAAAATTAAAATAATAAAATAGAAAAATTTGCTTATTAACCTTACTTATTTAACCCCATTTAATGATAAATGACTTTTTTAATTAAAAAAATTGTTTTTTAGTGAAACCATTTATTTGCTCTTAAAAATGTAAAAAAAGCTCGATATATCATACAAAAATTAATAATGTTAACTACATTTATGAAACTAAAACTTTGAATATCTCAATAACAATTTTCGGACCTATGTTTATTTGGCCTTTTTGTCTATCTTCGATCAGAGAAAGTGCTGGTGAAGAATTGTGCAATTGTTGCGGGACAACCTGTATAGATGAAACAGATAATTTTGGTAAACATGTTAATTTAAAACACGATTTTAATACAAAAAATAACTCTTACATTTACATAAACAAAACTAAGGTTTCAAACTAAACTTATTAGAAATTTATTAAACAGAAAAAATTTAAATACAATAATGATCACCTGCAATGCATCGATGACCAGGTTCATATTAATAAAAGTCCATTATATAAATTCCCAAATAAAATGTTTTATATATTTTTCGCATTTTTTTGGGGTTTCTACCACCCTTTCCTTTTATTCCTTATCCCCCTTTTATATAAAATTTTGTAAAATTATTCAAATCCGATTTAATTTTCCACATCCACATTTCCCTATATTATTTAATTTATAATTTTTGTAAAAAGACTTTAATTTTTAAAATTTTTTGAATTAAATTTCTACATAAACAACTTTGAATATGAAGTCAATAATAATTTGAATTCGTACTTAGAACTTGTTAAATTTGTAAAATTGTATTAACGTCTTATATTCTGTCTTTTATATTGTATTACGTCTTATAAAATTGTATTAATTTTAATATTCCGGATTTAAATAATTATGAAATTGGATTTGATTTGTATTTTAATTTCTTAAAATCTTTAACTGTATTTACTTTTCTACATTTTATTTAATAATATTTCAAAGTGATGTTCAATTTAGTAAATGTTGCAATTATAGTTTATCGCTGAAGATGGCATTTGGCAGAAACTAGTCAGACAAATAAAATTAATTGAATAAGAATTATTAGATTTTCTTCAAACTTAATTCAAAGAATCCAAAATAAAATACTAAAGTGCATAGTGAATGCACCTTGGTATATAAGAAATTATTTCTTTTAAAATAAAATCTCGATCGACTGCGACCGCTCTAAGTGTTGATCAAGATATTCGGCCGAGATTATTTGTTTTGATATAGAAAATAATCTCGGCCGACTTCGAAGTCATCGGCCGCCCCAAGTATAACAAACAATTCGTCTGACGGCCGACGTCTTCGAAGTCAGACGAGATTATTTGTTTTGAAATAGGAAATAATCTTGGCCGACTTCAAGACGTCGACCGCTCCAAGCATAACGAACAACATTTTTTATGGTGGCCGAGATTATTTGTTTGAAACGTCGGCCGTCAAAAGTATAACGAACAACATTTTTTATGATGCTGCCCAAAGTATCACGAGCAATTCTTATGGTGATTTTGAAATTATTTTTTATGTCAAAAACTTAGGAAAATATCGGCCGCAAAAAGAATTGTTCCTGATTCTTTGGGCGACTGATTTCGAAGACGTCATAAATATTGTTTACGCTACTTGGGGAATTGACGTCTTCGAAGTAGGCCGAAATTATTTCTTTTAAAATAAAAAGTAATCTCGACCGACTTCGAAGACATCGACCGCTCTAACTATTGATCGAGATACTTTGGGCGGCCGACATCTTCGAAGTCGGCCGAGATTACATTTTTATTTAATGTGTATTATTCATGATACTTGCTTTTCCAACGATCTTTCAAACCGTATTTGTAATACGATCATTTTGACGATTTAACTCGGTGAATAAATCCCAGCAATTAAACGGCGATAACGATTACAGTTATCGCATTCGATTACAGTCACAACCTTGAAAATCAGTTTCTTTCCAAATTACCCTTTTGTGCCTAATGGCAGCTACAATAAAAATAGGTGCCGGACCCGTTATTACCATTTCAAGGGATCAATACTTGGTTTGCTTTGTGATGCAGATTATCTCGACAGCATTGTCCGATTGGGTTAGTTGAACAGCCATACTGTATCGACCAATTGTATAATATAAGAATTTAAATGATCAATATTAATTATTTGAATGATATAACAGATATATATGAAACGGTTAAACTCGTACAACGCTATGAATTAGAATTCGAAAATTGGACCGTTAGGAATCAGAGAAGTTATAACATAAAATATTTGTTAGAGTTAAATATGACTAGAATATTGAACAGTGGTCGTAGTTAGTTTCTCTATTGCAAGCAGCCAGCAATTCACATTCGTTTAAACATAAATTCACCAAAACCTGCAATTTGCCTGGATGAATTATACATTGTAAATTTGCAGTTCAAAGGCTGGTACAACACTTCGCGGCAATCCCGCGAAGCTTGTAAATTATCGAAGCTGATAATTCCACGTTAATAAATGGCCATTGTCCGTGAATGCCCGAAACTTAGAGAAACCAGTTTATCCGGCAATTATTTAATATGTAATATATTAATATAATATATTATAATATAATACATTCGAATTTAAGGTGCACCATTTTTCGTCGCATACATGTTCCTAATAATAGTGTGCGTCTTAGATAGGAATCTATTTCGAATAGACTGAAAGCTAGAAACATTCCTGTTTAACCGTCTTAAAAAACGAATGTTTCTAGTTATATGAACTATGAAGTTACTGAACTAAAACTAGAACTAACACTAGACCTAGACTAGAAATATTCGGGTTTAACCGTTCGTCAAAGCTAAACCAAAATATTTCAGTCTAGGTCTACTGTTAGTTGTAGTTTTACTAGTGATTTAGTACAAACATATTATATATGTTTAATGATCTAAAATCAGAACCCACACTAGATCTAATATAGGAGTTCCCAAAGTGCGGCAAGTTTGAAGTCTGCCAACTTGTTGGCAGCATGGGTTATAACTGTTCCAAAACTATATATTATTTTATAGACTGCCAACTTGTTGGCAGCATGAGCTGTTATATTTTCAAAGTCCTACTCATCAGTTTGAAGTCTGCCAACTTGTAGGCAGCATGAGCTGCAATATTTTCAAAGTCCTGCTCATCAGTTTGAAGTCTGCCAACTTCTTGGCAGCATGAGCTATTACTGTTCCATAGACTATATATTATTTTATAGACTGCCAACTTGTTGGCAGCATGAGCTGTTATGTTTTCAAAGTCCTACTCATCAGTTTGAAGTCTGCGAACTTGTAGGCAGCATGAGCTATTACTGTTCCATAGACTATATATTATTTTATAGACTGCCAACTTGTTGGCAACATGAGCTGTTATATTTTCAAAGTCCTACTCATCAGTTTGAAGTCTGCCTACTTAATTCTACTAGAAGTTGATTCTACGAGAAGTTATTTATGCGAAAAGTCCATTTTATAATAAATCAGATCATGTTAACATAAGGAGAAATAGAGGATTGTGATCTAACATTGGCAGAACACTTAAAGTAATAAAAGCAATTTATTTATTTATATTCGAAACTGTGTTCAAATTTGAAGTAAATTTGGACGAATTTAAAGCGAAATTGATATTTATGGAGGAGAATCTAAGCATGGGTGATCTAACCTCAATTTGTAATATTTTATGTTTGGATTAGAGAGGGCATAAAACGGAGATATGTAGTGCATTTGTCTTAATCTTATGGACAGAAAGTTTAAAAACAAATATACAAGAGGAAGAGGAAGAAAGTGAAGACGAACTGGAAGTATAAAATAGAACACCAAAAGAGATGTTGAAGAACTCGTACATTTTCTGGAAATGATAAACAGTCCATTGAATCATGGATAATAGATTTTGAAGATAATGCTATATAGTTGGGATGGGATCCGATACAGAAGTTAATATTTGGTAACAAATTGCTAACAAAATTGACAAAATCGTTCGTCCAAAGAGAACACGGGCTTTTTAGGAATAACTAAAAGATGCATTAAAGGCAGAATTCTCAATGAAAATAAACAGTGCAGCATTGCATGGTATGTTATCGACAAGAAAGATTAAGAAAGATGAATCGTTTCAGAAATATTACCTGGTTATGAAAGAAGAATTGAAGATGAAGTATTTAAACATTACGCTATAAATGGATTAGATGAAGATTCAACATCCAAATTTATACTTTATAGAACATCAGGATTAAATGAGTTTCGAAATATATTAGATTTATTTGCTTCAATCAGGGAGAATTAAGTGAGAATAAACATCTAAGAAAAATCAAGCGAACTGGAGCCGGATGTGAAAAGTAAGAATAATTCACGAATCAAGTGTTATAATTGTAATAATTTGGGACATTATGCAAATGACTTCCATGGAGCTAATCGGAAGATAATGTCTAAAAAGTCTGTCTAAAAAGGAAGACGTTTGGTGTAGATAGATCTTCAAACACATTACATACCACAAATTTAGTTCAAGAAAAGCCGTGCTAATACCTTCTTATGAACTATAATTAAAATTAGAAATTTATAATAAATATATGTTTTTTGTACTAAATAGCAGATATCCCATATCTTTGTTGTCAGAATCTGGGCTTCCGAAGTTGTACTCATTGGAACCATATCCCTTTGTAAACTAGTTTGAGGATTCAACAGAAAGTTCATGTTCAGGATTGTATAGATATTACGTTTCATTTTAACTAAGTTTAAATAGTTTAAACTAATGTTAAACTGAGGTTTAGAAAAGACATAAGTAAGAAAATGATATATTAAGAATTGATGTTGATGATAATGAAAATGATTGATTATCTCAATATAAACCCAGAGATTCCTTTTGAAAAACAGAATAAATTGACGAATTTAATAAGAAACTATTATAAGAATAAAAAATAAAGTATTCAAAATGTGAATTTGAAATGAAGATTAATTTAAAACCTGATCATACTCTATTCTATTTTAGACCTAGACGTATGTCCTATTATGAAAAAATGAGGTTAATAAAATTATTGATAATTTGCTTGAGGAGGGAATTATCATTAGGAGTATTTCTGAGTATAATGGTCCAATTCTTGTTAAAAAATGAAAGGGTTGCGATTGTGCGTAGATTATAGAAAACTAAACAAAATGACGGTTAGGAATAATTTCCCACTTTCGTTAATTGATGCTGTTCACCAAGTTACAGTGGCCGAAGAAAGTATAAAATTCACATATTTTGTATTACATAATGAACAATTTGAATATTTAAATATGCCATTTATTCTGAAAAATAATCCAGCAAGATATGTAAATTTTATTCTTCAAGAACTGATTAATCAAGATTTGCATTTACGTAGATGACATATTAATTAGGACAGAAACGATAAACGAAAATTTTAGAATAGATTTTTGATTTAATGGAACGGAATTCATTAACGATAAAGCTTGGAAAATGTTATTTCTAATTCAATGTAAAGGCAGTGACTGAGTTTGCAATGATAATCAATTTCAGATAGGTTCAAAGTTTTCTTGGTTTGACCTCATATTTGCATTCTCATATTTATTAAGAAAAAAATGTACTTTTTGAATTTGAGGTTGAAAAAGTTAAAGCTTTTGAGAATTTATACTCCGCATTTAGAAAATTCATCACACAGATTAGGATCAATTCTAATGCTAAAGCAGAATGATAATAAATATCATAATAAATAAAACCGTTACTGAGTCCAAGTATCAATCATATGAATTGGAGATATTGATAATTATTTACTCTTTGCAACACTTTCGAGTGTATTTGCTAGGTATTGAGTATAAAATAATAACTGGTTGTGATAGCATAAAATTGGCTTTATAAAGGAAGGAGATAAATACAAGGATTTTGAGGTGGGGGATAGAACTACAAAATTATTGTTACTCTCTTGAGCGAAGAACATCAAAACAAGAAGAAAATTAAGAGAAATAGGTAAATTAAAACCAGCCAAAATTAATTCCGGAAGATGGCGTTATTTTGGAACTTCAAAATTTAAGAAAATGGTTCTCAAAGCTTTAGTAAATAACAATATGTTAAGTACCCGACAAATTTCTGAAAATTTAAATATCAAGTCTGCCAAACTTGATTGAATAATATCTTCTCAACTTTAAGAAATATTAACCGTTACAAATTTTGGTCGACGACCACCATACATATTTATTTTTCAGCGAACAATTTTTTTTCATTAAGTGGAATAAAACAAATTGTACAATTCCGTGATAAAATCTTTAATCATTCGACCGGTTTCGGTTTCTTAACAAACAATCTTCAGGAAATCGTCAATTAAAAAATATGAAAACAAAATGTTAGGTTGAGTGAACATTAAAACAGATAACATTGAACCAAAAAATAGAACGCTGATAACTAAACAATCCATTAAAAATAATAAATGTGTAGCAAAACATGTGGTATTAATGCTCATAGCGTTCTATGAGCGCTCATAGCGTTAATGTTTTGCTACACATTTATTATTTTTAGTGGATTGTTTAATTATCAGCGTTCAATTTTTTGGTTCAATGTTATCTGTTTTAATGTTTTAATGTTCACTCAACCTAACATTTTGTTTTCCTATATTTTAATTGACGATTTCCTGAAGATGGTTTGTTAAGAAACCGAAACCGGTCGAATGATTAAAGATTTTATCACTGAATTGTAGAATTTGTTTTATTCCGCTTAATTAATAATTAGTGATAAAAAACGGAAGAATATTATATATTTAATTTTTTTTCAGTTGAGAAATAGGATACCCATACAATTCTACGCACAATTGAATAAAAAAGTTTTTTATATCTCTAATAGTTTTTAATATATAGCGGAATACGTAAATTAATATTGCAAAGCATCATTCAATCATTCATTTACATTATTCAAGTAATTTTTCCATCAGAGGTAGCCATGCAATCCTGGCTACCTAGAGTATCTGTTAATATGGCACCTCAACAATTAAATATTTCCTATACTCCCCCATATGTCGAATACTTAAGAGGAACGGATATTTTGCATACAATTTCTTAAATAAAGATAACCGTAATAAACCTATAAATTTTTTTGTGGATATGACCATATTGGAAGACTACAATAGAAGGACATATAATTACATTTTACGAACTGATGAGAGCCGATTTGTAAGTAATAAACTTCCAAATAGGCAGAATGAAAGATACTGGGCCACTGAAAAGTCTTATGTGATGAATGAAGTCGAAAATCAAGGCCACTTTAGAATTAATGTATAGTGCAGCATAATCGATCGATATTTAGTGAATCAATATTTTTTCGATTACAATTTTAATGAACCAATTTTTCGCCATTTTTTAGAAATTTCGTGTCAACTTTAATGCTAGTATTAGTTCTGATTCAATACTAGATTCTAAATAGAAACTAGACCTAGAACTAAAACATTTGGGTTTAGCCGTCTTAAGAGACATACGGCTAAATCCAAATATTTCAAGTTCTAGATCTAGTCTCGGATTTAATGCTAGAGTTAGTTCTGGTCGTAATTATTATTCAATGTTAGATTGTTTATATCCCATTGAACTAAAACTAGAACTAACACTACACTTTGGACTAGAAACATTCGAGGTACAAACATATTAATATAACACGCACTATTTTTATCAGATTTCCTAATAATGCTCTAAAAATGTTCCTAATAATCAGGTGCATCTTAAAATCGGATTCATCTTAGAATCGGGTACGTCTTAGATTCAAACAAATACGATATATTATTTGCGTCACAAACGCATTATGCTTACATCTACATTAAGCGAGTCTCCCAAGGTATTGAATCTTGTTGGAATGTTTAATAAAGTAAATTTTGAGCCGAGATCGTTTTCCTGAAAGATCCCGAGCACCCGTACGGGAGACAATATGGCCTATGTTTATCTACTGGCACAGTAATTCGGGCCATACGGTCCACAACGTTGAGTATTGATTTTACCGCGACTTATGGCGCTGTTTCAACGGGACGTAAACAATTTTTGAAGAATTGAATAGGTTTTACGGTTTTCCAGCACAAAAATTGCGGAAACTTCCCATTCGCAAAAACTATTTCAGGCCCCAGGCTCTGACCGATGGTAATCAACTGCAAATTGCGGTGTTAACGAAACACTCGTTCCAATATTTGCCTGAATTGATCCCCCAGTGGAATGATTGTTTAAAAATAAACAGTTTCGATTGCAGGAAAGGGGAGATAGGAAAATAGATGCAAAAGTAATTATACTCAACGGCATAATTTTTTTTCACTTATTTCAGTTATACATTTGAGAATGTTGATTACTGTTTTATGTCATTTGCCTTTTAGCGTTACATATGTTACACAACCGTAATGAGCACCTGTCAAAAGTAACTTCAAAGGCTATTGTAATAAATCCGGGGCAATGAATTTTAAGCCTACATTGTCATTTGAACCTTTTTGAAATATGTCAGGATGAGAAAGATTTATAACGGGTGTAATTAATTGACAATTTGATTAACAACTATCATTTTGAATGAAATGAATTTATTGGGATTGTTTTAATTTACCCGGGGAAAAGCGACGAGTAATAAACCAACGTTTCATTGAAACGGAAACGAACAAATCTTAAGTGGGCAGTTTTTAAGGGGTTTCGAACGAGTGCTATACCGTGTTTGACGGAACGCGAACGCTATAAACTTAAGAGGCCCTTGATAAACAACTTTCCGTTCCATTTTCTAATTCCGCTCCCAAAGTAGTAACCGCGTTAATGGGGTCCGTTGTCATGCGAAAACTGTAAACGTCGAAGAGATGTAGGATACGAGGATAGTAAAAAAAGAGATATTAATAAAAATAATGTTAGCTAGATTTTACTATTTTTGTTTTGCTTGATGGGTTGTTGGGGAATATTAAAGATTGCTAAATTAAAACTAGAATTAAGACTAAAACTAACACTATACTAGATATTTGAGATTCAGATAGTAACTATTTTATGTGATTCTGTTTGTTGTGACTTAATTATTAAGTTGAATGATACATTAATTAAAAAGTTTTAGATACTAAATGTTGTGATTTAGATTTTAGATGTAAGCAATTTATATTAAAAGATTTGACTGAAATTTGCGAATTTTTTATTAACATTGGTCATACATACCCATAAAAGTAAAAATAAATTTATATGACGCATTTGTACCCCACATTTTAACTTTATGTCTGCTATATATCATGGCGCTATAACTGTGGTCACTTCGCGAAGTATAATAATAAATAAGAAGCATAATATGTGCAACAGGAGGGAGTTTTACAGTTTAGTTCTATTCCTCAGAATTGTGGTCTCTGGAATTCTGAAATATTTATATAATAAAATTATATTTAAACCACAGCTTTCGCCGAGTCGGTTTCTATCCGCCGAAATTTAGAACTTCAATGTTCCAGCGATCATGATTACAAATCATCGGATCTTTACGAATTGTATTGCGATACTTGTCTTTATTCCGTAATTTCCGTAATCCGTTTATTTCAGTAATTTTTTTCGGTATTGAAAAAATCTATATATAAGCTAAAAAAAGAAAAAAAGGTAAAAATGTAAAAAAATGATATATCAAAAAATAAATGAATAGGATCCTTTATTCAAGGAATTCCAGGAAATCTATGCAGCAAGTAGAGATTAATCGAATAAAAATTTTAGCTTCAAAGCTTGCCTTTATTAAATGTGCTGAACCTAATATAAAAATTTGATACTATAATAAATTAATTACCAAACATTTAAAAAATTAAAAAACCAAACTAAATCGTATAAAATTGAGCTCCAATTAAACAATAAAAAATAGATATTATTAAATTGTGCTCTTAAAATTAGCTTTTATGTATTATAATTAAGTTTACAACGGATTTTTGTGCATACGATTCTACGCGTGTTGGAGGAGTGATGATTAAGTAGTCATAAATTTTTTGAAGATGATTGCCTTGCACACCATCGTCTTCAAAATAGCTCATTTCCTTTTTTACTACGTTCTACTCTAGAGACTACTAGAACGTAGTCTCTGTAATAAAGTATTATGTAGGTTAATTGCAATTGGAAAATTTAGTTCTTTAAGAAATTTGGATCTCTTCGACATAGAGCTTCCACTGTTAATTTGACAGGTGTTAGTGATGATATTGAATCACTAATTACGGAGAACTCTTACTTATTTTTAAATCTATTATTGCCTTTTGTACACAATATCGCAATGTAAAAAATCTTTCTAATATTATAAGTAAACTGTTTCACTGTATTTTAACGTCGCTATCAAACTCACATATTTTTGTAATAATTTGACGAATGAAACGTCAATTGATGTTTTAAAATGTTTAAAATATCACGTAATTTTTTCTAATAATAGGCGATAGTTGTCGATACTCAATGTTACTAACGCCTTTCTGGCTGCAGTCTACAGCCATCCCATCATTTTTTTTGCACCATCTTCATATTCATTATTTTCTTCTTCTAACATGCTACCGTCTTCTTCTAATTGCTGATGTTTTTTTTGCATAGAAAACATCAATGTTTGCCAAGTTAATATCATAGGGATAACATAATTGGGGTTCGAAAAATTACTTAATCTTTTTAAATATTTTTAAATATTAGACAACAAAAACAATACAAAAACAATGAAAACAAATAAACAAATAAAAAAAACAACATCAAAACGTTTCGTTGCCTTTATTATGGTTCTTTTTAGTGTGAAAAAAATATCGATATTAAAATTTGGTCAAAATCGGTCGGGATCCCGGTATTCCGAATTTTAGTATCAAAGAATCATATCACCGTTCAGTGTATATAGAAAGACGGATATATTAGTACATGATACAAAATACACAAAAAGTCCTAGAAGACTTGTTTCAAGAATTTGTTGATTTTTCACCGTCATATAAAAAAAAATGATACAATACTAAGTTAAATTATATTTGAATAGATTGGTTTGCACGTTCAATCCTATAAGTTATTATGTGGCGCTGTTTTTGAAATATCAGCAGAAAATCGTTCATTTTGGAAGATTGTAGCGCCTCGCCCGCAAGCGACCTCGGCGGAGTGAGAATAAAATCGTCTCATAGGAGACTTTTTATAGGAAGGAACGGGGCCAATGAGTCATGTTTAGGTAAAACAGTTCATGATTTATAAGTTTTTAATTTTAAAGCAAAATTATATCAAAGAAATTTAAATTTAATAATTAGCGAACGGATTTATACAGAAAAATAAACAAAACAGGCCTTTCTTCATATCATAATATTAAGTTAAAGTACATTTAGGAAAAATCATTATTATACTGTTGGAAATAATACACGAGCACACCTTGTATAATCTGAACGCGTGTGTCTAGCGCAATCATATATGGTGCGAGGTTGTAGTTAAGTAGTATCCTCACGTAGAGAGCAACACGACCATGCTGGGTGTTGAAAACGTTGAAGTCTCCGACCCATCATATAAACATTTTTATACAGTGCTCTTCCACAAAGGTTTGTACAACACTCACGATGTGCAATCTGGTGTGGTCGTGCATGTCTAAAAGACAAGGTCGCCGATGAACGTACAGAAGCACAATGGGTCGTAGTACCTCATAATATCGCCAATCGGACATTATTGTATGGGGTACACTTACACATGCTGGACATAGACCTTTGTTGCTTGTATAGCCGACCATGCCGTGTGAACGATACTTAATGACCTGTTGTGTTTCTCTACTTTTGGCTGCCTACTACTTCTATACAGTTGTACAGACCTTAGTAGAAAAGCACTGTATAAAAATACTTTCATGGCCAGCTTAGTCTCCAGATCGTAGCAGACTGGAGAATCGAAGATGTTTGGGATATGATAGTTTAGAGACATTATTGTTTTCATAGGCGAGTTTCATATCGGCTAAATACCACATCGTGTAGCGATGGTACATGCCACTCACGGGGTATTTTCGCCTTCCAGCAGGGTTGCACCGCTCTCCATATGAAGGTAAGTTGTATTACCTTAGTACTACTTCCACACCAAATTTTATTGTGCTAAACACACGCGTTCAGATTCTACACTGTGTGGTCGTCATTTATTTCCAAACAGTGTATAAATGATTTAAATAATAATAAAATTTATTGACAGTTGTTAATTTACAGTAGTACATTACTCATACATTAGTAAATTGCGATAGATAACTGTACCAATAAGACTAAATCGCCAATGCCACAGGCATTTAGGCGCTCTTCCTTTAGCCTTTTTAATAATAAAAAAAAGCATATAACAAACAAAAGAAA
Organism: Onthophagus sagittarius; assembly: GCA_036711965.1. Classification (NCBI taxonomy): domain Eukaryota; kingdom Metazoa; phylum Arthropoda; class Insecta; order Coleoptera; family Scarabaeidae; genus Onthophagus; species Onthophagus sagittarius. The sequence continues at coordinate 9,595,503 of JASERS010000007.1, read as the reverse complement.
AGTTTCTTAATCCTAATTGAAAAAAAAAGAAATTAAAGAGAGTTAAATACAAAATAAATTTAGAAAAGATAGAATTAAGATTAAATGAAGAGAAAAAAAATAATATTTTATAAATTCGAATAATGTAAATAATGGATAAACAACTTAATATACTAAAGATCTCCAAGTCTTCTACACAACAGTTAATCACTGATTGTCAAGTAACTGATTAATGAAATGGCACTTAAACTGTGAATAGCTATAGTCTCGCACTACCGGATAAATTAATTTATTAAATTTATTGGCCATATTGTAGGAAAAAGAGCGTTTGAACAAATCCAATTTGTGGGTTGTATGGAGACCAAGTTAGGATGTCTTATGTTTCCTGAATGTTGTTGACGTCGGAACTGAATCCTGTCGAATAGATACGGAGGCTGCTTTGTACGCAAGATGTTCAAATAAAACGATACTTCATGCACCAGTCGTTTATTTTTCATATTTAGAGAACCAGATCGCCTAAAGGCCTCTGACACATCACGTCTTCCACGTGTACCATACGTTAGTCTTAGGCAAGAATTTTGCAAGCGTTGAATGCCACTCGAACATTGATTGGTTATGCAATTATTGTAAATTACATCACAGTATGAGAACTTCGATAATACTAAAGAGTCATAAAGCTGGCGCTTGGTATCAGAATCAAATAGGTGTCGAATTATATATATTAATTACTGATCATAGACGACGAGTGTTCCTCAAATCGAAGAGAGTTATCAAAAAGTAGACCCAAATTAGATACAGTAGAGGCCATGGGAATCTGTTCGCCATTGACAGGCACATCTACAGACGGTAAAAGAGATTCTCTGATTTGTTTAGGGCCAAAAACTATCAACTGAGATTTAGCAGGGTTTATTGTAAGATTTAACATAGTTGCATGGAAAAACAATCTATCAATATCTTCATTTAGATTTTTTAAGGATGTGGCGAACTCGTCGGGCTTAAATGACAGATACACCTGAGTGTCATCAGCGTCTACGTAGTTTGTTGACTGTTGCAAATATAATTTTCTGAACTTATTTCGTTATTAGAACAGTTTTCGTAGATCCAGAGATTACATTTTATATACATTATCCAATCTTTGTTGCAAGTGTCACCATAAGTTTTATTGCAGAATATGTGGCAAATATTTTGCTGTATTCTGATGAATCGGATATGTTTTGCGTCCGAAACTCCTTGTTTTTTTCTTTAAAATCTTTCAATAGGTTTAATTTAGATAATGAGGTAAGTGAGTCAATGATGTCTCACTTGCCCCAATGTTGTTATAAATGAATATAAATGAACTGCGATATTTGACAATTTTTCAAGTGAGCAGTATAATTATTAGATAAATTAAGGGTCACTTTTACCACCTCTTGATAAATTTATCTAATAGTTAAAAACCGGCTCTTATCTTAAAATCACTGTAACCACCGCTAGTTAGTTTAACCGGAGATTGGTAAAAATGGGTCTAAAGTATGCAATACATTACAGTTCGTACAAATAGTCGTATGTAAACTCAGAAAATTTTTGACACAAAGCTGTTGCAAACGTAATATTAAAATGAGAATTTAACACATTTGCCTTATTGTTCGTTATTTCGAAACCAAAAGTAACGTACACCTTCATAATGATATTACAACACAATTTATCCTAACTCAAATCACATACGTATATAAACAAAAAACTTGTTGTGTTCGTATCAATACTCGATACCGGCAAAGTACGAGTATTGATGTATCGAAAGTATGGAAAGCATCGAAGTATCGAAAATTGTTCTTTTTGTACAGGAAATTACGTTAACAGTATATTTAAAGGAGTTATCCTGCATAAAAATATTCACATTCTCAAAAAATTCACATAGAGATGTGTCCTAGAATGCTTCAAGAGAGCTTATTATTTCATTATTTCAAAACTTGTTAGGGTTAAAAGTACGAAATTTTACGTATTTACTTGGTTTCACGCGACGAGTACGATAATCGAGGAAAATTCCCAAGAACATATGGGGGAATAAGGGTTAGAGTGCAGAATTTATTTCTCTTTCTTATTACCTTTATCTTTCTCAGCATTTTAACCCCAAAATTAAAATATATGAAGAAAAGTACATAAAAAGTGTGCTTATTATGTGCTTACTATATTATTAAAATATTATTTTCAATAATTCGATACTTTCGAAACTTTGATATTTTGATACTTCAATAATTTCAATACTTCGATAGTTTGATACTTCGATACTTTAAATAGTATCGATACCACGACGATATCAATACTCGATACCTCACTTAACTCTTTGATTAGTGACTTTTATTACAACTCATTATTAAAAAAAATATTAATGTTTTTACAAGTTTTTGGAAATAAATTTCTATTTCATGTAAACGTAGTGAAAGACGTGTATAATAGAAAAACTTTTATTTGCAAAATAACAAAAAACAACTTAGAACTAATTTTATTTTAAAAATGTTTTAAAGTATTAAATTCGGCAAAACAGGGATGGACGCATAACCCAACGCAACAATCTTGACACATAAATCTTGTACTCGATCCCTTTGCTTCCGTCTGTGGTACAGGTGCTGGAAAATGTCTTTCCTTCAACTGAAGTGGGTTGCTATCATTTCAAGGCCTTCCGCCTCTCCGATTTTTCCTATCAGTTGCGTAATTTTCGATAATTTGCCTCACCAGCTCACGTCTAAACTTTACTAGGTGAGGCTTTGCTCCTGTTCTCATCTGAAACAATGTGTTCAAAGCAGCCAAGTCCATCAAATGCATAAAAAACTTTTTGTACCATTTTATGGATTTTCTGGCCGTAAGAGAAAAACTTATAACCATGTCTGCTTTGTCTACAGCTCCCATTTTCCAGCTGTAATCGACTATACAGCTTGGTTTGACAATAGATTCACCGGTTGTGAAATTCATTTTCCCCGTGTCTTTTATTTCATTTTTATACACAGTTGTGAGCATATGCATGTCTCTTTTATCATGCCGTTTTATCACCATTATGTTCTGTGTATTTCTCATTTCAATTTCGCCCTTCTTCATTTTATTGAAGAAATTTTTAGGCATACCGTTTCTATTGCACCTTACTGTTCCGCAAGACCCTGTTTTTCTCGTAAGCAAATAGCTACTTAGATGAGGTCTTGAATACCCATTATCATAATAAATGGTATGGTCCTTGTCTAAATATGGCTCGAGTAATGTTGTAATTAAAGAGCCAGAAATGCCTAAGCCTGCAATTTCATTATTTATTTCAGTAGAAGAACCAGTATAAATAATGAAATCCAGAATGAAACAAGTTTCTACGTCACATAAAATAAAAAGTTTTATACCAATTCTGTGTCTCTTTGAGATTTTGAATTGCTTGAAACTTAGTTGGCCTTTCCAAGGTACAATACTTTCATCGATGCATAAATCTTTGAAAGGTTTCATTATTGATTTGAAACGATTTCGTAGCAATTCAATTATAAGTCTTTTTTCTGCAGTTTACCCCCTACGCGCGGTCCGTTATGGTCCGAAAAGTAAAGCATTCTTAGCAGTAAAAAATATCTATCTTGGGACATTATTTTTTCCAAAAATAGGTGTCTCAATGAGAGGAATTGTACTCCAATAGTCTTTCCATTCATTTTTACTCATATGAATGAAGAGCATTGTAGTAGCAAGAAAAATATAGATCTCATCTTCTGTAGTATCAACCCATTTGCGCATTTTACTACACTGTCTTCTATTTTCTTTGTATTTACAACGAATGTACGATAATTATTGGTTTTTGATGTAATGTGCTTAATAAAATCTGGTTGTATAATGGCAACAGAACAATCATATTCAATTGGATTTTCTCCTAAAATTCCGTCACATATTTCACCATTCCTTAGTAACGGAAAAAGGGTTGGTTCATAATCAGCACTTGTTTTGCCAAAGAATATGTCGTTTATTTTTGAGCTATCGGATCTACTTCCATATTACTTGAGTCATTATTGCTTGTACTTTCTCGTCCACTTTCCGATAAGTCTGATTCAACATCACTTGCGTCACTATCATTTGAAATTTTTTCGTAACTTTTGGAGTCCAATTCAAGACTTCTCGCAGTTTCCACATTATCTTTGTGCCGTTTTGCTGCCAAACTCGACGTTGATGGTAGATTTCTTTTCATGGCGTAATTTCCGAATCACAAATTATTACAAATTGTAAATATACTGATTAAACAACACTATACAATGTACAATACAATGGATCGATTCAATATTTCTCGTAAACATTAGAGGCGTTCGCGTGGTGACGAGCTATGTGCGACTAAACGACTCTTTCTATTCACAATAACAAGGCAGGTAGTTTTTTTTTCTCCAAACGTACGGGTACGTTCATACTAACCAATAAGTTAAGGTATCGCTCAGCCCATGTTTTGATATAACCCTATATCAGACTCACTTCTCCCGCTCTCCCCTATTTACTAAGATACACAAGGAATGACTTCGCTTCATATCGCCGAGGCCGCTTGCGGGCGAGGCTCTGAATTTAAAACTATAAAATTGAAATGTTTATATAAAAGCGTCCATTTTGGAAAATTGTAGCGCCTCGCTCACAAGCGACCTTGGTGGAATGAAGATAACATCATCTTATAGGAGACTTAATATTCAAATCGCTTTATAGGAAACTACATATTTTCTAAGATATACAAGGAACGATTTCGCCTCAAATCGCCGAGGTCGCTTTCGGGCGAGGCGCTGGATTTGAAATGTTTACATAAAATCGCCCATTTTGGAAAATTGTAGCGCCTCGCCCGCAAGCGACCTCGGCGAAGTGAGAATAAAATCATTTTATAGGAGACATTGTACATGTACTAAGATATAGAAGGAATGATTTCATTTCAAATCTCCGAGGTCGCTTGCGAGCGAGGCGCTGCATTTGAAATATTTATATAAAAGCGTCCATTTTGCAAAATTGTAGCGGCTCGCCCACAAACGACCTCGGCGGAGTGAGGATAAAGTCGTCTTATAGAGGACTTTACATATTTACTAAGATGTATAAGGAGCGATTTTGCTTCAAATCGCCGAGGTCGTAGTGTTGGATGATTCCATTCAATTAGGTTGATGTTACGCATGTTGAGTTGAGTTAGGTTGAAATACATCAATAATAATCTTAACAGATGATAAGCATGTTAGGTTGGGTCGGGTTAGTATGGATTAAATTACGTTGATTAGGTTAACATGCATCAATAATAATTTTGAAAGGTGTTAACATTGTACTAAACCCTCTCGCTTCGCATCGCATACTCGTTGTACATTTCATTAGGATCCGCAGTGGCGATACGGAACAATATATGAACACTGCATTCATAAAATGATACGAAACGGTGATAAAACGCGTTGATACGCAACAAATCTATACGCACGTTAAAAGATAGAGCAACAGTTAAATGGGGAAGTTGTCGCAAAATTCGATGCAGCGAAAAAATCATATTTCTAACTCTTTTTTGAAAACTTTTTTGAGATATTCTAAAAAGATTTAAAATTTGCTAAATTTAATTATTGTAACCTTTAAACTGAAGAATGTTACTTTTGTATCTCTAAACATACCGCTTCCCTCCCATGAGACATCCTCATCATGTAATATGAGACAAGTAATAACGTTTTGTCCACTCAGTTGATATTTATAGGTCTGTGTGAATAAGTGGTTTAACTTTGTAGCAGCCAGCAATAGATACTAATTTTGAAGCGAAAGTTATGAAGTGTTAAGGATTAGAGGACAAATATTTAGGATTTAGATTAGACCTAGATTACTTAGTTCTTATATAAGATAGTTATATATATTAATCTAAAGAAATGTGAAAAATGATTATTTCTTTGGAAGAAATGGATTTTAATGGAGTATTAAAGAGCCAATTAGACGAAAAATAGCTCAAAAAAATGTTGTGAAAAGTTTTCCAGGAATGACGAATGCCGTACGCGTTAGGACAAAAATAGATCATCAAAAAACTAATTACAGAGCTACAGTTGAAATGGAAATAAAAGCCTTTTTGGGGCTATAAATCCAACCGCGAAAGTATGTTATCAACAAAATGTGCTGGACGCCTTATCTTTTATGTCTGTCAAGATTTGAAATCATTACGCTTTGACAATCCAGTTACCAGAGATGGAAAGAGAAAACATAATTCGGGGGATGGAGAATATATTACAAAAAATATATTAATTTAAAATAAATTAATTAAAGTTCATTCATTAAACTTTATTCATTGAAATAGTTAAAAACATGTGATAATTAACGTAATGGAAAATTACCAACAATGTAGCAAAAAACTAATTATTTAATTAATTAACGCAAATTATTAAATAATCGCTGTGTCATGCCCGGATAATATATTTGAGGCCAATTATAAACCGAGTTTAAACTTTCAAATACATGTAACATACACCACAAAAACTTTTTAATTCAATATTTTAAATTGTATATAACAATGTTATTAATTCCAACAAACATGAATTTGAAAAAAATTACTTTTCTAAATTTTAAAGATAATTCCTTATTTTCTTAAGTGCCTGTCTTAGGAACACGTACTTCCAGTAATAGACTAAAAGAAGTTACTTCGGGTTAAGGGTTAATAAGTCGATAACGCCTAATCCGGGTACTTTAAAACTTTTACATTGTTAAGGCGCTTTTTTAAGATTAGATTTTTGGTTCGAACAGAAAAAATTATCGATATTAATCTGTTTCCATATTCTTAGGGTTGTTTTTTGTTAGTTGTTTAATTAAGTTTGTAGTTATTGGTGGCCATATTGGATTTATAATTTGCAGCCTAAAAACAGATTGTACAAAGCTGCTGTATTTCAACAACGGTAAGGCTTAAAGGTTTGGGAAAAAATATCTAAGAAATATCTAGAAATTATTTTGAAGTTGTTTGAATACCTACGATGAGTGGGGAGTAGTTACCGTAATAGAAGAAGGAAATCCGCTATACCAATACGAGGTAATAGTGGAACCTGATGACGAAGATATAAACTGGAGTCTACAGAATCAATTTAAACAACTATATTAGAGCAAGACCAAGAAACTAAAACAAAAGTAAGAGGAATTGAAAAAGAGAGTAGTGAAAAGGTAATAAAGCTGAAAATTGAAAGAACAGCTCAGTTTGTGATATGCAGAAAAAACTTAAAGAAGAAAATATCAATGAGAAAAAATTGCAATACATCATCTGCGGCTGAATAATGGTTGATACAATTTTTAAGAATACGGAAAAAGAATTTGTAATTTATACAACAAAGTTAAAAATATATGAAAAAAAGGGTAAGAAATAAAGCAATACAAGAAGGACATATGCCATTGTTGTGGAAAGGCCATGAATAGCATACGAGGAGACTGTAAAAGGAATAAAACAAAGATTGCAAGGGAAAAAAGAAGTGAAAAAGATAAAAGGAATAAGAAGAACAAGAGAGAAAAAGATCTTTATTACTACACAGAAAAACGAGGACGCAATGAGGGAAATACAAAAGGTGTTGAGTGGTGATACTCAGAACTATATCCTTGTATCTGTATATTTCTAGCCAAATAAAGAAATACAAAATTTTGAATATTTATTAGATGACCTAGAATACATAACCAGCAGACTAATAAGCCGATTGATATTAGAGGTGACTTGAATGCCAGAACCCCAAAGAAAGAAAGGTACTTGAAGAATGGATAGCTAAGAACCGAATGATGATAGCCAATAATGTAAAGACCCCTACATACAGAAGTCGTCGAGGAACATCGATTATCGACCTTACCATAACAACGGAGAAGAATATAAATGACATAACGAATTGGAGAGTAGCTAAAGATGTCGAAATGCTGTGTGACCATTCTATGTTAATATACGAAATATGCAAGAATAAGGAAGTGAGATTGGCCAAAATACTAACAAGACTGGAAAAGAGATTTCAAGTAAAATCCAAAGAAATTAAAAACCTAAATCCGCAATGTCTAGTGGACGCAATTATAAATGCTTGTGATGAATCTCTGAAAAAAAACTTTTGAACCTGAGCATAATGGTGGACTGAATGCAGATTTAGAGCAAAAAATCAGTTAAATATCTAGGAGTGTATTTGGCTAAAGACATTAAACTGACGGGCATATATAACAACTAAAAGACAAAACATCCAGAATACAGAATAACCTAAAAAAGATTATGCCTAGAAAAGGAGATCCGAGTCAAGGAAAAAAGAGACTAGTGACTACGGGAATACAGTCAGTTGCGTTGTATGCAGCACCGACATAGGAAACAGCACTACACCATAAAAGATACGTGGAGATGCTCAATAGAGTGTAAAACGGCAATAATGGTTATGTCAGCATAGCGGACTCTGTCGACAGATTCAGAGGGCGCTCTATCTGGATGCTACCACTAGATCTCTTAGTTTGGAAAAAATTGAGGAACTGGGAAACAAGGGGAAGTAAGAAAGAGGAAAGTCATGAAGAGATGCTCAGAAGATGGCAGGAGAGATGGATGTTATACTCTGGTTGGGCCAAAATCTTTATCAAGGTTGTTAAAAAGTGGCAACAAAAAGGCCTTAAAAGCGACAACGCAAACGATTACGGGACATGGAGTTGTCGCAACGTATCGTTCGAAAGAAATCAAAAAGATGGAGTCAGAGATATTTCGCAACACACGATTTTTAAATGTATACGCTTTGAAAGTGATAGAAAGCTAATGGAGCTAAAAACAGTACAGAAGGTAAACGAACAAAACGTTGCTGTCCTCCTCGTCAACGATAAGAGCAAGTCTGAAGTGATAATGGAATACTTAAGAACAACAAAGAGGACGAAATAAGAAGAGGAAAGGAGAAGGGAAAAAGATGAACTGACAGAAAGAATAAAAGAACACGATGAAATTTTGTTATTTTTTTTTCTTCAAAAATTTTGTATTTCTATGACACCCATAATCCCTACGATTGCCTGGGATGAGGTGAGAGAGTGAAATAGAAGAAACAAGAGAGATGGAGATGAGAAGAAGGGCGAAGTAAATATACAGTATAAATAAGAATTATTTCAAAAAATGAATTCTGTCTTTGTTGTGCATATGAGCCCACCCGACGAGAACGTTAGGAGGAGAAAGAGAAATTGAAGGGGAATTCTCGCCTTCATTCAGCACCGTCTGGGAAGAAGAGGATACGAGAATTCTCCCTCTCATCCAGGTACGCAATAAATAGAAATCATTTCAAAAATTAATTTATACATTGTCATAGACAATGCCATAACGGTGTGGAAACGGATGGGAAGAGAGAAATAGACGAGATGAAAAATGATGAAAGAAAGAATAAGAGATAAGGCGATGAGAACAGGGTAAACTGTCCAGTTAGAAGAAATAAAGGGAAGAAGAATTAAATATTCGCACAATTTAAGTATAACGATCCGAATTTTAGGTTAAGTTACTTCTTGTCTTAACTATCGCACTTAGTCAACGTATTTCATTTTAACTTTTAATTACCTCAACATTACTTGTTACAACTGTGTTAACACATTTTAAAATTATTTCTCATCATTTTCGCACCCTTTAATTTAAAGAATTTGTTATACTGTCTTGATTTTGACATGTTTTTTTTGTATTCATTAAACTACATCGTTGTATGGACCTTCCTTTTCACTTGCATACTTATGTTAACGGTAATTTTTGTTATTTTTTAATATTATTTCACTTGTATCCTATCGAAATACTTAAGTTAAAAAACTTCTATCTGTTTTTAGTTGTGCCTAAAGATATGTAGCACAGATCTCAAATAAATCTTATTCATCATGAACTTGTCTTCTACTTTACTATTGAAACACTATGCTGAACATGGAGAGCATAATATCCTTATTTAAGTGTGGGTTGATACACTGAAAATATGCCCTGACGGGCGAAACTAAATCTAACACTAGACCAAGTACTAGTTTTAATAGTAATTCAATGCTTGCTTGTTGTAAATTCTTCTTTAACTAAAAATATAACTCCACTATCGAGCTTTTTCTTTTAGCATCTGCTGCTAACGTTCTTTTTGTAGAACACGTATTTTGAATTGAGATTTGATACTACTTCTAGAACAACTAAAATGCTTCCACAAGATTTGAGACTGATTCTAGAAGACTTGATCTGCTTTCCGTAGAGTTGATACTGTTTTCAGAAAACTCGAAATGGTTCCAGAAAATTTAGTAGTAGTTTTAGAAGACGTGATACAGCTTCCAGAAGACTTGAACAGCTTCTAAAATATTCGAAATGCTTCCAGAAGACCTGATATTGTCCCTAGAAAACTTAATATAGCTTCCAGAAGATTTAATATTGCGTCTAGAAGAATTGATGTTGTTTCTAGAAGACTTAATATTGCTTCCAGAAGGCTTGATACAGCTTCTAGAAGAGTTGGTATTACTTGAAACTTGGTATTACTTGCAGAAGGCTTGAAATGCTTTCAGAAGACGTGAATTGCTTCCAGCTGACTTACTACTGTCCCTGGAAGGCTTGATACCCGCTTCTAAAAGACTTTATATTACTTCCCGAAGAGTTAATAATGCTTCCAGAAGACTTGACATTACCTCTTGAAGATTAGAAATGCTTCCAAAAGAGTTAATACTTCTTCTAAACTTGAAATACTTCCAGAAGACCTGATACTTCTCAAATCATTAATGACTTTATTCAGATTGAAGCTACTATTGAGCTTTTTTTCCCAATTCGGTCCCAGCATTTGCACCAAACGTTTCTTTTCTGAGAGCACATATTTAGAATTTCTGTTGGACCTGTTTTTTGAGAGCTGTTATTCATCACTTGAGATTTTCCCAATTCAGATCTTTTCTGTACACCGCACCCATAGGTTCTACCAGAAGAATATTCAAGAAGCTGCTTGATGAGTTGGGCAAAGTCATTTAAATGAGACTGAATTCAGCGAGCTGGTTTTAATTGAATTGCAAGGGAGATATTTGATTTAACATGTGAATTGTAAGTAAATTTTTGAAGAGACTAAGTCGGAGTGTGCATTTGGTTAATGTTTAAATTTCCCATGGTATGGTGTTACCTTTCTTTTTTATTATTAGTAAATAAGTTCATGGAATTAGTTTTTGTTTATAATGATTTTCTTTGTACCAAATTATGTTTTGAGAATATTAAAATCCAACTTGGTTTTAATCTATGGCTAGTACTCTGCAGCGACATGGGATGGTGCTGTAGACAGAGTACAACTGAATAATAATAATAATTTATATTAATCACCTGGCTACAAATTGTAGATGGGACAAGTTCAAACTACATACAATACAAATTACGAAATGTGGCATATGTTAGTTATGTAGGCTATCATACTATCGTACATTGAACCTGTCCAGAAAACTTAAAATTTGCTCTGATCCATTCAAAGAAACGGTCATAAGCGTCGGATTGAATGTTTGAATAGACATCCGACCAATTATAATCACATACAACACACAACGCCTTACTACCACAGGCGCCTCTATCTCTACATCAATTATCACCTCAAAAAGAACAAGCCATGTAATCGGCTACAATAACATCAAAGACAGCAAATTTATAGAAATGCGCCGGTAAATTAGCAAATATATAATCTAATGTTGAATTGGCCATGCGATAGTTTTTGTCTATAGCTATGTTAAACATCAATGTTAAAATCACCGCATTGAAACAACATCTCAATCAAGCCCATGGCCTATAGCCAGAAATGTACGAAGAAAGAGTACGAGAAAATGTACGAGAAATGTACTACGTATTTGGCCATAAATTTGACACCTGAGACACATACTTCAAATGACATTTCCGACGAAAAACTTTCAACATTGATAGTTAATCAATGATTAACTATATGGTCAATCCCTTTCTGGCAAGAATTAAGGATCCTCCATAGGATCCTACAAAACGAAGATAGCCAGTTACAAAGTCACAATGACGCATGTTTATGACATCACGCGCTTCCGACTTAGTCCAATGCTCCGATATGCACAATAAATCCGGTTTATGGTGGGCTACTGCTAAAACCTCTAATTTATTAAATTTGTTCGTATAGATTGAGAATTTTTTTCAAATTTTCTGACTAACATCACTTGTCCAAATGCCATCCTGAAAGGTGCACATGTAGAGGCACATGTAGAGAAAGAGTTGTTGGTAGCTCCAGCCAAAGATCGTTGTTTCCGCTAATGAATGAGTTGACTGATTTTGTCGGTATAACATTAGAAATAATCACAGGCTTATTCACCATCATAATGGGAATAATTAGATAAGACACTTTCTTCAGAATTCTGGGCTTACCATTATTATTTATATGAAGACTATGTTTAGTGAAATGACCAGATTTTAACAGCTTTTCAACGTCAATACGCTGAATAATTGTGTACATGATAACATTTTGTTGAATTACTAAATTGAATTCTTCAATCAGTTTATTGTAAACTGTTCTATAGGTTAATATTGGTAATAAGGTAGAGTTGGCCATCTCAGTCTTAAATTGTTGTATACTTGTATCAAACTATCTCTTAGCTCTTAGATTCTAAAGACGCACGGCTAAACCTGAATCTTTCTAGTACTAGGTCTAGTGATAGTTCTAGTTTTAATAACCAGTCAGTTCTTGGTTGTTGTAAATTCTTCTGGAACTAAGAATACCTTCTTCTGGAACTAAGAACTATATATAGACCTACAACGTAGCTTTAATATCAACACTAGACATAGAACTAGAAACATTAAGATTTAGCCATCTAAAGAGACGTACGGCTAAATCCTAATGTCTCTAGTTCTAATTGTAATGCTAGTTAGTTCTGAAGCTAGGTTCGGTTGGGTTGGATTGGGCTTCGCGTTAAGAGAGGTCCAACTAAATCTAAATATTCTTGTTATAGGTTTAGTACTCTAGCGTTACTGTCAACTCTATTTTTAGTTGTTATTCAGTCTTAAATTGTTGTATATTTCTATCAAAAATCTAAACACGCACGGCTAAACCAAAACTTTCTAGTACTAACTCCAGTGTTAGTTCTACTTTTAGTATTAGTTCTAGTATATAGTGCTTAAAAACATTTTTTAAATGTTAGGGACACCTAAAACACTTTTTAATAAAAGACTTATCATTTTATTAACATTGCCGTGGTTATAACATTGCATTCAATATTTGCAGATTACCCTCAACTTTTGGCATTTTTATGCTTTTCTTTACTAACTACACAAACTGGTGTTTTTATTCCATTTTGGATAAATTAATACATTCGAATTAAAAAATATATTCATTAGTTAATTAATATTATATAAATATCCAAGAATTCTTTAATAGTGTCATCTTCCCCCTTAAATTTTATTACTTGTACTATTCGTTTTAATTCGTTGCGAATGAGAAAAGTAGGGCCGGAAAATTCTGTACAAGAAGTATTTGCCCTGTTTCATCTATTACTTTCTACGGCGTTTGTCTCAAAGGGTTTCTTACGGAACTGTTGATTAAAAGGGTGCTAGGTACATATTGAGTATTAAATCTTTGTTTAGTGCCCTTTTCACATCTAAAGGCGTCGTTTCAATCTTACTTTCTCCGCTCACTTGGAAGCTATAAAGAGAAATTATAGTTCCTAAATGTACAGTTAACTCAAAAATGTATGCGACAATAACAAATTCATTTTGAATTCATAAAATAAAATAGTTGTGAGAGTATCAATAAAGTGTATCATTAAAGTGGGAAACTTTGGTAGATTTGGTTTGATGTTTTTCAAGCGTTTGACAGACAGGTTAACGCTCAAGCGAGCTGAAAACACCTCAGCCACGGTCCGATATTGAAACTTCTCGAAATTTACCAATTTCCACCAGTCACCACTCGAGTTATTACTTATACCGGCTCGCGGCTATGATGGAAAGCTCGTTTTCGAAATGTCTAGGTCGTTTGTGAAATGAAGATGATAAATTCTCTCTTAACCGATTCCATTTTATAATAATTTATGAGATTAAAATTTTTTTAAGTTAAATTTTGCGGAAATAGTGTTTAATATTTGACGAAAATGGGCGTCTCGTAATAAAATATTGTTTTACAAACTGCGATTAAGACATCAATTTGCGTTAGCGGAAGAACTTTTAACGTTCGCCGTCGTAAAGCGCTTAAGGCATTTGGTTATTACTCGGTGCGGAATTAAATTGGAAAGTTCCTTATAAACTACACTAGCGACAAAGTATCAGCGGTTAGGAAATAAGAAAATTAATTAAAAGTACAATACGGCCCGTTCCAGTCCCACCTGCATAACTAACTATATTTTCCGGGATTTAATTAAAATTAAGTTTCAGAGTTTCACCCCGCCATCGATTATTTTCATGCAAAACGAAGTAAACGTATTTAATAAACACTAACGGCGAGCGAGTGTGCGTGTAACACTATTACGATCGTGTTTACTTTCCATAGCTCGCTTATATGCAACTTGTATATCGGCAAAATCCCGCGATGTTCTATTTTGTTGAGAATAAACCCATATAGTAAATATTACTCGCAAGATATGAACCTATTTTCAAATTAACTACCAAGTAATATCGATATATAAAATGTATTTTGTAAAGTGTACCTAAAATGTAATCTCTTACAGTTAAACTGTTAAGATACTAAAACTTTAGTGATTTTAAAGTCAAATACAATGAAGATGTGTATGGAAATGTATTGTTCCATATCTCGATTCATCTTGAAATTTGAAACGAAATTCATATAACACGTAATAAACTTAAACTTAACCGTTTTCGAAGTTATTAAAGTTGTTTGGGTTAGATTTTGCTTTTCAATGCTTATATTTTGATGAAAATGGAGTTAAATTCAACGATGAGGTTAATTGAGTTTAAAACGTATCGCGTTGAGTTGGGTTTTGTTAGATTATTTATTTTGATGTACCAAATAATCTCGGCCGATTTTGTAAACATCGATTGCCATAAGAAATATTGTTCGTTATACATAGAGCGGTCGACGTTTTCGAATTTAGCCTCTATTAAAAAGCAATAATCTTGGTCCACTTCAAAAACGTCAGCCGCCATAAAAAATATTCTTAATTATATTTAAGGCGGCTGACGTCTGTGAAGTCGGCTGAAGATGTCGGCCGCCATAAGTATTGTTCCTTATGCTTATGGTACTCAACGCCTTCGAAGACGGCCGAGATTATCTTCTATATCAAACCAAATAATCTCGGCCGATGTCTTCAAAGTCGGCCGAGATTATTTTCTACATCACAGCAAATAATCTCGGCCGACTTCAAAGACGTCGACCGCCCCACTGCCGCTTACTTTTTAAGTTATTCGCGCTTACTAAATTTTAACTTGTGTGAATGTCCCATTTTATAATATTTGACCATATTAAAATTAAAGAATTAACTTATTTTCTAAAAAATAAAATAACTGAACCTCGATGTTATTAAGGAATAGTTTTAAAATTTTTCGACATGGTTTCCTAATGATGGCTGTGTAGCCGAAACCGAGACTAAGTTTTATCACTGCCACACTAAGTTTTATCACTGCCACTATCACAGTGTGCATTTGGTTAATGTTTAAATTTACCATGGTATGTTCTGGGACTTCTGGAAATAATCTCGGCCGATGTCTTCAAAGTCGGCCGAGATTATTTCCTACATCAAAACAAATAATCTCGGCCGACTTCGAAGACGACGGCCGCCCAACTGCCGCTTACCTTCTAAGTTGTTCGCGCTTACTAAATTTTAACTTATGTGAATATCGAATTTTATAATATTTGACCATATTAAAATTAAACAGTGAACTGATTTTCTAAAAAATAAAATAACTGAACCTCGGTGTTACTAAAGAATAGTTTTAAATTTTTTTTAACATGGCTTCTTGATGATGGCTCTGTAGTCGAAACCGGTCGAAACCAAAAAATAATAATAAAGTTTTCATCGTTGATGTACAACAGAGGTTTCTTATTTTCTATTCCATAAGTATTGTTCGTTATACTTGGGGCGGCCGCCGTCTTCGAAGTCGGTCGAGATTATTTACTATATCAAAGGAAATTAACGAAGTAGTACTTATGGCGACTGATGTATACGAAGTCGGCCACCCTTCGATGTCGTATTAATGGTGAGACTTTGGACTCGTTATATGAAAGATATGAAGTTTCTTCTAAATCAACTACCAAGCAATATCGATATATAGAATGTATTTTATACAATGCGCCTCAAATGTAATCTCTTTAAGTGAAATAGTTACCGAAAACTCTTACAATGAATATGCGTTAGATATTAAATATTAAACAAAATTCATGTAGCTCATAATAAACTTAAACTTAACCGTTTTCGAAGTTACTAAAGTTATTTGAGTTAGATTTTGCTTTTCAATACATTATATTTTGATGAAAACGGAGTTACGTTCCCCGTGATGGGGTTAATTGGGTTTAAATATATTGAGTTGAGCTGGGTTTTGTATACAAAATTGAATTTTGGAAATAATACGTTGGGTTGGGTGGGAATTTGGTGAAGTTAGGCAAAATCGATCATAAACGACTTTGTTGTTTGAAACCATGATTCTTGTTGTCATCAGAATCGGCCGCTTCAATTGTAATGAACAATATCTCTGACGGCTGCCGTCTGCAAAGTCGGCCGAGATTATTTGTTATAATATAGAAAGTAATTTCACCCCAAATATAACGGACAATACTTATTGCGGCCGAGGTCTTTGCAGTTGTTGAGATTATTTATTTTAATATAAGAAATAATTTTGCATCAGATATGAAAAGCTGCATTGAAAAGTGTTGTTCGTTATAACATCCAGTTGTCGACGTCTTCGGTCGGCTTCGAAGGCGTCAGCCATCATAAAAAGTTTTATTGTGTTTTATTGCTTTTTTTCATTTATTTTTAAATTATGAAAAGTATGTTATTTGTGAACTTTTTATTAAGATGGATAATATGTGTTTTGTTCTACTGGTTTCGGCCTTGTTTAGGCTATCATCAGGAACCCTCAAACACTTACATTTTTTTTTTATTTTTTAATATCAAAAGGACTTATAATATCATTATTTTTAAAAAACTTGTACAATCAAAAAAAAAATACTTATAAAAACATACTACATAACACGTTAAAACTCAATATTAACAAAACGAGTCAATGCTTCTCCAAAATTTGAAACTTACGTCAGTTATAAATTGATTTAAAAACATACACTGTTAATTATAAATAATTTCTTTGCGAGTTGATTCAATTTTTTATAAATTTATTTTTTGATTGTACAATTTTTTTATATCAGGTTATGTTTGATTTTATAACGAAGTTTATTTTATATTTTATTGTAATTTGTTTTTAAAGTAATGTTTTAAATGTTAGTGTTATATCATTTACGGTTGAATTTACGGTTGAATTGACTTGCCTCCTTCTGCAGATGATTTGTAAAATCGAAATAGATTAAAATAAATTTAATAAAAAATTGTATCACTTAGTATAAAGTCAAGTATTGATAATTTATATATAATAATATAAAGTGATAATGGATTCTCAATACTCTAGATAATTTTTTTAAATAATGATATAAGTTCTTTTGATATTGAAAAATAAAAATTTTGTATGTATTCCAGGATTCCTGATGATGGCCTAAACAAGGCTGAAACCTGTAAAACAAAAAGCATTTTATCCATCTTAGTAAAAAGTTCAAAAATAACATACTTTTCATTATATAAAAAGTATTGTTCGTTATACTTGGAGCAGCCGACGTTTTCGAAGTCGGCCGAGATTTCTTCCTATATCAAAATAAATAAACTTGGCCGACTCTTTGAAGATGTCGACCGCCGTAAGTATTATTCACTATAATTGAGACAGCAAATTTTTTATTTCGAAATGAGATAATTTCTATTATCTAATCGTTTGTTATACTTGGAGCGGCCGATGTCTTCAAAATCGACCGAGATTATTTGTTTTAATACAAGAGACGTTGGCCAGTATGAGTATTGTTCGTAAAATTAAAACGAATAGTACTTATGGCACACGACGTCTCCGAAATCGGCCGAGATATCTCTAATATCAAAACAAATAATCTCGGCCGACTTCTAAAACGTCGGCCGCCATAAGTACTATTCTTTATACTTGGGTCGGCCGACGTCTTCAAAGTCAGCCAAAATTTTTTATTCGGATATGAGATAATCTCGGCCGACTTCGAAGACGTCGGCCGTTGTAAGTATTGTTAATTATAATCGAGATGAGCGATTCTGATGACCTAAAGGACCATGGTTTTAAACATCTAAAGCAAAATCGTTTATGGTCGAGTCAACCTAACTTAACCTAATCCTCACCCAACCCCAATATTTCCAAAATCCAATTTTGTATACACTGCCCAACTCAACCAGATACGTTTTAATAATAATAATAATGTTTGTTTATCGCAAAAAAATGTGCGCACAATAGACAACAATTCAAGAAAATAATAATAATATTCAATAAAAATGCAATTTAAATTTACTCTATTGAGTAGAAGCAATGCTGTAGTAACAATTGCTCATGTTTCTCAGAATAGGCTAGTGGCAATTTATTCTATAATTTTATACACATACAATAATTAGTATAGTTAGTGCTTTGTTGTACTCTCTTGCGGTGTTGTAGGATGGCGATCCTGTTCCTCTGCCTAGCATTATCTTGGTGGATATCACTATTTCCACATTTTGTTCTTATGCAGAAGCGTGGCTACCGCAAGTGAATAGACGCCAGGTACTGTTAATATATGCATTAGTTTAAATATGCTTCTGCAGCTATCTCACGGTCCTGCACACGCCAAATCTCTAAAGGCTTTCTTTTGCTGGATAAAGAGTTTAAAAGTTTGAAGCGATGATCCCCACATCTCGAAGAAATATTGAAGTATGGAATTAAAGTGGTAGGTTACTGTGGCTAACTTTTTTGTAACGTTTTCTATATGTGAATGCCATTTTAGGCGGGAATTTATATTAGTACCTAGGAATTAAATCGTATGTCCCGCTCTGCCTCATAGAGATTAGTGAGTATGAATGATTACATCTTTTTTCATTCAATCCTAGCTTTTTCCCACTCATTCGCTGTTGTGTTCTATTAATGAAAGTCAGGTTTATCACTAGTACTTTATCAACAAAACTATTTATTTCTTGACAAGGTAAATCAAGGTTAATACCTATCAGCATTACCAACCTAACATATCTAATATACAACATTCGTTTCCAGCTCGATTTCTGTAGACCTTCCGAGAAGTTCCTGTCTGTCTTTAGACGTCACCAACAGCAAATCAGCCGTAAAATTTTTGTAGTAAGTTCCAGATTCCTGTGGTACTCCCTATCCTATCTGTCTTGTTGCCAAGAATCTTCCTTTGCAGTATATATGGCCTATAAATGGTTTACCATTTATATTCTATCCTGGAGATATGTCTTCAAGAGTGAAAGTGAAGTACCCTTTATACCGTAGTACTTAGCGAGCGGAATCCGGTGGTTGACGCAATCAAACTGACAGCATTTGCTATCAATTGGAAAGGACCCATAACAGCTGATGATGTGGATCTTAGCTTTCGGAGCTAAATATGTTGTGACTTTCAGAAAAATCAATCAATCCCTTTTTTATGACTCGTTCAAAGATCTTGGATAGTATTGCTTGTATTGCGATGGGTCTGTAATTAGCGCCAAGTTTCAAAAGTCGGTGTAATTGGCATAGTATCGCAGAAATTAGAGAGATGGCAAGCACTGATGAAGAAACTGCGTCTCTTTATCCAAACCATATTCTACATAGATGATATTGGTCTGTTCTGGGTAAAAATATCTAAAAGAACGTTTATCGCAAATGAAGAGAAGCTTTTCCAGGTTTTCACAAAATAAAAAAACTTTCAAAAATAAATCTAAAACTGTGTTGCTCGTCATTTGGATGTCGAATGCGAAAGGTTGGGTGACATCTTCCGTCTTTGAGAATTGGTTTGGACATCACTATTACTTCATTATTGTAGTCAAACGTTAAGGAGCTGCACCATCAAGCTGAGACTAAATTCTTAGTCGAATGTTTAGTGAAATATCTTCTAAAACGGCTGATAATTAATTTTGTAAAAAATTCAAAAAGATTCTTCTAGGATCTTGTTCTTCTTCAAACAAGATCCTACCATCCCTAACCAGATGTTTAAGTAGCATCGATGTTAGCGGTGTATTTATTTAAGGCGATTAACATAACTATTTTACGAAATGTTACCTCTCCGCTGAATAGTGAAGAAAATTATAATCTTGTTAAACTTTTTGAATGCAATCAATTTGCTTCAATCAATAGACTCGAGATTCATTAAAAATTTTTTAGCCCACTACTTGAGATGATGGTGTACGCATCTGCATGAAACTAAAAAATTTAAATAAATATATGATATATCAAGATATTAGTATCTTGCTTTAGCGTAGTATCTCAATTGAACATAATTAATTTGCACCTATAGCGTACGTCCGAGGTATTACGGTACTACCTTTGAAACTTTAAATTTTTCTGGGAAAGTTCCATTTTTCTGGGCATTGATATCAAATATTTGAATTGGACACAGCAAGACTCAAAGGCGAATTTTCATCAGAAGCACAAAAGAGGTCTTCTGGGTAACCTATTAACAAGCATCACACCAAACCAATTTATGCTCTCAAGTCTAGCCAAAATTAACATCACTGAAGCCAAGATGTATGGTCACCCTTAATAAAACAGATGAAATTCAATACAAATTTAATATATTTTTTGATTTTAGGTTCTCGTCTATGGTTGACCTTCCTCTTGGTGGTGCGATGAAGAATGCATCACGATAGAAGGAACATAATATCTATGTAATTTTGTAGTAAATGAGATTTATCGGCGTTCAGAAAGGACAACAAGTGAAACTCGTAAGCACGCAATTAAGTCTCAAGGAAGAAACCGAAAGAAGAAAATAATCTGCTACCAAGAAATCAAAATCAACGGATGCCGAAAAGGGAATCCCATTTCAGACATTGGGTCATTCAGCGCACGCGATCAATTTGGAACCGATTTACGATGACATCCACCATCGCATGAATCATTAGCAGCACCGCAAACAAATTGTGGAAGTGAAGTGTAAATAAATCTGAAGCGTCTGCGAAGTCTTAGATACATAGGAAATAATCTCGGCCGGCTTCGAAAACGTTGGCAGCCTCAAGTATAACGAACAATATTTATGACGGCCGACATCTTCGAAGTTGATGTAAGTATTAATTTCTAATTGGCCTCCCAAAGAATCACGAATAACACTTGTGGTAATTCTAAATATCAGAAAAAATACTACAGTTAGACATATAACGTAAATATCATTAACTAAAGAGAACTTATGAGCAATTCAACCACCAGATAATATACAGGGTGTTCTATTTAAAAAAATAAGAAAAAACCATTTGTAAACCATCAAAAGTTACAATGTTTTTTAAACACGCTGTGTGGTGTACTTAAAGTGCGACGTTGACATTGATTATCTGGCATCTATTTAAAGGCAAAAATGTTATTTTTACATAATTCCTAACGAGGTTCTGCTATTTTGAAAAAAAAACAAATGATTATTTCATTAACCATTAACATTATGATTTAGTTGTATTCATAATCTCATAAAATAATTTATTATATATTTTACATTTTTATGGTAACGCATAAATGTCAAACAAGTTTTGTTTAAAATATTTTTTTGGTTGAAACGATTTGGTAGCTATTGACCGGCGGGATACTAATAACTCAGCCTGCATATAAAAATGTGGTTATTAAACATTCGAAAGATCAAAAGAATATGAAAAGGATTTGCGAGTATTGGTTGTTAACAAATAAATATTAGTAGTGATTTTTGAGGCATAAATGTTAGAGTTGATTGTACATGTACACAGCTATAAAAAGGGATATTGTCCGCTGGCATAATTGGAATGGCGTAAATTTACAAACAGAAGTTGGTAAAAAGAGAGACGAAAAGTCCGCTACATTTTGCAGACGAGGTCAGCGCTATGAAACTGGCAATAAATCAATTATATGGGGTAGTTTTGAAATTGAAAACGCGCTTCAGAAGGGAGAAGATTTATTTTCACGCCGGGTTTGACGATAATGTAAATTCTATACTTAGCCGTAAACAGAGCAGCGGTTTTGAACTGGCACCTTATTCCGCTTGTAAATTACGATCGTTTACGATTATTGACGCCCGGCACGGTATCGGCTGTCATAATAGGAACTCGTAAATCCTACCGCACAATGACCCAGGAAAGGGTCGCAAAATTTTTCGTTACTAATTTCCATACGAAAACAGACAGCTTCCTTAACGACCGACCTTCGACCCATTAAAACAGACACACGTCACCGGTAGCATATGTGGCATTTCGGCTTTGTCATTCTAAATAGCAAACCATTATGGCTACACGCCGGCTGATTTATACAAAAGCCGACCACGGCTTGTAACTATACCTAATTAGCCGTTGCCACACCGGTGTTTGACATCCGAATAAGCCGGAAAACGTTGTAATTTCCAAAATTTTAGTTCGTTTTTCATACAGACCACCGCATGATTTCCAACGAGAGTTTCGATTCAATTCATCCAACATTTTTTTATCTCCCCACTGTGTACATTCCGTGTGGGAGTGCACACCAACCAACCCTCTCAGTGGGGAATAGAGGATTTCACCGATATTGGTAAATTTTGTTTAATTCCAATTTACGTACCCCAACTCTTTTTTAATATTCCTTTTACGTACAGCAAACTTTTCGTTCGGCTTTTGCGTTATAATTCAATATTACTTTTTAATCCTTACTAAAGGTAAAAAAGATTCGAAAACCTAAATTTCTTCCATTGCATAGTACAATACTTTTTGTAATAGCTGACGTTTTCAAAATCGGCTGAGATTGATAGTTTTGATATAAGAAGTAATCTCGGCCGACTTCAAACATGTCGATCACCACAAGTATTATTTATGATATTTTGGGTGAGATTATTTCTGATAAAAAGCTCGGCCTACTTCGAAGACATCGGCCGCCATAAGTATTGTTTGTTATCGGCTAAGATCTTCTCTTATATCAAAACAAATAGTTTTCGTCATAAGTATTAATCGTTATAGTCTAGATTTTTATTTTGATGAGATAATCTCGGCCGACTTCGAAGACGTCGCCTGCCATAAGTATTGTTTCTTATACTTGGAGCGGCCGATGACTTCGAAGTCGGCCGAGATTACTTATTTTGACATAAGTATTCTGGTTTTCAAAAAACTTTTCGTATTTTTATCTTTGTACACCACATTTTAATTCAAGACTCTGCATCCATCTTGTTTAACAGCAACTTAAAGTAATTTTTGTTTATTAATTCGTAATTGTTTTTACTTTCAATGTTAAATCATAAACTGTTTTATAGTTTTTTCAACCTTCACAACTTAATTTAACTATAATGTAAGTAATTGTGACAGTTTTTCTTCAAACAAATAATTTCTTTGAGTCAAATTGCTATATGTAACTTTTCCAGTATTTGCCTGTGGAAGAAGCAATAAAATTTTAAAATATTGTAAGTAATAATTTAGTTCACTTCTGAAATCTGAGCTGATTGATGGATGAGGCCCATCAATCCTAAAGCAGTAGTCAAAATATCTTGATTCAAATTGATATTATCGGCTAAATAATAGTACATCTCGATTTTTTCATTTCATCTCGAACTTTAAATGATATACTGATAATCAAGCTCTTCATCAATCAATCTTAATTCTCTCAAATGTTATTAGGGAAAAGACAACATATTAATTTTGACGATTATAAAGTGATTTGAAGGCCAAGTTTAAAAGCTTCTGAAGACCTTTTTATGATGTGCTACATCAAAATTTACTTCTTATTACTTGGACTTACCTCTAAGATGCAGATAATCAAAATATCTTGATACAAATTGATATTATCAGCTAAGCAATGGCATATCTCGATTTTGATGGTTTCAAGCAATGCTAAGGAACGTGATTTTAAAAACTTTAAACGATGAACTTAAATATATCATATCAGAATAGAATTGTGATTAATCAAGCTTTATTTTAAAATAGGAATCAACAAAATATCTTAAGTCTCCTAAATGTTACCCAGGAAAAGACAACATATTAATTTTGAAATTTATAAAGTAATTTAAAGACCAGATTTAAAAGCTTCTGGACACCTTTTTATGATGTGCTACATCAAAATTGACTTCTTATTACATCTCGATTTTGATAATTTCAAGCTATGGTAAGGAACGTGATTTTAAAAACATTAAACGATGAACCGAAATACATCATATTAGAATGGAATTGTGATTAATCCAGGTTCATTTTAAGATAGGAATCATCAAAATATCTTATTTCTCTCAAATGTTATTCAGGAGAAGACAACATATTAATTTTGATGTTTATGAAGTGATTTGAAAGCCAGGTTTAAAAGCGTTTGGACACCTTCTTATGGTGTGCTACATCAAAATTGACTTCTTATTATTTGGGCTTTCCTCTAAGATGCAGATAATCAAAATATTTTGATTCGACTTGATATTGTCGGTTAAATAATTGCACATCTCAATTTTGATCATTTTAAGCTATGATAAGGAACGTAATTTTTAAAACTTTAAACGATGAACTGAAATATATCATCAAATATATCACAATGGAATTGTGATTAATCAAGCTTTATTTTAAGATAGAAATCATCAAAATATCTTAATTCTCTCAAATATTATTCAGGAAAAGACAACATGCTAATTTTGACATTTATAAAGTGATTTGAAGGCCAGGTTTAAAAGTTTTTGGACACCTTCTTATGGTGTGCTACATCAAAATTGACTTCTTATTATTTGGGCTTTCCTCTAAGATGCAGATAATCAAAATATCTTGATTCAAATTGATATTATCAGCTAAATAATAGTATATAACGATTTTGATAATTTCAGGCTATGATAAAGAAAGTGATTGTAAAAACTTTAAACGATGAACTGAATTATATCATGTCAGAATGGAATTGTGATTAATCAAGCCTTATTTTAAGATAACAATCATCAATATATCTTAAATCTCTCAAATGTTATTCAGTAAAAGATAACATGTTAATTTTGATGTTTATGACATGATTTGAACACCAGCTCTAAACGCTTGTAGACACTTTTTTATGGCGTGCTACATCAAAATTGACTTCTAATTACTTGGGTTTTCCTCTAAGACGCAGATAATCAACATATCTGGATTCAAATTGATATTATCGGCTAAAAATGACACATCGTGAATTTGATAATTTCAAGCTATGATAATGGACGTGATTTTAAAAATTTTAAACGATGAACTGAATTATATTATATCAGAATGGAATTGTGATTAATCAAGCTTTATTTTAAGATAGGAATCATCAAATTTCTTAGTTCTCTCAAATATTATTCAGTAAAAGACAACATGCTAATTTGGATGTTTATGACATGATTTGAAGGTCAGGTTTAAAAGCTTCTGGAAACTTTTTATGGTGTGCTACATCATTAAATTGACTGCTTATTACTTGAACTTTCCTCTAAGATGCAGATAATCAAAATATCTTGATTCAAATTGATATTATCGACTAAATAATGACATCTCGATTTTGATAATTTCAAGCTATGCTAGGAAATGTGATTTTAAAAACTTTAAATGATGAACTGAAACTAAATCATATCGGAATGAAATTGTGATTAATCAAGCTTTACTTTAAAATAGGAATCAACAAAATATCTTAGTTCTCTCAAACGTTATTCATGAGGACAACATGGTCATTTTGACATTTATAAAGTGATTTGAGGGATAAGCTTCTGGACACTTTTATATGGCGTGCTACACTAAAATTGACTTTTTATCACTTGTACATTCCTCTAAGATGCAGATGGTCAAAATATTTTGATTCAAATCGATATTATCGGCTAAATAATGGCACATCTCGATTTTGATAATTTCAAGCTATGATAAGGAACGTGATTTTAAAAACTTTAAACGATGAACTAAAATATATCATATCAGAATGAAATTGTGATTAATTAAGCTTTATTTTAAGATAGGAATCATCAATATATCTTAATTTTCTCAAATGTTATTCATGAGGACAACATGGTAATTTTGACATTTATAAAGTGATTTGAGGGATAAGCTTCTGGACACTTTTTTATGGCGTGCTACATTAAAATTCACTTCTTATTACTTGGGCTTTCCTCTAAGATGCAGATAGTCAAAATATTTTGATTCAAATCGATATTATCGGCTAAATAATGGCACATCTCGATTTTGATAATTTCAAGCTATGATAAGGAATGTGATGTTAAAAATTTTAAACGATGAACTGAAATATATCATATCAGAATGAAATTGTGAATAATTAAGCTTTATTTTAAGATAGGAATCATCAATATATCTTAATTTTCTCAAATGTTATTCATGAGGACAACATGGTAATTTTGACATTTATAAAGTGATTTGAGGGATAAACTTCTGGACACTTTTATATGGCGTGCTACATTAAAATTCACTTCTTATTACTTGGGCTTTCCTCTAAGACGCAGATAGCCACAATATTTTGATTCAAATCGATATTATCGGCTAAATAATGGCACATCTCAATTTTGATAATTCCAAACTATGATAAGGAACGTGATTTTAAAAACTTTAAACGATGAACTAAAATATATCATATCAGAATGAAATTGTGATTAATTAAGCTTTATTTTAAGATAGGAATCATCAATATATCTTAATTTTCTCAAATGTTATTCATGAGGACAACATGGTAATTTTGACATTTATAAAGTGATTTGAGGGATAAGCTTCTGGACACATTCATATGGCGTGCTACATTAAAATTCACTTCTTATTACTTGGGCTTTCCTATAAGACGCAGATAGTCACCATATTTTGATTCAAATCGATATTATCGGCTAAGTAATGGCACATCTGGATTTTGATAATTTCAAACTATGATAAGGAACGTGATTTTAAAAACTTTAAACGATGAACTGAAATATATCATATAAGAATGAAATTGTGAATAATTAAGCTTTATTTTAAGATAGGAATCATCAAAATATCTTAATTTTCGCAAATGTTATTCATGAGGACAACATGGTAATTTTGACATTTATAAAGTAATTTGAGGGATACGCTTCTGGACACCTTTATATGGCGTGCTACATTAAAATTCACTTCTTATTACTTGGGCTTTTCTCTAAGATGCAGATAGTCACAATATTTTGATTCAAATCGATATTATCGGCTAAATAATGGCACATCTCGATTTTGATAATTTCAAGCTATGATAAGGAATGTGATTTTAAAAACTTTAAACGATGAACTGAAATTTATCATATCAGAATGAAATTGTGATTAACCAAGCTTTATTTTAAGATAGGAATCATCAAAATATCTTAATTCTCTCAAATGTTATTCACTAAAAGACGACATGTTAATTTTGACGTTTATGATATGATATGAAGGCTAGGTTGGAAAGCTTCTAGACACTTTTTTATAGCATGTTAGATTAAAATTGACTTCTTATTACTTGGATTTTCCTCTCAGACACAGATAATCAAAATATCTTGATTGAAATTGATATTATCGGCTAAATAATAGTACATCTCGATTTTGATAATTTCAAGCTATAATAAAGGACGTGATTTTAAAAACTTTAAACGATGAACTGAAATATATTATATCAGAATGGAATTGTGATTAATTAAGCTTTATTTTAAGATAAGAATCATCAAAACATCTTAATTATCTCAAATGTGATTCAGAAAAAGTTTTAATCATTACTAATAGTAATAAAAAAATAAAGTCAAGAAAACCTTAATTGTAAATAAATAAACAAATGGGGTAACAAGGTTCATTAAGGTCAAGTGGAAACGTTTGTCGGTTATAGAAAGTGAAGTGAGAATAGTTATCAAAAGTGGACCCTAAGGAAATTCTAGATTTGAGCAGAGCAACGGGCGAATCCTCAGAGATCGCTTAATTGGTGCTAGATAGTTGAGTACGATTGGAGGACGTTATGGGTAAATTAGAGTAAACTGGTTGTTTTGGGAATGAAAATATTAGTTTGTATTCAAGTTAGACGTAATAGCAGTGTATGTTTATTAGCTAATTGGACGGGGCTGTTTTGAAATCCCAACAAACAGATGCCATATTGCAAATACGCGTTTACGCTACTGTTGGAGCGATCCCAATTAGTAAACCTCGAAGACACGTGGTTCAAATTATCGCGCTTTTCCGCTTTTCACACCGCGACCACGGCAACATGTCACCAGTTGAAATTAAGAGCTGAGTTTAGTCATCCAGGTTAATCGCTCGGTCCGGTTAAGAGCGGATCCTGGTCACGGAAGAATTTGGAACAGTCAATTTCGAACAAGAAAGCGCTGGTGTAGAGATTATCGATTGAGGGAGATATTTGAATTGCTCTCTGCGAGAGCGATTCAATTTTAACGTGTTCTATTAACCCGACGGCGTCCAGCGCATCTGCGCCAAGGCACAACCCTACCTATAACACGCCTGATCGGCCCTGTAAATTGACGCGACAAAAACCGACCGCACAGAAATTTTCCGTCCTTCTATTGTTTACGCTAATTGCCCTCACCATCCAACCAATCCAACCAATCCAAGCAATCCTGCCAATGATAGCTTCTTGATGATTCTTTAGAATTTACTTTTCTAACCGTACGATTTACGATTTACACTTATCTTTCATCTAAATTAATTACATTCTATTTTTTTTTTGTCTAATTATTTCTTAGATAATCGGGCTATATTTCTAGCTTAAAAGCTTAGGTCGGAATGACTAGTAGGAAAAGTTCTGTGATCGATACCGTGAATTTTAATTTAAAATATTAAAATAAGAAAAAATAGGCGGGGAACAATTAAAAACTCGTTAAACTGTCGATTATTTCTTTTTCGTTGGTTGCGTCCTTTCGATTTAGTTTGCCGTTTTCTTTTTCTTATTAAGTACCGCCGAGAGTACATTAGATGCTGAAAGATTGCAGAACTCTAGATATTGCTGTCAAAATGCTAGATAACTTGAAATTACCGGCAAAAAATTTGATGCTATTTGAAAACTATTTATTGTATGACATAATACTAAATATAGTTAATGAAGAGAATCAACATTTGTAGAAGACTAGAACTGATAATAGGAGTTAAAATACTGCTCGCAGAAGATATACGGTTCCAAAAGGAGACAGTTTTGATTGACACTCTTGTGGTGACTATAAACAACTTGATTGTACAAATCTATGGTTGTACCATTTTCCAATTTTTTAAACATTCAAGCCAATGCCAGTTTTCTAGCTCACCCTTGTTTCTCTTCCAGTATCCCTAAAGGACGATTCGCGCATATTCATAACGATGTTAGATTTAACCATTTTCAAGACATAGATCTAACATAACAATACACAACATAACAGATACTCCCCTCTCCAAACTTAAGTAATGACAATAAATTAAATATGTATCTACAAAAATAATACTGTCATTTAAAGGTAACATTTTTTTTCTTAATTGCATTAACTTCAGTATTATTTAAAAAAAGCAGATTTCAAACTGTCAATGTTAATAAAATGTTTGGAATTATTTCTCAAAATACAAAATGTTTTTGGACATTTTTTGATAATAAGACACGGTCCTTCTTGCCTTTGAGAAAATGAAGGTATTTTTCCTTCTGTTCTGACAAATACATTTCACTGTTAATAGAAAACTAAATACTATTGACTCTACATTAGATGATGAAAGACACGTCAGTACTAGATAATTTTTAATTTTAAAATTCTGATAGATACTGTTGTCGAAAGATTAATTAATCCTTGTAGAAAACTAGGTACTGCAGGAGAAGCCGAAGTATTGCTTGCAAAATATTACTCGGAGAAAATAAAATATTGCTAATGGAAGAGTTAATGCTGCTTGAAAAGTATTCATTGCTCTAGCATGATACTAAATATGGCTAGATGAAGGCACATTCATGCTACACTAAATTTTGCTAATAAAGATACTGCTGGCAGAAAGCTAGATACTACCAACAGAAGATTAATAATAAGTTTATTGCCACATTCAGAAAAAAATATATTAATATAATATACATAAATTAATTAATAACATCTGTTGACAATAGGTCAGTTTATCACAAAAGGTCTTCCAAAAGACCCAACCAGCAATATATATAACAAGTTAATATAAAACAAAATAATATGGCGTATATAAATAATTCAACAAAAGAAGAAAAAGAGAAAAGAGGAAAAAACAGAATGAGTACGGTTGATAGAAAGAAAAAGAGAAGAGAAGCAGGCAACATCAAGGGTTGGATTCACGTAGTGATAATAGATAGTCCCTAAGGCAGACTTTAAACATTAGAAAACTACGAATGCTACGTATTTTCATGGGTAAACTATTCCAAAGTGTTATAGCCTGCATCGTGAAAGATCCATGATATCTTTCTGGGATGAGAGTATCTTATGCAATGTTAGTATACGAAAGGATTTGCGTCTCTCGACAATCAACATTCGAAGGTGATTAAGATACTGCGTAATATGATCGTACTTACTCAGGTCACTTGTTTTGTAATCTTTCTAATTTGTTACGGAGGGTAATTGTCAGGTCGGGATACACAGCATCAGCATAATCTATGTGGGGTGGTATTGGTGAGTAACAAAGTTTATGATGCACAGCAAGAGAAAGGAAACAACCAAGTATACACAAAGAATGAAAACAGAAATAGACCTTCTTACAAACAGACTGAATTTGACACCCCCAAGACAGCGCTATTGTCTTGTCCATTGTCATCTCCAAGTTTTTGACTGTATTGGTGAAATGTATAACATTGTCACCAAGTATCAGTTACATATAATTGGAAGAGTAAAACTTAGTTATAAAGGCTTTGAACCAAATGCTATAGCTTGCGTCTTGGCAATATTCAAATTCAGGCCAAAATGTTTAGACCAGTCAAGTATCCTGGACATATCATCATTAAGCCGCGCCATGGATGCTAAGAGCTTATTCACAGTTGTTGATGTGTAAATTTGAAGATCATCCGAATATAAATGATAATTGCATGAAATGAATGAGGATTATACTATTTGTAGAAGACTAAGCACTGCTAAATAGAAGACTAAACACTGATAACATTACATTAGGTGATGAAAGAGACTTTTTGCAGAATACAAAACACTGTTGTGTACACTAAAAAGACTAATTACTGATGCTGTATAAAAACTATTTATTGCATGATATAATATCAAATATAGCCAGCAATTAAATATAACTGCAATGGTATTATATAACCAGATAAACATTTGTTTTGTTGGGTAACTCTACTACTAAACATTGCAATGTTTCTTTTACGAGAATAATTGCTATATTTCGAGATTATTCCTGAGAATTATCCACGTAGGGCCTGAAAGCGATGAAAATTAAAAACAGAAAGATGCATTAATAAAGAAGTACGAAATGTACAAAAATATTTTTTATTTATATCATAGAATAGAAAGAAATAGTAACACCAAAGAAAATTGCTAACAGACGACGAGATACTAGATAGTTTTTGCAAAATAATCAATAGTGTTGTCAAAAAACAAATGACTGCTTATAGTGAACTAGATATTATCGGAAGACATTCTGCTGGTTGTCATCATTACTAAATAATTTTTAAAAAATGAATTAGTGCTTATAGAAAACTAAATTCTACAGGAAAATCCAAATTATTGCTTGTAAAATAGCAAAATTTTGCTGGGAGAAGATAAAATACTCCCAATGGAAGATTTGATGCTGCTTGAAAACAATTTATTGCATAACATTATACTAAATATAGCTAATTGAAGACAACTAATATCCGTAGAAAACTAAATACTGCTAATAGCAAGTAAAATACTGCAGGCCGAAGGCTAAATACTGTTAACATTGCATTAGATGATGAAAGACACCTTAATACTGAACACCTTTTGCAGAATTTTAGATACTTTTTTTGTTTACTGTTTTAGACTCTTCAGTACTAGATACTTTTTGCAGAATTTTGGATATGACATGATATTAAATATATCATGTTACTGATGCTGGGATTATAATCATACAGTCAAGGAATGGAGGCTACAGATAAATCGAAGCTATTTTATAGATGTGGCGTGGAAGATCATGATCAGAAAGATTGCAAAAAGGAGAGACGTACCTGTTGTGTTAAAAGCAAGTGTAAGGAGTTTAAAGCAGCACTCGCAGACATCAGCAAAGCTATACGAAAGTTGAATGGCTGAGTACGAAGTACTGAACTTTAAAAGGGTAAGAGATTTAGTAGCGAAGGCTGTGGCAGAAAGAGACTTGGATGTGATAGTTGGCTGTGAACCAAATATAAGGCTAGTGGATACTGTTTTCTGTGATAGTAACTGTAATATTTTATAGAAGCAAACTTCTTATTGGGAGTAACAAATGGTTTTAGAGAAAGTGGATTTGTATGCGTAGAGGTTCAGTGTTGTTGTTTTTGCCTTGCTACTTCTCACCAAATGGAGATATTTGAAGACTTTGCAAAGTTGACGCACGACATGGAAGTATATATATTAAGTACATGAAAAAAAGAGTTATAGTGGGAGGAGATCTCAATGCTAAGAATAGAATGATTGGGTCGAAAACAATAAATCAGAGAGAAGAATTATAAAGCGTACAATTCGTTTTGAGCTTGAATTGATAGGTAATGTAACGAAGGCTCATAGGGGATGGAACGTGACTGAGGGTACTCTGGCATGTTACGCGAAAGAATGTGAAGGTCGTTATAACGTTGAAATAAATGCAACCGGAATTACCGAAAGCATCATTAAAGAATGAGATAGAGTATTAAAAAAAACAGTAATAATCCGAAACATGCTGGAGTGTACTGGTGGAATGACCAGATAGCAGAAATACCGAAGAATTGACCGAAATACCTTAATTTCGGTACGTTCTGCTTTAATGTAATTGAAGATAACTAACATTCAGAGAAAACTAAACTCCGTGCCAAAAGTGAAGGCATCTAACTTTAGCGATCAATATCTTTATAACCGTTCAATGAAAAAAATTTTGGTACATTTTATTATAATCCGTTAACATTTCTGCACATTATATGTTAATTCGGAGATTATTCGGAAATAATCAGATCTTTTTCCTTTATCGCGAATTAAGTGAAAGAAGTACCAGATTTTTGAGAGTGCAACTTTGACTACTATGCGATTTTTTTCTCAAAAACCGATTAACAAAAAAAAA
Organism: Onthophagus sagittarius; assembly: GCA_036711965.1. NCBI lineage: Eukaryota > Metazoa > Arthropoda > Insecta > Coleoptera > Scarabaeidae > Onthophagus > Onthophagus sagittarius. The sequence continues at coordinate 9,562,362 of JASERS010000007.1, read as the reverse complement.
ATCAAATTTCCACTGGTGCTAACACGATGTGGGTATATTTTTTTATCGATATTCAATATAGTTTCAATATAAAATTGTGGTTTTGTAGGATTGGATGATTTCGAAAACAATCTGTCGGATTTCAACGCGGTTTTATCAAAATATGTCAAATAATGTCGTTTATCAGATTCCGTTATTAGTTATTCAAAATTACGTTTCCTTAATGAGCATCTCTCCCACATTACTTATTTCTGTATCTCTTTAATTAGTAATTCCATTAAATCGTTCTTAAAAAAATAGGAAGCCCTAATTTTGAAAATCTGATAACGGAACCCGGAATATTTTGGTGAAATTGAAATCCACCATGTTGTTTTCGAAATAACCGCATCCTACTAAACCGTGATTTTCTGCGTAAGTATATGGAATATCGATAAAATAATAACTCATGAGTTTATAACCTGTTCAAATTTGAAGAGTTTTCGTTAAATAATTTTTGAGAAAAATTGGTAAAGTACACAAAGTTGCTGGCAATCTTAAAAACCGGGTATTTTTTTTTCAGTTTACTTGCGATAAAAGAAGAATCAAAGATCCGACAATTTCCAAATTAACTAATTAAATTCACTGATTTTAAGAAACTTGATCGCAATTCTTTTCATTGTGGTTACAAAGATATCTATCTATAAATTAAGGAGCCTTGACTTTTTGCACGGACTTTAGTTATTGCTAATAATAAAAATAATATTTATTAAATCACGTGGACTACATAAGTAGATGTGAAAAGTCAGTACATAGAGCAATAAAATAAAATAAAACAGCAAATTATACAATCAGTTAAAACTAATATGTATATCTAAAAATTCTCATCTGGAGTAAAACACAGAGGTCTGTGTCTGGTTTAAATTTTTGTGGACACTCCTAAGATCTGATCATAAGTCATAACAGGGACATCTTCCAAATGTGGTGATGACATGTTGAGAGAGAACTAGGTTGGGTTGATTTAGATAATTGTGATTCCAACTTCAACATAAAAAGTTATTAAAAAGGATTAAATCGTAAACAGTGTGTACCATGAAAAGTGAGAGTGACTCATAGATTTCCGTAAGAATTTTGCGTATACGTTACAAATATTATGCTCCTGCGTTGACGTGTGTTAGCGTGAAATAATTTCTAGTGCGTACGTCTGATCCGTACGAGGCGATGAATCATTCTCACTTCTCGTGGTGCAGATTATATCAGTGCTGCACGCACACGCATTCATTTAATTTTTAAATTTTTTCGACATTTTTGTTCATTTTGTTTAAAATAAATTTTACGTTTATTGCGACATTTTGCCTTCTGGCCTTCACTTTGTCAATCTTAACCGATGAGTTCAATCTTTTCGCAAATTTTCAAATTTTGACGTCGTGCCTGAGGAAAGTGTATTAATTACACTGAAACAGCTGTAGCACCGATTTGGTAATTTAACCCTTTTAATAAGTTGGGTTGGGTTGGGTTGAGTTGGGTTAACCATCATAGGCATTTTCTCCAGCATGGGTATTATATTTGTGACTGGACATTACAAAACTGCTTCTATTAGTCTTTGCTTTATGCAATCAATAAATAAATAAACGGCAAGATGATTCCCTGGCAGTTAAATCAAACAGTAATTTAATGATGTGCATCTATGCCATAAACACGCGATTAAGCTCCTGATGGTGAGCTAATACCACATACAGGAATATTGTAGGAAAAATCAGAGTAACGAATTTGTGTCCAAACTATGTGATATAACAAAAGAGGGTCTGTTGCTCAAATAAAATGTTTTTCTTATCAACGTTTAACATCATCCTGTTAACCTCACCTCATGCAGAAAACTTTGTAATAGTCAACGTAATTTTCAAATTCAATACTATAGACTGAATACTGCTGACACCACATTAGGTGTTGAAAGATTTATCAGTACTAGATACTTTTTGCAGAATCTTGGATATGACACGATTTTAAATATAGCTAATTAAAGATAACTAATATTCAGAAAAGGCTAAAGTCCGTGCAAAAAGTCAAGGCCCCTCACTTTAGTGATCGATATCTTTGTAACCACTCAATGAAAAAAATTATCGTAACGCTTATAAATTGTCCAATCTCTTCCTTTTATCTCTTGTTTTTGTCTTCCTGTTGTTCTCTTACCACTATGGATATCTGTAACTCTTTCACTTCATCTTTGTCTTTCTCTTCTTCTACCGCCCCTCCGGGTTATCCTGTTAAGGACACATTAAACTTTTCCTCTGAAAATGCGAGTAAGGTAAGTGTTGTTTTTGTGGACTAAAAGACCATATTTCTGTGCGCCATATTAATGCTCACAGCATTAATATACGCCCATTTAGGCCCATTTTGATGACTTCTTATTTACATGAGACTCAAACTTATTTGATGTGATCGTGATTTATATAGCCCGATTATTGTTTATTAAGAAATGACCGCAAATTTTCACATAGTGCTGGGGTTACGATTTTTATTAAGAATCATTTTCAAACCAAACCTTTGGAATCATCTGATGGATCTCAACCGGGAATGGAGATCTTGTTGATTAAGGTTAAATGTCGGTATTATAAGATGTTGCCGGGTGTATTTTACTGCCTTCCAGGAACAAACTATTTTTACAATTTTGAAGATCTCCTGGAAAGGTATGGGATTAATTATAATAACATTTTGTTACTGGGGGATTTCAACACTTGTACCCTTAAGAATGACATGCGTAGTGAAAAGCTTACATTTATCCCTTCTTTAAATTTGTCTATTTTACTCTCCAACTGCCGCACGAATTCTCTACTTGACCTCATTGTCTCATGGCCAATTTTGCTAATCAATTTTCTAATCACGATCTCATTTATTGTGCTGTTCAACTGCGCCATGCTATAACTGTTGTGATTAATCGTGATTTTAGGAATATCGATTACGCGGCCTTAATGTTGATGCAAAGATGATTGATTGACAACCTCTATATACTGCGTGTGAGATTAACTCAAAAGTTTCTTACTGTAACGATAAATTTGCAAGCTTGTACAGAAAACATTCCCCACTCAGGAAAAGGAAAGCAAAGTGTTTCCCTGCACCCTGGCTCACTGAGGAAGTTAGGGATTTTATGGATTAAATACTGCTAATAAGAGGCCAAATACTGATCATAAGATTCTAGTAATAATTTTTGCTCTCTTTAAAGAATAAAACATGTGATGACAATATCATACGATTGAAAACTTAAATATCCGACTTCAAAAGTTATTTATGTCTTTTCGAAATACACTTGGATGGTCAACAGGAAAATTACCGTTTGAAGCAATGTTTGACCGTAATATGAGAACCATGATAGACCAACTTAAACCGGATATACATCGAAAAATGAACCAAGAACAACTTAAACAAATGAACCAGTTTGGGCAAATAACCCAAAATGTGACGGAGCTATTCCTGGACACATAAATATGACATAAATAGATCGAAAACGCGAAAATATGGTGATCAAATGAGAACTTAAAACATACTGAAAATTAACTACACTTTATGTACAGGATGTACATAAATCATCACATTAAAACTGTCAACAAATTAATGGTTTCAACAATTATAAGAAATAATAATAATCTAAATCGATTATGTGAGAGAATTACAACTGTAAATATCAATTCTTCTATCATATTATTCTTAAAAATGGTTTGGATGTAAATGGTGCCAAATTTAAACATTTATTGTAGTTTCGTTAGATTAAAAAAAAATTTTTTTTTTAAATTAAACCTTCAAATATGATTAATATTTCATAATTTTTGATATATTCAATTTTGATTGAATTTTTAATAACAATTAATTTAATTTAATAATTAAATAATTTAATTTAATAATTAATTTCGTTGTAATTTGCTGACTTAATATTTTCAGAAAACATATTTTTTATACAATCATATAATTTAATATGTTTATGGCATAGAGGGGTTTATCCTCTATAAAATCACGCAAGAAAACATATGCATTCCATTTAAAATAATAATGTTGGTTACCATGGCAACGAAACAAAAAAAAACAATGGAACACGCAAATATCACCTAAAAATGCGCCACAATTAATAAAAAAAGCATTTTTTTAACCACGAATGGTGGAGTTATTGGTTATATTTCAGATATTTGAAACACCCTGTATATTACATTTCATTAAAATATCTTAGAAAATGAGACAATAATAATGCGAACTTATAATTTTATAATCTTAAGTCGGAATGACAAATAGGTAAAGTTTAGTGATCAATGCCGTGAATTTTAATCTAAAATATTAAAATAAGAAAAAATTGGTAGGGAACAATTAAAAACTCGTTAAACTGTCGATTATTTCCTTTTCCCTTAATTGCGTCCTTTCGATTTAGTTTGCTGTTTTCTTTTTCAACAATTTTCCGATTCCCGTATTTTCTGCCTTTATGATATAAATCTCATTGCTTTGCGGCATATTCCTAGAAAAGTTCGGAAACAAAAGCGGATAAGAAACCCTCCAGAGAGGACCTCTCATTTAAAAATCTTAATTACTCGGTTAATCTTAGATTGTTGTTTGCTATTTTCGGCCTGCGTGTCTCCTTTATGTAACGGGTTGCACGGAGAGAAAATCGCTTTGTCTTTTTTCCGCCTCTTGATAAATGCACTGTCACTTTGCGTCTGACAGGCTAACTACATTTTAAATCGCCGACTTAAATTCAGTGTTATTTCTGCAATTTAAATGCATAATAAATCTCGGGATACACCAATGTTTCCGAGGAAGGACACACTCTTTGTTATACAACTAAAGAAATCAAGGAAAATACATTACAGCAACAGTTGATATATGTTCTCTTATAAAATATATTAATAAGAGATGTACTAAATAAAGAAGTAAGGCATCTGTAAATCTCCAAACTAGATTTGAAAGAAACTAGGTATCATCCTGGCAGAAGATAATGGTTAGATTAAAGATGCTGTCAGAATATATTTTGACTCTGTATATAATGATTGCAGAAAACTGGAAGACGAGATTATGTATAATAGTTTTTTATATTAATGGATGAGATAATTTCGAAAAGTAAAAAGAATAGTGATGAAATTTTGGTTTAAACAATTCTATCAAAAATAGGTAAAGTTGAGCTGAGTAAAACAATTAATGCTGCCAATAGCTGTTGCGTCACGTTTTCAAAAATAAACATTTTCGCTGCCCGCGGCCACTGAAATAGATCAATAAGAGAATGGCGGTACGTGCTTGATATACGTTTATTTTAACGGCTTAATTTGCGGTCGATCGCTTACTGTAAGTACTGTATAGGTTTTTATTATTGATTCAAAAATAGGTGGAAGGGTTGGAACGAAACCCGAGGGGCATAACGTGAGATGGCTTTGGAGGGCAAAAAATAAAAATAATAGGAAAACAACCGGTCGTGCATGGCGATCGCGGAAGTTATTTGAAATTCAATACAAACGTCTATTTAAATATCCTGCAGTGGCGGCGTCGCGAGTACTGCCACGGATGGATATTAAAAATCCGAAAGAGGTGACTTATTTAAAAGTTAAAAATCACGAATTTGTCAGCATTTTGATTTATCACCCAGTTCTAATACTGACAAGTCATATGTTATCGCAAACTAATGGATGACATCTCAGAATCACTTACTTCGACCTCTTTCTACAACTCTCTCAACTACACAAACATAAGTACAAAGAAATAGATTTATTACTTTTAAAATTGTTTTTGATTCAACTGAAAATGAGTTTATAATAAGAAACTACTTGTAACTTTAACAAACATACATCAAAAATCCATTCATCTAAACAAGCATTTTTACATTATAACTACGAAGTTCTAACGTAACACTAGAACTATTACTAGAACTAAACTAGATTTAACGCTTCGGAGATGTTGAACCTTACAAATCTTAATGCATTATGTCTTCGAAGTCGACCGCATCATGTATCACGAATTAATATAGATATTGAAGATCTTTAATGAACCGTGCAAGTCTTAATGCATAATTTCAGCCCATTTTTAAGACGTCAACCACCTCGTGCATCACGAATTAATATACTTTGATACTCAAAATGTTCAGGGTTGGCCGACGTCTTTGATATCGGCCGCCCTCAGTGTCACGAACTGGTATTATCTGGTATGTACTTTGGCATTGAATATATTCGAAAAAGTAAAAGTTATCATACTTTGGTATTTGAGATATTCGGGGGCGGCCGACGTTTTCTGCCAAGGTTAACTCGACAAAGCCAACACTTTGTGAATGCCGAAACATGACCTCGACTGACTTCGAAGACGTCGGCCGCCCCTAGCATAATGAACTGGTATTATCTGGTACATACCTTGAGATCAAAAATATTCGGGACCATGATCAATTTCCTTAAACATAACAGTTGCTTCGAAAATGCTAGAACTTTGCAAATATTAATGCGTAATATCGGCCAACTTCGAAGACGTCCAAAATCGCAAAAGATTTTGTATTATTTTTTAAATGTTTTTTAAATGTAATTTGATTTGGGTGTTTTATGACTGCTTCTTCGCGAAATAACTTACTATTAAAATTGCTTTATTGTGTATGATGAAATTTTCTGCAAAACGGTACAACTTTGGATAATAAAAAAAGATGGTATACTTGAAAATTTCTTTATTGATAGAAAGAGAGAGAAAACAAATTTTATTTTGGCAACAAAAAAAAAAGTTCAAATAAGTTAAAAAGAAGGAAAAATGAAGTCTGCCAAAAATAAGGCTATCGACCGGAGTCTTTCTGCCCAATCAAGTTCTGATTAGCTAGTGGCAGCTTTAGTCTTCTCTGTTCATTAATAGTTTTTGAAGGAGTGGTGGATGATCAGATGGGTGATTTACTCTAGGGATAATGAGCATATGTTGAAGGAGTTTTGTAGGAAAATTTAGAGTAGCTTTATGACATAGGGATTGTAGGCGTAAGTTAATGGGAGGGATATTAGTGAGGTTATAAAGCAGATCATTGCTGGGGTTTAAAAGAAATTCCGGGGATTCCCTATTCTTGTTATGGACCTGAATGCCGATCTTTCTGCGAATCTAAGTGGTATCTTGAAGTTTTAGGCGCATCATTTATAAGAATAGATCCATATTCTATAACTGCCCTGCATATGAATTTGTAAATGTATGAGTAAATGTGATATGAAATGCTTTGCACGAGTTTTCACTTTCATCTTTGCTTTGATGGCGTGGACAGAAAATTTTAGTGTTCTGTCGAGTGTAATACCTAGGTATTTGCAGGTTGCTGAGGCTGAGAAGGGGTTGATTGTACTGTGATTGTAGGAGAATCGGCGTGAACTGGTAAGATAGGGATAAAGAATTGTGATTTTGAAGAATTGATTTGATTGCGCCATTTTCGGTACTAGCTTTCTGTTTCACTTGTAGCTTTCGGACCGAAGAAGCAACGTTCCTGTCGTATATTTATTCACATCAAAGACCTCTGGAGGGGAGATGGGAGATCCCTGCGGGAGTGATGGCTTTTCAGCTTTGTCGATAGTTTTTGTCGACATTGGTTTACAGAGTTTGTTGAATAAGTGGTGTGAAAAAACATTGAAATCTTCAAATGCGGGATCAGAAATAAGATGTAATTATACGTTGCATTGTAAATAAGTGTTTGATGGTAGTGGAACACTACCTATAAACAAAAATTTCCAAATAAACCTGAGGGAAGAGATGATCCCTAGATGAAGCATCCGCGAACATCATCCATATGATTTTCATGGAGCTGTAGTGGTTAGAGACTCGCTATTACCAATTGGAGAGTTGTTTAAAGAATCTCAAAAATCAAAAAATAAGCAAGCCTGCAGGTTCAGAGAGTGTCGTACAAGATAATTTTATGGAATTTAAAAAAATGACGATTTATTTAAAAGACTTTACTTGTTTCCGATCCATTAATTGGTAACTTTCATAAAATAAGCCCCCTTCCATAAAAATTCGTTCGAAAATACTATAACCTTGCAAATCTTAATGTATAATGTCTATCGACTTCTTAGACGTTGGCCACCTCATATATCACGAATTAATATACTTTGATATTCAAGATATTCAAGGGCAAAACCAACACTTTATGCATGATTATGTATAACCTCGGCCGACTTCGAAGACGTCGGCAGTCCCCAGTATCATGAACTGGTATTATCTGGTATATACTTCGGTATTAAAAATATTACGAAAACCTTGCTTAAGTATAAAAGTCAGTTTGAAAATACTACAACTTTGCAAATCCTAATGTGTAATGTGATTTGTAATGGCACTTTGTGATTGCCATTGCATAACCTTGGCCGACGTATAATCTTGTACAAAGGTGGGCAAGAGTAGTAAATGAAAGTACCCGGGTATCAGATAAGGGTACTTTAAATATATTTAGGAATCGAATAGTTTTTATGGGTAATATTCACAGTTTAAAGTACCCGAGTACTATCACCGAATATTTATGTACGAGTATTTAAAAAAATTGTATGATTGTGTTTAAAATGAACAATAACTTGTAAATAAAAGTAATAATTGGGTTGTATCACCTATTAAAAAAAAATATTTTCTAATATTTAAGTACGTCATATATTATAATAAACTAAAATCTTGACCAATGAGAACAACCTTTCGACAGGAGCCGATGATGGTAACGTGGTATTGTATTTCAGAAAATGTTTTCTTAAAGTTGGGTGTTCGTGAATAATATTTACAGTCTCTACAGTAGTATGTTTATAATCAAAATACAGTAATAGTTGTAACTTAACTTTAGGTCCATAATGATTAGTGTATTCTGTTTTTTATACGTTATATACATTAAAATCATAATACTCCAAAATGAGCTTTCAACGTCATCATCTTCAAATCCAATGCTGCTGGCAGTATAATTTTTTTAATTTCATCAAAGCTGAAATTTGGATCCTTCATACCAAACAAATAGACTCCTAACTCTTAATCAGAAAAATGTTTGAAAATCTACTCTGTAGTTTCTCAATTTACATAACCCCACCACCATTAAATTCATTTTTGAGTTTTAGTTTTTGATATTTATTGCGTAAAGGAATGAACGTTTGTAGTAACAGACCAAAATAAATCTTTTTTTCAGATTGTAAGTCAAGAGTTTCTGCAAGAGGTTTCATAATAATTGTGTACTCTCCCAAATATAGAATATGAATTACATTAAACCACTCCATATTGAATTTAGTCAACAACACTTGAAAAACTAAAATACATAGTGTATTAGTAGAGTACAACGTGTTATAGTTGGCAGACTTAACACATTGTTTCACACATTTTGAGTTGGGTTGGGTTGCTGCATTTTTTCCAAAGTTCACTAAACTTTAAAAAGGTTTTTGTATTTCTGTTATTCAATGTTGGATTTCTATAAAGAGCACTCTTGAAAGCTGAAGTGATGACTCGCACATCTTATATGTTTTGGAAATGAGACCACATCTCTTTGTTAATGCTAAATTCGTGAAAAGCTTAGTATTTTCGCTAAATGTTCAGCATGTAATTTCCTTGTATGTATCACTCCTTTAAACCTGCAACAGTATATGGCTGCAGCTTGTCTTTGTAGTTAAGTCGTGTTAATACAATGTGCAATAATTCCTAGTAATTCGTAGTACTCCTGTAGTAATTCGGGTACTTTTCGACGTTTAAATATATTCTCATAACGGCTACTCTAACAAGAAATTACTAACCACCCTTGATCTGGTATATACTTTGGCATTGAAAATATTCCAGAGCATAATCCTTAGGTGTAAAAATTGGTTCGAAAATACGAGAATCTTACAAATATTAATGCATAATATCGGCCGACGTATTTGATGCCTCACGCATCATAAATTAATAAACGTCGATATTCGAGATATTCAGCGGTGGAGATTGGGTCGACAAAACCAACACCTTGTCAATGTTAATGCATAACCTCGGCCGATTTCGAAGATGTCGGCCACCCCCGGTATAATGAACCGGTATTATCTAGTATATACTTTGGCATTGAAAGTATTAGGGAGCACGATAAGCTTGCTTAACCTTCCAAAACTCGCGTTCGGACTCACAGTCCAACAGAAAGCAAATTCTGCATTATCTTCAAAGAAATTCGTTATATTACCTTCTTCCTTCACAATACTTTTTAAATTGTTCGATAAACCATTATATTTTTTTTTATTTTTTTCCTGTTTGATAATCAGACTGAGATATTACGGTTATTTGTAAGTTGACTATTAACATATTCGACAAAGAACTAAAATGAAGAAGAACACATTTGGTTATTTTTAAATTATGGGACTAGAGGAAAATAATTTTTGTTACAGTAAATCTCGGATGGCGAAATTGAAATTTTAGAGCCATTTTTCATCGGTAAAGAGAAAATAATTTATGGTATGAATACTTTTATCCATTGAAACAACGAAGATAACCTCCTAATACCGAACATAAAAAGCATGAAAGGTCAAAAATTGTAAAAACTGTCTGTCCTAACTGTACTCCAAACTGTGTTTAGATTACTATATTTAGCAGGAATTTTAAAGTCAAATAAATTCTGACGGAATGGTTAAAATGTTTAGCCTCTTGAAGGGGAGGCTAACAGTTCGCCGCAAAACCAACCTCACCAAGTACATGGATACATCTATGCTGGAGCTTGAAAATATGAATACCTGCTGAAGTATTTCTCCACACCAATACAAATAAGTCAAAAGCGAGTAGACTAAAGCATATTACACCATTCTCGCGGTTTCAGAAGGAACTACACGTTTTAGTACAATTATGGATAAAAACTTAATGCCGCTGGGATTTTAAGAGGTCTCTAAGGCCAAGTGACATAATATGTCACTTGGCTATGTAGTAGAAACTATTTACATCTTCGCAGGGCGTCGACAGTACCGCTTGTAGGTCATAACAGTATACTTCCACATTTTTGTTTTTGATGTCACCTTTCCTGACTACTAAGGTCCTTTTCTCTAAGATGATCTTCAAATTTCTGTTTAATAAGATTTTTACTCTCCTCGCTTCCATTTTTGTAGTTTTCACATAAACTGCATTGGTCCGTTTTGGGGATATAAAATCCTATGTTTGCTTCAGTATTTAAGATGTTTAGCATACTGTTTCTGTTTTTTAACGCAGTCTTCAACGTACAGTCTGTGCATATTACTGATATTTAAACTTCCATCCAAGTATTCTTTATTGGTCCGCGCTCGACAATAATGAGAACTCACACAGGGAAAAGAAGTTATATGCGTCCTAATATCGCCTTTTATTATATCCTCCCGTATTGCTTTAGCACTTTTACGTTTTCCTCTTTGGTCTTTGTTTATGCCTCCTTGCACATTTCTTTTCTAATCGTGGTAAAAATTATTCTATTTATGGCCAAAGTATTTTTGAATAATGTTTTACATACTTGGATATGGCGTTCATCAATTGAAAATGTATATGTCACATTTTTTGAGCGATTGCTGCCAGCTTTAGAAGCTCGATACTCAGGATTTATGTAATCAGACATACATTTATTCAGGAAAGACCTTTGCTGCTCGATATCACCCAATCTCCAGTAATATTCAAATAAATTCTTTCTCTCTTCTTCTTTAATATTAAAACGACAATTAGTCTACATTTTTCTGAACAGGAATCTTTCACTTTCTTTGCAACAACGTTTTTTCCCTTTGTGCTAACATATTCTTGTTCTGTATTTCTTCTCTTCTTCCGGGTATTTTTTCCCAAGATTCGGGCTTTCTCGTTCGTTTTCTTGTTAATTTTTTCTTTAGCTTAGTATTGTTATCGGCTGTTTCTGTCATTTTCTATTCACTTTCTATTATCGTAGTTTGATTTTCCATATTCATATCTTCATGATTTACCTCCCCTAAAATAGATTCATCATCACTTTCAGATAACGTATCAGGACAGTAATTTTTGTCTTTGATACTATCGTCACTATCAAAATCGGTATTCTTCATACACATTATCTTGTTTATTTTTACTTACATCTGTTTCAAAACTTTCTTCAATTACAACTTGACATTTTCTTCACCAGATGAAATAGTAGCTAACCCAGCTATATACTATATAGTGCTACTTTTTACTCTATAAGTTTGTTAAACTATTTCAGTTCAAAAAAGTAACAAGTAGAGTTGTTACCTTATTACTCCATATTTTGAACAAAGAATTTGCAAAACAAATTCAACACTGTAACAACTTGAGTTGTTACGCTTTAGCTTTACAGAGTCATACTAATTCTACACAATAACTGAAGCCCTCTACTGGTTGTTCTTCTAGGCTTTAGTTATTTCTCTATAGCATCGAGTAGATATAGTTCTACACTAGCATTAGCTGTACACAACTAAAAATTTACATTTTTTGACTTGTTACGGTGTGGTTCTGGGGTACTGATATGTACCGTTTTAAAGTTATTAAGACAAAATTCATTTTCCACAGTCCAATCACTAACTCTACGCATCACATTATCCGATATACGGTGTAAATCAGTGCATGGACTACGAATCGGGTAATCTCATCAGCATAAAAAAGCATTCAACATTATTCCCAACATAATAGGGCAGATCATTTATAGATAATAGAAACAGCAGAAACCGAATCATTAACCCCTCTACGTACCGGAATGCAACCTGAAACCTTAGAATCACAGATTACGCAGTGACTCCTTCGCTCCAGATATGACATAATGAAATTTAAACTATTATTCTCAAAGTTATAAACTGTAAAAGCTCAAAAGATCTATAAATATAGCCTGTAAGCATGAATTCAGGAAGGTCACCACGGTATCCTTAGTACCCAAGCCGTGCTGAAAACTAAACTGGTTTTTAAACAACATATTACTACTTTCAATATAATCATATATACGGTTAAAAACTGCAGGTTCAAATATTTTAGAAAAATTTAAAATTAAATATTTTAAATATTTATTTAAAATTTAATATTTCAAAAAATCATAAAACATTAGGTTAACGTAAATATTTTTTAGCACAAAAACGAATAAAGATTTTCTAATTTGGATCTTACCATGAAAAAATGGACACTTGCCTGTATAAATTTTGAAGGTATCATTAAAATATCGCAAGAATTCGATTTTTGGCGATTTTTAATTAACTTGAGATAGCCATAAATATTCACGTTGAATTTAATGATTTATATTTCAAAAACGAATAAATATTTTCAAGATCCGGTTTCATCACCAGAAAATAGATACTATCCTCTATAAATCATGAATAATTCATTAAGATATCTTAAGATCTTCCAGAAAGCTACATGCTATTTATTGGAGACTAGATACTGCCGATAGACTGTATTGGTGGTAAAAGACTGCATGTTGTGTTTGGAGGATTAGATTTTGAGAGAGGATTTGGAGAACTAAACACTGCCTCTACAAGATTAGAGGTTGTTGGAGAAGGCTATATTACTCGTGGATAGCTTGACAATTCTAACAGAAGACTGTATACTGGTCATAACGGAAGTCTAAATACTGATTCTAGAAGACTAAATATTGCTTTTGGAAAACTGAACACTTGAAAAGGAGTAAACACTACTTTCCAAAAAACTATGTGTTGTTTGCTGATTACTATATATTGATGGTAAAAGACTAAATGTTGCGGATACTGCATTTTAAAAACTAGATGCTGTTGCAAGAAGTTAAAGATTATTAGAGAAGAGTAGATAAGGTTTTGGAAGACTAAAATGTGCTTCTAGAAGACCAGGCATACCTTGCATAAACTACATGCCAAAGATGGCGCTTAAGAAAGTGAAAAAAAAAAACCGAAAAGTAATTTGAATGAAATAAAAGGGTCATCTTAAGTTAAGCAATAAAAGGAGGTAAGATACTAATTGGCCTATAATTGCCAGCATCTTACATCACCACCTTTAAAAACAGAAATTACAAAAGCATTTTTCTTTAAACATTGTGTTGAAAGCCCATAGATATCTTTGGTACAACTATTTTTGGAGGATTGCAATAATTGGCGCACTTCAGTCTGAGATACTTCATCCAGCCTGAAATATTTTCTCGTGAATAAAGGCATATTACACATGTTTAAATCTGAAGATGATACAGTTGGATGAAACTCAACCAACTTTTCAGGTAAATCAACCAAGTAACTATTTAATGTATCAGGATCAAAGATAGCTGAAGATTTCTTTCGATAGTCTACATTTTCAATTATTACATTCCAGCTAACCTTCATCCTATTGGCTGATTATCTTATATACTGTGAAGGAGCTTGAGCTTTGGTAGTCCCTAAGGCTATCCTGTATTAAGAACGAATTTGATTTTTAACTTGGTAAGCAAATTCCTTTTTTGCATTTCTTATAGAAATTGCAAACAAATTGAAGGTTTTGTCTCATTTTTCTTAAAGAGTCTTTGAACTTTTCAAACTTAGCATTAATTTCTAAACCATTATACAAAAAATCCCAGCTAATGGCATTAAAATCATTAAAAAAATTATAGTTCCAGAGTTATTGGCTAATACATACGCACAGCAGAGTCAAATTAATTGGCAGTATAATACTCTATGTATGATGATCCGACAGAATACAATGATATGCAAATCAGATGTTGCAAAGGTATGCTAATTATGACCCAAAGTTTTGATCTAGAGGATGAATAACTATTATATAGAAGTGACTCAAGAAATAGTTGTTGCATTTAAATGCAAGGAACCAAAATCAAATATTCCACCATCTATAATGATGAATAACAACATGTAAACAAACTGGAATCTCAAAAAGAAAGCTGTAAAATATCTGCGAGTTCATCTACATCACCGTCTAGCTTGAGTTATTTATCTTAACAATAAACTGAATCTGAGCTATGCTGAATTAAAAAGATCAACAGTAGACTGAATCTGAGTTGTGTTCGAAGAAACAACAACAGACTGAACCTGGGCTATGGTCGATTGAAAGAATTATTCTCTATAATAAACAGAAAAAGCCCCTTAAAGACTCAATGTACCCTCCTGTTTTATAGCTCACTAATCAGATCTATGGTAACTTGTGCTTGTCGTATCTGGGAAAATGCTTCTGTTAAAAACATTAAAAAACTGCAATCTCTACAAAATAAAATTATACGAATACCAGTTGACGGTCGATAGTTCATCAACTTCACAATGAACTAACTAAACAATGCAACAAAAAAGTTTTTTGATAAAATAAACAAATACTGCAGTGAGGTAAAATTTCATTTAGCAAGTAAAAACATCCAGGTTTAATGTTTCAAGAGAAAGATGCCCTAAGGTCTATTATGAAATAAAGTGTCAGGCCAAGAGTTTCTCAAACCAATATAGACATTATGGTGATTTTCTTTTTTTTTGTGTTGAGTTGGTTTTAATAAAAATAAAAAAAACCCTTACAAACCTTAATAATGTCGGCCGACTTTGAAGACAGCGCCCGTTTAATGCATCATGAATTAATATACTTCGATATCCGAGATATTCTGGGGCGGCCGACGTCTTCAAAGTCCACCGAGATTGGCTCGACAAAACTAATCCTTCGTGAATGCAAATACATAACCTTGGCCGACTTTGAAGACGTCGGCCGCCCCCAGTTTCATGAACTAGTATTATCTGGTATATACTTTGCAATTGAAAATATTAGGGAACTTGATAAGCTTGTTTAAGTGAAGAAAATACTAAATTCTTGCAAACGTCAATGTGTAATTCAAAAATTCAATTGACTTCGAAGACGTCGGCCGCCTCATACACCATGAATTAATATACTTTGATATTCGAGATATTCAATGGCGGCCGAAGTTGGCTCAAGAAAACTAACACTCTGTGAATATCTGGTATAATCGGAAACGTTAAAAAACCCAAAAGCTTCTAGTTTTAGATCTAGTATTAGTCTTAGTAACAGTTCTAGTATTAGTTCTAATTCTAGTTAAATCATTTTTACATTGAATCAACGATTCAACAAGAAAATTTTAAAGAGCGGAAAAATTAAATTGAGAGTAAATTCAATTGAGGACAAATAAAGCTAATCTGTAAATCTGGATTCAGGTGTACCCAAAACGATTTCGGTTATACGTCACTCACGGTCGTTGATCGGGAAATATTGACAGTAATTGTGTGCCGCGATATACAGGGGTCGATTCACAACGTCATTGGTGCCACTTATACCGTGGTAAAATTTACTTTCGTTTTCACTCTTTTTTTTGTTGGTTGCTAAAAATAGGGGCCGGAAAATCGGAACGCGTTAAACGGGAATTAATTTTTAATTTGCTGAAACGGAGCAATAAGAAAGAAGGCGACCACCAGAGAAGAAAGAAATTAATGATTACGGTGAGATTTCACCGTCACCCCGTCTACTTTTCTTTCGTTTATCCATCTCCTCCCCTCGTGGTCGAGGGGGTAAGACAAAACAAAACTATCAATCATATTCTAGAATTACGTATCGCACGGTCTCTTCTATTTCTATTTTCGCTTTCGCGTCCCCCTTCGAAAACGCTTAAGCCGAGGTATGCTTACAGAAAATAAATTAACGACCCGTGGAATGTATGTGGTGCCGTATTTCACATTGCTGACAACATTTTTATTGTGTTTTCATTGTATCTAAAGATGATTTGTCACTATTTGTTTGGACACTCCAATTTCTCCTTTTTTGTTATATCATATTTATTTCTTACTAAATATTTCACCTTAATCAACCAAGTCGCTTGATTATTCAAAATTTGAATTTAATTTTAGAGAATGAATCGGAAAATAGAGTTATATTGTTGTTTGTTAGAATTATGCGATAGGAAGACGCAAACGAACTTGGGTAAACTCAGCGACGGATCAATTGGTGGATTCTTATGGAAAATTCATGATTCCCATGGGACCCGTTGAGGATTTGGCGAGCGCCCGCGGAATTCCCGTAAAATGAACAGGAAGGGCAAAACTTGGGGGAGCACTTTGTGGATAATTTTCATAACACACGCGGGGGTGCATAAATTTTAGGGTACGTACGCATCAGGCTGTGGACCAGATGTAAACGTTCCTTGTTTTAAGGGATATACTCATCATTAGACAGAACTTTTTTAAACCATAATCACCCCCTCAATGTATTAAAACCATACATATATTACATCGTGTAATTGATTCTGTTTGGGGTTGAAATGATACAATAAAACTTTAAAAATGTTCAGCTTATCGAAATATGCCAGGAAATCTTACTCCCACAGGAAATGTATGGCGTGCCAAGAATAAATGAAGAGGAAATGATATAGTGGGGTGAATAAGATTTTAAGCTTGAAATGAGTTGATATGGTATAAGCATGTAATAAGGACGTCTGAAAGCAGATAACTAAAAATGAGGACTCAACGTAGAAGAAATATATCCTCGATTTAAGAGGTATGATATACAGCGTGATCCATAAAAGTAACAAAATACTTAAACGATATATTTTAAAATATTTTTTAGAGATATAAGCTGTTATATAATGAACAACCGACATATATAATAACTTTTTTTTGATACATCATTTGAACATCATGAATTGGTATTATCTGGTATATACTTTAGTATTCGAAATACTCAGGAGTACGATAAGCTTGCTTAAATGTAAGCGTAGAGTCAAAAATACCAGAACTTTGCACTATTGCAAATCTTAATGCCGCATATGGCATGAATTAATATATGGCATTCTTACTTTCACGATTGTAAATATGGTTGAAAAAAAAAGAAATAGGTCTTAAAATTGTGTTGATAAATAAATAAATTAAAATATTACGTAATGATGTTTAAAACACAAACTATTTTATTTATGAATATTATATACAGGATGTCTTCCAAATGTGTGTACAACGGAAAACCACAGATTCCTTCGCTCAAAATAGGCATATTTAAGTTATATATATCCAAAATTGCTTCATTTCACCACTTTTGAGAAAGCAAATACAACACCAATGATAATAACTTAATACAATAACTACTGATAATACAATGACATGTCGCTTTAATGCAACGCCATAATAAAATCTTTTATGGTCATAATAACTGTTAACAAAACTTCTATACGTAATACATACACTCCTACTTATATATATATATATATATATATATATAAGAGATTAGATATTATTGATGAAGTATAGGTGGATCAAAAGGTGTACCAGGTAATTATTTAGATCCTTCTGAACATGGAAGACATTAATTCTGATATTACTTTCACCGCATATAATTGTAAATCTGCAACTGAAATGTTGTTCAGTGATAGAATCCCCCACGATTTGTTTACTTCAAAATTATTTAAAATTAAATAGTTTTTTTTTGCAAGTTGGGGTGAAATGGCGTGCGAAATAGAGGAAGTGCATATTCGTCATTGTATACTGTTTGAATTTCGCAAGGGTAGTAAGGCAACCGTTGCGACTAAGAACATTACCGATATTTACCCAAACTCATTAGATGTTCGCAAATGCCAAAGATGGTTTTCCAAGATTAGATCTGAATTTTGATCTTTCTGACGCCCATCGACCAGGAACACCAATGTCATTTGACAACGACGTTCTAAGGGCAGAAGTTGTAGCTAATCCATGCCAAACCATCGAAGAATTGTCGAACACCCTTAACCAACCTTGGTCGATCATTCAGGAACATTTACACCAGATAGGAAAAATTAGCAGAGCCGGTGTTTGGGTCCCCCATAATTTGTTAGAGCTAAACAAAGCAAACAGGTCAACCACGTGCAATGCATTGATTCAACGGCACCATGCAGAACAGTTTCTTAATCGTTTGGTCACTGGAGATGAAAAATGGGTTCTATACGATAATCCAAAACGCAAAAGGCAGTGGCTCTCCCCAAATGAACCAGCACGCAGTACTGCAAAGCCGGGATTACACCCCAAGAAGACTCTTCTGTGTGTTTGATGGAGCATCCGCGGAATCGTCCACTTTGCAGTGCTTAATCCTGGACAAACTATTAATGCGGACCTTTATTGTCAACAATTGGATCGAGTGAACCAAGCTCTAGTTGAGAATTACCCGGCTATCATGAACAGAAAAGGTGTCATTCTTCAAATATATATAACTTCTATTGAATTGGGATAGGAGATGCTGCCCCACCCTCCATATTCACCTGATATCGCATCTTCAGATTTTCATTTGTTCTGATCCTTACAGCACTTTCTAAGTAACAAAAAATTTCAATCTTTGAACTGCTTAAAAAATGGCATCTCCAGATATTTTGATAACAAACCAATAGATTTTTTTCGGTCTGGTATAGAAAATTTGCCCGCTAGATGGCAAAAGGTAGTTTAAATTGAGGGTGATTATATCATTAATTAAAAATAAATATTATAAAAAAATTATTCGTTTTAATTTAACGTAAAAATACGACATTATTTTCCGGTCCTCCTAATACAACAAGTAGATAATTTGAATTATTAGGAAACAACAATATATTCTAGCTTGCAACAGCACGATTCAAATCTTTCTAATACTATAACTACATAAATCGTACGACGTTCTAATTTGTTCCGCACAATGAGATTGAAAGTAGTTGTATACTAGTTTCTATCTAGTTGTGTCAATGTTGGTAGAAATATGAATTTATAAGCAAAAGAATACTTCATCCAGTTTTTAAAAACCCTGATGCTCGTTGACATTACCCACGAAATATCCGTTGAGAATTTCATAGATTAGAAATTCAATAACAGTTTGACTATTCAGAAAGAAGGTGTAAATGGTAAGGTGGTAAGTTGGCAAAAATGAGTGGGCTAAGCTTTTCTAAACACCGTCCATTCTTAACTACTTTCTGCTAATATGTTTATATAAACTTATTTTATTCTTTACCGGTTTCGGCTCATAATAGCCATCCTCAAATAAATAATCAATAAGTGTCCGATTTTGGCATTTCCCGAAACTTAACGTTATTTCGAAATGTCAGCTACAATCTTCTATTCCATCAAGTGACTTAAGTCAAAACTGGCACATGAATGTTGTCAAAAAATTTAAACGTGTTTAGTTAACTTTGGGGTAGTGATTTATATAAATCATACGCCGTCTTGTTATTTCTAAAATTATTAATTATTACCATTATTTGGTAGAATTAAGTGTAAATGGTAAACTTAAACAAGGATGCAACTGCTCAGTATTCTGTATCGGAAAAGACTATAAGTCGAATTTGGCAAAAATCGTATATTATAATATAAGAATCGTATAATCGAAAAATCGTAGATATAAAAAAAAATAAAAGAGATACCGATTCATCGTCGCAGAATTATCCGATCACTTGCATATGCCATTACAATTTTAAATAGCACAATTCACAGAAGCATTAAATCTGGACTAATCAAACCTCATTCAAGCGTAGTAAAACCATTTCTTACTAACCGTAACAAAATCCAACGTTTGGGATACTGCTTGGAAATGCTTGATTCTGAAAGTATCGCTGCTGGTGCACCTATTTTTAAGAATATGAAAAACTACATTCATGTTGACTAGAAATGGTTTTATTTAAAAAAGACCTCTAATAAATACCACCTAGCTCATGATGAGAGGGAGCCTCATGAAACAGGTAAAAGTAAGAGGTTTATTACGAAGATCATATTTTTAACCGCTGTTGCCGTTCTAAAATGGAATGACTACTGTAATTAATGGTTTAATGGAAAACATTTTTGACCATTTGTAACTCAACAACCTGACATACGTACAAGTAAAAATCGTCCAGCCGGAACGGTGGCAATAAAAGTTATCGAATCTGTAACCAAACATGAATATAGAAGTATGATTGTGTATACGCCCATTTACATCCAACAAGACAATGCCAAACTACATTTCGACAAAAATGAGAAAGACTTCAATGAGTCTGTTAGCGTCTTAAAATTAACTAACGCTTCAATAATCCAAATGTGTTAACCCCCGAATAGTCCAAATATCAATGTTCTGGACCTCGGTTTTTTTAATGCTACACAGACGCTGCAGTATCAAACTGCTACTTCAAACATCAATCAGCTCATCGATTCAGTCACTAAGGCTTTTAACTATCTAAGCCATGAAGCATTAAAAGGTCTTTTTAACACATCAACAGTGTATGATAAAGACAATGACAGCAAATGACGACAATAGTCATAGGTTGGCTCACTTATGCAAGAATAAGTTAAGCAACTTATTATCTTAGACGAGCAGAGTTACTGAGCTGGTCAAAGCTACTCAGGCAAAAATTAGTAGCAGTAATTAATAATAATAATAATAATAATTTATTGCCATAATAAAAAAGAAAAATACAACTTAATGTATACATATCACAACTTGTTATATAGAGATATGAGCAAAAGAATCAATTTATCGCATAAACGATGTCTTCCAAAGGACCCAATCAATGAACTGTATACTGTGTTACAAAAAAAAATAAATTAAATGGAAAGCTTCAACGTTAAATGTATGGTTACTATACTGATGCGTTATGTTAGTTGCTAGAATACGAGAAGAAGAGAAGCAAGAGAAGAAGAAGAAAAGCAAAGAAGAAGAGAAGAAAAGTTAGAAGATCTCAGGCAGAATTGGCAAGCAAATAAGTGGCGTTTTAAATGATTTTTAAATGTCGTAATGTGAGGAATATTACGAATATCGGAAGGCAGATTGCTCCAAAGGGTTATCGCCTGTATAGTAAACGAGTTATGGTAAAATTCGGTATTATGGGTCGGGAACATAAGCAGAGAATCAAGCTGAGATCTTGTGGGTAAATCATGCGACGACAAGCGCTGAAATATACAGTACAGGTACCTTGGTGTTTGATTATAAGAACATTATGTAATATAGTCAATATACGAAATGATCTACGATTCTGGCAGGTTAATATCTGTAAGTAGTTACGGTATGGAGTTATGTGTTGAAATTTATCGAGATCAAAAATATACCGTATGCAATTGTTCTGAAGTCTTTGCAGTTTGTTTCGGAGTGTTACCGAAAGATCAGGATATGCGGTGTCAGCGTAATCTATATGGGGGAAAATAACAGAATAACAAAGATTATGACGGACCGTGGGAGGAAGGAAACAACGGAGTTTTTTCAACGAGTGGAAACAATGATAGACTTTTTTGCAAACGAATTGAATTTGAGGTTTCCAGGACATTGTGGAGTCCATCACCACCCCAAGGTTTCTAACCGTTAACTGAATGGATGAAAAATCATTAAGCTTCACAAGTAAAGATCGACTGCCAAACGCAATTGCTTGAGTTTTAGCAGCATTTAATTTAAGGCCGTAACGTTTAGACCAATCGAAAATATTAGAAAGATCAAGATTGAGTCGTGCAATTGCTTCCGGAAATTTATCAATACTTCTTGTAGTGTAAAATTGGAGGTCATCAGCATACACGTGATAATTACAAGAAATGCAATGGGTGACGGTATTAATAAAAATTGAAAAGAGAACGTGCAGAATCAGTACGTACACACAAAAAACGACAGGAAAGATATGATCGAAACCAAGATAAACATGAAGAATTAAATACAAGGGCAGCCAGTGACGCTAACAAAAGATCATGATCAACCGAATCGAACGTCTTGCTGAAATCAAGTAACACAAGGATGGTAACACAACGTTTGTCACATGCAGACCTAATATCATCTGTAACTTTAATAAGTGCCGTAGTCGTGCTATGACCCCTGCGAAAACCCGACTGAAACTCGTTATGTAAGTTAAAATCTTGTAAATACTCTTGAACTTGTAAGTAAACAAGGCGTTCGAAAGCTTTTGATAGAACTGATAAAATGGAAATAGGACGAAAATCATTTAAACTTGAGGGACTCTGAGCAACCTTCCAAATTAAAGGGAATGCGGATCGTTCAAGTGAAAAGTGGAAAATGTGAGTAATAGGAGCAAGAACAATATCCAATATAGGAAGAAGAAGTTTGAGACCAACTCCATCAGCTCCCACACTAGTTGACTTAGAATGATTCAACGCATCGCGGACTTCTGATGCATTAATCGAAACAAAGGAGAAAGAGGAGGACCTACGTGAAGCAAGAATTTCACTAATAGTAGACTTCTTAGTCTCCACATCAATGATCAGAGGAGGGTCAGCAAAATACCTTGCCAATGAGTCCCCATCACAAGCATTCCGAACAGAGGGAGACTCAACCGAAGCCCCTAAGGAACGCATAATCTTCCAACGTCCTCGGACTTGTATTGGATAATCTCTGGTAGGAATAACATTTTTTTGCATTCTTACATTGGTGATTGCAACGGTTACGTATAATTCTGTAGTTTTCACGATTGGTAGCAGTTGGAATACGTTTAAATAAAAGTTTGGCACGGTTGCGTTTTCTCATCAGTGATCTTATTTCATCACTTAACCAGGGTGCCGGCGGATGTCTCACTCTGCGTTGCCAGAGTGGATCATGCTTGTGAAAGAGATTAATAACTTTAATGTAATTAGTTATTAAGTAGTGTTACTATTATTCTTACACAGCTTTGTAAAGTTATAAATATATATTTTTCTTAATTTCGGACGTTTAAAATTAAAAATTTAAGAAATTTGAAAAAAATTATGTTTTTTATTTTAAAACGGACACTTATTTTGGGACTTAAATTTTCGCCATATCTGTCACTTATTGTGGGACAGAGGGAGTACATCAAATTAGCTGAGCAAAGTGGGCAATTGTAGTCCTTGTTACGTCAAAGGAAAAATATTTGATAAAACATACTGATAAACATTATAAATGCTTAAAATAACACACGTATAAGGGACTACACAAATATCATTAGATATAACATCATTAATTAATACATACAAATTATATTTATATATTATTTATATATTATATTTATATTTTTTTTTATATTTATATATTTTTATTGACATTATATACATTGTTCATTGTGAATTTCATCCTATCGTTCAGATAAGAAGGAGTAACTTCAGTAACGACTCTATAATACAAACAACTCTTGTGGATGTATTTGCCAGATTTTATGTTTAGCCATTTTAACTGCTTAAAACCAAAAGACACGATCATATTCTCTTAGACTGAAATTTAAACAGATTCACAAGTTTTGAAGCTTTTGAATTTTTTCCTAATGCCTGGACTCCAAAACTGGAGAAAGGTGATAATACCAGAGCTGCATAAAAGCTTTTTAGTGTACCAGTCGAGACTATGAAGATTAGAGTGTATAAATTATAATGAGCTACAAGCTCGAACAATTCACTGCGATAATTACTTTCAAATAGTAGTTTTTGACACACTTACGCATTGCGTAAATTAATAAAATAAAATAATAAAATAATATAAAAAATAAAATCAAATAATATATAAAATAATATAAAAAATAAAATCAAATAATATATAAATTAATATATAAATATCAAATTAGTATTAATAATTATATTATTATTACATAAAAAAAATTCAGACCTGGAGAATAATAATGGAAATTATAGAGCTATATCTTACCCAAGACACATTGCAAACAGTATAAAATATATTCTTAAAGGATATAACATAACGTTAAATTTTAAAGCAAGAAATATTTTAAACAATTCAAAAAACAAAACGAATATAGTAGATAATAATAGCATTTAGAAGATAGATTGTAACACTTATGGTGCAACGTACATTGTGGAAACAGGGAGAAGTTTAAGAAATAAACATCTAAAATATAATAACCATGAATTCGACATCAATAAATTATTACGTGAAATGAATAAAAGCTATAAAATGGAGATAATGGAAATATATGAAATTCAGATGTTCATAAAGAATAACCCTAAAAAAGTCGTTCTAATCGACTCCAATATTTCCACACTTATATGGAACTTTAAAAAATCCATTTATTAGTGCGGTACTAATAGCTAGTACCGATTAATACATTGCCTTTGTTCCAAATGCCAATTTAAACATATATTCTGTTAATACAAATAATTTTGATTTGACCAATATAATTTTATGTCTTCATATGTTTACAGATTCCGTTTTTGAATTTAAAACTGTACTTGTCGAACATCATCAGGTGATATTTATATACTTATAGACATATTCATATTATAGTCCTGATACGTAAGTGTTATTTTGAGTATTTACAATTTTTATCAATCTGTTTTATCACATATTTTTTATTTGACGTAAGTAGAAACTACAGTTAATCACTTTACACAACTAATTTGATTCGTCGAGGTGATTCGTCTGAGGATGGTTATTATGAGCCAAAACCGGTAAAGAAAAAAATCAAAATCAAATGATTTTTATTTAAACATCAATATTTAAGTGATAAATAAAGGATAACATTAATTCATTTCTGTTAATATTTTATGCCAGCATAAAATAATCGAGTTTGACTACTATCAGAACAAAGGTAGTTAATACTTTTGTAGTTAACTACTGCCCAGCTCTGGTTATCAACTGGACTGAGCGTTTTGCACAGTTCCCTTGTAAAAGAGTGCTATCAATAGATTAGGCAACCAACAGTAAACATTGTGGGTAACGTCAATGTATTGTGAGGCAATTAGAATTATACTATATTTACAATCCATTTCTTGTTGTCGACATATAATGCATAATAAATCGAATCAAATGCGATGAATTTAATTACGCTACTTAAATGTTATAGCTAACAATACTTAAAATAACAATACTTATAACTCTCGGATTTTGCCGTGCGCTTTTAGAAAAAAATTTTGACATTTCAGATGAGATATTGCAACTTTCTTCACAAACGGAATGGTTTCTGAAGTTTCTGAACATTTAATAATTTTTCAAAATTCTTTATTGCTAAGAAATAACTAATTAATTATGTAATTTAGTTAGATTAATAAGGTTCGTATTATATTATTTTTTTTTTAATTATCGTTGTCCGGTTTTATTGATATTGCTTTTGTTATTATTGATGAGAAATTTTTGTTTGCTTAATAAACATTTATGTGGTTTGTAAATACACTTTTGTTATTTGGCAATTTTGCTCCCAAAAAATAAATTTAATCAATATACATTAAATTAATTTAGGTAATAAAAAAGGGGAAAAAATAAAAAAGTTTAAAGGTAATAAATTTTTAATCAATAATTTAATTAATTATTTGAAATTCTATTGGAATAATACATATAATTACCATAAACATACCCACCCCCGTTTAATTTTAGTAATTTTTCAATTTTTGTAAATTTATTGTATGAAAATGATAAATACATCACAAAAATTTCTTTTAGACAGACAAAAGTATAATAGTAAGTTTAATAGTTAGTAGTTAGTAGAATAGTTAAAAATCGCACTAATTTAATAAAATGATTTTTCATCGTTTTTTGCAGTTTTTATTATTGACACATGCGATGAACTTGGAATCAAAAATTGCCTGTTAGAAAAACAAAAATTTTTATTAATTATAGAATAATATAATTATTATAAATAATTATGTGATATACTCCCAACAAACTATATATATTTTTGTTATCAGGACTAAATAAAAAATTATTTTAAATCATAGCTAACTATGGTTTGCATTTAAAAAAATAAAGCTAGTCGCAAAACCTCGTAAAATGTTGCTCATATAATGTTAGTTATAATGCTCTATCTTTATTACCAAGTATATAATAAAAATAATGAAAATGATAATCACAATTATCATTTTCGCGTATTTTTCAATATTTTTCGATAGGGCGAAAATAAGAGACGATAGTTGTTCGGAATTTACCGCATTTGCAGTTTCCCGAAAAATGAGATCATGTAAATTACTTTTTTTCTATCTATTTTAGTTTTTGAGATAGCCTATTCAGATATCGAAATTGAGACACCCTATATAGTGAAGAAATGAAGACAGTGAAAAATTGAAGATCTCATGAATTTGAATTCATGAAGTAAAATTCATAAAGAACAAATCAAAAATTTTCATTCGTACAAACTAAAAAATAACTAAAAAATGTCTCAGAGTTACAATTACATAACCAAATCCTGCTTACTGTCATTCATTATACAGCAGTACTCAAACTTTGGAAGTCCTAACTTTATCGTATCATATCTTAAGAACAACAAACAATGGGACATTGTGTTAAGTATTTTTTATTCAAAAAAAGGAAATCTATAAGCCCTTAAATTTTTCCTACTCATACCTGATACACCTTTTATACTTTGTTATTCGAAATACTCAGGATCGCGATAAGCTTGCTTTAGTGTAGAAATTGGTTCGAAAATACAAAAACCTTGCAGATCTTAATGCATAATGTCGGTCGATTTCGAAATCGTCGGCCAATCCCAATAATAAATCAATTATTGAATAATACTAATGATAACTGGTATTATCTGCTATATACTTTAGTATTCGAAATACTCAGGAGTAAATCTTATTCATTATCACGAATTAATATACTTTGATACTTAAAATATTCAAAGGCGGCAGATATATTCGAAGTCGGCCAAGGTTTACTTTCACTTCGTGAATCATCGGTCGATCCTTGAGGATTAAAATATTGGTTTCGCCACCCACCGCTAGGTGGCGCTAATTGTGTAATTCCGCCGCCCGCCACTAGGTGGTGCCATCGTTAGGCGATCCGCTTGATCCTCAAGGATCACTTCCGCTTTAGAACTCTCATTGTTATTTCTCCTCTTCATGATTAATATTTATTTTATTAATTATTAATTGACTTATTAAAATTTATATTTAATATTCGCAATATTGAGGGCCGGCCGACGTAAACAACAATACTTTATGAACGCTAATGTATATCCTCGGCCAACTTCGAAGACGTATCATAAACTGGTATTATCTAGTATCTTCTTAAACATTAGAGATATTTAGGAGCACGATAACCTTGTTTATGTGTAAGAGTTCGAAAATACCAGAATCTTGCAAATCTTAATGCACAACCTCGGTCGACTTCCAAGCCGTCGGCCGCCCCCAACATAAAGAACTGGTATTATCTGGTATATACTTTGGCATACAAAATACTTAGGAGCATGAAAGGTTGTTTAAATGTAAAATTTGGTTCGAAAATATTAGAACCTTGCAAATCTTAATACATAACGTCAGCCGACTGTGAAGTATATTATCATGAATTAATATACTTTGATATTTAAGATATTTGGGGACGGCCGATGTTTTTGAAGACGGCCGAAATTTGTCGCACTTCGTGAACTCTAATGCATAACCACGGCCGACTTCGAAGACGGAAGCTTTTTCTGTTAAATTACTATTTTTTACGTTAATAAATTTTTTACACTTAATAACACCATTGTCCGTGCCAGATGTTAAGGCCCTTCAATTTAGAGATCGATGTCTTCGAAACTGCTCGACAAAAAAAATTGCAGTAAAGTTTATTATAATCACTGAACATTTCTATGTATCATCGGTTAATTTGGAAATTTTCAGATTCGCGGTTTTTCTTTTATTGCGAGTTAATTGAAAAAATACCCGATTTTTCAGAGTGCAAGCAACTTGGTCTATTTTGCGATCTTTTTTCTCAAAAACTATTTGACAAAAAATGTTAAATTTGAATTGGTGATAACTTGATGTATTCTTAATGTAGGGCGTGTTTTATTTCATCGATATTCCATAATAGTTTCGCTGAAAATCGTGGTTTAGTAAGATGCGGTTATTTTGAAAACAAGTATTGTTGCGAATTTGTTTTATCATCTTAAATTATAGGAAAATGCGAAAAAACTATCTGTATTTTTAATGAGATGAATTTATTAAAATTTAGCTCTACCAGTTTCGAATACTTTCTGCCTTTATCTTCAGGAAGATGCAACAAACAATTATAAAATTTGTCAAAAAATTTTTTACATTTAACTTACATCAGTTTTCATTTTTAAAAAACATATTCTAGTCGTAAAATATTTCAAAGAATGTTGTTCGTTACTTTTTTTCAAATTATTTTTAAAAAAATTAGTGAACCAATTCCTCTAACATATTTTCTTGGAAAGTCAGTGTATCAAAGTAACGAACAACATTTTTTGAAATATTTGACTACTAGAATGTGTTTTTTAAAATAAAAACATTTTTGACAAATTTTGTAATTGTTTGTGTAGAGAAAAATTGTAATTTGAATTTTTATATTTTTGTAATTTAGGTGCCATGCTCCAGAAGATGAATACAGAAAGTATTCAAAACCGGTAAAGCTAAATTATAATAAATTCATCTGAATAACAAGATGATAATAAGATAAAAATAATTTTTCCGCATTTTCCTATATTTTGAAAACGATGTCGGATTTTTATGTCGGATTTCGTGACTAGTTTTTCAAAATAAGGACTCCCCAATTTTTTATTCGATTTAATGAGAATATGAGTTAAAGAGAAACAGAAATAACACTCCGAGGAGATGTGTTCATTAGGGAAACCTAGTTTTGAAAAACTGATAACGGAATTAGATAAACGACACTATTCCGCACATTTTGGTAAAAATCTTAAACTGCATCTTAAACCTCGTCAAATAGTTTTTGAGAAAAAATTGCAAAGTAAACAAAGTTAAAATAAAATAAATAAAAAAACGATAAAAGCGATAAAAGGAAAACCACATATCAGAAAATTTCCAAACTAACATATAATACGCAGAACTCTTTACTGATTACAACAAACTTCACCGCAATTTTTTTCAATGAGCAATTTTGAAGATATCGTTCTCCAAATTGAGGGGCCTTGACATTTGGCACGGACAATAGATGGCGGTATTTGAGAATATTATAAAAAAAGTATTATTTATTAATTTATGAAATAAATCAAACAATCATGTGTTTCACATCTTTTATATAACGTTTCAGAAATTTATTTCATTTTCAAATACAATTCTCAAAATATTATAATGTCTTATTAAAAAAAAATAATGTCGAATTGTAGATCAAAGTTGAGAATGGAAATGAAAATGGAATAAATTTCCGAAACGTCATGCAAAAGATTAACATGCTAAAGATTAGAGGCATTAACCTCTAATTAATTAAATAATAAATTAGTAGTAACTAATTAATAAACTAGTAGTCAGATTTTAGCTTTATTCTGAAACAATAAGGAATATAATTGTCAAAAAGACAAAATAACGAATTTAATAAGCTTAAAATCAGCGATTGTTGCTATTTAAATACACGAAAATTGTTAATACATCTCTAAAACAGAAATAAAATTTTCAACTACGTCATTAAATTCTCCGTAAAAAATTTTTCATATGTTCATATAATGACGTTTAGGAGAAAACAAAAGACGACAGCGCTTTGAGGATTTCAGCATTAATTCTTTTTAAAAAAGAGACCATGACATAAGCTACTTTTTATCTAACTAAAACAGTTTTCGAGATAATCTATTCGGATTTCGAATAAATTATTAATAGATAATCTATTCGATTTGAACCATCTATATCTGTTTGAATAGATATTTCGATTTAAACCACCCTATATAGTGAAAAAAAATCAAGAAGAGTGAAAAATTGAAGATTTTACGAATTTGCGTTTATGAGGCAAAAATATTTTTGAAAGTGCGAGGCTAAATCTGAATAATATGTGGATAAAAAATACTTTCTTTTTGGGTTAATAATTATATTGTGCCACAAATTCGAATTGAATGAATGAATGAATGAGAGAATAATTAATAATAATAAAATTGTTTAGCAATACAATCACTATGCATGTCGTGTGCACAGCATGCTACTAATATCTATATCATTAATCAAAGTATATTGATATTTAAGATATTCAGGAGCGGCCGACGACTTCGATTGGCTCGCAATTCCTGAATCCCAATGCATAACCTCGGCCGACTTCGAAGACGTCATAACTAGTATTATTTCGTACATACTTTAGCATTTGAAATACTCAGGACCACGATAAGCTTATTTAAGCTGCTTAATCTATCATGAATTAATATACTTTAATATTCAAGATATTCAGGGGCGGCCGACTTCGAGGTTGGTTCTACAAAACCAACACTTCGGGAATGCCAAAGCATTACCTCGGCCGACTTAGAAGAAATCGGCCATTTTGATATTCGAGATATGTAGGGACGGGATTACTTCTTTCATCACTTTCAAGTGAAATTTGACTTAAGTGCAAAGATTTATTGGAAAATAGTAAAATCGTAATGCCGTAAGTATCATAAATTAGTACACTCTTGTCTTGTCTCTTCGAAGCCGGTCGAGAATATTTCAATAAACTTTGTCAATGCTAATACGTAATCTCGCCTAACTTTAAAAACGTCGGCCCCTTTAAATATCATGAGTTGGTATTCTCTGGTAATCGAAATATTCGAGCGACGTCTTCGAACTGGGCCGAGGTCAATTCTTCCATCCGTGTTAAGTGATAGGTATAGCGACATATATTGAATATAATCTTTGCAATTGTATGTTATAAAGCAGTAATTAAATTTGTGAACAGCCTGTATAAGATAGGCCGATGTAGCCTTAACAAGTTAGCGACAACCGTAACAAGTTTTAACTCCCAGCTCGATCGATCGCTTAAATTCAGATTTAAAGGACAAAACAATTAGGACGATTCTAATTAAAATAATTCAAATCGCTAAACGTGTTAAATGTCTTAAAAATGATTAAATCCTCCTGTAAATTATTAAATACAAGATGCGGAATTGTTAGATGCAACATATGGTGTGGTTCTAAGCTCGTATCTCACGTTTTTGCTAGGCTATTAAATGTTAATCTCACCCCCATTCGCTGGCAAATAATTAAGAGCTCGGTTTAACGATTGTATCCCGCCGTTCATATTTCACGTTTTATAGGCTTGGTCGCGTAAACGAACCGTTCGCGATCATTTTGGAATGGTTCGCGTTGTGGACGTTTTCCGTAGGAAATTTGCATAAGAAAATTGAACCAGCGGCCGGACCCTCAACCGCTAACTTGAATATGCTTGTTTGTGTTGACGTTTCGAAACTACATCTTATTGTTCAAATCCGTTTCTGTTTACCCAATTGCTTTCCACATATCACACCCATACATTCTAAAAATAGTATTAAAAAGTACGGCCATAAAAGTCCCTCTCGGGTTCCATTTCAATTACTTAAAAGTGAAATTACTTTAAAAAAAACATAAACTTTCATAAACTGGGAAACGAGATGGATTTAATGTTTGTTTTCGGGCTCAGAAAAAATGTTTGCCAAAAACTGTATTTAGCAAAGCTTTAATAGTAAGTGTATCTAAAACTAATTCCCATAACATTAAGCTCCCCCATATAAATTTATAATATCAAATAGTATTGATACTAATTTCATTACAAAATGGAGTAAAAAGTTATCCAAGAGGATTAAACTTTTAATAACTTTTCAAGTTGGTCATCTTTTTTTAAATTTCAATATAAAGTTTTTTAATCTTAATGAAATACTTTACAGATAATCCTCGAATAACAAAGTTTTCATCGCAAATCATTTCTCATTTATTATGATAAAACAATCGAAATTTGTTGAGAGGTGTTGATGAATGAACTTGTTTTAACTCGGCTTGCCAAAAAACATAACCGACGCTGTTGAGAACGATAAAAGCTGGCGTAATTTTGCTTTTCGCGAGTTACAACCAAAATATTTACAATATCATAAAGCAAACGAAATAATCTATTTTTTTTAAACTCACCCAAATTATCTGCAGAAATATTCAGAGCGAAAACTGCGAGGAAAAACAAAATTTTAAGTAATAAAAACATGTCTTTTATCACTTTGATCCCGCCACTTAAAACACGACTTTCATAACTAAGTTAATTAAAAAATATTTATTTATTTATTTTTGATAAATGTTTTACAAATTCGAACGAGGAGTTCAGTTCGCGCGAGTCGAACGTAAATAACGTGCGCGCTCTGGTTTTCTATCCGAAGTACGTCCTACCAGAACGACGGCTGCGACGTTACTGAGCATCGTCTCTTCGGCCTCCAGATCTCTCAAATCTCGACGCACATCGGCGTCGATTCTACAAAAAATGTTCAAAAAAAATTAACCAAGAAAGAAAGGTTGAAAAGAAAAATTTCGAAAGATTAAAAAGATTCAAAAATAATTTCAAAATAAATAATAGTTTTTTAATTTTTGGTTTAAATTAATAAAATATGGATGAATCCAGCAATTTGAATCATCCAGGAACACCTTTATCGCCCTTAATGCAACATTTATAAGACACGCTAAAATCTTCAAAATAATAATCGGTCATCAACTATCAAGTGGTAAAGTCGATAGTAAGTTGAAAAGTTGAATCTGATTGGGTTGGGTTTTAGGTTTACCGTGAGTTACTTCCTAGATCTAGAGTTAGATGTAATGATATAAAACCAGATCTAACACGTTATTAGATAGGATAACGAAATTAAAAAATGTCTTCAGATGCACGATTAAACCCAATCCAACCCAACCCTGTATATTTGAACCAAAGCTGTCCAAAGATATTCGGAGCCTCAGAGCTAGATTGAACGACTCTTTGTGCACCTCTTTTCATACAAAATTAAATGCAAAGATAGATCCCCACCTCAGAGTTGGATCCTCTGAGGTCTAACCGAACCCAACCTGTATTAAGCATCATTCTAAAAGTGGAACAGCTAGCCTTTGAAGACATAAATGTGATATTTCTATTAAAATTGAATTCTGAAAATCAACGTATACTCGCATTTATTTCAGAACATGATAAAACTAAACTTACAAAAAATGTTCAAAAAAAATTAAGCAAGAAAGAAAGGTTGAAAGAAGAAGTTTTGAAAGATTAAAAAGATTCAAAAATAATGTCAAAATAAATAATAGTTCCTGTAAATTCTGCAATTCTGTCAAACACGATTAAATAATAATCATAATCTAATTAACAAGTAATCAAACATGATTCATACATTTGATCATCTAATCTAAGTCGGCCGAAGTTGGTTCGAAAAGACCAATACTTTTATGTCATGAACTTTTATTATCTGGTATATACTTTGGTATTCGAAATATTCAGGAGTACGGTAAGCTTGCTTTGGTGCGAAGGTTGGTTCGAAAATACCAGAACCTTACAAATTTTAATGCGTAATTTCGACCGAAATTGAAGACGACGGCCGCCTCATGTATCACGAATTAATTTACGTTGATATTCGAAAGTCGAAAATCCGTTGAAATAACAAAATCGTTGCAACTACAGTTAAAATGAATGTGATTTTGGGTAACTTGTAAGAATGGCTAATAGTTAATAAAGTAATTAATTATTAGTTAATAATTAAGTGATGATGTGATTGAGTTAAATATTATAAAATACCTAGGGGTATTTATTGATAAAGGTCTCAAATTTAAATACCATATCGCAAATGCTACTAATAATGCGAAAGGCAAAGTGATTTATTTTTGTAGGTTGCTAGCTCTAAACGGTCGAATTGTGGTGTATAGGGCGTTAGTTCGCCCGATTCTTGAGTGTTATCCTACAATTGTTTATGATATTGCGGTGCCAGAGATTTGGCCTCTACAGGTGAAAATGGATTTGACCACCCTTACGTACATAATAATTTAAAAAAGGGCTTCTTTTAAACATGTACTTACCATACATAGATAGGATATAAAAGAATTTTTCGCCTGTATCCTTTACCTTACGGAAATATAATATTCACTGAAATGCTTTTAGTGCAATTCGATAATAAAATAACATGTATACACTCATTTTCGTGTGAAAATGTTCAATATTTCCTAACTAGACTGGAAATTGAATTTTGAGTATGGAAAGGTCCATTTTTCCTAACAGGAGTGGAAAAATAAAATTAAGGAATTTAAAATCTAAAAATATAAGTAAAGTTTTCATCGAATATTACAAAATGCTATATGCTACTTATTAGGAAATCTCTGCTTTACTTAGTGAAAAAACATAATACATAAAAAAAATTATGTTTTCAGAAATGCAAAGTTTACAGATTTTATAAAATAGAGAAATGAGAGCGATTTTGAGTGGTGATATGTTTACTAGAATTAATGATATGTTAGATGGTACTATGTTTTTATTCTGTTAACGAGAGATTGTATTAAGTATTTTGTATATAAATTTGTTAAAAATTTGCAAACATATAGTTTGCAAGAGCAAAAATATTTGCCATACAGATTTCGCAACAGTTTGTGTATTAGACACACTCCGCCATATTAGATACAAAGTTCAAATACAACAATTTATTATTAACGCCAGAAATGTAGTAATTGGACTGTCTTTTCTTTATTAAAACAAAGCTCATTGGCTACACACCATTCATTTTCTGCCACCAGCAACCCGCTCGAATAGGACAACACTTTCTCATACTCATCACAACTCACCACCATGAGTTACTTCATTCGCATATAACACACATATCACATTCTCACCTTGGAAAATCATTAAAGAATAATATAAGTATAAGGGGTCCTAAAATTGATTCCCAAGGGAGGCCCTTTGTAATAGGAAGACGTCAGAGAGGCAGTCTCCGCATTCAACTTGTTGGGATTTATCCGAAAGATACAATCCCATCAAAGCAACGCTATCTCCACCAAATCGGAAGAGTTGTTCAAGTTTGTACAACAATATGATATGCAGTCGAAGACACGTGATAAGTCTAAAAAAACTTCAGTTAATCAAATAATATCAGATTTGGTAAATATTTTTAAAGATTTTTCCAACAATTATCAGAACATTATTCAGACACTTACGGAAAAAGATTGTGAATGAAATCACAGACTACATTTCGTAGGGATCATAATAAACATTCATGAAATTCATGACATCCTTGGTACTTTGACCAGAGCGGAAATCAAATTAGTTTTCATAAAGCATATTTATTGACTCATCATTTGCCTGAACGTTACACATTCAAATATTTTAGATTTTAGTGTTAGAAGTATGCTGATGGGTCTGATTGGAATAGTCATTATTATCGCTTCGCTTGAAAACAAGAATTGACGCAACTTTTAACGCATTAGAAAATATGCAAGAAAATAATGGATTTTTGACCAATGTTGTCAAAGGTTTCACAAATAGGCTAATATTGCATTGAATCGCTAAGATGGAAAAAACTCCATTCTAACTCTGAAGAAGACCTATAATCTCACATTCCGATATCTTCGCAAACTAAAACGCAGGAAAATCGTTAAAGTCTGTAAGGCACATATCCGAAGAAGAAAGCACCAGATGATCAAGCTGTGATCAAACAATGTTATTGGCCTCATTCACAAAGAAATTGTTAACGATATTAGGGTTAAAAGCCACTGTATATCGTTTGTTTGCATTTTGTCTATTAAAATTTATAACCAACCAAATTACTCAAAATTTATTTCTAGTCTGTTTGATAAAGTAGTTTGTAGCTTTAGGTTGAGCATCAGCAAACCGTGCACGATATGGTAATCTTATCTGTCATTTCAATCCACAAGATACTACATAGTTTGATATTCGCAAGACTATCGTAGGTACCAAATTTTACATGAACATCGCCCATGACCATAATATTCCTGCAGTCAGCCAAATTAGATAGAATACGCTCAATAATATTCTTAAAGCTCACAAAACAAAATTCATAAAATATTCGGAAGCACAATAAGCTTGCTTAGGTTGGTTCTAAAATAGAATATTAGAAAATAGAAGCAAGCTAGAAAATCTAGAACATCTGAATGACCATATATACCATAAATCAATATACTTTAATATTTGAAATATGTTAAGTATCGTAGATGGTTCTCAAATAGTAATTCAATATCTTTTACTAAAATTGTGGAAGACATCTTCTTCTTTCAACAATTACAATAACATCAATAGCTTTAAGAAAGGAAAATACTAATGAAATTGTATTGCTGATAAAATATGAAAAGCTTATCATTCAGGTTCGACTCTTCAAAATCATGCAATTCAGTCTAAGAAATTCTAGCTATCTTCCCATCAACTTCAGTTAATTAAACAATATTATCAGATTTGGTAAACATTTTTAAAGATTTTTCCAACGATTGTCACAACATTATTCAAATACTTACGGAAAAACGGTTATCAATGGAATCACAGATTAATGTTCTTCAACAGCAATTTTATCCTCCTCCAAGTTGTGCATAGTGTAAGAATTATAACAGACATGATTTTTGTACCTCTTCATTTTGTAAGTCATTCAAGTTGTATGATCTCTTAAAAGAGATTCCGATAGCCGTCTTCGAAGTTAGCCGAATTTGATTCCATAAAACCAACACTTTATGAATGCTAATACATAACATAATAATATATAATACATAATATCATGAACAAATATTGTCTGGAATATACTTTGGTATTCAAAATATTCACGAACACGATATGTTTGCTTATTATGATGCTTGATTCGAAAATACCAGAACGTTGCAAATCTTAATGCATAATCTCAATGATATTTGAAATCTTCATGGGCGGCCGACGTTTTCGAAGTCGGCCGAGGTTGGGTCGAAAAAACTACCATTTGTGAATATTAATATCATATTATCCGCCCATAATATCATGAACTGGTATCATCTTGTATATACAATAAGCTAGCTTATGTGCAAAGGTTGATTCTAAAATACCAAAACCTATCAAATCCAAATGTATAATTGCGGCCGACTTCGAAGACGATATTCGTAATATTAAGGGACGGCCGACGTCTTCGAAGTAAGCGGAGGTTGACAATATCGGCCGACGTGGGTTTAAAAAACTAATATGTGAATGCTTATGAATAACCTCGGACAAGAAAGATAATGATTCAAAAGATTAAAATAATTACAAAATAAATAATAATTCGAACTAAAAACTTTTTTAATAAATTCGATATTAATATTACAATAAAATGCAGATTAATAATAATTACATATTCCATTGTGAACAGTATTATCTATAAATAACTATGTTAAAATATACGACGATTAATAATGAGATAATATATTACAGTATAACTTAATTTGAACATTTTGAAGTTAAAATGACAATTATTAAACATTGCCTAAAGCGCGAAAATTATAATGGCTTAACGTTCGGACGGGTTTTAACGTATTAGTATCGATTTCTTGCTAGACAGCTATTTACTATCAATATTTACATATGGTTAACGATTTTATTACGCAATTTCAACATTAATAAACGCTTGGCAGAATTTTAATTTAATCACGAATCGGCTAAACTCTCTGTAACCGTTTAAATTATTAATTAAGCAAATTGTTAATTCATATTTGGATCGTTGTAGTGATGAATTAAGTATTCCGTCACACTAACAATAATAAATCGCTTTTAATATCGGGTAAAACTCGACAATTTTTTTTGTTCCCCGTCAAATTCCTGTCATCAAATTCTCCAAACCTTTGATAAAACAAACGGATCAAACGACTTTTTTTTCGTTAAAAAAATATCCGATTACCAAAGAAAAAATATATTTTTTTAATACGGGATTTATTCTATTATTAACGTTTGTGGTCTTGATTTAAGCTCCCCATTTTCTGTCATCTGGACGTTTGGTCTTAATTTAGAGGGGAGGGTTTTTTACGCCTCGTAAAATAACTATATTTGAAGGTACACCTATTTTCAATCGAGATAAAACTATTTCGGTGCCATTTATTCTTATTATAAGGTATCTTAAAATGCTCTCAGCAGACTTTCGTCGAAACGAAAAACGAGAAAAACCGATTTCGACGTCTGTTCGGGGAAAATATAACCGAGGGGTAAAGTTCGTTGTAATACAGGTGTGGCTACCTACAACAAAATCGTCTACAGTCTAGACCGGTCTATTAAATTATCCGACATGCAAAGCCAAACCCTAAAAATATCGAATATTTACTTTTCTGTATGCATTGAAAACTTACATTTTATTTCATTTTGGAATTAATCAATTTAAATAAATTCTTGTTATTATATATATATTTTTTTTTATTAAAAAAGATTCTCAACCTTTTCTAATCTCGGGTGATACAGATGGTATGTATGATATATTTATGATATATGTCAATAACCCCAAAACTTTAATCAGCCATCAATTATAATTTGGTAAAATTGATAGGAGAAGTTGAATCGAGTTGGGTTGGGATAGGTTCTATAATTGATGGAAAACGATGATTTTGAAAGAATTGTAGAAAGAACGGGAGGAAGAGAAAGCAGGTTGAAATATATACTGTGTTGAAAAATGAAGAGAGCTGGGTTATAGTGGAAGGCCTAACCCTACATATTGGGTCCTCCTTAGTATTACCTAGTATTACTATTAGAAATGTAAAGCAGAAAATACAATTTCTTATTATATATGAGATGATTTTCTTTTTGCACAATTTACTGGTTTAATTAATGCAAATAATTCGAATTCAATGAAGAATTGTTAAATTATTTATTATAATTCTATTTAACATGTTTCGTCCAAACAATGTAGGCATCTTCAGATATACAAAAGTTGAAATTTAATTAATATAATATAATTCGTTAATTAAGAAACAGATAAATAAATAATGCTTAAAACAAATATACTACAGGCAACCCTCCTATAACACGGTAGTTAGGTTCCTAGAAAATGCCGTGTTGTGTGAAACCGTGTTGCATGAGACCCAGAGCTAGTGCAAAAAGGGGGGTTACGTTCCAAAAACTTATTAAAAACAAATATTTTTCTTAATTCGACATAAACAACGTAATTTTTATTAAAAATATAAATGTATGTACAACACAAAGTATAAAAAAAATATTTTAATCTAACGCAACCATAATTTAATGAATTTACTCGTCGTCACTGCTCAGTATAATCAACCGAGAACGTTTTTTCGGTGGAACGACATCGCCTTCACTTTCTGAACTTTTTTCGTTATTTAAAGTTTTTGTATGTTTTCCCCTCTTAAAAAAATCTGTAATGGAACTTTGCTTGCTGGTTCTTATTAGATCATTGTAAATTTCCCGGTATGGAGCTAAACAGTTTTGCAGCTCCCTTTTGAATTTTCGACTTCTTTCCGTCGAAGGGTCTTCATTCAAGAAAAATGATTCCAGATTTTCCGCTAAGCATAGGCCTTCTTGTAATTTTTTTAATGTTAAATTCTTGACTGCACAATCTTCGTCAGAGCTAGCGTCCTCAAAATCGATTTGATTTGCATCTAGGGATGCCATTTCGATTAATTCCGCTTCGCCAACTTCTTCTTCCACTAATAAATCTTCAATGTCTTTGGAAGCCATATCCACAAAACCTTCGCCTCCGATTGATTTAGCGACTTCTAATATCGCACCAATTTCATTTTCTAACGTTTCACGTATGTTTTCCGTTTCAATTGCAGAGGGCCATATCTTCTTCCAACACGCATTTAATGTTGATGTTTTTATTTCATTCAGTGACAAAGATATGATATCGATGCAGTGCTTGATGGAAAATTTCTTCCATGCTTCCATTACGCTAATTGATTGCGAATCGGTTGCGTCTAAAATCTACTGTAACGATCTTCTTATGTAATATGTTTTAAAGGTGTAAATAATACCTTGATCCAGTGGTTGGAGCAACGAAGTAGTGTTCGGTGGTAAGAATATTATTTTGATGTTGGGATGTGTTAAATCTTGTGGGTGGCATGGAGCATTATCTAATAGCAACAGCGCCTTGCAGCTCAAATTTTTTCGCTTTAAATACCGCTCAACGCTTGGCACAAAACAATTCAAAAACCAATCTCTAAATAAATGTCCTGTTACCCAAGCTCTCGAATTTGCTGTCCAGTATACCGGCAAGGTGTTTTTATTCACGTTTTTTAGTGCACGAGGATTCAAAGATCTGTACACTAGCATCGGTTTTGTCATGAAGTCCCCCGATGCATTACTGCACAAAAGGAGCGTTAAACGATCTTTGGACACCTTAAATCCGGGTGCAGTTTTTTCTGTCTTCGATATGAAAGTTTTACTGGGCATTTTTTTCCACCAAAGCCCAGTTTCGTCGGCATTGAAAACTTGATCTGCTGTGTATCCTTGCTCGGCTATAATGTTTTGAATTTTTTCTGGATACGTCCTAGCAGCTTCATGATCAGCCGACGCAGACTCTCCTTGGATTCTTATGCTATGAATCGCAAAACGCTTTTTGAATTTCTCGAACCAACCTTTACTCGCCACAAAATCTGGATTGACAGAGGATTCTCCTTGTTGTTTGAGATGGTTGTAATTTTTTAATCCTTTTTGTTTTATAATATTGCCATCTAATGGAATTTTTTTTTGACAGCAATCGTCAATCCAAATGCTGAGGGCCTTTTCCATTTTCTCAATTATTGCTGATCTGGGGCGGGCTGAACGTTTTGCGGATGTCGAAGATCCTGCGGCAACTGCACTTCTGATTTCTTTTTCATTTTTCTTGATTGTTCTAATTGTTGCTTCGTTCAAATTAAGGTTTTTCCCAATGTGGGATGCTTTTTCTCCTTTCGATAGACGATCCAAGATTTGAATCTTTACTTCCAAAGAAATGAATTTTCTCTTGAACGTTGTTTTATCTTTACCTGACATTGCTTGGGGCTGAAGCTTAATGTCTTAAAGATAAAAAAATTGTTCTTTAACACACCGTGGCGCGACGTAGACTACCGAGTAGCAGCGTGAGACACTTTTGTTTTCAGGCCACGGAGATGAAAGTAAAGAACGTACGAAAACCACACGGAAAACTGACTGACTGACTCTTCGAGGAAAAAACACACGCATTTTAAACCAGAACTATCGTAGGCGTTGCCTAATTATTAAGCAGCAATCGTGTGTTCCCACCCTAACTGGGCGTACCCCAATGTCCTACGGGGGACATAGGGCCCGATAAGAGGAACAACCGTCTTGCTCTTCCAGCAATTTGAAAGTGACATCGTGCACGTGGCTCGCAGAGCCGCGTCGGGCACTTTACCCGGTCTGTATAAGTACATACAGTGTTGTATGTACAAAGGATTTGCAGTTTTCTCATCGCGTTATAGCGAAAACGTGTTGTAGGATACCGTGTTGTACGAGGTTTCCCGCAATTTACGAATCGTGTTACAGCGAAACCGTGTTATAAGATACCGTGTTAGAGGAGGGCTACCTGTACTTACAAATGAATAAATTTAAATGTTGAAATTTTTAGGAAACAGATTGAGAATCGATACTTTGATAAAACTAATATGTTACTATTTTTTTTTAATTAAAACTATTATCAACCAAATTAAAAACCACATGAAGTTGGAAAACAATTAAGAAGGAGTCGAACGTTGGACATCTTGTAACGTTAAAAAACCTGTTCTGAAGCAACAAGTCGTAATAAAAATAAAATACGCATGTGTCAAAATATTATATTAAAATCCAATTGAAAATTTCTTTTAACTGTTACTTAATAAAACAACAAAAATAAAACCAACAATGACGACAATAGAACAAATATGATTGTTATGTTATATATAAAAATGAAATGCAATGAATACAACATATATATGTTACAGATAAAGTGTGCATTTCAGTTAATGTATACATTAACTAGTCAATGTATACATTTACGTAAAGTTTAGTGAAAGTATTTACTAATCATAGAGTGTATACATTTACTAGTGAATGTGTACATATACTAGGTAGTCTATACATTTGCTAACAAATATCTGTAAAAGTTGTTCCAAAGGACGGTATAATTTTCTTAATAGACGGAATTGCATGTGATGTAAGTGGTAAGTATAGTAATAAATACATTTTTGAAATAATATAAAAAAACAGAAAAATAACTGGAAGCTTTTTATACTAAGAT
Source organism: Onthophagus sagittarius (assembly GCA_036711965.1). Taxonomy (NCBI): domain Eukaryota; kingdom Metazoa; phylum Arthropoda; class Insecta; order Coleoptera; family Scarabaeidae; genus Onthophagus; species Onthophagus sagittarius. The sequence goes on along the minus strand of JASERS010000007.1, from coordinate 9,519,902 downwards.
ATGTAACAAAAATTTAAATACGGATTTTTTTAATACAAATATTTATTTCTTAAAATAAAAATACAAAAACAAACAATATAAAGAACAAATCCGTTCATCTATTAATGCAAATACAACTTTTATTTATTACAACATGGTAAACTTTGGTGGCACTTCGAATTGCACAAAAATTTTTTCTTTACACATGTGCATCTATTACAATTACATTTTGTTTTGCAATTGCATTTTACAAATCCCTGTCCACTTCCTACCGATTGCTCTGTGGCCACTGTTTTAAGAAGTAATTGTTGTGGTGGAATACCATCGATGTTTAGTATCTTCTCTGGACATACACTAAATTGGGATCTAGTGTAAAGACCTTTCAAAATACCATTCCTTGTTCCTATTTGAAAATAACCATCATCGGTTTTTTTCATTATACATCCTAAGATTGAACGAGAATCTCCTCTTCCTCTGTCTACATCTGGCACTTTAATTTGGACATTCATTCCGTTTTCTGCTGGCATATGAGAAGCATCAGATATTGTTTTCATACGTGTAAGTTAAAGTTTTAAATTTTCTTTGGCCTCATTTCTGTTATTATTAATTTCATGTATACGCACGCAAACATTACAAATGGAATTATCTTCCGACAATAACAAAACCTCACATTTTCTACACTTCTTCTCTTTCAATATATCGTTATTTTCTTTATCAACGCACGTTGTTGCTATTTCCTCTACTAGCAAAATTTCTTCTTGTAAAGCTTCTTCTAAGGTTTCTAAAGAACTTTCTGGGATAGATTCCTGTGAAATAGCAACATTGCTATGAAAAGTGATTTCAATTTCACCTTGTTCTTCTGTATTAGACGCATTAGAAGTTTTTATTAATATGTCCTAGTCATCCTCAGTATTAATTTCTTTAATAACATCTCGTGGTAGTGAAGAAGAAGTAAGTCCAACATTCGCTGTCTCTCCAAACATTGCTTCATATGGACTTCTTTTGATTCCTGCATGAAGCGCCCTATTTTTCATAAATTGCACGAAACCCAAACCTGAAGAAAGATTTACATGATACCGCTATTTATTGTAGAAAAAAAGAAAGATTTGATTGAAAGGTTTTTACCTTTACTCCAATGGTTAGATTTTTCTTGTAGCATCCAAGTGTTCAATATATTTTCTACGTCTTGATTGGCGCGTTCTACACTGCCTTGCGATTGACTATGTCGCGGTTTACCATGAACAATTTTTAATTCAGGCCATAGTTGTTTTAAATCTTCAATTATATTGTTTACAAATTCTCGTCCATTATCAGACTGCAGTATGGATGGGGCACCAAATAATAAGAATATACTAAGTAGTTGATCTGCTACTTCCAATCCCTGCTTACTTTTAGGTGCTCTAAGTATCACAAATTTCGTCAGATGATCTTGATAGAATAATATAAATTTAAATTCTCCGTCAGGTTGTGATTGAAAGTGTATTAAGTCTACTTGGCATCTAGAGTTAAAGTGTGAAAATATCATCGGTTTAACCACCAACCCTTTCTTTTCGTTTTTTCGCTTTTTCAAACATAATTCGCATAAATTTAGAAATAATTGTATTTCTTGAGTTGTAATATTTTTATACCTTTGTTGAATTTCCTTCTTCATACGGTCACGTGCACCATGGCCTATTGATTCGTGAACTTCATACAACACATCAAATAATTCTTCAACAACAACATAATACAACACTTTATCATTTGTAATTAGTTTGTAACTAGCTTTTCCACATTTTTAATTGTAACGACATCGTAATGTTTTAGCAACCAAAAATGACGGTTTGCCTTCCGAGCTGAGGCCTTTGCAATTTTTACTTCATCTACTAAATTACGATATTTTGATAAACTCATTCGAAAGCTATTACTCTTTTGTGAAATATTTTCAATACAACTATGAAATTTAATTTTGATTTCATTTTTATCCATTTTACTAACTTAACAAGTTAACCGAAAGATAAAGCCTTATTTTGAAACTTCCTGAGAACTACTGTGTCTTTTTTACATTGATTTTAAAGCGAACAAATATTATAACCTAACTTATTTTACCATTCAACAGAACTGTTAAAGAATAGGTTAAGTTGGTTGGTTGGTTACCTATCGTTGTCTATCGATCGAAGTTTTTTAGTTATAAGTTATTTTGATTTTTTATATTTCAGAGTCTTCGCTTCGTTTTTTATTTAAAACAACTTCTACAACTTTTGTTATATAATACATTTTAAACGTATACTAAACTTTAACTGAGTATCGTTAGTAATTGTATACATTAACTAGTAAAAGTTTACATTTTGTATTTTATATACACATTAACTAGGTAAATTAGTTAATGTATGCATTGTCTAGATAGTGTATACATTCACGTAATGAATGCTTTAACTGTAACATATACAACACATATATGGAATGACCAACTTACAGTTTTATATGTGCCGTAACGCGTGAATCCTCAGTATCCCAGAGGAAAGGTCTGTTAAGTGATTTGTATATAGGTATACTTGAATATAAAATTTGGTCGTTCAAGCATTCTACATCTGTTTTAGAAGTTTTATACTTTTCTATTTCATATCTCTCAAGAAGACTAAGTTTATATCCCTTATTTAAACAATGCAACACTTTGACATTTTTATCCGTATAGAATTCATGTGAATTGTTGATCAAATGGTTACCAAAATTGGACTGCTCTCTCTGTATGTGTTCTTTGATTCTTGTTCCAATGGAACGGCCTGTCTCTCCTATATAAAACACTCCACATGTGTCACACTCCAAATAGTAAACACCATTTTTGTCTAGTGGTTGTATTTTATCTTTTGCATTGAGCAATATTTTATGTAAGGTGTTTGTGTTTTTATATGATAAGTTGATGTTATAATTTTTGCAGACACGTTTCAGAGCATAGCCCATATTACCTGGGTAAGGAGGAATTGATTTGCATATTTCACATTCGGATTTTAAAGTTTTCAGAGTTGTGGATTGATTTATATTTTGTTGGATGATGAATTTATTAATCATTGAATTTATTCGTTTTATATCGAAATCGTTATTAGTACCTGTAGCGTGCTCTGCAAGACACCACGGCTAACTATTGTCATTTAGTTATATAAAAAATACTTTTTTCGTTTGTTTATAAGAAAACAACAACATAATAAATAATCAAACTGCTGACAAGTCAAAATCTCTCAATCTTTTTATAATAAATAATATAGGATAGTAAACCTGAACTCTACCCTATATATAGAAGCTTTCCCACTAAAAGACATAAGTTCTGATACCATAGCAACTTCTCTGTTTCGGCATTATTTCAGTCGATTTGGTATTCCTTGTACAATAACTCACGACCAAGGACGACAATTTGAATCAAAATTATTTGCAAAATTTCAATCATTGTTAGGCACCCATCAAATACATACTTCACCATTTCACCCACAAAGCAATGGAATGGTAGAAAGATTCCATCGAATCAGGTGGAACAATGATTTATATGATACTCCTAGGTCTTCGATCATCACTGAAAGAAGATTTAGGATGTTCATCAGCGGAACTAGTTTATGGCCAACCTCTTAGACTACCTGGACAATTCTTTATTCAAGATAGACAACCTCCTGAACATGAACCTTTCCTTTCCAGTCTTCGAACTACCTTTGCTGACCTCAAACCAATTCCTGCAACCAGACATGGTAATCAAAAAACCTTCATACATAAAGACTTAGTCTCGACCAACTACGTTTTCACTAAAATCAACGGACTTAAACCTTCCTTAACACCACGATACGAAGGACCATTCAAAATTCTTGAAAAACATCAAAAATATTTCGTTATATACAAAAATAATAAACCGACTACTTTAAACATTGATCAGCTTAAACCTGCCTTTATGCTAAACGAAGACATAAACTCAATTAATAAATCAATTCTCTTAACAAACAAACCTAAAAAAATTCGTTTCATTCAACATTTAGTTTAAACGCTAAACAATTTAACAAAATGTTATTTACTTTATTCCTTTTCTACTTTTCTTCCGTGGAGGGGGGGGGGGAGAGTAAGTGTAGCGTGCTCTGCAAGACACCACGACTAACTATTGTCATTTAGTTATATAAAAAATACTTTTTTCGTTTGTTTATAAAAAACAACAACATAATAAATAATCAAACTGCTGACAAGTCAAAATCTCTCAATCTTTTTATAATAAATAATATAGGATAGTAAACTTTAACTCTACCCTATAGTACCTATTAATCTGATTATATTTAGTTCTTTGTCTCTATTTTCTTTTGAGAGAGGAGTGTTGAAGCATCTTTGTAAATATGCTCCGAAAGCTATAATTTTATGACATTGAGAATGAATGATGTATTTGGGATAATTGTGTCCGTTTGAGTACTTTTTCTATAAATATCATACTCTATTGAATAATTATTGTTGATTAAAGTAAGTAAGATCTAGAAAGTTTAATTTATTTTGTTGTTCTACGTCTATTGTAAATTTTATCTTGTTATGCAAATTATTGATATGAGAGTCAAATTCTTCGATCATGTTTGGGCGAAACATGTCAAATAGAATAATAATAAATAATTTAACAATTCTTCATTGAATTCGAATTATTTACATTAATTAAACCAGTAAATTGTGCGAAAAGAAAATCATCTCATTTATAATTATTCACTGGTTAAAATGGATTACATCATTGATTTCAAATTTATTATTAAGCATAGCAAATGCCATATTAAACTTCTACTCATGTACAACATACTTTTTCTGAAATCCAAAGCATGGTGTGGTCTTCTTAGTGACAATCTCATCGCCCTTATCGCCATTCTAGAATATTTTACTTAAATTTTTTGCAAAATAACTTGTATGAGGACATTCCGATTGCCCTCGTCAAAGTCGCCTGAGATGGATTCGGTAAAACAAACACTTTGTGAATTCTAATGCATGAACTGGACATGAACTGATATTATCTGGTATTCGAAATATTCCGGAACACGATAAACTTGCTTAGGCGCAAAGATTGGTTAAAAAATACCAGAACCCTGCAAGACTTAATGTATTATTTTGGCCGACTTCGAAGACTGGACATGAACTGATATTATCTGGTATTCGAAATATTCCGAAACACGATAAACTTGCTTAGGTGCAAAGATTGGTTAAAAAATACCAGAACCCTGCAAGACTTAATGTATTATTTTGGTCGACTTCGAAGACTGGACATGAACTGATATTATCTGGTATTCGAAATATTCCGGAACACGATAAACTTGCTTAGGTGCAAAGATTGGTTAAAAAATACCAGAACCCTGCAAGACTTAATGTATTATTTTGGCCGACTTCGAAGACTGGACATGAACTGATATTATCTGGTATTGGAAATATTCCGGAACACGATAAACTTGCTTAGGTGCAAAGATTGGTTAAAAAATACCAGAACCCTGCAAGACTTAATGTATTATTTTGGCCGACTTCGAAGACTGGACATGAACTGATATTATCTGGTATTCAAAATATTCCGGAACACGATAAACTTGCTTAGGTGCAAAGATTGGTTAAAAAATACCAGAACCCTGCAAGACTTAATGTATTATTTTGGCCGACTTCGAAGACTGGACATGAACTGATATTATCTGGTATTCGAAATATTCCGGAACACGATAAACTTGCTTAGGTGCAAAGATTGGTTAAAAAATACCAGAACCCTGCAAGACTTAATGTATTATTTTGGCCGACTTCGAAGACTGGACATGAACTGATATTATCTGGTATTCGAAATATTCCGGAACACCATAAACTTGCTTAGGTGCAAAGATTGGTTAAAAAATACCAGAACCCTGCAAGACTTAATGTATTATTTTGGCCGACTTCGAAGACGTCGAGAAGTGATCCTTGAGGATCGACCAACGGTGGTGCCACCTAACGGCGAGCGGTGTAATTACGCAATTGGCGCCACCTAGCGTTGGGTGGTGGAACCCATGTTTTGATCCTCAAGGATCGGCTGATGATGACGTCGCCTAGCGGCGGGTGGCGGGACTCAGCAATACTAATGGGATGCAAATATATATTCCAGGTTCATTGTGAAAATTGTATAAAAGAAAGTTGATTAAACTTCGATGAACAAAAATATGAGTAATGATAATAATAAATGCCTCTATTCTCCAACATAATGTACATATATGTTCCGTAAAACATTCCCTGCTTTTATACCGAGTCCTTAAATTATGTTAGAATACAAACAAAATTGCATGCTTATTCTACTAATATTGTAATTCTACTAATATATGTATATTCTATATTCTATACCTATTTAGCAATCCGCAATCAACTAAAGCATGATAAAAAAGGAACTGAAATTTAACATTTGTTCATGTATAGAATACAAAAAAGAAAGGAAAAATATAATAATAAATAAATAAGTCGCCGTTATCAACTGGCACTACTGTTGTAAATGTATCTGTACAGAACACCCTTATACCTTTCAACATTTTCATCCCTAACATCCTGAGGGAGAGAGTTGTGCCATCAGCCCCAACAGATTTGCTCTTTATATTTAGTATTAATTTATACTTAGTAGTACTTTATTTTATTAGTATTATTTTTCATACTGTGTCTTCATCAACAAACCCCAGCCTAAAGTTCATATCTATATTGTGAAGTATGGTATTATTGTAATAGTCAGTGAGTTTGGAGACACCATCAACAAAAGCGGCATTGATTTCAGAAGCATTCATTAAACCGATTGGTACCTGGCTAATATTATTTCGCAAGGCATTAATATTACGAATGGCACTCCATAATTTACCACACTGGTCTGAGAGTGCAGATGTTCAAAATAGTCTTTTTTTTTCGTTACGTAATGCAAGTGTTGTGTAATTCCTTAATTGTTTGTAGTAATGAGCAGCAATTTTAGTTCTTCTAAACCTCGCTTTAGCTTTATTTCTCAATCTCTGTAGCAATCTGATATTATCCGCTAACCACGGCATCCTTGGCCTAGTTATCAGTGTATACAAATCTAAGACAGTTTGGTTAAAAATGCTTACCTTATATTAAACATTCAAATTAAAAATATTGTGGGGAAAACGGAGAATAATCTCTATATGAATAACAAAATGGCTTGACTGGTGGTTGAGTGGACCTAATGTGACAATATACAATTTCATGATCAGATACATCATTATCCAGAATACCATGATTAAGAATAACAAGAGCAGCGGACACAGCAACTATATCCAGCAACGTAGAGGAAGTAGCAGCGATCCTAATGGGTTCCTAAATTAATTGTACCATGTCCAACGATTTGAATTCTATCCTTTCTGAAAGTTTTATAACCATCAATGTTTATCATGTCATCAAATATAGTTGAAAATAACTAAGTTTCAGAAACACAAAATATATCATATTTCATTTCATTTAAAATTTGAGAAACACAATTTAATTTTGGAAGTAGTGGACAAAAAAAACAATTCGAAATAAAAATAAATCAAAATAAAAATAATGTAAACAAAACAAATTTCACCACTCTCTTCTGTGACTAAACGTCATCCGCTCCCTTCATTCTTGCTATATCCTCCAGAGAACAAATCTCAACCTTTTCATTTTTAAATTTTGTAAAAATACTACAATTACTTGCCCAGACAGCTTTGATACCCAAGGTTTTTGTGGCTTCTTTCAACAAATAGGCTCTATGAGATGTTAGATCTTCCTTAATCATGATCTTAGATCCCTTCAACTTCCGTTTATTATTGTAGAAATTAATATTAAGCTTGTTTGAAAAATTGTAACTTTGGTGTTATTATTAATAGAAATTTGACCAAAAATAAAAGTATTTAGGACAGAGGAGACCACAAACTCCTTATGTTTAAAATTATATTGTTATGTGGGTGCGCCCCTTAGGAGGCTTCAAAGTGTAGGAGGAAAACAGTCATTAGCGTTATTCACCATTACTGAAATTGAAGAGCACCAATGAGAGGATCCCTACTGACATAATTCTTCAAATATATATTCAAATATTCTTTGAAATATAAAAAATGTTATTTAGATCGATGTTCAAAAATTATTGTAGTTTGAAACTTGTCATTATTTTCAGAGGCGGCTCGTAAATAATCTCTCTGGCGAGGGGGCTCAAATGAATGTAAAGTTTTTGGGGTACCATGCACAACAAATATATTTTGCACGTCATAATTTTAATTAGATATATAAACGAATTATTAATTTATAAAGAAAATAACTTTATTAATATACCTTTCTACACACCTATTTATGTTTTAAAGATAAAATCCATTCTTGTCTCTGCATGCAATAAACTTATTTATCGCTATTTTATTAAAGTCGGGGATTGTGTTAACCATTGCAGTATCAATTGATCGTAAATGTCCAAAATATTTTAATGATATAGAATCGACAATTAACTCAACAATAAACATTTGTTTTTGAATAATTTAATAAGATTTATTTATTATTAATATTTATACAAACGATTTTTTAAATTTTAGTCTCTATTTCGGCGGGGCTGCGTCATAAAGTTTTTGGTCAAATATATGAATCTTAAAGAATATTTAAACATTTTCTATTTTCAATACAGTTCGTCTCAAAAAGATAAAATTTGCCAGCTAATGCAATGCTATGATGAGAAATCATTCAGGATTATTTATAAAAGTATAAAAGATGGATTAGAAATTTTGTTTCATTAGCCATCGGTAATATGAAAAATAATTAAATTATTAAACAACAATTCCGAAAATACATTAAAAGATTTATCCATATATAAAACACATAAGATATTCTTAAATTTTAAGTTATGGATGACGAACATTTTCTTAAAAAATTTTTGGTTAATGAGAACAACTATATCGTGGTAATTTTGGTAGTACTATAACGTTGTATTTCCAGCTTCTGCGCCTGAATAAAGTTGGTAACATGGAATGGGTATAGTAAATTGGAAAACTGGGAATGTGAAAAGAATTTTTGCGGGAATGTCTGGAACCCAGAATGTTGCGAACTTAAGCTACTACCATGGCTCGAGTTCTTCGTTCATTTGGATTTTTTTGAGTGGTGTATGATGTTGGAGAATATGTATAAGCATTGAAAATGAAAGGAATAAGTTAATTTTTAGATATTGCTCTAAAATTGCTTAAATTTTTCCGTTGTAGCTTATTTACGAGTTTATGTTAACACTACATATGACTTGTAAACATTAACCCAACCCTACCAGCTAGCTAGCAAAAAATTTTAACCCAACCCAATTAGCTAGCTAGTTAGCCCTAGATATAAATTGGGTTGAGTTAAGCTATTAACAAAGCCACGGAGTTGACGGGCAATTCATTAGCGGTTCGTCGCCTTACGGTAGAGACTCGGGGTTTAAAATTCTTTCAAATATTCAGATAATTCAAAAATTCCGATACACAAAACGATTATGCATACAAATTGTTCATAGTGAGTTAAGAAACCATTACTCATCGTGAGAAGTAGCCTAGTTGTCAGCGCTGTTGAGATGTTACATGATAATCTTCTAAATATTAATATAAACAGTTGGTATTTAAAAAATTCTTCATATCTCATAAATTAAAGCCGTCACATAAAAGTATTGTATATTGAAATTGTTCATAATGATTCAAAAAAACTACCACATAGTGTCAGAAGTAGAAAAAGTAGCAGACCTGTTAAAATGCTAAGTGACATTTAAGCAATTCATCATATCTCATGAAGCATAGTCTCTACCACGAGAAGTTAGAGTGACTCATCGCCTAAAAGTGTGCGTAATAGATGTACGCGCTAGAAATCATTTTACTGTAACACACGTCAACGCACGGACATAGTATTTGCAACGTATACGTAAAATTCTTACGGATATCGATGAGTCACTTTCATTTCTCGTGGTACAGACTATAACACCGATACCATAAAAGATTTATTCATCAAAATTATTCATAATGAGTCAAAAAACCACCATACATAGTCAAAAGTAGCACAGCTAACAGCGCTGCTGAAAAATTACGATAATTTTTTCAAATATTCGGATAATTGACAAATTCCGGTCCACGAAAGGATTATATATAAAAATTGTTCATAATGAGCTAAGAAACATCCACTCATTTTAAGTGATATTCTGCGAAATATTGTAATGAACAATTTGCATTTAAGGAATCCATCATATCTCATGAAGTAACACTGATACCATAAAAGTTTTATACATCAAAATTGTTCATAATGAGTCAAGAAACCACAATACACGTCTGAAGTAGCATAGCTAACAGCGCTATTGAGAAATTACGAAAATTCTTCCAAATATTAATAAGAACAATTCGAATTTAAAAAATTCATCATATTTCATAAATTAGAAACGACACATAAATGTATTGTACATAAAAATTTTTTATAATGATTCAAGAAACTACAATTTATGGTCAAAAGTAGAAAACGCTCTTGAGATGTTAGCAATAGCCTTCGAAATGTTAAGACAATTTGCATTTATGGAATCCATCATATCTCATGTAGTAATACCGATAAATACATGGATTATACTTCCTTAATACTTACTTAAAGGATTACTTGATAGGAGTCTAATGGATGAAGTTCGAACAAAATTTGTCGAAACTAATTTGCCAAAAGAATTATGTGAAGAGGCAATAAGATGTTCTTTGTATGAATTAAATTAATCCCCAACAAAAACAAATAAACATCATTGTTCTCCAATTACTATTTCGTATGGAAAATGTGATTTACAAAAATTAAAGGTATTTGGTAGTATGTGTTGGGCTGTTCACTTACCAAAAGGAAATAAATTAAATAAACGTGCAAATCCTTACATTATGATAGGATATTAGATTATAGATTATGGAATTATCGAACGAATGAAATAATGAATGCCAGAGATGTTATATTTGATAAAAATTTAGTAGATTGAAAAAGATAGTAACAATGAGCAAGCAGTTGTTGCAAAGGAAAAAGTATAAACAAGAGTAACAAAAGACAATCAACAAAACAGGACAGAAGATATAGAAGAAAGCGTTATAAAAGATAAACGCACTAAGTCTGGTCGTCAAATTAAAATATCTAAACATTTTTCAGATTATGAATTATATAACATTTTTTATTTAAATGTAAATATTGAAGCACTAGAAAAGGGATTAAATTCTTGAAGAAATTTACTTGAAGGCAAGAAAGCTATAGAAACAAAATGGATATTCAAAACAAAAAAGGAAGATGGTACAAATAAAGCAAAATTAGTAGCCAGATGATTTCGACAAAAAGAAGAAGATATATATAGTAACGTTGTTCAGGTTATGAATGAAGGTCAAAATACATAAAACTGAATCGAGCGTTATATGGACTAAGGGAATCTTAAAAAGCATGGAATAAAAAATTTTACGAAGTTATTATTTCGATAAGAAAATATGGCTCTTAGTTTGAAGTGATGATAAGGTTTTTTTTATAATTGATGATATAATTGATTATATAAATATAGAAGAAAGTATAATAACAATAAACGTTCCAACACAAAGCAATTAAATTATTTTGAGCGATAAGCATCAAAGTAGTTTATTGCAACAAAAAATAAATTAATATGATAGTATTTAACTTCGGTAAAATAGTAATCCAATGATCCCAACAGCACTGGAATCGTCTTCATATTAATCACATAAAACACCAACACTCTCGTAATAAGTTTTACTTTTAACAATTACTTGATCGATCAAAGTTCACACCAACTTTGATGTAACAGAAACTATATCACATCAGAGTAACAGTCATATCACAAAGATTGTTCGGATGCATTTGAATCTCGTCATATTGCGAAATGGAACTAAAAGTCAATGTTTGGAATGTAAATAATCAGAAATCAAAGCTCATAGCCACAAAAATGAAGTTTAGGCGGCATGGTGATGGGTCTGATAGTCTGATCTTGCGCAGTGAAAGCTGTCAGCACAGCAAATTTGTTGCTTCACGACCAAACTTGGCTTTTCTAATAAACATAACTTCAGTAGTCTTGAAGTTCACTATGCAAGACATTACTAATAGATTTTTATCTTTATTGCGTTATGCTTTATTTAATTGATTAATATTTTTTTAAAATTATTTAAATTAATTTAATTAATTATTTAAATTATGGCGTTAAATTTATGATATTTTTGTTATTATTGTTTTTGTATAATCATTGTTTAATCTAATCTAATAAATGTCCAAGAATCTGTTTTTAAAATCTCTTTTCGCTAAATCTGTAAATCATAACATTTAAATAATAATAATATTTAATAAATTTTATCTAAATACCTAATATTGTATAAAAAAATAAACTATCCAACGTAAAAGTAATCAAATTGTTTCTATACAATTTTGAAAAAAAATTTTAAAATTAAAAGAAATTGAAAACGACTCACCGAACGGATGTTGTTTTCTTTGGCTTCCTCTGCAAAACTCAGCTGAAAAAGACCAACAATTTATTTTATTACAGCAAAAATTAAATTAAAACTATTTAATATACCATTTAACATCCGTAAAATAACAATCCGATGATTCCATTAACATCACAAGAATAGTCTTAGTATTAACCACACAAAACACTTATTTAATTTATCACTTATTTTAATTCACTTAATAAGCTTCATTTTTAAGAACCCCAAACTTGATCAAAATCAAATAAAATCATTTCTTTTTAATCATGCACTTAATGTCTTTAGGTTTTATGTTCGGATACCAAAAATTTTTCGAAATAGAAGTAAAAACGAAATATATAACAAGTATTAATAATACGCGTATTAAATTTTATTTTTAACAACTCGATCGGTCAAAGCGCGCACATAACTAAATTGTGATAATAGGACACGTCTTAACATCCCCTCTTTTATTTATTGTATGGAAAACGAGAAGTGGAGGTGAAATGACAAAAAAAGTTAGAATGAAAAGCCAACCGGTGGTTTTATAACCAACAAATTTTAAATCTTTTTTAATTTGCAACGTTTTCTTCGTCGTTTGATTTTTAAAATGTTTTATTTTATATTTTAAATACAACAGTAAATCGTATTAAATTTAGTTTTATAAATATTTTTTTGTAACTGATCAGACATTATTCTGTTTATAATTTTAATTCTGTTTTATAATTTATTATTCTTTTGCTTTATTTTCTTCTAATTATTAATATTTATAACATATTTATTACAATTTTTTAATTTTAATATTATTATATTTACGTTTTAATGCTGTAACAACATCGCTTTTTATTTTTTAGTTCTCCCAGATGTGTCCGTTGCCCCTGGCAACTTTACCTGGTAATAAAAATTTGCTCGTTTCATCAAGATATTTCAACTTATTTTGTTAAAATAAGATTAACTAATTGTTTTTATAGTTGAATGTAATACATGATTGTAAAAAAAACACAAGTGTGAAGGCAGTAGTTACATTATGAACTTATAGATTTGATAAATATTTTAAATTTTGTATTTCAAATTTTTTACTAATTATTTAAAATTTTGAACTAATTTGCATTTGCGGAATTCATCACATCTCATATAGTAATACCGATAAATAAAGGATTATACATAAAAATTTTTCATAATGGGACAAGAAATCACCACTCATCGTGAGAAATAGCATAGTCATCAGCGCTGTTGAAATATTATAGATACTCATCATATCATATATATAATTTATACTACTGGCTTGGTTTCAGTTTTTATTATTATTGCCTGACATGTTTCGGCATAGGAGCCATCATCGGAGGCATCGTCAGAAATAAGTTAGTGTAAAACAATTTAACATTACAAAATTTGGTGCTTGTAGAAACTATGACAAAAAGTGGTGTGTTGGTTTTATAAATAATAATGGAATGTAAAATATTAGAATGTTGTGGTGGACTACAATTAAGAATAACGTAATCCACCATCATACCCAATCACAACATTCTAATATTTTACATTCCATTATTATTTATAAAACCAGCACACCATCTTTTATCATAGTTTCTACAATCAACAAATTTAATATAATGTTAAATTGTTTTAGATTAACTAATCTCTGACGATGCCTCCGATGATGGCTCCTATGCCGAAACATGTCAGGCAATAAATAATGAGTGTAGAGAATAGAATGTTCTTGAAGAACAAATAAATAGGAGTGTAATGGATAAAGTTAGAACAAAATTTGTCGAAACTAATTCGCCAAAAGAATTATGTGAAGAGGCAATAAGATGTTCTTTGTATGAGTTAAATTGGTCCCCAACAAAATAAACATCATTGTTATCCAGTTACTATTTGGTATGGAAAATGTGATTTACAAAAATTAAAGGTATTTGGTAGTAGGTGTTGGGCTGTTCAATTACCAAAAGGAAATAAATTAAATAAACATGCAAATCCTTACGTAATGATAGGATATTGTAATGTTGGCTATAGATTATGGAATTATCGAACGAATGAAATGATGAATATAGGATGAAAATTTAGTAGAAAATATTTATAAGTCAATATTATATGGGCTGCTTTATAAAATTATATTTATTAAATTATTTATTATTATTTATTAAATCATTAAAATTATATGGGCGTTATATGGGCTGAGGGAATCTTCAAAAGCATGAAATACAAAATTTAACGATGTTATTATTTTGATAAGAAAATATGGCTCTTAGTTTGAAATGATGATGATTTGTTGATAACTGGAGAAGATATAGAAGAAAGTATAATAAAAATAAGCTTTTCAACACAAATTAATTGAATTATTTTAAGCGATAAACAACAAAGTAGTTTATTGCAACAAAAAATAAATTAATATACTACGTAACTTCGGTAAAATAGTAATCCAATGATCCCAACATCACTGGAATTGTCTTCATATCAATCACATAAAACACCAGCACTCTCGTAATAAGTTTTATTTTTAACAATTATTTGATCAACTTTGATGTGACAGGAACTATATCACATCAGCGTAACAGTCATATCACGAAGATTGTTTGGATGCATTTGAATTTCGTCATATTGCGAAATGGAACTAAAAGTCAATGTTTGGAAACTAAACAATCACAAATCAAACCTCATAGCAACAAAATCGGAGTTTAGACGACATGATGATAGGGTTTAATAGTCTGATCTTGCGCCCTGAAAGCTATCAACAAAGCATATTGCTTCACCAAAAACTTCTATGACCAAACTTTGCTTTTCTATTAAACATAACTTCAGTAGTCTTGAAGTTCCCTATGCAATACATTACTAATAAATTTTTATCGCGTTATGCTTTACTTAATTGATGGTTATTGACGGAAATTTAAATTTATGACATAAATTTTTATGATATTTTAGTTATTAATGTGTTTGTATATTTATTGTCTAATCTAATCTAATAAATGTCCAAAAATCTGTTTCTAATATCTGTAAATTATATCACTTAAACAATAATAACAGTTAATAAATTTTATCTAAATGCCTAATATTGAATAAAAAAACTATCCAACGTAAAAGTAATCAAATTGTTTTTATACAATTTTGAGAAAAAAATTTAGTTATTATAATTCGTTTTAAATCTGTTTTTATTCCAAAGTAATATATCTTCAAAATTCCTTCACATCGTGAATTATCGCGATAAGTTTTGGTAAAAATTAAAAATTTTTTTCACAAATCAAAGCTCATAACAACAAAATCGGAGTTTAGACGACATGGTGATGGGGTTTGATAGTCTGATCTTACGCCCTGAAAGCTATCAGCAAAGCAAATTTGTTGCTTCACCAAAAACTTCTATGACAAAACTTTGCTTTTCTATTAAACATAACTTCAGTAGTCTTGTAGTTCACTATGCAAGACATTACTAATTTGATTTTTATGATTTCTATCTTTATCGCGTTATGTCTTATTTAATTGATGATAGTTATTGACGGAAATTTAAATTTATGGCATAAATTCTTATGATATTTTTATTATTATTGTTTTTGTACATTTATTGTCTAATCTAACCTAATAAATGTCAAAAATCTGTTTTTAAAATCTCTTCTCGCTAAATCTGTAAATCATAACATTTAAATAATAATAATATTTAATAAATTTTATCTAAATGCCTAATATTGTATAAAAAATAAACTATCCAACGTAAAAGTAATCAAATTGTTTTTATACAATTTTGAAAACAAAATTTTAGTTAGGATAATCCGTTTTAAATCTGACTTTATTTCGAAGTAATATATCTTCAAAACTCCTTTACATCGTGAATTGTCGCAATATGTTTTGGCAAAAATTAAAAAATTTGAAAACGACTCACCGACCGGATGTTGTTTTCCTTAGTTTCCTCTGCACAACTCAGCTGAAAAATACCAACAATTTATTTTATTACAGCAAAAATTAAATTAAAACTATTGAATGTACCATTTAACATCCGTAAAATAACAATCCGATGGTTCCATCAACATCACAAGAATAGTCTTAGTATTAATCACAGAAAGCACTTATTTAATTTATCACTTATTTTAATTCACCTAATAAGTTTCATTTTTAACCCTACACTTGATCAAAATCAAATAAAGTCATTTCTTTAATCACGCACTTAATGTCTTTATTTTTTATGTTCGGATATCAAAAATTTTTTGAAATAGAAGTAAGAACGAAATTTAACGAATTAATTAGTAATTAAAAAAATAAGTATTAGTAATTGGCGTAATAAATTTTATTTTGAACAACTCGATCGGTCAAAGCGCGCACATCAACTAAATTGTGATAATAGGACCAACGTCTTAACATCCCCTCTTTTATTTATTGTGTGGAAAACGAGAAGTGGAGGTGAAATGACAAAAAAAGTTAGGATGAAAAGCCAACTGGTGGTTTTACGACCAAAAAATGTTAAATCTTTTTTAATTTACGTTTTCTTCGTCGTTTGATTTTTAAAATGTTATATTATAAATATCGTATTAAATTTACTTTTATAAATAATTTTTTTGTAACTGAATCAAATATTATTCTGTTTATAATTTTAGAGTTTTTAATTTATTATTTTTTTGTCTCAATTTCTTCTAATTATTAATAATTACAACTCATTTGTTACATTTTTTTCCCGCTTATTTATTAACTTAAGTAATATTATCTTCTACGTTTTAATTCCGCAACAACATCGCTTTTTATTTTTTAGTTTTCCCAGATGTGTCCGTTGCCCTTAGCAACTTTACCTGGCAATAAAAATTTACTCGTTTCAACAAAATATTTCAACTTATTCTGTTAAAATAAGATTAACTAATTGTTTTTATAGTTGAAGTGTATCACATGATTGTAATTAGCATTTCAAACACTAGTGTGAAGGCAGCATTTATATTATCAACTTATAGATATGATAAGAAATATATTGTTGTGCCCTTTTCTAGCACGTTGATGATAATAATAATGATTTTAGTAATGGTGATCAAACAATTATTTAATCTTATTTTAACAGAATAAGTTGAAATGTTTTGATGAAACGAGTAAATTTTTATTGCCAGGTAAAGTTGCTAGGGGCAACGGACACATCTGGGAAAACTAAAAAATAAAAAGCGATGTCGTTGCGAGATTAAAACGTAGAAGATAATATTATTTAAGTTAATAAATAAGCGGAAAAAATTGTAACAAATGAGTTGTAATTATTAATAATTAGAAGAAAATAAGACAAAAAACTAATTTATTTATTTATTTATTTACATTTTATGGGTACAAAGACAGGACAAACCCAAAAGTTCTGTACCACTAAAAAAATATAATAACAAAGAAAAAGAAAACGTGTAACAAAAGAAATCAAAAATTGCCTTAATTAAACAATTAAAAATCAAATTAAACTTAACAGTGGACTTAAATGTCATTAAGAAAAAAGAAATTGTAATAAAATAAAACAAACAAAATAACATAGCAAAACTAAAAAACCTTTAAAACAAAATAAACAATGCCTACTAATAAAAAATAACGGCTAAATTAAAGTACTTCAATTAATAAGAGTCTCGAGCTATCAAAACGTATGAGGTAATTCGCTGACGGTATCAAGAACTAATCGCCTGAAGGTAAAAAAGGAGTGCTGAAATAAATCAATATTAAGTTTGTCAGTCAGGCGAGCCATTCGCAACATAGGAGAGTTCCGAAAAGCATTGGTGCGCGGAATAAGCGTACAGAACAAGAAATTAAAGCGAAGTAGGCGGGGAGGAACATGAATATTAACCGACTCCAAAAGAACTGAGGAATCACACATATTGTGTAAGACCTTGTAGAAGAATAATGCGTCATTACACAGACGACGCTGGCGAAGAGGCATTAAACAAAAAGATCTGCAAGACGAATCGTAATTAATGTAAGGTGTGAAAGATTTAAAGTTTAAATATTTCACAAATCTAGATTGAATTTTCTCAATTCGATCAATATAAATAAGGTATTGGGGATTCCAATCTACAGTGCAAAAATTGAGAACACTGAAAACATAGGCAAAATACAAATTTTTGATAGCGTCAACGCTTGTAAAGGACGAAGTGGATCTCATAATAAAGCCAAGCATACGCCAAGCCTTATTAACAATGTTGTCAATATGCTGAGCGTAGAGAAGCTTGTAATCGAGAGTCACACCAAGATCTCTAATGAAGGAAACGCGTGTTAAGTTTTCGCCAGCGACGCTGTAATCGTAATGAAGAGTACTCTTTCTTCTCGAAAAAGAAATAACGTTACATTTAGATAAATTTAAAGTCAAATAATTCTCAGTGCAAAAGTCAGAAATCCTGAGAAGGTCAGTCTGCAGCTTTGAACAGTCCAACGGAGACGAAACACGCAGATAAAGCTTAAGATCATCAGCGTACATAAGACATTCACAATGTTTCACAACCTTGAATATATCATTAATATAGATGTTAAATAGCAAGGGACCGAGGTGGCTGCCTTGAGGAACGCCAGAGGGAACTGTAATAGGGTCAGAGCAGTATCCATTAACAGAGACAATCTGGCTCCTACCTCTCAAGTATGAATCAAACCAGCGGAGCAACCCACCATGAATACCAAAACCATGAAGTTTAATTAAAAGGAGGCTATGATCTACACGATCAAAAGCCTTGCTAAAATCTGTGTAAATTGAATCAACTTGACAATATTCGTCAAACGATTTTAAAATATAATTAGTGTATTCAAGTAGGTCGCTCTCCACTGACCGATTCGCAAAGAAACCATGTTGTCTGGTATCAATTTTGGATTTAAGAGTAAAGAAAAGTCTAGTATAAACCAGTTTCTCCAAAACCTTACCAAACACAGGCAATATAGATATCGGGCGATAGTTAGAAATAAGGTTACGACTACCGGATTTAAAAATTGGTAAAATATAGGCTTGCTTCCAAAAAGTGGGAAACGTACCTTCCGTTAAAGATTTATTAAATAAAATGACAAGAGGTAAAGAAAGAGATTCAAGACAAGATTTTATTAGAAAAGGAGGGATTCCATCAGTGCCCGGACCTTTATTTATATTCAAGAAGGAAAGTGTCTCCACAACCTCAGACTGCTCAAAGCGCATCGGACCCAAAAATGTAGTATCATTAACGCCAATGTTAGCAGAATTAAGTGGATTAACAGAGGGCGAAATATACACGGAAGAGAAATATGTTGCGAATAGCGAGCAGATACCTTACCGTCCCCGGCAATAGTACCATTTAATGACATAGGTGTGGGAATTGTATCCGCACCTCTCTTATTTTTAATATAAGACCAAAAGTATTTAGGATCAGCCTTAATATTGCTCTCGACACCACCAACATACTGCCCATAGTCGCGCCGAATGAGAAACTTGGAACGCCCTCGCAGTAATGAAAAGGACAAGTAGTCTATTTGTTTACCATACCGTTTCCACTTAACATGAGCTCTTCGCTTTTCTTTGATTACTCTGATAGTATCCCGCGAAAACCACAAAGGAAAACTACTGGTGATTTTACGCCTAAGCGGAGTAAATTTTTGAATGGCAACATTTAAATGGTAATAAAAGAAGTCAACAGCAGGGTCCATTTCGCGAGTATTTAGCTCTGTATCCCAGTTAATAGTAGATAGGTACAAATCAATCTCAGAAAAGTTAGCACGTTTGAAGTTACACATTAGATGATTCAGCAGGAAGGCGGCGTGGCATTTCAAGCGAGCAGAAGAATTCCAAAGTGGTATGTGCACCATCCTCAGGAACCAGAGGATGGGTGCTTAATGTAATATAAGATATATTAGAAAAATTAGCAAGAATTAAATCAATAGTATTATGAAACACATTCATGTGAAAATTAAGTTGGTTAAGGCCACATAAGGCAAGGGCATCCAAAAACTCACCCAAACGAGCAGAAGATGTGGAGGCGCCGGTGGCGAGATCGGCTGTCCAGCGAATATCAGGTAAGTTGAAATCACCACAAATCAGAAATTTGTAATAAATAAAAAACTCGAAAATTATAAACAGAATGATGTCTGATTCAGTTACAAAAAAAAATGATTTATAAAACTAAATTTAATACGATTTACTGTTGTATTTAAAATATAAAATAAAACATTTTAAAAATCAAACGACGAAGTAAACGTTGTAAATTAAAAAAGATTTAAAATTTTTTTGTTATAAAACCACCGGTTGGCTTTTCATCCTAACTTTTTTGTCATTTCACCTCTACTTCTCGTTTTCCACACAATAAATAAAAGAGGGGATGTTAAGACGTGTCCTATTATCACAATTTAGTTGATGTGCGCGCTTTGACCGATCGAGTACTTGTTAAAAATAAAATTTATTACGCGAATTATTAATACTTGTTTTCGTGGTAGTATTTCGTTTTTACTTCTATTTCAAAAAATTTTTGGTATCCGAACATAAAACCTAAAAACATTAAGTGCATGATTAAATAAATGTTTTATTTGATTTTGATCAAGTATGGGGTTCTAAAAAATAAAACTTATTAAGTGAATTAAAATAAATGAATAAATTAAATAAGTGTTTTGTGTGGTTAATACTAAGACTATTCTTGTGATGTTGATGGAATCATCCGATTGTTATTTTACGGATGTTAAATGGTATATTAAATATTATTAACTTAATTTTTGGTGTAATAAAATAAATTATTGGTCTTTTTCAGCTGAGTTGTGCAGAAAAAATCACGGAAAATAACATCCGTTCGGTGAGTCGTTTTCAAATTCTTTAATTTATACCAAAACATATCGCGACAATTCACGATGTAAAGGAAATTTTGAAGATACATTACTTCGGGATGAAAACAGATATAAAACGGATTATCCTAACTAAATTTTTTTTCTCAAAATTGTATAAGAACAATTTGATTACTTTTACGTTGGATAGTTTATTTTTTATACAATATTAGGCATTTAAATAAAATTTATTAACTGTTATTACTGTTTAAATGATATGATTTGCAGATTTAGCGAGAACAGATTTTAAAAACAGACTTTTGGCATTTATTAGATTAGATTAGACAATAAATAAACAAAAACAATAATAAAAATGTCAAAAAAATTTATGCCATAAATTTAAATTTCCGTCAATAACTATCATCAATTAAACAAAGCATAACGCAATAAAGATAAAAATCTATTAGTAATGTCTTGCATAATGAACTTCAAAGCTACTGAAGGGATGTTTATTACAAAAGCCAAGTTTGGTCGTAAAAGTTATTGGCGAAGCAACAAATTTGCTTTCAAGGCGCAAGATCAGACTATCAAACCCCATCACCATGTCGTCTAAACTCCGATTTTGTGGCTATGTGCTTTGATTTCTGATTATTTACATTCCAAATATTGGCTTTTAATTCCATTTCGCAAAATGACGAGATTCAAATGCATCCGAACAATCTTTGTGATATGACTGTTACTCTGATGTGATATAGTTCCTGTCACATCAAAGTTGATCTGAGCTTTGATCGATCGAATTGTTAAAAATAAAACTTATTACGAGAGTGCTGGTGTTTTATGTGATTGATATGAAGACAATTCCGGTGATGTTGGGATCATTGGATTACTATTTTACCGAAGTTAAGTACAGTCAACCCTCCTATAACGCGGTACTCTCAGAACGCGGTTTCCATATAACGCGGAGCTGAAAATGCGACAGCCCTCCTATAACGCGGTACTCTCAGAACGCAGTTTCTATATAACGCGAAGCCGACAATGCAACAGCCCTCCTATAACACGATACTCTTACAGCGCGGTTTCCGTCAACAGCATCCCATAAATTCCTTCCGCGTAGCCTAAGAATGTTTAGCCTATGTTTAGTTCGTTAGGGCTTATTTGAATTATAAGTGACCAAGTCTTTCTAAAAATTTTTCTGCACCGTCCGTTCGTTCAGTTTTTTGCTGCTTAATTTGTTGTTTATAATTGGACAACATTACACAATACTGTAAGTAATATTCTTCATTTGTTCTAATATAATAATAATAAAGTAATTATTAACCCTAGATTTGCATCATGTCAAACACGAAAGAAACAAGGAAAGGGTTAAAAAGAAAGTTTATATCTCTTGAAGATAAAATCGAAATTCTAAATCGTTTAGAAGGTGGGGAAAATCTATCGTCGGTTACAAAATCAACCAAGTAAAATGAATCTACAATTCGAACCCTAAAGAAAAATGCAGACAATATAAGGAAAACTGTGGCAGATGGCTGTCCGTTAGGTGCGAAACGTGTCACTCGCACACGAAATTCTAATATGGTTAAAATGGAACGGGCGTTAATGATCTGGTTGGAAGACTGTATAGGCAAAAAGATTCCTATCACTGGAAATCTTATCAAGAAAGGACTTAAAATCTATGACCATTTAAGGAATATTGGGCATTCTTCTGCAGAGCTAGAAAATCATTCGTTTGTCGCGAGTAAAGGGTGGTTTGAAAAACTAAAAAAAAGGTACTCATTACACAATATTAAGTTTCAAGGAGAACAGGCCTCAGCAGATGCTGAGGCTGCCGAGAATTATAAGCTGGAATTAGCTAGAATTATCAATGAAGGAGGCTATTCACTTCATCAGATTTTTAACGCCGATGAGACGGCATTATATTGGAAAAAACTACCATCTGGGACCTTCATTTTGAAAAATCAAAGGCGTGCTCAGGGGTTTAAACCTTCAAAAAAACGTGTCACCCTTCATATGTGCAGCAATCTTTCAGGGAGCTTGATGATAAAACCTATGATAATAAATCGTTCATCAACTCCCCGTGTTATGAAAAACATTAATAAGACCGAATTGCCTGTATTCTGGCGATCTATTAAGAAAGCTTAGATGACCCAAGATTTATTTAAGGATTGGTTTTATAATTGTTTTATCGCGGCAATTAACACCAGAACGATAGAAAAAAATTTGTATTTCAAAGTTCTATTGGTTCTTGATAACGCTGGTTGCCACAACATACAACTGGATCATCCAAATGTAAAAATTGTCTTCCTTCCTCCTCATTCAAACTTTAAAAATGTATTACACAAGCCAAGTTTTCCAAACCATTTTCGACAGATTAGAAAGTAGTGAAAATAAAACCCTTACTCAAGTTTGGATGGAATTTTCTATTTTAGATTGTATTAGAACCGTGTCATCGGCTTGCGCGGAAATTAAACCATCAACGCTTAATGCGTGTTGGATTTTGAAGTGAAACTCAGGGAAGAAACTTTAAATGAGGATGAATTGATGGATTTAATTGATGCACCCACCTCAAATCCATTGGTAAACGAAAATAAGGAAAACGAATGGGTCGATTTACAAGATGTGAAAAAAGGGCTAAATTTGGCTAAAGAATTAGAACTCCATTTCATTCAAACTGATCATTCAACGGTGCGTAGCGCAAAGTTTAAAAGAGAGTTAAGAAATTGCTTAGCTCCCTATAGAGAGGTTTTAGTGGAGTTAGAAAAAAAAGCTACAATCGAAAACCAATGTGAAGATGAGCCAAATGAGGAAGACATTTTGCCTATTAAAAGAAGACGAGTTAGGCGACTCATATTATCTGACAGCGAGGATGAGTGTTGAAAGATTAAATTTTATAAAAGTCTTTCTTGTTTTTGTTGGAAAACAGTTATTCAGTTTAGTTTTGGTATCATTTCTTTATATAAACTCTTCAATTCAATAAAAATAATTTATAATTCATCTTGTCCTTATTGGTCTCCATATAACGCGGTACGAATAATGTGATTTGTACTAATTCTGCGTTTCTTATAGCGCGGTTTCCATACAACGCGGTAGACAGTTTCCATAGAACGCGCTATGAATTACCCTGGTTTGTACGGTTAAATCCGAGTTTCTTATAGCGCGGTTTCCATAGAACGCGGTACGCACTCACCGCGTTATAGGAGGGTTGACTGTAGTACCATATTAATTTATTTTTTGATGATAATAATGATGATCAAACAATGATTAAATTTCATGATAAATTTTTCTTCATAAAGCTTTTTCTATTTCTGATACAATCCTATGACAGAATTGGTGGTAAGAAGTATGCCGTTGAGACATTTACATTACATCAGTTAGTGGCAGTTCCGTTTTGGGGGGTTGAATACTATATTCATATTAAAGATGTACACGTGAGTAACTTTTTATACCCGCTCACGCCCGCTCACGATCTAGATCCACGACGATCACGGACGCCATTCACGTGAATATCATACATAAATCACGTGACTCATGCGTGGGTCACGTCAATTCACGTGTTTGACAGAATGGCAGAATTAACAAAGTGTTTAGTTTTATTTATCATGTTCAGAAACAAATAAAACTGTTATAAAATAAATAATAAAAGCTAGCATTCTTATTGGTGATGTTGCGGATGTGGGTTTAGCGGATGCGGAGTTATAAAAAAAGTTACATACCAACATTTTAATAAAAATAATATTTCTATTGCAATTTTCTTATTTTATATATGTACGTTTAGGTAATATATGAAATGTTTGATGAATGAACTTTATACTTTACCTAGGTATTCTATAAAATATCGAATGCCAAGCAGGTAATGTATATAAAAAGTGCAAACAGAGAACCCGAACATTTAGGGCAAACATTTTTTAAAAATCATGGATTAAAAGTATTTAAATTAACTTGACCACTTTAATTATTATTAAATTGAATGATGAAGGTAAGCAATTTGGGATGAAATCGAAAGAAATCTGTCTAATATCATGGCATCAAGTTGGGTTGGGTTGGGTACAGCTTCAACTTATATACCATCCTTCATTTTGAATGGTATGAAGTCGAAGGAAGTTTTGTAGTTTTAGATATGACTTTTTGTTATATGAGGGATAGCTAATTGAAGCTTGAACCCAACTATAGAAGGAGAAATCATACAAAATATGGAAGAAAAAATTACGAAATATTTCCAAACATTCAAAATTATTCCAAATTTTGGGTTAGGCTCATAGTGAATGATATGAAGTTGGAGTTTAACTCAACCCAACCCAACCACAGAATAATTTTGGATTTGATTTTTTGTTATACGAGGGATGGCATAAAGTTGAAGATTACCACAACTCAACTATAAAAGGAAAAATCAAAAAATTCCTTGATTTTCTCTTCTATATTTGGTTTGGATTGAGCTTGAACTTCATACTAAATAATTCAAGGTTGGAGCTCAACCCACGTCAACAGAAGAAAACCTTCACACCATCCCTCATAATGAATGGTGTGAAGTTAGAGTCAACTTAATCCAACTATAGAAGAAAAAGTGACGGAATATTTCCAAAAAACTTAGAAGATTCGTTAGATTGGGTTAAGCTTCAACTTCATATCATTCAATATGAGGAATGTAATGAGATGGATTAGGTTGGTTGCGTTCGATTTGATTAAGTTGGGTTGGGTTGAACACCAGCATCATACCATTCAATATAGAGGATATTATGAAGTTGAAATGCTATGTTAATTGGATCGAATTTGGTTAGGTTGGATTGGGTTATTGAAGGAATCTATATGAGGGATGGATAAGAATTCTTATCTGGGAAATAGAACCGTGGTTTGATAGAAAGTTGGTTTTGCAAAAAAACAGGCGCACTACTTGGAACATACATTATTTGCTTGTGAAAAGTTTAGTAGTGAAAGAAAATGTTGTCGGCAGTTCAACCGAGGAAACATACTGTGAATGAGGAATACTGTGCAAGACATGGTGGTAAAAATAATGAAATTTTAGGAAAGCCATGAAAAGCTCCTGGAAGGAGTTGGAAGTGGTAAATGTGAGATATTAGATAATGCATAAATTTGTATTTTATTTTTTATTCCCCGAAGTAATGCCCTTGAGGGCGATTCCGAATAGACAGGGGGAAGGGTTTTAAATGGTCGAAGTTTTCTTCAACCCGTCACAGTCTGGCCATATGATATCTTCGGCCAGGTGTCTATTTACAGATTTCCTAGTTCCCTGTATAATACAAAAAAGGTTGGGTTAGGTTTGGTTTGTTGGTTACATTCAATATGAAGGATAGTATAAAGTTGATTGGGTTAGGTTGGTTGCGTTTGGATTGGTTAAGTTGGGTTCGGTTTGGTTAGGTTGGGTTGGGTTTGCTGGGTCCCCTCGAAAACAAAGTTGTTCATGATCACGCACGTTCAGGTGACTGGTACAAAAATTGAAGACCACTCACGATGGGTCACGCATGACCTATCGTTACCCGATGGAACTCACATAATTTGTACATCTCTAATTCATATATAAACAAGACAATTAGCTATTAGCCTTGTATATGAAATTAAATTTAATTGAGTTCGTACATATTCTAATTCATATAAGTCACACCGAAAACACGCCCACTGAGTAGCGACGTTGCCAAGCGTTCTTTTTGCCCCTCGATGGATGAATGGATAACGCACCCAATTCGCAATTCGTTAATACCATTAAATCGCATTTTTATGGTTGTTGTCAATAATATAACCTTAAAAAGTGTTGTTTTGAAGTTTAATGTTCAAAATAAATTGCAGATGTTCGTAAAGTGAACGGCAACATGGTATTTTGCTTTATTAATCTAAGTTATAGTACGTTTTATTTTTTTTAATTTATATGAGTTAACGTATTTAATCATTACGGAATCAACTAAACCCTATTTTAAAAAATTGCAAATTACCTATTCGCATTTATTACAATTAAAATTCATAAATTATTGGTCAATAAAGCAACGCTGACATATTGATAACCTGCGACTCACTGGTCGTGGAACAGACTTTATAAAACTGGCTTATTTAATTGAATTTAAACGAATTGAAGTGATATACACCACTGAAAGCAATCTGTACAAGTTTCAGCATATAGCAAGCATTTACTGTTTATTAATTACTGGTTATTTTTATACAAATCCCCGTTCAGTTTTAGGCATTCCTCAACACGTAACTATAATAAAACTTAGTAAATCCACAATTTTCCAACAAAGTTAATTTATTGTTCATACATCTTCAATCGGTCAATCCCTTTGATCCTTAAGGATCATTTCCGCTCCAGAACTCTTATTAGTATCACTTAATTTTGCCAGCCGCCGCAAGGTGACGTCATCATCGATCGATTTTTGACAATCAAAACAATGGTTCCACTAACCACCGCTAGGGTTTGCCAATTGCGTAGTTCCGTGGCCACCAAAAGTGGTATCACCATTGGGCGATTCTCAAGGGTCACTTCTGCTCCAAAAATTCCTCCACTACCCACTGCTAGGTGGCGCTAATTGCTTAGATCCAGCACTCGCTGCTGGTGATTCCACCTTTGGTCACTCTCCTCGATCCTCAAGGATCACTTCAGTACATATATATTATATTATTTCAGGATTAATTTACTTGAATTTTTTGCAAAGGGAATATGATTTAAGCATGACGTTGCCTCTTCTCACTTTTCTCATTTTACCACTGACTATTTAAACAGAGCATATGGTAACAGATGTATTAATCGAAACGGACCGTTCTGTGTTCCATTTTGTGTGAAATCTATGTGGGGTTGGATGAAATCTATGGTTTACTCTACGCTACAGAAATTATCAATGGTCGTGTTTATACTATAAAACTTCCCAGAGAAGCGTGGATTCATCGTATTCAATGTTGCATTCAACAAAATGGAACCGATTTTGGACATTTACTCTGACCGCATTAACAAATTAAAACTTTTCGGTTTCCTTATCTCGATAATAAATTAATTTGAGCTTTATTTTCATTAACAAACAAGACGAACGAGATAAAACATGTAAAGTAATTTCAAGAAAAGTAAGTCGCGACTGATTGACCGGTAAGATGGATGGGAAGTTGGAATTAACTTTGGGTGTTAATAGACATTCGAAAATATACAGAAGTTAGGATCGGGTTTAAAATTGCAAACTGTGAAAGTATTTCGACGAGTTTTTGTCTTTCGTGGACACTGTTTTCATCGTTTGAATGGAATTTCGAGTGCATATTATTTTGTTTCTATTAATTGCATAGTTTAACTTCTTATATCTCTTTTTGTGTTCACGAAAAGAGTTTTAATCTATTTAATTTGTTTAATGACTTGGCAGATTAGTCTTACTTAAGTCGTACGATTGAGGTTGTGTTGAATTGGGTTACGTTAGGTTGTGTTGGGTTGGATTGTATTATTAATTATTGGAAAAACTAATCGATGGTGATAGGGACGTCCAAAACTAGGAGAGAAGGACGCCGATAAGAGATGGAAAAGATACAATGAAAGATATGGGGACATAATTACGGAAGGGCTTCCAAAATACCTTTTAAAGGAAGGGAAGGAAGGGACGGTGGATAGGTACCATTTGACAAAAAAGAGGTAAATAAGAAAGGAAACGCTAGAACATAATAATATGACGAGAGGATGTGGCGATATAAGAAAGGAAAGGAACTGAAGACAGATTCTGAAAAAATAGATTAAGTAGAACAGATTAGTCCCACTTAAGCAGTACCATTAGGTTAGGTTCAGTTGGATTGTGCTAAGTTGGGCTGAGTTGGATCCAGAGCTGCAAAACGGGCTGGACAAGGAGGCTGATCTCTGACATCTCGATGTGGTTGTGTAGGAAGTGGGGAGAGCCCGATCATTTTCTAACACAATTCCTGACGAGACACAGAATTTTCAGAACATGTCTGTATAGGATAAAGAAATCCCAAACGGAAACCGGTTGGTTCTACTCAGAAAGAGATATCGCTGAACACACAGTTTTTGTGAGGAAATTTGCGGTACAAGGCTAAATACAGAAAATATTGTAGCACAAATGCTAGAAACAGAATACAAATGCATTGCCATCAGGGGGATGATTAAGGAAATGATGCAAGAAAAGGAAGAACACGAAATTAAGTTAGAAAGGGACCAACAAAACCAGAGTAACCACTATAAAGATAAAGCGAGATCGGGGAACCTAAAAGGTTTCTCCAAACCTGGGTACGTGAATCCTAAGTAAAATTTAAAAAATTTAAGATCTTAAGGAGTTTCTTTGTTTCTGTACCGCCGTTCAGTCCAACATGACAACTTGGAAGAGAAATGGAAAATCTAGGATAGGCAGGAGTATTTCCTTGCTAACTTTGGGACCTTTTAAGTTTCACCAAGCCTAGGTATGTGCATCGTAACACTTCAAAGGGCTTGGGGTGTTTCTCCTTATTTTTTTTTTACTGGACAATTCGGACGAAAACTGGAAATTCGGCAAGGGTGAGAAATCCGGGCCATCGGAAACACAAAGGCCGGGAGAAGGAAACCAGAAAGGACAGGAATCGTAAAAAACGAAATGCAAAGCGGGGGATCTACAAAAATCCCAGCAAAGCTGGGTACGTTATAAAGATATTTTAGGGGGAAGGTGTTGGAAGAGAATGTAGGGAAGATGAAGATGTTGATGTTTTGTAAGAGCGGGAGAGAAAGAGCAGAAAGCTGGAGATGAGCGGGAAAGGAAATCGAGGAGGTTAGGGAGTATACTTACTTGGGATATGTATTTGGGGAGGATAATAGGGGGGGGCTCATGTAAAAGCAATGACAAAAAAAGCGAATAAGGTGATGGGACAAGTATCAGTATGGGGTTGGGGGAGAGTCTTCGGAAGGAATGGGGCAACGAGGAAGATTATGTTTGAAGGTCTGGTTAGCAGTGTAATGATGTATAGGACAGAGGTATGGGGATGGAGGGAGCAGGGAATGCTGGAGCACGTGCTAGATATTGGAGATGGGCTCTTGAGGGGGCGAGAAAAGTGGAAATAGTGAAGGCGAACAGGAGGGCAGTGCAATATGAAGATGCAAGATCAAACGACAAAGGCAATTATTACAAAAGAGTGGGCTATTCGGTAACTGAGATAAATGGTAGACGAAGGTGGGTAGGAAGATGTGGAGGGAATTGAGAGATAGGGATGCTCAGAGACAGGAAGGAAACACACAAATAAAAGAAGGATGATATAAGAAAAGATTGGACGGAAAGCGGATTCTGGCAGAGGGAGATTTAGGCGAGAGATGGATGACGGGGTGATTGGGCCGAAGAGTGAGGTGTGTAAAAATGGTGGAAAGTTGGTAGAGGGGGTAAATAATATCTCAATAAGGCAAAATATTGTAAACAAATATTGAACACAATGAAACTCTTATATATACTTAGAAAGAGTATGATTTCTTGATGTATTTAGAATATTTTTATTCATAACGTCCTTCGTCATCAGTTTTAATACTTGTTCTATTGTTTATTCTATTTATAAAAATCGTCCAATTTTATCGTTTTGTGATTCATGCTATATCACTATAAATAGAAATATTATATGCTATAAAAGGTACATATTAAGAATACCTTTTATTCATAACGTCTTTCTCTATTAGTTTTAGTACTTGTGTTATAGGTGAATATATCCAATTTTAACATTTTGCTATTTATGCTATATTATTAGAAACTGATAATAGATAAACATGAAATAATTATGTATTATGCTTACTTGATGCATTAAGAATATGTTTTATACATCACATGCTATTTTAGAAGCATTTCAAGTCTTTTGCAAGCAATATCAAGTGTTCTGGCAGTGTTTCAGTTTTCTAAAAGCATTTCTAATTTTTTGGAAGCACTATTAAGTCATTTAGAAGCAGTATGAAGTCTTCTGGAAGCATTTCAAATCTTCTGCAAGCAATATCAAGTTTTTTGGAAGTTGTTTAAATCTTCTTGAACCATTTCAAGTTTTCTGCAAGCATTATCAAGTTTTCTGGAAGTTGTTCAAATCTTCTGGAACCATTTCAAGTCTTCTAGAAGCAGTATCAAATCTTCTGAATCATCTTAACTCTCCCAGTGACAATATCAAGTCTTCTAGAAGAATTTTAAGTCTTCTAGGAGTATTTCAAATCTTCTAAAAGCAGTATCAAGTCTTCTGGAAGCATTTCAAGTCTTTTTCAAGCAATATCAAGTTTTGTGGAAGCAAAATTGAAATGCTTCCAACGTAATTACGAGCAACATACAAAATTTAATCTTTGTTGGTGCTAGGTCATCATAAAAAGTAGTACCGCAATCGCTCTAATCTGGTCCTATAGCGACTTAGTTTGAATTTCAAGAAACATTCCAAAACCGCTGACCAACGTCTTCAAATTTTGTAGTAATCGCATCTTGGTCTGTTCTGTCAATACAACCTGTCTTGATTTTAAATAATTTGATTATGGATTTGATGGGTTACTCTTCATCGGTTTAAATAACATTCATATTCTATAACTTTACGTTTTTGATGTGATTTTTATTCTTTATTCTTATATCAAAATTCATCATCATCTATAGGGTACCATGTCTTGGGAATAGAGAAAGTGGTTCAAGATGGCATTATGGTTATTACAATCCACATACGTTCTGATGATGATTCTTGTAAATGTTTTTGATTTAATTTTTATTCCTCGTTCTCATACCAAAATTTATCATCATCTATAGGGTGCAATATCACGGAGATAGAGAAAGTCGTTCAAGATGGCATTATTCAAGATGACTGTTACAATCCATATACGTTCGGATGCTGTGTCACAGGAATGAAATCATGCTTTATCAAAACGTCTCTTCATTGGAAGTAATGATCTAGCCTCGACTCTCAACTTGTGATTACAAAAGAAAGACTAGAGTATTCTATTTTTCAAAGATCATCTGATAACTGCACTAAATAAGTGCATCTTCAAACACCATAGAATTACAATTCTTCTACCTTAGACAGATCATTAGCCTAAGCTAATAGTTTTGCTTACTTATTACACGTAATGCAAATTGGCAAAAATGCTTCATTAATTACTAATGAAAGCTACGCTCTTAGATTGTAAATGTAAATTTATTGAATGTATAAACATATTAAGTATTACACCAAGTACAAACTATAACGCACTACAATATAACGTGCCACAAAAAAAGAAAAATAAATAAATAAAAAAATAAGCACAAGTTACAAATACACCATTATATGTTAAAAGAAAAATCTTTCTCAGTGAAACAATCTGTCAAAAACTCATCGCAAGAGTAGTAAGCCCTCTGCATTAGAAAATCATGTATCTTGCGTTTAAAGTGATTCAATGATAAACCAGAAATTGTCGTTGGCAATTTATTAAAAAATTTGACAGCTGTAATATTTACCCTCTGGCTACATTTAGTTAATCTCGAACACCTCTGCAAAATTTTGTTTTTATTCTTGGTGGGGTATTGATGCATATCATCATGAGTGACAAATAAATGAAAATTCGTTTTGATGTATACCAAGAATCAAACCAAGCCTTAGCATTAGCCAGTGCCGTAAAAGCAAGTTCATAAGCAGTTTTTTGATCGTTGCTTCTAGTGATTAGAGTAGTATCATTAGCGTACATAATTATATGCGGGTCATCAAGATTACTTGGCAAATAGAAGAGGCCCCAGAATTGACCTATATCAATATTCTTTTTTGCTGACAATTTGCCTTGAGATTTGACGATTTCAGACCTATTTGTGAGATAGGGCTCAATTAATCTGTGACTATCCTCATTGAAATTATATTTTTTTAATTTTTCTAATAGTAAACTGTCTGCACGCAGTCGAACGCCTTGCTAAGGTCGCAGAAAACGGCAGTACTCTTTATCCTCAAAACAGGAGAGAGCAACTTCTACAAATTGTAATATAGCGTCTGTGGTGAACATACCACGCCTAAATCCGAACTGAGAGGGAGTAAATAAATTGTTTCAAAAATTTTCGATCAGTTCAGGATTGCATTTTTTATAGATGGGTATGACAATACCCGCCTTGAAAGCATCAGGAAATATATTTTCTTCAATTCACAAGTTTATTAATATTGTTAATGGAGTGATAATGATATCCTTCACATCCTTTAAAATAACCATATTAAGTCCATAAATATCCTTGGTACTTTTGGTTTTCAAATTCTTAATTATATCACGAATTTGATTACAAGATATTTTTTGAAAAGAGAAGTTACATCCTAATATATTATCTTTCAGGATTTTGTGATGGAATTGTTTATTAATTTTACTTAAATTATTTTATGAATTTACGATTTTAGTTGGAAGATTAATAAAATCTTCATTAAGGAAATCAGGATCAAAATCAGCTTTGTTTGCAGCTTTCCTAGTTGTCCTGTTATTATTAATAACACCCCAAATTGCTTTATTAGAATGATTTGCATCAGCTAATATCGCGTCATTGTGTCGAATTTTCGATGCTCTCAACTTGTGATTATATAATTTACTGAAATTCAACCTCTCAGCTCGTAAACCAGGCGAGTCTGAACCAAAACATAGAGTATTCAGTAAATGCAGATGCTCGCGCATTGCCTTAAACTCGTGGGTAAACCAAGAAAACTGAAAATTTATATTCTTTTGTTTAGTTTTAAATTCAGGAAAAGAATCATTATAAGAAACCAACAGTTTTTCCATAAATAAATTACATTTGTCATTTGCGTTCAAATTATTATTTGACAAGAAACCTCAATCAAGCTCAGAAATAATAATAATAATAAACGACTTTATTGATATGATGAATATAACACAATACAAAAAAAATTAAACAAAGTAAATATTTTCAGTGAGGCGAGATCCAGCTATCAATAGCTGCTCAATCTAACCGCATTTTAAATAAAATAATATAATAAAACAAATAAAAATTAAATTAGCCTGACAAGAAAAATAAATATAACTTGATGTTCCCCATGTCAACACTCGCATGCGGCAACAACTTAGCATCTAATCCCGAGATCACACTGTTGTTGAAACAATGACTGGAAAACCTCTCTTTTAAATTGCGCATGTGAAAGGTGCTTTATATCATCACTAATTCCATTGAACATTGCATAAATTTGATATAAAAATGACCGTTGAAAAACTGCCAGTCTGTGTGCAGGTGGAGAGAGGCGGCCTCGGAATCGAGTGTTAATCGCATGCACATCTGTCCCAAATTTAATCAGTTAATAGAGATATCGAAGTGAATTAAAAGCGAGAATCTTGTAATACAGGGACAAGCATTGTAGTTTTCGCCTATTGCGCATATTTAACTATTGTACATGTTCTAATTTATAAGACACATGATCAAACTTACGAATCCCATATATGTAGCGTAAACAAGAATTTTGTACTCTCTGAACCCTAACCACATCAACGCTGTCCAGATATGCATTATAGACAGGTGTCAGATAAGTCGCATAACAGCCTCTTCAAACGCAAAGGTAACACATTCCTGAAGAGAAATAGTTTTCGCAATTGCAAGTATGAACTAGAAACGTATTTCGAAATTTGCTTCTTATATATAAATTTATTGTCCATAACTAAACCCAAATTCTTAGCATCAACAACCAGTGGTATTGGAACTTCTCCGATCTCCAGCCATGCATGTTCAGCCAATGCCTCATATCCACTTCCAAACAGCATCACCGCCGATTTGCCAGTATTAAGAGTAAGTGGCATGCCTCAATACAAAATTATTAACACTATTTAAATCCTCCTGCAACCTACGGAAAGCGTCTTCATAGTTCCACGGTTCAAACGATATATACAGTTGTAAATCATCTGCATACATATGATACTCTGCATGCCTCAACTGACATGGAAGTTGGGAAGTATATAACGAAAATAGTAGTGGGCCCAAGATACTACCCTGTGGGACCCCTCTATTAATTAGTTTAGGTTCCGACATGCAACCATCAATCTTCACAACTTGTGATCTATCAGTAAGATAACTTCGAAACAGCTGTCGCAGCTCACTCCCAATCCCCATGTACCGCATAGCCGAACACAACACATCATGATCAACAGTCTCGAACGCTCTACTAAAATCCAACAATACTACAACTGAATTTTAGACTTATATCCCGGGCAGTTAGAAGATCACCGGTCACTTTTAACAAAGCTGTCGTGGTGCTATGTCCCTGACGAAATCCCGACTGACATTCTGGCAATATGTCATATCCTTGGACGTATTCATATAATTGCTTAAAGATAATTTGCTCAAAAATTTTAGACATAATGGGCAGTAAGTGAATTGGACTAAGGTCCTTCGCCTCTACAGGGTTTGATATCTTAGGGAGAGGCTTTACTAAAGACATCTTCCAGATCTTAGGGAAAACAGAATGTTCAATACAAACATTAATTAAATGAACAATGTACGGTAATATATGAGACAAACACAACCCCATCATGGACATATCAATGCCATCACAACCAGCTGCCTTGGATGATATACGGTGTACTGCATTTAGCACATCAATGTCACTGATGAATGATCTGGTGAATGATCTGTGTGGTAAAGCATCATATGAGAAAGGCGGATCAGTGCAAACAACAGGGATCGAGTTAATAAAATAATCGTTTAATGTGTTGGGATCCTTTAGATTTTCAGGTATAATTAACTGTGGCCCAGAGTGGATACCTTCCCTCTCGAGTTGTCTCCATAGTATTCGAGAATTAGCTGTAGAAGCAATGTATTGGAAATAGGCTTTTTTCTCATTACGAATTACTCCTGTAGTAACATTTCGAAGCTCCTTGTAATACTGCCAGTCCGAATCTACTTTCGTTCTCTTGTATTTCAGCTTAGCATTATCTCTTAACCTCATTAGATATTTGGTGTTACTAGTAATCCAAGGTTTAAATGGTTTCGTTACCCTTCTTACGACTAAAGGAGCATGTTTTTCAAATAGCTTCTGAATTATGTTATAAAAATAAACCAATTTATCATTTATATCAGCTATTCTGAAGATAAAATGAAGTGGTAAATGCTGCATATCAAAGTCAAAGAGCTGTCGATCAATGGAATTTAAACATCGGGTAATAATTTCTTTAGGCTTTGTCCGTCTCATAAGAAGCTCAATGTCACACTGAACGATGTCATGATCAGAAACATCCCAAGGCAATACTGTACTAGATCTAAAAATATCCGTATTACTTGTAATTATGAGATCAAGAAGAGTGGACGAACCGCGCGCAACGCGTGTAGGATCCCCAATTATCTGAGTTGCACCACAATTCTCAAGAAATTGCAATTTGCTTGAAGCATTTGGGCTGAGGCAACTGGTTAATGAACCCACTAGAGTAACTCCTTCAACGGGGACTCTCATCGATGTGGCTATCGCTTCCTCGAGTGATGCGAAGCTTGTTTGTTTGGAGCCTCTGCATGGTCTCACGGATCACGAATTAGTACACTGCAAGTTAAGTGTGGGTAGGGTCAGGGATGAACCTATATACAAAACTTATATGAGCTTTGCTAATTTCGATATATTACAATTTGATCAAGATTTGCAGCACCTTCCTTTTAACTTGATTTACAACATGAATTGCGTCGAAGATAAACTGCAGTTTTTTAATCATTTAATAGCTTCTCTTTTTGACAGACATGCTCCGGTCAAAACTGTTAAGATTACGAGAAAGCCTGCACCTTGGTTGACTCCTATGATCAGAGAACTAATCAGGGTGAGGAACAATGCTTATTCCAGATATAAAAGACTAAAAACTGCAGCGTCTTCTGATGAATATAAATCCATTAGAAAACATGTGGTGATTGCCATTAAAACGGAAAAAAAAAGCATATTACGAGAGGGCCTTAAGTATGGGGAAATCGCGTGAGCTGTGGGGGGCTGTACGGCGTCTCGGGTTAGGGAGCTCCAAAGGCAAGACTATTCCCGAGCACCTCTCGAATGTCGAGGAGTTAAATAATCATTTTGTGCGGACTTCGTTGGGAGTGGGGACCGTTGATAGGGATCTTGTACAATTTTACTTACATAATGAAATGCGTTCATTTAATGACAGGTTTGCGTTTCAACGAGTTGCCGAAAATACTGTGGGCCACCACTTGCTAAAAATTAGTTCGGATTCTGTTGGATCTGATGGGATTTCTATAAAGATGTTACAGTATTGCGCTCCTCTAATCCTGCCCCACATCACACATATTATTAATCAATGTTTAGATGATTCCCTTTTTCCGTCTTGTTGGAAGACTGCGTTGGTCTCTCCTCTTCCGAAGACTATGAACGCTTCTACCTTGGGAGAACTTCGGCCTATCACCATACTCCCAACTTTATCTAAGGTCTTGGAGAAAGTTATGGATGAGCAAATACGAGACTTTATTAATAGTTATAGAATTCTTCCAGCCACACAATCAGGGTTCCGGAGAGATCATAGTTGCGCAACGACATTGACTCACATTGTTGATGACATATTGTTTGAGGCGGACAACAAGCGACTAACGGGTATTGTTCTCCTAGATTACTCTAAAGCCTTTGATACGGTCAACTATGTGTTACTGGATGCAATAATGCATTACATTGGGTTTGGTATTGATGCGCGTAAGATAATTAGTAGTTTTATCACATCAAGGAAACAAATTGTTCGAATTGGGGATCAACTATCATGCCCGCGCGAGTTGTCCGCTGGAGTGCCGCAGGGATCGATTCTTGGACCCCTACTGTTTTGTATTTATACAGCTAATTTTTCATCTTCCTTGACGTATACCAAGTCACACTTCTATGCTGATGATTCGCAAATATATATGTCCTTCTCTCCGGACGAGGTTGAGGTTGCACAGCTGAAGTTGTCTGAGGATGTCAATAATCTTATTGATATCTCCCGGAAGCATCATTTAAACGTAAACCCGGCAAAATCTGGAGTCATGGTCTTCGGACGGCGAGCTGCTCGAGTTGCGGTCTCGGCCGGATTTTGTGTCTCTGTGGGTGATGAGAGGGTGAATGTGAGGGATTCTGCTAGGAATCTCGGTTTAGTGTTCGACTCAGTCCTGAGATTTGCAGGTCACATTATGCAAAAGGTTAGATTGTCTTATGCTGCTTTAAAACTATTATATCCAATGAAGGATGTATTGTCACGTAAAACGAAATTGATGCTGTGCTCAGTCAATTTAACTATTGCGACACTGTATTCGGTCCCTGCTTGGACAGGATATGTATCAACCGTATTCAACGCGTACAAAATTCCTGTTTGAGGTTTGTCTTTGGTCTGAGTCGAGGACAGCATGTCTCACATTTTTTGGGCGTGGCTGGTTGGTTGGATATGGCGAGTAGACGTAAACTACATTTGATGGTATTCTTTCACAAATTATTGCTCTCAAAAACACCGTCGTATTTATATAACAAAATAAGGTTCCGTACGGATGTACACAATGTGAATGTTAGAAGCAGGGGTCTCATTACGCCGCCGCCTCACCGTACCGCGCTGTTTGAGCGTTCATTCTCTTACATGCTTCCAACATTATACAATGCTCTGCCGCAGAATATTAAATCGCTCTCAGTACCTTCTTTTAAAAGACAGCTTCGCGAGCGCCTCTGTGCGGGTTTGTAAAACGGTGTGCGCCGCTCCTCAATCTGTTACTCAATCTGTTACGCACGGTAGCATTGTATGTACCTAATTTTTCTCTTTTATCTCGATATTTTATTTCTGTTGCCATTATTGTAGATTATTATTGTAGAATATTCTTGTTTTTCACCACAATGATTGCTGGTTATTATTTTTTTTTGTTTATACATATGAATGTATTACAGGGTTGGGTGGAAGAGAGGACAAGTTATGTCCTAACCCCGTCCTGTTCGTCAACCGATTGTAATTTTATGTTTTCTTCTTTTATCTAATAAAGAATATTATTATTATTATTAAACTCGTGCAACAATACAAACGAAGGGCTATTGCATCGTAACATATTAATATTAAAATCTCCCAAGCAGAATTCATTCACCGACTCCGATAAGCATGTTGTATAAAGATCTTCGACGGCCTCTAAAAATTGTTTACAGTTTAATTGAGGTGGCCTATAAACCCCACCAACAAATAAAGTGAACCTGGAAATATTGAACCTCAACCACACCTGCTCAATACATCCCCCCACCTTAATCACCTCGTGGTGAAAGGTATTGCGAAACAACACCGCAACTCCGCCACCTCTCCCAACTCTATCACACCTAATCATAATATAATCAGCGAAAAGATTGTCATAAGCCAACCCAGGGCCCAGCCAAGTCTCAACAACAACCAACACATCTATTTTGTTTTCAGACAATAACGATCGAACATCATTTCACTTCGGAATCAATGATCTAACGTTGACGTGAGCAAGACGCAAAAAAGTCATAACAATATAATCAAAAATAATAATAATAAGAAATAAAAATCAAATAACTATATATATATATATAAAAAAAAACAAATAATCAAATTCGTTGAGAAAACAACTAAATAAATTAAATGAGCAATATCACTCACTCCGCAAGCAATAACGTAAAAAAAAGAACGATATCATAAAGATATAAAAGGAAACCAATTATTTACAGATTAACTAAATTTCTAATACATTTTTAATACAAAGCTTAGTTAAAAACTACTTACTGGAATAAAATGGTCGGTTACTCGCCAATTCTGGAACGTAAGACGGACTTCATACCCCTACAACACATTTTTACTAAGAGTTATCTCACCTACCCAAGTTCCACAGAAGTAGAAGTAAATAAAAGTAACAAAATCTACACTGATGGTTTGGTTAGTCGGGAAGGAGCTGGAGCTGGAGTTTTCTCGTACGATCTCCAACTCCACATATCTACTCCTTTAGGTAAAGGTACCACCGTCGTAGAGGCAGAATTAATCGCCATTCTACTTGCCGCTGACTTTATTGTCAGATCCAACTTGCAAGGTAAATCTTTCACAATTTATACTGACAGTAGAGAATCCATTTCAGCCCTGAGTAGAATAACTATTACTTCAGGACTTGCCATGGACTGTCACCTAATATTGGAGAAGGCCGCAGCACACAACTGTGTTTCACTTCAATGGATAAAAGGACACTCGATCTGTTCAGGTAATAAGCACGCTGATAGGCTTGCCAAAAGAGCTGCCAAGCGAGCTATCTGTTCACCTGAAGCGTTAATCGTTCCGTCCGTATCAACTCAAATTGAGCTTATTAAAGATTCACCCACAGGAAATTCAGAGACTGGTGGGATAGGACAAAGGGCTGCTATTTGTCTAAAGAACTGTTGTGTTATCCTTCAGCTAAGACAGCCTTGTCTTTCGTAAGACTCGGTAGAAGCGCCCTACGTATTTTAAACAAGCATCTCTACAACCTTAAGCTTGCTACTAATCCCCTCTGTCGCTTTTGTCAAGAGAGCGAGAAGACTGTTCGACACATCTTGTGTGAATATCCCACTCTACAAGACCTCAGAATGAGAGACTTTGGAGAGAAATGGCCGAGCACAGATGGCATCAGGAACACACCTCTGAGCTGTATCCTAGCCTTCGGAAAATCTTTAGTCTGGTTGATGAAGCCAAAGAGAGTGTAGGAGGATGTACAAGGGGCCCGTTGGGGCCTAGGTGCTGTATGTTTTAGCGTACCCTCCGCTTTCCTACATACAAACTACTTACTTTCCCTGGTATGTTTGAAAATTACTTTTCAATTTACTTTCAATTGAAACTTGGGTTCCTATCGATTTCATATTTCTGTTACCACATGATTAGACTTATCTTTGTGAAGATAAAATCTCTTCAATCCGCTCAATGTTTGTAACATCCAAATTTTCCTTTTCCACATCCGATAAAGATTTTATCCATCGAGCTGCCAAATTCGTTGATGATTTCACGTAAATTTTAACATCGCGTGACCAAGTCATTCGATTTCCCTACTTCTCTTGTGCTGCCCTTAGAAGTTTATATCTATTTTTTGTTAGATCCTCGCTTATACGAATTTTGAGATAAGCTTTTAACATCGATTTGGATTTAAAAACTAAATTTCGAGATTTATAGCCGGCGAATTTTACTATAATTGGACGTCATCTGTCATTGTTGTCCTCCTTCTTAAAAGCACCAACACGGTGGCAGCGATCTATAGAATCTGCGTCAATTTTGACTCCCATTTTATTGTTAAATATCTCTAATACTTTAATTTCCGTATCCTCTTTAACCTTCTCGGGAACACCAAACACGCGTTGTTGTTTAACAACGTCTTGAATATTGTTGCAGGTCATCCATTCTTTCTTTAAGAAACAGGTTTTCGTTTTCCAGCTGTACATGTTCTTGAAGATTTTTAATTTCCTTTATAACCAAATTCGCAATTTTAGAACAAAAATCTTGACTTTTCAACAACTCTCCTGCAGACTTGTTCACCACCTCTTCTATTTGCTGTAGATTTTCTGCTGATAACCGCATTTTAAATCACTTTAAAATATTTATTTAACGGAGCAAGTTTCGCTGTTACTACCCACTGTCAGCCATCTGTTTTTTGTGTTGATAGAAAAAATGTTTGCCTTTCTGAGTCAAAGGTCGTATCGTTAGGTATTTATCATTAAATTGAACCCCCGGTAAGTTACAATGAACCTCTATACAACGATGATCCGAGAGCTGACACGAGAGATTAGCTTCAATGGTAGACGAGTCAAAATTAATAGAAATGTTGTCAAGACAATTCTCACCACGCGTTGCGGCCTTTATTAAATAATTTAATTTATTGATTGGAAATAAACCTCAAAATTTAGATGAATGATAGTGAATCGGATATCCTTATATGCAGCATATGTGTTCACAAAATTTGTTTATATCGCTTCTTTAATCTCAAGCAGAGGTACTTATTGGAGATTAAACGAAGCGGAAATAAGCTGCTACAAAACTAATGAAAATATAATCATGCAAGCGAATAAGAAAGAACACGAAATGAGACTTATTGTGGCTTTCATTTCCTCTATATCTCTAATTAACGCTTTTAAGATGTAATGCTAAAGAGAGATCCTGAGCATTCCTTAGGCAGCAAGAAAAAAAGCTTTAATTCTCAACGATTTCCGATCCGCTCCAACTCTCAATTACATCCAAGTTCAGGGTTGTTAAGTTTTTTGGGCAAGATCGTCTAATGGCTAAAACAAATTCAGGTCACCTTCAAACACCGTAAAATCATTTTTAGCCTTAGACAGATATGATTAATTATTATGGTTTCCGAGATAAAGGAAATATCAAGAAGCGTTTGCAGAATATATAGGTGTTAATCGAATTAATGGTTATAAGGGTGATGTCTGCCATAAATCACTTATTTGCATTTATATTGTGCATTAATAACCAAGAGATCAATATTATGCCCACGCCGATACTGAAAGGGCCGCGTGATCAAATCATAACTAAACTACACTATGCGTTAATTGGATAAAAAAGTTCATATATTTAGCTCCTTATTTATTAAAACATTTTGGAATATTAGAAAGGATATGTATCATAGTGCCATCTATGAACGAATCGACTTAACAGTATTATTAAAATTAATTAAAGTCAATATTAAAAAAATTATTTCTTTATTATTTTTTTAAATACATAATTAAAAATAATAAAATTATTTCGTTATAAATATCAAATTTTTTCTTTGGAACTTTCTAAAATTAACGGATTTGAAACCTTGAAAATCCTTGGTAACATATCTGTAAGCGATTGAAATACCTCGCTCGATATTCCCTAAAAAAATAAATAAAATTAATCAACTTATTTATTGATTCTTCTTAACCCATACTTCGGGTAACATAAACTGCAAATTCTTCAAATCGGATCCCCCCCAAGACGCCATTTCAATCATAAAACCTTTAACGCATTTGAAAATTAATTCGGCTCGTTTTTCGCACCATGATATAGTCATATCTTCGCTCATTTCATAACTTAATAATAAAGGAATCGTCAACGATGTTATATCGTTCGAACACGCCGTTTTTACAATATTTCTTAGCCCCAAAACGACGGGATGTCGACTGTTTATATCGTTACCTCGAATGCTATCATCAGCTACGATATGAAAAACAACATGAACTTGAGATAAATTCGAATGTCTGGTTATATAAAAATCGCCGGATTGGAGATTTCTGCTTGATTTTCGATTCGATGACGCCGAATTTATCGATTTTTGTTTTTGTAAAGTGTTTATTATTTCGAGTTGATCATCAACGTGTTGGAAATGAAATTCTGTCGTTTTTTGGCCAATTTTGCGAAATTGATCGGTTACTCTCGATGGTAAAACGTCGTCGGTTATTAAAACTAAACCGCTTAAATCGTTTGAATATAATCCTAGCGCTGTTTGAAGACATTGAGGTGTTGGTGACCTAAAAATATTTTTTTATTAAAAATAAAATTATTTTTTTTTATTTTTTCTTACGAATCATCATCAACATCGCACAAACTCATTACATTTGCCCTTAAAATGCGGATATTATGCATCTGCTTTAATTGGGATCCTAAATGAATCGTGAAACTTTCCTCTAAAATTTGATTCTCAATTGTACTTTGTCGGGAGATTGTTGAAGGGGCTAATATTAAAGAGGGGGGGATTGGTGCTAAAGGAGATGTTTTTGGGGTGGGTAAAGACTTATTTGCTTGACTTTGCTCCAACATTTGCATCAACCATTCTCTGTATTCCCTGCGTTGGGCTTCTTTTAAGGTATCTATTTCGCTGTGTAATTTAGCTTGGAGCAAAGTTTGATCGTCGAAGTGTTTCCCGATTAATGCGTTAATATCGGATTCTGTTACGCCTTTTTCTAAACGCTTTTCGGCTGCTGACATTTCATCACCTTGTCTAATAAGAAAAATAATTATAGGGTGATTCGCTTAAAAACCGACACAAAGCAAGGACAAAAAAATTAAGTTGATTTAACACAACTTATCTCTTATTGCAATCTTATCTCTATCTTAAGCTGTAGCCCTGAGGAGTTATAGCGCTTCAACGTTGGAT
Organism: Onthophagus sagittarius; assembly: GCA_036711965.1. NCBI lineage: Eukaryota > Metazoa > Arthropoda > Insecta > Coleoptera > Scarabaeidae > Onthophagus > Onthophagus sagittarius. The sequence continues at coordinate 9,475,888 of JASERS010000007.1, read as the reverse complement.
TTTAAATTTAAAAAAATGCCAACTCAATAATATATAAAACTAAAAGAAAATTGTGGAATACGTTATGAATGTATCAAGGGTATTAATTGGTAATATGTTGAGATTAATTAAGCCATTTCATAGTGAATTAACTAGTAACTGCAAAACTTTAAACTATAATCGTGTTCCTCACATCAAATAAGATCATGTATGATAGTCTATATGCCTCAAATGCCATGAAAGTTGAGATACTATCCTGTGGGACCCCTCTATTAATTAATCTAGATTCCCACAGACAACCAATCTTCAAATCAATCTTCATAACTTGTAATCTATCAGAAGAATAATTTCAAAGTAGCTTGCACGTCTCACTTTCAATGGGCGGAATAATAATGACGAACAATGACGAACAAACAAAAATATAAGAATAATTTACGATTGATACTACTTAATTCACCAGAGCTTTTTTTCCCAATTCAGTTCCAGCAACTGTTACGAATGTTTTTGGAGAGCACCTATTTCGAATTGAGACTTGTTACTGCTTCCAGAAGACTTGATACCGCTTTACAAACATTTGATCTGGTTTTGGAAGAATTGATATTACTTTCAGAAGACTTGATCTGTTTCCATACGACTTGATATTGCTTCTAGATAACTTGATACTACTTCCAAAAGATTTGAAATGCTTGTAGAAGGCTTACTGCTTCTAGAAGACTTGACACTACTCGTAGAAGACTTGATATTGCTTCCAGAACTCTTGAACTGCTTTCAGAAGACTTGAATTGCAATAGCCTCTGAATGACTTGAAATGCTTCCAGATCAGTTGATACTGTTTCTACAAAACTTGACATTACTTCCGCAAGACTTGAAATAGTTTCAGAAGACATGATATTGTTTCGAGAACGCTTGAAATGCTTCTTGAAGACTTCATACTGCTTGTAAAATAGCTGGTAGGAAACTTTACCATCGCAAACACAAAATACTGTTGATAAACCATTTGGGTTTTCTTCGAAAATATTAAATACTATTGGAGAAAATGCAAAACATTGACGTAAGTAGTTCAAAAACTGTTAACTAAAGACTAAAAACCGCTAACTAACGACATTTTTATAGCAAAAGGCAAGAAACTATAAATAAAATTTAATGTTGCTTCCAAAATAGCAAATAAATTGGCAAAATACAAAATCTTCATGTCAGAAGTTCAAAAATTGCTAATTCAAGACTAGATACTGCTTGTAAAACTCTAAAGAGTGTTGGGAGAAGATATTTTCATTATAAACGAACAATAAGCGTCAGATATGAGTTTGAGTCTTCTTCTAATTCAGTTTCATTTTCAAAAACCAGCGTTTATGTGTATTGTCTTCTCAAAAATGGTTTAGATTGATTAATGCGTTTTCGAGTTATAAAGAATAAAAGAATTTTTTTTGCAATCCTCTAGTGACGAAACAAAAAAATTTTGGATATGGTTAAATATTTATCGACTTTATTCTGCCAAGAGGGGGAAGAGGAGCTTAAGACGTATGGGAAAAAAGTCCTTATGGGCAAAATGACCAATAAAAATTATTTTGAAGTACGTAATCCGTCCGCTAGGGGGCGTAATAATAGAGAAATAGAATATTCCCGCTATTTCGGAAAGTTAGACGATGATCCATCACTTTAGAACTATAGCGTCAAATATGGGGGATACATGGATTAATCAGTTCTGAGATTATATAATATCCAACAGTTTATTACCACTGATTTATTTCTCTAAAATTATTAGTTTAGCCTGACATGTTTCGGCCTGAAAACCATCATTGGAGGCATCGCCAAAAAAAACGACTAGGAAATTTAACATAGGAGAAATGAAAATAGACGTCAACTGTAGATCACTGAAGGTAAATTGCCAAAAAAAGTTGAGTCAGTTAGATTGAGATACCCTGTTTTTCATCAACCCTTCACAAAACAAACACCAATTATAAAAAAAAAGTAACCAACACTTCCATTCTAAAAAACAAAATGACAAATAAATATGTATCACCAATCTATATAACAATACAGAAAGTCTAGACTTATCCTAGACATAGCCCAACGTTATCTATCAACAACCAAATTTTGCAAAGGTCTGAAACTGCATTCACCATTCTTCTAAACATAATTCTCAAGCTTATTGTATATGTTAGACACAGTACGTAAAAGATTTTTTAAAAAGCTATAATTAAATGCGGCGCACGTTCTCAACATCTCAAGCAGGAATGATACACGGTATCACATTAATTGAAAATAGAAAGGCAAGTGCGTCACACAATTACACCTTAAGACGCTGAAATAGTAGTTTTTTATCAGAGTAAAGCAATTTAAGCGTCCCATAAGCTCTTTACAACAACAATGAGAATCTTTCCGAATCAAAATCATTATAATCATTATATATTATAATATTATCATATGAGCGGTACAATGCTTTAAAGTCTTATGTAAGTCTTATGTATTAATTAAATATAAAATTGGTCCTAATATAGACCCCTGAGGTATACCGGATGTTACCCGCCCAAAAAACAAAAAATTATTATTGAACTTTGTGAGTTGGCACCTATCACAAACAATTGCCACAGAATCCATGGCTGGCTTGAAAAAGCCAACATGATGGAGGACAGCCAAGAGAGTCGGATGGTGCAAGGTGTCAAAACCCTTGGAAAAATCAAGTAAAATCAAAAGTCACGGAAATAAGTAATAGCCCATTCAAAAGTAAGAAACACTACAACTTTTCTCTGCCACCCTTCATTATATGCCTAAGAAGGGAAAAGAGACGATTTTACCGCGACATCAGAAGCTTCAACAATTCAATGAGGTTAACAAAAACGTCTAGAAGTTACTTTGGCAATATAAAGCAGGGGCAAAACCTAACAAGAAGTCCGCGAACTGAATGGATATTAGGAAAATGGAAAAAAGATGGAAAAAAGCCCGAAAAAAATCGCCAAGATTCACGCGTAGTACCGTTAGAGGGTATTCTCCTTTTAATATGAACCCAAGTTCTGCCCTTTAAACAAAAAATTAATCGACGATCCAATCGGCCTTTATAGATTCGTTAAAAACTACCCAGGATGCACTTATACAGGAAGAAGAATATTATGATTGGAAAACCTCAATAATTATATGCATCCCCAAAAAAGACTCCTGTCTATTCGAACCTGAGAACTACCGTCCCATTGCTTTACTCCCCGCTTTGGGGAAACTCTTCGAGACACACCTCAAAAACAAATTGCTCGATGCTGTCTCAACGAGGATACCACCCTACCAATTTGGATTTCGACCAGCTAGATCGGCGTCTCATACGCTAACTACGCTGATTTCCAACTTTCAAGCTGCCCACTCCCAGAAACAGGACGTCCGCAAAGGCGTTTGACTCCGTGTGACACAGACGCCTACTATACAAGCTGGCAATGTTGAAAATATCATTTTATATTCTTAAGCAGCTTCATAAATTTCTTTCTTCTTAAAATGTATATCATGATATATGAAATCATACACTTTCTTATATGTCGATAATACTACCCTCGTCGCTCACGATGTGAATACTTCTTCATCAGTTCGAAGGCTGAAGGTTCTGGTAAACAAGATGGAGGATTGGTCCAACAGATGGCGCATCCTTATAAAATGGCATTTATAGAGGCCGTGGAATAACAACAAATGTGCGACGCTTATAATTATCACAAATTAACATGTGTGAGTATGCGACGATGAACCAAAAGCGACCAAATACCGCCTTGACGTTGCAGAAAGATCAGCACTCAGAACCATTACTAGAATCAAACATCCTCACAACCCGCTCTTCAAACCAAGTAATCTACTACTCTACAGCCTTGTCAATATTCCCCACATCCATGAACGTCTTCAATCCCTACCGATGCTATCAATTAAAAAATTTCCCGGTAAAAATAAATAAATTGTAAAATCAAATAAGCAAAAATTAAAGGGTCGCACTAGGACTTGATGTACTCATCTTGGGCTGAAAGAGAAGAAACTTTGTTTTACATATATATTATAATTTTATTATGTATACATTTAAATTGTTATTTGATCAGCGGATTAATAAATGTTTGTTCTCTCTCGAAGTAGTCACAGATCCAGCCCCCTTAGCACATCATCAACGACACCCAGCAGATGAGTTGTTCAACTGTATCCCTGCCAAAATCTAGACTGGGAAGAATGTTAAATCTGTTTAGATTTACCCTTAACCTAATTGCAATTATGTTCTGAAACACTTTCGACAAAATCGGCAAAATACTTATTGGTGTTTTAATTGATTAGGTTTTTTTGACTTAGGCACATGTGCAATTAAAGCAATTTTCCACTGATCCAGAAATACAGAGCGCTCAATAATTCAACAGATGACAAATATACGGTACCACCAGAGAAGCATTTTCAAACTCTTACCATCCACACCAATTGCTTTTGTATCAACGTTTAACTGATACTGATTTTTCTTTTTTAAGTACTTATGATAACGTGGATGGTGCGGTTGGTATTTTTTATGAGACTTTGTATGCTATTTTATCTGATTGTGTCCCTAAAAAACAATTTAAGGTTCGTAAATTTCCAGTGTGGTTCAATCAGGGCTTAATAAAAGATTTTAAAGCTAAGAGTTTTCACATCAAGCATAGGAGAGATTCCTCACATCACTTGGAGAAGTATAGAGAGCTGAGAGCCAGAGTCAAGCGCAGCATTAAGATAGCTCATGATAATTATACACATGATGTGGAAAGTAATATTGTAACTAATCCGAAGATATTTTGGAATTTTATCAGTCACAAAAGAGACAACTTCAATGAGAGTCAGTTTCATTTCGACGGAAAACCTCTTTCTTCTAGCAAGGATATTACATCTGCTTTTGCAAATTATTTTAAGTCAGTCTATGGCTCAGGGTCTAACTATTCGCTTTCGTTCTATGATGATATGATCAATGATAGTTCTTTGGATTTGTTCAACTTAGAATCCTTCTCAATGAACGAAATTAGTGAGGCTATAAATAAACTAAAGTCTAATCGCACAGAGGGACCAGATGGAATTCCCTCTTATATTGTTAAGGGCTGCAGGGACGCCTTTGTAATGCCATTATATATCATATTTAATTTATCGCTTGTAACGAATACTTTTCCAAATGTTTGGAAGCTCGCTAGAGTTTCACCAATTCACAAATCTGGTCCCTCTGGTGACGTACTGAATTATAGACCTATTTCGGTAATCTCTTGTTTCGCAAAAGTTTTTGAACAATTAATTTATTGTCGAATTTTCAATCATGTTAAAGTCTCGTTGAATGTAAATCAACATGGATTTATTCCTAATCGCTCTGTGGAGACCAACTTATCCATCTTTACGGATTACGTTTTCAGAGCTTTAGATGCGAAAAGTCAAGTGGATGTTATTTACACGGATTTTGCAAAGGCATTTGATAGGGTCGCTCATGACACACTTCTGCGCAGGCTGACACAACACGGTTTTTCGTATTCTACGCTTACTTTTTTCGTCACATACTTATCCAACAGATTTTATTACGTTTCTTATAAAAACGCAGTCTCAGATATGCTGGGGATTGACTCAGGGGTTCCGCAGGGGAGTAATCTGGGATCTTTATTATTCTTATTGTTTATAAATGATTTACCTCAGGTAATTAATTCAACCAGATGCTTACTTTTTGCGGACGATCTGAAGATATTTACAACTGTTCACGATTTAAATGACTGTCGGTCTTTGCAATCTAATTTGGATAATATATTTAATTGGTGTCGTCGACTCAACAGTCATTTTAGTGTGTCTAAATGCGAGTCTATGTCGTATACTTTACGGAAGAAGCCGATAGAATCTGTATACAAAATTAATAATGTAAGTTTGATGTCTGTGGTTAAAAAAAAAGATCTGGGAGTATTGTTTTCGCCTAATTTATGTTTTGCTGAACATATTAAAACCATTACAGCGTCATCTTTACGTCTCTTAGGATTTGTCATTAGAAATTCTTACAGTTTTTCAAGTGTGCAAACGCTGAAGCTTTTATTTAATTCTCTAGTTAGATATAAGCTAGAGTATGCAGTAATAGTATGGGATCCTATATCAATTGTTTATTCAAACTTAATCGAAACTATACAAAATAAATTTATCAGGTACATTTACTTTAAAAATACCGTATTTTCTATTGCGCCTGTATATTCTGGTAGGCTGAAGAGTCTTTTCTATGTTCCTCGTTCCTCGTTTCTCTTATCAGAATCCTATCACTGTACAACAAACTGTCGGCCGCTTCTTTCATACCTCTCTTCGGTGCTGCTATCAAATCGTTTAGAAACAATTTGGCATCTTTAATAAGTCCTACAGCCACCCAGTAGCCAAACATGATTTCTGTTACTTATTGTGATATTATAAAGCACATCATTTTTCCATGGTTTCTATCTATTTACTTATATCTATTATGCATGAATTGCCTTGCTCTGTTAATTTTTCTTTATTACATTATGTATTATTGTTAAGTTTTGTAGATGAATTAATTTAGTTTAAGTTCTAAAATTGTAATTAGGGGTAATCCTGTTATTTCGGAAGTAAAATAAAATAAAAAAAAAATAAAATTACGTTAGATTTGATTGACTATATAGCGTCCATAATTTCCTTTTCAGTAGCCAACCCTACGTAAAACAGATCGGTAACTTACGAGAGGCACGTGGATGACAGTTCATCAATAAATTCAGTATCCCCAATTTGAATAGACAAGAAGAAATCATTCACAATATTACTCTATACAATCACAATATTAATGGACGGATAAATCTAAAGATATTCACTATTAAAATTTTAAAAGTATTTTTCAGAAAACTTAATTTTGATACAGCATTTGTAAAATAGCGAAGTAGGCTGGATTTTTTTAATTAAATAAAAATTAAATTTATGCAGACTTTAGTCTTAATAATCTTATATAAATGATTATTGCTGTGGGACAATTTAACATCGGACTTATTACTGTGGCGTTATACTACAATTTTTGTCTAGATCCCGATGAAAACGTATAAAGTTTTCAGAATGCCCATAATAATAATAATAATAATAATAATAATAAATCTTTATTTCCATAATGCTATCTGCAGGGAAAAAAGTCAGAACAAAAAAAAAAGAAAAATATACAATGTCGTAACAAAAAATACGGACTCAATGTTTAATATAAACAGGTTTAGAAAAGAAATCATCTACTCTATAGAAGGTCCCTTCAATTAAATAAGCTCTTAAACATTTTTTGAATTGCTTTGTAGGTAACATTTTTAAATTCATTGGTAAAAAATTGTATAATTTTATATAAAAATACACAACTCTTTTGTATTCTAGTGTAACTTGTCTTAGGTGGCATTAGATATAACTGCTCAGTACCTCGCGTTTGGTGACAGTGATACAATTCATATTGTGAGAAAAAGTGCACATAATTATTTTTAACAAAAAGTGCACATTCCAAGATAAACAACGACGGAAACGTAAGTATATTTTGTTGTTTAAAAATAGGTTCTCATACATTGTTTCTGTAGGATGAAAACGCGTTCAGCACTTGGAACATTTCCCCAGAAAATGACCATATCGTAAACGTGACTCGACGCATGCATAATAAACACTTAAAGCGGCACTCACATTTACACCTCTTGCCACAGTACGAAGCGCATAACAAGATCTTGATAACCCGAAAGCTAACCCTTCGATGTGTTGTTTCCATGACAAACGGGAATCAAGCATTAGCCACAGGAACTTAATTTCTCGGTCAAAATTAAGTATTTCCTCTTGTAAGTTAATCTTTATTTCTGGTGGATTGTTTCCAAAGGTCATGAAACTTGTTTTGTCAATATTGAGATGTATATCTGTATATGTCTTCTGCTTTTCTTGAGACATCTTCTACGTTTCTTCCAGTTACCACACACGTGGAATCATCAGCAAATAGCACCAATAGGCTGTCCAATATATCAGGCAGATCATTAATGTATAGAAGAAACAGGAATGGTCCAAGTATAGATCCCTGGGGTACCCCATGAACCACCTCTCTCCACTCCGATTTCACTTCTTCACCGGAAGCGTTGTAAGACACAACGCGTTGTCTTCTGCAAGACAAATAAGACTTGAACCATTTTAAGACTATACCACGGAAACCCATGCATTCCATTTTACACAAAAGAGTTTCATGATGGACACAGTCAAAGGCTTTGGTCAAATCCATAAAAATACAGCCAGTGATGTCATTGTTACTAATAGAAGATGTAATTTTTTCCAATAATTGAAATATTGCTCGGGAGGTTGAACGTCTTTTAATGTAGCCATTCTGGGTATTATTAAGAATCTTGTTTTTAGTTATAAAATCAGCCATTCTATTTAACGTAATCTTTTCAAACATTTTTGTAATATTTGAAATTAAAGCAATAGGTCTGTAATTCATTAGGTCAGATCAATCACCTTTCTTATATAATGGTTTTATTATTGTTTGTTTCAGAGCTTGTGGAAAAACACCCGTTGTAAATGACATGTTGATGACATCACTCAGCGATTCGGCAAGAATATCTGCACATCTTTTTAGTACGGTCACCGGGATTTCATCAAAGCCCACCGCCTTAGTATTATTTAAATTTCTTATTGTATTTTCTACTTCTGCTCTGTCGGTTAAATAAAAAGCGAATGATTTTGACATGTGTTTGTTGATTACATTCACAGTGTTATTAGATGTTTTTATGATATCAGTAAAATGCTTATTAATTGCATTAAGAATATTGACGTCATTAGTATGTATAGATTTGAAATCACTTAGACTGAAACCACTCATCTGCTTTTGTCCCTGGAGTGCATTAACAGTTTTCCATGTAGCCTTTATCTTGTTATTGGAATGTTCAATATAATTCGAATATGATAATTGTTTAGATATTGCAATCTCGTTCTTAAGATGTTGACAATAATGTTTATACAGTTCTGCTGTAACTTTTCCATTTAATAGTCCTTCATATAGTTGCCTCTTGATCGCAGTTTTATTTTTTATCTCGTTTGTTAGCCACGATTTCTTCTCAGATCCTTTTGAAATGTCAATTTTTTTAAATTTGGTATGATTGTTGAGGCTATTTTGAATAGTGCTCAAAAAAATGTCATAACATTCTTCTGTGTCATGCATATTTTGTATAAAGGACCAATTCATAGCATTTATGTCTAGTTGAATATTTGCTAAAGCAGTGTTGTTAAAAATACTTAAAAATACTAACCATGATAAAGAAGCCCGTTTGTGAATAAAATCTTAGAGATTAGAAGATGACAATCTCACTATTAAAGAAAGGAAAGCAGATTAAAGATACATTCATCATTACTAAAAAATTTTCGCTCTAAATCTAGACATTCATTATTAAAACTTTATACTCATTTTTAATAAAACTATAATTTTCAAACAGCAAATATAAAATGCCTTTCTCTAGCGATATACATAGAATTTTGTTTGATTAAATAAAAATGATTAAATTGTAGTCAATTCTACTTCATTATGTATGCCAAATGCAGTCCTTAGTTTTAATAATTCTACAAAATTTATTAATTTGGTGTTTCTACCCTAATGTATCATTAAGATATTGAATGTTTTAAAAATTTAACATCCAACTTTGAAGGATCATAACTCTTCAGGGATACAACTTAGTATTAAGATAAATTGAGTTAAATCATCTTAATAAAAAAACCTGCATAAATAAAATAATAAATAAAGTTATATTACTCATCAGACAGCATTCTTATTAATCGATCTCTTTCATAACATTTCTCCCTCACAGTTTGAGCATAAACATGCTCCCATTTAAGCATTGTTTCTAATGCAGGGGAATGTACCATTTTGTGATAAGCCGTAGCAAATAATTCTTCATCCGAGGCACACCTCCTTTCCCCATGGTCAGCCATCTCCTTAACAAAAAATAAAAATTAACAAAATGAGTTAAAACAAGTTAATTTTACCTCTCTCATCTGCTTCTCCCATTCTTTAGCAAGCTCTTCCACATCAAATTTATTTTCTTTGCATTTTTTTAACAACTCATTCGTGGATTTATTGAATTCCTCTTCGGTGTGTTCATGGATGAACTGAGTTAACACCGCGATTAAATCTTTCGACGCGTAATCCGGTAATTTATATTTATTTAAAAGAATGTAAGAAAGTTCTGCGACGTTTCCATTAATCGGGAGTTTAATGTTCTCCTCGAAATAATAATTCTCAAAAACATAGTTAAAAGTCACATAATTTTCCATGTTTCTTGACAGATAAAAGTGAGGTTAACTTAGTTGACGTTTTAAACGTCAAAGTTAAACAAGCTTATATATTTGTTTATATATATAATAATAATAATAATGTCTATTTATAATGTTCCTGTTATTCCGTTGAATTTAAGAAAAGAAGAAACGATTATTCAAATCGCCGAATCTTTAAATTATTTATCTGACGTCTCAAATGATATATTTAAAAGAATCTCTTCGAGAATAGAAAAAGATGCTGATCATTTAAATCAATTAAATGCAAGAATTGACAAAGTTAACTCGAAGATATCGAAGCTTTCGGGTGCTAAAAAGGCTATTCAGGTGTTTTCGAGCAGTAAGTACCCAGCTGCAGATTTAAATCAACCATATAAGACCTTATTTGATAATGAAAACATTCCAATGAAACGATCGTTTTATATGAAGTACAAAGATGAGCCTGTAAAAGATGACCCCCTCGAAACCCTGCAATTTTATCATTTAAATTTCGTTGATAATCAAAAGCCCAATTATGAAGGGTTAGGAGAAATCCCCAAAAATAATATTGATAATGTTAATGATGTGTTACTGTATAACTCAGGTACCAATTTGTATAAAAAATATGTCATAGCTGATGCTCTTAAGATTTTGCAAAGAACTAAAAAGGAGGTGGTAAAGGATGGCCCAGAAATTGGCGCCGCTCCTTTATCTATATCAGAGCCGACCACCATAAGCAAACATATGGGGGAAAATTATTTCTACAGCCCACATTTAGGGGATGTCCCAACAATCGACGTCCCAATCGATTTACCTGATTTACCAGGAATTGCAGACGACTTAAGATACACCGACAACTCAGACAGGACAATAGCACCTTCAGTCATCACATCCCCAAACATTCCAGAATTACCCGAAATCATAACAACACCAAATCAATCAGAACCTCAAATTCAAGCTAACACTCAAATTGAGACTCCAAAAATTGAGCCAAAAATTGAACCAAAAATTCAATCAAAAATTGATTCAAAGCTTGAATCAAAACTTGAACCAAAAATTGATTCAAAACTTGAATCAACATTTGATTCAAAAATTGAATCAAAGATTGAGATAAAAACTAATTCAGAAACTGACTCAAAAATAATTGAATCAAAACCAAAAGAAACTCAATCAACATCTTTAGATGCATCATTAATTGATGAACTTCCAATAATTGAGACTCCTTCAAAGCCTGTTATCCCAGATATGCATGCTAGTTTAATGGATGCCATTAGAAAAGCAGGGGGAATAAAAAAATTAAAAGCGACAGAGCCGCGAAAAAACGAAGATGAAGTGAAAAAGAAACCGAGTGGAGGCGATTTGATGGCGGATTTGCACTCGAAGTTGTTGATGCGACGAAAGGGGATTTCGGGGGCGGAGAAAGCGAATGGAATCGAGCCTGGTTCTGCTATGGATAGGATTTCTGCAATGTTGCCTCCACCGCCGGTTAAATCTGAACAATCTGAAAGTGGGACTACGGATGATGATTGGGAAGATTAATTATTATGTATTAAATAGAATGTATTCTTTATTTAATAATAAAGTTATAAAAAATTAATTGTTTTGATTGTTTTCTTTGTCAGCTATTTCTTGGAGCATTTCAAGTTTGTAATAAAGCTGCAAAGATGCCTGAAATATGTATTTAAAGTAATATTATTTAAAATTAAAATATTTTTATTTAATTATTTTTGTACTTTTTTTATTAAGACGAATGTTATTGGCTTGCTATGGTTCAACCGGTTTCGGCCCTGTTTAGGCCATCTTCAGGAACTTTCGATTATTGTTGATCTTAGATTATTTAAAATCTATTTAAAACTTGTTGTTTTATATTGGCGTGTTTTATTTTATGACGTTGTGTCATTGTGAAGTTAGTTATGTGAAAATAAAATTAGGATTAAAATAAAATAAGTAAAATTGAATATTTCCCAACCAAAAGATGTGTGGATGATTATGTTTAAATTTTCTTATTTCGTATAGTTCAAGTATTTCCAAAAGGTTACTTTTGTTTTTCTTGTGAAGTAATGTGTTTTCTGTTTCATGGAATTGGTGTTCTTCAACATCTTCAAAAACCCCCAACATGTACGAGGAACTCAAACCGCAATAACAACATATCCCCATATTTCCCTTCTCAAATTCAAATCCCCCTTTTTGCCTCCTTTCTCATTTAATTTAATAAACATCTTAATATTTAAAAAAAAACTTTACAATAAATGTTTGAACTTTTGGTTGGGAAATATTCAATTTTATTTATTTTATTTTAATTTTAATCCTAATTTTATTTTCACATGACTAACTTCACAATAACATATAACGTCATAAAATAAAACACGCCAATATAAAACAACAAATTTTAAATAGATTTTAAATAATAATAATAATAACAATCGCTTTTATTGACCATTACTACAAAATAACATTGTATTATACATCATATATCAGATTATATTAAGTAGAATATATTATACAAAACAAACAGAAAAGAAATAAACTAAAAATACGTAGCAATGAGTCAATTGGCAAAGTTCAGACTACGACATTTCTGTCATCGTCTGTTCCACTTAACCAAAGAAGAGAGAAAAACAACTTAACAAACACAGAAAGATAGCACAATTTAATCGAACATATTAGAATCAAATCAATCACATCAGATCACTGAAGCAGCATAAGGGTCAAATTGCTTATTCTGAACATGTTTCAAGACACGACAGAGGCTCTCTTTGAATGCACTTTGCTTTTTCCGCTTTATATCTTCAGGACAAGAGTTATACAGCGATGCAGCATTGTATGAGAACGATCTTTTATAAAAAGAAGTACTGTGAGCAGGTATGGTGATAACATGTAAATAGTATAAGATCAACAATACTCGAAAGTTCCTAAAGATGGCCTAAACAGGGCCGAAACCGGTTGAACCATATCAAGCAAATAACATTCGTCTTAATAAAAAAAGTACAAAAATAATTAAATAAAAATATTTTAATTTGTTCAAGACGAAAAAACATTCCTTTAACAATAATATTATTTAATCTTGAATTAATCTTGAATTTTCTATATATACAATAATATTAAAAGACTTTATACTTAATGATAAATGTTTATTTTAGTTATTAATCAATTTCGACTTTTAGAAAAGTTATCTTCAGAAGGAACACGCAACAATACAACTATATTTTCTTATAATTAATGCCTTTATTGTCAAAACAGCAGTCATTCGTTTACGTTCCCAAGCCATCCATCAACATTTGCTTCACTTTTATTTTGAACGCGATTAAACTCATAGACTTCATAGAGCTAGGTAGCTAATTATAAAATTTACGGATACACTACGTGAATGACCTCACAAATTAAGTTAACATTGTGAACATCTGTAATCTATTATAATAGTACAAGTGCCTCATAACAATGAATGTTGAATTTATGGCTCAAAATATGTCTACTATTATATAAGATCTCGATAGTAGAATATCCACGCTGTAGAAGACCACTAATATATCTGCTGCATCTTAGATCACAATCTAACGTATTACCAACATTGCGAGCTCCAAAGGAATTATCAAGTCAAGTCACAAATCCAAAAAGTCCTTAATCCGGACCAAAAACAACAACACACGACTTGGTGAAATTAATAGTAAGACAATGCCTCTTAATATAACTAATTGATACAAACTTTTGCGTTTAAAAAATTGTCCTTATCAAAGTCAAATATCGAACCCAAAATAGATCCCTGAGATACACCGAACACCAACATAAAGGTGTCTCACTAAGAACGCCCGATTTAATTTAACTATACAACGTTAAGTTTCTGAGCGAGAAGTGTTATTTTTACTGCATTATAAAGCAGACATGTTCCGATTAAGTATGAAATAAAATATCCGGCAAATGACTGCAGTAGCTTTGAACACAGAGCCTTGCTCTTTTCATGAAAATTTTCAATATCGTTTCTGCAAAGTTGCAGCTATGAGTTCAATTAATGGATCGTTTCAAACGCGGTGTAGCAGGTCGCGCCATCCTGCTGGAAATGAAGCACTTGAAGCCACAAGAAGCACTTACATGGCTCAAAATGTCCAAAGTTGATTCAGTGTAACACATCCCAAATTTGTAATAAATTTTCACAATAATAACACAACAATCCTTTGCATAGCGCTTCATAATTACTAATCGGAATAGTCGTAGATGACAGCTGTCCAATTTCAGGTCTGCCACTTGTACATAAAAGAAAATGGCATTAAAATTAAATGGGGCATTCTTATTGAGACAGCTTGATATCATACGGATTGTCTCAGACACTTGCTATCTTCCTATACCAAATGAGATCGATTGTCTAAGTAATTTTTAATGAAACGAATAGCTAACGAGGATAAGCTGATATAATACAATATTTAAATTAGAGTTAAGTGATGTAGAGTGGGAAATGCCTTTAAAAATCAAAAATATCTACCATAAAATCCTCCTCAGTATGTCATTCGTCATGTTAAGAAAAGGAGATATACAACTAGCTCCTTATCGAAAATCCGCTTGTTAGACAAAATAGGATATGAATCAACATATTTGCAAATTCAGACTAAACACATACTCTAAACAACAATTAAAAATATGACACATGTAGGGACAGATGGTGTAGTGAGTTTTGATAACCAACGTTTAATGCCATAAATCAATTTCAATGTCGCATTAGTTTCTTGAATAATATAACTTTTAAACCTAATTTCACCCGCTATATTACTATACTAAAGTAAATGTTAATATGCGACATATGTAGGTAGTACCATTATGGTGTAGTAGTAGAGCAACTGTAAGCTGAATTACATCATACGATTGCTCTGGTTATAATGATGTATATTCTAGAGTAAATTATTGATTTATTTCTTTTATTTTGTACTGTCACAACTCTAGAGCAATAAAGCATTATTATTATTTATTTCTGATTCTTGACATAATCAAAAATTGCGGAAACAATCACCTATAATTAATTTTCTCACCATTAACCACCACACCAAAATGCCTACTAAAAAGCATTAAAGCCAATTTACCAACATACACTCTCAATATATGACAGGAAGAAATATCCACTAAGTTCAATATCGATTCAAAACGAAATTTTATTATTCACATAAGACGACGTTTCAAGAAAAGAAGATTATGATAGAATAATAACAAGCGCAACATTCTTCTGTTAGACATATTTAATCAACCAATCTCTTAACAGTTATGCGACATACAATTATACTTCCTGAAACCACATATAAGCCTACGATAAATATTTTGCGTCCGCTATATGCAACATACAGCATTATCAAAACAAGCACCATAAACATCAAAGCTAATTTCCCACCATTTACTCTCAAATCATAACAAAAAGAAATATCCACTAAGTTCTCGATACCTTTGGTTAATCTGAATTAGATAGAGCAAGTGGTATATTATTGAGAGCAAACCTCAAGTACAATTGAATATCATCCACGTAAAGCTGACAATTACAATGCTTTAAACAGCTAGAAAAGTTACAAATATACAAAGAGAATAAAAGTAGTTCCAATATCACACTTCCAGGTCTGAAAACTAAATTATTTATTTTTTCTTAATAATTTGAAATTAAACCTCTAGTACATAGTATATTTATCTGACATCTCAAATGATATATTTAAAAGAATCACTTCGAGAATAGAGAAAGATGCTGATCATTTAAATCAATTAAATGGAAGAATTGACAAAGTTAACTCGAAGATATCGAAGCTTTCGGGTGCTAAAAAAGCTATTCAGGTGTTTTCGAGCAGTAAGTACCCAGCTGTAGATTTAAATCAACCATATAAGACCTTATTTGATAATGAAAACATTTCAATGAAACGATCGTTTTATATGAAGTACAAAGATGAGCCTGTAAAAGATGACCCCCTCGAAACCCTGCAATTTTATCATTTAAATTTCGTCGATAATCAAAAGCCCAATTATGAAGGGTTTGGAGAAATCCCCAAAAATAATATTGATAATGATAATGATGTGTTGCTGTATAACTCGGGTACTAATTTGTATAAGAAATATGTCATAGCTGATGCTCTTAAGATTTTGCAAAAAACTAAATAGGAGGTAGTAAAGGATGGCCCAGAAATTGGCGCCGCTCCTTTATCCATATCAGAGCCAACCACCATAAGCAAACACATGGGGGGAAATTATTTCTACAGCCCACATTTAGGGGATGTCCCAACAATCGACGTCCCAATCGATTTACCTGATTTACCAGGAATTGCAGACGACTTGAGATACACCGACAACTCAGACAGGACAATAGCACCTTCAGTCATCACATCCCCAAACATTCCAGAATTACCCGAAATCATAACAACACCAAATCAATCAGAACCTCAAATTCAAGCTAACACTCAAATTGAGACTCCAAAAATTGAGCCAAAAATTGAAGCAAAAATTCAATCAAAAATTGATTCAAAGCTTGAATCAAAACTTGAACCAAAAATTGATTCAAAACTTGAATCAACATTTGATTCAAAAATTGAATCAAAGATTGAGATAAAAACTAATTCAGAAACTGACTTAAAAATAATTGAATCAAAACCAAAAGAAACTCAATCAACATCTTTAGATGCATCATTAATTGATGAACTTCCAATAATTGAGACTCCTTCAAAGCCTGTTATCCCAGATATGCATGCTAGTTTAATGGATGCCATTAGAAAAGCGGGGGGAATAAAAAAAATTAAAAGCGACAGAGCCCCGAAAAAACGAAGATGAAGTGAAAAAGAAACCGAGTGGAGGCGATTTGATGGCGGATTTGCACTCGAAGTTGTTGATGCGACGAAAGGGGATTTCGGGGGCGGAGAAAGCGAATGGAATCGAGCCTGGTTCTGCTATGGATAGGATTTCTGCAATGTTGCCTCCGCCGCCGGTTAAATCTGAACAATCTGAAAGTGGGACTACGGATGATGATTGGGAAGATTAATTATTATGTATTAAATAGAATGTATTCTTTATTTAATAATAAAGTTATAAAAAATTAATTGTTTTGATTGTTTTCTTTGTCAGCTATTTCTTGGAGCATTTCAAGTTTGTAATAAAGCCGCAAAGATGCCTGAAATATGTATTTAAAGTAATATTATTTAAAATTAAAATATTTTTATTTAATTATTTTTGTACTTTTTTTATTAAGACGAATGTTATTGGCTTGCTATGGTTCAACCGGTTTCGGCCCTGTTTAGGCCATCTTCAGGAACTTTCGAGTATTGTTGATCTTAGATTATTTAAAATCTATTTAAAATTTGTTCTTTTATATTGGCGTGTTTATTTCATAACGTAATGTGAAAATAAAATTAGGATTAAAATAAAATAACTAAAATTGAATATTTCCCAACCAAAAGATGTGTGGATGATTATGTTTAAATTTTCTTATTTCGTATAGTTCAAGTATTTCCAAAAGGTTACTTTTGTTTTTCTTGTGAAGTAATGTGTTTTCTGTTTCATGGAATTGGTGTTCTTCAACATCTTCAAAAACCCCCAACATGTACGAGGAACTCAAACCGCAATAACAACATATCCCCATATTTCCCTTCTCAAATTCAAATCCCCCTTTTTGCCTCCTTTTTCATTTAATTTAATAAACATCTTAATATTTAAAAAAAACTTTACAATAAATGTTTGAACTTTTGGGTGGGAAATATTCAATTTTATTTATTTTATTTTAATTTTAATCCTAATTTTATTTTCACATGACTAACTTCACAATGACATATAACGTCATAAAATAAAACACGCCAATATAAAACAACAAATTTTAAATAGATTTTAAATAATAATAATAATAACTGCTTTTATTGACCATTACTACAAAATAACATTGTATTATACATCATATATCAGATTATATTAAGTAGAATATATTATACAAAACAAATAGAAAAGAAATAAACTAAAAATACGTAGCAATGAGTCAATTGGCAAAGTTCAGACTACGACATTTCTGTCATCGTCTGTTCCACTTAACCAAAGAAGAGAGAAAAACAACTTAACAAACACAGAAAGATAGCACAATTTAATCGAACATATTAGAATCAAATCAATCACATCAGATCACTGAAGCAGCATAAGGGTCAAATTGCTTATTCTGAACATGTTTCAAGACACGACAGAGGCTCTCTTTGAATGCACTTTGCTTTTTCCGCTTTATATCTTCAGGACAAGAGTTATACAGCGATGCAGCATTGTATGAGAACGATCTTTTATAAAAAGAAGTACTGTGAGCAGGTATGGTGATAACATGTAAATAGTATAAGATCAACAATACTCGA
The DNA here is from genome assembly GCA_036711965.1 of Onthophagus sagittarius. Taxonomy (NCBI): domain Eukaryota; kingdom Metazoa; phylum Arthropoda; class Insecta; order Coleoptera; family Scarabaeidae; genus Onthophagus; species Onthophagus sagittarius. Next base: position 9,457,349 of record JASERS010000007.1, on the reverse strand, counting down.
AAGTTCCTAAAGATGGCCTAAACAGGGCCGAAACCGGTTGAACCATATCAAGCAAATAACATTCGTCTTAATAAAAAAAGTACAAAAATAATTAAATAAAAATATTTTAATTTGTTCAAGACGAAAAAACATTCCTTTAACAATAATATTATTTAGTCTTGAATTAATCTTGAATTTTGTATATATACAATAATATTAAAAGACTTTATACTTAATGATAAATGTTTATTTTAGTTATTAATCAATTTCGACTTTTAGAAAAGTTATCTTCAGAAGGAACACGCAACAATACAACTATATTTTCTTATAATTAATGCCTTTATTGCCAAAACAGCAGTCATTCGTTTACGTTCCCAAGCCATCCATTAACATTTGCTTCACTTTTATTTTGAACGCGATTAAACTCATAGACTTCATAGAGCTAGGTAGCTAATTATAAAATTTACGGATACACTACGTGAATGACATCACAAATTATGCTAACATTGTGAACATCTGTAATCTATTATAATAGTATAAGCGCCTCATAACAATGAATGTTCAATTTATGGTTCAAAATATGTCTACTATTATATAAGATCTTGATAGTAGAATATCCACGCTGTAGAAGACCACTAATATATCTGCTGCATCTTAGATCACAATCTAACGTAATACCAACATTGCGAGCTCCAAATGAATTATCAAGTCAAGTCACAAATCCAAAAAGTCCGGAATCCGGACCAAAAACAACAACACACGACTTGGTGAAATTAATAGTAAGACAATGCCTCTTAATATAACTAATTGATACAAACTTTTGCGTTTCAAAAATTGTACTTATCAAAGTCAAATATCGAACCCAAAATAGATCCCTGAGATACACCGAATACCAACATAAAGGTGTCTCACTAAGAACGCCCGATTTAATTTAACTATACAACGTTAAATTTCTGAGCGAGAAGTGTTATTTTTACTGCATTATAAAGCAGACCTGTTCCGATTAAGTATGAAATAAAATATCCGGCAAATGACTACAGTAGCTTTGAACACAGAGCCTTGCTCTTTTCATGAAAATTTTCAATATCGTTTCTGCAAAGTTGCAGCTATTAGTTCACTCATCAATGACACGTTGGATCTCGTCCTTAACCTCGGGAATAGTCCGTGACGCACTCCATCAAGACCTGGAAAGCGTTGTTTCAATAAATGGATCGTTTCAGACGCGGTGTAGCAGGTCGCGCCATCCTGCTGGAAATGAAGCACTTGAAGCCACAAAAAGCACTTACATGGCTCAAAATGTCCAAAGTTGATTCAGCGTAACACATCCCATATTTGTAATAAATTCTCATAATGATAACGCATTGTTCCTTTGCATAGCGCTTCATAATTAATAATCGGAATAGTCGTAGATGACAGCTGTCCAATTTCAGGTCTGCCACTTGTACATAAAAGAAAATGGCATTAAAATTAAATGGGGCATTCTTATTGAGACAGCTTGATATCATACGGATTGTCTCAGACACTTGCTATCTTCCTATACCAAATGAGATCGATTGTCTAAGTAATTTTTAATGAAACGAATAGCTAACGAGGATAAGCTGATATAATACAATATTTAAATTAGAGTTAAGTGATGTAGAGTGGGAAATGCCTTTAAAAATCAAAAATATCTACCATAAAATCCTCCTCAGTATGTCATTCGTCATGTTAAGAAAAGGAGATATACAACTAGCTCCTTATCGAAAATCCGCTTGTTAGACAAAATAGGAAATGAATCAACATATTTGCAAATTCAGACTAAACACATACTCTAAACAACAATTAAAAATATGACACATGTAGGGACAGATGGTGTAGTGAGTTTTGATAACCAACGTTTAATGCCATAAATCAATTTCAATGTCGCATTAGTTTCTTGAATAATATAACTTTTAAACCTAATTTCACCCGCTATATTACTATACTAAAGTAAATGTTAATATGCGACATATGTAGGTAGTACCATTATGGTGTAGTAGTAGAGCAACAGTAAGCTGAATTACATCATACGATTGCTCTGGTTATAATGATGTATATTCTAGAGTAAATTATTGATTTATTTCTTTTATTTTGTACTGTCACAACTCTAGAGCAATAAAGCATTATTATTATTTATTTCTGATTCTTGACATAATCAAAAATTGCGGAAACAATCACCTATATTAATTTTCTCACCAATTTACCAACATACACTATTAAATGATATGACAGGATGAAATATCCACTAAGTTCAATATCGGTTCAAAACGAAATTTTATTATACAGATAAGACGACTTCTCAAGAAAAGAAGATTATGATAGAATAATAACAAGCGCAACATTTTTCTGTTAGACATATTTAATCCTTAAACCATATGTAAGCTTAAGATAAATATTTTGCGTCCGCTGTATGCCACATACAGCATTATCAAAACAAGCACCATAAACGTCAAAGCTAATTTTCCACCATTTACTCTCAAATCATAACAAGAAGAAATATCCACTAAGTTCTCGATACCTTTGGTTAATCTGAATTAGATAGAGCAAGTGGTATATTATTGAGAGCAAACCTCAAGTACAATTGAATATCATCCACGTAAAGCTGACAATTACAATGCTTTAAACAGCTAGAAAAGTTACAAGTATACAAAGAGAATAAAAGTAGTTCCAATATCACACTTCCAGATCTGAAAACTAAATTATTTATTTTTTCTTAATAATTTGAAATTAAACCTCTAGTACATAGTATATTTATCTGACATCTCAAACGATATATTTAAAAGAATCACTTCGAGAATAGAGAAAGATGCTGATCATTTAAATCAATTAAATGGAAGAATTGACAAAGTTAACTCGAAGATATCGAAGCTTTCGGGTGCTAAAAAAGCTATTCAGGTGTTTTCGAGCAGTAAGTACCCAGCTGTAGATGTAAATCAACCATATAAGACCTTATTTGATAATGAAAACATTCCAATGAAACGATCGTTTTATATGAAGTACAAAGATGAGCCTGTAAAAGATGACCCCCTCGAAACCCTGCAATTTTATCATTTAAATTTCGTCGATAATCAAAAGCCCAATTATGAAGGGTTAGGAGAAATCCCCAAAAATAATATTGATAATGTTAATGATGTGTTGCTGTATAACTCAGGTACCAATTTGTATAAAAAATATGTCATAGCTGATGCTCTTAAGATTTTGCTAAGAACTAAAAAGGAGGTAGTAAAGGATGGCCCAGAAATTGGCGCCGCTCCTTTATCCATATCAGATCCAACCACCATAAGCAAACACATGGGGGAAAATTATTTCTACAGCCCACAATTAGGGGATGTCCCAACAATCGACGTCCCAATCGATTTACCTGATTTACCAGGAATTGCAGACGACTTAACATACACCGACAACTCAGACAGGACAATAGCACCTTCAGCCATCACATCTCCAAACATTCCAGAGATACCCGAAATCATAACAATATCAAATCAATCAGAACCTCAAATTCAAGCTAACACTCAAATTGCGCCTCCAAAAATTGAGCCAAAAATTGAACCAAAAATTCAATCAAAAATTGATTCAAAACTTGAACCAAAAATTGATTCAAAAGTTGAATCAAAAATTGAGATAAAAACTGATTCAGAAACTGACTCAATAATCAAAACAAAAAGAGACTCAATCAACATCTTTAGATGCATCATTAATTGATGAACTTCCAATAATTGATACTCCTTCAAAGCCTGTTATCTCAGATATGCATGCTAGTTTAATGGATGCCATTAGAAAAGCGAGGGGAATCAAAAAATTAAAAGCGACAGAGCCGCGAAAAAACGAAGATGAAGTGAAAAAGAAGCCGAGTGGAGGCAATTTGATGGCGGATTTGTACTCGAAGTTGTTGATGCGACGAAAGGGGATTTCGGGGGCGGAGAAAACGAATGGAATTGAGGTTGGTTCTGTTATGGATAGGATTTCTGCAATGTTGCCTCCACCGCCGGTTAAATCTGAACAATCTGAAAGTGGGACTACGGATGATGATTGGGAAGATTAATTATTATGTATTAAATAGAATGTATTCTTTATTTAATAAAAATGTTATAAAAAATTAATTGTCTTGGTTGTTTTCTTTGTTAGCTATTTCTTGGAGCATTTCAAGTTTGTGATAAAGCCGCAGAGATGCCTGAAATATGTATTTAAAATAATAATATTGTTTAGTATTGAATTAATATTGCACTTTTATATATACAATAATATCAAAAGACACTATACTTAATGATAAATATTTGTTTTAGTTCTTAATCAATTTCAACTTTTAGAAAAGTTATCTTCAGAAGGAACACGCAACAATACAACTATATTTTCTTATTATTAATGCTTTTATTACCAAAACATCAGTCTCGTTTACTTTCACACGCCATTCATCAACATTTGCCTCACTTTGAGGCTTCACTATTTTGAACTCGATTAATCTCATGGACTTCATAGAACTAGGTAGCTAATTATAAAATTTGCGGATACAGTACGTGAATGACGTATTCTATTATAATAGTACAAGTGCCTCACAACAATGAATCTTCAATTTATGGCTCAAGATAGCTGTAGAAGGCCATTAATATATCTGCTGAACATGAAATGAAATATCAAGTTGAACATTTTTCATGTTTCAAGTTTATTAAGATGAACATTTTTTGTCAAGTCACAAATTCAGAGAGTCCTTCAACACATCCGAACCAAAAACGACAACACACGACTTGATAGAATTAATAGTAAGACAGCCTCTTAACATAACCAATTCATACAAACTTTGCGTTTCAAAAGTTGTCCTTGTCAAAGTCAAATATCGGACCAGAATAGACCCCTGAGGTACACGAATACCAATATAAAAGTGTCTCAATAAAAACGACCGATTTAATTTAACAATAAAACGTTATTATACGTTATCAATTTCAATGTCGCATATAGTTTTTTGAGCAATATAACCTTTTAATCTATTTTCTGAATCTTCTCTGACCATTAACCACAACACTAAAATGAGAAGAATGCATCTAAAACCTGCTTACCAAAAAATTATCCATTAAATTCAATTTCGGTTCAACACGAAATTTTGTTATACAGATAACATTTTAACAAAAGAAGCTTATGATAGAATAATAACAAGCGCAACATTCTTCTGTGAGACATATTTAATCAACCAATCTCTAACAATCATAATACGTTAAAAAATAGCTTTGTTCCAATCAGCACTCCGACTCGTCGCGGACTCGTCAGATGCAATCGCCCATATCAAGTGATGCAGTCCAATCTGCTTAAGTGTAATGGCATTACTAGACATGTGATTGCATTTGACGAGTCCGCGACTAGTCGAAGTGCTGATTGGAACTAAGCTAATATACAAGTCTAAGAAAAGTGTTCAGCACTATATGTGACATACAGAAGCTTTATCAAGACAGGCACCATAAATAACAAAGCCGATTTTCCTCCATTCAATCTCAAATCATAACAGGAAGAAATATCCACTAAGTTCTCAACATCTTTTATTTATGTAAATTAATCTAAATTAAATAGAGCAAGTGGTATATCATTTTGAGAAAACTTAAAGTACAATTGAGTGTCATCCGCATAAAAATGAACTACATTGCTTTAAACAACTAGGAAAGCTACAAGTATACAAAGAGAATAAAAGTGGTTCCAATATTACACTTTAAAGACTAAAAACTAAATTATTTATTTCGACCTTTTGATATCTATTACAGTGATAATTTGAAATTTAACTTTTAGTATTTGCACCAAATCCAACACAATTTAGAACAGAAGACCAATGCAGTTATAACGTTCTTATCGGTCGCTCTATATCATCAGTAATATGGATGAAAGCTGGTTCGCAACTACATTTCTTGCACCATTTCTTGAAATAGTTGCAGGATACTAATAGGTCGCAAGTACTTATACTTCTTCGAGTTAGCATGATGATTAAGTCACAAGAAGGAAAAAGGCGATAATTCAATACATGCGTTAAATGTGGAGTACAAAAGCAAAGCTATATAAATACTATATCTCTGACGGCATTACAGTCCATCTTAATGCATAATTTTAAAATCAAAAATTACGGAAATCATATTTTTTGTTATTACTATAAATCTCAATAATCTCACCCGCAGGTGCTCTAGACATACGACCCGCTTAGATAAAGTAGTCATCCACTTCCTCCACATTGATCAAATGTGAGACCAAAACTTTCATTCTATTCTTAATTAAGACAAACCTATGAATAACACGCCACATCGCAGAAGTCACACCATAATTCGTTGCTCCCTCTTTTCAGTTTTAATGGCTTTTGTTACATGATTTCTTATGGTTTTATATATAAACCAATAAAATTAAAACTTTTACAGGAACATGCAACTATATCCATTAATGTTTAATAATTAATTTACATTAATAAAGGACTATAATATTTATGTTTAAGAACTCAATGATATGGCTGTTGACAGATTGACATTGTAATATACCATGAGTGCTACTTCTATTATGAAACTATAACCTTTCAAAAAAACAATATTATCTGGTCTAAATTATGAACATATCTGATCTTTTACTTTAAAATACTTTTATTCATTGTAATGCTTAATGATGAGAAATTACGTCATATGTATGTCTCAAGAAAATTTATGTATGTTGACAAAAAGATTTGCTACCATAGGCAAAGAAGTATTGGCGATTATTTTCATTGTCACAAAATTCCCGCTTTCGAATTCTGCCGAGATTTTTTCTTTTAATAATTTTAAATTTATGGAAGAAATAATCGCCTTAGGTATTGGCATAATACTTGGGACGGTCGACGTCTTCGAAGAATCTCTTAACAATCTTGAAATTTGGAATAAGTAATCTCGGCTGACTTCAAATACGTCGGCTGCCCTAAGAATCATGATCAATACAATAAACTTCAAGCTCGATAGGTTTAATGTATTGCTCATGATTCTTAGGCCGACCGACGTCTTCGAAGTCAGCTGACATTACTTCTTCCATAAATTTCAAGATCATGGCCGACTTCCAAGACGTCGGCCACTCCAAGGATTATGAGTAATAAAATAAATCTATCCTGCTTGAAATTTATGGAAAACAAACTCTCGAGCAACTTCGAAGACATCGACCGCCCTTAGGCTCATGAGCAGCACAATACATTTACCCAGCTTGAAGTTTATGGAAATAATACTCTCGGTGGACTTTGAAGACGTCAGGCCAATTAGATATTGTTTATAATACTTCGAGTGGTTGACGTCTGTGAAGTCAGTCAAGATTACCTCTTCCATAAATTTCAAGACTATTAAGAGAAAAAATCTTGGCCACTCCAACAATTATGAGCAATACAATAAATCTACCTTATTTAATGTTTATGGAAAGAATACTCTCGGCCGACCTCGAAGATGTCGGCCGCCCCAAGTATTATAAACAATACCTCAGCCGACCGACATCTTTGAAGTCGGCGGTAAGTATTTTATCCATAATCATCAAGGTGAGTAGTTATTATATTGCTCATGATCCTTAGAGCCACCGATGTCTTCGAAGTCAGCCAAATATCAAGATTGTTGAGAAAAAAAAATCATGGCTGTGGCGAACATCTGCCAAACAGATGAAATTTCTTCAAGAGCCCTGGGAAGTCCGAAGAGCTCAGAATTGTCTTAAATTTATAACAGACAAAAGGCAATTAAAGTTTTTTACAACGTGGCCGAAAGACGCGTCGTCAACCAAATTCTTTTGAAAACAAAGAATGGCCACTCCAACAATTATGAGCAATACAATAAATCTACCTTATTTAATGTTTATGGAAAGAATACTCTCGGCCGACCTCGAAGATGTTGGCCGCCCCAAGTATTATAAACAATACCTCAGCCGACGGACATCTTTGAAGTCGGCGGTAAGTATTTTATCCATAATCATCAAGGTGAGTAGTTATTATATTGCTCATGATCCTTAGAGCCACCGATGTCTTCGAAGTCAGCCAAATATCAAGATTGTTGAGAAAAAAAATCATGGCTGTGGCGAACATCTGCCAAACAGATGAAATTTCTTCAAGAGCCCTGGGAAGTCCGAAGAGCTCAGAATTGTCTTAAATTTATAACAGACAAAAGGCAATTAAAGTTTTTTACAACGTGGCCGAAAGACGCGTCGTCAACCAAATTCTTTTGAAAACAAAGAATCGCCATAAAAACTTTCACCGACCAGTCCTGGTCTTTGATTCCCGGAAAGTCCCGAAATGATTTCCAAAACATCGGAACAACACGTTCAGATGTTCCAGCGGGGCATAAAAGAGCCAGGATCGGTCTAAAGCATTCATTCAGAAGTACGAGTTCTAACTCACGAGTCTACAGTCACGAAGTCAACCGTCATCACCATCGCCAACAAGGACTGAAGAAGGAGTTTAATTCTGAGAAACTCTGCTTCCAATTTTTTCGGCATTTATTTATCTGTGTATTTAATAAAATATTTGACACTTCACCCGCCACTATTTTTTGAATCTTCTCTCGCTACTAGCGCAACATAATTAATCCCGCAATGGCCGACTTCGAAGACGTCGGCCACTCCAAGGATTATGAGCAGTACAATAAATTTACATGAGCCTTAGGGCGGCCGACGTCTTCGATGTTAGCCGAAATTACCTCTTCCATAAATTTCAAGACTGGTAAGAGAAGAGTTGTTTTTGACGGAGATTTCTAAGGGTGGGGATGGTTGATTCCACAAACAAGTCGAAAATAAAAATGAATTTTACGTCGTTTAAATGTACAAGAATAGTTTTCGACGATGTCTAAAAAACAAAAAAAAACATTATAAATAAATTATTAAATAACAAAATGTTTCAAACAAAAGTTGTGTATTTTATCATGTAAAATAGCATAGTAATGAAAATATATATTAACATTTGCCACATGTCAGAAAATCCAGATTTCCAGATTTATTGATAAACAGTTTTTAGATAAGAAGGAAATTCCAACTAAACAGCATTATTTTTTCGAAAAAAGGGAAGAACTATCAAAAATAAGTATGAAATAAATATTCATATATATATGAAAAAATAAATATGTGCATTGCAATCCATAGCGAGATATCATGTTTACTTACCAAGAATGGACGAGGATATTATGAACTACTCAAAGAAATGTATGACTTGTCAACAGTAAAAAAAATGTAAACATAAAATACTTTTGTATTCTCAAGGCATCCCAAAGGAAGTGTGGTTACTTTTGATAACAGAATGTTTCTAATAATAGAAGACGCGTAATAGCGATATATCACTAAAAAAACATTTCTACTAAGACAAAAAAATAATTGCGTTACGAAAAAAAATTCAATCAGTTTTCAATCAGTAACAACAATGGGATTAAAAATATTAAGGTGACTCCTTATCATCCAAAGTCAAATGCGCTGGCGGAGTGCGCAATATGTACTTTTATTTATGAAACACGATTGATGAAAATGAGGATTTTGATGTGCGGTTATGTAAATTTTTGTTCGCATCATATTATTCCCATTCGCAACATACTATCGAAACAATTCATAATTCCCCAAAACGAACTCCCAGTGAGTTGTTGTTGGCAAAAGGACTAAGAAACCAATTCGACACCTTCAAACCAGATGTTGCACAAGAAATACAAAGAGATTACTAAGACTAAACAACAGATGAGAAAGACTTTAAAATTGAGGATTTTGGGTTGATAAAAGTGTACAATTATTGAAAAAAGATATATAGATGTAAATGGAACTTCAAGAAGAAAGCAAGCAGACCAACTACGTCAAAGAATGGCAGTGGATGATCATATAACTCAAAGATCATCAACTAAGATTGATCCACGTCATCTCGAAGCCATAGAAGTGCGACCGGAAGTGAGGGAATTCAAACAATCAACATGGAATTACTTGGAAACGACATTTTAAGAAGGAATCCTCCACGAAGTAGTCAATTACCTATTAGGTATTGAGAAAATTAATTATCAAGATTAGGTTTGAACATGTTAGAAGGCAGAGTTGCTTCACAGCTGTTCAAAAGAGCACATGTAATCTAACTTTAAATACAAAATGAATTATTATTTCTTTTACTGTTTTCAAAAGTAGTTGATTTTAATAATAATAATTGTAGTAATATTGCCAACCCAAAATACCACAGACGTGTTCCTTGAAGGTGACTTTTGTAAAAGCCGAAATCTAACTAAAATAAATATTTCATCACTAAGTATGGTCTGTTGATATTATTGTATAACAAATTCTAGTTCTAGCTCCAGTATATTAGAACTAGTAACATTGTTCTAATCTACTAAACGTAGATATAGAAACATTCATGTTTAGCCGTCTTAAACGACGTTAAGCTAAACATGAATGTTTCTAGTTCTAATACAGAGGTATTCCTTGATTAACGCGGTTTTTAATTAGCGCGATTTTGATTATCGCGCGATAATAAATTATGACCATCCCTTAATTTGCGCGGTATGAAATTTAATTATCGCGATACCTCTATTGGACTTAGAACTAGAAACATTCTTCATCACATTGTTTCTTATTTTAAGTCTATTGTTTGTTCTAGGTCCAGTATGTTAGAACTAACATTAACCCAAAAACTGAAACATTTGGGTTTAGCCATTTTGTTGTGGGGTACCTGAGAAACTTCAACTTTTTTTTGTTGAAACACGTTCATGATGACATTAAAGTCGATTAATCATTGATAACGCGAAAGTTAAAAGACGTTTTTTAAACCAAAATGTTTCTAGATTATTTTAGTGTTAGTTCCACTTTTAGTTCAATAAAAATATGCAATAAATTACTAGAACTAACACTAGACTTTCAAGTATGTAATATAAAAAATGTATTAATTTCATTTTTCTTACATAAGCATCAGTAGCTGCGTAAATTTGTTGTTCTTTAGACAAAGGAATAACATGCCATTGACTGTTCCTCACTTTTTTATCTTTACTTATCCTCAAATTAAACTAAAAAAAAATCGTTAAACATTGTTTTTAATAATTAATTCATTTCCTAACAAATTCGCCCACTAATTTTTCCATACTCCATCTTGTAGATGATCCTAATAAATCATTAGCTTGTTGCCCTGAGTCAATACAGCGCTTTACAGCTTCGTCGCCATCAAATCCCCCAAAATCCCTTGCTAATTTTCGAATATCATTTTTAATATTAACCCCAACTAACCGAACGTTATCCACAACCAACAATTCCAACAAAGATTTAGGTAATTTTTGAACTTGGCTAACATGAAAAACATAGCACTCTTCAAGGGATGGGCTTATTTGAATAACTGCGACCTTTCCTGGCCCAGTTTGAAACGTAAAGGGCCATTCTAAATCGAATCCTAAAGGAAATATATCTTGCGTTGATTTAACTTTATCAAGGATCGAATCGCAACTTATAGCACAATCTATAAAGGTGGTTTGATAAATTACTTTTCCGTTATATTCAATGTATGGGCGTGTATCAGGCTCATTTTTTTTCTTTAAAGCTTCTTCCTTTAAAAGAAGTTATTAATTTATTTAATAAAGATTTAATTTTATTTACCTTTTCTCTTAAAATTCGTTCTTTTTCTTCTGGAGGAACACGCGATCGCGTCAACATCGTGAGTATTCTAGAATGGCGGGAAAAATATTTAATGGAGAACCATTTTAGGTTAGTTTCGACGCTTTGTAACGAATTAATATAAATTTGATATTTTGCAAGGTGTTTATAATAAAGATATATTATTCGATAGATAGTTCTATTTATTTGAAAACACTTGCTACGATCGATATGCATACATTTGATTGCCTAGTTTATTTTTATTATTTGTCTCATTGGTACAAAAAAAGAAAATAAAAAAAAAGAATCTAAAAGGTAAATAAAAGACGAAACATTTTTATTTAATATACATGTTTTGATATACAAGGTGTTTCGGGTTAGATTCAATATATTAAAGGTACTTGAAATACAACTTAGGCGATCAAGCTGCTCTTAATAACAGAAACGGAACCTGTCTGTCTCTCAATATCTAAATATGGCAAAAAGAAACGTGGAAATGATATTGTTGAAGGAGGGATTGGGATGGATATCATATCATTTCGCGTACACACTCGGTGTCCAACTCTTGAATTAAACATCGCATAAAAGCCATTTCTTTTCGAGCGTTATCGAACATCGTACGCGGATCCGTTGCCGTACATCTTAAACAATTCGGCGCAAACACCATCGCTAAATTCGAAGCGTCCATTTTGGTATGTTGAACAACCTCCGGTTGATTAAAAGTCTGCAAGAATCGTATTAAATAGCAGAGAACCAAACGATGCAGCGTCGGTAATCGCAGCACCAAATCGCAAGCTCTTCGTGGCGTCATTGGTTCCGCTATACATTCAGGGTACAACGAATCGGGAATTAACGGCTCGTAAAGTTCGCGTAACCATAATTTCAAGAGATTAGCCGGGACGTGAGCGTCGCTAGGCTCGCTTAATTCCCAACGGTCCATCTGCGCTTTCAGACGGGCTACTTCGTCTACGTCCGCGGAAACTCGAAAGATTCCTTCCGTACTTAAACCTTGTAGTCGAAGGACTTGTTGCGAAAGTTCTACTTGCGGCCAAGGTAATTTCCGGTTCGGCCAACGGGTTACTTGAAGTTGCATCACTTCGCGTAATGTATTTCCGAATAAGCTCGCTTGAAATATTTGGGTTCGTGCCGACTCGATGTCGTCTATCACTGGTCGACGGGCAGTTCGTTTACCACCCGTTCCTATACGTTCTAATCTTTGGCAAGCAACTGTAGCGTAATGATTGACCTTTAATTAAAAAAATATAGGATTAAAAAAATAAAATTAAAGAAAATGTGTATATAGAAGCCGCCTATATTCGTTTGAAATTAAAGTATGATTCGGTTTGGTTACTAATATTATTAGCGAAATCGAGAACGTGCAGAGATCGGATTATCGATTCCGCTGATTATCGGAATGTTCGGCGATAATCGGCCGAATCGAAAATTCGATCTTTACGTATTTATTTGCTAAGGATGTTTCGGGTCTTGGCTTCAAGCTTCTATATTTACAATTTCTTTGCTTAAAAACATCAAATTATATTATGTTCAATAAAATAAAATTAATAGAACGGATTTTAATGCGTTCTGTTAGAACTTTCTCAACATATATTAAATTTTGCATCATGTGCTGACAAAATTTTTAAATATTTATCATCCCATTAAACATACATGTGAAAATGTATGTGACATATTATTGAACAAACACGGAAGTAGTTGTATAATGTGGACACACTGAGGACACATCGTTTTATTTGGATATTGTGGATACAAGAATATATCACGAAATCGGAATTGGACACAAAACAACCACTGAAAAACGAAAAATGTTGGTTGGTGTCTAAAGACATGAAACGTGAAGATACAACCATCCTGGAATTTGCAACACAACTGCTTGTTATTTAATCAATGCTCGCGCTTCTACAGCAAAAAAAGTCTAAAGCCTGACGCCAAGCGAAAATCGTCAAATCTCGCATCAATTATGTTATTATTACAGCATCGAAATGTACAAACCAATAATTTGCTGAATATCTAGGTGTAAGATGCAAAAAAAAACTGTTATTTTCTCAAAAATCCTTTAAAGTGGAAATGAATTGGATGTCAAAAAATGGAGTTATTTGATTTCGCCTAATAGTACATGTTATAATAAATACTTGAGCCTACAAAAATTGCTAATTTAGCAGAAAGAAGCTTGACAGGGGAAATCCATTTAGAACTATCAAAAAAACTCATTTTTTTTTTATAAAAAGTTGCCTGAACATCTTAAGGATGTGATAGCAAAATTTTAGAGCGAAATTTTAAGTATTTCCTTAAAAAGCTAATGGTAGCTTTATCACCAAATCTTCAGTAGAAATTATAGAAATGTATGACTTTAGACATTTGACCAATTTAGACTGTTGTATTATTTGAGATAGATCGGAAATAACAACGCCCATCTTCGGAGACATTTTTTGCAATCATCGGAGGCCGACCATTCCAAAAATCAAAATTGGTATGAAGCAATTTATGTTACTTGGATACTTGGACCGGTCGACATCTTCGAAGTCGACCGAGATTACTTCCATAATACATTGTAAATAAAAAATTCAGTACAATATCTTACTATGGTTTACTGCAATACTAACATTATCTGTCTAAATAATTTTTCTGAAAAACTGTAAAATGATGAAAATAATTAGAATAAAATTGGCAAAATTCTAATCAAAAAAATTTTGTACTAGCTAATTTTTGATTGATGTCGCTATATCTCAAGATGTCGGCCAGAAAAAAAATACGCGAATAGGTGTTACTCAACAACAATTGAATAAAGACAAAATTGAAGCATTCTTATATGGATAAAATCTCTCAAATGTAGATAATAATTATCTAATTATCTATATATTATTAGAGAAAATTTTCTCTTGTTGTTCACGCAAGGGCGGCCGAGATTTCTTTGACCAACCATCTCAAACAAGAATCGATCTCATAATCGTCAGTTGTCTTCGAAGACATTGGCTGATGATTCCAAATTAAATTCACTTAGTTTGATATTTGTGATATTCGGCCAACATTTTCGAATTCGGCCGAGGTTACTTCTTTTATCAAAAATAATATTTGGAGCGGTCGACGTCTTCGAAGTCTAGTATCTGCAATTTTGGATGTCTACAATGCAACCTTCTTGTAATCACAGCAATATAGGGCGTTGAATTATCCTATAGAAATCTAACACCGGTTTCAGAACGTTATATATAATATGCCAAGAGTTTTTATCTGGCCAAACTCTAAATAGAAAAAAAATTGCGAATGATACTGGTAAAATTCTAACAATTTTATACTGACTGTTTTTCTCTTATTCCCGCTCAAGATGGAGTTTTGAACAAAAATAACCACACCATATTTTTTAACGTGTAAGTTCTTTGTAACAAATTTTGTTACAAAAAATTTTGTATTTTAACGTCAAAAATTTTCACACAACGTGGCCGCTATTAATTGACGGTAAATAATTATCTCACGTTTTTGTGATATATATATATAAAAAAAATTTTTTAATCATGTTTTGTAGAGACAACCTGATGACGGAAAAGTTTTCCGAAACCGGTAGATGAGAACAAATAAAAAAAATTTTTTTTTTCTTCGAATTTTATATTTTTTATATTTAAAAATAACCACAGCCGTTTTTGAAGATCTTTGACCAACCGAATACAACAAAGATGAAGAATATGTGAAACAGGTTGGATACTCAACTTTTGCAAGACTTACTCTACATTACTTGTAACTGATGCAAAAATAATCGTAACCGTCTCAAAAAAAGAAATCGATTCTAGACAACGATTCAAAAAGCTAAAACCGATCCAAACCAGTTCTCATTTACTCTTGATGTGTATAACATATTTGAAGTTACTTCACCAACTTGAAATAAAAAACGATTCAAAATTAGGTTTAACGTAGTCTTGATGTTATTAAATAACACTTGGGGCGGCCAATCTTACTTTTTATCTCAAACAAAGAAGAATCTGTCAAAAATTCTAAACGCCAAGAAAATAATACCAAAAAATTGCATAATAAAAAATTGATACAAATATTTTAGCTTAAATAATTAATTTGGTTCCTTTTTTGTTATTATTATACAGCTGGTATGACATAAATTTTCCGAATAATTAGGAATTTTTCGGATTAATAAAAATGATTCATCACACCCATATTGAATATAGAATAAAGAAGTTTTAAATCTTGTCTTTCTTGTAACACTCGACAAATATTTCGTCAATTAAATGTTTCAAAATGATTTCTTTCCCCGTATAAATCATCCATTGCTTTTATAATATTGCCAATGATTTTTATAAAAACACGAAATTTAGAATTTTTTGTTAATTTGTATTGGCAACTAATGAAGCAACATTTAAACATACCTGTCCTAATACTCATATCTGAAATGTCGAAAATCTACATATTTAATTATTAGTCATAATTATTGGCCTCTTGGTATTGCTCCAATCGATTGCCAGGAAATAATTAAAATTTTTTGCAAAACTATTTGAAAATGAATTGGAATTTTTTATTTCTATTTATGGGGCTATGGTATACACCAATGAAATAATTCAGATGATCTTTATAACTGGATTGAAAAAACTGTTGTGACAATATGTAGAGAAAATCAAGACTTAATAAATTATTTCCATTCGTATATACAAAGATGAGTTGTTGTGTAGAATGTCAAGAGACGAATAATAAAGAAATTACTACGTAGAAAAAAGACAAACAACGTTTGAATTTAATTCCTTATAAATTGGTGTAATACAATAATTAAATGCAATGCAAAGACATTATTAAATGCAATGTCAGCACACATGAACAAATTTTGATTGATTAAAGTAAAGATATAAATAAAAAGGTAATAATATCCAGGCGGATTTGAATCTGAAAAAATTGACATTTCGATAAATTGGTTCAAATTTGATTTTTTTCGTCTAAATATGAAATCTACCACCCATTAAAATTCAAAGCACAATTTTGAAACTTCGGTAAATTAATGCTTTATAATCATTTAAAAAACGATTAAAGTTTTTGTCAAAAACTGTTATGTTTCCTGTACTATTGTTATCGCTAACTTCCAATATTCTATTCCTAGCAATTAATGAATTTCTGTCATTAAAATATTAGTTTATTTGATTGTCAAAAAATATCAGTTCCCCCGCGCAAAAGCGGCAACTGTGGATACATCAATGAAATGACATCGTCTTCAGTGATGAATCAAGGTTTTATTTATGAATTTGGAGTTCGTTGAAAAACCATACACAACCGGAACACCTGGAGATCACCCATTACGTTGGATTTCAGACATCTAAAATTGCAGATTCTGGAGCGTCTTCGAAATTGGCCAAGAATACTTCTTAATCACTAACAATAGTTGGGGCGGCCGACATCTTCAAAGTCGGTCGAGATTATTTTTTATGTAATAAATACTACTTAGGATGAAATAGTCTTCAAAGTCGGCTGCCCAAATATTATTCTTGATATAAGAATTAATCTCGGTCGAGTTCGAAGACTTCGGCCGACCCAAATATTGTCCTTGATATAAGAAGTAATCTCGGCCGACGTCTTTGAAGACGGCCTCCCAAATATAATTCTTGATATAAGAAGAAATCTCGGTCGATTTCGAAGACGCTGGCTGCCCCAAATATTATTCTTGATATAAGAAGTAATCTCGGTACCAAAAATTGAAGAGGTATCAAGGACAACTTTTATTGGAACCCAACCCAACCAAACCCAAACCAGTTCTAGACTACAAAAAAGCTATTTAAAATAGTCAATCAGCACAAGGGAGTATTTCGAAGACGTCGGCCTCCCAAGCATTGTGAACATCAAATCCTGTAGAAAAAAAAAACAGTTTAAACTTCGGAACTTGCTTTATTTATATAAATCGGTACAATATAATTTATTTATATTTAAGTATTTTTCCTTTTTTTGTTTATTTTAGTAATTTAAATTATAATATACTTGTAGCTTTCAGCTGAAGATGGAATAAATTTCCGAAACCGGTACCGATTTATATAAATAAAGCAAGTTCAGAAGTTTAAATACTGTTTTTTTCTATATCATCCACTTGCAACATGGATACTTTTCAAAAATCAAAACCTGTGTTCTGGGTGCGCAAGAAATAACTTCGGACGATTTTGAAAACATCAGTAGCCCTAAACATTTGTGAATAATCTATTATTTTTTATACTTATTACTTGGGACAACCAACATCTTCGAAGTCGGCTGAGATTATTTTATCTCATGTATTATTCATGATATAAGAAAGAGAGTGTAGGTAAAAATATTACAATTTGGCTTTTCTATACTTTAAACTGCTTTATTTAATAATAGAAATTTTGAGTCTGACTACTTTCGTTCATTCTCAGAGATTATTCGTTTTGTTGAATAAAATATAAATCACATATCAAATTAAAATTTTTTTGGATGTTTATTAATTAATTTTTGAAACAACATTCTTTCCTTTTAAATGTTCAAGTCGACTTTAATTAACAATTTTAATATGTAATTTGTGTTTGTATTTTTTTAAAACTAATTAAAAATTTCTATCATTAAATAAAGCAGTTTAAAGTACAAAATAGTCAAATTGTAATATTTTTATTTCCAATGAAAATATTAACTGGTAAAATGGATCTCAACTTGCATTATAAGAACGAGAGTGAAGATTTGAAGAGGCATCAAGGACAACTTTTATTGAAATTCTACCAAAGCCAAACAAAAAATTAACTACATCGTTCGTCATCACTTCATGGATTATATTTAACAATAAGTTCTTCAACGGTGAAGTAAGATTTTGTTTATGATTTTGTTGATGGTCGTAGAAGGGTGCGGCGATATCGAGGTGATAGAAGGAATTTGGAATATGTTCAAAGACTTCAAAAACGTCGGCTCCAATTATTATTCTTGTCGGCTGCCCCAATAATTATTCTTCATATCAGAAATGATCTCTGATTGATTGGGAAGTTTTTTCTGCTTATTGAAAACAAAATACTACCGGCGTAAGATATTTTTTCAGCAAAACGGTAAATATTGGTTGCGAAAACCACCACAAAAAATATTTATGGCGGCCGATGTCTGCGGATATTATCTCTTATATCAAACAATTAATCACGGCCGGCTTCAAAGACATCAGTCGGCATAAGTTCGTTATACTTGGGGCCGACGTCTCCCTAATCTCTCCTCTTAATTCTACTTCAAAGACGTTGGTCACCCAAAGTATCATGAATAATACTTGTACAACAAATGATTATTTCGTCGGCCGACGGTCGCCCTACATCTTAACATTAAAACTTGTATTCTGGGTTGGGTTAGATTGGTTGAGCCTCTGGTTTCAAACAGACGCAAGAGATAACTTCGGCTAATTTTGAAGACATCAATAATATTTTATATTATTTTTAATATTTATGGCTTGGGGCGGCCGACGTTTTCGATGTATGAATGTATGAATTAGAATTTTAGAAGAATAGAAGAAAATTGTTTATAGGTGAATGATGGTCTTAGAAGCCTGCAGCGACATCGAGGTAAAAGAAGTTTTTGGAGTTCGTTCAAAGAGGACACATAGCCGTAACACCTGGGGTCATGGTTTGGGGGGGGCGATACGTGCTGGACGAAGGTCACCTCTTACATTCATTCCAGGCACATTAAACGCAAGTTGTTACATCGGCAACGTTCTGAAAACGGTGTTATTACCTTTCATAAAGTCTGTCACGTAAACTTTACAAAATGCGAACATGAAAATGCAAAATCCCATACTGCTCTTGTTACAAGAAGGTTGCAACCTAATCCAGGCTTCACTAGCAGCTTTTTCTTTAAAAACGTTCATTTTCTTTTTTTTTTTCAACTAAACATCATCGTTTCTTAGTTGATAATAGAACGTTATTTTACTAAATTTTCAAAATTGTACTTTAATTCTTAAATACATCACGTATTTTATGTGAAAGTGAGTGTATTATTGGGTGTAGTATTGAGTGTATTATTAACTATTATATGTTGCATATCAACAGCATTCATACTAACAAAGTTCCGAAATTGCTCAGCTCTAATTACCGCAAAATCCATGGTTTCATACAACAGCTTGTTTTTATTTTCTAATGCACTTGCAATTTTCTACGTCCATGTCTACACACACCAAACACTGCAAGAAAATAAATTTTACTTTCTACAGCATGAAGATATTGCATTAGTAGACATGGTCATGAAGGAACTGTCTTAGAGAAAGCTCTTGGAGAGCCAAAACACTCTTAAATGGATACACACTAGAACGTAGACAACAAGAGTTACTCAGAAGATTATCTCAAGTGGATGCCTAGCATAAAATTATGTAAAACCTGTAACCACAAATATTTCTAAATTTTAAGATAAAAATGTACTAAAATCTGTAACAAGTTACTATCAAAGATCATCTTCAGAAGACATCTTGATGGGAATAATTTTGAACAACTATCTTTATTCATTTAGATGAAACTTGTAAAATAAATTTTATAAATAATAAATCAAAAAATAGTACAGATGTTAGACAATTTTTATCTTAAAATTTATTACATATACTCATAAAATGGATAATTTAATCAATATTGAATATATTAACAAATATTTTTATACAGATTTTTAATCATAATTCTCAATTTTCACTTCTTTTTCATTAATGCTTTTATGACTCAAGATGCAGATTATGAACAAAACTTAATGGTGTTAAAAAAAAATAAAATCAATTTGATGAACTTAATTTAAGAACATAGCATATATAGTATATTATAAATTATAATGCTTTTTCAAAATTACTTTTAGTTTTAGTTTTCGAGTTGATTTTGTTTTTTCATTTTGTTTTGTTTTTTCTTTTTCTTATTTTTATAGTTCATTGTTTAGTTTAGTTATTTATTGTCTATATATATACATATGCAAATATATCTCGACGTTGATTTGCTGGTTATTGTAATTAATTTTGTGGAGCAACATTTTTGGGTATGTCCCGTGTTTGCTTCCTACTTGTACATGTACTTGTACGAATAAATAAAATAAAATAGCGACCTACACCAAGCACAAAAAGATAGTATTAAATGCAATGTCAGCATACATGAAAAAATTTTAATCAATAATTAGAAAGTTAGAAATATCCGGATGACTTTGAATCTAAAAGAATGATATAAATAAAAAAATTAATCAATAAATAAATATTTTAGAAATTTTATATCATTGAACATAATATGCTTAAAAAAAATGATATACCTGTACATGTATAGGCCACCTACTAACTTCTGGAAAGACCCTGGCAAACGTAGGATCTCTATGTCGATTTAAATATCCAAGTAAAGCAGGTTGAAACTCAGGGCTGGGCGGTACAAAGGCCAAAGCGATTGTAAGTAACTCCCAACCTTGAAGCAAGGATTCCTTTGAGTGATTCTCAGTGGTTTGTCGACAAAGTTGGACGAATAATTCGTCTCTAAGTAAAGGTTTGGCGTAAGCTGCGTTTAATATTTCCATAAGTAGACAGTTTTTGGTGACGTCCGGTCGACATTTCCGGTCGCCCATGTACATTTGTACTTGACGGAATATTTCCAAAGCTTGTCGAGCTACAGATTTACTAGAAGCTAGTAATGGACGTGATAAACCTCTATTAGACCAACTGAGTAAGTCTCGTATACTAGCTTTTCTTCTAAACAACCCTCTTCCGCCTAAATTTAAATTGTCGGCGGCAAACTTTTCCATGTCGGCCTCTCGTTCGGGTTGTAATGGAGGTTCGGCAAGCGGTTTGAGGAGAGGAGCAGGTGCTCGTTCCCTCGGGGGTTCGGGGACTGAGGTTGGGAGATTAAGGTACTCGGGGTTACGCGCATTTCGAGGCAAATCATCAGATTGATCTGAATCTTCATTGTCCGGTTCATGACCCGTTAAAGATCCACTACCTGAATCTGAATGTTCACTGTCAGTATCTCTACTATTTTTTAATAAGAAGTGTTCTAATGGCAATAAATTTGTATCATGCCAGTTTGAATATAAAGGGGCTTCTGGTACACGCTGACTAAAGCTACTACTTCTACATAAATCCGTTGATTTTCTTCTTAATTGGGGTGTACTGGCTGATAAGCTCAACACTTGACCCCTGCTTACAGTTTCGCCTGTTTGGGTGCTTTGGTGACTGGTTGCAGCAGGAGAATAGTCCGTGTTATGTTTAAGAGTTTGTAACTTGGCGAGAGGAATGATATCACAATTGGTTGGTTTGTGCCAAACGGTACGTCGTGAACTTGCATTGTAATAATAAAATCTAGCTGTGTTGGTATCAAATAATTCCCACCATTGGTTGGAGTCTGTACGCTTCACCGGGACGCCTTCTGGGGGATCCCAAACGCATTCTCCAGTAGCCAAATTTGCGTACATGTGCTCCCCCGTTCGGGGCTCGATTATTTCGACCCATTCCACTCTACAACGAATTTTTAACATTCCGCGGGTGTGTCAATGTAAATATTGATTTAATACCTGCATGTATTAGAAGCCATTTGTTGACATTATTTTTACACCGCTGCACCTGTGTCTCCAACGTTTTCCTCTCATGTTCAAATGAAAACTCTTTTTTCTTCCGATTCGCTGTCCATTCGCAACACACTCTACAGATTTTCAAAAAAAAAACATAACAAATAATAATGACCTACAATGAAATGAAGTAGGCCACCATTGGCACCATTCAATTATTGCCAACATAATCTTTGTTTTCCCTAAATCCAACTGCGATTATACAGGTGTCTTAAAAATATGTACATTTAATAAAATATTTGAAATTATTTTTATTAAACGATTACCAAGATTTTAAAAATCTTATAACGGTAAATATACATTATTCATTCCTCGGAAGATAACTTTAAAACTTTTTATTTCAAAATTGTTTAGTATTTTATTTCCAATAATAAGACAATATTCAAAAGTTTCTTATTTCAGCAAACAAATAACATTTTTTTTAATAAAAAGAAATTTAATACCTTTACAGTAAAAAATTTTTAAAAAATGTAGATCTAGAGATTTTTCGATATGATTTTTCTCTCTTACATTTGAAAATAATAAATGTGATGTACGTGATAAAGTAGACACAGAATTAATAGATAGAGAATGTGTAAAATTCAAATGAATATAGTTTTTCTTTCTTATACTTTGAAATGATAAATACACTTAGCAGCAGAAGTCTGCGTACAAAAAACTTCTAACACTTTAACTGAAAAAATAAGGGTTATGATCTAATGTGATAAACTTCAATTTTTTTTATTTTGTGTATTAACTACATATAATTCTATTAACAAAATATGCATCAATAAAACAGAAATACTAGTTACAAAAAAAATTAAAATTAAAAATTCTCCAAATAATGCGTATGCAAAAATCTGCGTACAAATAAAGACGCCTTCTCCAAAATATACTTATTTACTTAAATACGTAGTTGGCGATGTACGCTTTCCGATTTAAATAAAAGATAATCGGTGTCAATTATATTAGCAGAGGCTTAGAAGCTAAAAGTTAGAATGGACACGAAAGGAAAGGAAATTGAATTGGGAGAGAGAAAAATTATTGTAAAGTTATGGAAAGAGGGAAAATCTTTTTGAAAAATAGGAGAAACTGTCGGCAGGTCACACTTTTCCATTCAAAGAGTAATTAATAATTATAAAGACACTGAAGATTACCTCTCACGTCCGCGATCGGACCGAGAGAAGCGACCCCTTTTAACAAACCGAGAGAAGCGAAAAATTGTACAGCAGGTTAGAAAAGAACCTAGATACCCTTTGAACTGACAATACATTAATACCGTCGTCCTATATACTGTTCTTCATAGAAGATGTAATCTTGGAAAAATGAATTAATCTCAACCGATTTTGAAGACGTCGTCCACTCCAAAAGTTGTTCTTGATATAAGATATAAATTTCTTATATCATGATTAATTATCTCGGCCGATTTCGAAGACGTCGGCCACTCCAAAAGTTGTTCTTGATATAAGATATAAATTTCTTGTATCATAATTAATTATCTCGGCCGATTTCGAAGACGTCGGCCACTCCAAAAGTTGTTCTTGATATAAGATATAAATTTCTTGTATCATAATTAATTATCTCGGCTGATTTCGAAGACGTCGGCCACTCCAAAAGTTGTTCTTGATATAAGACATAAATTTCTTGTATCATGATTAATTATCTCGGCCGACTTCAAAGATGTCGGTCTCTCCAAGTGTTGTTCTTGATATAAAATGTAATTTCAGTCGACTTTAAAGACCTCGGCTGTACTAACAATTGAAGAGACCTCACGGACGACTTTGCAGACATCAAAAATTGCAGATATTTGAGGTGGCCGACATCTTGGAAGTCGGCCGAGATAATTTAATCCTAAGTAGTATGCAAGATTCAAGAAATTGTCTCGGCCGACTTCGAGGATGACGGCCACCCTTAAAATAAAGGTATTTTTCATGAAAAAGATAACATTATTAACATAGTGTCGTCCTATATATTGTTCTTCATAGAAGATGTAATCTTGGAAAAATGAATTAATCTCAACCGATTTTGAATGCGTCGTCCACTCCAAAAGCTGTTCTTGATATAAGATATAAATTTATTGTATCATGATTAATTATCTCGGCCGATTTCGAATACGGCGGCCACTCCAAAAGTTGTTCTTGATATAAGATATAAATTTCTTGTATCATGATTAATTATCTCGGCCGACTTCGAAGATGTCGGTCGCTCCAAGTGTTGTTCTTGATATATGATGTAATTTCAGCCGACTTTAAAGACGTCGGCTGTACTAACAATTGAAGAGACCTCACGGACGACTTTGCAGACATCAAAAATTGCAGATGTTTGAGGTGGCCGACATCTTGAAAGTCGGCGGAGATAATTTCTTATATCATGATTAATTATCTCGGCCGACTTCGACGACGTCGGTCGTCCCAAGTGTTGTTCTTGATATAAGATGTAATTTCAGCCGACTTTAAAGACGTCGGCTGAACTAACAATTGAAGAGACCTCATGGACGACTTTGTAGACGTCAAAAATTGCAGATATTTGAGGTGGCCGACATCTTGGAAGTCGGCCGAGACAATTTCTTATATCATGATTAATTATCTCGGCCGACTTCGACGACGTCGGTTGCCCCAAGTGTTGTTCTTGATATAAGATGTAATCTCAGCCGACTTCAAAGACGTCGGTTGCATTAACAATTGAAGAGACCTCACGGACGACTTTGCAGACATCAAAAATTGTAGATATTTGAGTTGGCCGACATCTTGCAAGTCGGCCGAGATAATTTAGTCCTAAGTAGTATTCAAGATTTTCAAGACTTTCATATGAAATCCATCGCCCAATAAAATTCACACTACTAATTTGAATCGATTTCAAACAGGGTCGATTGCTGTAGATTGGACGAGAACTTTGAACTGACAATACATCAATACCGTCCTTACCCTTAGCTTCCATTACCACTTAAAACAGGAAGACTTGCACAATGTCGTCCTATATATTGTTCTTCATAGAAGATGTAATCTTGGAAAAATGAATTAATCTCAACCGATTTCGAAGACGTCAGCCACTCCAAAAGTTGTTCTTGATGTAAGATATAAATTTCTTGTATCATGATTAATTATTTCGGCCCACTTCGGAGATGTCGGTCGCTCCAAGTGTTGTTCTTGATATAAGATGTAATCTCAGCCGACTTCAAAGACATCGGCTGTATTAACAATTGAAGAGACCTCACGGATGACTTTGCAGACATCAAAAATTGCAGACAATTAAGATGGCCAACATCTTCGAAGACGATATAAGATGTAATTTCAACCGACTTTAAAGACATCGGCTGTACTAACAATTGAAGAGGCCTCAAGGACGACTTTGCAATCATCAAAAATTGCAGATATTTGAGGTGGCCGACATCTTGGAAGTCGGCCAAGATAATTTAATCCTAAGTAGTATTCAAGATACACGAAATTGTCTCGGTCGACTTCAAAGATGACGGCCACCCTTAAAATAAAGGTATTTTTCATGACAAAGATAACATTATTAACATAGTGTCGTCCTATATATTGTTCTTCGTAGAAGATGTAATTTTGGAAAAATGAATTAATCTCAACCGATTTTGAAGACGTCGTCCACTCCAAAAGTTGTTCTTGATATAAGATATAAATTTCTTGTATCATAATTAATTATCTCGGCCGATTTCGAAGACGTCGGCCACTCCAAAAGTTGTTCTTGATATAGGATATAAATTTCTTGTATCATGATTAATTATCTCGGGCGACTTCGAAGATGTCGATCGTCTCAAGTGTTGTTCTTAATATAAGATATAATTTCAGCCGACTTTAAAGACATCGGCTGTACTAACAATTAAAGAGGCCTCAAGGACGACTTTGCAGACATCAAAAATTGCAGATATTTGAGGTGGCCGACATCTTGGAAGTCGGCCGAGATAATTTAATCCTAAGTAGTATTCAAGATACAAGAAATTGTTTCGGCCGACTTCGAAGATAACGGCCACCCTTAAAATAAAAGTACTTTTCATGAAAAAGATAACATTATTCTGTAACAAAAACATATTCTTATCAAAAACTTTTGAGCTTTGATGCTAAAATAATTATTACAAAATCATTTCGAAACCTTGATTGCATTTGTACCCAGAATTTGTCGCTAAAGTCGAAGCGTAGTCGCCGTCCTACAGTCTGCTTATTCTTCGGTATCGGAAACAATGACACCATCACGATAATTTTCAATTATAGGCAATAAAAGTAATTTTTCCAGCCCTCTGTGTTGCCAGCCTATTCCTTTTCTTGCTGTGTATCTACGAAAATGTGCTGAATGTCCATGTAGACTCTGGTGCTGATAAAATCCTTACTCAGATTGGAACTGCTACACACATCATTTTTTTATTTCTAATCAAATCTGCCATTACATTCAGATGCATTAATCAGGATAGGTTGTGCTCCGTTTTCCAATCCGACGGTGCCTCCTTTAGAACAAGGCAAGGTGAGTCACACTTGTAGCAAATTCGTTGCGATTTGAGTGATTGCATCTTCCTCAGATGTACAAAACGTCATCGGGATGTTTGATTCTAGGGTAGTTATTAGTCAAACAATAGGATCCAGAATGTCTCCAATTTGTGTAAATGAGTTTTTACATCTGTAACCAACGACGTTGCCTTTTCGTGAACAACTAAAGTTTGAAGACTGACTTTGTTGGATATTAAGCTTTCCATGCAGTAAAAATGGTTTCTCCAACGCGTTTTACATGGTAATTTCAAACTAACTTTACATTCCTTCGTTTTGCTTATTTTCACAAGTAGAAAAGCTAAGATTTGGGATCGTTTTATTTCATTAACTGTGTGTATTTGGCACTTACTGTGAACCTTGAATATGGAGCCAAATTTATCAATAATTTTTTTTATATCAATGTTAAGATATTCTACTAGACCTCGTATAAATAAAATTCACAAACACTGCTTCGGGTTTTGATATCACAAAATTTACTATTCCCTCATTTCGTGAATTAGTCCGTTCAATAGTTACTCAATAGTTGGTAATATAATTGCAATTGAAGAATTTTAGCCTGTTCCCAAGTTATTACCAAATCACAAACTTAAAACGTAGACTTCGAAGACGTCGGCTGCCACAGATATTGTTTTTGATATCGAAGTGATATTGAAGAAGCATCGGGAAAGACATTTATTGGTACTCAATGCAACTCATCCAAACTCAAACCAGCTGTAGACTACAAAAAGAGCCGTTTAAAATAGTTAATTAGCATATTGAAGAACTTTGAAGCATTATGAATAAAGACCGGATTAATAGAAAATATGCTTATGCTCAAAATTAAAGGCATTACAAATATATTTGAATATCTTTATGAATCAGTTAAATATAAGTGAAATAAGACCAGGTTAGTTATGCCTTTTTTGCCTTTTTTGAATTTTCATGCCTATTTTTTTTTATGCCTATTTAAAGCCTTTTTCCGACTTTTTGGCGTCTTTTCCCCAAAAATTGGTTGAATTATGAAAAAATATTTCGCTGCGCCTCTGTACATTTCCTCGTTGTGCCGTCTGACGTAAGATCCGCGTTTTTCATCGATCCGAATTTAAGCTTTGGAATTCCCCGTTGTGCCCTGTCGTCTTACACGGGATTCCCCGTATGTGCTTTGACTTGCGTCGAGTCTTCAATTCATTTAGTTGTATTAAAGTTACTCGAGTGACAGTGTGAAGTTCTTGCGTAGTACAATGCCGAAACCAATGCCGAAGCCAACCGTAGAAGAATGGATTAAAGATTACAAGGAATTGAAATATGAACGCAATCGTTTATTTTGCCAAGCCTGTTCAAAAATCGTAAGTATTGATGGAGTTAATCGAGTAAAAACAATTAATTATATTAATTATATTTTTAAATAATGATTAAATTATGTATAATACCAAAGATTTTTAGATATTTAAAACCAAAATTTAAATCTTTTTACGGTAAAAATTGGAAATTATAAAGAATAGCATGTCCGAAAATTCACTAGAAATAAAATTCACTATTGATTCAATGTAGTACTTCGATCACTAAAATTAATAGAACAATATATTGATTGTTTAATAATTATGGAAGATATTATAAAATACTGACGTTATTCAATTACTGTTAACAGATTAATTGTGACAAGAAATACTACATAATTCAGCATGTCAAAACATCATTGCATCAGGAAAAATTAAAACTGACTAAAAGTCAATCCAAAAAACAACAAACTATAGGTTCAGCTATACAATCTGTGGCATCAACATCCGGCTACACTGAACTATCAAAATTCAATTTTGATCTTTGCAAAGCTTTGATAAAAGCAAACATACCAATCCATAAAGTGACAAATAAATATTTCAAAACTTCTTTACAAACATATTGTACAATGCATATTGCCGATGAAAGCCATCTCCGCAAAAATTATATTACTTCAGTCTACAAAGAAGTTATTCAAGAAATAAAAAATATTATTGGAAATAATTATATTTGGATAAGTGTAGACGAAACAACTGATGTATGTGGACGATACGTGGCAAATTTAATACTTGGAGTATTAAGTGATGAAAATTTGTCAAAGTTTTCTAATAAGTACCAAAGAATTAAGTAAAACAAATAATAATACGGTAACAAGATTTATTCACGACGAATTAACGCATTTTTTCTTACCGGAGCCGGTACCGAATGATAAAATTTTACTGATGGTGTCAGACGCAGCGGCTTACATGGTAAAAGCTGTGTTTAATATGAAGATTTTTTACCCTAATTTAATTGATTGTACTTGCTTAGCACACGGGCTTAATCGAGTAGCAGAAACTATAAAGTTACAGTTCCCATTAGTTAATACATTAATAAAAAGCGGTAATCAAATATTTGTTAAAGCCCCTTTAAGGGTACAATTGTTTAGAGAGATTACCAAATACCCCATTACCACGACAACAAGTTCTAACAAGATGGGGAACATGGCTAGATGCCGCTATATACTACACAAACGCCTTAGATCATTTTAAACAATTAATAAATGAATTTCCGGCTACAAGTAGTAAAGCAATACAAGATTGCCGGGCCGTCCTAAAAGAAGTGGAGCTACAAAATAATTTGGGATTTATAAAAAGGAATTACAGTTATATAAGTGAATCTATAAAATCACTTGAAAAACAGGATTTACCTTTAGTGACTGCAGTAGAAATGATTAAAAAGTTTCAAGACAGCACGTATAGCGTACCAGGACAAATTGGTCAAATAATTACGAATAAATTTAATGACGTTCTGTGTAAAAATGAAGGATTTGCCACATTACAAAAAATTGCATCAATTTTAAGTGGTGAAATTGTTACTGGATTTATTATGGATCCCGCATTAATTACAAAGTTCAAGTATGCACCAATTACAAGTGTGGACGTGGAGAGAAGTTTTTCGGCTTACAAGAATACGTTAAGTGAGAGAAGACACAACTTCACAATGGAACATTTAGAACAGCATTTAATAATTAGTTGTTTTCGTGATTGGTGGTTTAATAATTATATATTAAGTTATATATATATTACTAATCGTTTAGTTTAACGATGTACTGTGAGCGTTAAAAAAAAGTAAACAGCTGTTGTTTTTCTATTAACTAGAAAATAGTTAATAGAAATTATATAGAAATTATAACTATTAGGTTAATAAAAATGCAGTTAATAACGAAAATCAAAAATTTTTATTGCAGTCTTCACAAGTCATCTATACTATATTTAAATCAATAGAAACATGAAAAAAAAACAAATCATTACCCGTAATAATTCAGATTATTGTAAATATCTACCGAATTTACGCGTCAAAAGAAAGTAAACAGAATTCGGAACTAATAGGTATTAAGTACAAAAATAAATATAATATTAACTTTTAATACTTGGTTTGAGCTCCTTTGGCCTTCAACACCTCCCTTAATCTCCTTGGCATGGATTCCACCAAGTTTTTTGTAATATTTTGAGGGATTTTCATCCATTCTTCAGTTAAAGCTTTTTTAAGGTCGTCTTTTTTTGAAATTGTCCTTTCTCTGATCTTCCTGTCAAGGTGATCCCACAGATGTTCTATAGGATTAAGGTCTGGGGACTGCGATGGATGATCAAGGGTTTTAGGGACTCGGTATAGCATCCATTCCTTCACAATTTTGGAAGTGTGCTTTGGATCGTTATCCTGTTGGAAGATCCAGTTCTCTGATAAGCCCAATTCATTAATACTCGGGGAAATATTGTTCTTTAAAATGGTTAAATAGTCCATTTTATTCATTGTTGATTCAATAAAAACTAGATTACCGACCCCTGACGCCGCCATACAGCCCCAGACCATAACCGAGCCTCCACCGTGTTTGATGGTATTGGTAACAAATTTCTCTTTGAAGGCCTCATTTTTTGGCCGCCATATCTTTGGTGGTTTTCTTTTACCAAAAATTTCAAATTTACTTTCATCACTAAATAATATATTTTTCCAAAAATCTGGAGCTTCGTTCTGATATTTTTTTGCGAAATCAAGACGTTTCTGTTTATTTATTTTCGATATGTAAGGCTTTTTACGGGGTGTTCTTCCATGCAGGCCACTTCTATGGAGTGTTCTTCGTATGGTACTGGAACTTATGGTTGTGTTTGCTATCTGCGATATGTCGTTTGCTATTTTAACCGCACTTGAACATGGATTATTCTTCACTTCTCTTACCACTGCTCTAGCCTGTGCTTCTGTAAGGCGCTTTGGTCGTCCAACGCGTTGTAAATCGGCTACAGTATGATGTTTTGCGTATTTATCCAAAATTTTTTTTATTGTGCAGTGATTTCGTCCCATTATTTTAGCTATTTCGCGTAAGGATTTACCTTTTTTATTTAAACTTAATATAATTTTACGCGTTTCTATACTTGTTTGTTTTCCCATGATGATTTTTGGTATTTATAATTAATTTCGACGTTCAATCACTTGCTGTTTCTTCTAAAATGTTCTAAAGTTGTCCTGGGAGGGGTTTATAAGTATTTATACGAAAAGTGTGGTACTTCCCCTAAATCTAAAATGAATTTACAACAACCGGACCGGCTGTTTACTTTCTTTTGACGCGTAAAAATCGGGGTATTTTTACTCTAAAGGGGATTTACCATATTTGTGGGGTTTTTTGCTTAACTATTTTTTACGATAGGATTGCTCACAAATAAAGTCGTAAATTTTGGTATATAAATTTTTATTGTAAGTTAACAGAATGGTAGTAAAAAGGGTTTTTAGAAGTAAACAGCTAGTGTTTACTTTCTTTTGACGCTCACAGTAATTTTTTAATGAAAACGTTATTAAAATACATTATTAATTAGGTATAGCAATTTTTTCGATTTCTAATTTTCATGCCTTTTTAATGCTTTTGTTGCCAAAATTTCATGCCTTTTTAAGTGCCTTTTTCCGTCTTTTTTGTGCCTTTTAATCCGGTCTTTAATTATGAACATTAAATCCTGTACTTTGGGCGTTGGGTTATGTTGGTTGAGCATATCTGGCTGCAAATGGACGTTTTTTTTTTGTTAAGTATGGTTAAGTTGAAAAGCAGCTCTGTAGCTGAACTTCGTCTTTTTCCGGATTAATTTTCGCTTACATTTTTTATTAAATTGTTAATTGTGTTTTGTGTTTTATACGGAAATAAAGTCATTATTATTATTATAATTATATAAAACGGTAAGTTATTGAACGAAATGGAGATATTTGTAGTAATTCCAGAATATTTCAATATTAGCACAGTTTTTCAGGATGATATACAACTTATTGAAACCGATAAACTTTAAATAAAAAAGATCTATAAAAAGTGTAAAAAATGAATTTTATTTGAATACATAAAATGGACAAATATATATTATAAATACATCTCTACATCTTCTAAAGCTTATTCATTAAAATATTCCATTAGGAATTCCCCTTAACTTGATTAACTTGTATATTTTCTATTAAAACGGTGTTTTGTGATATCTGGGACACCTATATATACAGACGCATGCGCTTAAAAATGCTTACGCGGTTACTCTTAAAAAGTTAACCTACAACAAATGCAAGACATTCTAAGAATTTAATCTAATAAATTTTAGGTCACTCCCATTGTTTATTAATATTTGAATTGAAAATGGATGTATAAAAGTTTGGAGGAGGACGTTTCCATTAACTTCTCAGCAATGGCATATACAGCAAATGAAGAAAAAGTATATATGTACCTAGAAAACCGTGATATATTATCACAAGTAGCAGAGCTTGTTGAAGCCCGTTTAGTTGATTGTGGATGGAGAGATCAGGTTAGAATGGCATGTAGGAAGAATTTATGTGAAGGCTCAACCCCTCAAACAATGGATAAGTTATCATCAGAAATAACACCCGTAGCTCGAGGTATGGTACCTGATGCCGTTAAGAAAGAACTTTTACAAGAACTTGAGCAGGCCATTTTGTCAGAAGCTAACAAAAATTCTACATCAAAAAATCAGTAGTACAAAAAATTGCAATGTGAAGATATTAATTTATATTAATTTAAGTCATATGAGCTAAATAATTATTATTACATCTCTACTTTACAACGTAATTAATGAATGGAAAATAAAAAGTAATTAATTATATTAAGAGAGATGTTCGCAAAAATTTATCTTCTAAAACATCACTTATTTATTATCGAGTTAAAGTATGATATCAATGCAATAAAAGAAGAAAAATTATTGTTTGTGAAGAAATTCATTAAACTTATTATTAATATACAATGTATTACAATTAATAAATAAATAGTAAAATACAAAATTTCTTTTTTTAAAGTTGGTCAGCATGAATGCGTTAACCTAACCTAAAACAACGAAAATAAACAAAATGCCTTTACCAGCTGCTTTACAAGCAAAATTATCAAAAAGAGGACTTATACTTGGTAAGTTTTAATCTTTAATTAATATTAAAGTAGAAATATAAGTATTTGGAAAGTTATTCTTGTTGCAAATAACGATTTACACAAAAGGAAACAGGGAATTAACTTTTTTCTTGTAATAATTTGTTTTAATCGGAACCGGTTTCGGAATCAAAATTTCATCATCAGCCGAATTTAAAGTTAATAGATTAGAAAAAAAATCTTGAAAGAATACTTGATACTTCTTCTATATGACTTGAGCTTATTCCAAAAGACTTGAAATGCCTCCAAAAGGCTTGAAATACCTTCAGAAGGCTTGGCACTGCCTCTAAAAGATGTTTGGTTATTATTTTTACTGAACATCGTGTTTGTTAGCAAATGGTTAATATTACTTTACTTTGTACGATGAACTTTATTTATTAAATTAACTCTACAATTGTTTCGAGAATCCAGTCCTCATCTTCTGGAGGACGTCAATTATGAGTATATAAATGATAAAAACATGTGGTGTATTATATTTTTCTTTCTCATTTGCCCAATAATGATTTATTTCTACAAATTTTTTCTGTTTAATATTGTTAGTTCGAGACGTGACAGCGTGTTTAACGAATCGATACGTGACAGCGTGTTTATCGAATCGATACGTCTCGAACTAACAATATTAAACAGAAAAAATTTGTAGAAATAAATCATTATTGGGCAAATGAGAAAGAAAAATATAATACACCACATGTTTTTATCATTTATATACTCATAATTGACGTACTCCAGAAGATGAGGACTGGATCCTCGAAACAATTGTAGAGTTAATTTAATAAATAAAGTTCATCGTACAAAGTAAAGTAATATTAACCATTTGCTAACTGCCTCTAAAAGACTTGATATTACTTCCAGAAGACTTTAAATGTGTGTAGGAAATAGATTTGGGACCGAAGCCGAATAATTATTCGGTATTCGGCATATTCGGCCTCATTTTTAGTATTCGGTATTCGGCCGAATATTCGACTGAATTACCGAATGTTCGATTTTATATATACGCGTTTATATTTTAATAAATTTTGTATTAGAGATCACAAATTAATAAAGTTTACGAACAAAAAAACACGTAATAACTCATAACTACTTTATTTGATAAAAAATTAATAATCAAAATTAATTAAAGGTAAACTTTCAGGCAAAAATACTAATTGAGCAGCTCTATTTGGCAATAAACGATTTCTTTTTGTTTCATATAAATTTCCTGCTTCTGAGAACAGTCGCTCACTGAAAATTGTGCTTGATGGAGCGGATAAATACAATTTTGCAAGATAACTCATCTTAGAGTATTTCAAACTATTTGCTTTCCACCAAACAAATGGATCTTCGTCTCGTTTTAATAGTTCTCCGGATAAATAGCTGTCAAATTCAATTGCTATTCTATTTTTTGGATGGAAATCTTCGACGACTTTACTAGATGAAGCTATGTCTTTGTAGCAGTCCCAGAAAACATGATGGCTTCGATTGATCCTACTTGTTGAGGGTAATTTTTCATTGTCCTCCATCATCGCTACTGCTGCTCTCGGAATTTAATTCTCTTTGAAGCGCCTCCAAAAAAAGGTGCGTCTTATAAGAGGTATGTTTTCGGACGAAAAAAATTGAAAACGATATCGAGGATCAAGTAACATTGCCATATAATAATTCTTTTCCTTTTCTATTTTTTCAAATCTTGTTTTTACCCCATCCAATAAAGCAAGTCTCATTTCACTTAAATTTTCAGAGACGTGATCGTCCTTAAATACATATTGTATCAAAGTTTTTACGTTTGGAATGACGGATGAAATGCTACCAGTGGAGGAACTTACCAACTTAGTAATCTCTTCCAGCGGCTTAAGAAGCAACAAACAATCTTCTAGCAGTTGCCATTCCGTTACAGACAGGTTCTGAAACTTTACATCATTTTCAGAAATATATAATGTAATCGCCCTCTTTTGTTCTCCCAATCGAGCTAGCATGTAAAATGTACTATTCCATCTCGTACGGACATCTTAGACGAGTTGATGAAAAAGTAAACCTAGTTCCCGTTGATGTTCTTTTAACTTTTGTTGGGCGGATTCAGAGTGGTGAAAATGGGTCACAATACGTCTTGACGCGATTATCATCTGAGTTATATTTTCCTGAACACGTATGGCTTCGTTTATTACCAATTGCAAAGTATGAATGAAGCAAGACATCGAATTGTACGTGGAGTCATTAATAGCTTTGACCATATTAGCACCATTGTTACGTAAAATAACATGTACTTTTTCGTGTGGTATGTTCCAAATTGTTAAAATTTCAGATATTGCACTGCGAATATTGTCCGCTGTATGTTGGCCAGGAAAATGTTTCATATCTAGAACACAATGCTTTTATCTAAAATCGTCTGTTAGCCAATGAATTGTTAAGCTAATAAAACTCTGCATATTGTTATCATTAGACCACATATCTGTCGATAGAGAAACTGCTACAGCTTGGGTTATGTCTTTTTTTATGACATTTTTTGTTCTTTTAAAATATAAAGTAACACAACTTCTTTACTTGCTATTGTTTATTTGTTCGGTACCGGTTTCGAGTTTTACAATCTCATCATCAGCCGAATCTACAAATTAAAATTGGAAATCAAATATAATCGTCGATATTTTGTTTATTCAATTATGTGTTTTTTGCAAAATATTTCTTTAAAATTTAATAAATAATAAAATTAAAATTAAAAACTTACGTCAAAATATTAAAATACTACAAAATGGTAATAAATATATAAAACATTTACACAGAACAATTTACACGAACTACACAAATAGAGAAGAAAACTTGAAATGGACAGGTTTTATTGTATGCTAAAAATTGTACGTGTATCTTCTTTGAGCAAAGTAAGAGGGATTGATTTAGAGAAGAAGAGAAGATACAAATTAAGTTTAGAAATTTATAATGTTTTGAGAAACGTAAATAAAGGATTGTAGACGTGTGTTACTTGATCATTTGATAAATTGAAATTTATGTCTTTTTTGTGTTTGTCGATTTCGTACATTTCTAATAAATCCATTTTAAAACCTTTGTTGCAATGGTGTATCAATTCAGCATTTTTATAATTTATTTTATGCCCTGTTTCGATGGCATGCCTATATACATTAGAATTTTCTTTTGTTTGATGTTCATATATTCTAGTCTCTAGTTTTCGACCCGTTTGTCCTACATATATAGAATTACAGTTTGTACATTCAATGGAATAAACCCCACTCTTTTGAAGATAATTAGTTTTATTATGACAATTTGTTAATAGTTTCAAAATTGAATTTTGATTTGAAAAAGCCAGTGTGATGTTATTGTTAGAAAATATTTTTTTAGATTTGAATCTTAGTGTATTAAAGGGTATTGGTTTATATAAATTGTTATTTGGGTTTTTTGTATATATTGGGTCTTGTTGTTTTTGTAATTTTTGATATAGTTTATTAATTAATTTGTGTGGGTATTTATTTTGATCTGCGATTTTAAGTATATATTTTAATTCTTTATCTTTGTTAATGTTCGATAATGGATATTTAAGAACTCTATTTATCAGATAGTGAAATCCTGCCATTTTGTGCGAAAATGCATGTGCGGAGTCATAGGGAATAATAGTAGGGACTACTGTAGGTTTTCGATATATATCATACTCGATGCATTTGTTACGTCTTCTTAAGGTTAGATCCAAAAAATTTAATTTATTGTTTTTCTCTGTTTCTAAGGTAAATTTTAAATTATTATGTATTTCATTTATATATTCAAGAAATTTGTTTAAAGTTCCGACACCCCCTTCCCAAATACAAAAAACATCATCAACGTATCGTATCCATTTTACAATGTATTTTCTATAAGGATTTGTATTATTGATTATGAATTGTGTTTCTATATGATTTAGATATATGTCTGATATGATACCTGATAAAGGCATTCCCATAGGTAGTCCTTAAGCAATTTTATAGTAATCATCGTCAAATGTACAGTAATTCTGTTCAATAATATGTTTAGTTATTTTATATTAAGACCTTCAATTATGTTGTTATTTTTATTTCTAAATGTATTCTTAAACATTGTTGATATTAAATTTAGTGTTAAATCTGTTGGAACATTTAACATTTTTGACATTTTGACATTTTTTGTTCTATTATATATATCGGGAATTATTACGTCGGTTATATGTTTTCGGCTAGGACTTTTATATTTTGGTTTAATTTTTTTTAATAATTTTTCAAAACCAATGTTTTCTACTATGGATATTGGTTGATTATCTACGGCAATCATTTCTGCAATTGCGTAGTGAACTTCTTTTGTTCTATTATCATTGTCATCCCACTGGTTACTAAAAGTTTCTTTAATACTTTCGTGTATTTTAAATGTTTTCGCTGGATTTTGTAGAAAATCTTCTATTTGTCATGGGTTTTCTTGTGACTTTTGAACACTTAATTCTTTAAAAGCTACTGGATGCTTCCCTAAAATTGAGTTAAAGTTATTTTTGTAACACGATTTTTTACATATGTTAAAAATATTTTATATTATGTCAATGCAGTTTTCATTACTAAAGTATAATAGTTATTTATGTACCAAGTCAGCAAAGTGAATTTTGCTTTTGCTACCAGCTGGCGTGGTACATACAACTTCAGAAGGCTTGGCACTGCCTCTAAATGACTTGATATTACTTCCAGAAGACTTTAAATGTATGTAGGAAATAGAGTTGGGACCGAAGCCGAATAATTATTCGGTATTCGGCATATTCGGCCTCATTTTTAGTATTCGGTATTCAGCCGAATATTCGACTCAATTACCGAATATTCGGTTTTATATATACGCGTTTATATTTTAATAAATTTTGTATTCGAGATCACAAATTAACAAGGTTTACGAACAAAAAAACACGTGATAACTCATAACTACTTTATTTGATAAAAAATTAATAATCAAAATTAATTAAAGGTAAACTTTCATGCAAAAATACTAATTGAGCAGCTCTATTTGGCAATAAACGATTTCTTTTTGTTTCATATAAATTTCCTGCTTCTGAGAACAGTCGCTCACTGAAAATTGTGCTTGATGGAGCGGATAAATACAATTTTGCAAGGGTAACTCATCTTAGAGTATTTCAAACTATTTGCTTTCCACCAAACAAATGGATCTTCGTCTCGTTTTAATAGTTCTCCGGATAAATAGCTGTCAAATTCAATTGCTGTCCTATTTTTTGGATTGAAATTTTCGACGACTTTACTAGATGAAGCTATGTCTTTGTAGCAGTCCCAGAAAACATGATGGCTTCGATTGATCCCACTTGTTGAGGGTAATTTTTCATTGTCCTCCATCATCGCTACTGCTGCTCTCGAAATTTAATTCTCTTTGAAGCGCCTCCAAAAAAAAGGTGCGTCTTATAAGAGGTACTGTGAGCGTCAAAAAATAGTAAACAGCTGTTGTTTTTCTATTAAAAGGTTAATAAAAATGCAGTTAATAACGAAAATCAAAAAGTTTTATTGCAGTCTTCACAACTCATCTATACTATATTTAAATCAATAGAAACATGAAAAAAAAAAAAACAAATCATTACCCGTAATAATTCAGATTATTGTAAATATCTACCGAATTTACGCGTCAAAAGAAAGTAAACAGAATTCGGAACTAATAGGTATTAAGTACAAAAATAAATATAATATTAACTTTTAATACTTGGTTTGAGCTCCTTTGGCCTTCAACACCTCCCTTAATCTCCTTGGCATGGATTCCACCAAGTTTTTTGTAATATTTTGAGGGATTTTCATCCATTCTTCAGTTAAAGCTTTTTTAAGGTCGTCTTTATTTGAAATTGTCCTTTCTCTGATCTTCCTGTCAAGGTGATCCCACAGATGTTCTATAGGATTAAGGTCTGGGGACTGCGGTGGATGATTAAGGGTTTTAGGGACTCGGTATAGCATCCATTCCTTCACAATTTTGGAAGTGTGCTTTGGATCGTTATCCTGTTGGAAGATCCAGTTCTCTGATAAGCCCAATTCATTAATACTCAGGGAAATATTGTTCTTTAAAATGGTTAAATAGTCCATTTTATTCATTGTTGATTCAATAAAAACTAGATTACCGACCCCTGACGCCGCCATACAGCCCCAGACCATAACCGAGCCTCCAACGTGTTTGATGGTATTGGTAACAAATTTCTCTTTGAAGGTCTCATTTTTTGGCCGCCATATCTTTGGTGGTTTTCTTTTACCAAAAATTTCAAATTTACTTTCATCACTAAATAATATATTTTTCCAAAAATCTGGAGCTTCGTTCTGATATTTTTTTGCGAAATCAAGACGTTTCTGTTTATTTATTTTCGATATGTAAGGCTTTTTACGGGGTGTTCTTCCATGCAGGCCACTTCTATGGAGTGTTCTTCGTATGGTACTGGAACTTATGGTTGTGTTTGCTATCTGCGATATGTCGTTTGCTATTTTAACCGCACTTGAACATGGATTATTCTTCACTTCTCTTGCCACTGCTCTAGCCTGTGCTTCTGTAAGGCGCTTTGGTCGTCCAACGCATTGTAAAACGGCTACAGTATGATGTTTTGCGTATTTATCAAAAATTTTTTTTATTGTGCAGTGATTTCGTCCCATTATTTTAGCTATTTCGCGTAAGGATTTACCTTTTTTATTTAAACTTAATATAATTTTACGCGTTTCTATACTTGTTTGTTTACCCATGATGATTTTTGGTATTTATAATTAATTTCGACGTTCAACCACTTGCTGTTTCTTCTAAAATGTTCTAAAGTTGTCCTGGGAGGGGTTTATAAGTATTTATACGAAAAGTGTGGTACTTCCCCTAAATCTAAAATGAATTTACAACAACCGGACCGGCTGTTTACTTTCTTTTGACGCGTAAAAATCGGGGTACTTTTACTCTAAAGGGGATTTACCATATTTGTGGGGTTTTTTGCTTAACTATTTTTTACGATAGGATTGCTCACAAATAAAGTCGTAAATTTTGGTATATAAATTTTTATTCTAAGTTAATAGAATCGTAGTAAAAAGGGTTTTTAGAAGTAAACAGCTAGTGTTTACTTTCTTTTGACGCTCACAGTATGTTTTCGGACGAAAAAAATTGAAAACGATATCGAGGATCAAGTAACATTGCCATATAATAATTCTTTTCCTTTTCTATTTTTTCAAATCTTGTTTTTACCCCATCCAATAAAGCAAGTCTCATTTCACTTAAATTTTCAGAGACGTGATCGTCCTTAAATACATATTGTATCAAAGTTTTTACGTTTGGAATGACGGATGAAATGCTACCAGTGGAGGAACTTACCAACTTAGTAATCTCTTCCAGCGGCTTAAGAAGCAACAAACAATCTTCTAGCAGTTGCCATTCCGTTACAGACAGGTTCTGAAACTTTACATCATTTTCAGAAATATATAATGTAATCGCCCTCTTTTGTTCTCCCAATCGAGCTAGCATGTAAAATGTACTATTCCATCTCGTACGGACATCTTAGACGAGTTGATGAAAAAGTAAACCTAGTTCCCGTTGATGTTCTTTTAACTTTTGTTGGGCGGATTCAGAGTGGTGAAAATGGGTCACAATACGTCTTGACGCGATTATCATCTGAGTTATATTTTCCTGAACACGTATGGCTTCGTTTATTACCAATTGCAAAGTATGAATGAAGCAAGACATCGAATTGTACGTGGAGTCATTAATAGCTTTGACCATATTAGCACCATTGTTACGTAAAATAACATGTACTTTTTCGTGTGGTATGTTCCAAATTGTTAAAATTTCAGATATTGCACTGCGAATATTGTCCGCTGTATGTTGGCCAGGAAAATGTTTCATATCTAGAACACAATGCTTTTATCTAAAATCGTCTGTTAGCCAATGAATTGTTAAGCTAATAAAACTCTGCATATTGTTATCATTAGACCACATATCTGTCGATAGAGAAACTGCTACAGCTTGGGTTATGTCTTTTTTTATGACATTTTTTGTTCTATTATATATATCGGGAATTATTACGTCGGTTATATGTTTTCGGCTAGGACTTTTATATTTTGGTTTAATTTTTTTTAATAATCTTACAAAACCAATGTTTTCTACTATGGATATTAGATATTACTAGATACTAGATATTAGATATTACTATGGATATTAAATCTACGGCAATCATTTCTGCAATTGCGTAGTGAACTTTTGTTCTATTATCATTGTCATCCCACTGGTTACTAAAAGTTTCTTTAATACTTTCGTGTATTTTAAATGTTTTCGCTGGATTTTGTAGAAAATGTTCTATTTGTTATGGGTTTTCTTGTGACTTTTGAACACTTAATTCTTTAAAAGCTACTGGATGCTTCCCTAAAATTGAATTAAAGTTATTGTTATAACACGATTTTTTACATATGTTAAAAATATTTTATATTATGTCAATGCAGTTTTCATTACTAAAGTATAATAGTTATTTATGTACCAAGTCAGCAAAGTGAATTTTGCTTTTGCTACCAGCTGGCGTGGTACATACAACTTCAGAAGGCTTGGCACTGTCTCTAAAAGACTTGATATTACTTCCAGAAGACTTTAAATGTGTGTAGGAAATAGAGTTGGGACCGAAGCCGAATAATTATTCGGTACTCGGCATATTCGGCCTCATTTTTAGTATTCGGTATTCGGCCGAATATTCGACTCAATTACCGAACATTCGGTTTTATATATACGCGTTTATATTTTAATAAATTTTGTATTAGAGATCACAAATTAACAAGGTTTACGAACAAAAAAACACGTGATAACTCATAACTACTTTATTTGATAAAAAATTAATAATCAAAATTAATTAAAGGTAAACTTTCATGCAAAAATACTAATTGAGCAGCTCTATTTGGCAATAAACGATTTCTTTTTGTTTCATATAAATTTCCTGCTTCTGAGAACAGTCGCTCACTGAAAATTGTGCTTGATGGAGCGGATAAATACAATTTTGCAAGATAACTCATCTTAGAGTATTTCAAACTATTTGCTTTCCACCAAACAAATGGATCTTCGTCTCGTTTTAATAGTTCTCCGGATAAATAGCTGTCAAATTCAATTGCTATCCTATTTTTTGATTGAAATCTTCGACGACTTTACTAGATGAAGCTATGTCTTTGTAGCAGTCCCAGAAAACATGATGGCTTCGATTGATCCCACTTGTTGAGGGTAATTTTTCATTGTCCTCCATCATCGCTACTGCTGCTCTCGGAATTTAATTCTCTTTGAAGCGCCTCCAAAAAAAAAGATGCGTCTTTTAAGAGGTATGTTTTCGGACGAATAAAATTTAAAACGATATCGAGGATCAAGTAATGTTGCCATATAATAATTCTTTTCCTTTTGTATTTTTTCAAATCTTGTTTTTACCCCATCCAATAAAGCAAGTCTCATTTCACTTAAATTTTCAGAGACGTGATCGTCCTTAGATACATATTGTATCAATGTTTTTACGTTTGGAATGACGGATGAAATGCTAGCAGTGGAGGAACTTACCAACTTAGTAATCTCTTCCAGCGGCTTAAGAAGCAACAAACAATCTTCTAGCAGTTGCCATTCCGTTACAGACAGGTTCTGAAACTTTGCATCATTTTCAGAAATATATAATGTAATCGCCCTCTTTTGTTCTTCCAATCGAGCTAGCATCTAGAATGTACTATTCCATCTCGTACGGACATCTTAGACGAGTTGATGAAAAGGTAAACCTAGTTCCCGTTGATGTTCTTTTAACTTTTGTTGGGCGGATTCAGAGTGGTGAAAATGGGTCACAATACGTCTTGACGCGATTATCATCTGAGTTATATTTTCCTGAACACGTATGGCTTCGTTTATTACCAATTGCAAAGTATGAATGAAGCAAGAGATCGAATTGTACGTGGAGTCATTAATAGCTTTGACCATATTAGCACCATTGTCACGTAAAATAACATGTACTTTTTAGTGTGGTATGTTCCAAATTGTTAAAATTTCAGATATTGCACTGCGAATATTGTCCACTGTATGTTGGCCAGGAAAATGCTTCATATCTAGAACACAATGCTTTTGTCTAAAATCGTCTGGTAGCCAATGAATTGTTAAGCTAATAAAACTCTGCATATTGTTATCATTAGACCACATATCTGTCGATAGAGAAACTGCTACAGCTTGGGTTATGTCTTTTTTTATGACATTTTTTGTTCTATTATATATATCGGGAATTATTACGTCGGTTATATGTTTTCGGCTAGGACTTTTATATTTTGGTTTAATTTTTTTTAATAATCTTACAAAACCAATGTTTTCTACTATGGATATTGGCTGATTATCTACGGCAATCATTTCTGCAATTGCGTAGTGAACTTCTTTTGTTCTATTATCATTGTCATCCCACTGGTTACTAAAAGTTTCTTTAATACTTTCGTGTATTTTAAATGTTTTCGCTGGATTTTGTAGAAAATCTTCTATTTGTCGTGGGTTTTCTTGTGACTTTTGAGCACTTAATTCTTTAAAAGCTACTGGATGCTTCCCTAAAATTGAGTTAAAGTTATTGTTGTAACACGATTTTTTACATATGTTAAAAATATTTTATATTATGTCAATGCAGTTTTCATTACTAAAGTATAATAGTTATTTATGTACCAAGTCAGCAAAGTGAATTTTGCTTTTGCTACCAGCTGGCGTGGTACATACAACATTTTGTCGCCAACCGCAAAATTTAAGATATAATGATTCTATAACTTGCAGTATTTAAGACACATATTTTGACAGATGTCAAAATATATAACAAACGGTTGTTTCATTAATATAAATCGGCAAACTTTGATTAAATATAGAAGGTCGGTAGTCCAGTGACACTGTAATGGAAAACGTAATTGCAATTGGCGAATATTGCACAATACTTAAACAAGTCAATAAACTTAAAAAATGCACACGTAGGCATACTTGTGCGAGCAGTGCGATATTCCCCAATTCAAAAATTAATAGGTGTTTGATTTGATATAATTATTAGAAGTAAGTTAAACGTAGAATTGAAATGTAGTCAGCGTAAGATTAAATAAAGAAAGTAAAAGAAGATAAATTATTTTAATAAAGTACACTCCAAAGCCCGTAAATCAATAAGAGAGATTAAACATTACATGGCGACCCTGCCAGTGCAATTCGAGGAAAAAACAGATTAAACATATTAAGATAAAAAGTCAACGAAAAGTGTAAAGTGTAAAAATAAATTATCAACATACATTCATAAAATGGGATACAATCAATCAAAAGAAGAGAAAGAAGTTATTATAACTCAAGCCGGTAACAGCGGAGGTACCACAACCACAACCCCTGGGACATCATTCACAATATGGGAAATAGGAGTTTTTCTAATGGGATTACTGCTCATCATCGTAATTGGTCGTTTTGTTTGGATAAAATGCAACAAGAGGATGGAGAAGAAGATTCGAAAAGAGATCACCAGGAGCCAGGAACTAATGGAACTCAACGCTCGTAGAGATTAAAAATTTGGGTGCCGAGTGATTTTAGTAACGGTCAGTAAACTATTGTTTATTATTCTATGGATATTTTAGAAGAAGTTAAGAATTTATTAGATGAAGTTAAGGCATTTAAAGTTAATAGAATTAAAGATAATCAAGATAAGCGTAATGATAGGGAATTTATAAATCGTCGAATTAGTCAAGTAGCTGGTTTTAGTTCAAGGTTAGATAATTTAAAATGTACTTTCTGAAATTAAGGAGTATAATAAAGCGATAGAATTATTACTTGAGGAAATTAAAAAAATTCTTAACGATAGGTTAGAAAATACTGAAACCAAGATGGGAGAATCATTTTGTTTAAAAACTGCTGGTAGCCTTCTTCCAGTTATGAATGGAGAAGAAAATACTACTAAAGCGTTAATTGATTCAATGATGTTATATTCAGAAATGTTGAAACCCGAGCATACAAAATTTTTAATTAATTTCATATTGAAAACGCGT
This sequence comes from Onthophagus sagittarius, assembly GCA_036711965.1. Taxonomy (NCBI): domain Eukaryota; kingdom Metazoa; phylum Arthropoda; class Insecta; order Coleoptera; family Scarabaeidae; genus Onthophagus; species Onthophagus sagittarius. The sequence continues at coordinate 9,412,434 of JASERS010000007.1, read as the reverse complement.
CTTTCAGAAAACGCTAAAATAAGACTCAATAAGAGTTATGATTCTTTAGAGGCACTTGCTAGAGACATTAGAATTAATTTCGTCACTCAGAAATCAGCAGCCGTTCTCTCAAACCAACTTCACCAAATTCGACAATTAGATAAGTCGATTGATGATTTTGGAAGCGAAGTAGAACGGTTACTTAGCGAATTAACTTTAGCTCAAGCGGGAAGCGATGATACTTTGTTGGGATCATTGTGGAGTGTAAATGAACAAATCGCAATTAATTCTTTTTGCAACGGCATAAGAAATCACGATGTTCGAATGATTGTCAAAGCTCGGCATTGTCCTAGTTTAAAAGAGGCAATTAATACCGCTAAAGATGAGGAAAAATGTAAACCTTCAACATCAAATGTTTTTCATTATAATAATCGCGGAAATTTTCGAGGAAACGGTAACTATGCCAGTGGAAATCGTTCAAATTTTTATAAACCATTTAATTCCAATTATAGAGGGTTTAACAATAGGGCAAAAGTAGATTATAATCAATCGCAAAAGCCAAGAGCATCATATAATCAAACCTACCAAACCAATCGCGATCAAAATTCTGCGCGATCAAGACCTTATAACAATACTTCTCAACAAACATTATAATACTTCTCGGGGTCGAGGTAATTTTCGAGGTCGCGGAAATTATCCAAAAAATTTATATGTCGCGGAAACCCCAGATGATAATGTAGATTCACCTGCTAAGGACAATCAAAGCGAACCCGATCGATTTTTTCGTAACTAACGCTGATAATGTGATTTTGAGTATGAACGGTATGAACTACATTTGCATTTCATATAAAAATAAAAAATTAAATTTTCTCATTGACACTGGTGCCACCGTAAGTGTAATTTTTAAAGATATTTTAGAACCTTATGAAAAAATTGATTTTAACAAAAAGATTACAATTAACGGAATTGGTGGTTCAACTAGATCTTTAGGGTCAATTGCTCTTAATATACAGGTAGCCCTCCTCTAACACGGTATCTTATAACACGGTTTCGCTATAACACGATTCGTAAATTGCGGGAAACCTCCTACAACACGGTATCCTACAACACGTTTTCGCTATAACGCGATGAGAAAACTGCAAATCCTTTGTACATACAACACTGTATGTACTTATACAGACCGGGTAAAGTGCCCGACGCGGCTCTGCGAGCCACGTGCACGATGTCACTTCCAAATTGCTGGAAGAGCAAGACGGTTGTTCCTCTTATCGGGCCCTATGTCCCCCGTAGGACATTGGGGTACGCCCAGTTAGGGTGGGAACACACGATTGCTGCTTAATAATTAGGCAACGCCTACGATAGTTCTGGTTTAAACTGCGTGTGTTTTTTCCTCGAAGAGTCAGTCAGTTTTCCGTGTGGTTTTCGTACGTTCTTTACTTTCATCTCCGTGGCCTGAAAACAAAAGTGTCTCACGCTGCTACTCGGTAGTCTACGTCGCGCCACGGTGTGTTAAAGAACAATTTTTTTATCTTTAAGACATTAAGCTTCAGCCCCAAGCAATGTCAGGTAAAGATAAAACAACGTTCAAGAGAAAATTCATTTCTTTGGAAGTAAAGATTCAAATCTTGGATCGTCTATCGAAAGGAGAAAAAGCATCCCACATTGGGAAAAACCTTAATTTGAACGAAGCAACAATTAGAACAATCAAGAAAAATGAAAAAGAAATCAGAAGTGCAGTTGCCGCAGGATCTTCGACATCCGCAAAACGTTCAGCCCGCCCCAGACCAGCAATAATTGAGAAAATGGAAAAGGCCCTCAGCATTTGGATTGACGATTGCTGTCAAAAAAAAAATTCCATTAGATGGCAATATTATAAAACAAAAAGGATTAAAAATTTACAACCATCTCAAACAACAAGGAGAATCCTCTGTCAATCCAGATTTTGTGGCGAGTAAAGGTTGGTTCGAGAAATTCAAAAAGCGTTTTGCGATTCATAGCATAAGAATCCAAGGAGAGTCTGCGTCGGCTGATCATGAAGCTGCTAGGACGTATCCAGAAAAAATTCAAAACATTATAGCCGAGCAAGGATACACAGCAGATCAAGTTTTCAATGCCGACGAAACTGGGCTTTGGTGGAAAAAAATGCCCAGTAAAACTTTCATATCGAAGACAGAAAAAACTGCACCCGGATTTAAGGTGTCCAAAGATCGTTTAACGCTCCTTTTGTGCAGTAATGCATCGGGGGACTTCATGACAAAACCGATGCTAGTGTACAGATCTTTGAATCCTCGTGCACTAAAAAACGTGAATAAAAACACCTTGCCGGTATACTGGACAGCAAATTCGAGAGCTTGGGTAACAGGACATTTATTTAGAGATTGGTTTTTGAATTGTTTTGTGCCAAGCGTTGAGCGGTATTTAAAGCGAAAAAATTTGAGCTGCAAGGCGCTGTTGCTATTAGATAATGCTCCATGCCACCCACAAGATTTAACACATCCCAACATCAAAATAATGTTCTTACCACCGAACACTACTTCGTTGCTCCAACCACTGGATCAAGGTATTATTTACACCTTTAAAACATATTACATAAGAAGATCGTTGCAGTGGATTTTAGACGCAACCGATTCGCAATCAATTAGCGTAATGGAAGCATGGAAGAAATTTTCCATCAAGCACTGCATCGATATCATATCTTTGTCACTGAATGAAATAAAAACATCAACATTAAATGCGTGTTGGAAGAAGATATGGCCCTCTGCAATTGAAACGGAAAACATACGTGAAACATTAGAAAATGAAATTGGTGCGATATTAGAAGTCGCTAAATCAATCGGAGGCGAAGGTTTTGTGGATATGGCTTCCAAAGACATTGAAGATTTATTAGTGGAAGAAGAAGTTGACGAAGCGGAATTAATCGAAATGGCATCCCTAGATGCAAATTAAATCGATTTTGAGGACGCTAGCTCTGACGAAGATTGTGCAGTCAAGAATTTAACATTAAAAAAATTACAAGAAGGCTTATGCTTAGCGGAAAATCTGGAATCATTTTTCTTGAATGAAGACCCTTCGACGGAAAGAAGTCGAAAATTCAAAAGGGAGCTGCAAAACTGTTTAGCTCCATACCGGGAAATTTACAATGATCTAATAAGAACCAGCAAGCAAAGTTCCATTACAGATTTTTTTAAGAGGGGAAAACATACAAAAACTTTAAATAACGAAAAAAGTTCAGAAAGTGAAGGCGATGTCGTTCCACCGAAAAAACTTTCTCGGTTGATTATACTGAGCAGTGACGACGAGTAAATTCATTAAATTATGGTTGCGTTAGATTAAAATATTTTTTTATATTTTGTGTTGTACATACATTTATATTTTTAATAAAAATTACGTTGTTTATGTCGAATTAAGAAAAATATTTGTTTTTAATAAGTTTTTGGAACGTAACCCCCCTTTTTGCACTAGCTCTGGGTCTCATGCAACACGGTTTCACACAACACGGCATTTTCTAGGAACCTAACTACCGTGTTATAGGAGGGTTGCCTGTAGATATATTAAATAACAAACTTAAACATGAATTTTTGGTCATGAACAATTTTTGTGGAAATATGAATGGAATAATTGGCTCTGATTTTCTAGTAAAATATGCTGCAACTATAGATTTTGGAAAATTTTTAATGCATATTTGGCATGATTCAAAACAAATTAGTATTGCATTAGAATCAACATATGAAAATTATACCACAATTCCTTCGCGTTGCGAAATTATAAAATATTGTTGGGTCGATGATCCCGATGATTGTGTTGTCTTACCATGCAAAATTGCGGAAGGTATTTTTACAGCCGGTGTATTTTAAACACAAACGATAATGATGTTAAGATTAGAAATTTTAGACCATGCACTTCTAAATTAAATAATTTTGAATTATATTCTTTCGATTGTAATGAAATTACGTTAGATAGGGTTAATAAAGTGTTAGATTTAATAGACGTTAAAGAATTAAACAAGGAAGAAAAGACGTCAATACAAAAAATGTGCGCAAAATATGCAGACACTTTTCTTTTAGAAAACGATCCCTTAACCGTGACAAACATTCTCAAAGAAAATATTCGATTAAAACAAAACGTACAACCAATATATGTTAAACCGTACCGGTTGCCTCATAGCCAAAAGGTAGAAATTGACAAACATATTAATAAAATGTTAAACGAGGGTGTTATAGAGGAAACCAAATCAAGCTGGTCCTCACCTCTTTTAATTGTTCCTAAGAAATCAGACTCCAACGGAGAAAAGAAATGGAGAGTTGTCATAGATTATAGACTTTTAAATAAAAACATAGAGGATGACCGATTCCCATTGCCAAACATAACCAAGATTTTGGATTCGTTAGCCGGAGCAGTTTATTTTTCGCACTTAGACCTTTTTTCACTTAGACGGGTTCGAATCCAGTGGTTTGCTAAAATTTTTTCAAATTGACAGCAATTAGCGGCAGGTAATAATATATTACAGTACAAGTGAGGAAACTAAGGTTTTTCACTCACGCGTATGTCAGATTTACACACGAGCCGAGTGTGGAAAGACATACAAGTGAGTGGAAAATATTGGTTTCTCACGTGTGCTGTATAGCGTTTTGTTCAATCCTACTATTTAGAGAAAATTCGGTCTTAAAATTCGATAATTCCTGGCTAATGTCATGTCGATATGTCGGAGACGACACTTTTTGACATTGTTATCCTCGTAATTGATAAACAACCAGTTGTGTCAAATTGTGAGACTTTTTGACGTTGTCATACTCTTAATTGATTGATAAACAACCAATTGTGTCAAATTGTTAATTGTCATCATTATGCAAATTAATTAAGATTAATAATTTATACAAGTGAAATACTTCATTTAATTTTCCTTGTGTGCTCTCTACCGTTTTTTAGTTCACATCCGTTACGATTTAACAAAGAGTTGTACCTTTAAAGGTTTAAATTTCGCTAATAGTGAATGAAGAATATTAGAGTGAGTGAAAAATATTTTCACTCACCCGCTGCCATGAATGTTAGCAGAGTGAGTGAAAATAACAACTTTCAACACTCGTATCTACTCTAGAAACTGGCAATTTCAAAGGTAGGATTGAACAAAATACTTTGTCTGACTCATTTGCGGCAGGTAAAGTACTTTGTCTGCCGCTAAATGCTGTCAAATTTCACAATAACATAAAGCGTCACTTTACTGCCGCAAATGGATACAATAAAGTATAATTTTGCTGCCGGTTGGCGATAAAAATATTTTTTTTTTTCATTAATGGAAGATTCTTTTCGAAATTCATCGTTAAAGTATTAGATACTAAAGTATACTATTATATTATATCATAAAATAATATAAATTGAAATTTTATTATTTTCATTACTGTTAATATTGCACAGTTATAAAAGATACGTGATAATTTTATTTATATAATATACTTACCTTTTATGTGGTTTATAAGGGAACTAGTAGTGGCGAATTTTCCTTTTCCACCTGTTGAAATAAGAGCGTTACAAATTGTACATAAAGCTTTATTCCCCTCCTCAGAATCTTTGAAAAACAGTCAAACTTTCGATTTTTTTGGATTACTCATATTTCAGTAATTTAACTTAACACTTCTCACCTCACTTGTCGCTTGCCGAATAAGCAGTAGAAAAATTTTTCGTACACGAACAAGTTCAGACATGTAAGGCGAATGTAACCAAGATAGAACTCGGGGAAGCACCAAGTTCGAGAAATATTCGGTTTGGCCGAATATTCGGCCGAATATTTGGTTGCAATTTAGCCGAATATTTGGTATTCGGCTATTCGGCTAAATTACTATTCGTCACATCTCTAGTAGGAAACTTGAACCGCTTCCAGAAGATGTTCTGTTCATGTCCTATTCTTTATTGTAATTTTGTTAATTGTACTGTGGATGCTTCGCTGGGGGTTCACCCTGTTTGTATCCCTTGAAGTAAATAAATAAAATAAATAAATACTGATTATGCTTACAATACAAATCGACACATCACAAAAGACTTGATATTACTTCCAGAAGACTTTAAATGTTTTTAGGAAACTTGAAGTGCTTCCAGAAGGCTCTATACTGCCCCTGAAAAATTTGATACTGCTTCTAGAAAACTTGATCTACTTCCAGACTTTTTTTGTTTTTGACTTTAAACATACTGATTATGCTTACAATACAAATGGACACATCACACAACCCAATCTTTCTCCAATAATTCATTGACGGCATAAAAAGCGTTTTCAACTAAGTACTTCTTAACATAGCTTATCATTTTCTTCATTGACAACTGTTTGATGATGGTAGTAGGTGATTATAAAATTTTGTCTCCCAGTATTCAAAGTTGTTCTGTGTTTTTACCAACCCATGACAAGAGTAGTTCATCCATTTGTCGTGTGGGATAGCTATATAAGTCTGAGTTTTTTACCAGCTGTGGTTTTTTTTCTAATGACCTTTATACAACTTGGAACATATACACACGGTATACTAAGAATTTTCTGTACTTTAAAATGTGCTTTGCAACTATCTCTACTTCTTAAGTGCAGGACTGCTCAGATAGCCCTCTTCTGCAACAAGAAAATTCTACCAGCCGATAAAGACATGTCCCAGAATAGTATAGCATATGTGTCCTACTGTGATCCCAAAATTTTCAATGATTGATTTCAATGACTGTTTCGCAGTGACCTTTGTTAAATCTTATGCTTTGTGTATTTTCTGCATTCAGAGTTAATCCATTATCTTGAAGCCCCTGTTTAACAGTATTTAACGATTCGGAAGAATTAATGTGAAGATCTTCCATTGATTCTCCAGATGAAACTATGATTGTATCATCTGCATAGAGGCAGAGGTCCGCCTGTGTTATTATGTTGGGCATGTCATTTATATATATTATAAATAATAAGTGTTTCTAGTAAGTGTCTTTCTAATAATAAATGTTTCTTACATTTGAACTACTACCAACTACTTCCAGAAGACTTGAACCGCTTTCAGAAGACTTGATATTGCCTCTGAAAGAGTTGATACCACTTCAAAAAAAATTTTAAATGACTTTATACTATTTCTGGATGACTTGAGCTACATTCAGAAGTCTTAGTACTACTTCTGAAAGACTTAATATTACTTCCAGAAGACTTGATATGTTTAAAAGACTTGGACTGCTTCCAGGAGACTCTATACTTCGTCTAAAAGACTTGATGTTGCTTCTAGAAGATTTGATTTGCTTCCAGAAGATTTGATTTGCTTCCAGAAGACTTGATCTGCTTTCAGAAGACTTGATACTGCTTCTAGATGACTTGAACTGTTTCCAGAATACTTGAAATGCCTCCAGAAGGCTTGAAATACCTTCAGAAGGCTGAACAGAAAACTTGAAATGCATTTAGAAAATTTGAACTACTTCCAGAGGACTCTATACCCCGAAAACACTTGATAAGCTGATAAAAGTAATGCATGATTCACGTTGTTAAATGCTTTGGACAGATCTGCTTCCAGAAGACTTGATCTACTTCTAGAAAACTTGATCTACTTTCAGAAGACTTGATCTGTTTCTAGAAGACTAGATATGCTTCCAAACGACTTGAACTGCTTTCAGAAGACAATACTGCCTCTTAATGACTTGATACGGCTTCTAGACGACTTGAAATGTTTCCAAAAGACTTGAAATGTCTCCAGAAGACTTGACACTGCATCTAAAAGACGTGATATTACTTCCAGACGATTTAAAATGCTTTTAGAAGACTTGAACTGGTTCTTGAAGACTCTATACTGCCCCTGAATGACTTGATACTGCTTTTAGAAAACTTGATCTACTTCCGAAAGGCTTGATCTGCTTCTAGAAGACGTGATCTGCTTCCAGAAGACTTGATACTACTTCCAGAACACTTAAACTACCTCTGATAGAGTTGATACTGCTTCTAAAAAACTTGAAATGACTTGATATTTCTGGATGACTTGAGCTGCATTCAGAAGTCTTGTATGTAGGAAAGCGGAGGGTACGCTAAAGCATACAGCACCTAGGCCCCAACGGGCCCCTTGTACATCCTCCTACACTCTCTCCGGCTACATCAACCAGCCTAAGGAATTTCCGAAGGCTAGGATACAGCTCAGAGGTGTGTTCCTGATGCCATCTGTGCTCGGCCATTCCTCTCCAAAGTCTCTCATTCTGAGGTCTTGTAGAGTGGGGCATTCACACAAGATGTGTCGAACAGTCTCCTCGCTCTCTTGACAAAAGCAACAGAGGGGATTAGTAGCAAGCTTAAGGTTGTAGAGATGATTCAGAAGTCTTAATACTAGTTCTGAAAGACTTGATGTTGCTTCTAGAAGAGTTGCTCTGCTTCCAGAGGACTTGATCTGCTTCCAGATGACTTGAGCTGTTTCCAGAAGACTTGAAATGCCTGCAGAAGGTTTGAAATACCTTCAGAAGGCTTGACACTGCCTCTAAAAGACTTGATATTACTTCCAGAAAACTTGAAATGCTTTTAGAAAACTTGAACTGCTTCCAGAAGATTCTATACTGCTCTGAAAACACTTGATACTGCTTCTAGAAAACTTGATCTACTTCCAAAAGGCTTGATCTACTTCTAGAAGACTTGATCTACTTCTAGAGAACTTGATCTACTTCCAGAAAACTCTACTTCTGCTTCTAGAAGACTAGATCTGCTTCCAAACGGCTTGAACTGCTTTCAGAAGACACAATACTGCCTCTTAATGACTTGATACAGGTTTTAGAAGACTTGAAATGTTTCCAAAAGACTTGAAATGTCTCCAGAAGACTTGACACTGCATCTAAAGGCTTGATATTACTTCCAGACGACTTAAAATGCTTTTAAAAGACTTGAACTGCTTCCTTGAGACTCTATACTGCCCCTAGAAGACTTGATACTGCTTTTAGAAAACTTGATCTACTTCCGAAAAGCTTGATCTGCTTCCAGAAGACTTGATACTACTTCCAGAAGACTTGACCTGCTTCCAGAAAACTTGATACTGCTTCTACATGACTTGAGCTGCTTGTAGAAGATTTTAACTACTTTCAGAAGACTCTATACTCCATCTGAAAGATTTGATACTGCTGCTAGAAGACTTGATCCGCTTCCAGAAGATTTGAACTACTTTCAGAAGACACTATACTCCATCTGAAAGACTTGATACTGCTGCTAGAAGGTTTGATGTGCTTCCAAAAGACTTGATACTGCTTCTAAAAGACTGCATATTAATTTCAGAAGACTGGACACTGCTTCTGAAACATTTCCTTTATACAGAGCTTAGAAAATCTGCTAAGAAATGCGTCTTAGAAAATGAGGTAGTGTCGGGTTGGCTTCCTTCTTAGGATAAAAGACCGACTGAAACCCTTTTCCTCTATCACCGGTACAGCCCTTCCAGGCATTTCTTCAAAGTTATTGACCTCCATTTTCACTCCCCGTCTTCTTTCCCTCTCCAATCCATCCATCTCGTATCAGCCTTTATCTTCACAATTTCAGTGATTGCAACATGGCACAATACAAAGGAAATCATCAACTTTTTGAAATTCGTTAAAAGTCAAATCTTCGACACTGAATTCAACATGCAAATGAGAAAGTTTATCAACTTTTTGAACTTCTTCTTTAGAAACTGTCAATCACAGTGTCATCTATCTCTATACTCTCCCTTCTCCCCTCCTCCTTCTGTTTGGTATTCATAATTATGGTATATTGGAACAAAGGGTGTTAGAACAAGGAACTACTCAAGGTTAGGTGGGGTGAGAACACGCGCCAAAAGTCTTAGTTTCGCGTTACTTCGATGCGCGTGAGGGTTTCTACATAAGATTACCGACCTTTCAATGTACATAACCTGTCTGAGGATATAATCGAAAGTCGACTTTCTGTCTATCCATGGTTTCACCATTAGTATAATACTCCTGGCCCATCCATCATATTAGTATCATCTATCCTGTCATTTCCTCATCAGATCTTCCCGGACTTAATATTGCTTCCAGAAGATGTGAAATATTTTCAGAAGACTTAAAAAGTGAAATAAGTAAAATTTATACATTTAATTTGCGAACGAATTTGCTGCAAAGGTTTTTTTGGTGCACTCGTATTTTGAATTTAGATTTGAGACTATTGAAATGCTTCCAGAAGACTTGATACTGCGTCTATAAAACTTAGTATAATTTCCAGAAGACTTAAAATGTTTTCAAAAAACTTGAAATACTTCCAGAAGACGTGTCAAAAATTTTTAATATTTTCGTAAAATTTTGCCTCTTTCAAGTCTTTCTGGATTATTGAATTTATTAAGAATAAAGAAGCCTTTATTATCAAATGTCTCCATTACGTATATCGTATTTTCTAAACCATCCAAAGCATTGCTATGCAAAACTTCTTAAATACTTTAATAATAACGTTATCAAGGGCAATAATATTGTGGCATCGCTTTCAATGCTACCGACACCAATCGAGCAAGTTCAAAAGCAGTTTGTTAATTCCTGAGCGGAATCTGCAATTCATTTTAGATGTTATTTTCTTAAATTACCTTTAAACGATTTATTAATAAATACATCCATAGATACTACGACAAGTTTCGTATGTAATTCTTTAAAACGATTTCTACAGATTCAGTGATGTTTCTGAATGAATCAAAATGTTTATTTAATAATCCAGGCCCACTCCTCCATACTTGTATTAAGTATTCCAACATCAGATTTACCATAATCCATCCTTTTTGTTATATCCTAACCATGACACCTTTCGGGAAGTATTCTGACTTTGAAATGGTTTTTCTTTTCAATATTAATAATGGATGCAATTTTTCTCAATCATCAGTTGCTGAATTATTACTATTACTCGCATTCTTTCATTCGCAATTTAACACAAATTGAAGTTATCTTTTTATCTCAAATTTATAATATACCGTTGATATTTTAATAATTTTTCTTAAAAATTAGGAAGCTTTTAGAAAATTGTAGTTCTGCGCCTTAACACAGTCTAACCTTTGCTAGCTTTTGTAACTTTTGTTGTTTCCGCACTAAGTAGATTGTACATGTAGTCTTTCCTTTCGTCTTTCTTGAAAGAACCAGAAAATTGCCTCATCAATTTCAGAAAATCGCCCTTTCTTTGCTCCTGAAAAAATTTTTGCGCTATACCTCACAGTGTGTAATAACTGCCTTTTCGATTTCCTTCTTTTTCCATCAATTGAATAACATCGCGTTTGAATTTAGCCATATAGGAGAATCTCATCGATTTTTACAATGTTTCTTCCACAATTACGCTGTTATAAGTATAATTAAGCACACAACACGTTCAGACTACTACGTGGGTATGAACTGAAATCGTGTTTGGGTAATGGTAACGAGTTTTTAAAATAAAATTTATTGCATAATTTTTTTCTGGCTTGGTAAATATAACAGTTAAATGCATCGAAATTACATAAGTAAAATTTTGTAATTTCAAGTCTTTCTTGATTACTGAACTTATCAAGTGGGATTCTCCATACTTTGAAGAAGTATTCTTCTATAATCAGTTCAAATTTGACAAGTTAGAAGTTACCAAATACTGAACACAATTAATCCATGGTTTTAAGAAGCTACACAGAAACATCGAAATAATTAATTAATATTAATCCTTACATTTTAAAATAATTCTTTAACTAATTATTTTTTTTTTTCGTTTCAAGAAACTCCATCATTAGAAAAAGACACTCATAACGATTACAAAGGTTTCATAACATGCCCAAACAAATCCAACCAATACCATCAATGTTCAAATTGGTGTCAAGTCCATTGGAAAGGAATCCCAACACCGGATCCACACTATGCTCGGTGTGCTCGTCGTTTACTCGAAAAATACCCACTACCGAGTAATTGGACGGATGTTTTTGATAAAGGGTTAGGTCGATATTATTATTGGAATATGGAAACAGACATGGTGTCGTGGTTACCGCCGAAACACCCCAAATCAAATCCAACGGAGTGTGCTGCTAAACTCAGGATGAAGTTGCACAAAGAAGACGAAAATGAAAATGCGGAGAATGAGCGTGATTTGGATAGGAAGAAAGATCGCGATAGGTATTATAGGGATAGACGGGAGAGGGATGATCGGGATAGGAAACATAAACATGATGAGAGGGAGAGACCGTGGAGGAAAAGGAATGATGACTTAGATCCTATGGATCCATCAGCTTACAGTGATATCCCCAGAGGGACTTGGAGTGATGGACTTGAACATAATAAGTCAAAAGCTGATTCAACGGCAAGTGGGGCTTTGTATCAACAAAGACCTTATCCGTCACCCGGAGAAGTTTTAAGCGGAAATAAGTCAAAGAAACGGAGAGATTCTTAAATAAAAATAATTAATTTTTTAAATGTATTTATTGTATTTCAATATAAAGTATTAATTTCCATGTCTGTATTATTATTTTTTTAATTTTATTTGCAAACTAAATAATTTCAAAATGAACTGAGTTTAGAACAATTTAACAAGTTTAGAGAAATATCTTATTCTATAAAATTATCTTGAATATTTGTTATAATATTAATATGCTCAGCCAAAGAACACTGAAATATGCAAATCTCATATTTTTGATTATTTTCCTTAATGTAAGTAAAGGAGTAAATAACTCCTTTATGAGGAGAGGATATCAATATCTACAAAGTAAAGTTAAAATATTTCTTTGATTGAATTATGTTAAGACGAACTGCACGGAGTGTCTTATCATTATGTTCAGCACTGTATATCCGCAATTATCAACTACTTCACCACCAATTTCTCATCTTTTGACTGCACAGGGATTTGTTGACGAATAGCGATCATCATTAAATCACTCGCAGCGATTTATAACGCAATTTAATTTGCGACACTTTTATATGTAACCAAATGATTAACGGAAACCAGATTCAGTTTTGATTTAACACTTCCAAAGCATAGAAGCTTATCAATTAAAAAAGTAGTTTTTCTAAATCACCCCTAAGATCTTCTGCGCGAGAGTTGACTAGACTCTATAGAAGTCGAAAATAGACCAAATAACGTTTTGTTCCTTTTAACTAAGCGGCCGCAGCTGCGCAAGTGAGTTTGCGTTAAAACATAACTGCCCAATCCATTAAAACGCGATAGCAGGAATTGACTGCAATGAAGGATGGGTTTCATCAAATTAAGCTGAGACACAATAACAGATTCCACGTTAAAAGAAAGTTGTCTATCACTTTCCAACGTGCTGATACGAAACTTCGAAAATGTTTTTTCAACAATGAAGCAAATTTACACATTCTTTCAGTTACTGCAGCGGTAGAGTTGTCAGTTTTATATGGACCATTGGGTTGAACACCAGCGTACATTTCTATGTGTGAAGTGAAAAATGTTTTGGCATCAACAACGGCGAAGACTTTCAATCCGTATTTGTTTGGTTTACTTAGAATGTACATTCGGAAACTGCACCTACCCCTAAAGGCAAGCAGCATTTCATCTAATGTTACATACTCGTCCACAGAATAAGTTTTCTTACAATTGTCGTTGAACTTGTCAACAATAGTACGAACTGCTGCTAGTTTGTCCATTTCTTTTCTTTGACCTCTAGTTGTAGTATCGTCTAAGCGAATGCATTTCAATAAGAAGACGAACCTCCGTTTTGCCATTGTAGCAGGAAATATCTCATATCCCATACCGTCTGATGACCAATACTCTGCTAGATGTGTCCTTGATCCACTCAGTCTTATCTTGGTATTTAACAGAAATTTTATCAATAAATAAATTAGTGTTTTCAACTACAATATTAATGCAGTTTCCAAACGTGTACATCCAGCATTGAATGGGAGATAATCCGTCACGTGCTTCACCGATGACCCCCGGCAGGTGAGACACTATGTTTTCGTTGCGAGTTCTAATATTTCTAGGTGGGACAGCCTTTTTCCATTTAGTTCCATCTTTACCAAAAAAATACGAGCATCTATCACGAATCACGAGTTGTTCATTTTCATCATCCTCGCCGTCATCCGGATGCACAATATCTGCATCTTCATTTACGTTTTCCTGCTCGGTTTCTGTAACATGATCACTGATACTTACAAAATCTGGATCTGATATCGAACTATCGCCAGACTCTTCTATTTCACTGCCCGTGCTAACTTCTTCATACAGTTTCTGTAATCTTAAAAAAAATATTTCATCAATATTTTATTACTATCTCTTCTAACATAACATGCTTCAAACATGGGCATTTGATAACTCATGACGCAAATTATAAGATATAGGAAATATACAATTATAATAATTAATTAATTAATTATAAGTCTTATTAAGTCATCTAACTTCGCATAGTTAACAAATGTTGACTTAATCTAAATTACGTCAGATTCTGATAGTATAGGAGTTTTTGAAAATTCGTGTGGATTCAAGAACGTCTAATAACGTTTTAGGCAAATGCTGGGATTGAATTGGGAAGAAAATGGTCAATAGTGTTTAGTTTTACAAGTAGTATCTAGTATTTAATTGGCACTTATAAACTTCTGATATATAGATTTTGGATTTTGCCAATAGTGTTTGGTATTTTGGAAGCAAAATCAAATTATATTAACAGTTTCCTGTCTTTTGCAATGAAAATGTCTTCTGCCAGCTGTATTAAGTTTTAAATTAACAGTTTTTGGCCTACTCACGCCTAAATTTAATATTTCGTGTAATAGCATATAATATTTTCAAAGCAAAATCAAATGGTTTATTAACAGTATCTTGTTTTGGCTTTTCTGCCAGCAATTTTATATGTTTTATATTAATTTTAATAGTAATACTTCCAGTAGAATTTCAAATCTTCTGGCAGCATTCTAAGTCTTTTCGAAGCAGTAACAAGTCTTCTAAAAGTATTTCAAGCCTTGTGGAAGCAAAAATGAGTATATTGGGAGCAATCTCCATTTGTTGTATTAAAAACCGGTATTGTTGGCAAAATACCGGCATTTCAGTATTAGTATTAACTAAATCGGGTGCCGCAACCTTTTGGAATCATAGCCCTTTTTATTAACGAGGTTTCGATGACCTCGTTAATCTGCGTACAGACATCTGGCCTGGGATGAGGAACGGCCAGATAGTGTGGGGTAAAACCCCTTTCTTCGTTTTTTCCGGAACCGCCAGAAGGTATTTTTTCGGAGTTGACGTGCTTACCAGACCCGTTTATTAACTCTTAGCAGTTTTTACATTGCGGAGAAAAACAGAATCCTGCTACACAGCAGAATCTATCACCAACATCTTCATTTCCTCCCTCTCTTCAGTCACAAGGTAATTCGAAAGCCACTCTGTAATTATGTCCCCATATCTTTCATTGTATCTTTCCTATCTTATCGGCGTCCTTCTCTTATGTCTCTAGACGTCCCTATCCTTATCGCTTAACTCCCCCCAATAATTAATAATATAACCCAATACAACCTTTTTTACGAGGGAGCCCTCTCTCGTTCCGGCTACATCGTCCACTATGCCATCATTTCACCACCATACCTACATATTGTTCTGTCATGCTCTCCTCAGCCTACTTCGCTATTATGACCTTACTCACAAATATCTATACTGTATTTCACCTTTCCTAACATGCCACCATAACTTTAATGTAGTTTCTTTTAGTTTTCCCCCCTCTAGTCATTAGCTCAATCGATAGTAAGCTTGTCATCACTTGCAGTGTTTCCGTGGAGAGTTTTGTAGGCAACACAGTACAACCCAACCCAACTCAGTCCAATCCATCTTAATCCAACTCAATGGCACGACATAAGTAGGCATAATCTGTCAGATCATTAAACAAATAACCATCATGGATAAGAAAACCTTTAATAAACAAAGAAAAGGGCACGATGAACAGTCTGTTTAGCATATGTCTTTATACATATTTAAGAATCATTAATAATCGTATTTCTACGACATATAGACTCTTGTGATATATAACTCATGAGATGGCAGATATGACCCATGTGTGAACGATAAAAATAGTGCACCTAAACAAAGTACAGTAACAAATTCATACATTCGTGCATGATGACTTATTACTTATTATCATTTTTTAATGTTGGACTAATAAAATACATTAGGGTAATACCCCTATCACAGTTTTAAAAATTTTGAATACCGAATACCCGTATTGAGATTTTGGTCCGGTATTGTAAGCTGTTAACTTTAAAAGAGCGTCAAATATTTAGAGACTCTTTGATATGCTAGGGTCTTCAATCAAATGACTCACTACGTCTGTCTGATAAAAATTATACTTCATCCAAAACAGTTGGCTTGAATCGAGTATTAATAATTAACTTTATTTGGTCTCTCCAAAAGAAAAATGGTTTACATTGTGAAAAAATTGAAAACACGTATGTCTGAATTAACATTAATTTTGACGTTCATTTTAAGAAACACTATGCATCAATGGGTTAAATTAATTATTTGAGCAATAAAGTCCTCCCCATTCTCCCCCTGCAATGTCACATTCCAACCTTCAATGTTATGAGTATTATCAGCTTTAAGTTAGTGAGAGACTAACTTAAAGCTGAGGAAAAGATTAGATTGATATTGTAAAAGGAACTAGATCTGGTGGTCAGATTTAGTTACTTTTTTAATACCAACCTAATTTGAAAAATGAAAATTGACGAAATCGTTAGTTAGTAGTTAAAGGAAGAAGAGCTACTCTTCTAAATCGTAAGTGACATCAACTATTCCGTGATTTAAGGCGTTGTCGTTCGTTACATGTCTTGGTTAAGATACCAAATTTCTTATAAGATTACATTCACACACCAGTCGTCGAGGTTTAATTAATGATTTCAAGTGACCTTGCCGTTTTGGGGCGAAATCATAATATTTCGACTTACGGCGAGGTATATAATATGACCTCGGCTATTTCAGTATAAAAATAATCTTATAAAAATATGGTATCTTAACCAAGACATGTAATGAACAATTTTGCCTCAAATCGCCAAAATCGAGGCGCTAGAGTTGAAGTTTTAACACGAAATCGTTCATTTTGGAAAATTGTAGAGCCTCACCCGTAAACGACCTCGGCGATTTGAGTATAAATGTCATCTTATAAAACAGGTGGTATCTTACTAAGACATGTAATGAATGATTTCGCCTCAAATCGCCGAAGTCGCTTGCGGGCGAGGTACTAGAGTTGATGTGTCAACACGAAATCTACGGTTCAAAGGTTGTAGCGCCTCGCCCACAAGCGACCTTGGCGATTTGAGATAAAACGGTTCACTTATTATTTTAGTAATGAACGATTTCGCCTCAAATCGTTCATAATGATGTGTAATACAAAAACGCAATATCGATACTAAAAAATTCAAATACAGCTAAGATATCAAATCTATTATAAAATAACATTTATATTGTCGTAGCTAGTGGTTTAGATGAGGCGCTATAACCTTTAAATAATGATTTCGTCAATTTTCTTTTTTTCAAATTAGGTTGGTATTGAAAAAGTAGCTAAATTTGATAAATTTTTAAAAAAGTAATTAGATGTGTTATACAAAAATGCAATATCGATACCATAAAAATTCAAATACAGTTAAGATACCAAATCTATTATAAAATAACATTTATATTATCGTAGCTAATGGCTTAGATGAGGCGCTATAACCTTTAAATAATGATTTCGTCAATTTTCTTTTTTTCAAATTAGGTTAGTATTGAAAAAGTAGCTAAATTTGATAAATTTTTAAAAAAGTAATTAGATGTGTTATACAAAAATGCAATATCGATACCATAAAAATTCAAATACAGTTAAGATATCAAATCTATTATAAAATAACATTTATATTGTCGTAGCTAGTGGTTTAGATGAGGCGCTACAACCTTTAAATAACGATTTCGTCAATTTTCTTTTTTTCAAATTAGGTTAGTATTGAAAAAGTAGCTAAATTTGATAAATTTTTAAAAAAGTAATTAGATGTGTTATACAAAAATGCAATATCGATACCATAAAAATTCAAATACAGTTAAGATACCAAATCTATTATAAAATAAATTTATATTGTCGTAGCTAGTGGTTTAGATGAGGCGCTACAACCTTTAAATAACGATTTCGTCCATTTTCTTTTTTTCAAATTTGGTTGGTATTGAAAAAGTAGCTAAATTTGGTAAATTTTTAAAAAAGTAATTAGATGTGTAATACAAAAATGCAATATCGATACCATAAAAATTCAAATACAGTTAAGATACCAAATCTATTATAAAATAACATTTATATTATCGTAGCTAATGGCTTAGATGAGGCGCTATAACCTTTAAATAATGATTTCGTCAATTTTCTTTTTTTCAAATTAGGTTAGTATTGAAAAAGTAGCAAAATTTGATAAATTTTTAAAAAAGTAATTAGATGTGTTATACAAAAATGCAATATCGATACCATAAAAATTCAAATACAGTTAAGATACCAAATCTATTATAAAATAAATTTATATTGTCGTAGCTAGTGGTTTAGATGAGGCGCTACAACCTTTAAATAACGATTTCGTCCATTTTCTTTTTTTCAAATTTGGTTGGTATTGAAAAAGTAGCTAAATTTGGTAAATTTTTAAAAAAGTAATTAGATGTGTAATACAAAAATGCAATATCGATACCATAAAAATTCAAATACAGTTAAGATACCAAATCTATTATAAAATAACATTTATATTATCGTAGCTAATGGCTTAGATGAGGTGCTATAACCTTTAAATAATGATTTCGTCAATTTTCTTTTTTTCAAATTAGGTTGGTATTGAAAAAGTAGCTAAATTTGGTAAATTTTTTAAAAGAGTAATTAGAAAATTGTAAAAAAGCGCACGGCCTAGGGGTAGATAGTGAGATGAAACCACCAGATCTAGTTCCTTTTCAATACCAACCTAATTTCTCCCCCAGTTTTAACTTAGTCTTTCACTATGACATTGAAAGTTGAAGGTTGACAATACAGAGAGAGAATGGGGAGCAACTTTCGCTCTAGAATCGGCGTTTCTTTATTTAGTTTTCAATTTAAAAAGGGCAGTTAATCACTAACCTCTACACAAGAAAGGTCTCCAACTCTCGTCGTCTACACATCCTAACTCATAACTTGGTCAAAGAAGCTTCGTACCAACGCAAAGGAATATTGTGGAAGTACGAATAATAAAAGATAAGTTATGTTTACTTCTTGGACTTTTATTCAATCCTGATGAAACTTCGTGTTGCCAAACACGTATCAAAAAACTGGCTGGTGCCACGACAGTTGACCTTTTTTTTGGAATATACGTAGTTTCAAAAATGACTGCCTATGTACCCTTCATTCAAGCTGATGAAGATTACCCTCAAGGAACATCTTTAAATCCTCGGGGAGACATGTCAAAATCACTTGATTGACCTTGTCCTGACAGAATATACAGGGTGTCTCACGTAACTGGTTCATTAGAACTTTTTTAAGTTCCACTATTCGTAGAGGCTTGAAATTTTGGTAACATGAGTTGTTCATTCCGATCTATTAATCTAAAATATTTTCAAGATGGCCACCACTTCCCGTCTACCGGAAGTAGACCTCAACTTCGTTATTTTAAATGGAATGCTATAGTTTTTATTACACCATTCAATTATACGTAAGAAAATATGTTGACTTTCATAACAGTTATTGGTACCTAGCGTTTTTTGTTTTCGAATTATTTTGATTTTAAGTGTTTTTTGTCCAACATCACCGTGCTCTTTACAAGCCCATATCTCAGCCAACGTTAATTCAAAAACGTTTTGCATTAGTACGATAACTCTTCATATGCTGTTGAATAGATTGTCACTTGCTGTATCAGTATATCTTGTACAGGCTGGTCAAAAATTGAGTTACCGTTTCTGTGTATTCAATTGCGTGAAAGTCGAAAATTTTAAATGGAACGCCCCATATCTTTTTAGCCTATCTAAACGGGAATTTAATTCTCTACAAATTATCTATAAATATTCCTATACCTATTTATTATAGTTTTCTTGCTATTGAGGAATTTATCAAAATCAAACGTAAAGTGCTAGAGACCGTTTGTGTTTTTGTTAGAAGACCATGACATTTTGACAGTTTTTTGGTTAATTTATTTAAATTATTATTAGTATTATTTCTACATTGAACTGCGATTGAATAAACTATGGATTGCAAGTTGTTATTTACCAAAAATAACCAAAAGAAAACTGTAGATAATTGTTTGTTGTTTTTGTACTTTATGTAAAGAATGGTATAAATTATTTTTGTTCTACCGGTTTCGATTTCGATCAGATCATCATCAGGAACTCCCGAGAACACGTCTATTGTTGTTAACAGAGCATTTCATGAAATTCTTCTATTCTATGAGAAATTAATTTTAGTTATTGTTTGTTGAATAGCTTCGAAAAACGTTTTTTTTTTCTCGGGAGTTCCTGATGATCTGATCGAGATCGAAACCGGTAGAACGAAAATAATTTATACCATTCTTTAAATAATATAAAAAATTAAGTAAAGTATAAAAACAACAAACATTTATCTATTACTGAAAAGATGGAAAAAAGAAACAAACTTAACAAAAGAAAACCGAATAAATGAAACAATGGAAAACAACAATTTAATGACAAAAATTAAAATCAATAACATAAAAGAATGAAAAACTAAAAATTATAAAAATAAATTAAGGGAATTTAATTCTTAGAAATATTCCTGTGCCTATTTGTTCTAGTTGCCCTCATATTTGGAAATTAATGGAAGTATGCAATGTTGGAAAGCTTCTGATTTTACCTAAGAGTCATGGAGTTTTGACAGCTTTTCATCCATATTTATGTTATTGTTATCATTACTTAGTTGTGTCATCACTTACTTCTGTTAATGTCTTTGTATATCATGGCGAATTAATCCAACAACAACATTTTAAATTCGTTTTATATTCATGGCGGATGTAAAAAAGTTTTGGATAAAAACTGTTTCTTAGTTTTGGAAAGATCAAAATAACAAGAAACCACAAATTTCTATCACCAGCAGATTAAGACAATGGAATAAATGTTTTATGATATTTTATTGCTTTACCAAATTCTTCGGTAAGAGGTGCTTCGGTCGATTTAGATGAATAATATTTTCCAAGAAAACACAGTTAATAAATAAACTAAACTCTCTAGGAATATCTCGCCCATCATTACGGGGAATATTACGCCATATTGTTGTTTTTCATTGTTTCATTTATGCGTTCTTCTGCTGCTTATTTTTGTAAATAAAAGCTAACAAACTAAAGTTTATTTAATCATAGATCTTTTTAGAAATAATACCTAATAATTTTTAGAAATATAATGATAATTTACATAAATTAAAGTATAAACTGTCAAAATATCACAGCCTTCTAATAAAAACACGAACGGCTTCCAGCATTTTGTATAGGATTTTGATAAAATACTCCATATGAAGAAAACTATAATAAATAGGTATAGCAATGTTTATAGATAATTTGTAGAGAATTAAATTCCCTTTTTGATAGGCTAAATAGATATGGGGCGTTCAATTTAAAATTTTCGACTTTACCGCGATTGAATACAGCAAAATGGTAATTCAATTTTTGACCACGCTGTATAAGGTAAACTGATATAACAAGTGACAATCTATTTGACAGCATATGATGAGTTATCATACCAATGCAAAACGTTTTTGAGTTAACGTTGGCTGAGATATGGGCTTGTAAAGAGCATGGTGATATTTGCTAAAAAACACTTAAAATCAAAATAACTCGAAAACAAAAAACGGTAGGCACCAATAACTGTTATCAAAGTCAACATATTTTCTTATGTATAATTGAATGGTGTAATAAAAACTATAGCATTCCATTTAAAATAACGAAGTTGAAGCCTACTTCCGGTAGACCGGAAGTGGCGGCCATCTTGAAAATATTTTAGATTAATAGATCGGTATGAACAACCCATGTTACCAAAATTTCAAGCCTTTACGAATAGTGGAACCTAAAAAAGTTCTAATGAACCAGTTACGTGAGACACCCTGTATAAGTCGAGCAAATAAGATAATATTTAGAAGTAGGGATAATCAACTCATCTCAAAAGAGGAACTATGCATCAAAAGCAGTGGGGAACAGATGATCAAATAGCCAAATAAATGAAGCTTTTGCCAAAATTTTCTGCATCGTTTTGCACCTTGAAAACGACATTTTTACAAACAGTCGGGCTATCCTAAAGCCAATTTAGGCCTACATGTGTAAAATGATTAAACGTTTCACTTAAATTAGAAGTTTTCTTAATTCAAATTAATCAATTAATTTAAGATGAATTATTAGAAAATATTTTTTTTTGTAAATTTGTAATGAAATTACCAAGAAATTAGTTGGTTATTTAGATTCTCCCTGTATAAGGTATTTTTGAGCGAAAATAACACATTATGTAATAAATAAGTTTATCATTTAAATATTTTAGATAGAATCTGACACATTGAGCGGATATTTTATTTTATTTTTTATCAGTATTCTTATAATAATTTTATGCACTCGCACAGTACCCGTTATGTATGTCGGAAGACTTAAAACGTTAAAAGTCGACTCGTTGTGTGCGTTCTGTGTAGTTGTGTAGCGGTCTTGATTGAGGAGACAAAGAGAGGTACTAAAGAAGAGGAGTGCGGGGAGCGGGGAGCGGGGATAGTGAAGGTGTTAGGAGAAGGGGACCGCGGTTACAAGGCCGGTCGGTACATAATTGTGCGAGTTCAAACGGAAAGCCGACCCTTTGATCTTTGCCGAAACGGCCCTCGGAAAATAGACGGGCGCCGCACGCGCCGCCGATATTTTTATCATACTCGACGTCCCGATTTTTCGTTCCCGCCCCCGTCGAGGCCCCGGCCCCCCTTTTACAATCCAAAAAAAAATTTAAACCGCCACCGCTGCCACCGCCTCTTCGGTGTCTTCGGTGTCTTCGGCTTTGATTTTGTCGCCCTTCAACGGGAAGATTCGTAGAGTGCCCCCAAAGAGCAAAGAGAGGGGAACGGAGAGGCGAGGAGACGGGGCAACTGCCGGACGAGGAGACTGCCGGCAGCCTGTTGATAACTTGTTTTCGGGGGACGTGAGGGGACCGCTTACGCTAAACTGTGTAGAGATGCGTGCGAGCCAAAGCAAGCCAAAGCCGGGCTCGACGGGCTCGACGGGATATTAAACCGTTATGCGTCTCTTTCTATGTAAAAAAAATTTACTACGGAAATGCGCTTTTAAATTATACCGTTCACCGCGTTTATTTTATTTAAAACAAGGGGAACCATTTTAAATAAAAATCGAAGGGGTTCTTCTCCTTCGACCGTTTTTACTAGAAAAACTTTGAAATGTACGACCTCCCTTCTGGGAAGAAACAGGTAATTTTATAACTTCAGGACCGTATCTTTAAATACACTTTCTTCACTTCGTCTCTACATTCTTTTATTACCACTTCAAATAACAACCATCAATCTCATCCCATCACTGTCATTAAAGAAGTGCAGTAAAATCAAATAGACGTTATATTACCTCTGGAAGACTTGAAATGTTTCCAGAAGGCTTGACACTTCTAGAACTACTAAAAAACTTGATACTGCTTCTAGTAGTTGATACTGCTTCTAAAAGACTTGATATTGCTTCCAGAACAATTTCCACTAAAAAAGTGGTACTTGCAGGAGATTTCGATGTCGTTTTCGGATCTAATAGCAGTGAGTGTGTTCGCTTCTTATGGTGGGTTCATGCGACGTGTTTTAGTTTTAGTCGTAGTCATAGTCATAAGTATCTTTAAATACACTTTCTTCACTTCGTCTCTACATTCTTTTATTACCACTTCAAATAACAACCATCAATCTCATCCCATAAAGATATATGTCATTAAAGAAGTGCAGTAAAATCAAATAGACGTTATATTATCTCTGGAAGACTTGAAATGTTTCCAGAGGACTTGACACTTCTAGAACTACTAAAAAACTTGATACTGCTTCTAGTAGTTGATACTGCTTCTAAAAGACTTGATATTGCTTCCAGAACAATTTCCACTAAAAAAGTGGTACTTGCAGGAGATTTCGATGTCGTTTTCGGATCTAATAGCAGTGAGTGTGTTCGCTTCTTATGGTGGGTTCATGCGACGTGTTTTAGTATTAGTTGTAGTCATAGTCATAAGTATCTTTAAATACACTTTCTTCACTTCGTCTCTACATTCTTTTATTACCACTGCAAATAACAACCATCAATCTCATCCCATAAAGATATATGTCATTAAAGAAGTGCAGTAAAATCAAATAGACGTTATATTATCTCTGGAAGACTTGAAATGTTTCCAGAAAACTTGACACTTCTAGAACTACTAAAAAACTTGATACTGCTTCTAGTAGTTTATACTGCTTCTAAAAGACTTGATATTGCTTCCAGAACAATTTCCACTAAAAAAGTGGTACTTGCAGGAGATTTCGATGTCGTTTTCGGATCTAATAGCAGTGAGTGTGTTCGCTTCTTATGGTGGGTTCATGCGACGTGTTTTAGTTTTAGTCGTAGTCATAGTCATAAGTATCTTTAAATACACTTTCTTCACTTCGTCTCTACATTCTTTTATTACCACTGCAAATAACAACCATCAATCTCATCCCATAAAGATATATGTCATTAAAGAAGTGCAGTAAAATCAAATAGACGTTATATTATCTCTGGAAGACTTGAAATGTTTCCAGAAGACTTGACACTTCTAGAACTACTAAAAAACTTGATACTGCTTCTAGTAGTTGATACTGCTTCTAAAAGACTTGATATTGCTTCCAGAACAATTTCCACTAAAAAAGTGGTACTTGCAGGAGATTTCGATGTCGTTTTCGGATCTAATAGCAGTGAGTGTGTTCGCTTCTTATGGTGGGTTCATGCGACGTGTTTTAGTTTTAGTCGTAGTCATAGTCATAAGTATCTTAAATACACTTTCTTCACTTCGTCTCTACATTCTTTTATTACCACTGCAAATAACAACCATCAATCTCATCCCATAAAGATATATGTCATTAAAGAAGTGCAGTAAAATCAAATAGACGTTATATTATCTCTGGAAGACTTGAAATGTTTCCAGAAGACTTGACACTTCTAGAACTACTAAAAAACTTGATACTGCTTCTAGTAGTTGATACTGCTTCTAAAAGACTTGATATTGCTTCCAGAACAATTTCCACTAAAAAAGTGGTACTTGCAGGAGATTTCGATGTCGTTTTCGGATCTAATAGCAGTGAGTGTGTTCGCTTCTTATGGTGGGTTCATGCGACGTGTTTTAGTTTTAGTCGTAGTCATAGTCATAAGTATCTTTAAATACACTTTCTTCACTTCGTCTCTACATTCTTTTATTACCACTTCAAATAACAACCATCAATCTCATCCCATAAAGATATATGTCATTAAAGAAGTGCAGTAAAATCAAATAGACGTTATATTATCTCTGGAAGACTTGAAATGTTTCCAGAAGGCTTGACACTTCTAGAACTACTAAAAAACTTGATACTGCTTCTAGTAGTTGATACTACTTCTAAAAGACTTGATATTGCTTCCAGAACAATTTCCACTAAAAAAGTGGTACTTGCAGGAGATTTCGATGTCGTTTTCGGATCTAATAGCAGTGAGTGTGTTCGCTTCTTATGGTGGGTTCATGCGACGTGTTTTAGTTTTAGTCGTAGTCATAGTCATAAGAGTGAAAAGTTAAGGTGTTGTGTTGTAGTAGTACTGTTCATGCAAAACCTTACGGCTAAAACGGATTTTGTCTTATGGCGGGTTCATGCAACGTGTTTTAGTTTTAGTCATAGTTTTAGACTTAAACGTTTGCGTTAGCTTAAGTTGTAAGGAAATGTATTGGATACCATAAAAATTCAAATACAGTTAAAATACCAAATCTATTATAAAATAACATTTATATTATCGTAGCTAATGGTTTAGATGAGGCGCTATAATCTTTAAATAACGATTTCGTCAATTTTCTTTTTTCAAATTAGGTTGGTATTGAAAAAGTAGCTAAATTTGGTAAATTTTTTAAAAAAGTAATTAGATAATTGTAAAAAAGCGCACGGCCTAGGAGTAGATAGTGAGATGAAACCACCAGATCTAGTTCCTTTTCAATACCAACCTAATTTCTCCCCCAGTTTTAACTTAGTCTTTCACTATGACATTGAAAGTTGAAGGTTGACAATACAGAGAGAGAATGGGGAGCAACTTTCGCTCTAGAATCGGCGCTTCTTTATTTAGTTTTCAATTTTTTCACAATTCAGACCTATTTCTCTTTTGGAGAGAGTTCCCTCTGAGGTGTGGTGTTAGATACCCAGCGGACAGGATGTTGTCCTAATCAGGGCGTTATATTACGTTATATTATCTCTGGAAGACTTGAAATGTTTCCAGAAGGCTTGACACTTCTAGAACTACTAAAAAACTTGATACTGCTTCTAGTAGTTGATACTGCTTCTAAAAGACTTGATATTGCTTCCAGAACAATTTCTACTAAAAAAGTGGTACTTGCAGGAGATTTCAATGTCGTTTAGCAATAGCAGTGAGTGTGTTCGCTTCTTATGGTGGGTTCATGCGACGTGTTTTAGTTTTAGTCGTAGTCATAGTCATAAGAGTGAAAAGTTAAGGTATTGTGTTGTAGTAGTACTGTTCATGCAAAACCTTACGGCTAAAACGGATTTTGTCTTATGGCGGGTTCATGCAACGTGTTTTAGTTTTAGTCATAGTTTTAGACTTAAACGTTTGCGTTAGCTTAAGTTGTAAGGAAATGTATTGGATACCATAAAAATTCAAATACAGTTAAAATACCAAATCTATTATAAAATAACATTTATATTATCGTAGCTAATGGTTTAGATGAGGCGCTATAATCTTTAAATAACGATTTCGTCAATTTTCTTTTTTCAAATTAGGTTGGTATTGAAAAAGTAGCTAAATTTGATAAATTTTTAAAAAAGTAATTTGATAATTGTAAAAAAGCGCACGGCCTAGGAGTAGATAGTGAGATGAAACCACCAGATCTAGTTCCTTTTCAATACCAACCTAATTTCTCCCCCAGTTTTAACTTAGTCTTTCACTATGACATTGAAAGTTGAAGGTTGACAATACAGAGAGAGAATGGGGAGCAACTTCCGCTCTAGAATCGGCGTTTCTTTATTTAGTTTTCAATTTTTTCACAATTCAGACCTATTTCTCTTTTGGAGAGAGTTCCCTCTGAGGTGTGGTGTTAGATACCCAGCGGACAGGATGTTGTCCTAATCAGGGCGTTATATTACGTTATATTATCTCTGGAAGACTTGAAATGTTTCCAGAAGGCTTGACACTTCTAGAACTACTAAAAAACTTGATACTGCTTCTAGTAGTTGATACTGCTTCTAAAAGACTTGATATTGCTTCCAGAACAATTTCCACTAAAAAAGTGGTACTTGCAGGAGATTTCGATGTCGTTTTCGGATCTAATAGCAGTGAGTGTGTTCGCTTCTTATGGTGGGTTCATGCGACGTGTTTTAGTTTTAGTCGTAGTCATAGTCATAAGAGTGAAAAGTTAAGGTATTGTGTTGTAGTAGTACTGTTCATGCAAAACCTTACGGCTAAAACGGATTTTGTCTTATGGCGGGTTCATGCAACGTGTTTTAGTTTTGGTCATAGTTTTAGACTTAAACGTTTGCGTTAGCTTAAGTTGTAAGGAAATGTATTGGATACCATAAAAATTCAAATACAGTTAAAATACCAAATCTATTATAAAATAACATTTATATTATCGTAGCTAATGGTTTAGATGAGGCGATATAATCTTTAAATAACGATTTCGTCAATTTTCTTTTTTCAAATTAGGTTGGTATTGAAAAAGTAGCTAAATTTGGTAAATTTTTTAAAAAAGTAATTAGATAATTGTAAAAAAGCGCACGGCCTAGGAGTAGATAGTGAGATGAAACCACCAGATCTAGTTCCTTTTCAATACCAACCTAATTTCTCCCCCAGTTTTAACTTAGTCTTTCACTATGACATTGAAAGTTGAAGGTTGACAATACAGAGAGAGAATGGGGAGCAACTTTCGCTCTAGAATCGGCGTTTCTTTATTTAGTTTTCAATTTTTTCACAATTCAGACCTATTTCTCTTTTGGAGAGAGTTCCCTCTGAGGTGTGGTGTTAGATACCCAGCGGACAGGATGTTGTCCTAATCAGGGCGTTATATTACGTTATATTATCTCTGGAAGACTTGAAATGTTTCCAGAAGGCTTGACACTTCTAGAACTACTAAAAAACTTGATACTGCTTCTAGTAGTTGATACTGCTTCTAAAAGACTTGATATTGCTTCCAGAACAATTTCTACTAAAAAAGTGGTACTTGCAGGAGATTTCAATGTCGTTTAGCAATAGCAGTGAGTGTGTTCGCTTCTTATGGTGGGTTCATGCGACGTGTTTTAGTTTTAGTCGTAGTCATAGTCATAAGAGTGAAAAGTTAAGGTATTGTGTTGTAGTAGTACTGTTCATGCAAAACCTTACGGCTAAAACGGATTTTGTCTTATGGCGGGTTCATGCAACGTGTTTTAGTTTTAGTCATAGTTTTAGACTTAAACGTTTGCGTTAGCTTAAGTTGTAAGGAAATGTTTTCATGCAATATTTAAGCACAACATATTAAAGCAATATTTTGACATATAAACAGTCGTGCAAAAATTAAATTAAAAATACAAAAGGAAATCTGGGGGATCAGGAGTGAAACAGTTTTGTTTTTTTACAAATATTTTGTTTCTAATATTATTTAATGGTGATCATGATTTAATATGAATAAAAAGAAAATTGTTGTCTCTACTAGTGCAATGTGTTTGAATGCAGCATTATTAATCGTACAAAGATTGAAGAATCAAAGACGACGGCGTTTTGATAGAAGGCCCATCAATAAGAATCGAGAATTAGAGGGGAATTATGCCACTCTTATTAGAAATATGTTACAAAAGAAAGAGGACGATTTACAATTTTTTAAATATGTCCGCATGTCATTCGAAGAGTTTAAACAATTGTTAAAACTGGTTACACCTTTTTTATCAAAAACACCAAATAAAGTAGAACGTGAATGTGAACAGGTGTATAGTCGCCTCTTTTCGGCTCTCACAAGTTTTCTAATTTTGAAGTGTTTACATTAGTTATTTTCTTGTTTAATTTATTCCCACTGGTGCGGATTTATGTGGTGAGTTGCTGGATATTGTAGTTCAGTGTTACAGCTGTTTTTCCTACACTTAATTTAACATTTTCCGAAAATTTTTCTCTACGTTACCAGTCTTCTCGTGCCGGTCGTGGGTATGTCGGGGTGCAAGATCTGTTCGTCTCACTTCCATGCCAAATGCGTAAAAATTTCTGCCGATGCGCTCGAGCAAATTAAATCGGGCGGCGTCTTTTGGAAGTGCGCCAAGTGTCGGGGTAGTTTGGACAAATCCGTCATTATTGACGATGAAAATTTTGATTCCAACTCTTCTAATGGCCCAACTAATGCTCAGTTGTATCGTATCTTGTCTTCCATTCGGGAGGACGTGAGAAATTTAACTAGCAAATATGATGAGATTCTGAAGTCTGTTTCCTTTTATGCAGACAAAATCACCGATTTCGAGCGTTCCCTGAATAACTTCAGTGATAAGATAAAGCAGGTCGACGTACTGACCGCTGAAAATGCCGCCCTTAAAGCTGATTTGGTTATGGCCGAGAGTCGCCTTGATGATCTTGAACAGTATTCGCGGTACAATAATCTGATTATCTCGGGAGTTCCTAAACGCGTTGGTGAAGATCTACCCGTTATATTATCAAACATTGCTGCTGCCATAAACTCTCCAATTACTACTTCCGACATCGATGCTATTCACCGTCTGCCTCCTAAGCCATCGCTAGGGAAAGAAGGTCCGCGCACTGAGGCCATTATTATCAAATTCTTATCTAGAACGACACGTGGCCGCCTTCTTAGTGCATACAAATTATATCGTCGTAATTCCAGCAGCCGAGGTATATCTGTGCCTAATGTCGGGGATAATTTCTTCATTAATGAACATTTAACACCTAAAAATATGGATCTCCTTAATAAGGTCCGGGCGGCTGCAAGGGAGAAAGGCTATCTTCCGCCCTCTGCTGATGGGGCTCTGGATGTATTCTTGTCTAGTGTGTCAACTGTGCGCGATACTTACCCTGACCTTATGATCATTATTGTCGATGACTTCAACCTACCAACCATCTCATGGTCTGCCTTCCTGGATGACATCACGTTGAATCCCACAGGAAGTTTTGATCATCGCGCGGTTGAGTTTCTTAACGTTTTTTCATATTGTAATTTTAGTCAATTTAATAATGTTGTAAACAATAACGCCAGAATTTTAGACCTTGTGTTGTGTGCTAACGGACGGGTTCGGGGCGTGCATCCCAGTAATGATCCACTAGTGGATCCTGACGGCCACCATCCACCCTTTGAATTTTCTTTATTATGTGAAACAACTTTTTTAAGAGATGGTCCCAAGCTTAGCCAAATTTTTTCTAAGGCAAATTCTGTTAATATTCGGAATTTCTTATATAACATAGATTGGCAGTCTTTATTTGCTGGGATGTGCGTCGAGAGCATGGTTGAGGCTTTTTATGATCGCGTTTATTTTGTAATTGATAGAGATGTTCCTAAGCGCACTCTGCCCAAGAAACGATTTCCTGTTTGGTATAAACGGTCTACTATTCGAGTAATCAGCGAAAAGTTACGCTTTCATAAGAAATGGAAATCCACTGGTTCCAACGGTGATTATTTAACGTTTTCTATTTTACGTTCAAGATCTAAAAGGCTAATAGCTGCTGATTATAAAGCTTATCTAAATTCCATTCAGGTGGAGGTTCCGGAAAACCATAAGAAAATCTGGTCTTTTGTTAAATCGAAAAAAGGTTCCGCGTCTTGCTTACCTGCTACCATGATAACTACCAATGGGTTAAGCGTAAGTTTTTAAGTTTTGCGGATTATTTTTCCTCAGTTTTTGTGGATGGTACCATTGACAGCAATAAAATATCTAGTGGCTCAAGTGTTTCACCTTGGTTTTCTGCGGACGCGGTTTATAAAATTTTGATAAATATTGCCCAGTCTTCTACCCCTGGTCCTGATGGTATTCCATGCACCTTCCTCAAAGAATTTGTTACTGAACTATCTGAGCCTCTGTTTTTAATTTTTTCGAAATCATTACGTGAAGGTATTTTCCCATCCCAGTGGAAAACGGCTCTTGTCGTGCCAATCTTTAAAGCAGGTGACCGACAGGTGTTATCTAATTACCGTCCGATATCCATTCTTTCGTCTATTCCCAAAGTTTTCGAAAAAATTGTATACGAATACCTTAGCCACTCGATTAAACACATTCTTATTAAAGAACAACACGGTTTCGTGTCCGGGCGATCAGTTGAATCCAACTTGGTGTCTTATGTTGACTTTCTCCAATCTGCCTTGAATGGGGACTGCCAGGTCGACGCCATTTACACTGATTATTCTAAAGCCTTTGACAAAATTGACCATACCATTCTCGTGCAAAAACTTTTATACTTAAATATCCCAAATGGTATTATTCACTGGATCATATCATATTTATCGGATAGAAGTCTGGCGGTCAAGATTGGTGGCTTTCTGTCCGGTTATAGACCTATCACATCAGGAGTACCTCAAGGTAGCCACCTTGGTCCAACATTATTCTTAATTTATATAAATGATATTGCTTCTTGTTTCAAATACTCCAAATTCTTGTTGTATGCTGATGACAATAAAATATTTACAAAAATTGGCTGAAATCTTGACTGCCTACGGCTTCAAGAGGACCTTGACCGTCAATCAATAAACTTCACCTTAACTATGACAAGTGTCAAAAAATATCGTTTTCGTGTAAGCGTTATCCGATTAATTTTAATTACAACTTTAACGGTCAAGCTATTGTGGCCACTGATAGCGTTAAGGATCTCGGCATTGTGCTTGACTCCAAACTGCGATACCACTTGCACATCGAATTTATGGTGAAAAAAGCTCTGCGCAATCTGGGGTTTGTTATCAGATTGAGCAAGAACTTCACCAACTTGAAGTGTATTAGGTCTCTTTATATGGTATTTGTTAACAGTGTGTTGAGCTATGGTTCTGTAGTGTGGAATCCCTTGTACGCAGTTTATCGTGACCATATCGAATCAGTTCAACGTCGATTTGTCCATTACTTAGCGCGTAAGTATTATCTTCCGCACTGCGATTATATTATGCGTTGTTCAACTTACTACCCTTGGATCAGCGCCGTCTTTTATCTGATCAGATTTTTCTTTTCAAACTTGTTAATGGCATGGTTGACGCTCCTGATCTGCTATTTGTGGTGAATTTTAACGTACCACAGCGATTTACTCGGAACAATACTACTTTTCGTTTACAAACACCTAACACAAACTCTCCTATTATACGGATTCTTGACACTTATAACCAGAGGCTCAATCATGTTTCTCTATTTGCCATCCCGTTGCAATCGTTTAAATGTATTTTATTCAGACTCGTTAGTAGCGGAACACTTGGTATTTAATTAGATTTTTTAATACTTTTTAAGCATTATTATTTTGTATTGATTATACTTGTTCATATTACTTGTTTTTAATACTATACTGTATTAATTGTATTGTATTCTTGTATTTTGTAAGTGGACGCTTTGCTGGGGATGTTCTCCCTGTTTGCGCCCCAAATTGTATAAAATAAATAAATAAAGGTGCAATTTCACCATCTGAAAGGTTGATAATAACCCTACAGTAAGTTTTTATTTACACCGTGTGCATTAGCTTTAGTTGAAAGGAAAGGTATTGGTTCTTGCAATATTTAAGCAAGTACATTCAAGTATAATTTGGACAAATAAAGTTGCGCCAAATTAGAAATACAAAAAAAAACTGAGTGAAAAACCGAAAAGGAAAAAGGGGAGTGAAACCGTTTTTTTTATTAAAAACATTTTGTTTTTAACACATTCTAACATTATTTAATATGAATAAAAATAAAATTGTTGTCGCTGCTAGCGTAATGCAAATTAAATTAGGGATTACAATCTGGGGATACCGGGATCCCTGCATCCCGGGATTGTTCCTATAATAACCAATTTTTCCGAATCTGGGATTTAAATGTCCTTGATCAATGATGGTCACAAAATAACAAATATCACCAACAAAAAACCAAGTTCATTAATGTCATCATTAATCACAGTGAGTTTCAAATTATGAGAAGTTAGTTTGACTTTTAGATCGGGTCTTATTTGTCATCGAGACATAAATCTTAATAAAGCCGATATTGCTTCCAAAAGACTTGATAGTGTCCATAGAAAACTTAATATGCTTATAGAGGACCTGATACTGCTTAAAAAGGATTTGAAATGTGTCCAGAATACTTCAAAGAAATGCTTCCAGAAAACTGGACATTGCCTTTCGAGGAAGACTAAAAATGCTTCCAGAAAATTTCATACTACTTTTCGAAAACTTTCAAAAGACTTGATATTGCCTCGAAGCGAATTAATACTGCTCCTGGGCGACTTGAAATGCTTCCAGAAGACTTGATACTGAATTCATTATTGTCGCTTCCAGCAGACATGGATTGCTTCTAGAAGGCTTGATACTGCTCTTTGAAGACAATACTGTTTTTCTTTTGCTTACAAAAGTCTTACACTGCTTCCAAAAGATTTGATAGGCCCATAGCAGACGTAATACTGTTTCTAAAGAACCTGATATTGCTTCCAAAAGACTTGTCAAAATAGAAAGAAGAAATGTTCAAAATACTTGTAATGCTTTAAAAGATTTAATACTGCTTCTGGAAGACTTGAAGTTCTTCCAGAAAACTTGATATTGCTTTTGGAAGACTTGAAATGCTTGATGAAAAAACTTGATATGTTTCTAGAATGCTTGAACTTCTTCCAGAAAAGTCTATATAGCTTCTGAAAGCCTTGTTGCTGCTTTTAGAAGAATTGAGATGCTTCCAAAAGACTTGATATTGGTTCCAGAAGACTTGATATTGTTTTTAAAACTTTTGAAAAAAAACATTTTCATTGCAAAAACAACACGATATTGTTGATAAACTATTTGAGTTATCTTGACTGGCAGATTGATCTAGGCAATTTTGAACTGTGGATTTTTTTTAACTCTTGGGATACTGTTACATAAAAATTATTTTAATAGCTACATCCGATGTGGTAGCAACCAATACTAAGCGACCTTTTCTTCCTAAGATTTAACACGATTTACTTTAAGTAATAGATTAGGAATTGATAAAGCAGCAAAAACAGTCTGCATATTTCAAAAGTAAAATGGAGTAAATAGTGCATCTAGCAGAAAACTGTTTGAACATTTTAAAACATCACACAGTTTTAGAAATGTTTGTTTTAAACACTTTGTTTAAAATAACAACCCTGATTGAAATTATTATTATAATTGAGGCGCTGGTGCATTTTTCATTAATTTGAATGTTTACGATTTGTTCTATCTAACAATTATATTAAGTTTGCCCTTCTTTCCCTTCAAAAATTGAATATCACTCAAAACCGATGTTTGATTTTAAGCAATACGGCTACGAGTACAAACGGCAACCACAACACGTCTAACCACCGGTTTCATTTTGAATTATGAATAATAAATAAATTTGTTTATTGTATTGAATCAAATAGAATAATCTTTTTTTTAAGTAATTAAAGTCTGTCTTTGGTGAAAAGTAATGTCTTTGGTAATGATACAAAATATCAAAGTATTAAAAACTATTAAATAACGTTAGGTAGTTTATTTAGAAAAAGCTGAAAACTGCCGGATTTGAGTTGATTTTTTACCTCATAACTAAAAAATGATTATTAAAAAACATTTATTTTGAAAAATTCGCCCTTATGCAAAATATCAAAAACAGGGCTTTCTCAAAATCATACTTTGTTGAATTCGCCCTTTCTATTCTCAACGCCTCAATTGCAATATAATAAAATAAAAAGTTAACCAACTTAACTTTTATTTATAAAACAAAACGAAACACTGCCTTTAAAGGCACGAATGAGAAAAATGCGCATGCGTTAAGTTGCAACCGAGGGTTTTAGCTTTAAGAAGTTAAAAGTTGGGAATTCTTGTGACTAGGACAAAAACCGTTTTAGTCGTAAGATGTTGCATGAACAGTACTACTATAACATAATACCTTAACTTTTCACTCTTATGACTATAACTACGACTAAGACTAAAACACGTTGCATGAACCCACCATTAGTCACAAGAGTTGCCCAACTTTTAACTTCTTAAAGCTAAAACCCTCGGCTGCTGCCCTACAATGGCAGTGTTTTATTTTATTTTATAAATTAAGGTTAAATTGGTTAACTTTTGTATTTTATTATATTACAATTAAAACAATAATTTCAATCAAGGTTGTTATGTTTTAAACAAAGTGTTTTAAAACATGGGGTGTTGTTAAAAGAATAGTTTTGTTTAAAAATTAGCATATTCTATTTTCCTTTATATATGTTTACCGTCAAACCTACATTACAACTAAAACTTAATATGTGATTAAAAACTAAAGCAAAATTTAAACACATACTTCATTTAACTCTTCCAATTTGAAGACTATTTTTGCTGCTTTATCAATTCCTAATCTATTACTTAAAGGAGATTATAATTAAGTCTTAGGAAGAAAATGTCGCTTAATATTGGCATACGATGCTACCACACCATATGTAACTATTAAAATAATTTTAATGTAATAGCATCCGAAGAATTAAAAAAAATCAAATGCGAAGATTGCTCAGATCAATCTGTCAGTCAAAATTTTGCATTGTGTCCAATAGTATTTAATATTTTCGATGCAAACTCAAATAGTCGATCAACAATACCAAACAAGTCGAAACTGGTTCTAAATGGCTTCGATCATGTTTCTGAAGAAAGCTGCAACATAGCATCTGAAAAGTCAAACATTTTTTCAAAAGATGCGCAGTAAAAACCCAAAGTTCCTAGTTTTATAGGTTGAAAAGTTAAAAATATCCATTCTACCAGTATGTTAAGTTTGAAAAAATATAAATGATGATTCAGTACTTTTAACTGATTTTATTGTTTAAATTAAGACTAGTTTCGCTGTTTACAGTGAATCTTCAAAAACTACGTGTGAACGTTACAAAAGTCAAGTTATTTTCCATATTTTATGTGATTATTCAAAACATGATGATTAACTCCAATATTTAACTTTTTACTACATTGAACTAATTTAAGACTTAAAAGTTAAAATTTATAAAATATCTTTAAATCACATTAACACGTTAAAATTATCGGATATTTTTTACTGTTTGCAGAAGTCAAAAAGCACTACATATGTGCTCTCACATATTTTTGAAAACTTTGTTTTTTTGTTGAAGATTTTCTAAACTTTCTGACCATCATTGATCAACGACATTCCGGATTCGGAAAAATTGGTTATTATATGAACAATCCTGGGATCCAGGAATATCGAGAATGTAATCCCTAATTCAAGCACATTACTCTAGCAGCGACAACATTTTTTTATTCATATTAAATAATGTTAGAAACAAAATATTTCTAATAAATAAAACGGTTTCATTCCAGGTTGCTTAAATATTGCATGAACCAATATCTTTTCTTACAACTAAAGCTAATGCTAACGGTTAAGGCTATGACTACGACTAAAACTAAAACATGTTGCATGAACCCACCATTAGACGTGGTGAAATCGTTTAACTTTGAATGTATGTTTTCTGAGCCTAGTAGGCAAGCTAATTGTATCGACAACATTTTGCTAAACTTTTCTGCTGTGTGCACGGCAAAGACATTGAATACAAATTTATCTGATCATTTTGGTCAATTGTTAAACGTTGAGATGTGTAATGAAAGTAACGTTGGAGCTAAAACAGTCAAATACAGACCCATCACTGAATAGGAACTGCTCAATTTTTACAATCTTCTTGATCATGGGTTTCATGGGTTGCTCATGGGAAAATATTCCATCAATGCCAATAACTCACTTAACCATTACTGGTTTTCGAGTGAACTAAGAACAATGAGAGAACAACTTCATCTTTTAAATAACTTATGTAAGAGTCATCCTAATAGTCAACATTTTAATAGTCATAGAATTCGACTATTAAAAACCTATAAATCTGCAATTAAAGATAGTAAAGTTTTGTTTAATGATTTGCGAATCAAGAAGTCAAATGCACCAATAAAAACAATGTGGGACATTATTAACACCAATAAGGAAGCAAAATATAATAAAATCTCTTGTACACTACCTCCAAATGAAATGAATGAATTTTTGATCAATACTGCTAGAGCACTCAATGACACGTCACATTGTAATATGAATGGTTTTCATATCAGTAAAGATGTTCGATTCAATTTTCAACCAGTTTCATACAATACAGTGAGAGATTGTATAAAATCACTGAAAAATTCAAATGCTCGTGATGTCTATGGTCTTACAGTAAAAATTGTGAAACGCTGATCCCTATTACCAAATTGTTAAACATGTGCATTGCTTCCTCAGTATTTCCGGATATGCTTAAAGAAGCGATAGTTGTACCTATTTTTAAAAAAGGTGATCCTGATGAGTTTAATAGCTATCGCCCTATATCACTTCTGCCTATTATATCTAAAATCTATGAAAAAAATTTAGCTAACCAAATTAGTAAATATTTTGAAGATAATAACTTGCTATCCCAATCTCAATATGGGTTTCGTAAAAATAAAACAACGACACTTGCGATGCTGGATCTGGTTGATTCGATTGTTGAGTCATTTGAGAAAAGAGACAGAACAGAGTGTCGATGTTCTGCGACTTGTCGAAGGCCTTTGATTGTGTGCCTCATGATGGGTTAATAGGCAAATTAAAAGCATATAACTTCCGTGATGATGCCTTAAGTCTGATTGGCAGTTATCTTAATGATAGATATCAGCGAGTGATGATTGATGGTATCGAATCGGATAGATTGAGGGTAGACCATGGTGTTCCCCACGGTTCAGTGCTGGGTCCTCTGTTGTTCTTGGTGTATATAAATGATCTACCGGCTATAAGTAAGACTGTTGATTACATTCTCTATGCCGATGATACTACCATATCAGTGAGTGACAATACTTTGGTTAGCTTATTGCAGAAATTTAATGAGACCCAGTCGGGAGTGTTGGAATAGTTTCGTGTGAACAATCTTACACTAAATTCTGATAACACTATAATTATGATGCTTTCCTTATGCCCCGATGGCGATGAAATTGAACAACTCACTTTGTCTGATAGTACTAAATTTCCCGGAGTATACTTTGACAAGAAATTTACATGGAATTGTCATGTCGAGGCATTGGCTTCTAAATTGTCGCGAAACATTTATATTTTGCGAAATCTATCCAACTCCGTTTCGGTAGCTGTACTTAGAAGTGCATATTTTGCATTATGCCACTCCCTATTTTCATATGCAATTTTAGTATGGGGTCAGGCAGCTGACTAGACAAGATTGTTTGCCCTTCAACGAAGGGCTGTTAGAATAATTGGTGGCTTAAAATTTAGAGATGACTGTAGGAACATCTTCATTCAACAGAAAATATTAACTTTTCCGTATATATGAGGCACTTCTGTATTGTAAAGGAAATCAAATGACTTTCCTAAACAATTCAGATCACCAGTATGAAACCAGGAATAGATGTGCCATGAGACCTCCTCTGTACTGATTGACAAAATCGCAAAAAAATATTACATTTTTAGCACCTAAATTCTACAACAAATTGCCTGAAAACTTACGTGATCTCAATTTAGATAACTTTAAAAAACAAATCAAAATGTTTCTGATGCAACAGGCATTTTACTCATATGATGACTATTATAATTATAAATTTACATGAATAGCACAGCACCCGATTAGATTGTAAAGGTTTTTCAGTTTTAGTTTGTTATAATTGTTTGATTTTGTTTCTGTAACATTGTTCTCTGTTTTGTGCTCTTTGTATTTTGTATTTTATATCATACTTTGTACTAAATGTACACAAATATCTGACGTATGTAAACAATTTCTGTGTAATAACATCAATAAAGATTATTATTATTATTATTATTAGTATACGTGATCTGATTCCATAAGACTTAATACTACCTTCAAAAGTCTTGAAATGCTTCTAGTGGACTTGATCTAGTTCCATAAAACTTGATATTGCTTCTAGATGACTTGGTATTGCTTTCAAAAGACTTGAAATGCTTCCAAAAGACTTGCTTCTAAAAAACTTGGTATGGCTTCCTTAAGACTAGAAATGCGTCCAGAAGACTTGATAGTGCTTCTAAAAGACTTGATATTGCTTCCAGAAGACTTGAAATGTTTTCGAGACGACACAAGGCTTTTAGAAGCAGCCTTCTAGATAACAGAATTCTTTCAGAAAGTAATATGAACAAACGAAGAAAAATTGGTGACCATTGCTGAGTTACAATCAATTAGTCATTAATAAGCAAACAAACGGGTTACTTTTACCAAGATAAGTTTTTTCAACGAAAACAAATTCTAAATACTCATATTATTAATCATGGGATGGAAGCTTGTATGGAGGAGGTAAGGAATGGCTTTGAAGCTAACTAAGAGAGAAAACTACTCACAGCATATTATGAAAGAAGTGCAAAAAAAAAATCCGAAACTTATGGCTATCAAAATCGCAAAGAATATTGAGAAAAGTGAGTTTATCCGATGAAAGCAAATACTGTATATTTGGAATCAAGGGATACAAAAATCATGAAGAATCATGGCGTGAAGAAAGCAAGGAATTGCTTCGAAACAGCGTCCAAACTAACTGCAAAAGGAAAACCATATTTTATTAAGGAAATATTGCAAATTCCAAAATATTGCTCTCAAAATTGTTACATGTAGATACATATACATACCGTATACATCTCAAATGGGGTATACTGCGGATACTATCACTGGATAGTACCATAGCCTCCTTGATATCTTAGTCCTTCAACCGAATGGCTCACTGGGTCTATCTGGCATTAATTAGGCCAATGATCGTTTATGCTCCATTAATTCAAAATAGCTGGTTTAAATCGAGTCGTAATATAACAAATACAACGTCTTGTGTGACGACTGCTCTTGAAACTTCCACATATCATCATTTACTGCTTCTAAAAGATTTGGTACTGCTTCTAAAGGACTTGGTTTTGCTTCCAGAAGACTAGAAATGCGTGTGGAAGACTTGATACTGCTTCTACAAGATTTGATTTGCTTTCAGAAAACTGCTTCTAGATGAATAAATCTGTTTAAAAAAGACTTGAACTACTTCTAACATACTTAAAATGCTTCCAAACCTGCTTTCACAGGACTTGACACGGCTTTTGCAAGATTAGGCACTGCTTTCAAAAGAGTTATTAAAGAGTTATTAAGTTGCTTCCAAAAAGCTCAATACTATTTTTGGAAGACTTCATTCTGCTTCCAAAAGACCTGAAATAATTTCGGAGAATTGAAAAGCTTTCGGAAGACTTGAATTCCTCCCAGAAAACGTGACACTGCTTCCAAAAGACTTAAAATATTCAGAATACTTGTAATGCTTCAACTTCAGCTTCACTTGAGCTTCTTCCAAAAAAACAGGATATTGCCTCTGGAAGACTTGATACTGCTTCTAGAGACTTGAAATGTTTCCAGAAGACTTAACATTGCTTGAAATGATACCAAAGGACTTGATATTGCTTCTAGAATCAAGTTTTTAGAACCTGGCTTTATAAGAGCTGATACACCTTCCAAAAGATATTCTTGACTTGAATATTGCTTCCAGAAGACTGAATACTGCAACTAAAAGATTTGGTATTGCTTCCAGAAGACTTAAAATGCTCCCACAAGACTTGACACTGTTTCTAGAACACTTGATATTTCTTCGAGAGGACTTG
The DNA here is from genome assembly GCA_036711965.1 of Onthophagus sagittarius. Lineage (NCBI taxonomy): Eukaryota > Metazoa > Arthropoda > Insecta > Coleoptera > Scarabaeidae > Onthophagus > Onthophagus sagittarius. The sequence continues at coordinate 9,371,675 of JASERS010000007.1, read as the reverse complement.
AAATGCTTCCAGAAGCCTTGATACTGCAGCTAAAAGACTTGATGTTGCTTTTAAAAGACTTGATACTGCATCTAAAGGACTTGGTATTACTTCCAGAAAACTTGAAATGCTTTCAAAAGATTTGATACTGCTTCTATATTACTTGATAATGTTTTTTGGAAGATTCGTAGAGTACTCCCAAATAACAGTTTTAGTTTCTTAAGGCTTGGTACTACTTCTAGATGACTTGATATCAGCGATGTGAAACGAAAAATAGATTAAACAGGTTAATAGTTGAGACTAACATTACTGGTATTATAAAAAATATAAAATGTGTTGCACATACATTTCAATTAGCAGTACAGGATGTATAAGAAAGAAATCTTTGCGGCATTATAACCAAAGCAAGAAACTCAGTTAAGAAATTATGTATCACTAATAATATGAACCTTCTTAACAAAATGTATTTGCCCAAAGCAAAAATAAACTATATCTAAGTGAAAGAGAGTGAAGCAGCCAAATATTAGCCGGTGGCTTCTATCAAAGGTGGTATAAATACAAACACAAAACTTAAAAAATTGTCACAATATTTGCTAACAAATTAAGTCACCATATGAATGAAAGGACTCAAAATCTATTTGAAATGAGGCTATACTTGCAACGTTATACCTCAATCCCAAATACAAAGATGTTTTAATCAGTGCTCGAATTAACAGCAAGAAAATACATTATAAATGCATCTGAGGTGTTAAGTATACTAACCGCTTCATCAAGAACTTCATCTGACGCAACGATAAACTGCAAATTATAATAAACTGGAAATTTTTTTAAACAAAAAGGATGAATATGAAGCGCAGCACATTCAAAATTTAATATCTGAAATGATTTCGTACTATGAAAACTAGAGTCTTAAAAAAGAGTACTTTGTTTTGGAATTCTGGGCAAAAAGATTTCAACACCAAAAAGAATTTTGTTTTGGTTGAATAAAACCGGTTAATATTGCTTCCAGAAAACTTGAAGTACTTTTAGAAGAAGGCGTGATATTGCTTCTAGAAGGTTTGAAATGCTTCCAAAAGACTTGAAATGCTTAAAGAAAAGCACCCATATGAATGTGTAAGTTAAGTTATCAGAGAGATTTTGTAGTCAAAATGACCTAAATAAGGATTGCAGATACTTAAAATTTTTTTTTTCTGGCTTAACCACTTATGTAACCAAAATCTTATAAGAGACATAAAAGTTTAAGAACTACATAGGCTATTCAGATCATTCTGAATAGCTGAATATGATTCTTCATGTATACATAGAGCACACAGGGCAGATATTTAAACACTTATAAAATTTTGTTGAGAATTATTTATTGTTTCCTTTTTTAAATCACTATTAGTCGTAATCACGTATTTTTATGATCTTACCTTATGGCCTACCAGAGAAAAAATAAATAAGATCTGCTATTTGTTGCGTAATTTTGATTAATTCCGTCATATGTCAACAACTGCAACTAATAGGTAGTGGAGTTAAAGCAATTTTGTATTAACATATCATCATTTAATAAGGAACTATATCTAAGCGAAAGAGAGTGGAGCAGCCAAATATTAGCCGGTGGCTTCTATCAAAGGTGGTATAAATACAAACACAAAACTTAAATAATTGGAACAGTATTTGCTAACAAATTAAGTCACCATATGAATGAAAGGACTCAAAATCTATTTGAAAATGAGGTTATACTTACATCGTTATACCTAAATCCCAAATACAAAGATGTTTTACTCAGTGCTCGAATTAACAGCAAGAAAATACATTATGAATGCATCTGAGGTATTAAGTATACTTACCGCTTCATCAAGAACTTCATCGGACGCAACGATGAACTGGAAATTTTTTTAAACAAAAAGGATGAATATGAAGCGCAGCACATTCAAAATTTAATATCTGAAATGATTTCGTACTATGAAAACTAGAGTCTTAAAAAAGAGTACTTTGTTTTGGAATTCTGGGCAAAAAGATTTCAACACCAAAAAGAATTTTGTTTTGGTTGAATAAAACCGGTTGATATTGCTTCCAGAAAACTTGAAGTACTTTTAGAAGAAGGCGTGATATTGCTTCTAGAAGGTTTGAAATGCTTCCAGAAGACTTGAAATGCTTCCAAAAGACTTGAAATGCTCAAAGAAAAGCATCAATATTAATCTGTAAGTTAAGTTATTAGAGAGATTTTGTAGTCAAAATGACCTAAATAAGGATTGCAGATACTTAAAAACTCCTTTTTTCTGACTGAACCACTTATGTAACCAACATCTTATAAGAAACATAAAAGTTTAAGAACTACATAGGCTATTCAGATCATTCTGACTAGCTGAATATCATTCTTCATGTATGCATAGAGCACACAGGGCAGATATTTGAATACTTATAAAGTTTTCTTGATAAGTATTTTCGTTTCCTTTTTTAATTATTATTAGTGCGTAATCACGTATTCTTATGATCTTATTTCATGGCCTGCCAATAAAAAAATAAACAAGATCTGCTATTTGTTGCGTAATTTTGATTAATATGGTCATATGTCAACAACTGCAACTAATAGGTATAGGGACATATAGGAATGACTTGTAGACAATTAAATTCTTTATCTAATAAGCAAATCAGATATTAAGATTAAATTATTATAAAAATATTTTCCTTTTATAGTGTGGTAAATTTTCTACAACTTTTGTCCAAAGAACTCTGTATCTCGGCTCCGTACTGCCATTTATGTACATTGCCATTTACGTGGGACACCTGTATATGGCTAAGTTAGGTCTTGAAAGTTAAGAAAATTTGAAACATTTTCTGAAAAGTTGGCATATTATAGTGCAATGCTGTGATAAAAAATCGTTTGATCTTTTGAATTTACGCAATACAGGTCAATGCTATACAGGTGGTCACAAAGTTTATATATTTATAGCTTTTTTATTATATCATAAATTATCAAATTTTTAAACTGATTCTAACGGTTTAAAATTATTTTTACTCTTTGAAATTGTTGATTAAACGCATAATTTCTCAAATATTCAAGCTTGTTTTTGACATAGTTTCATTAATCTTAGGCGCATTTATTTTGATTTTCATTAATCAAAAAAAAATATCTGTCAAGTCTTCTAAGACTTCCAGAAGCAGTAGGCCATTTGTGCAATTTAACTCCATATTTTCTTTCACTTTTTGTATTTTTATTATATTTCGAATAATTATTAAACCTACTCTATAGTTACAACCAGACTCTATTTTGCCGAACCGAAATACATTCACGAAAATTGAGGAAGTTTTTGTCGTTTGATTCTGCGTCGTTGGAGACCTTTTAAAATTAATTTTTTTTCAGTACCCATACGTATTTTCAAAAATCCACGTCCATGTCTGTAAGGCGTATAATTCAATATATACAGGTGTTTCTGAATGACCGCAACAAATTTTAAGGAGTGATTCTTTAATTTACCCTCATTAATTACTCAAATTATTCAAACTCTTAGTAAGACACTCAAAAACACTCATAGTTAAATGTCAAAGAACATTGACAGAAAACTTCCAAAGCATACTAAGTTCTTTTCGTAAGAAATTCGTTCCATACTTTTAATTGGTAGTGCTTGCTTTATTATTTATTTTCTCAAACATTACTCGTTTTTGGAAAAATTTTAGAGAGGCAAAACAATTTTGGAATTTAAATTTTTTCTAATGTATTACTTAACAAAAATTTTAGCAGAAATGTGAAGGGGGTGGTCACATTTAGTTTAGAAGGGTAAAAGGTCCGGAAATTGCGTCTATGTACTGAAAGTCTATGTACATTTACAATCATGAAGAAAAGTTTATATAAAGCTCGGTGCAAAAATGCACTACAGCCCTTTAAAGGTGGCACTCAGAATGCTGAAATTTGGTATGCAAGCATATTGTATGTGACAAATAAGATAATCAAACGGAAAAACAATAAATAATTTATAGGTTCCAAGATAACAGGTAGGGGGCGTGTTTAAAGTACCATAACTTGTTTATCTTCATTTTTTCTGCCGTTTTAATTACATCAGTTAATTCAAGAATTGTTCCTGAAAATGTTTCTCTCTAATAGCGTGAGGATTTTCTTGAGCCCAAGTACGATCATTACTGAAATTAATTATTGCGTTTCTGGAGAAACGTGCTTCGTACGTAAACAAAATCATGGCATCAAAGGGAGGATCTTCTGCAAGATTTTGAAGATATCATCTACAAAATTCCGTACGCGGTTCAAAATCTGAACTCTGTGAATCTAAAACTCGAGATTACGATATTTTGGTTTTATCAGTACCAATCGATAGAGAATCGTTTATACCCATTTCGATTTTGTTGCACCTCAACGGGCTTCATAATACACACGATTTTTTGATTTTTCAGAAAAGATAGAACTATCGCGAAATGGTCGAAGGAATTGGATGGAGAATCATTTATACCTATTACTATTTCGTTTACATTTCAACTGGTTCCAAAAAACAGCGATTTTTTGATTTTTGAGAATACCGCTGAAGGTGTGTATTTCCGTTTCTGTTAGAGATATCGCAAAACGGGCTATGGAATTCGATGGAGAATCGTTGGTACTTATTACGATTTCGATTACATCTCAACTAATTCCAAAAAACAGTGATTTTTTGATTTTTGAGAATATCGCTGAAGGTGTGTATCTCCGTTTCTGTTAGAGATATCGCAAAACGAGCTATGGAATTCGATGGAGAATCGTTTGTACCTACTACAATTTCGTTTACATCTCAACTTGTTCCAAAAAACAACGATTTTTTGATTTTTGAGAATATCACTGAAGGTGTGTATCTCCATTTCTGTTAGAGATATCGCAAAACGGGCATGAAATTCGATGGAGAATGGTTTGTACCTATTATGATTTCGATTACATCTCAACCGGTTCCAAAAAAAAAGGTTTTTTTGTTTTTTAAGAAGATCCCTGAAGGAGTGTATCTCCGTTTCTGTTAGAGATATCGTTATATCGTTAGAGAATCGTTTGTACCCGTTTCCGCCTATTTCGATTTCGTTTGTACCTCAAGCGGTTCCAAAATACAGCAATTTTTTGATTTTTTAGAATACTGCTGAACGTGTGTATCTCCGTTTTTGATAGAGACATCACAAAACGGTCGAAGGAATTTGATAGAGAATCGTCTGTACCTATTTTGATTTCTTTTGCATCTCAATTGGTTCCAAAATACAGAAGGACATTTTCCATACCATTTTATAGCAAATATTTAATTCCCTACCAAATTTTCGTGTATTAGTTGATGGATCCTCTTCGACGCATGTAAGACAGCGTCCTCAACAGCCGAAGTTTGAATTGCACGAACTCTTCCCTATTACGTTTAAAACTGCCAAATTCAGTCAAACGAAGATGAGTGTTTATAAATATTTTTCTGCTTGGAAACACACTATTCGGATAGTTTTCTTGATAGAGTCGCCATTGGCAAGACCATAAAAAAATGCATTTGTGTCATTTCCAAATTAGAATAATTATTTACAATATTTTTTTAACCGCAATCAACTTTCTAACCACAGGCGAAATAATAAGCTGTCACGTCAAAGTTAAAAACATTATGTTTATAACAACAAAATAACGTTTCCTAGAATTTTTATTTTATTTTAATAATTTCTCGGAATGAAATAAAGTGCTTTTTATTTTTTTTTAAATACTAATAATAAACCCGATTTTTTCGACCTTTAACACTCTGTATCTCGAAAACCAGACTATTTAGGACACATGTTTATAAGATCTTATCTACTTGAATTTGCTTCAGGAAATCTTTGGAATTACGGCCTATCATTAAGTAATATCATATACAGGCTGTATCTGAATAATGTTCCTAAAGTTATACTATGATTTATGCTATGCCATGATAAAGCATGGTGTAGTTGCTCGTGGGGCCCGAAGTCGCTCATGGTTTATATAAGAAAGTACTCTTAAAATTAATTGAAGAATCACCCCCTGAAGTTTGGGAACGTCATTTAGATATACCTGTATATACAGGGTGAGTTAATAGTGCGGGGACGGAAGAATGTGGCTTTACCGTTGAAAATTTAAAAAATGTTTTTATCTCATCATACATTACTATCACAGCTGCATCGATTAAAATTATTTTCTGCTATACAGGGTGGTTCACTGTTTCAGGACAGTATTCAACTTCATTTTTTTAAATGGAACGCTATGTATCTTTTCACATATGCTGATTAGTTGTCTTAAATGCTATAAGTGCATGTCTTGTTTTCAAATTTTGAATGCAAGGTTGCTAAGTTGTTAATCATTTTGTGAAATTTTTGTATGAATCATGTAGTCACTTAAAATTCGTTATCAGCATTATTATTAAATATTGAATGATGTAATTTGGCATATCGATAAACAAAGCTTGGATCTTTTGAGCATCAGTAATAGTATTGGATAATATTATATAAGTGGTTACTAGAACCGGTTGATTTATGGAATGTTTGAGGGATCATAACTTTGTTATTTTAAATGGAACACCTTATATTTTTGCAATGTCTCAGAAGGCTTTGTTAACTACCTTTCATTATCGTTAAATATATGGTTTATCTAACATGTGTACTTTTGGAGATAATTAGACTATTTCAAAAATGTAATAATAAGTAATAATATAATAATAATAAGTATATATAATAAGTAATAATAAGCGTAATGTAGTTGTTGTTTACTTTCTCCTATATATAATTTATGGCAGTTATTGCATTCTAATTGGTATACAGTATTATATGTATCTATTTTATCTTTCATATTACTCAAAACATTTGTCAATTTATTGTTATTGTACTGGGCTAATTTGACTTCTTGAAATTCATATTTTTTTAAAAACTGATTTAATTTTATAAGTACGAAGGCTTTCACGAGCGGTGTTATTTGAACTAAAATTAGAACTAACACTAGCACTAACACTAGAACTATCACTAGAACCATCACTAGGACTAACACTAGATCTAAAACTAGAAACTTAGTGTTGTTGTTAGTCCTAGTGATAGTTCTAGTGTTAGTGCTAGTGTAAGTTCTAATTTTAGTTCAATGATTTAATTTTATTTGTTGTTGAGGGGATATATTTTATTTTATAGAACTTACCTTTTTTACCCTTATCATATAAGGGTACCTAATCATATATGTATGTGAAGAAAAGGTAAGAAATCTGTAATTTTTGTTTGGGTTTTATCTTTCATTTTATTTTTATTAGCATTTGTATAATGATGTTTATTTAGTATATTTACTGTTATATTTTGACTGACATTTGTAGTTGTTTCTTGTTCCATATTTATTTTAGTGTGATGTTGTGTGTCTACTGATCTTGATTGTTTTATTTTATTATAATTTTCATACCAGATTTTATTAATTAATGTTTTTGGGTATGCATTTTCTAATAATATACTATATATTTTAGTTTTTATTTCCTTTATATATGTATCATCAGTCAGAATGATGGCTCGACGGATCAAATTGTTAATGGTATTTATTATCTGAGTTCTTGGGTGATTACTAAAGTAATGAAGTACTCTATTACTGCTACTAATACAAGAGGAATTGAAGACCCGAGTGCAAGAACCAGGTAGCTCCATTTTTGGTGTATATCGAGTTAAGTGTGTTTCTACTATCTACATAAGCTTACCCATCGTTCGGTGCAAGAATCAAGTGGATCCATAAAGTATTAGACTAGATATAACACATTTTGGAGCTACCTGTTTACACATTCGGAGCAAGAAGCAGGCAGCTCCGGATCTGCCTGGTTTTTGCACAGTTTTAAATCGGGCACTGACTGATAGATAGCTATATAATACAAGTAATATTATGTTATTTACAAGCACGTGTTTTCTATTCCGATCCGATTTAGTTTAACCTTACTTTCGTTGCACTCAGTCGTGTTACGCATCAATTCCTTGAAATATGTCCGATTCCGAAAATAGCTTAGAAAAATTTAGTGACTTCGAGGAATCACCTTCAGAATATTACCCTAGTAGTAGTGATGGCGAACAAAATAGACCGGGCCCTTCATGACGTCGCCGTCCCCAAGCAAGAGCTAGATTCTCCGAAATTTTGCAGCAGGCCTCAGAATCAAGCAGCGATAGTAATGAACGCAGCCAACCATTGCGTTTAGAAGCTCGGAGAAAACGGACACGTAATCCGAAAAATGGAAAAGGAATATCAGAAAATGTAATGTGTGCATCTGGAAAACCGTATGTAAATACAAAAAACCGATTAGTTCCTTCCAGGAAAACAGGTGTTGATTGCAACTGCCACTGGAAATGTTTTGAAAATCGCATTATAGTTGGTCAAAAAAACAGGCAGCGGTACTATTTATCACCAGAACTGAGCATTCAGAAAATGTACACATTGTATCTCCAGAAATTTGAACCCGAATTTTACGCAATCTTGGAACAAGAGGAACAAAAAGAAAAATGCCTACAATAACATATGACTATAACAGAAATTTTTTTAATGAAAATTTAAACTTTTTTTTTGCCGCCCTAGGTCAGACACGTGCAAAACGTGTAATAAATTTTTAACCCAAATAAAAGCCGCAGAAACAGATTACGGAAAAAAAGCATTGGAAATTGGAAAAATGCTGCACCTTACAAAAGCAGATGTTTTTTATAAAGACCTTAAAGAAAAAAATAAGTTGGCAAAGGAAGATGTATCTATTGAAGTTATTGCTTTCGATTTTCAACAAAATCTTCTATTACCATATGTAACTTCAGGAGATGCATTTTACCTTCATCAGCTATAGGTGTATCCATTTTGTATTTATAGTGCTAAGTTGCAAAAAGTTTTTTTTACGTGTTTACTGAAATTGACGGGATAAAATCTCCAAACGAAGTTATTAGTTGCTTAGATCATTATATAAAAAATTTTGTTCCTGCACAAGTTAAACGTCTATATATTTTTTCGGATAACTGCGCGGCACAAAATAAAAATATAGTTTTGTGTCAGTACTACTCGTTCTTGAATCAGACAGGTTTGGGTTTTAGCAAAAAATGCTAAAGGTTATGTTTTGTTGTCTATAGTCTGCGATAAAACTGCTCCTATGCCTTTACTTGAGGCATCTGTCATTAGTGAAAGAGTTGCTTGTGGTGATGGATGTGCAAGTGAAACGGATTTTGATAAAAGTTCTTTAGCTGTAGTGAAAGAAATGTCGTGATCATGTGTCCAAGAAATGATTGATTTAAGTTTTTGTGAATAAAGTGTTTTTGATAAATGATGTAAAGGAGCTAAAATGTTTGGAATGTTTGGTAAAAATCTGTGGTAAAAATTGATCATTCCTAAGAATCGTTGTAACTGTTTAAGTGTGGTTGGTTTGGGAAATTCAGTTATGGCATTAACCTTAGATTGCGAAGGGCGAATGCCATCAGCAGATATTTGATGACCTAGGAAATTTAAATCTGAAACTCCAGAAATACGTTTTGTTTGTTGTATATTGATATTATAGGAGCTTAACCTCTCAAATAATTGTTGTAAATGAAAATAATGTTCTTCTTCATTGTGACTGGCTACTAGAATATCATCTAGATATACGAAAAGGAAATCTAAACCAGAAAGAACTTCGTTAATAAACCTTTGAAAGGTTTGTGCAGCATTACGTAAACCGAAAGGCATTCTTGTGAATTCGAACAGACCAAACGGTGTAGTGATAGCCGTTTTAGGAATATCGTCTTCTTCTACAGGGATTTGGTGATAAGCCCTTACCAGATCTAACTTTGAAAAAAATTTACAATTGTGTAAATGTAGATTAAAATCTTGAATGTGCGGAGGATAACGATCTGGTACTGTGATGTTGTTGAGCTGTCGGTAATCTCAACATGGTCTCCAATCGGTGGAATCTTTTTTAGGAACCATGTGAAGAGGCGACGCTGTAGAAGAAGAAGAGGGTCGGCAAATTCCTAATGCCACCATCTGTTCCACTTCTTTTTTTGCAATGTTGTGTTTGTGCACATCTAAACGTCGGGGACGACAAGACGGTAAGTGTGAGTTGGTAACTATTTTATGTTTAACGTTATGTCCAACTGGTTTTGTAAAGTCCGGTGTAAAAGTTGAGTAATTTATTTGGCTTGATGATAATTTTTGGGAAAAAAATGCTAAAGGTTGTGTTTTGTTGTTTATAGTCTGCGATAAAACTGCTCCTATGCCTTTACTTGAGGCATCTGTCGTTAGTGAAAGAGTTAGTAGTAAAGCTTTACATCTGAACGTGATGTTGATTGTTGCGAAAGCTTATATTTAATAGTTTGTGAGTTTGAGTATTGTTTATTTAGTAAATGAGTTAATTCTGTGTCATTAAGTTGTGAGTTCTTTAAAGTTTGTGTGTCAGGGTATTGTGAGTTTAGAGAATCAATATTTGTTGAACAATATGTATTACTTAAATAAAAATTAGCACTATTGTATTACCATAATAGAATTAGTTATACAGTTTCTCTATTTTCCCGAAAGCTTGTAATAATGGAGCTACCTAGTTCTTGCGCTCGGGTCTTCAATTTTACTGTATAAATTATTTTACAATTACAGTAGAACCCCTCATATCCGACCTCGGGATATCCGACTCCTCGGGATATCCGTCGCCCCTCCCTACTCCCAATTTTGTTCAAATGCTCTAATGTACGTTTTTGTGAATCCCAAGAGACCCGACTTTCCGTCGGGGAATTACTTGATTCGCTCAATCTTGATGTTTGCCAAGGGTTGCGCAACTGTGTTCATCATTGTGAATATCAATTGTATGCATATTTACAATTGTTATAGTAAAAGTGATTATGGCTACCCAACAAAAACGAAAACGTATTGTATGTACACTACAGAAGAAATTGGAAGTTATTCAGAGGCTAGACAATGGCGAGTCAGTTCAAAAATTATCTTCTGAATTAGGAATAGGCGTCACAACTATTAAAGACTGGAGGAAAAACAGAAAGAATATCGAATCGTACTCTATGACAGTGGAAGGGGAGGAGGGTTTAAAAAATAGAAAGATGCTTAAAAAGCCTAAATTTGATGTTTTAGATGATGCTCTCTGGATATGGTTTTGCCAAGAAAGACGCAAAGGAACTCCTTTGTTAGGTCCTATAATTAAAGAGAAGGCAGCGATTTTACATAAAACAATAATAGGAGAGGAAGGGGAAAATTTCAGTGCAAGTGAAGGTTGGCTTCACCGATGGAAACGTCGCCATGGTATACGTCACGTTGTTATTTCTGGAGAAAAGCTATCAGCTGATGATGACGCAACCAAAGAGTTCGTGAAGAAATTTGAAGTTTTTATTAAAGAAAACAATATGCATCCGGATCAAGTGTATAATATTGACGAGTCAGGGTTAAACTACAAGATGCTCCTACAAAAAACTCTTGCTGCAAAAAATGAAAAAGTAACAGGGACAAAATTATCCAAGGATAGACTAACTTTTGCAACTTGTAGTAATGCAAGTGGAAACCATAAAATGCCATTGTTTGTCATTGGAAAATCTAAAAAGCCCAGAGCGTTCAAACATGTGAACATGGCATCATTGCCTATTTATTATAAAAATCAAAAATCTGCTTGGATGGACAGTTCTTTGTTTAAACAGTGGTTTTTTGAAGAGTTTGTACCAGATGTAAAAAAACACTTGAAAATGAAAAATCTACCACTCAATGCAGTCTTCATTCTTGACAATGCTCCCAGTCATCCTTCGGAAAACGAACTAACAATGGGAAACATCAAAGCTATGTTTCTACCTCCTCGTGTGACACCTTTAATCCAACCTATGGATCAAGGGGTTATTGAGTGGTTGAAGAAAAGATACAGGCGAAAATATGTCAGCTTCTTATTAGAGCAAACGGAAGGAGGCAGTAACCTATTTGAGGCAATGAAGACTTTTAATATAAAAGATGCCATTTACATTGCCGCACAAGCCTGGGACGAACTCAATCACACCACTCTACAAAAATCTTGGAGAAAACTATGGCCAAGTATTATTGAAGGTGAGAGCGCAATCTCTAATGAGTCTGAAACTTTAAATACAGATGAAGCAGAAATTCTACAAGATTTACAGACCATCGATGCCCAAATCCAACCAGCGGATATAGAAGAGTGGCTATTGGGAGGGGACATAGTTGAAGTCACTAACGAGGATCTGAACGACGAACAAATCGTATCCGCAGTTTTTAAAGTTGAAACAGAGGAAGATGAAACGGATGATGAAAAAGAAGAACCTGAAAATATCAGTCATACGACAGCTACAGAGGCTTTCGAGATTGCAATGAAATACGTCGAGCAACATCCAGAAGCAACACCGATGGATGTGCTGTGCATTAAAAAGTGGAAAGATATCTCAGCTAAAGCAAGATTTGGTAGATTAAAACAAAAAAATATAACTGATTTTTTTAAATAAATTTACATGTACATACATGGATTTGTATACATAATTAAATATATGTACTCGTTTATGTTTGTCTTGTTCATTTTTGTTGTTCCTCGGATTATCCGACCTTTTTTGGTAACCGACCATGCTCCGGTCCCATGGGTGACGGATATGAGGGGTTCTACTGTATAATAAAAATATTTTTTTATTTTCAACAGTAAGGCCACAATCTTCCGTCCTCGCACTATTGACTCACCCTGTATATATATATTTTTTTATTATAATAAAAATGTTATTCACATAATTAAATAATAAAATTTTTGATGCAATAATTTGTCTATTTGGATAAGATAATGAATATTTGATAAAAATAAAAAATGTGGATTCGAAAGTATGATGTTACGGTCCTGTCGGGTAGAAGTGCTTTGATGTTACCGCGTTTAGGAAAGCGCCGAGCGCCGTCTCGCACCCATCTCTAAAGTCGTAGTTGTTGCACCTGGTTATTTGTCCGTAACAGTCCGTAAGATGCGCGTCGGGTCGGTTCTTGCGGTTCTTGGGAGAGTGTACGAAATCTAAACGTTGTGGGATTCGTGGGGCCCCCACACTAAGCCCTAATTACTTTCAGATCGACCTTTGGAAAAATAATATCAAACGAAAAATGCTACTGAGCCCGAGCGGCAACGTTTACGTCCGGCGGTTCACTTAAGCGACTTAAGCAGCCCCCCTACATCATCATCATCATCATCATCATCATAACACGCACACCGAACACCGCACACGTTACGACGTTTCGTCTGTTCGTTCTTGTGCCGGACGAGACGAAGAGATGGCGAATATTTTCGTGAAATGGTGGAAAAATAAGTTCTTAAACAGCTACAAACAGTTCGCAGGTGAGTTGCCGTTCTAAAATTAACACCAAAACAAATCCGTGCCGTTTCTTTTTACAACATGCATATAAATTCGATTCTTTGTTTAAATCCGTTTAGATGCTAGTTATGGGAAAGTTTCGGATACGGAGGAGCTCCTTGGGGCCGTACGCCACGATAGCGATATCGACGATCAATTAAGAGTGTCCTGCACCACCCCGCCGTGTGATAATAAGCCCCATTCGGACGCTGAACCATCCCCGGGCACTTCTAGTCCGTATCGATGCCCTTCTTGTCCACGCCAAACCAACAGGAAGCTCAATTTTGAACAGTTTTCTTGTGATGTTTCCCTCGAGGATGGAATTGATAAATCCGGACAACAAAGACAGGAATTTTCGTTCACCCTTTACGATTTCGATGGATATGGCAAGATTACCAAAGATGTAATTACACAGATTATTCTTTATTTCTTGTTTGTTTTACTGGGGTATTGCTGTGTGATGCTCAAATTGTTATTGACATCCTTAACTATACAAAAATCTAAAAAATCTAAACTGTTAAATGGCTAAACACAAATCAGTTTATTCCTTATTTCTTTTAAGATTTTAATCTAGAATATTTTTATTAGTAATTGGCATTCTAACCTATACAAAAGCAACCAAACTTATAAATGACTAAACACAAATAATTTCTTTTTTGGTAGTATTTTACTCAGGTTTATATAAGTAAATATATTAAAGTTATAAGTAATAAAAGATGATAAAAAGTTGCATATGATGCAATGTTACGATAAAAATCGTTTAGGATCACTGTGGGAATTATGAAAGCACAAGATCAATGCTTTAAAGGCTGGTCCCAAAGGTTCATAGTATCTATATATCGTAGTATCTCGCTTCGTTTTTGATTGGTCAAGTTTTGAACTCATTCAAAGTTTTTAGCATTTCATAAAAATAACAATTTTTTTAATAATTTTTGAAAAAATCAAATTCTTAAGATATCATTATGAAATTATATGTGTTTATAAAAGAAAGTATATACTCTTCTTAAAATACAACCATATTTGAGTATCTCGCTTCGTTTTTGATTTGTCAAGTTTTGAACTCATTCAAAGTTATTAGCATTTCATTAAAATAATAATTTTTTAAATAATTTCTCCAAAAGTTCGTAAAAAATCAAATTCTTAGGATATCATGATGAAATTTTGTGTGTTTATAAAGGAGAGTATACACTTTCTTCAGAATACAATCATATTTTAGTATCACGCTTCGTTTCTGAGATATCAAGTTTTGACCACAACCTAAATTTGTAATATTTCATAAAAATAACAATTTTCTTTATTATTAAAAAAATCGAATCTTTATGTTACATTCAAGACACGTGTTACAGACGAACTCTTTATTCTAGAAATTGGTTTTCTATACATTTTAAAAATTTGTACATATAGAAAATTGAAATCATCTTAAATTAATATATAAATCAAACATATGAAAGTTATTATTCATACATAAAATTTTAATAATTAAAATCTTTTTTTTTTAATTTTTTTAAAATGCTATTCTTGTTTGAAAATTCAAAAACAATATTATATTTTGTGAAAATATGTTGTGCTTTGAATTGCTTTCGTTATGTACAGATTATGTACCAAAGATGTAATTACACAAATTATTCTTTATTTCTTATTTGTTTTAAAGGGATATTGCTGTGTGATGCTCAAATTGTTATTGACATCCTTAACTATACAACAAAAATCTAAACTGTTAAATGGCTAAACACAAATCAGTTTATTCCTTATTTCTTTTAAGATTTTAATCTAGAACATTTTATTATTTTAATCTAGAACCCATTAAAAAGCCACAAATTTCATAAAAATAACAATTTTTTAACCATTTTTGAAAAATCATAGAAAATCGAATACTTAAGATATCTTGATGATTTTTGTTGTGATTGATAAAGGAAAATATGTACTTTCCTCAGAACAAAACTATACTTGAGTAGTCAAGGTTTGAATGTAACCTAAATTTGTAGCATTTTATAAAAATAACAACTTTTTTTAATAATTTTTTAAAACATCGTAACAAATCAAATTCTTAAGATATCATGATGAAATATTGTGTGTTTATAAAGGAGAGTATGCACTTTCTTTAGAATACAACCATATTTGAATATCTCACTTCGTTTCTTATGTTTTGAACTCATTCTAAATTTTTAGCGTTTCGTAAAAATATTAATTATTTAATAATTTTTGAAAAAATCGTAAAAAATCAAATTCTTAAGATATCACGACGAAATTTTGTGTGCCTATAAAGGAAAGTATATACTTTTCTCAGAATACAACCATAATCTAGTATCTCGATTCGTTTCTGAGATATCAAGTTTTGAACTTAATCTAAATTTGTAGCATTTCATAAAAATAATAATTTTCGTAATCATTTTTGTAAAAATCGAAAAAAATCAAATTCTTAAGATATCACGATAAAATTTTGTGTGTTCATAAAGGAAAGTATGCACTTTCTTCAGAATACAACCATATCTCAGTATTTCGCTTCGGTTTTGATTTAAGTTTTGAACTCATTTAAAATTTTTAGGATTTCATAATAATAATTTTTGAAGAAATCGGAAAAATCAAATTCTTAAGATAGCACGATAAAATTTTGTGTGTTTATAAAGAAAAGTATGCACTTTCTTCAGAATACAACCATATTCTAGTATCTTGATTCGTTTTTGAGATATCAAGTTTTGAAATTAATCTAAATTTGTAGCATTTCATAAGAATAACAATTTTCATAATTATTTTTGGAAAAATCGAAAAAAATCAAATTCTTAAGATATCACAATGAAATTTCGTGTGTTTACAAAGGAAAGTATATACTTTTCTTAGAATACAACCATATTTGAGTATCTCGCTTCGTTTTTGATTTATCAAGTTTTAAACTCATTCCAAATTTTGAGTATTTCATAAAAATAACAATTTTCTTAATTTTTTTTGGAAAAATGGTAAAAAATCAAATTCTTAAGATATCACGATGAAATTTTGTGTGTTAATAAAGTAAAGTATATACTTTTCTTTGAATGTAACCATATTTGAGTATTTCGCTTCATTTTTTAATTATCAAGTTTTGAACTCATTCTAAATTTCTAACATTTCATAAGAAAAACAATTTTTTTAATAATTTCTCAAAAAATCGTTCTTAAGATATTATGATGAAATTTTGTGTGTTTATAAAGGAAAGTATGCACTTTCTTTAGAATACAATCTTTCAATTCTTATATATTTTATACTATTTAAAAAATGTATTTAATAATTAAAAGACATAGATACTCAAGTCGTACCATACCTACTCGTGGCTACATCCAATTGATTGGTTGCCTTTATTATACATGTTATAGTGTAGTGCATACTATTAAATATCGACGCAAATGTCGTTTTTTTTTAATACAAAAATGAAAAACTTATACGATCGTGATACACCTTCAAATACGCTCAATAACGAGATCAAGTTTTGAACTCATTCTAAATTTCTAACATTTCATAAGAATAACAATTTTTTTAATAATTCCTCAAAAAATCTTAAAAAATCGTATTCTTAAGATATCATGATGAAATTTTGTGTGTTTATAAAGGAAAGTATGCGCTTTCTTTAGAATACAATCTTTCAATTCTTTCTTAATTTCTTTAGAATATTTTAGTATCTCGCTTCGTTTTTGAGATATTAAGTTTTGAACACAACCAAAATTTGTAACATTTCATAAAAATAACAATTTTCTTTATTATTAAAAAAATCGAATTCTTTATTTAATATTCAAGACACGTGTCCAAGATGAACTGAACTCTATATTCTAGAAATTGGTTTTGTATACATTTTGAAAACTTGTGCATATACCCAATTTAACTCATCTAAAATTAATATATAATTCAAACATACAAAAATTATTATTCATACATAAAATTTTAATACTTACATTTTTTTAAGTCTTAAAATGCTATTCTTGTTTGAAAATTCCGAAATAACATTATATTTTGTGGAAATATGTTGTGCTTTAAACTGCTTTCATTAAGTGCTATATACTTGTAATTATTTTCTTTATTCTTTAAAATATGTTGTTAAACACAGTTTTCTAGTTATTTCTAAAATATTCAAGCTTGTTTTTGAAATATTTATATACAAATCAATATTATCTGAATCAATTTTTTAAGTAGGCAACCCATTTTTACGATTTTTCATGATTTATTTTATAAAATAAATTATAAAATATTATTAACGCCAAAGTCATTTCGCTAACAAGAATTAAAGATAACTATTTTCTTAATCATTTTTAAAAATATCGTGGAAAATTAATCTTTTCGGATATCTTGATGAATTTTTGTGTGATTTATAAAGGAAAGTGTGTCATTTCTTCAGAACAAAATCATACTCAAGTACCTCACTTCGTTTTTAAGACATCAACTTTTGAAATTAAATTAATATCACTTCATAAAAATAGGCATTTTCTTGGTTATTTTAAAAAAATCATACGCACTTGAATTCGTAACAAATCATGATAATTTTTTTATGATTTCTAAAGGAAAGTTTGTATTTTCCTTAGAACAAAACCAAACTTGAGTATCTCACTTCGTTTTTGAGATATCAACTTTTGGCCAACCTAAATTTACAAAATTAAAAATAAATAATAAAGGAATGTTGTTGAAAAATTGAATTCTTAAAAAATCTTGATAAATTTTTGTATAATTTATAAAATAAAATATTATTAAATTTTTAATATTTAAGGATTATTTTTAAAAACATCGTAATGATTATTAAAGTTTTTAAAGACAAGTATGCACTTTTCTGATAACAAAAAATATGTGACGTTAAGCCCACAATGTTTATTCCCTAAAATCTCCTCGATATATTTTTCTATTTGTTTTAAAATGAATGTGTAGCATTTTATAAAATTAACATGTATACCGGGTGAGGCATTTAATTGAGACCACTTTATTACTCATAATCTATGAATTTTATAGAAAAAAGCTTCATCATACAAAAGGGGAAAACATTCTGTATGACTGTTCTAAGAATAAAAGTTTCCATAATACGCAATTATTAACGCCTCAAGTGATTCTATCCAATTTTTTAACTAACTCCATTAACTTACTTCCATTAACTTACTTCATGTTAATTTAATGTAATTCCTAAATTATTCATAAATTTATGAAAGTGACGATATTGAAAATATTTAAGAAAATGTTTAAAATTTTCAGCCCTTTTTAGGTTTAGACCAAATTCAATCCGCATCATATTTCTCTTCCACATACTATAATTTAGCAAATCATTAGGATTTAGTCAATGCAACTATCAAAATAATTAAAAAAGAACTACTTTTTTAAAACCTTCACACATCAATACCCCATTAAGGTGCCTTTTATGCAAGAGAGATTTGGGTATTAGCCAAGTAAGTACATTCGCCAATTCTATGAATCTCTAAATACCCAAATCTCTCACATAAATTACACTTTTTAAATATTATGATTTTGATATGACATTTTATCGATAAACGAAAAAAATCGATTTCTTAATCAACGTTTTTATTTTTTAATTACAGGACATTGCCGGATTAGTAACAACAATATACGAAGCGTTAGGTTCTTCAGTAAAAGTACCACACTACGGGAGCAAAACAATAAGGGTGAAACTAACAGTATCTCCAGACCAGCGCAAACACGTAAGCGCGACCCTCGTAAACTGCCCGAAACCAGACGACGAAGCGATCAAACCGGAAATAATAATCCCAGAAGAACCGCCGAAACCGTTACAACCCGAAAAATCTTGCAATGTTAAAAAGAATCACCACCGAACCCGCACTTCCGCCCTAAAAAAGCGAACGTGCCGGCGCCACCGTTGTTGCGAAATCCTCGCCAACCGCCAAGCAAAAGAACAAACGGAATCTATTAACGTATCTGATGACGCGTCAGAATTTAGCGCCACCGGAGATAACACCAGTGAAGAAGATCGGGATTGCTCTGAATACCAGTATTCGTGTGGGAGGAATAATGTTAAAGAAGGAAAGGGGAAGGCGTCGAAGAAAGTCGATGGTAAAAAGGAAATTGGCGAAAATGCTGAAAAAAGTGATAAACAAAAATTAAGATCCAGCTCGTTACAACGGAAAGAATTACTTGAAATTATCCAAGCTAATATGAATAAAAATAATTTAGAGGAAGGGACCACAAGGTTAGTACTAAATTTTGTTTTAATTTTTGGTGAAAACCTCTTTTCCTCTAAATTACAACTCTTTAAAGATTGGAGGAAAATTGTTTTTAATTAATAAATCCATTATGGAGGAATTTAGAAGGATGAAATTTGCAAGATAACTATTATTTATAATACTTATATAACACTTTTTGATTATCTTTATAACACTAAAATGTTATTACAATGGTAATTAATTTAGTATCCATGTTTATCAAAATATGTCTTAGCAAAAAATTCATTGATCAAGTAAACATAACAATATTGATACATGAGGTTACTTCTCTATTAATTAATAATATAATCTCTAACTAAATAATAATATTAAACAAATAAAAAAATAATAAATATTAATAGCAATACATTTTAATGCGAAATTCAGAATTTATTGCCAAATTATTCATCTATTAACATTTGTCACAGTTGCTTCTTAAATGCATTCAAATTAGAGTTTTAAAGGTTCTGGTAGGGGATTATAATATTTAGGAAAGCAATGTTACTGTTACAGAAATGCATAATTTGAAGTTGTTTCCAATGAACAACCTGTTTGAAGAAAGTGATTGTTCACGCATCACATTCTTTGTTATTTGAATTTAATTTTCAAATAACAACTGTTATATTAGTAGAAAATTAGTAAATGTTACTGCTCTATTTATAAGTTCCTTGACTTGGGGAGTAAAGGGGGTCGTGTTTTTTCGGTAAATCTTTTCGTTTGTAATGGTGCATATAAATCAAAAAAGATCTAAAGTCCGTGCAAAAAGTCGAGGCCCGTCACTTTGGAGATCGATATTTCTGTAACCACTCAATGAAAAAAAGGATGGTAAAGTTTGTTATAATCAATGAACATTTCTGCGAATTATATATATCCGCTTTTTATGAGTTCCCAGCAATTTTGAGAACTTACGATTTGCACTGATATTATCGATTTCTGGAATTTGAAATAGTGGTCTTCTAAGAAACTTTGCTCAACAAATATTGTACTGTCTGCAATATTTGGACGAAGCCATATAAATAAGTGGCTTAATATAAGACATGATGATGAAGTTTGTAGTGATTTATAAAGAAAAGTATGCACTTTCACCAGAATACAATCATATTTTAGTATCTCTTCGTTTTTGAGATATCAAGTTTTGAACGTAACTTAAGTTTGTAGCTTTCTATAAAAATAACAATTTTTTAATAATTTTTGAAAAATCGTAAAAAATCAAATTCTTAAGATATCGTGATGAAATATTGTGTGTATATAAAGGAGAGTATGCACTTTCTTTAGAATACAACCATATTTGAATATCTCACTTCGTTTCTTATGTTTTGAACTCATTCTAAATTTTTATAATTTCATAAAAATAACAATTTTTTAAATAATTTTTGAAAAAATCGTAAAAAATCAAATTCTTAAGAATCATGATGAAATTTTAAAAAATTAATAATAATAAATTATGCACATAAAGTATGCACTTTCTTCAGAATACAACCATATTTTAGTATCGCGATTCGTTTATGAGATATCAAGCTTTGAACTTAACCTAAATTTGTAGCATTTCATAAAAATAACAATTTTCTTAATCATTTTTGGAAAAATCGCAAAATATCAAATTCTTAAGAAATCACGATGAAATTTTGTGTGTTTATAAATGAAAGTATATACTTTTCTTAGAATACAACCATATTTGAGTATTTCGCTTCCTTTTTGATTTATCACGTTTTGAACTCAACCTAAATTTGTAGCATTTCATAAAAATATTAATTTTGTTAATAATTTTTGAGAAAAATCGAATTCTTAAGATATCCTGATGAATTTTATAAAAATAACAATTTACTAAATCATTTTTAAATAAATTGTAAATAATCGAATTCTTAAGATATGATGATGAAATTTGTGGTGATGTATAAAGGAAAGTATACACTTTTCTCAGAATACAATCATATTTTAGTATCTCGCTTCGTTTTTGAGATATCAAGTTTTGAACGTAACCTAAATTTGTAGCATTTTATAAAAATAACAACTTTTTTAATAATTTTTGAAAAAACCATAAAAAATCAAATTCTTAAGGTATCATGATGAAATTTTGTGTGTTTATAAAGGAAAGTATGCATTTTCTTCAGAATTCAACCATATTTTAGTATCTCGCTTCGTTTCTGAGATATCAAATTTTGAACTTAACCTAAATTTGTAGTATTTCATAAAAACAACAATTTTCTTAATCATTTTTGAAAAAAATTGTAAAAAAATCGAATTCTCAAGATATGACGATGAAATTTGTGGTGATTTATAAAGAAAAGTATGCACTTTTCCCAGAATTCAACCATATTTTAGTATCTCGCTTCGTTTTTGATTTATCAAGTTTTGAACTCGTTCTAAATTTTTAGGGTTTCATAAAAATAACAATTTTTTTAAATAATTTTTGAAAAAATCGTAAGAAATCAAATTCTGAAGATATAATGATGAATTTTTTATGATTTATAAATTAAAGTATGTATTTTCCTCATAATACAACTACACTTGAATATCTTATTTTAAGATAGATTTTTTATTTATTTATTTAAAGTCAGTACGATATTTGTTGAGCCAAAAATGATAAAAAGCAAAACAAAAAATTAATAACGTTTTATTTTCTGAAAGCAGCGGTTGATATTTGTAAGCCGTTAAGCGGTTGTATTTGGCGTATCTTTAAATTTTACACGTTATTTGTTGAATCTGCAATTATAAAAAAACCAATTGCCGTGCTACCGTCAATGACTTTCGGGTGTCTGATATTATCAATTCCTGGAATTTGACGAAGTGGTCTTCTAAGAAATTTGGCTTAACAAATATCGTTACTTGGAGTATTTCTATTTGTTTATAAGATATCAAGTTTTGAACTCAACCTAAATTTGTAGCATTTCATAAAAATAACAATTTTTGTTAATAATTTTCTTAAAAAATCGAATTCTTAAGATATGATGAATTTTACAACCATAACAATTTTCTTAACCATTTTTGAAAAAATTGTAAAAAATCGAATTCTCAAGATATGACGATGATTGTTGTGATTTATAAAAAAAAGTATGCACTTTCCCCAGAATACAACCATATTTGAGTATCTCGCTTCCTTTTTGATTTATCAAGTTTTAAACTCATTCTAAATTTTTAGCATTTCATAAAAATATCAATTTTGTTAATAATTTTTGAGAAAAATTGAATTCTTAAGATATCCTGATGAATTTTATAAAAATAACGATTTTCTTAGCCATTTTTGAAAAAATTGTAAAAAATCGAATTCTCAAGATATGACGATGAAATTTGTGGTGATTTATAAAGAAAAGTATCCACTTTTCCCAGAATTCAACAATATTTTAGTATCTCGCTACGTTTTTGATTTATCAAGTTTTGAACTCATTCTAAATTTTTAGGATTTCATAAAAATGACAATTTCTTAAATAATTTTTGAAAAAATCGTAAAAATCAAATTCTTAGCATATCATGATGAAATTTTGTGTGTTTATAAAGGAGGGTATATACTTTTCTCAGAATACAACCATATTTGAGTATCTCGCTTCGTTTATGAGATATCAAGTTTTGAACATAATCTAAATTTGTAACATTTCATAAAAATAACGATTTTCTTAATAACTCTCGAAAAAATCGAATTATTACTAAAGATATCAAGTTTTGAACTCAACCTACATTTGTAGCATTACATAAAAATATTAATTTTGTTAATAATTTTTGAAAAAAATCGAATTCTTAAGATATCCTGATGAATTTTATAAAACTAACGATTTTCTTAATCATTTTTGAAAAAATTGTAAAAAATCAAACTCTCAAGATATGACGATGAAATTTGTGGTGATTTATAAAGGAAAGTATGCACTTTTCTCAGAATATAACCATACTTTAGTATCTCGCTTCGTTTCTGAGGTATCAAGTTTTGAACATAACCTAAATTTGTGGCATTTTATAACAATAACAATTTTTTTAATAATTTTTGAAATAATCAAATTCTTTTGATATCACGATGAAGTTTTGTGTGTTTAGAAAGGAAAGTATGCACTTTCTTTAGAATACAACCATATTTTAGTATCACGCTTCGTTCCTGAGATATCAAGTTTTGAACTTAATCTAAATTTGTAACATTTCATAAAAATAACAATTTTCTTAATCTTTTTTGGAAAAATCTTAAAAAATCAAATTCTTAAGAAATCACGATGAAATTTTGTGTGTTTATAAATGAAAGTATATACTTTTCTTAGAATACAACCATATTTGAGTATCTCGCTTCCTTTTTGATTTATCAAGTTTTAAACTCATTCTAAATTTTTAGCATTTCATAAAAATAACGATTTTCTTAATAATTCTCAAAAAAATCGAAAAAAATCGAATTATTACTAAAGATATTAAGTTTTGAACTCAACCTAAATTTGTAGCATTTCATAAAAATATCAATTTTGTTAATATTTTTTGAGAAAAATAGAATTCTTAAGATATCCTGATGAATTTTATAAAAATAACGATTTTCTTAGTCATTTTTGAAAAAATTGTAAAAAATGGAACTCTCAAGATATGACGGTGAAATTTGTGGTGATTTATAAAGGAAAGTATGCACTTTTCTCAGAATACAATCATATTTTAGTATCTTTAGTATCATTTTATCATATTCTAGTAGCTTCGTTTTTGAGATATCAAGTTTTGAACTTAACCTAAATTTGTAGCATTTCATAAAAATAACAATTTTCTTAATCATTTTTGGAAAAATAGTAAAAAATCTAATTCTTAAGATATCACGATGAAATTTTGTGTGTTTATAAAGGAAAGTATGCACTTTTCTCAGAATATAATCATATTTTAGTATCTCGCTTCGTTTTTGAGATATCAAGTTTTGAACGTAACCTAAATTTGTAGCATTTTATAAAAATAACAACTTTTTTAATAATTTTTGAAAAAATCGTAAAAAATCAAATTCTTAAGATATCATGATGAAATTTTGTGTGTTTATAAAGCAAAGTATGCACTTTCTTTAAAAAAGATAAAATTTTGAACTTAACCTAAATTAGTAGCTTTTCATAAAAATAACAATTTTCTTAATTATTTTTGGAAAAATCGTCAAAAAACGAATTCTTAAGATATTACGATGAAATTTTGTGTGTTTATAAAGGAAAGTATGCACTTTTCTCAGAATATAATCATATTTTAGTATCTCGCTTCGTTTTTGAGATATCAAGTTTGAACGTAACCTAAATTTGTAGCATTTTATAAAAATAACAACTTTTTTAATAATTTTTGAAAAAATCGTAAAAGATCAAATTCTTAAGATATCATGATGAAATTTTGTGTGTTTATAAAGCAAAGTATGCACTTTCTTTAAAAAAGATAAAATTTTGAACTTAACCTAAATTTGTAGCTTTTCATAAAAATAACAATTTTCTTAATTATTTTTGGAAAAATCGTAAAAAAACGAATTCTTAAGATATTACGATGAAATTTTGCCTGTTTATAAAGGAAAGTATATATTTTTCTTAGCATACAACCATGTTTAAGTATCTCGCTTCATTTTAGGTTTATCAAATTTTGAACTCATAACAATTTTTTTAATAATTTCTAAGAAAATCGTAAAAAATCAAATTCTTAAGATATCATGATGGAATTTTGTGCGTTTATAAAGGAAAGTATGTACTTTCTTCAGAATATAACCATATTTCAGTATCTCGTTTCGTTTCTGAGGTATCAAGTTTTGAACTTAACCTAAATTTGTAACATTTTATAAAAATAGCAATTTTCTTAATCATTTTTGGAAAAATCGTAAAAAATCAAATTCTTAAGATATCACGATGAAATTTTATGTATTTACAGCAGAAAGTATATATTTTCGAACTCATTCTAAATTTTTAGCATTTCATAAAAATAACATTTTTTTAAATAATATTTGAAAAATCGTAAAAAATCGAATTTTAAAACATCATGATGAATTTTTTCGTGATTTATAAAGGAAAGTGCGTACTTTCCTCAGAATACAACCATATTTTAGTATCTCGCTTCGTTTTTGAGATATCAAGTTTTGAACTCGACCCAAATTTATAGCATTTTATAAAAATAAATCGAATTCTTAAGATATCATGATGGCGCTTCTAAAATGCAATATAATAATAATATATAAAGCCAAACATTCAATTAATCTTCAAAATCCTTTTTTTAATAAGATACCTATTTAAAATATTGAAAAATGATTTATTAAAACTAAACAATAACAATAAATAATAATACAAAAAAAGTAAGATAATAAAAATAACATTAATCTGAGTCGAATAAATAGCATTGAAAAATTTATCTTACATTTGTTATTTTGGGTCCTTTTCCTTTTTTTCAAATCTTGGTAATAACTTATACCTGAGTTAATACCATATGAACCATTAGCGCTATGCTTTTCATTAGAATCATTTTCAAATGGGATTAATAATTAATGTTAATTATCGAATTGTTAAATTCTCAACTGTTTCTTCCTCTTCCGCCTCTTCATTCTCTGTTAATTCAATTAACTCATCATTCAAAAGTAGTTCCAACAAATTCACGATATCTTCATCTAAGTCTTGAAAACCAACTTCTTTTGCCAAACTTAACATATTTTGTCTGATTTCTGGAAGAATGAATTCAGAGCTACTTTGGTAGTTGCAGGAGGTAAAATCTGGTAAATTTTTTTTCTCCTATTTAATATTAATTTGTTTCCAAAATTCGTAAATTAACGATTGGCTTTCAGTTTCTTTTATAAATTATCGAAAAATTCTACATAAATAATAGGCTTTAAATGTTGTTGCTATTATTCCTTGATCCTTTAGTAGAATCAGGGATTATATTTTTAGGTAAATATTCAACTATCATATTTTCGAGTAGTTTTGATAAATTAATGGATATCCAAGAGCATCCAAAAGAAGCAGATTTTTATGGTCCAAATTAGATTATCTTTGATCTTAGATTGATCTTAGATTATCAAATTAGATTATTAATTAGATATTATTATTACCAAGCGCGTACTAATCTTGGAATAGCCTTTTTGTCTTCATACTTATTCTTTTAAAGCTTTTCGATTTTCGGAAGAAGTATGAGATAAATTAAAAACGCCGTTATAGCGAATATTTCTTCGTCATTTTCTGCGTTTCTTATATGCTTTAATACCAATTAACACTATTTTTTTATTTTCAGAAATCACACAACAACCGAATCTCAAAACACGAATACTCGCCATTTAAAAACAACATCAAAATCGAAACGTCCCTCAAAAAAGACAGTTCCAACCCTCCAATATTTAGCGAATATCATGGATCCAGCACATTTTTACGTCGATTTAGCGTCGTTTCACAACGCCACTCAACTAACCAACAGCAACATTCAATACGACAAATTAATCGACGCGGTTATGTGCGTATCAAACAAACGCGTACCCGTTAGAAAAGTACAAGTTTGCCGCAAACACGCCGCCGTTTGCTCAAATTCGAATCAAGGTAACGATAAACCCCAGAAACGTTCGAAACTCTCCGAAACGGAATACAAAACGTTTCGGAAGCACACGAAGAAAATACCGCAAATCGTATTAGGAACGACGTCCGCCCCGCATTATTTGAGACATCGCAATCGGCAAGAGGATCAAGCTCGCGCGATGGCTCAAGTTGTTAGGTGGTTGGAACGAGAGTTTTCATCTAATTTTTATACCAACGAAGATGGACATAAAAAGAAAAATAACGCGGCCTCATCAAAAGATGAAGAAACTTCAACGCCTACACAGGGTTCTAGCGTCGAAAGGCACGAACATTATCATGTACACGAACATATACATCATCATTATCATCATTATGAAGAAACACCCATCGTAGTTTAAGATGTTGATTAAAATATATATGGTGTCTCATATAATTATGTGGGACACACTGTATATTTATATATATTAGGAATCTCGACGAAGAAATCGATGACAATAAGTATTTTTTTTGTCCATGACTGAACGTATCTCTTCCACTGGAATTGTTCCTAATCCACTTTTTAAAAACTTTTATGATTGATTTGATTTATTAAAGTTATGTAATATTGATTTCGTCGAAAACTACAATACTCATGGTCAAGATGTCTCTTTTTGTTTTTTTAGTTAAGTAATTATATTAATCTAAGTAAATTTGAACTAGTCTCTCTACTATTTATTCTCTTATCGGCACATTTAGATATTAACCGAACGATGAACGTGTAAAGACTGACTCATCCTATTTATTATTTTTTATTAATTTTTAGAGTAAGCGTTAGGATCGTTTGATATTGATTAATTAATTAACGTGCCTTTAATAATAATCAAAAGAATTTAAATGAAAGAAGTAAAAATGAAGAAATCGCGCAAAAACTCACTACCTCTGTACAATACGTTTTACTTTTTCACGTGAATATATATTTACTATTTGTAAAATCTCTTAATAAAAAAATCAAGCTGTATTTTCGTATTTAACTTGTTCTATATGCCGTATATTTATATTATTATTAAGCAAACTCACCGCGTTTGCCAACACTCTACTCTTATTAAGTGTAACTTTTTTTTGTTTATTTATTATACACAAAAATGTTATGTCCTATTTATATTTAATATATCTCGTGTATATACAATTTTGTCTTATTTTTTTCAACAAAAATCATGAAGATAAAATAACTGTCAGTAAAAAAATATATTTTGATGAACTTTTTCGTAATTTTTAAAGAAGGGTATGTACTTTTCTCAGAACAAAACCACACATGAATATCCCAATTCGTTTTTGATATAAATTTGTAGCATTGCATAAAATAAAAAATTTCAATATCAATGAACATCTTACAGCTATGACCCATAACCATCCATATTGGTTTCTGTCACCTTGGAACTCCCCGAATCTCGAGATTATTATGTCGGGAATGCTGTTCCAAATCCGTCAAACTGCCGGATAGCTCAGTAAATTGCTTTTTCAAAAGAGCATTATCGGTCCCCAAGCCATCCATCATCCTCAGCGGCTCCCGAATTTCTTTCATGAATGCCTCAAAGTTCCTAAATCGTTGGCTGTAAAACTGAATGGAAGCTCCCACACCATATCAAAGACAGCCAGAGTAAATGGGTTAGTTGCAGAAGTTGAAGTGATCGAGAAAATGCGCGATACTCAACGATTGGTAGGCGAACATTATCCAGAGTATTTTCACGATCCACTTGCCATTTTGAAAGCGACTATTGACGCATTTGGCATGGAACCACGCGATACACGTCTCGCACTGATTTGCAGCATTTCATAAAATAACAATTTTTTAAATTATTTTTGAAAAATTTTAAAAAATCAAATTCTTAAGATATCTTGATGTATTTTTTTGTGATTTATAAAGGAAAGTGTGTGCTTTCCTGAAAACAAAACCATATTTGTATATCACAATTCGTTTTGAGATATCAAATTTTGCACTCGACCTAAATTTGTAGCATTTCATAAAATAAAAATTTTCTCAATCATTTTTGAAAAATTGTAAAAATCGAATTCTTAAGATATCTTGATGTATTTTTTTGTGATTTATAAAAGAAAGTGATTGCTTTCCCGAGAACAAAACCATATTTGAGTATCTCAATTCGTTTTTGAGATATCAAATTTTGAACTCGACCTAAATTTGTAGCGTTTCCTAAAATAACAATTTTCTTAATCATTTTTGAAAAATCGTAAAAAATCGAATTCTTAAGATATGTTGATGTAATTTTTTGTGATTTATAAAAGAACGTGTGTGCTTTCCTGAGAATAGAACCATACTTGAGTATCTCAATTCGTTTTTGACATATCCAATTTTGAACTCGACCTAAATTTGTAGCATTTCATAAAATAACAATTGTCTTAATCATTTTTGAAAAATCGTAAAAAATCGAATTCTTAAGATATGTTGATGTATTTTTTGTGATTTATAAAAGAAAGTGTGCAGTTTCCTGAGAACAAAACCATACTTGAGTATCTCAATTCGTTTTTGACATATCAAATTTTGAACTCAACCTAAATTTGTAGCATTTCATAAAATAACAATTTTCTTAATCATTTTTGAAAAATCGTAAAAAATCGAATTCTTAAGATATGTTAATGTAATTTTTTGTGAATTATAAAAGAACGTGTGTGCTTTCCTGAGAATAGAACCATACTTGAGTATTTCAATTCGTTTTTGACATATCCAATTTTGAACTCGACCTAAATTTGTTGCATTTCATAAAATAACAATTGTCTTAATCATTTTTGAAAAATCGTAAAAAATCGAATTCTTAAGAAATCTTGATGTATTTTTTTGTGATTTATAAAAGAAAGTGTGTGCTTTATTGGGAACAAATACATACTCGAGTATCACAATTCGTTTTTGAGATATCAAATTTTGAACTCGACCTAAATTTGTAGCATTTCCTAAAATAACAATTTTCTTAATCATTTTTGAAAAATCGTAAAAAATCGAATTCTTAAGATATCTTGATGTAATTTTTGGTGATTTATAAAAGAAAGTGTGTGCTTTTTTGAGAGCAAAACCATACTTGGGTATCTCAATTCGTTTTTGACATATCAAATTTTGAACTCAATCTAAATTTGTAGCATTTCATAAAAATAACAATTTTCTTAATCATTTTTGAAAAATCGTAAAAAATCGAATTCTTAATCTCGGGTAGCTATATGTATGTAATTATGATTGATTTAAAAGATGTAAACAAACCTTCACCCACTGAACCGATCCACGGCACCCAAACAACAATGATCTTGCAAGATCAGCAATGAGTGTAATTAAGTTACTTTATGCAAACATCAACAGCTATGTTCCTAAGAAACACCTAATTGGAAGCTATATCACTGTAAATCGCATCCACGGTGCGATGTTCGTTGAAACTAAGGTCAAATCATTAATCAACTTCAGAAATTGGACAATGATTCAAGAATTGGGAAACATTGTGAACAGGGGTGTCAGAGGCGGAGCGGTGGTTATGGGCGATCCTGTATTACAAATTGGAAAAGCGAATCCTCCTCGAATTAATTCTCCATTAAACAACGCCCTCCACTTTACTATTATGATTGGCACAGCAAAAGTACATATCTTGCTGATTTATATACATCCGTTCAGTAAGATAGAAGAAACAATATTTAACATGGCTGCAAGGTATGACAATTGTATACTTATTGGCGACTTCAACCCAGATCCAGCCAAAAATAGTCACATCAATCAATTCGTGAGTTTATCAAACTTTGTGCGCATCTCAACACCCCCGACTTTCGTCATGGCAAATAATCCCAACTCCAAGCCTGATTTAATTTTCTGCACAAACAACATAAGGCCGCTCATCTCGTCTGTTGATGTCGTTCCAGAACTTTGCTCCGACCACCTGGGCCTAGAGATTTGCATTAACACAACCATTCGAATACCCAAATTAGTCCCTATTCTGACCAAAAACTATAGACTTTGTAATATGGAAAGAGTGAACGCAGGAATAAAGGAGTATACAAGATCTAACCCCGTTATTACACCCGAATCCATCACAACCTTTAACAAACGATTGCAAAATCTGGTAGACGAAGCGAGCCCATCCAACATCAAAAAATACTACAATTTCCCTCTGCCACCATTTATTCTCCGTTTAATTAAGGAAAAGAGACGACTCTATCGTGACTTTAAGTTCTATGAGGATCCTGCGCTTAAGAGGAGGTTCAATGAGCTGAATAAAAGTATCCAGAATCTTCTACAACAGTTCAAAAGCGAAAAATATATCGAGGCCTGTGATAAAATCAACAGAAGCAAGGGTAAAAACTACTGGCAAGAAGTCCGAAAACTTTCGAAATATCAAAAGTCACCAGAAACCCAAGAGCTTATTGATCCAGCTGATGGCTGCTCACAGTCTAGCCCAGAAAAAATCGCCAAGATCCATGCTGAATACCTGGAGAGGGTATTTTCCTTCAGTAATGAGCGCTCCTTTTGCCCCCACAACAAAACTACAGTGGACAATTGGTACCACCACGCTTTTCTTAAATCGTCCGAAACGCCACAGGATGCGCTTATGCAGGAGGAAGAATACTTCGCATTACTTAATAAGGGAAGGAACACAGCACCTGGTTACGACAACATCTCTAGAGATATCCTGAGGAGGTTGGATTTAGATATCCACGCCTATATAAGGGAAATATATAACTATTGCCTTACTAATCAGCATTTCCCACAAGATTGGAAGACCTCCATTATTATATGCATCCCTAAGAAAGATTCTTCCCTATCCGACCCTGCGAATTACCGCCCCATCTCATTGCTGCCCGTTATGGGCAAGCTGCTCGAGGGTCACTTGAAGAACAAGCTGTTCGATGTTGTTGGAAAGAGGGTCCCACCATACCAGTTCGGGTTCCAACAAGGCAGATCTACTTCCCATCCGCTGGCAGTCCTGGTCTCAAACTTCCAAGCTGTGCATTATCAAAAACAACATTCCGCCGCAGTGTTGCTGGATGTTCGGAAAGCGTTTGATTCCGTTTGGCACAGAGGACTACTGTACAAACTAGCTTTGTTGAAAACCCCGTTCTATCTTTTAAACCTGCTTAAACAATTTCTTACAGATCGCTCCTCACTGGTTAGAGTAAAAAAATGCTATTCACACAGCTTCACCATTCAACAAGGCCTCCCACAGGGCTCTCCCATCTCGCCAGCATTGTACAATGTCTACTGCCACGACATCTACAACGTTAACCCCGACGTCTTCGATTTGAAGTCCTACGCCCTACTTTACGCGGATGACACTACGCTCGTCGCTCATGATGTGGACCTTCCATCATCAGTCAAAGGCTACAGACGCTTATCCATAATGTAGAGGAATGGTACCGAAAATGGCGCATCCTAATAAATCCGTCAAAAACGCAGTTCTTTGTCCCTTTTCTCTCTGCTCGCATTGCTCCTCCCATAATAACAATCCAATCTTCTGTTATCACAGCTTCACCAACTTGTAACTACCTCAGCGTTACCCTGGATAGAACCCTTAAATTTTCTGCCCACGCCATTAAAGTCAAGATGAAGGTCAAAAATCGCGCCAAGCACTTTCGGTCATTAACATATAGAGGCCGAGGAATATCCACGGAATGCGCCACTCACATATACACTTCGATATGCCGACCTATCATCGAATATGCCTCACTAATTATGTCCGAAGCGCCGAGGGGATCTCAGTACCATCTGGAGGTAGCAGAGAGAGCAGCCTTAAGAATTATAACCCGCATCAGACACCCTCACAACCCACTTTTTAACCCTTCCAACGCACTCTTATACAATCTTACAAAGATATCTCCTATAAACTCCCGCCTACTATCCTTATCTGTCAAGGCAATTATAAACTTTCCCATAAACGCCCTAAAAAATTTCATCATAACTCCCTCCTCCTTAAGCCACTGTCCCACCACACGGCTCACATTACTCAAAAAAATAAAACAAAACTGAGAAAACGGAAAAGAAAACCAATCCTATTTAATCACGGGCAGGAAGACCCAGGTCGATAGCCCTTTTGGCCATGTCATATATAGTATATATTTAAGGTTTTTTTTTCTTTTATTTATTTATTTATGTTATTATTTTTTTTCTTGTAATAGTATGACAGGACAAATAAATATTATTCTCTCTCTCGAATTCTTAAGATATGTTAATGTAATTTTTTGTGATTTATAAAAGAACGTGTGTGCCTTCCTGAGAATAGAACCATACTTGAGTATTTCAATTCGTTTTTGACATATCCAATTTTGAACTCGACCTAAATTTGTAGCATTTCATAAAATAACAATTGTCTTAATCATTTTTGAAAAATCGTAAAAAATCGAATTCTTAAGATATCTTGATGTATTTTTTGTGATTTATAAAAGAAAGTGTGCAGTTTCCTGAGAATAAAACCATACTTGAGTATCTCAATTCGTTCTTGACATATCAAATTTTGAACTCAATCTAAATTTGTAGCATTTCATAAAAATAACAATTTTCTTAATCATTTTTGAAAAATCGTAAAAAATCGAATTCTTAAGATATCTTGATGTATTTTTTTGTGATTTATAAAAGAAAGTGTGTGCTTTATTGAGAACAAATACATACTCGAGTATCACAATTCGTTTTTGAGATATCAAATTTTGAACTCGACCTAAATTTGTAGCATTTCCCAAAATAACAATTTTCTTAATCATTTTTGAAAAATCGTAAAAAATCGAATTCTTAAGATATCTTGATGTAATCTTTTGTGATTTATAAAAGAAAGTGTGTGCTTTTCTGAGAACAAAACCATACTTGAGTATCTCAATTCATTTTTGAGATATCAAGGTTTGAACTTAACCTAAATTTGTAGCATTTCATGAAATAACAATTTTCTTAATCATTTTTGAAACATCGTAAAAAATCGAATTAAGATATCTTCTTGATGTAATTTTTTGTGATTTACAAAGCAAAGTATGTACTTTCATCAGAATAAAACCATACTTGAATTTCAATTCTTTTGACATATCAATTTTTAAACTGAATCTAAATATGTAGTTTTGATTTAAATAAAGTGACGTACGGTAATTGTTTAGGTTAATTGAGATTAATTTATATTAATAACCACATAACCAATTTTGGCCAATCCTCAACAAACAACTAAAATAAACAGACAAAAAAAGGGTTTTCAGATAGAAAAAAAAGAGCATTACGTCCTGAAGATGACTACAGTTGATAGATGGATAGAAATAATATAAATACTGATCTACATATTATAAATAATATTAATAATTTTTGAAAAATCGTAGAAAATCAAAAAGCAAAAATAATTTTAAAAAGAAACTGGCTTTTAAAATCGTTTAGCAAATTGATATTAAAAAAGATTTAATCAGATAAACTTTGGGATATAGCCAAAATTGATATCATTTGAAAGCTAATTTTGTCCTGCATGATGTTTCATCAAAACATTTACCCTCGAACGCAAAATAAAATAAAGCTTCAAATGATGTTCATTTTGATTTGTGTTGCTATTGAAAAAAGAAATCAAGTTAGAAAATAATTGGAAACTACTTTTGGACATATTCAAAAAACTTTTAGAAGGAAAATCTTTAAGGATCCGTCTTAATATTCGGCCAAAGGAGGATATTCAGCAACTATCAAGTATTTATTTTAAAAAATAGCCGGATATCCAGTCCTCATAAAAACGATAGAATAAATTCCAAAATTTTTTTATTGATAAATGTACATTTTGCTGAATTACGAACAACCAGAATGGTAGAAACTTTAACAATGAACATGCAACGAAAGTGGCGGTGGTTCGTAAACATGTGTATTACGTTTATAAAAATCCGGAAATCGTGAGACACATGTATCAGGGAAACGACACACGCACAACGTTTGTGCATATTTCATTCTTAGAATTACGATACCGAAACGTACAATTACAGTAACTGTACAGCCATTTGTAAAATTAATTGAGATAGATTTTATTTCATTTTAGGAAGGTGGGGGTGTAATCTTAACAAATTTTCTGTACGTCACACGCAAAAACGTCAATTACAAATTACTTAGCCATGAATGAAACAAGTTCGTGTACAGAAACTGTAAAATAAAAAAAAATTAAATTAAAATGTTATTAAACAATTAAATAAAAGGTAACAATTTAAAAAAAAAATAATTTTTGTGTTGGATAGAATAAGCGTAACATCAAAAAAAAAATAATAAAATAATAATAAATTTGTTCTAGCAACGTTCAATTTTAAGAACAGCAAAAGTGTTAATCGCTGCTAAAACAAACATAATATGCCTTTGGCACAAATGAACCTGCAACGAATCGTTATTTTTTACACGACAGTACATGAAAATTGAATTACTCACATCCGACGATCTTACAAATAGTAAAACAAACAAAAAATTAAAATCGACTTTTTACATTTAAAGTAGTAATGGCACAAAAAAACGGTTATTACCGGCTGTGAAAAACGTCGCTACCCGCACAGGACTCTTGCAAAAAAAATATGCACGAAATGATGTGAAATAAAATTAAAAAAAAAATAATGTGTAAAAAAACAAAATAAAAAAAAGTTTGTATGTACACTCGTTTTACAGAAACTACACTAGTCCTCTATTGTCTCTTTGTACACCTAGGATGCCTATCATCTCCCAGTTTAAATTATGTACAATGTAACATAGTGCCACTCCCAGAATAATTAATAAAGAAATTCGCGGGCACAGACTAGCCATTTTTTTAAATTTACGTTTCATCAATCGTCACAACGAAATTAACAATTTAAGTGAAAATAATTAATAATAATAATTAATAGTCAAGTGAACTTTCATTTTTTTTTCATAGAGCTACAACACACACGGCATATTTATATATAGAATTATATATTTATATTTATAATATACACAGTCCATTAATAAACAACTATATCAGGTTTTGTCAGATATTTTTAATTTAATCTAATTATACATAAACCACCAAATTAAATTTAACATACAATGTGATCATTCATCAA
This sequence comes from Onthophagus sagittarius, assembly GCA_036711965.1. Classification (NCBI taxonomy): domain Eukaryota; kingdom Metazoa; phylum Arthropoda; class Insecta; order Coleoptera; family Scarabaeidae; genus Onthophagus; species Onthophagus sagittarius. The sequence goes on along the minus strand of JASERS010000007.1, from coordinate 9,335,782 downwards.
AATTTTTATTTATAATGCGCGATCACATCCTTTAACTACATAATCTTAAAAAATTCAAGTACGTAAAAATGCGCATCTAAGAGAACTTTCTAAAGCACTTTACTCTCTCAACCGATTTATTTATTTATTTATTTTTTTGTTAATTTAATTTACTACACCGAAATAATTATGATTTTAATTATGAAGGTCCTATAAACCATAAAAACAACACGCATTTAATAATAATGTTGATATATTTTTTATTAAACATTTTTTTATTAAATAATACAGAAATAAGACGTGAGATATTTATTGAAATCAAAAATTACAAATAAAAATGTTTGGGCAAAAAAAGCAAACTGATCCAAGAAGAAGTATTCGTATATATTCAGCATAAAAGGAAACAAAACACTTTGGTAAATAACGTTAGAGCGATAAACGCGGTAAAAAACTATATTCCCGCAACTTCTCTTTATAACAATCAAGTAATAGGTGAAAACAAATTTTTTAATAAAGGCTATAAATGATCTGTCAAAACCCTTCGAAAACTTGACACAAAATAAATGTAGTAAAATATGTTTTGTATAGTCGGTTCATTATTAGACCCATGTATATAAAAAAACTAGATTTTTCATTTTTTAAACACTTTGTTTTAAAACTTAAATTTTTTAGTTATTCAAGTAATGATTAGAAATAGTTGGAGAATCATCTGCGCACGCACAAAACAATTTCGAACTATTTAATCCGCTTCATTACAAGAATAAACCTTTTTGACTCTTGTCTTAGTATTTTTTAATTATTTCGTTTTCGACTTGTATATTTACATGTATGCATTTTTTTCAGGTGGTATACGCGCGGTAAGTTAATTAGTTACTTTTTTTATTTGGCGAGACTACACACCCTCCTACTGGTCACTAATAATTGTTTCTTCCGTTTTTACGTCCGCGATGCTCGCCATTGCTTTGGTCAACACAGTTGCGTCTTTTAGGGACAGCACCTGTAATACTTGCGGGGGGTCGTTACCCGAACCCTGTATCATCATGGAATGTGTAGTTAGACCCGCTGGCGCTACCGTCAACGTTTCCATGTTATCTCCGCTATTTGGTTCAACTTTCGGTACTTGCACTACAGGCGTAACACAAACCGTTCCATCACCAGCCGTATGAAGATGTTGTATATTCGCCACCATCGTTTGATACATCGAAGCTGATACCGGTACCGTTATTACTCCACTCACTAAAATTTAAAATAAAAGCAATTTTTTATTTGATTAAAACTTCTCTCTGTGTAATAAGCAATGAGAAGTTGGCGATAGATTTCTATGATAAAACATATTTTTTGTTATTATATCAACTTAGCAATTTTATAGATTATAACGCGTATCTTAAAAAAATAGGATGTGGTTATTTATACATACAGTATGTATACGCAATTGGCTATTTGCACATACAGTATGTGTACACAATTGGCTGTTTAGACATATTGTATGCTAGTATATATACCAATTACGGCTCCTATAGCAATTAAGTTAGGAATTTCTTTCAAATGCAGGCTTGTATTATATACACGAACGTATTTCTGAAAAATATTTTCGTATATACGGCGTGGTCCAAAAAGTGTGACGACACAAAGTGTATTTTCTTAAATAAATGGAACATCCTATTTTTTGCATACTCTGATTAGCTGTCTTAAATGCTATAACTACACATCTTGTTTTCAAATATATGTAATTTTTTTGAATCACAAAATCATAACTCAGAGATTTAATGATTTGGAAAAACGATTTTAAGCACGTTAAATAACAACAAATTTTGCTTCGAATTGCTCTTTATTTCAGAGCGATATCTCAATTAGTTCTTGAGATACGAGTCTTTGAAAATCTTTTGATTTTTATTAAACATATATGATTATGTTTTTGCAAAGTTTTAATAAAAAAATCATAACTAGGCGATTCAAATATTTGAAGAAAGAATCTCAAGCATACTAAATACTAATTCAATTTGCTTCAAATCGCTCCTTATTTCAAAGTGATATCTCAATTAGTTCTTGAGATACGAATTAAAAAAAAATTTTTGATTTTTAACAAATATATATAATTACGTTTTTGCAAAGTTTTAATCAAAAAATCATAACTCAGAGATTTAATAATTTAGAAAAACGATCTTAAGCACTTTAAATAGCAACAAAATTTTCTTCAAGCTGCTCTTTATTTCAAAGCCATATCTCAATTAGTTCTTAAGGTACGATTCTTTGAAAATTTCTTGATTTTTATTAAACACATAATTAAATTTTGCAATGTTTTAATCAAAAAATCGTAATTCGGAGACTTAAATATTTGAAGCAAAGATCTTAGGTTCCTTAAATAACAACAAAATTCAGAAATTGTTTGATTTTTAACAAATATTACGTTTTTGCAAAGCATTAATCAAAAAAGTTATAACTCAGAGATTTAATAATTTAGAAAAACGATCTTAAGCATGTTAAATAGCAACAAAATTTGCTTCAAGCTGCTCTCTACTTCAAAGCGATATCTCAATTAGTTCTTGAGATACGATTCTTTGAAAATTTCTTGATTTTTATTAAACACATAATTAAATTTTGCAATGTTTTAATCAAAAAATCATAACTCGGAGACTTAAATATTTGAAGTAAAGATCTTAGGTTCCTGAAATAACAACAAAATTTGCTTCGAGTTGCTCCTTATTTCAAAGTGATATCTCAATTAGTTCTTGAGATACGAATTTCTGAATTTTTTTTTCATTTTTAACAAATATATATATATATATATATATAATTACGTTTTTGCAAAGTTTTAATCAAAAAATCATAACTCAGAGATTTAATAATTTAGAAAAACGATCTTAAGCACTTTAAATAGCAACAAAATTTGCTTCAAGCTGCCCTTTATTTCAAAGCGATATCTCAATTAGTTCTTGAGATACGAGTCTTTGAAAATCTCTTGATTTTTATTAAACATATATGATTATGTTTTTGCAAAGTTTTAATAAAAAAATCATAACTAGGCGATTCAAATAGTTGGAGAAAGGATATCAAGCATACTAAATACTAATTCAATTTGCTTCAAATCGCTCCTTATTTCAAAGTGATATCTCAATTAGTTCTTGAGATACGAGTCTTTGAAAATCTTTTGATTTTTATTAAACATATATGATTATGTTTTTGCAAAGTTTTAATAAAAAAATCATAACTAGGCGATTCAAATATTTGAAGAAAGGATCTCAAGCATACTAAATACTAATTCAATTTGCTTCAAATCGCTCCTTATTTCAAAGTGATATCTCAATTAGTTCTTGAGATACGAATTTCTGAAATTTTCTTGATTTTTAACAAATATATATAATTACGTTTTTGAAAAGTTTTAATCAAAAAATCATAACGTGGAGATTTAATAATTTAGAAAAACGATCTTAAGCACTTTAAATAGCAACAAAATTTGCTTCAAGCTGCTCTTTATTTCAAAGCAATATCTCAATTAGTTCTTAAGGTACGATTCTTTGAAAATTTCTTGATTTTTATTAAACACATAATTAAATTTTGCAATGTTTTAATCAAAAAATCGTAACTCGGAGACTTAAATATTTGAAGCAAAGATCTTAGGTTCCTGAAATAACAACAAAATTTGCTTCGAGTTGCTCCTTATTTCAAAGTGATATCTCAATTAGTTCTTGAGATACGAATTTCTGAATTTTTTTTGATTTTTAACATATATATATATATATATATATATATATATATATATATATAATTACGTTTTTGCAAAGCTAAAATCAAAAAATAATAACAAAAAATAATAACTCAGAGATTTAATAATTTAGAAAAACGATCTTAAGCACTTTAAATAGCAACAAAATTTGCTTCAAGCTGCCCTTTATTTCAAAGCGATATCTCAATTAGTTCTTGAGATACGAGTCTTTGAAAATCTCTTGATTTTTATTAAACATATATGATTATGTTTTTGCAAAGTTTTAATAAAAAAATTAAAACTAGGCGATTCAAATATTTGAAGAAAGGATCTCAAGCATACTAAATACTAATTCAATTTGCTTCAAATCGCTCCTTATTTCAAAGTGATATCTCAATTAATTCTTGAGATACGAGTCTTTGAAAATCTCTTGATTTTTATTAAACATATATGATTATGTTTTTGCAAAGTTTTAATAAAAAAATCATAACTCGGAGATTCAAATATTTGAAGAAAGGATCTCAAGCATACTAAATACTAATTCAATTTGCTTCAAAGCGCTCCTTATTTCAAAGTTTAATTATAATTATGTTTTTGCAAAGTTTTAATCAAAAAATCATAACTCAGAGATTTAATAATTTAGAAAAACGATCTTAAGCACTTTAAATAGCAACAAAATTTGCTTCAAGCTGCTCTTTATTTCAAAGCGATATCTCAATTAGTTCTTAAGGTACGATTTTTTGAAAATTTCTTGATTTTTATTAAACACATAATTAAATTTTGCAATGTTTTAATCAAAAAATCGTAACTCGGAGACTTAAATATTTGAAGCAAAGATCTTAGGTTCCTTAAATAACAACAAAATTCAGAAATTGTTTGATTTTTAACAAATATATATTATTACGTTTTTGCAAAGCTTTAATCAAAAAAGTTATAACTCAGAGATTTAATGATTTGGAAAAACGATCTTAAGCACGTTAAATAGCAACAAAATTTGCTTCCAGCTGCTCTTTATTTCAGAGCGATAACTCAATTAGTTCTTGAGATACGAATTTCTGAAAATTTTTCGATTTTTAACATATATATATAATTACGTTTTTGCAAAGCTTTAATCAAAAAATCGTAACTGGGAGACTTAAATATTTGAAGCAAAGATCTTAGGTTCCTTAAATAACAACAAAATTTGCTTCAAGCTGCTCTTTATTTCAAAGCGATATCTCAATTAGTTCTTGAGGTACGATTCTTTGAAAATTTCTTGATTTTTATTTAACACATTATTAAATTTTGCAACGTTTTAATCAAAAAATCATAACTCGGAGACTTAAATATTTGATGCAAAGATCTTAGGTTCCTTAAATAACAACAATATTTGCTTCGAGTTGCTCTTTATTTCAGAGCGATATCTCAATTAGTTTTTGAGATACGAATTTCTGAAAATTTTTTGATTTTTAACAAATATATATAATTACGTTTTTGCACAGCTTTAATCAAAAAATCATAACTCGGAGACTTAAATATTTGACGCAAAGATCTTAGGTTCCTTAAATAACAACAAAATTTGCTTCAAGCTGCTCTTTATTTCAAAGCCATATCTCAATTAGTTCTTAAGGTACGATTCTTTGAAAATTTCTTGATTTTTATTAAACACATAATTAAATTTTGCAATGTTTTAATCAAAAAATCGTAACTCGGAGACTTAAATATTTGAAGCAAAGATCTTAGGTTCCTTAAATAACAACAAAATTTGCTTCGAGTTGCTCTTTATTTCAGAGCGATATCTCAATTAGTTTTTGAGATACGAATTTCTGAAATTTTTTTGATTTTTAACAAATATATATAATTACGTTTTTGCAGAGCTTTAATCAAAAAATCATAACTCAGAGATTTAATAATTTAGAAAAACGATCTTAAGCACTTTAAATAGCAGCAAAATTTGCTTCAACCTGCTCTTTACTTCAAAGCGGTATCTCAATTAGTTCTTGAGATACGAATTTCTGAAAATTTTTTGATTTTTAACAAATATATATAATTACGTTTTTGCAAAGTTTTAATCAAAAAATCATAACTCAGAGATTTAATAATTTAGAAAAACGATCTTAAGCATGTTAAATAGCAACAAAATTTGCTTCAAGCTGCTCTCTAATTCAAAGCGATATCTCAATTAGTTCTTGAGATACGATTCTTTGAAAATTTCCTGATTTTTATTAAACACATAATTAAATTTTGCAATGTTTTAATCAAAAAATCATAACTCGGAGACTTAAATATTTGAAGTAAAGATCTTAGGTTCCTTAAATAGCAACAAAATTTGCTTCAACCTGCTCTTTACTTCAAAGCGGTATCTCAATTAGTTCTTGAGATACGAATTTCTGAAAATTTTTTGATTTTTAACAAATATATATAATTACGTTTTTGCAAAGTTTTAATCAAAAAATCATAACTCAGAGATTTAATAATTTAGAAAAACGATCTTAATCACTTTAAATAGCAACAAAATTTGCTTCAAGCTGCTCTTTATTTCAAAGCCATATCTCAATTAGTTCTTAAGGTACGATTCTTTGAAAATTTCTTGATTTTTATTAAACACATAATTAAATTTTGCAATGTTTTAATCAAAAAATCGTAACTCGGAGACTTAAATATTTGAAGCAAAGATCTTAGGTTCCTTAAATAACAACAAAATTTGCTTCGAGTTGCTCTTTATTTCAGAGCGATATCTCAATTAGTTTTTGAGATACGAATTTCTGAAAATTTTTTGATTTTTAACAAATATATATAATTACGTTTTTGCAAAGCTTTAATCAAAAAATCATAACTCAGAGATTTAATAATTTAGAAAAACGATCTTAAGCATTTTAAATAGCAACAAAATTTGCTTCAAGCTGCTCTTTATTTCAGAGCGATAACTCAATTAGTTCTTGAGATACGAATTTCTGAAATTTTTTTGATTTTTAACAAATATATATAATTACGTTTTTGCAAATCTTTAATCAAAAAATCATAACTCAGAGATTTAATAATTTAGAAAAACGATCTTAAGCACGTTAAATAGCAACAAAATTTGCTTCAAGCTGCTCTTTATTTCAGAGCGATAACTCAATTAGTTCTTGAGATACGAATTTCTGAAATTTTTTTGATTTTTAACAAATATATATATAATTACGTTTTTGCAAAGCTTTAATCAAAAAATCATAACTCAGAGATTTAATAATTTAGAAAAACGATCTTAAGCACGTTAAATAGCAACAAAATTTGCTTCAAGCTGCTCTTTATTTCAGAGCGATAACTCAATAGTTCTTGAGATACGAATTTCTGAAATTTGTTTGTTTTTTAACAAATATATATAATTACGTTTTTGCAAAGCTTTAATCAAAAAATCATAACTCAGAGATTTAATAATTTAGAAAAACGATCTTAAGCACCTTAAATAACAACAAAATTTGCTTCAAACTGCTCTTTACTTCAAAGCGGTATCTCAATTAGTTCTTGAGATACGAATTTCTGAAAATTTTTTGATTTTTAACAAACATATATATAATTACGTTTTTGCAAATCTTTAATCAAAAAATCATAACTCAGAGATTTAATAATTTAGAAAAACAATCTTAAGCACGTTAAATAGCAACAATATTTGCTTCAAGCTGCTCTTTATTTCAGAGCGATAACTCAATTAGTTCTTGAGATACGAATTTCTGAAATTTTTTTGATTTTTAACAAATATATATAATTACGTTTTTGCAAAGCTTTAATCAAAAAATCATAACTCAGAGATTTAATAATTTAGAAAAACGATCTTAAGCAAGTTAAATAGCAACAAAATTTGCTTCAAGCTGCTCTTTATTTCAGAGCGATAACTCAATTAGTTCTTGAGATACGAATTTCTGAAATTTTTTTGTTTTTTAACAAATATATATAATTAGGTTTTTGCAAAGCTTTAGTCAAAAAATTATAACTCAGAGATTTAATAATTTAGAAAAACGATCTTAAGCACCTTAAATAACAACAAAATTTGCTTCAAACTGCTCTTTACTTCAAAGCGGTATCTCAATTAGTTCTTGAGATACGAATTTCTGAAAATTTTTTGATTTTTAACAAATATATATATAATTACGTTTTTGCAAATCTTTAATCAAAAAATCATAACTCAGAGATTTAATAATTTAGAAAAACGATCTTAAGCACGTTAAATAGCAACAAAATTTGCTTCAAGCTGCTCTTTATTTCAGAGCGATAACTCAATTAGTTCTTGAGATACGAATTTCTGAAATTTTTTTGATTTTTAACAAATATATATATAATTACGTTTTTGCAAAGCTTTAATCAAAAAATCATAACTCAGAGATTTAATAATTTAGAAAAACGATCTTAAGCACGTTAAATAGCAACAAAATTTGCTTCAAGCTGCTCTTTATTTCAGAGCGATAACTCAATAGTTCTTGAGATACGAATTTCTGAAATTTGTTTGTTTTTTAACAAATATATATAATTACGTTTTTGCAAAGCTTTAATCAAAAAATCATAACTCAGAGATTTAATAATTTAGAAAAACGATCTTAAGCACCTTAAATAACAACAAAATTTGCTTCAAACTGCTCTTTACTTCAAAGCGGTATCTCAATTAGTTCTTGAGATACGAATTTCTGAAAATTTTTTGATTTTTAACAAACATATATATAATTACGTTTTTGCAAATCTTTAATCAAAAAATCATAACTCAGAGATTTAATAATTTAGAAAAACAATCTTAAGCACGTTAAATAGCAACAATATTTGCTTCAAGCTGCTCTTTATTTCAGAGCGATAACTCAATTAGTTCTTGAGATACGAATTTCTGAAATTTTTTTGATTTTTAACAAATATATATAATTACGTTTTTGCAAAGCTTTAATCAAAAAATCATAACTCAGAGATTTAATAATTTAGAAAAACGATCTTAAGCAAGTTAAATAGCAACAAAATTTGCTTCAAGCTGCTCTTTATTTCAGAGCGATAACTCAATTAGTTCTTGAGATACGAATTTCTGAAATTTTTTTGTTTTTTAACAAATATATATAATTAGGTTTTTGCAAAGCTTTAGTCAAAAAATTATAACTCAGAGATTTAATAATTTAGAAAAACGATCTTAAGCACCTTAAATAACAACAAAATTTGCTTCAAACTGCTCTTTACTTCAAAGCGGTATCTCAATTAGTTCTTGAGATACGAATTTCTGAAAATTTTTTGATTTTTAACAAATATATATATAATTACGTTTTTGCAAATCTTTAATCAAAAAATCATAACTCAGAGATTTAATAATTTAGAAAAACGATCTTAAGCACCTTAAATAACAACAAAATTTGCTTCAAACTGCTCTTTACTTCAAAGCGGTATCTCAATTAGTTTTTGAGATAAGAATTTCTGAAAATTTTTTGATTTGTAACAAATATATATATAATTACGTTTTTGCAAATCTTTAATCAAAAAATCATAACTCAGAGATTTAATAATTTAGAAAAACGATCTTAAGCACGTTAAATAGCAACAAAATTTGCTTCAAGCTGCTCTTTATTTCAGAGCGATAACTCAATTAGTTCTTGAGATACGAATTTCTGAAATTTTTTTGATTTTTAATAAATATATATAATTACGTTTTCGCGAAGCTTTAATCAAAAAATCATAACTCAGAGATTTAATAATTTAGAAAAACGATCTTAAGCACCTTAAATAACAACAAAATTTACTTCAAACTGCTCTTTATTTCAGAGCGATATCTCAATTAGTTCTTGAGATACAATTTTTTGAAAATTTTTTGATTTTTAACAAACATATATAATTACGTTTTCGCAAAGTTTTAATCAAAAAATCATAACGTGGAGATTTAAAGGTTTGGAGAAACAATCTTGTTCTAATTCAAATTTCAATTCAATTCAAATCAAATTTTCACTTGGACACATTAAATACTAATTTAATTTGCTTCAAATTGTCTCGTATTTCAATGCGACATCTCAATTAGTTCTTGAGATGCAATGCTTCAAAAATTTCTTGATTTGTATCAAACATATATGATTATGTTTTTGCAAAGTTTAATAAAAAAATCATAAATAGGAGATTTAAAGATATGAAGAAACGATCTAAACCACATTAAATACTAATTAAATTAAATTTGCTTCAAATTGCATCTTATTTTAAAGTGATATCTCAATTAATTCTTGAGAGTACGATCACATTAATTTTTTTCTTAAATACTACGATTTTGTTTAAGAATTTTTACCTCAACATGTAAATGATAAATTGAATTGCGGCTTCTATAATTGAAATACTGAGGATTTCTTTTTATAAAATATTTTCTGTAATAAAAACAAAAACACAAAAAAAAATATCTTCTATAACATTTTCTTTTTATAATTATCACAAATTGTGATATCTATTTTAAGTAACTATATAAATTTTCAAAAATTTTTACAAAACGATTAATAACATACATTTTATTTATTAACATATATATAGCATTTAGGGCAGTTAATCAGAATATACAAAAAAATATATGGTGTTCCATTAAAATTAAAAATTCATTTTGTGTCATCACACTTTTTTACACTCATATATATAGTACAAGTCTGCGTTTGAAAGTAATTCCTATCTTAATTGGTATAGGACCTATGGATGCCTGACACACTCTTGCAGCGACCCTGCATATGTAATTGACTATTTATTGATTCTGACTGTATACGTTATTATTTCGTTTAATATTGTGGTAATAACTATACCATTATAATTAAAATTTCATTTATGAAAGTTAGTATTCAGTTTTTTGTATGTATAAACAGCCATTTGCGTATGCATACGGTATGTGTAAATAGCTAATTAGATATACATATTGTATGTGTAAATAGCCAATTGCGTATACATACTGTATGTATAAATAGCCGCATCCAAAAAAATAAAAATTCAAAAATACAACATCGAAATATTCAAGTTTTATTTGACAATCTTCTTCCCTATACTCCAAAGGACAAGAATTCTCCCAAAAAATCCGAGACACTCTTTTCAATTAAGGGTTAAAAAATTCAAAATTTGAATTATATACAGGGTGGCACAAAATTCTGGAATATAGCAAATAACTTCACATTTTTTACATTTATAACGCATAATTCGGATGAGTTAGATTGTTTGTATTGTTTATAGTTTAGTTACCATTGTAACATTTTTTTTTTAATTTAAAGTGGGAGGAAAAGCTCATTTTTCTCTATGTGTTGAGCATATTATCATATTGGTTACATAATGAAAAAATCTGAAAAATTATTTTTCTTTTAAGTATTTTAATCATTAAGTCAGTTATTTTAATCAAATTAGGCGTTGAAACAGCGTTAATACCTAAATTAATACAGTAAAAAAAAATGAAGTAAGCGTAAACAATTGAACTAAACGTCAAAAACTAGGAATAAGTGCTAAAACACGAAAAATTTCAGTTGATATGCTTTCACAATGTGTACATAATTTTAGAAAACGTTTTGATTTTTGTTTAAAAGTAAATGGTGGCCAATTTGAACATTTGTAGTTTTAGTTTTGTTTGTTATTTTTTTTTTTGAAAAGTTCTTTTTGATTTTTTTGTTAACATATTAGTTGATATTGTCATTTCTTTAATCTAATTCGCCATGATTATTATGACAGAAACGCCGTTTTGATGGATAATTCAATAATTAATACTATTTTACCGCATACTTCGATTTAACTTGATAATCAAAAAAAAAACGATTTATCAGATTTTTTCGTTATGTAACCTTATGATATAATATGCTCAACACATAAAGAAAAAATATGCTCTATTAAAAAGATAAGAAAAACAATTTCGTCTCACTTCAAATAAAAAAAATGTTGCCATGGTAACGAAACTATAAATAATTAACAATCAAAATTATCCGAAATATGTATTATAATAAACTTAAAAACTTTTATAAAAAAGATTTTTTCTTAAAAGTAAAAATAGCGAAGTTATTTGCTATATTCCAAACTTTTGTGTCACCCTGTATAACATGAATGGGAATAGGTGACATGAACAGGAGCTTTATAAACATTAACATATTGCAATATTTTCGCCAGTACTAAATAGATAAAATATTAATTGGCTTAAGGACACTCCAATTGTGATAATTATCATCATGTTAGAAATTCTCAGTTGAAAAGATTTTCATTGTAAAGCCTCTCATCGCAAGCGATTTAATAATTGAAGTTATGGAACCAGGGTAAACAGAAATAAGATCAATATTACCTTAATAATGGTTTAATATTTCATTTGCGAGCCATGTCATATTTCCCATAAAATTGAATTCGATAATTATAGCAATATTGAAAAGTCAAAAAATTTAACTCAACTAATAAAAATAAAATAAAATATTTAACAATTAATATGATCAGCCGATTTGCCTTTAATAATATTTTAAAATTCGGTGTACAATTTGTCAAAGCTGTTCTTGTCAACAATTCTTTGAGATGTTGATTAGTTAATTATGAGTGTTATTTTGTCTTAACACCAACTATCTCGAGTCCTAGTGATTATCGCCGGTAATTACCATTTTAAAAATTATTCGATTGATGATTCAACGATTAAATTCAAAGGTCGCCAAAAAGTTAGGATACATATCAGAATTTCAAATATACAAAAAAACGTTGAAAATGTGGATACGCAATTGGGTCACCGAGTAATCAAAGATTTGGTAATGGAATTGGTCGCCGTGTTCTACGACAACTTTTTTACTAGTTTACCTCTATTCAGAGAGTTACAGGAAAATATCTATGTGTGTGGTATACTGAGAAAGGGGAAAATCAGACTGGCCTGTAATTGACGATGGCTATATGTGAAATAGAGGGACAGGAAAATATTCGATTTTGCTAGTAATTTTCATGATCTAGAAGTAGTTAGATTTGCAGACCACAAACGAAAAGATGGAACGCGCGAATAAGTCCCTTTCCCCTAATCCATAGTAGATAGTACAATTATATTACATTCAGCACTATTTGATGCTATTTAGTGCTTTAGTACGCACTGATTTGTATGTAGTACTTAATTAATGGGAAAGATCAAATATTTCGCCTTTAACCTTTCAGTAGTGGCGTATGTCAGGCAGAATACAGCGTACAGGTAAGCCGTCTGTCTGTGAGACCACACGTCACTAGAGAAAGGTTAATAGCAAAAAATTGCAAATACAGTGTCGGACATAAATTAAACAACCGTATAATACTGCATTAATTCTCAGAAGTAAAATGAAAACAGAAATTAAAATGAACAATAAAAATTTCAAAATAGTTATCCTACAATAAACAAAGTTAATACGGATAAGACATCGGTAATTCCGCACCAAACAAAATGATTTTTTCCAGAACAATAAATAATAGTTCAAACTATAATAAAAAGAGGCACGACAAAAGTTAAGCAACTTCTCATACTAAACGTTGGGGAAGTCCTTATCTCCCTGATGTGTGTACGTATGCGTATGTGAAAGTATTCAGACCGTCTTACACTCAGTTTACAAATCACAACATGACCAGATACATTGATGATTAAAACATTGTAGTACAATCCCTCGGAAGACGTGTAGCACAGATCTTAAAATGCAAATTGTGAAAACGTTTGAGAGAGGCACACCTCAAAGTGTCATTAGCTCTCAGTTTGATATAAATAAATCAATTATATCAAGAATTATTAAACAGTACACAGAAAGAGGTACAGTAATGAGCCCATTTTGTTCTGACGGCCCATGGAAAACAACGAATCTTCTCTTTTGGAAGATAATTTGATTAAAATAAAATGTCAGATTAACCCATTTTTGTCTGCTAGTAAAATAAAGAGTCAACTTGAGTTAACCGTTAGTTCCCGTACAATCCAACGTCGATTAATAGAAAGAAGGGTATACAGTAGACGCCCGGCAAAGAAACCTTTGCTAACAAAAAAGCCGATTGAATTTTGTAAAAGAACATTTAAATTGGACCACCCAGAAGTGGAACTCGACGTTATTTAGTGATGAATCAAAGTTTAACATTATAAACTGAATTGGTATGTGTCGTGTAAGACGGCCTGTAAATAAAAGACTGGATATACGCTACTATAAAAGAAGTGTAAAACATGGTGTTACTCCTTTACATCAAATAAATGGCATAATGGATAGATTTGTGTATAAAGACATTTTGCAAATAATCATGTATCCATACGCTGATGAAGAAATGCCATTACGATGGACTTACCAGCAAGATAACGACACCAAGCACACTGCACAAATGGTGAAAGAGTGGTTCTGAGAAAATAATACACTCACTCTTACATGGTCCTCGCAATCCCCGGACTTGAATCCGATAAAAAATTTGAACAACTTTTTGCAGCGTTAATAAAAAATAATGGATAGGCGACTATATATTAATGGGCAATGAGAAACTTTTAAGTTGCTTAATTGTTAACTGCCCTTTTAGTATAAAAATTTTTATTATAATTTATTTTCTTACGCAAGAATATTGTTTATACTATAAAACTATTGTTTTAAAGTTATTTTTTCTTTTTTATTATTCTTCTTCTGCGTTATTGTAAAAATTAAGGTGTTATTAATGTGGTTGCTTAATTTATGCCCGACACTGTAGGTACTAATGAGTAATATAAATGGAATCGTGCTGATTGTTCACTGTAATTTTGGTTGACCTAACTAAATTGAGGCGTTCTTTGCATATCTTAGTAAATATAAAACTTTCAAACTGGACGATTTCGTGTTAATATTTCATATCCGGCGCGATTCGAGGCGAAATCGTTTCTTGTATATCCTAATAAATATATAAAGTCTACTATAAAACCATTTTTTTTGTGACTCCGCTAAGGCCGCTTACAGGCGAGGGGCTACAATCTTCCAAAATAAACGATTTCGTATCCAGTGCCTTGCCCGCAAGCAACCTCGGCGATTTGAGGTTAATTCGTTCCCTTTATATCCTAATAAATATATAAAGTCCCCTATAAGACAATATTATTCTCACTCTGCCGAGGTCGTTTGCGGGCGTGATGCTACAATTTTTCCAAAATGAACAATTTCATGTTAATATTTCAAATCCAGCGCCTCGCCCGCAAGCGATCTCGGCGATTTGAGGCAAAATCGTTCGTTGTATATCATAGTAAATATATATAGTTTCCTAGAAAATGATTTTATTGTGACGCCGTCGAGGTCGCTTACAAGCATGGGGCTACAATCATCCAAAGTAAACGATTTCGTGGTAATATTTCAAATCCAGCGCCTCTCCCACAAGCGACCTCGGCGATTTGAGGCAAAATCGTTCCTTGTATATCATAGTAAATATATATAGTTTCCTAGAAAATGATTTTAATGTGACGCCGTCGAGGTCGCTTACAGGCATGGGGCTACAATCATCCAAAGTAAAAGATTTCGTGGTAATATTTTATATCCAGCGCCTCGCCCGCAAGCGACCTCGGCGATAAGTCGAGGTAAAGCGAAATCCTTCTTATATATCCTAATAAATATATAAAGTCCCTCATAAGACAATATTATTCTCACTCTGCCGAGGTCGTTTGCGGGCGAGATGCTACAATTTTTCCAAAATGAACAATTTCCTGTTAATATTTCAAATCCACCGCCTCGCCCGCAAGCGACCTCTGCGATTTGAGGCAAAATCTTTCCTTGTATATCATAGTAAATATATATAGTTTCCTAGAAAATGATTTTATTGAGACGCCGTCGAGGTCGCTTACAGGCATGGGGCTACAATCATCCAAAGTAAACGATTTCGTGGTAATATTTCATATCCAGCGCCTCGCCCGCAAGCGACCTCGGCGATTTGAGGCAAAATCGTTCCTTGTATATCATAGTAAATATATATAGTTTCCTAGAAAATGATTTTATTGTGACGCCGTCGAGGTCGCTTACAGGCATGGGGCTACAATCATCCAAAGTAAAAGATTTCGTGGTAATATTTTATATCCAGCGCCTCGCCCGCAAGCGACCTCGGCGATAAGTCGAGGTAAAGCGAAATCCTTCCTTATATATCCTAATAAATATATAAAGTCCCCCATAAGACAATATTATTCTTACTTTGCCGAAGTCGTTTGCGGGCGAGATGCTACAATTTTTCCAAAATGAACAATTTCGTGTTAATATTTCAAATCTAGCGCCTCGCCCGCAAGCGACCTCGGCGATTTGAGGCAAAATCGTTCCTTGTATATCATAGTAAATGTATATAGTTTCCTAGAAAATGATTTTATTGTGACGCCGTCGAGGTCGCTTACAGGCATGGGGCTACCATCATCCAAAGTAAACGATTTTGTGGTGATATTTCATATCCAGCGCCTCGCCCGCAAGCGACCTCGGCGATTTAAAGCGAAATCCTTCCTTATATATCCTAATAAATATATAAAGTCTTCTACAAGACGATTTTAATCCCACTCCGAGGTCGATTGCGGGCGAGGCGCTACAGTCTTCCAAAACGGACGGTTTTATACAAACATTTCAAATACAGACATTTATATTCAACTAAAAAATAAAGTGTATTTCGGCCGACTTTGTACTCTATTTTGCTGTGTCTGGTTCTGCAGAATCCGAAGTTAATAACACCAGCAAGATCTGAAGTTGTACAGTTTAAAAATGATATAACCTTTATACCTTTAGAATGGGTTTTCTAGTACTTCGAAACAGGACTGACAACCCTGTTATAATGCCTATACGGGATATATAGGATAAGGTCGATATGCTAAAAGGATGTTACGAAATACATCGCAGCATATTTTGACTAATTCACTCCTTACATAAAAGAAACATTGCGCCAAAAAGAAGTAACGAAACCATAACCAACAAATTTAAACAAGTAGTTCCATTAGAAAGAACAATGCACAAAGCAGCACATTGTGGGAGCAAATGTGGGAACAATGTGGGTCTTTGCTTATCCAAAAAAAATGCATTTTAAGATGTCATAAATCGAGTTAAAGTCACTTATTATTAACGTTACCCTTCCATAACAAGAAGCGCCCTAGTCACATCCGGAAACCATCAATGTTAAATGAATACTGTAATACCTTATTTACTTTGTAATAAAACATGTTTTAAAATCACAAGCGCTATACTGAAGGTTATATTATAAGGGTATATAATATAAGGGTTAAATTAGGACATCTTTTATGTCTTAGACAAGTTTCCAAAGCTCAGTCAGAAAAAGAGATTTCTGCTGAATTTGTAAGGTTTTAGTGTCCTTCATATTTAGTACTTAAAAGTACTAGATTAAAAAACCATTTTGAATTATATCAATTGCAAATGGATGGATAAAAAATCAATTTTTTTCTTGATTTGTTTTTACGTAATATTAAAGTTTGCTTTTCAACGGAAGAAATTTTCAAATGATTATGACTACACATCATTTTGAAAAGGCAGATAAGATGTTTTGATTGAAAGCTAAATACAGTTTGAGACAAATCACATAACTTTTTGTTTTTTTTTGTAAGGCTTAATTGAAGGTTTATGTATTAAACCTTGTATAGAGGATTTTATCTTCCAAATTTAGACATTGTCTTTCTTGTTCTTTTAAAAATACATTTATTTATTGCTACCAGCGGACACAAAACGGGACAAACCCAAAAGATTGGGTCACTACATTGACAAGTACTACTAAATTATCAGTACAGTGTAAGGTTAATTAAGAATAAATTAACTAAAAACAATAATTATTGTATAAAAAACAAAAATAAAGCATACATTTGTTTGCGTTACAATAATGTTGATTATTCATTCAAAATAATTTTATTCACAGTTATTGCAAAAAATAACGTTAAACCTATAACAACTTTTTCACAAAAAAATCTCATGTTTTTACCAAAAGTGTTGAAATGGAGTAAGATGTTAAAATAGGCCTTTTTCATTAAAAATATTTCGAGAACACTTAATCAAGATTGAAATATGTAGAAACAAATTTTGAGCTTTTTCCAAAAGAGTCAGAAAATTGATAAAGATGAAAAGTTAATCAAAATCGGAATATCCATAAAAAGATTTTATTTTTTCCAAAACAATTAGTTAATCCCTAATTGGTTTAGTGATTAACACATCATAAATATAAGTGGCACAATTTCAGCGAACTACCATGTCTTGATATAACATTTGCAGTGAGATCTTATCCAACAACTACTTTTATAACTCTAGTCGATCTCACACCACTTCATCTATACATATAAAAGAAGACTTAGGACTTAGGAGCCTTTATCATTGAAAACATATTTTAAATAATATCTCTAAATCATCAAGGATATATGTGGAAACCACTTGATCACCAGGTATGGAGATTAGCTAGATTTACCAAATAACAGCATTAAATTGCCCCACAATTCTGCATTAATCATTTTTCAAGTTGAAATTTTTGCTATAAATTTTTACGATGTTTTGAACTTAGAAAAGGCAATCCACGTTGATCAGAGAAGCAAAACCAAAAAAATTTTAAGCCTTAATAAATAGATTTGCAACCCACAATTTAAAAAGGCTTGCTATAAAAGATGTTTTAAACTTATATGTGCTGCATAAAGGAGTTAAAAAAGGTAAAATATTTAAAGAGATATGGATCTGCAAATGAACGATTTCACAGATATGGAAGGTAGAAAGTTTCTTTCCACTTTCTGGTTTGACTGCAATTAATTCGTAACTATAACTTCTTGAAGGTTTTCCCACTAGTACAATAGATTAATATTGTCAAATATCTCCAAAAAAATAATCTAGAAGGTTTTAGGAGGCAATCTTGAAGACCATAATACAGGCCGACTTCTTACTATCCATGGGCATGCGTTGAATATTTTGAATTAAAATATGAGGTAAAAATGAGGTAAAGCTGGAAGCAAGTTCATTGCGTT
The DNA here is from genome assembly GCA_036711965.1 of Onthophagus sagittarius. Lineage (NCBI taxonomy): Eukaryota > Metazoa > Arthropoda > Insecta > Coleoptera > Scarabaeidae > Onthophagus > Onthophagus sagittarius. Next base: position 9,317,252 of record JASERS010000007.1, on the reverse strand, counting down.
TGGTATAATGCAATATTCCTCAACCCATATTTCAAGCTCCACTCAAACGCTTTGTGAGTTCCACGAGTCAATGCTACAATTCGAAAAATGCCGCGACGCGACGCCTTTTTTTCGGCGAATTAAAAACATGTCGGATTTTCGCGGAGCGGAAACTAAACGCATCGTGAATGAATTGATGCTTTTTTTGTCATTCTAGAGAAATTGTTTTTCACATACATCGGTATACAAAACGAAATACAGACATCGAGTTGATGCTGAAAATGATATGCATCTCGAATTAACATCAATCCATCCAGATATTGATAAATTATGCAATAATAAACAAACAACATAGTCATTAATATATGTAAATATTTCTTTTTCTTTGTATTTATCTATCATTATGGTTAAGAGATACATATATTTTATAATGAATAATTATTTTTTTATAATACAAATTCGTTACTCTTGCATAGACTTTTTATAAGGAAGGCACATCCATTTCTAAATTAAAATTTGGGTGTGTTACTGAACTAAGGGTTCCATAAAATAATTATTTCAAAAAAGGGTTCCGCGCGGTGACAAAAGCTGAAGAACACTGATGTAAGGAAATCTATCCAAAAAGATTAATCATTGTAAACAATTTTTTCACTGAAAAATGTTTCAAATAAAAATTTTTTTTTTGATAATACCCAAGTTGAACGGGTCAAGAGTTACACTTAATGCTTTAAATATCGAACCAAAAACGTAATACCGGTTTTCGTTATTCCGGTTTCGATATTTATAGATGATGATAAATAATAAATGATAGCCAATAAATGATATTAATGATAAATCGTTAATACTAAGTTATTTTTAAGTCTATTTTTGAACGAATATCAAATAATACCAGTTATTATTCGGTATTCCATGAATAACAAAAAAAAATAATAGCGATTTTTCGCGAAATTTGTAATATACAATTTAAACCTTAGGATTTTTTGAAACTTTAGCTGAAAAGAGTGTCCTCGAGAATTTTGCGAATTCCTGTCCTTTAAAAGGTGGGAAATAAGACTGAAATAAATTGTCATCAAACTTTTTTCAAAAAATTTGGACATTGTATTATGTACGCATAAAACGTTCATAAAATTGATAAGTTAATATAATAACAAAAAAAATTTGATAAATTTATAATATAATTAAGAATTATATATAATATATATTAATATAATTTTGAAGAGAAAAATCTATTACTGGAGGCTATGGCAAACTTTTCCCCAGTCATGTAATAATCAAATCAAATTTCTTACCATGTCCATCTTCGCCAGTAAGAATAATTTGTCCTTCAGTATTAAGTGTTGCTTCCGTAACAGAATTTAGATCAACAACTTCTCCTTGGGCACTTCCTTCACTGATCGTTTGAATCGTATGCACGGGCGTGCCATCGCCTTGTGAAGATTGTATGGTAGCCATACCTTGCACATGGGCTGTTGTACCGTCGGGTAGCGTAATGATGGGGTTGTTGGGATCGACTTGCACGATGCTTACTGATCCATCCGGATTGGTAATGGTGTGCAGCACAGCCGGGTACTGCGTCGTTATCTGCAAGGTGGGAATCGTCTAAGATTGGAGAAATTTCGGAATTAAATAGTATCTCAGAGTATTTCTTTGCCAAAAAGAAAAACTAATCTAAAAATTTCTTTTCAATAATAAGAATAATAATGATAAAGTAAAGAAATCATTAATATGCACAACTCAAAAGTATAAAAACCAAGCTAACACACTCTATATTTACTGTAAATAAAATATTTTTTTTCAAAAAAAGACATTCTCAAAGAAACTAAAAAAATTTAAATAATCGCAAGTCAAAATGAAAAACAAAACTAATTTAAGAAAAAAATTGGACGAATTAGAAGACGACCGCCGCGTAGAGAAATTTTTTTGATACAGTCGGTAGTCTCCTAGTAGGACACGACAACATCGATAATATATGTGTGTAATGGGACTACGAACATCCACATCGGAACTATATCCGGCAGGGTCAAGGCAGACCTGCGTGGAAGAGCCCGATATAACCTCGGGCGATGTGGCTATGATCTGAGGCGAGCCATTAGCTTGGATCTGTATCTTATGAGTTGGTATCGAGCTCGTATGCATTTTTAGCACCCCAACTGAGGTACTGACATTTGCGTTTGCCGTCGCTACGGCATTTGCTTTCTCGTCCTCTTCTGTAAACGCTGGCAGCAAATCTTCACGTCCATGGTATTTGTAACAATTTATTACAATTTGTCGAAGGGCGTGAGTCCAAGATATCTACAAAATATAAATAATATAAAATTATTATTGTAATGATTATTTATACAGCAAGCCCTGATTATACGCGAGAAATTGGTTTCTAAAATAGAAAATTTGTTGTACAACAAATTTTGCTGGTGTTATGATAACTTCGGAATCTGCAGAATTAGATACAGTCAAATAGTGTCTTATGAATGATTTTATATATTTACTAAGACATACGAGGAACGATTTCATCTCAAATAGCCGAGGTCGCGCAGCGGGCGAGGCGCAGGATATGAAATATTAATTTTGTAAGATCCTCGTCCGCAAGCGATCTCTTCGAAGAAAGAATAAAATCGTCTTAAACGATTTATTTACTAAGATATACAAGGAACGATTTCGCTTCAAATCGCCAAGGATAATCGATTCCTCTTTAGCTGCAATTTGTTGACTTTGTTAATTAATTCGTAACTGCAGCTTCGTGAGGGTATTCCCACTAAAGTCCGTGCAAAAAGTCATGTCCCCCCCCCTCCCCCCGCCCGCACGTGATCTCGACGAAGAATAATCGTCTTATAGGAAACTATTTACTAAGATATACAAGGAACGATTTCGCTTCAAATCGCCGAGGTCGCTTGCGGGCGAGGCGCTGGATATGAAACATCAACAGAAAAGTATCCTTTTTGGAAGATTGTAGCGCCTCCCCCCAAGTGACCTCGGTAGAGTGGAAATAAAAACATTACTAGGATACTTATTAGAAGACTTTATTATATTTACTAAGATATACAAGGAATGATTTCGACTCAAAATTCGGCATTAGTTGAGTGTCTAGATCAGCCATGTCCAACTGGCGGCCCACGGGCCGCCTGCGGCCCGATTGCGATTTTTGTGCGGCCCGATAACAAAAAAAGGAAATCGCACAAATTAATATTTAAATTTTAATAATCGATAATACAAATAATTTTTATTACTTGGTCGAATGACGTTTTATAAAACTCCTATATCTTAATATATAAAAATGGAATCTTGTATGTATGTGGGTACCTATATACCGATTTTCCTCAGTTAAACACATAGCTTAATATATTGGGAAGAACCTTTCATCTTAATTTTTTTGACACCGCCGCCGACGTGGCGGCAATGACGATGTTAAAAAAATAATTTGCACAATAGCGAATCCCGATGTATGGCGTTTACGAATACAGTAAATACGTTGTTACGTACGGAGATACTGTTTCGCTCAAAAGTGGATTGAATCATAAAATTTTCTAGTCCCTTCAGTTTATGCGAGTTCTTCGTAGAGAGTTGATTAATCACAGAGTTGATAAACTTATTGTTTTAAAAAGGTTGAGAAAATAAAAGTAAGTAATATTTTATTTTAATTTGCAGTCCTACAAAAATGTATTCGTTTCTTTAATTATACCAGAATAAATAAAATTGTCCATAATATTGACGTGCGATGTCGGGTAGGAAGAAAAGAAAACTAGAAGATGAAAACAGACAGTTTAAAAATAATTGGGAAGATGACTACTTTTTCTTGCAAGTAAAAAATAATGCTGTATGCTTAGTTTGTCGTGAAACGATTACTGCTAAAACTTATACGAAGACATTATGAAAAACATACGGAACTTTCTGTACTTTCTAGTGGTGAATGCAAGGCCAAATTACACTTACTTAAAGCTAACTTAAAGTCTCAACAAAATGTGTTTCAAAAACAAAATCAACAATCAAACGATATTGTCAGTACAAGTTTAAAAATTTCTCAAATTATTGCTAAAAAAATGAAACCTTTCTCGGATGGAGAATACAGAAGAATGTTTAATTGCTGCATTTGAAGATATTAGCCCGGAAAAAGTTCATATTTATAAACAAATAAGTCTGTCTCATCAAACTGTTGCACGTAGAGTTGATGATATTTCCAATGAAATTTCCCTAAACCTCAATGAACATATCAAACAATTTGTATACTACTCATTAGCTTTGGATGAAACAACCGATATCAAGGATACATAACAACTTGCTATATTTATTCGCGGAGTTGATAATAAGCTGAAAGTAACAGAAGAACTCCTTGATCTTGTGAGTCTGAAGGATACAACAACGGGCAAAGATATTAAAGATGCTGTTCTAAAAAGCGCGGAAGATCGACAATTAAATTTAAAAAAACTTATTGGTATTACAACCGATGGAGCACCATGAATGATAGGAAAAAACATAGGAGCAGTTACTTTAATTTGCAAATATATTGAAAGCTTGGGACAAAATACATCATTTTTGGATTTATTTATTTGTCATTGCTTTTTACATATAGAAAATCTCTATATCTCACGTGTCTCACGTGATGTCAGTTGTCATTAATATTATTAACAAAATAAAAAATAATTCATTAAAACACCGCCAGTTTCAAGAATACCTTCGCGAACTGGAGTCCGAGTACTGTGACCTAATATATTACGCCAAAATACGATGGTTGAGTCGTGGAAAATGTTTATTAAGATTTTGGAACCTCAGGGAAGAAATTAGAATTTTCATGAATGAGAACGGCGAAGACGTTCCACAATTATACGATGAAAAATGGTTGTTGGATTTGTGTTTCTTAATAGATATCACAACTAAATTAAATGAACTAAATCAGAATCTTCAAGGAGAAAATAAATTAATTACGAATTGCTATCAAGACATAAAGACATTCATTGCTAAATTAAAATATTTTCAAAATCAACTGAAATCGAATAATGCCACCCATTTCCCTCACTTAAATGATTTCGAAATGGAAAATAAACCCATTTCCGAATATTCGCATAATATTAAAGATTTGGTTGAGGAATTTGAAAAAAGATTTGCCTACCTAGAAAAATTTGAACAAATCTTCAATATTTTTAATTGTCCATTTAATACTGATGTGAATTCAGCTCCAGGTTATTTACAACTGGAACTTATCGATCTGCAGTAAAACTCAGAAATGAAATTAAGGTTTGAGGACATCAATATAGTAGACTTTTATGGAAAATATATCCAGGAAGATAAATTTCCTAATTTGAAAAAATTAGCTATGTGTATTGTGGCAGCAACCGGCACAACATATCTCTGTGAGTCATTTTTTTCTAGATTAAAATTAGTCAAAACCAAAGACCGTAACAGGCTCACCAACGCAAATTTGACGAATCAGTTACGTTGTGCCACAACAAAATTAGAAGTTGATATTAAAAAAATTTCAAATAAAATAAATAAACAAGTTTCACATTAAATATCTGTTGTAATTTACTGAAATACCTATATATTATTGTGTATATCTGTGTACATGCTAGTTTGTGAAGAAATATAATAGAATTTAAATAGAATTGAAATTTTCTTGTTCAGGTGGGTGGCGGCCCAGTGCCTTGTACATTCCTAAATTTTGGCCCGAAGAGTAATTTGGGTTGGACATGGCTGGTCTAGATCATGAACGAAGTGAGTGAGAAGTCTGACGTCTTCTTTGATTTGTTAGAATTGGAAGGAAATTTTGATGCGACTTCCGTGTTTCAAGGAAAGTCGTGGAATAGAGTCAACAATTTACAATTTAATTGTAAAGGAATGTCATTCAAGTAAAAACAATTGTCCTTTGATTTCGAACTAAAATAGACATCTACATCACAACATTGCAGAAAAGATTTAGCTCTTATCTTGAAAATTTGAAAAAATTGTCCATTTTGGAAAAAGATGCAATGTCATCTGAAGATATATGAATTATTTTAAGAAAATTAAAGAAGAAAATGCCTTTATGGATCCTTGAAATGTAAAATCACGGAATTAGATCTTTCTTTGCAGGCGGAAATAATAGAATTAAAAGATGTTGAATTAAAAAAATTATTCTAAATACGTGGTTACGCAATATTTTAGAACTCGACAACAATATCTTCATTAAAAAGAAGTTTTTGAGTCGTTATTATTGGTTTTCCCAAGTTCTTATTTAGCGGAAGCTGGTTTCAGCCATCTAAACAACCTTTTATGAAATCAAGAAATAGATTAAATATAGCAGAACATGGCGATCTAAAGATAATTCTAAACAACTTTGAGCCAAATATTTCCACATTGTACAAAACCACCATGCTCAATCCTCCAATCAAAGTGATAATAATTATTATTGTTTATTTTATTTATATTAAATACTACATTTTAATTTCATATTATTTTCACACAATTTGCAATCACAAAAATTCTATCAAAGGGTATTCGCAAAAAAATATTGAAAAACGATGATTTAGAGGAATAAGACAACAACGATAATCAAGAATAAAGAAACGGTGTTTCCAAAGCAAAAAGTAAAAATTGGTCACAAATTTTTGAGATGATGAAAGATAGAAAGTTTTGATATAATTCTCTAAACATAGTTTAAAAATAATTGAACATTGGCTATAAGAAACATCTATCGTCCAAGAGACCTTTCTTATTTAATTACTTAAAATCTTATTTAATTATTTTGATATTACAGCCGTCATAGAACGATTTTACTCTATGATGGTTGTAATATCAAAGTAATTGGAAAATCTCTTGTATTACTGATGACTTGAAAACGTGCAATGTGTTATATAATGTACAGGCTGTCCCGTATCTTCCGGATCAGAGGGATATAGCAATGTAAAATACATTATTTTGAGACGATTTTACAATAAGAGATAAGAAAAAAGTGGGTACGATATTCTGACCTTTTTTTCTTTTGTTTTTAAATTTTCAGTTTTTTTTTAGAAGAATAATTTGTGATATTATTCCCGTGGGTTGGGTTGGTATCATTTCTTCTATCACATTTTCTCAGCCCACCATCATGCATAAGTTATCTTCGATATTCAGATTAAATTTTTATCATTTTTTATATGTTTATTTTAAAACTTTCACTTTTCCCTATAGAACCTACTATAGAATAAGGTAATATCAAAGAATCAAATAATTATTTAATATTTATATCCATGTTACAAAATAATGAAATATATCAAGTGTTATTAAAACAAAAATAACTTCTTCCCTGCTATTTATTAACATATACACATGGGACTAGTTTCGGGCTAATTGCCCATCTTCAATCAAATCCATACGTATAACATAGAATCACCGTCCAAAACCCCACTTAATATGATTCTTGATGAGGGAGAAAATAAAACTACATTTTATTAAATTTTTAGATCTAAAATTAAAATATTATGAAAATGCCTATATGGATCCTTTAAATGTAAAATCACGGAATTAAATCTTTCCTTGCAGGCGGAAATAATAGAATTAAAAGATGTTGAATTAAAAAAGTTATTCTAAATACGTGGTTACGCAATATTTTAGAACTCGACAACAATATCTTCATTAAAAAAAAGTTTTTGAGTCGTTATTATTGGTTTTCCCAAGTTCTTATTTAGCGGAAGCTGGTTTTAGCTATCTAAACAACCTCTTATGAAATCAAGAAATAGATTAAATGTAGCAGAACATGGCGATCTAAAGATAATTCTAAACAACTTTGAGCCAAATATTTCCACATTGTACAAAACAATGCTCCAATCAAAGTGATAATAATTATTATTGTTTATTTTATTTATATTAAATACTACATTTTAATTTCATATTATTTTCACACAATTTGCAATAACAAAAATTCTAACAAAGGGTATTCGCAAAAAAATATTGAAAAACAATGATTTAGAGGAATAAGACGACAACGATAATCAAGAATAAAGAAACGGTGTTTCCAAAGCAAAAAGTAAAAATTGGTCACAAATTTTTGAGATGATGAAGGATGGAAAGTTTTGATATAATTCTCCTAACATAGTTTAAAAATAATTCAACATTGGCTATAAGAGACATCTATCGTCCAAGAGACCTTTCTTATTTAATTACTTAAAATCTTATTTAATTATTTTGATATTACAGCCGTCATAGAACGATTTTACTCTATGATGGTTGTAATATCAAAGTAATTGGAAAATCTCTTGTATTACTGATGACTTGAAAACGTGCAATGTGTTATATAATGTACAGGCTGTCCCGTATCTTCCGGATCAGAGGGATATAGCAATGTAAAATACATTATTTTGAGACGATTTTACAATAAAAGATAAGAAAAAAGTAGATACCATATTTTGACCTCTTTTTTCTTTTGTTTTTAAATTTTCATTTTTTTTTAGAAGAATAATTTGTGATATTATTCCCATGGGTTGGGTTGGTATCATTTCTAATACTAACGCAACCCCCCTACTCAGCCCACCATCATGCATAAGTTATCTTCGATATTCAGATTAGATTTTTATCATTTTTTATATGTTTATTTTAAAACTTTCACTTTTCCCTATAGAACCTACTATAAAATAAGGTAATATCAAAGAATCAAATAATTATTTAATATTTATATCCATGTTACAAAATAATTAAATATATCAAGTGTTATTAAAACAAAAAATAACTTCAAAATTTGTAACAAATATTGTTTTGGCATAACTTTTGACTTCAATTTATTTAATTTTTGGCTTAATTTTTTAAATTTTTCAAATATTTCATAAGATAAAAATTAGCGTGGGTGGTTTTAAGAATAAGGTAATTTCAAGTTTCTTTTTCATTACTTTTTACACTTGACCTATTTGAATATAGTTTTCAGGCTCAAATTTATAAGATCAAGCTTTTCCAGTGTATATTTCTAAAATGTCCTCTCCGCTGTTCATGTACTCAACACAACAACGTGTCCATTGACGGTAATAATTATCAATCATTTAACGATTTTATATTTTGAACTTGATTTTCTCTCTTTTATAAATGTAGTCGTGCCTGTCGATGCCGTTACTGGCGAAACACGTGTCGCACTGAAGATTTGATTGAATAATTTAAATACATCGTTTTAAGCCATACCAAAGCTGTTTCTTTTTTTATATATATATCCTACGATGTTGTTGGAAGAAACTTTATCAAAAATAACTTCTTCCCTGCTATTTATTAACATATACACATAGGACTAGTTTCGGGCTAATTGCCCATCTTCAACCAAATCCATACGTATAACATAGAATCACCGTCCAAAACCCCACTTAATATGATTCATGATGAGGGAGAAAATAAAACTCTACATTTTATTAAATTTTTAGATCTAAAATTGAAATATTATGAACAGGGAAACGTTGATTATGACATTTACAAGATCAACGACGTAAACCAACAATACCCACAGCCATACATTTGAATCTGCACATCCAATGAATCAAAAACTTTCAAATTTTAGGCACTTAATAAATAGAGCAATAACATATCCTTTATTTAAGAAGAATATGATAAGAGAACTTAATTACATTAAACCATTAGAATGTGAAAATGTATTTCTGTTTTATATTATGATAAGAAGATAATGTATAGAATTAGAAGATTATTATTTGTATAGACCTGGACATATTTTTGAAGTCTTACTCGCTATTTCAAATTAGACAAATAAAAAAACACATTTTGAAGGAGAATGGAGTTCGTCTAATCAGATGTTCTAAATATTAATGTTGTTATACTGGTCATACAGGGCGAAGACTTAAAGTTCGAATACAAGAGCACAACAGAAACCACACAAATACGACAGAAAACAAGACATAGTATTAATTTTGAGCAGGTGAAATAAAAATTGAAAATCAAATAGTTGGTAGAGTTATATTCGGTTATCAATTCCCGGGAAAATTAATATTACCATATTTTTTATTTTATATTTATATTCTTTTACCATATTTGTTGTCTTCTCTACAAATACAACATTAAACACGAAACACAACATTTCTCTATCTAAAAATAACGCAATAATGGATTATTTCCGTTTATCAATTTCACGCAAAATTAATTTTATTACATTTTTTAAGTTATGTGTTATCTTGTTTACAAATACAACTTTAAACGCCAAACGCAACATTTGCTATCTAAAAATGATACAATAAAGGGTTATGAAGAATTGAATAATTATATTGAATTTATAACGGGAAATATTAATTTCCGGTTGTTAACTTCTTTTTCAATGATATTAATATTTCCTCATTTTTTAAATAAATCTTCATTGCCAATACTGGTGATCAACTTCGGAAGAACTTAATATTTTCTTATTTATATATTATACTGCCTTTTAGTACCAAACATACCACGTATTAATTTTTTGATGATAATCTTCTGAACAAATATAATATTAAACATGAAACACAAAATTTCTCTATCTAAAAATGGTGCAATAAAGGGTTATTTCCGGTTGTCAACTTCCAAAGAAATTAACTTTTTTAACAAATTTGTTATCATTAGAAATCAATCTATTAACTATTATCAATTTATAATAATTCTATAGCTTCTGAAGCAATAATAAAATATTTTATTATACAAACTTTAGTTTCTTTAATCTTACTTACAACTTTAATTACAATATCCTTCAATTCAAATTATTTAATTTTTTACTCTGCTTTAGCAATAATTTATTTAACAGCTTTATTTATTAAAACAGGAGCTGCTCCATCCCATTTTTGATTCGCTGAGTTTATTAAAGGACTTTCATGAACAAATGCATTCATCATACTTACATAACATATTTCTATTTTCACTTACTACAACCCAAGTATTATGAACAGTATTTATGACGGTCGACTTTGAAGAAGTGGACCGCCATAAATAAAGTAGGCCATTAACAAACTTTTGGAATAAATAATCTGATTAATATCTCCCAATCCAACCCAAGTACTATGAACATTATTTACGGGGATTATTTACGGGATTATTTATTTTCCACAAACATCAAACATTATATAGATAGTCCATTAACAGCCTTATGGAATAAATAATCTACACTTAACATCTTTCAACGTATACACAACACAACAAAATTGCTTGTAGAGGCGATTTGAGGATAATGCTTTTCTTTTTTAAGAGAGTTGTATCGTTACCAAAATATTCTTAACCGTTTTCGCAATATGGGTAATCAAAATTGCGGAAACTTACTAATTACGGTAACAATTTAGATGGTATTTTTGTCATTGAAATCTTTAAAAATACCTCTTTTTACAAATGAGTAAAAATGTATTAGTACTCTAAAATAATAATTTTGTATAACTATTGTGGAGAAGAGATTATATTGACGAACTGAAGACTTCATTGTTGGACCATTTTGATGAATTAATACAAAAAAGTCACACTGAAGCTATTCTTCATGAACTTTTTGAGAATCAGAAAACCAGTAGAAGAAGAATGGTACAGAAATGAGGGTCCATTTACAGGATTTTGCGTGCAAATGGGGTACATCCTTACCACATACAACAAGTTACAAAAACTCTTACCAGCAAACTATGCGAAATAACAAGAAATTTGCCCGTGGATCCTAGAGAACCGAACCAGGTTCTCGTCCCATTTGCTTTGTTTGCGGATGAGTCTACGTTCACTCTCATAATGAATATCATTTGAAGTGAAGAAACTCCCCATGCTTTGTCAGAAAGTAGATTCATCAAAAATGTTGTCCTGAAAACGAAAGTCTTTGATGGAACTTTAACAATCAAATGACAAATCTTCATTTATCCCCTTGAACTTGTATAATAAGATGTGATTTGCCATTTCAGGAAGTTCCATAGTTGATATCTTGAGCAGCTCTATGTGTTTGCAAGTTATCTTAGATATCACACCCTAGCAATCTTTTTCTAGCTATTAACATCTTTGACACTATCTCGAAAACACCAAAATAAAATTATTTTCAATTTTTCGACTTTGATTAAGTATCCCATAGATATTTTTAGTGCATTAGAAACAATTTGGTCACCACCAATCAGTATAACTCATAATCAAAATTTTTTACATTATGTGAAAAACATCTCATTTAATGTTTTTGAATTGTTTTGTATTAATTCAATAACCTAAAGAAGTATAGATCCAATTGTTATTATTTTGACACACTCAAAATTAATTATTTTAAGTTTCTCAACATTGGTGAAATATCTACGAAGTGATTAAAGTTTATTAGAACCATTTTGGTCAAGACCATGCAATATATTTCCTAACCAAAAATTTTTGTATGTTCCAGAAAACATCCCATTTATTATTTTTTAATTGATTTACATCTAAAGATGTAAAGAATTAATTACTACCATTTTTACACATCCTAAGATACCTTTTTCAGCTTTTAACATCTTTGTCAACTGTTGACTGTTGAGTTCTGTGTTATATGTATATAAACATAAAACAGGAAAATTGCAATAGAAATATTATTTTCATTCAAATTTTAATATGGAAGTTTTTAATAACTTCGCATCATCGATATTATTTAAAAAATAATAATAATATCAAACTTCTTACTTGCTATAAATTTAATCAATTTATACAGGACTAGTTTCGAGTTATTAAACTCATCTTTAGCTGAATCTAAATAATAAAGGAAGACATATAAGAATCCTATCAAATAACATTACAATATAAATTAATAAAACGTATTATCAATTTTTTATAAAAACAGGAAAAAGATATCTTTTCTTAAAAGATAATAATTACACCAAACTTTAAAAAAAATGTAAGAATACACTTAAAATTACAACCTTTAATAACTCCCCTATCACAAAGCTTGCAAATTTTATGTTGAGAATTTTTTAAATGATCAATTATAAGCCTAAATTTTTCATAAACAATATCAAACAATTTATCGATATGATACAGAACATAAATCTAAAAAACAGAATTCTCGTTTCGTTTGATATAGCTAATCTATACTCTAATGTTCTTATAAAGCCCACACTTGAGCTTATAAGGAAACTTTTTAAAGAACATTTTGTCGATTTCACAATGGTTGAACATCTCAGTACCATACTTGAACATATTGTGACCCAGGATTATTGCTCTTTTGATAATGAAATATACAGTTTAACCGAAATATATAAAATTCCACTGTCATATTATCAACAATAAAATTCCTTTCAATAAATCCATAATAAAATGGTTACGATATGTTGATGACATTTTTATAATATGGGAGGGAGACACTGATTCCTTTCAATCACGATTTTATTAATAAAATACACGACAAAATAAAATTTACAATTGAAATTGAAATTGCCTTCGGTTAAAAGATATGGGGTGATGAATTTTATTTTTTTTGAGGGTTTTTGTTTGAATATCTTTAGCGAGAGACGCAAAAAAAATTGATAAAATGTTGTATACAGGGTTTTTTATCATGCTAAATTCAAATATGATCTTAGTTTTATGATAACTGATGGGGAGAAATACTAATGACACTTGTCACACTAATGACACTTGTCACACTAATGTAATAATTGTTTGAGGTATTTTGTGTTCTTGATTAAGTTTTTTATTGGCTTTCTCATTGATTATTCAAAATTGCTTTCTAAAATGGTTCGTTACACTTTTGAAGAATACAGGGACATGAGTATGTGTTACGGCGAAGCTAGATCAAATTCTTACGAAGCTCAACGTATCTATCGAGAAAGATATCCTTTACGATAAGTTTCTAATGTTCGAACATTTATTGACGTGTATAGGCGTTTGGGAGAAGATGGCTGTTTTAAAAAACCAACATTGAACAGTAATGAAGAAACTGTTTTACGAATGTTAGAAAATAATCGGAGAACAAGCACCAGAAAACCAAGTTTAGCGGTGCAAAACCTTAACCGTGAATCAGTTAGACAAATTTTCAATGAACAACTTCTTCGCCTTTATTTCCAAAAAATTTATTCACTATTGGAACATGACTTTTTTCAAAGACAAAACATTATTTCATCAATTTTGTTTACTAACGAAGCTGGTTTTAGTCATGATGGTATTCTGAACCTACATAACATGCACCATTGGAGTGATGAAAATTCTCATCAAACAGTAATTCAAAATCACCAATATGGGTTTTCTATTAATGTGTGGGCAGGTGTAATTGACAATTACTTAATTGGCTCACTTCGATTGTCCAATCGATTGACAGGTGCACTGTATCGAAATTTCTTGGAGAATGATTTAAACACATTATTAGAGGATGTCCCATTGGCCATTATTGGAAGAATGTATTACATGCATGATGGAACGCCAGCTCAATTTTCTCGAGTGGCAAGGGAATATTTGGACAGAAGATTTTGAAATACGTGGATTGGTCGAGGGGGATCTGTACCCTGGCCAGCTCGTAGTCCCGATCTTAATCCCCTCGAATTTTCATTTTGGGGATTTATGAAAAATGAAGTTTATGCTGTAGAAATACATATAAAGATGCCGTCAATCATTAAGAAGAAGAATGTGAAAATGTATTGAGGTACAAGTGCAACATGAACATCTTCTAAAAACTTAAATAAATAAATTAAAATTCAACACCACGCATCTTTTAAGCGAAGGCCTTGCGGACCCATGTGCATAGGAACTTTTTTTCTTATTTTAGCGTCCTCTATTGTGTGGCACTATACAACGAACTTTTTTCTATCCCTTTTCCATCCCTTTTGACTTTAATCATCCTTTTTCCCATAAAATAGCAAATTTTCGATATTTAACAAACACATCCTTTCAATACCTTCTTTCCCAAAATAATTTATTAGCTGAATTTAAGTAGATTAATAAATTGGAACAAAACAATCGCTTTCCTTCTAAACTAATCGATAAATTAACTAAACAGATTAAGATGCAATATGAAACATTATATTCTAAATCTATAAACTTAAATAAAACATAAAAATTTATACCATACAATCGAGTCACCTCATTAAGTAAGGAATCTTCAATAAATATGATATAAGCTTTTTCTTTTAGCTTTTTTAAACTGAAATACAATTCTCAACATTTTCTAATAAACATATCGACATTTTTTAAATTGTTTTTATTCATGTGGTATTTTGGAGTGATGTTTGTACGACTTTATAAAATATTTTTCCGGTTTTTATAAAAATTTGACAGTAAGTTTTATTAATTCGGCTGAAGATGAGTTTAATAACTCGAAACTAGTCCCATATAAATTGAATAAATTTATAGCAAGTAAAAAAGACAATCGCTTTCCTTCTAAACTAATCAATAAATTGACTAAACAGATTAAGATGCAATATGAAACATTATATTCTAAATCTGTAAACTTAAATAAAACATAAAAATTTATACCATACAATCGAGTCACCTCATTAAGTAAGGAATCTTCAATAAATATGATATAAGCTTTTTGGTTTAGATTTTTTGAACTGAAATACAATTCTCAACATTTTCTAACAAACATATCGACATTTTTTAAATTGTTTTTATTCATGTGGTATTTTGGAGTGATGTTTGTACGATTTTATAAAATATTTTTCCGGTTTTTATAAAAATTTGACAGTAAGTTTTATTAATTCGGCTGAAGATGAATTTAATAACTCGAAACTAGTCCCATATAAATTGAATAAATTTATAGCAAGTAAAAAAGACAATCGCTTTCCTTCTAAACTAATCAATAAATTGACTAAACAGATTAAGATGCAATATGAAACATTATATTCTAAATCTATAAACTTAAATAAAACATAAAAATTTATACCATACAATCGAGTCACCTCATTAAGTAAGGAATCTTCAATAAATATGATATAAGCTTTTTCTTTTAGCTTTTTTAAACTGAAATACAATTCTCAACATTTTCTAACAAACATATCGGTATTTTTTAAATTGTTTTTATTCATGTGGTATTTTGGAGTGATGTTTGTACGACTTTATAAAATATTTTTCCGGTTTTTATAAAAATTTGACGGTAGGTTTTATTAATTCGGCTGAAGATAAGTTTAATAACTCGAAACTAGTCCCATATAAATTGAATAAATTTATAGCAAGTAAAAAAGACAATCGCTTTCCTTCTAAACTAATCAATAAATTGACTAAACAGATTAAGATGCAATATGAAACATTATATTCTAAATCTGTAAACTTAAATAAAACATAAAAATTTATACCATACAATCGAGTCACCTCATTAAGTAAGGAATCTTCAATAAATATGATATAAGCTTTATCTTTTAGCTTTTTTAAACTGAAATACAATTCTCAACATTTTCTAACAAACATATCGACATTTTTTAAATTGTTTTTATTCATGTGGTATTTTGGAGTGATGATTGTACGACTTTATAAAATATTTTTCCGGTTTTTATAAAAATTTGACAGTAAGTTTTATTAAGTCGGCTGAAGATGAGTTTAATAACTCGAAACTAGTCCCATATAAGTTGAATAAATTTATAGCAAGTAAAAAAGACAATCGCTTTCCTTCTAAACTAATCAATAAATTGACTAAACAGATTAAGATGCAATATGAAACATTATATTCTAAATCTGTAAACTTAAATAAAACATAAAAATTTATACCATACAATCGAGTCACCTCATTAAGTAAGGAATCTTCAATAAATATGATATAAGCTTTTTCTTTTAGCTTTTCTAAACTGAAATACAATTCTCAACATTTTCTAACAACATATCGACATTTTTTAAATTGTTTTTATTCATGTGGTATTTTGGAGTGATGTTTGTACGACTTTATAAAATATTTTTCCGGTTTTTATAAAAATTTGACAGTAAGTTTTATTAAGTCGGCTGAAGATGAGTTTAATAACTCGAAACTAGTCCCATATAAATTGAATAAATTTATAGCAAGTAAAAAAGACAATCGCTTTCCTTCTAAACTAATCAATAAATTGACTAAACAGATTAAGATGCAATATGAAACATTATATTCTAAATCTGTAAACTTAAATAAAACATAAAAATTTATACCATACAATCGAGTCACCTCATTAAGTAAGGAATCTTCAATAAATATGATATAAGCTTTTTCTTTTAGCTTTTCTAAACTGAAATACAATTCTCAACATTTTCTAACAAACATATCGACATTTTTTAAATTGTTTTTATTCATGTGGTATTTTGGAGTGATGTTTGTACGACTTTATAAAATATTTTTCCGGTTTTTATAAAAATTTGACAGTAAGTTTTATTAAGTCGGCTGAAGATGAGTTTAATAACTCGAAACTAGTCCCATATAAATTGAATAAATTTATAGCAAGTAAAAAAGGCAATCGCTTTCCTTCTAAACTAATCAATAAATTGACTAAACAGATTAAGATGCAATATGAAACATTATATTCTAAATCTATAAACTTTAATAAAACATAAAAATTTATACCATACAATCGAGTCACCTCATTAAGTAAGGAATCTTCAATAAATATGATATAAGCTTTTTCTTTTAGCTTTTTTAAACTGAAATACAATTCTCAACATTTTCTAACAAACATATCGATATTTTTTAAATTGTTTTTATTCATGTGGTACTTTGGAGTGATGTTTGTACGACTTTATAAAATATTTTTATGGTTTTTATAAAAATTTGACAGTAAGTTTTATTAATTCGGCTGAAGATGAGTTTAATAACTCGAAACTAGTCCCATATAAATTGAATAAATTAATAGCAAGTAAAAAAGACAATCGCTTTCCTTCTAAACTAATCAATAAATTGACTAAACAGATTAAGATGCAATATGAAACATTATATTCTAAATCTGTAAACTTAAATAAAACATAAAAATTTATACCATACAATCGAGTCACCTCATTAAGTAAGGAATCTTCAATAAATATGATATAAGCTTTTTCTTTTAGCTTTTTTAAACTGAAATACAATTCTCAACATTTTCTAACAAACATATCGGTATTTTTTAAATTGTTTTTATTCATGTGGTATTTTGGAGTGATGTTTGTACGACTATAAAATATTTTTCCGGTTTTTATAAAAATTTGACGGTAGGTTTTATTAATTCGGCTGAAGATGAGTTTAATAACTCGAAACTAGTCCCATATAAATTGAATAAATTTATAGCAAGTAAAAAAGACAATCGCTTTCCTTCTAAACTAATCAATAAATTGACTAAACAGATTAAGGTGCAATATGAAACATTATATTCTAAATCTATAAACTTAAATAAAACATAAAAATTTATACCATACAATCGAGTCACCTCATTAAGTAAGGAATCTTCAATAAATATGATATAAGCTTTTTCTTTTAGCTTTTTTAAACTGAAATACAATTCTCAACATTTTCTAACAAACATATCGACATTTTTTAAATTGTTTTTATTCATGTGGTATTTTGGAGTGATGTTTGTACGACTTTATAAAATATTTTTCCGGTGTTTATAAAAATTTGATAGTAAGTTTTATTAATTCGGCTGAAGATGAGTTTAATAACTCGAAACTAGTCCCATATAAATTAAATAAATTTATAGCAAGTAAAAAAGACAATCGCTTTCCTTCTAAACTAATCAATAAATTGACTAAACAGATTAAGATGCAATATGAAACATTATATTCTAAATCTATAAACTTAAACAAAACATAAAAATTTATACCATACAATCGAGTCACCTCATTAAGTAAGGAATCTTCAATAAATATGATATAAGCTTTTTCTTTTAGCTTTTTTAAACTGAAATACAATTCTCAACATTTTCTAATAAACATATCGACATTTTTTAAATTGTTTTTATTCATGTGGTATTTTGGAGTGATGTTTGTACGACTTTATAAAATATTTTTCCGGTTTTTATAAAAATTTGACAGTAAGTTTTATTAATTCGGCTGAAGATGAGTTTAATAACTCGAAACTAGTCCCATATAAATTGAATAAATTTATAACAAGTAAAAAAGTTTTGTATCATTATTTTTTGAACACATTCCGAACTTGCAACATGGATCCTTGTACTTTACCCTCATCCGTATTATTTTTCATTTATTACTATTTTTTGTTAGTTTAACTTTGTCACCCCATTCCGCGAATAATCAGGGCTTTATTGTATATTTATATCATACTATCATACTCATATATATTATATGTTATATACTGGGTGATTTGAAGCCAATTTAAAGATATTTTCTTAATACTGTTTTAACACAACTTAATAATCACAAAAATATAGTACGTTAAAGTTAATTAAACAACGTATAGTTAACAAAAATAATAAAATCTTTGTAATATGGCAGATATGGCTATTTAAAAATTTGTTGGAACTTTGTTTATTAAGACGAATTTTATTTGTTATAGTTCTACCGGTTAAATAATAATAAAATTCGTCTTAATAAAAAGTACAAAATTAAATAAAAATATCTTTAATTTGTTCAAGACGATAAAAATATTCCTTTAACAATATCAAAAATTAATGTTTATCTGTTGAGAACCACTGATATTATGTTGATATCATTCTTTATTGAAAATTAGCTGTTCTCAAAAGTGGATGTTGACTTATTAAGTTATTATTAAGTTTTTAATAAAACTTTATTAAGAAAATTTCTGCTTTATATATTATAAATCACCCCATATACAGGGAGTATCGGAATGATGTTCTCAAATTTCAGGGATTCTTTAGCTAATTTGAAGGCTACTTCGCACATAGTTCATTAAGAAAGTGGAATGGAACACATATATTTTTACATTTTCTAAGAAATATTATTATTACCTATTCATTGATATATTTGTATATCTTAGTTATTACGATTTATAATTTTTATTCCTCCAATAACTATATTATTCATAAAATATGCTCGAAGTACCTTTAAAATTAGCTAAAAAATCGCCCCCTTAAATTTGGGGACATCATATTATATTATTATTAAATCATTATAAATAATATTGTATAAAAATTAAATACCTTTTGTTTCTCATCCTCACTTCTAGCATCCATTCGAACATTAGCCCACGGTAATTCTTTGGGCCACCACGGTGGACGTGTAGATTCCCTTCCCCATCCCGGCTTTCCTCTTCCAGTTGAATATTTCAACATCAAAGGTATAAACGCCCTCAACTGAGCTTGGGTCATCTTTTCAACGGGAGTTGGGATACCATCGATGATCAATGGTGGCAATTCGAAGAGTGTAGGATCATCTTGTACTGGGGGAGGTGCTTGGTGCGCGAGGGCGCTCTCCAATTCCTCCATAATCATGGAGCGGAGATTTTTGATGACATCTTCAAGCGGTTTTGCACCGAATACTTTGTAGCTGGTGTTTGGTTTCCCCGGAGTTGCAACCAAGACAATCGCTTGTTGGCCAACGCGTGTCGCGAATTCGTCGATCGTTTGTCGGAGCTTACGGAGGAGCCGATTCTGATGGCGTTTTCGGATTGATGGGTTGGTTTCAAAAGAATGGGGCCGCTTCCGTTTCTTCGCCGAGACGATAGCGGCCGCTGCGGCTACGCCAACGGGGCCGGCTGCTGCTAGTTGAGCGGTTACCTCATCTCCTAGAAAGAATTTTTATTCACTTAGTTACATGTATGCACTTAGATTAATACATATAAATAAATACTTATTACCAAATGTTAACAAAACATCCCCTAAGGTTGGATTATCTTGAATTAGTGGAGGTTTCGGTAAAATTGGAACAAATCCGGTTGTTGGAGGCATTGTTAAAAATTAATCGAGACTCGACAGAAATGACGATTAACGACTGAATGTCTAGATTCTCGATCGTTTGGGAGCGCGAAACGAGACAGTGTATGCAACCTACAGAAATGCGCGGTAAAAAAATGTGCGCGAAAAATTATTGCAAAATTAAATTGCGTTTTTTGTTTCGTCCTTTTTTTTTTTGATTAAGTAATCCGATTTGAAATGATTTTTAAATTGAATGAATAAAATGAAAAGAATCTATTTTAAATCACTTTTTAATGCAATTAAATATGTTGAATTGTTGCATTACTTGATATGGGCGATTGCATGTGATGAGTTGGATAAAGCCCACCTTACTTTAAATTTGCTTGTCATCGAAATATATCTCGTACAGAACCTCACTTCGAAAGATGACATATTGTTAAGTCTCGCAATTCAATGAAATAATAAATTTGTGAATATTGTTATATTTAGAAGTTTCTATAAGAACCAAATGAGGTCTCTTCAAATAAGGTCTAAAATTAATAAGGTAATATTTCTTATTGCTTGTATTTCGTAGTCAATTTCAACGTGTTTATTTTTTTTTTTGTTTAGATGAGTTATGTTGGAAATCTTCTACAATACTGTGATGAAGTACGTAATAACTTTGTGGATGTTATATTTGTAAGTATTTTTTGTGTGCACTGCATGAAAAAATTAAATCTGTTTTCTTTTGTGGTTTGAATGAGGTTAAAAACCAAGTACAATATTGTGATAGTAATTTAGTAACTTTTTCGATATTATGCTAATTATAGATAAATGAGGTATGTCGTGATACGGCTTCCAAATCGACGAAGGTTGCTTCATTATGATTCACAAAATTATTGCTGTTGCTCCATAACCTCTAAACTCCAAGAAAGAATCAAAATCTACTCTGGTCAATTTGTACTGACTAATTTATTATTTTTTCTTTTATGTCGGAAAGACTTAGGTCGCATACCACATAAGAATGTGAAAAAGTAATGCAATAATTTTGTGGATATTATTTTTGCGTCCGTTTCAAGCGAGATAACCTCACACATAATATGCTATCTATTGAAATCACAATTTTTGAAAATTTAAATTATCCCAAATTAAAAAAAAATGTTGAGAGGGATACTGGTCAAACCCTAATCTTAAAACGGACGATATTACGTTGACTAATTACATTATAATGCTGGTACTTTGTATTTCATTTCTGCATATCAAAGTAAACACCTACGAGTATGAATCAACACCATATGAAACCTGACTTAAAAAAAGAAGAAAAAGACCACAAATTGCTACTGCTACTCTTGATCTTCTAGAAAAAGTGCAAAACTACATTACTCAATTTGTACTGGGTTAAATAATCGTTTCTTATAGCCTATTATCTGTGCCAAATGTCAAGGCCCCTCATTTTAGAAATCGATATCTTCGAAATCGCTCGATGAAAAAAATTGCGGTAAAGTTTCTTGTAATTAGTAAACATTTCTGTGTATCACTGTTTAATTTGGAAATATTCGGAGCTACGGTTTTTCTTTTATCGCGAGTTAATTGAAAAAAGTACCTAATTTTTGAACTTTGTCTACTTTGCGATTTTTTTTCCCAAAAACTATTTGACGAAAAATGTTTAAATTTGAATTGATTGCAACCCAATTTGTTCTTAATGCAGGGCAAGTTTTAGTTTATCCATATTCCCTATAGTTTAGCGGAAATTCGCAATTTAGTGAGATGTGGTTATTTCGAAAACGAAAAGTCGATCTTAACACAATTTTTAACAAAATGTGTTTAATAATGTTGTTGTTACCAGTTTTTCAAAATAAAGTCTCCCCAATTTTTTAAGAACGATTTAATGGGAATACAAGTTAAAGAGAAATTCCGAGGAGAGGTATTCATGAGGGAGACCTCATTTTAAAAAACTGATTACGAAATCCGACATGCAACATTATTAATCACATTTTGGTAAAAATCGTGTTAAACTCTGACTTTTCGTTCAAATATGATAATTTTCGTCAAATAGTTTTTGAGAAAAAAAATCGCAAAGTTAACAAAGTTGTCAATTTTGTTAAGTTTTCAATTAACTCGCGATAAAAGAAAAACTGCCGATGCGAAAATTTTCAAATCAACCTATGATACACAGAAATGTTCATTGATTACAATAAACTTTACCGCAATTTTTTTCATCGAGTAATTTCGAAGATATCGATTTTTAAAGTGAGGGGCCTTGATTTCTGGCACGGATAATAGGTACTTAAAACGGAAAAATGTTAAAAATGCGACCTTTTTATTTCTTTTTCTCCATTTAAAAAATTTAGGCATTCTCAAAGTCTATCCAATTTTTCTTAATTGCAAGAAAATGTCTGAAAAGATGCTGACAAAAACTTCTAAACTCTAATAAAATGGCCGTAATCCTATTTAATTCTCACAATAAAAAATCAAACACGTCTTCGTCAGACTTCCAAATCGACGAAGGTTGCTTCACAAAATTAAACTTTACCGCAATTTTTTCATCGATTAATTTTAAAGATATCGATCTTTAAAGTGAGGGGCCTTGATTTCTGGCACGGATAATAGGTACTTAAAACGGAAAAATGTTAAAAATGCGACTTTTTTTTCTTTTTCTCCATTTAAAAAATATAGGCATTCTCAAGGTCTATCCAATTTTTCTAAATTGCAAGAAAATGTCTGAAAAGATGTTGACAAACTTGTAAACTTTAATAAAATGGTCGTAATTCTATTTAATTCTCACAATAAAAAATTAAATACGTCTTCGTTGATATCGGCCGCCTCCCAGCACTAATCAAGACCACATGAAGACTGATTTATTTACAAAATTTATTATTACTATCCCCTACCTTTAATCTACAAGGAAAATCTAAAACTACTTAGATCAATTTGTAATTTTTTGTTATACAATTATTACTATTATTTCTTATGTTGTATATTGATATTATTATGATATTTGGATCGGTCCAGATTATTTCTTGAGTTGGTTTCATGCTCACACACAATGGATATAATATTTTAAAGTATTCGAATTTATAATCGATGTCACCATTTGTCTTAATTGAATGTTAATAAAGAAAATAGATTTTATTTTGTACTTTTAACTGGTTTATTGTTTATAATAAGCTTTACCGGTTTCGGCTTACTGCCATCATCAAAAGCATTATTTTATTAAAGTATCGAACATTTCTTATTTATTTAATGAAAAACCTATCTCGTTTAATTTTTTTTATTTAAATAAATTAATAAATTTATTCTATTTTTTTTTATTCTTTACGATTTAATATAATAATAGAAGATAGATTTTTCATTAAATAAATAAGAAATGTTCGATAAAAAATAATGCTTCTGATGATTGCAGTATGCCGAAACCGGTAAAGCTTGTTATAAACAATAAACTAGTTAAAAGTAGAAAATAAAATCTATTTTCTTTATTAGGAAGGTTAAATAATTCAAATAAAGATTTGTTTAAGTCCGATTATTAACTGTTTTAGAAATAATTGATTTGAAAAAAAAATATTTCAAGTAACGAACAATTAACAAGGATTTAACAATTATTTTCAAGAATTCCACCCTCAATTTCGATGCATAGTATCGTTTGTTTAATAACAGATAGCATTAAAAATTCGAGTTCTCATTTTCCCTCGTTTGAACTTTTAGCCATAAATAAATATCATATCGGCATACTCCCTATGAGTAAATGTATATAGTATTATTTGTTTAAGTCGTTCAACACAAACCTGATAAAAATATGATTAAATCCTTGTGAATTGTTCGCAAACTAACATCTTTAGCAAAACTAAGAACATGCACAGATCGGATTATCGAATACCCTTTGCGTTGTATATACAGCTTCAGTATATACAATTTTTTTGGTTTGTGGTACTTATCTTCAATTTCATTTTCACTTATTAAAATGTCTTCGAACACGTCGCCCTCCAAAAGGATCACAAATATCAAGACTAAGAACTACTACACAAGGCTACTAAGGTTTTAGGAAGAAGTAAAAAATGTTAGTATTATCTCACAGACCTATTCTTACATTCCAAGATAACTGCCTCTTTATTACGTCGCATCCCAATATTAATCAAGACCACATGTGACTTGATTTATTTAAAAAAAAATTAATCACAACTCTATTACTACTATTCCTCCTACCTTTAAACTGCTCTAATCTAAAACTACACTGGTCAATTTTTCATTTTTTATGTTTAGATATGATTATTATGATAGATGGTCTTCGAAATCGGCCGAGGTTGTTTCCTCCGTTTATTTTAAACTTGAGCTTGTAGATTACGGCCGTTTTCAAAAACAACAGCCGCCTCCGAGTATGAATCAAGCTCATAAAATGCCTGACTTATTTAGAAAAAACTACAAATCTATTATTATTCACTCTACCTTTAAACTCCAAGAAGAATTTAAAACTACATTGGCCAATTTGTAATAATTTATTTACTGATTTCTCTAAGTTATGATTATTTTTTATTCTTTGTTATTTCTTGCGTTTACTTTAAACAAAGTATTATGATTATTATGTTTTCGAAAACATCGGCCTTCTCTGAATATAAATCAAGACCGTAACAAATCTGATTTATTAAAAAAAAAACAACAAATTTATTATTACTCTCCCCTATTTCTAAATTCAAAAAAATTTTAATTAATAATTTTTTATTTACTTATTTTTGATAGTTATGATTTTTATACTTGCTTTGATATTTGGGGCGGCCACCGTCTTCGAAATCGGCCAAGGTTAGTTCCTCCATTTATTTTAAACGAAGACTCGCGCAAAATATCGTGTATTACGATTAAGTCGATTTGATATTTGAGACAATATTCTTCAAAATCCACTTCAATTTTAAAACTTCTAAGTACAATTTAGTTTCAACTAATCTTTACGTAATCCAATAAAAATGTATGATTAATTTTATTTCAAATATATAATACGAAATAATTTACGAAATTAATTTATTTCAACAACTCAAAACGTTTATGACAGCCAATTTCAATTTAAGCGTCTCTTTTTTGTTACAAATAAATCCTTGGACCAAGTTGTTAATTTTCCAAGATTTATAATAATTCTTTTTTTAATTTTATGTAACATTTTAGTGTTTGTATTCGATTTATTTCAAACAACGCGATTAGTAATCTACATGACAAAACGAATTTCAAAATTTGCGCAATATGATAAGGATATTTTCGTAGTGACCAATCGACTTAGTCATTTTGGAATGTCTTAGATGATTAATCGACCCATTCACAATTTTTTGTTTCTTTTTCTAACTACTGGTGTAATTTTTAAATAAAAACAAACGGCCAAAACAACTATGCAACTATTTTATTACAATACAATCCACCAAATGATACTGTTCGTCTTATTTGTGTGTGATTCTTAAGGGGGATTAATCTCGAGGGATTAATACAAATAAATACCTAAAATAAAAAATGTTACTAAAAAACAACATACAATTTTTTTTGAAAATTTTTTCTTTAAAATAAAAAATATTGTGTGCTCACTTTTATATGAAATCTATCACCCATTAAAATTTTAACTACAAGTTTGAAACTTTGTTGAAATAAAATAATGCTTTATTATTAATTAAGAAACGATGAAAGTTTTCGTATTTCCTTCAACTTTCAATATTTTCTTCGACGTCGGTCGCTCTAAATATTCTTGATATAAGAGGGAATCTCGGCCGACTTCGAAGACCTGACGTCTTCGCAACAAATATTATTCTTGATAAAATAAGAATTGAGAACAAAGTCTGTTCTCAATTTCATAGACAAATACTTTTCTTGATATAAGAAGTGATCTTGATCAACTTCAAAGACCTCGGCATTCTCAAATATTATTCTTGATATAAGAAGTAATCTCGGCCGAATTCGAAGACGTCGCCAGCCCGAAATATTTTTGATATAAGAAGCAATCTCGACCGATTTTGAAGACGTCGGCCGCCCCAAACAATATTTGGGAAATATTATTCTTGATATAAGAAGTAATTTTGGTCTACTTCGAAGATGTCGGCCACCTCAAATATTATTTTTGATATAAGAAGTAATTTCGGCCGATTTCGAAGACGTCGGCCATACCAAGAATCGAAGAGGCATTGAGGACGATTTTTAACACAAGAAAGGATCATAGAAAAGACATAAGTCCAACGATGAATAAAAGAATTTTTATTTATTTGCGACATATGTTTCGTCTAATAATTTAGTCATCTTCAGGCACATCTGATTAAAAGAAATTAAGAAAAGAAGAGTTAAATTTAAAAATTAACAATAAGGTGATTCAAAAAAGAAAAACATATGGTGAAGAATTTACTCCAAGAAGTTGAAAGGAAAATGTTCAACAAATTCACATTCGTAACGTAAAAAAACATAAAAAATCGTCTTTGTAAGAATTAATATTGCAAGAAACAAGGTGGAAATAAAGTAAGGGCTCAAGGCATATAAAGTATTAAAGGATGAAGGCTGAATTCGTGTTACATGGGGTTAGTTGATATAAAAAATGAACGAATGTTGGAAAAGGAACGCAAAAAAATATTTTAGTAGCAAATTAAATCAGAAAAAAGTACTAGTAGTAATTTTTACAAACAATTTTTTTTATGTTTTTACGTCACGAATGTGAATTTTTTTGGACTTCTTGACGATACACTTTTAATTCTATATACTTTTTATTTATTAAAAACTCATTTTTTTCTCCTTGTGAATTTTCTTGTATTTAAATTAATACATGTCTAAACGGTTAGTACGACGTTTCGTGCATAATATTTGCCCATCCTCAGGTACATAACAATCATTCATGTAGGTTTTATTAATTTTGCATATTTTCGTATATGGAGATCGTATATGGAGCTTCTCTTTTATATTACAGTTGACTTTCATATTTACATGGTTATTTTTAGTATTCACAAGGAGAAAAAAATTGTTTTTAATAAATAAAAAGTATATAAATAAAAAACCTCCTTTAAAGAAAATAATAAATTTACTTTCAATTATAACAAACACAACTTCTCAGTATAATTTCCAATTTATTTAAAAACATAAAATATTTAAAACTTCGACGTTTCGAGCTTAATCAGCTCATTAAAAAATCATCATTAAGCGTAGATCTACATTAAAATTTCTATTGTTAATGATAACACCGTGTTGAATGCCATTTTATTTTAAAGAATAAAAAAGAAATATGATATTAACTCTTTGTTCTTAATTAATTCAATGAGATGAGTCTGAAGATGCCTAATTATTTGGCGAAACATGTCTCACTTAAATAAAAAAAATTATTCTTTACGGATTTACGTCTTTCATTTCAATCTATCATCACTCACGATGAAGCATGGAGGCAAATCTTGTTAAGTTACTGGATCAGGTTGAATTGCAGATACTTAAAATTGTAAATACTTGGGACATTACTGCTGATGTCAAGAATACTATTTAGAAAGATATAATCTCAGACGTCGGGCGCCCCAATTTTTATGTTGACATAAGAAATAATCTTCGTCGGCTTTGAAGATGTCGGCCGTACCAAGAATTGAAGAATCAACCCAATCAAATTCAAACCTTAGGCCTTAAGATGAAATAATTTCGACCGATTTTGAAGACGTCGGTTACCCCAAATATTATTCTTGATGAAAGAAGTAATCTCGACCGACTTTAATTAGCCGTAGTTTCATACAGACATTGCAGATGGGGTAAAAGTAGTGTAATATTGTGAATTGGTTGTCATTTTGATTAAAAAAATTGTGCTCTGTTTCCACGTTACTTTGAAAAAATTATATCGGACAAATAACCCCTTATTGGGTTGATGAACATTTGTGCTCGTTTTACGGCGTTTTGAATTGTTGCTCGCAAAATGAAAATCATCATGCTCCAACTTGACGAATTGTTGGCTTTTTAAGTGTTACAGGGTTTGTTGTTTGTTGCGGTAAACGCGTGATTTCAAAAAGTTCTAAAGAAAGAAATATGGCGTCGTTAGATTTGGCCTGTTAGTTCAAATCGTCAAAACGGGAAATCCCACGGTCCGAAAATTAGCGTTTCCATCATAAAAAATCTCCATCATTTCCCGAGCTATAAGAGCGGCCATTTTTTGCAGCATCTCAAATATACTCAGTATGCACAAGACGCTCAGTCAAACGTGATGTAAAATCATGACGAAATTTACGTTACGTTAAAACAACAGACCGAAAATTGGTCAAATAATCAGTAACAAGATTTCCGCGTTCTCCTCCATTGCTTGTTGTCAACTAATTCTCTACCTTTCTACAACATATATGTCAAAACAATAATATTTGATATCATTTGCAGAAATGGTTTCATACTGCAAAGGTTACTAATCTCAGGATACCAAGAATTGAAGAGGCATCGAGGACGAAACCAAACCAACCAAAATCAAACCAACTGTAGTTTCATGTAGACGTTGCAGAATGCCACTTTCCAACAGGATATTGTAATACCCTATGTTGCAGTGATTACATGAAGATTTCTGGAGCAGGTACATAACTAAAATTGCAGGCAGTTGGGGCGGCCGACGTCTTCAAAGTCGGCCGAGATTATCTCTTATATCATGAATACTACTTAGGATGAAATAATCTCGGCCGACTTTGAAGACGTCGGCCGCCCCACATATTATTTTTGACACAAGAAGTAATCTTGGTCAATATTGAAGACCGCCCAAAGTATTATTTTTAATAGAAGAAATAATCTCGTTCGACTTCGAAAATGTCGGCTGTACCAAGATTTGAAGAGGCATTGATGAACTCAAAAAAACTCAAACCAACTGTAGTTTCATGCAGCAAGTACATGTGATATATATAATATATATATATATATACAGTTTCATACAGAATTGAAAAGTAATGTGTATCATTCTGTTACGGAAGAACATTTTCTTAATTTATCATTATATATTTTGGGGATTATGTGGCAATAAACACTAGTGCTTTAATTTAATAAAACAAAATCACCGTAAAAATGGTTTAATCGTTACAATTTAACACCCAAATTGAAAAAAAAAAATGCATTTTCGCTACGTTATAAAATTAGCCGTTGCCAATAATACTGTTTTCGTTACATCGGGCACTTTAAAGCATTGCCTATCATTACCAGTACTCAACAAACAAATTTCAACAACAGTAATTACGAACGATACAACAAAAATGACGAAGAACTTTGAAATAACGCAGTCTTTTAAATATCACTAAGAATCGGAATTTTCCAGCTACGTTCGATCGAGATCTGTTAAATTACACCAACTTTTGCAAAGACTTTAGCACAAACTTCGAAAAGAGATACGTTTTAAAACTTTTTGAGAAGAAACGAAAAAATGCTTCTTGTTATCCGCAATAAAAAAAAGGATACAGCAGATTTTTGGAATAAATCGTAATTTTTTTTATGTTTAAATCGAAAAACTATTTTAATCAGTCAGAAATCGACGGGTTTTATTTCAAAATTATGCAAGAATTCTTCTCAAACGATCGAATTTGCAAAGAAATGCGTAAAATGAGGATTTTAAAGTTGCAGAGAATATTATAGGAAATACGAGAAGATATATCAAGATTTTTCTTCTTTCTTTTCTCTTTCGTTTTTCTTTTAGTTTGGATTAAATATTCCTCATTTACAATAACATCCCTAGTGGAGCACCATACGATAATTTAAATTTTATCTTTAAATAATATATACATGTTTTTTTATGCAGAAATTACATAATGCCACTTTGCAATAGAATAATGCAAGACTATATAGTGCTGTGATTACTAGAAAGTTCCTGGAAAAAGTAGATACCAAAAATTTCACATACTTCGAGCGACTTAAGTATTATTCTTGATATAAGAAGTAATCTCGGTCAACTTCGAAGATGTCGATTTCGTAGGCGGCGGCCGCCATAAGAGTTATTTTTGATATAAGAAATAATCTTGGCCGTACCAAGAATTAAAGAGCCATCACATCGTTGTAGAATGCCACTTTGCAACATATTAATGCAAGACCTTATACTGCTGTGATTACAAGAAAGTTCCTGGAGCAGGTAGATATCAAAAATTACATATACTTCAGGCGGCCGACGTCTTCGAAATCGATTATTTCTTCGACCGCCTAACATATTATTCTTGACATAAGACGCAATCTCGGTCGATGTCGAAGACATCGGCCGTCCCAAGAATTATTCTTGATATAAGAAGTAATCTTGGTCGTACCAAGAATTAAAGAGCCATCCCATCGTTGCAGAATGCCACTTTGCAATGGAATAATGCAAGACCCTATACTGCTGTGATAACAAGAAAGTTCCTGGAGCAGGTAGATATCAAAAATTACAGATACTCTACGCCGACGTCTTCGAAATCAGTTATTACTTCGACCGCCTGACATACTATATAAAAAGTAATCTCGGCCGTCATAACAGACATCGGCAGTACCAAGAATTGAAGAGCCATTAAGGAAGGCTTTTTGTACCCAGTCAAACTGAAACAAGCTGTAGTTTCATGCAGACGTTACAGAAAGTCACTTTATAATAGAATAATGCAATCCTCATATTGCTGTAGTTTCAAAAAGGTTCCTGGAGTAGGTTGAATTGCACACATCTAAAATTGCAGATATTTAAAATTTATGTTTTTTCAGCCAACGTCATCGAAATCGGCCGCTCCAAACATTATTTTTTGATATAAAGAGTAATTTCAGCCGATTTTTATTGGAATCCAACCTAATCAAGCTTGTTCAAACCAGTTTCATGCAGATGTTGCAAAATTCAATAGGAGGTTTCTGGAACAAGTTGGATTGCAGATTTTGACCTGGAATGCAACATGATAGGTTGGTGAGGTAGAGCTTCCTGAGAATCTGGAAGAACTTTGACACCACCTAATTTCTAGGTGGCATGGAATGAGGAGAACACAGTACTTAATAAAGAGGATACTAACTTTTTGGTGAAAATATTAATTTCTTAGTGAATAATAAAGCGTTATTTTAGCAGTTTAAAAATTGTAGCCGACTTAAAAGACGTGGGCGGTATCAAGAATTGAAGAGACATCAAGGAAAGCTTTTTTGAACCCAGTCAAACTGAAACAAGTTGTAGTTTCATGCAGACAATCCTTATATTGCTGTATTTTCAAGAAGGTTCCTGGAACAGGTTAAATTCCAGACATCTAAAATTGCAAATATTTGGGACAGCCAATGTCATCAAAATTAGCCGCCCCAAATATTATTTTTTGATATAAAAAGTAATTTCGGCCGATTTTTATTGGAATCCAACCCAATTAAGCTTTTTCAAAACCAGTTTCATGCAGATGTTGCAAAATCCAACAGGTGGTTCCTGGGACAAGTTGGATTGCAGATTTTAGCCTGGAATACAACATGATGGGTTGGTGATTTGGAACCTCCTGAGAATCTGGATGAATTTTGATACTACCTAACTTTTAGGTGGCATGGAACAAGAATACAGACCACTTAATAAAGAGGATACTAGCTTTTTGGTGAAAATATTAATTTCTTAGAATAATAAAGCAATCCTCATATTGCTGTAGTTTCAAGAAGGTTCCTGGAATAGGTTAAATTCCAGACATTTAAAATTGCAGATATTTGGGACAGCCAATGTAATTGAAATCAGCCCCCCAAACATTATTTTTTTGATATAAAAAGTAGTTTTGGCCAATTTTTATTGGAATCCAACCCAATCAAGCTTTTTCAAACCAGTTTCATGCAGATCTTGCAAAATCCAACAGGAGATTCCTGGAAAAATTGGATTTCAGATTTTGGCCTGGAATGCAACATGATGGGTTGGTGAGTTAGAGCCTTCTGAGAATCTGGGTGAATTTTGACACCACCTAACTTCTAGGTGGCATGGGACAAGAATACAGAGCACTTAATAAAGAGGATACTAGCTTTTTGGTGAAAAATATAAATTTTTTAGTGAATAATAAAGCATTATTTTAACAGTTTCAAAATTGTAGTCGACTTAAAAGACGTGGGCGGTATCAAGAATTGAAGAGACATCAAGGAAGGCTTTCTTGAACCCAGTCAAACTGAAACAAGTTGTAGTTTCATGCAGACAATCCTCATATTACTGTATTTTCAAGAAGGCTCCTGGAACAGGTTGAATTGCAGACATCTAAAATTGCAGATATTTGGGGCGGCCGACATCTTCAAAATTAGCCACCCCAAACATTATTTTTTTGATATAAAAAGCAATTTCGGCCAATTTTTATTGGAATCCAACCCAATCAAGCTTTTTCAAAGCAGTTTCATGCAGATCTTGCAAAATCCAACAGGAGGTTCCTGGGACAAGTTGGATTGCAGATTTTGGCCTGGAATACAACATGATGGGTTGGTGATTTAGAACCTCCTGAGAATCTGGATAAATTTTGATACCACCTAACTTCTAGGTGGCATGGAATGAGAATACGGACCACTTAATAAAGAGGATACTAGTTTTATAAATATAAAGCAATCCTCATATTGCTGTAGTTTCAAGAAGGTTCCTGGAATAGGTTAAATTCCAGACATTTAAAATTGCAGATATTTGGGACAGCGAATGTAATTAAAATCAGCCCCCCCGAACATTATTTTTTTGATATAAAAAGTAGTTTTGGCCAATTTTTCAAACCAGTTTCATGCGGATTTACAAAATCCAACAGGAGATTCCCGGAAAAATTGGATTTCAGATTTTGGCCTGGAATGCAACATGATGGGTTGGTGAGTTAGAGCCTCCTGAGAATCTGGATGATTTTGACACTACCTAATTTCTAGGTGGCATGGAATGAGGATACTGGCTTTTTGGTGAAAAATATTAATTTCTTAGAATAATAAAGCAATCCTCATATTGCTGTAGTTTCAAGAAGGTTCCTGGAATAGGTTAAATTCCAGACATTTAAAATTGCAGATATTTGGGACAGCCAATGTAATTGAAATCAGCCCCCCAATCATTATTTTTTTGATATAAAAAGTAATTTTGGTCAATTTTTATTGGAATCCAACCCAATCAAGCTTTTTCAAACCAGTTTCATGCAGATTTACAAAATCCAACAGGAGATTCCTGGAAACATTGGATTTCAGATTTTGGCCTGGAATGCAACATGATGGGTTGGTGAGTTAGAGCCTCCTGAGAATCTGGATGATTTTGACACCACCTAATTTCTAGGTGGCATGGAATGAGGATACTGGCTTTTTGGTGAAAAATATTAATTTCTTAGAATAATAAAGCATTATTTTAGCAGTTTCAAAATTGTAGTCTAATTCTTAATGGGTGGTGTATTTGATGTGAAAGTGAGTGTGTAAGAATGAAATGAATAATGATCATACCCATAGCGGCTGTTAGAAGATCAGCTCCTTCATCATAGGAGCTTGGAGAAGATGGGCAATTGTCTTCATCATCATCTGATGGGCCAGAGAGGCCCGCTGGTGAACTCACAACCATGGCTATCTGCTCGTTTGATTGACTACCGTTGGAAGTGTTCATCATAACCATGCACCACTAGCGAGTGTGGAGTCGTCTCACCGGCCCCTAAATACAAGGTGAAAGAAAAAAAGCACTGTGGTAAGTCAGATACGAAACGGCCGTCATCTTACATATTACAATATACATTTTGCAAAGAAATGATTGCAAAGGCAGAGATGTTGAACATTGCTTTTCTAGCCTACACTATAAAATCAATAACTGATGTTGGGGTTGGTTTTTCCCCTTGTCCCCCGACGACGCGAGACGACGGGAAATAAAACGGAGATAATCGCGGGGGCATGATTTTTGAATAACTCTCACGACTCTCACGTATTTAAATGGACCTCGAAGATCTGTTCGAATGGCGTTTTTGTTGGTCGGAACGTGATGATGCATTGGAGTTTGATTTTGGTGTGGAGGAACCCGTAATATGGCTTCCAATGGTTTTAGATAAGAAATAATCGGCAAGGCGTTTGCGGAGGTCCTCGAGGTAACATATTCTTCGCGGTGATCTCTTTGGGCACGAAACACATGTGTCGTAGAACGATTAAAAAAAAATAACAGAATCGAGACGAATCGCGCGTCCGCCAAGAGAGCTGAGCAGGCCCAGTTAAAATTATTAGTACGGCTGCGTACGCACCTGCGTGTATGTCGCACATTTAACACGAAAACATGTATGGCGCCGAAGCTACACCACTTTATTTCAAGGAATAATCCCCGTACTTTCCATTTTCGTACGTTCCATTACGCTTAGCCACTAAATATCCGGCCTAACACCGAACCGTGCAGAAACAAATTTACGTCACATTACTAAATATCGATCGTAATAGTCATTGTTGGTAATGTCGGACATCAATTTCGACTCCGGGGCCATATCGTCTGGACTTGCGCATTTCGTACCACGCACGCAAAACTATGATTTTCGTCGACTTACCTATTCGTCAAAATGTCATTTTTTTTTCTCTACACTTTTCTTCTTCCTTTCTTGCTGCTTTAATGTTCACTCCGCGTCCTACATTCCAACGTTTCGTTAAAATAAAGCACGCGAACACCCCACGAACCCCACGCCATCTACTGGCATCGCCCCGCCGTGAGGCCGAGATCTTTGCTCCTTCCAACGACTTATTTCGCTATAACAACCTTTTCCTTCCTCGAATTTTACTCCAAAATTATCCTTTTTATACCATAATCTCTTCCGCGCATTTTTTTAAACAAATTCCATTGTGCGCACGTGCCCGATTACACGCATGCGATTTTCACCGTTCACGTTTCCCCGTTCAAACAAAGATGGCGCTACACCCACTACTATACTTACTGTACTTTCCCTACAATATCTTATTATTATCTTATTATCCCACGTTAATCAGAATTCTATATCATTCATTTTTTATTGCTATGTATAATCGTTATTCTAACAGATTGAGTTTAGATCAATTGTAATGTAGACTTTTTGTTCATTGATAATAAAGTCACGAGCTTTACCGGCTGCATACTCATTGACTAATCATTTTTATTACGATTTGCTAAATAATTGTGGAAATAATCAGTAGGGGGCGTAAAATGTTACAATCCAAACTAAAACTACAAAATTTTCTTCGATTTTTCAATTTGAATCTTTCTCTTCACATAGCCTTAACCCTCCGTCTGTCGGGCGCGCTTTCTTAACACTTTCGATCGGGTGTGGTCTGTGGAGTCCAAAATAGAAAAAACTTTAAAGGACGTCAACGTGTCCTCCAGTGCTAATTTCTTATAAATATTGTGAGCGTCAAAAGAAAGTAAACACTAGCTGTTTACTTCTAAAAACCCTTTTTACTACGATTCTGTTAATTTACAATAAAAATTTATATACCAAAATTTACGACTTTATTTGTGAGCAATCCTATCGTAAAAAATAATTAAGCAAAAACCCCACAAATATGGTAAATCCCCTTTAGAGTAAAAATACCCCGATTTTTACGCGTCAAAAGAAAGTAAACAACCGGTCCGGTTGTTGTAAGTTCATTTTAGATTTAGGGGAAGTACCACACTTTTCGTATAAATACTTATAAACCCCTCCCAGGACAACTTTAGAACATTTTAGAAGAAACAGCAAGTGGTTGAACGTCGAAATTAATTATAAATACCAAAAATCATCATGGGAAAACAAACAAGTATAGAAACGCGTAAAATTATATTAAGTTTAAATAAAAAAGGTAAATCCTTACGCGAAATAGCTAAAATAATAGGACGAAATCACTGCACTAATGATTTGTTTTTTTTTTCATGTTTCTATTGATTTAAATATAGTATAGATGAGTTGTGAAAACTGCAATAAAACTTTTTGATTTTCGTTATTAACTGCATTTTTATTAACCTTTTAATAGAAAAACAACAGCTGTTTACTTTTTTTTGACGCTCACAGTATGTTTTATATGATGCTTGTACTATACAGTGAGTGTCAGTTTATTTGATGCAGGCAACAAAATTATGTTTCAAATCGCTTAGCTTCTGAACCAAATGAGATATCGAATAACCTGATATGCTATTTTAGAGGACGAACATTTTCTATAAAATAGACATTTCAAATGGTTCATATTTTATTCGTAATTTTTATAATATAAAAAGAAATAAAGAAAACAGAATTTTACAATAAGCAGCTTATTTGATGCAACGTTATAAAATTGAAAAACGAAACGAATATTTTAATTTTGCAGTACCTTCAGTACTTTGTATGGTACCCTTTTTGTGAGATTACTGCCTTTAGCCTTTTTTCCATAGAATTGACGAGTTTTTTTGTTCCTTCCGGCGAAATTTTAGCTCATTCTTCAACTAATTTTTTTTTCAAAGTTTCTTTGCTAGAAATGTGATGTTTTCTAATATTGGTTTCTAACAATGCCCATAAATTCTCAATAACATTTAAGTCCGGAGATTGCGCCGGTGGTGCCATGAGCTGAGGGCAATTCCATATTAGCCAGGTCAGTACAATTCCCGGCTTATGTTTAGGGTCGTTGTCTTGGTAAAATATGAAGTTGCTACGCAGACCCAATTTTTCAGCACCTTGTAGCAAATTCTCTTTTAATATGCTTAAATACATGGTTTTATCTATGTTCCCGTCTACAAAAAAAGGTTTCCAACGGCTGATGTTGCCATGCAGGCCCAAACCATAACACTTCCTTCACCATGTTTTACACTCACGCATAAATTTTTTAAATCGAACTGTTTATTGGGCTTCCGACATACAAACGACCTTCCATCAGAACCAAATATATTAAATTTGGACTCATCAGCGAAAATTACGGTGTTCCAAAATTTTAAATCCTTCGAAACATGATTTTTGGCGAAGGCTAGCCGGCTGATTTTATTGATTTTATTATAAAGGGCTTCTTGAGTGGTACTCGACCACGAAAATTTTCTTCGATTTTTCAATTTGAATCTTTCTCTTCACATAGTCTGCCGGGCGCGCTTTCTTAACACTTTCGATCGGGTGTGGTCTGTGGAGTCCAAAATAGAAAATACTCTAAAGGACGCCAACGTGTCCTCCAGTGCTAATTTCTTATAAATATGTTTTATATGATGCTTGTACTATACAGTGAGTGTCAGCTTATTTGATGCAGGCAACAAAATTATGTTTCAAATCGCTTAGCTTCAGAACCAAATGAGATATCGAAAAACCTGATATGGTATTTTAGAGGACGAACATTTTCTATAAACCATGTTGGCTTGAGTGATGGGTCGGTTGAGAGGTTGAGGGATTATCTGAGTCACACAACGCAAAGAGTAAGAATGGATGATGAGTTGTCTGATGTATTGGAAGTGAAATCAGGCGTACCACAGGGATCTATATTGGACCCGGGTTTGTTTTCTATTTACACATCTTTTCTTCCTGATTGCCTTGAATCCTGCAAATATCACTTTTATGCAGATGACACTGTAGTTTATTATTCGTTTCCACACAATCAGATTAAAGAACCAGTGAATCTAATCAATTCTGATCTAGATCACTTGGCTGTTATGTCTGAGGCACACCAGCTCAGATTGAATCCATTGAAGTGCTCCATGATTGTTTTGGGTGCGAAGAGCTACAGAAAGCTGTTTTGGATGATGCGGCTAGTGTTGAGATACTTCACAATCCTTTACCAATAGTAGATAAACTCAATGTTGAGTTTAACAATTGACGGAGATTTACGGTTTGGTAATCATATAAACAATTTGATTCGACTGTCGTATGGAAAATTAAAAATGTTATACCCAAGTAGGCAGATGTTGAATAAGGAAACTAAGTTGTTATTGTGTGATTCGCTAATTCTTTCTCTATTTAATCACTGTGACTTGGTGTATGGTTCTTGTCTTCCTGCCCTTGACTCATTAAGAATTCAAAGAGTGCAGAAGTCTTGTCTCAGATTTGTTTATGGTATTAAGCGGAGGGATGGGATCTCTTATATGATTGCGTACGCTGATTGGCTGGACATGACTCGTAGACGTTCTCTTCATTCGGCGTGTCGTCTACATCAAATACTAACTTCCAGAAGACTTGAAATGAATCCAGTAGATTTAGAATGCTTTCAGAATACTTAATATTGCCCCTGTAAAACTTGATACTGTTTTTACAACAATTGATACTGCTTTTAGAAGAATAAATGTTTCCATAAGACTTGATACTGCTTCTAGAAGAGTTGAAATGCTTCCAAAAGATTTGATACTGCTTGTAACACTGTTGACAGAAAATATTTTCATCGAAAATGTTAAATACTATATACTATCGGACAAAATGCAAACATTGATGTAAATAGACCGAAAACCGTTTACTAAAGACTATATGCTCCTGGAAGAACACATTTTTATTGATAAAGGCAAGAAAGCAGTTAATAAAATTTGATTTTGCTTCCAAAAAACCAAATACCGTTGGCAAAATACAAAATCTTCATACCAAAAGTACAAAAACTGTTAATAAAGGACTAGATACTGCTTGTAAAACTCTAAACATTGCTGGCAAAGGACATTTCCATTGCAAACGAACCATAGGCGCCAGTTATGATTACGTGGGCGCTCAAAATTTTTAATAGCTTTTTTTTCTGGATAGAATTTACCATTAATTTTGGAATTTTAATTGAATTGAATCCCAGAATCTGCTGCAAACTTTTTTTAGACTGTTCTTTTCAGAACCGTCTTTAGTTGTTTGAGTCTTTTCCTAATTTACCTTTTTTCAGCTCCTGACTGCCAACATTACAGTTATACAGCTGTGTTCTCTCCGAAACTAGACTGCATAGCAGGAAAAATATCACATAGGTTTGCAAAGTATGTTAGCTATAGCTGAATGAGTCTCTCTAACAGCTTAGAAAAGAACAAAAGGATACTGATGGCATAATTTTAATAGAATATTAATATATAAGAGCTATTACCATCTACAAGGTTTAGGTATTAATGTAAGCAGTAACTGCAACAATTTTTATATAGATGCGTATTTTTATTTTCATAAAATTTTTTAATTACACATCTTATGAAAGTTTCAATAGAGATGAAAACCCTATTTTAATCGCTGATCAAGATGCAGCCCTAATTATTTGACACCTTTGTTTTTATGACTCCATTGATGACCTGTGTTGTTAATTATAATGCGGGTTGGATGTTGGTAACGCGTTAACGTAAAGATCTTAAATTGATACTTGTCTTCATTCAGGTATAAGGACCGTTTAATAAGTCATTTCTTCAAATCACTATCTTGGATCATAATCAACAAGAGAGAGTTTTCTTGTTTATTTGATGAGGTATATAACTAACTGCTGCTCCGATACATCATGTATTTGAACAGGATCCGTTTATTTTGACATATGTTCGTTCTTGAAGATATAACTTAAGTATTGCGGTAATACAGTCATCACTATATAGTCATAGTTTGAATTTTAATTCCTCCATCCAAACTGTGTCAAAAGTGGTTTACATTAAAAACCGTAGCAAGAGTCAAGGGCTAGAAATGGTCAAAAAATTGTAGTAGTTTTGTTGCGTGCAACCCGGCCAAATATCATATCAACCCAGAGATGACCAAAACATCTTTCATGTCTTGGCCATAAGCCACTAAACTTGGTGATATCAAATTTTTGAGCACTTCAAAATGTATGACGAGAATCACTGACATAATGCATAATATGCATAATTGGTATGTCCTTAAGCTAATTAATATTTTGTTTATTCAAAGCTGACCAAAACATTGTAACCTTATTACCTAAGCTTAATGTGGAGCATCTATAAGATTGTCTTTTTAAGATTTATCAATTACTACATCAACTTAAACCTTATTTACATTTTGTAGCATCTCAAAATTGTGTGTTTAAACCGAAATCTCATCCACAACCCAACTCAATCCAACCAAAGTTTGGACGAAAATTAAGCTGGGGCTGCTTGAGGTCTAGGCTTATAAAATAAAATATTAACTTAAAACTCAAAACTAAAAGTCAAGGCTTATTAATTAATTAATCAACTCAAAACTAATATAAACTTTGCAAAGATCTCAGTCAACCTATTTCGGTTAATCTTTGAGAGAGAATCTATAACTTTGTCTGATACTGCCGACGTCGTTTGAGGGTCATTAATTAACATAATAATTCAAATCTAATCAAAACTAGTCAAAATTTTACAAAGTCTGAATCTCAAACTAATTGGGTTAATTTTTGGGAGAACAGTTTATGACTTTGCCTAATAAAGTCGAATCTTCATCGATTAATATATCAAACCAAATCTACTTCGGCTAAATTTAGAAAAAAACATCTCTGATCACACCATGATTAAACCGAGGTCACTTGCAACAGAGAGTCACCTATTAATATATCAACCCAAATCTCATGTTGATAATATCAGATTGCTGCTCATATAGGTAAAAACATGATTTGAAATAACTAAAATAGTTTTTAGTTATTCTCGATGCTGATTCACGCTCTTTTACTTCGAATGACTCATCACAGCTGTACATTATTAAAAATTTTTTAATAAAATTGCTAATCTTAAAAATTTTATAAAATTAAACTTGTAATAACTATAAAATTTAATCAAAATATTTGAATGTATCATGCAAATTCTTTTTAACCATAAAATTGATAATTCTTTAAATACAATTTGATAAAAATTGATTAAACGCGCAGTGCAAAATTTTTAAATTTTTTATGACTCAAAACGTATTTAAATCTTGCGGCATAAATATTAATGAGGAACAATAAAAATCCATTGTTATAATTTTAGTAAATGCGATGATTGGATGTATGTAGATAATCGTCGTCCTCTTGACGGTGTGAAAACAATTAAGACGCGAATCAATAAATAAAAGATAAGATAACGTTTTGTTATCGACCGATCATAGCACCAACATTCCTTGTGCAATATTATAACCCAACACAAACATCGTTTCAGCAGGGAATCATGTTTTCCACCAACAGGCAAGGATCTAATGATCCTTTTGATGACCGTGTTACAGGTGAGTTAAGTAAGTTTATCAAGTCTGATTTAAGTGAGTAAATAATTAATTTATTTTAGATATAGATTTATCTGTTTTTAATTCTCCATTAAGTGATACAAACATTAGAGAAAGTAAGTTTAAAAATGTTTTCTTTTCTATGCAATTTTTTCGTTTCTTTTTCTAGCAACAACATTTTTGGACACACCGGAACCAATCCCAATAACGGATCAACCAAGTTTGGAGAGTAACTATCCAGGAAATAGGAGGCCAATTCCCGTCGCAACAATCGATTGGCAATCATCAAGAGATGGGCAATTTATTCCCAGAAATGGATTAGACTTTTTAAATGGCGTCGATAAATTATTTATCCAACAGACAGTCGAATTAAACGAACGTAAGATAATCTAAGATAATACTATCTCTTTAAAAGTTTATTTATAGAGATTAATAAATAATTAACTAAATAAATTTTCTTTTAGTGCTTGCAAATGTTGATTCGGAAAATAGATACACAATCAAAGTACCAAGAGGTGAAACGCTTTATTATGCAAGCGAATCATCCACGAATTTCCAAAGATTTTGTTGCGGATCAAGCAGGGCTTTCACAATGCGCCTCTTTGACCAAACTCAACAAGAAGCGATTGAATTCCGGCGTCGTTTAGCTTTCGGAAATTGCTCATTTTGGTGTTATCTCCAAGTGTTAGAAATTTGGCTTCCTCCCGGCGAACTCGTTGGATATGTTAAACAACAAATGACGATGTCACAGCCGATTTTCCTCGCTTATAACCGACACGGAAATGTTGCTTATAAAATTGAGGGGCCATCCGATACTTGTATGTGCATTTCTAACGGGAAGGATAAACATTTTAAGATATTTAACCCCGAGGGTACCACGCAATTAGGAAGCGTTAATTACCAATGGGATCAAGTTCAAACTGATTATATCATGTGTGTGCAGTTTCCATCAAGTAGCATTGATGATAGGTTAAAGGCCATTTTATTGGGGGCCGCATTTTTATTGGTAAATTATTTAAAAAATCATATATATATATATATAACAAATAAATTTTTATTTTTTTTATAGGAATACATGTATTTTGAAAGATCTAAAATAACCGGATGTTTAAGATGTAGCTGCTAAGTAAAGAAGATATTAAAACGAAAAATGTAATAATAAAATAAATATATTTTAATAATTTTGAAATATCAAAAATTACCAAATATAAATATTCTGCTTATCAAACGTTGGTTTCTTTTATAAAATTGATTGTAACTATTTCGAATTCTTTCGAATGAATACTAGATAAAAGAAATTATCAAATCCAATCAATGAGTTGGCACACTACATTATAAAAGTGGAATGGTCACTTTTCGCACATTAGTTTAAAAAAAGCGATTGTGCGATTACTTCTAACGATGTCGATGGAACTAATTACTGAAGATATCGCTGCGGCGAGGCCAGTTGAAATTGTTGACGCTGTCCTTAAAAATCCTTACAGCGATGATACCGATTTAATACCGTAAATATATTTTTTTTTATTTTTAAATTTGTTTAAAATAGATTTCTTTATTTTTAAATTTTTTTTGATAAAAAATTATTTCAAGAAATATTTCGGGGAATTTTGTGTTTCATTAATTATCAATTTTAATTTTTTATCATATTTAAATGAAATATCAAAATTTAAAGTATAAAAGAAATCTATTTTAATAAAAGATTATTCAATTCAATCATTTAATACCGTAAATATATTTTTTTTATTTTTAAATTTGTTTAAAATAGATTTTTTTATTTTTAAATTTTTTTTGATAAAAAATTATTTCAAGAAATATTTCGCGGAATTTTGTGTTTCATTAATTATCAATTTTAATTTTTTATCATATTTAAATTAAATATCAAAATTTAAAGTATAAAAGAAATCTATTTTAATGAAAGATTATTCAAATCAATCATTTTTGAGAATTATTTAAATTTGTAATCACTTTTTAAGGTTAATAATAATAGTAATAATTTCAATTTAAAAATCTACTTCTTGATAAATTAATAAGGATATTTCGCTAATAGTCATCAAATATTAAAATCTAAAATTAAATACTAAATTAAAACGAATTTTATTATTAAAAAGTATATCAGTTTTTTAATAATAAAATTCGTTTTAAAAAATAATTTTAAATTATTGATATTTTTTTAATTTGTAAATATTCTTTAATGAATAATTCATTTCAAATCTATTTCACGATTAATATATTTGAAAATTTCACCAAATATTAATAAAATAGCGTACTTTTCAAAAATTAAACCCGTTTTAAGAAATTACTTTTAATTTTTGAGAACAATTTTTTTTTAAATTTGTTAATTGTTTTTATTAAATTTTTTAAACATCTATTTCTTGATAAATTAATAAGGATATTTCGCTAAATATCATCAAACTGATATATTTTTTAATAACAAAATTCGTTTTAAAGAATAACTTTAAATCTGAGATTTTTTTAATTTGTAATCATTCTTTAATGAATAATTCGTTTCAAATCTATTTCACGATAAATGTGTTTGAAAATTTCACCAAATATTAATAAAATAGTGTACTTTTCAAAAATTAAATTCGTTTTAAGAAATTACTTTTAATTTTTGAGAATAATTTTTTTTACTTTGTTAGTTATTTTTATTATTTTTTTTTAAATCTATTTCTTGATATATTTATAAGGATATTTCGCTAAATACCATCAAACTGATATACTTTTTAATAACAAAATTCGTTTTAAAAAATAACAAAATCTTTGAGATTTTTTTAATTTGTAGACATTCTTTAATGAATAATTCGCTTCAAATGTATTTCACGATAAATGTGTTTGAAATTTTCACCAAATATTAATAAAATAGTGTACTTTTCAATAATTAAATCCGTTTTAAGAAATTACTTTTAATTTTTGAGAACAATTTTTTTTTAAATTTGTTAATTATTTTTATTATTTTTTTTTTAATCTATTTCTTGATACATTTATAAGAATATTTCGCTAAATATCATCAAATGGATATACTTTTTAATAATAAAATCCATTTTAAAAAAATAACTTTATATTTTTGAGATTTTTTTGTTAATTTGTAAACATTCTTTAATGAATAATTCGCTTCAAATCTATTTCACGATAAATGTGTTTGAAATTTTCACTAAATATTAATAAAATATTGTACTTTTCAAAAATTAAATCCGTTTTAAGAAATTACATTTAATTTTTGAGAACAATTTTTTTTTAATTTGTTAATTATTATTATTAATTTTTTAAAATATATTTTTTGATACATTTATAAGGATATTTCGCTAAATATCATCAAACTGGTATACTTTTTAATAACAAAATCCATTTTAAAAAATAACTTTACGTTTTTAAGATTATTTTGTTAATTTGTAAACATTCTTTAATGAATAATTCATCCATTTTAAGAAATTACTATTAGTTTTT
Organism: Onthophagus sagittarius; assembly: GCA_036711965.1. Classification (NCBI taxonomy): domain Eukaryota; kingdom Metazoa; phylum Arthropoda; class Insecta; order Coleoptera; family Scarabaeidae; genus Onthophagus; species Onthophagus sagittarius. The sequence goes on along the minus strand of JASERS010000007.1, from coordinate 9,272,350 downwards.
GACAAAAAAATTTTGATTAGTAAATTTTTTTTATTAAAATATTTTTTTAAAATCTATTTCTTGCAAAATTTATAAGGAGATTTCCTTAAACATCATTAAACTGATATACATTTTTAATAATAAAATTAGTTTTTAAAAATTACTTTTCAAAAATAAAATCCGTTTAAAAAAATCAGTTTTAACTTCTTAGATTTTTTTAAATACGAGAATTACGAGAATACGAGAAACGAGATTATGTTAAATATGATTTAATTAATACACTTTTTAGTAATAAAATCTGTTTTCAAAAATAACTTTAAATTTTTGAGAATATCTTTTTTAATTTGTAAAGTTTTTTTTTAAATGTTTTTTAAATTTATTTCTTGGTAAATTAATAACGAAATTTTGCTAAATATCATTCAACTGAATCAATTTTATAATATAAATTTTTTTTCAAAAGTAATTTAATAATTATAATTTAAATTTTTGAAAGTTTCTTTAATTTTTATTATTTCTTTAATTTTTTATTATTATTTTTTTCTTTAATATAATTTGTTTCAAATTTATTTCACGGTAAATTTGTGAGAAAATTTCACCCAATATTAATAAAATAGTACACTTTCCAAAAATAACATCCGTTTTAAGAAATCACTTTTAGGTTTTGAGAAAAAATATATTTGTCAATTTGTAAAGCTTTTTTATTAATACGTTTCTTTGAACTAAATGAGTAAAATGACGGATATGAAAGAAGTTGTGAAAATTTACGGTAATAAAAAGCAAGTAAACGATATAGGAAGAAGCAAAAAACAGAACGGTTGGAAGCAGAGACCATTTTGTACGAGATTTGAGTGACTAAGACTTCACTTAAAAAGTACAAAAGCATAAAAGAATTGCGTGCGGAAGAGATGAAGGCTGTCTAACAAATAATAGACTGATGGTTGGTGAAAAGTTTAGGAAAAAAAACACTGTAAATCCGGCTACTCCGAAATCAAGGCACTCAAAATAAAAGAACATTTGATGAATTAGAGAAGAAGATTCGGAAAGTAGCAAAAAACTTCAAAACGCAAATTTTGGGAGGAACTGCAATCTTTGGTGAAAAATACTGAACATTTTTACTGATGGGTGGCCTAAACGCGTAGGTTGGAAGTGAGAATGAATTGTGGGAAGATTTCATCAGCTCATGTGGTGAGAACAAGCAAAATTCTGCTTAGATAATTAGATAGTTATAACAAACATAACAATTTTCTTTGAACACAAAACAATACACAAGACAATGCAAAATACGAAATGAATCTGTCATTATGGATTAAGTCATCGTGCTTAGATGAAGAAAAAATTAGAAGAAAACTTAGAAAACCATAATTTTAAATACAAAAGTAAAACACGCTTTTGAGTTGCATATCGATCAATACCTACTAGAGACTGAAATAAATGGAAATTGCAATTACAGATACTTATGTAGCCTCCATAACCTCAGAAAAGTAGATAAGAAGTTACCAAACGACTCCCACTAAATTAGAAGTATTTAAGAAGAAAAGCTGTAGAAAATGTATATAACTGCAATGCAAACATGCTAAGTCAACAGTGCTACAGAGCATTGCAAAGAGAAACAGCTGAGATAAGCCTCGAAAAACGATGGAGAAGAACCAAAAATGGAAATCTAAAGGTAGGTTTGCTTCATCACCAATAAAAATGGTAGACTAAAATGGATATCAGAAATATCAGAAAGATATCAGAAATGAAGACGGTATTAGCTACAATGAAGAAATGACACCGAGAATTGAGAATTAAATAACAATTCAAAAGCTTTAAAAAAGTGATGTATAAATTAATTTAGGAAAGTTTGCTGGGTGTGACAACATTACACCTGAAATGATAAAATTTCTTTTGATAAACGTTAAACACTATCTTTTACAAATCTATAGACACATTGTCATATTGCCCATTCACAAAAACAGGTATGTATACTGTATGTATACCTTAACTTTGCGTGGTGGACGAAAAAATACTGGAGGCTAGGCTGATTAGAGATGGGCGATCCCGTGATTTTTAAGGAACGCACCGTTCTTTCTCAATCCCCGTGATTTTAAACCTTTTACATACAGAGGTGTCCACATTTTCCTAGATATATGACAAAAATACCATTATTGAAAATACTTTCTAGAATTGTTTTCCTCCATAGATACAAACAGATCTGGTAAAAAGTGGTGTTAAAATAATTCACAAATCAGCATACCTTCCTCAGTCAAGTAGAAAAATTTCATGGAGGGTTTGAGAGAATACTCAGAGCTTTGAGTTACGAATATGGAAAAGAGGAGGTACAAAGCAAATTAAAATTCCGATAAATATGTTAAAAGATTTACGGAATGGCAGAGACCCCGATAAACCAGCAGTCAGTTATGTTTTGAAATTACTAGAACGATTGAAAAATTTGTAAGAATTTGTAAAAATTAGAATGAAAGAAGCACAGAACACATCAAAGCGATGTTATGATAAAAGAGTAAAAGAAGTTATTCATAAAGAAAGGAATAATGTATATGTCAACCAGCTAGAACGGATCAGTGACAAATGTAATTGGGAGATTCAAAGAAAGTAGTAAAGAAAATATCAGATACCAACTACATACTAAAAGAACTAATTGCAAGAAGAAAATAAATCCTTGTGTATTAAATTTATTGTAAACTTTTAGAACAATCAAAGGGAATTGGACAATTTTTTTGAATTTAACTGGAAAATTTCTTGAATTATTTTCAAATCTATCCAATTTGGTTCAACATGATATTGCTCTGAAAGAAAAGAGGATTATCCGATCCTAACCATATTCACAATCTCCAAGAGTATGAGAAATTATAGACGGAGAAATTGATAAAACGCTTAACTTAGGCGCGATTAAACCAAGTGACAACCCATATCCTATGCCTATAATGATCTACGTTGTATGCATAATTATATTATACACATACATTACCAAGATCACTCATCTCTTCTAAGATCCCAAATTGAATACAAACTGCAGAGCAAGCAAAACAGAGTTAGACCTAGACACAGTTTGCAAGACCACCACTACATTCTGCAGCAAATAATTGAAAAAGGGTAAAACCAATGTAATTTACCTTGCGTTTATTAATACCGAAAAGGATTTCGATACCATCAACAGAAAAGCGATTAGGCAAAATAAAAGGAAGTAAGCAGTGACTTTTTTGCCATTAAGAGTGTATATAAAACGAAGACGTAGTGTAGTAGTTTAGATCAACCACCACATAGAAATTTGCTAAGAAAATCGAGTTACATTCTAATCTTAAGCCAAACCTTGTATCATTAACATATAATCATTAAAATTTTTACTGATTTGGAAGGAAATACTTGAAAAATTACAAGAAGAAAAAATTTGTTTAAGAAAATTAGAAGAACCTATAATTTAATAGATTAAATTACAGACTATATCCTTTTTATTTAGACACACGCGAATTATTTGGCAACATCAAATACTAAATGAGTCAAAGTTGTCATATCAAGTTACTAACATTTTGGGCATCTCAACCACAGAATTGGTTAAACAAGTAGAGGCTTAATTCGGTATTTTGAGAGTTATGAGTCACAAAATGATCCATGTGAAAGAGAATCGTATTTTTTTAAAAGGAGTATTGTTAGAAAGACTTTCATTTTCAGAAGAAAAACGTCTTGTTATCTGGTACTCAAATGGGTGACCAACGCCCTGATTATGATGGAATCAAGTTATCAAGAGTTGGTGTTTCAGTTGCTTTGCTGGCCTCTGGAGGATGTTAAAGATCTTTTAGCAATTGCTGATAAAATTTGGGAATCACCGTTTTCCAATGTTTCATCTCCTTTGTCATTTTTTGACGTAGCATCAAAATTATCTGCTTAATCTTGTAACGTCATTTTTAAATTCTACTAGCAATAATTCAGAGATTCTTAAAATATTGCAAGATTTTTCTAATTTCTGTCAACTTCTTTTATAGACCATAATACAACGCCAAATTTCTATCGAACGGCATGATGAATTTCCATCATCTTTGGATATCATAAACTTTATTGTCACGTCGCGTTTTTCTCGCACATCCTTCTAGTGATGCTAATCTTTCTCTTAATACTGATGCTTCAAATTCCAGGAAAGTTCCATTTCATTATTTTCTGGATTTCGTGTAACTGTTCATTATTTAAAGACACATTTCTTTTCGCCTCATATGATTTGAGCATACTCATATTGACTTTCTTGGTCCACTCACTCCATCCTTAGGACATTCTTACGTTTTAACAATGATTGATTTACGCATTGGTCGAGAGCATATCCTCGTAAAGATGTAAAACTGCGTCTTCTATATCACAATTACATCTCAAAATTCCACACACAATTAATTATGATCGTGAGAGACAATTTGAATTGCAACCTTCTTAACAGTTTAACAAGTTAGTTGGATATTCTTGGATTCGTTCATCTTCCTATCATCGTCAAAGTAAAAAAAAAGATTCCATAATCTATATAGGATACCATAATCTCGGGCCAATAAATATTGAGATATGCATATTTGTAGACGACATAGTGCTGAACGTTGACTGTAAAGATGCTTGAGTTGCAGGATTACAAATTAATATAAGTAATCTTGAGGTACTGAAGATCACGCATATACAGGACACTATTCGAAAATCCAAGTTGCCCAATATAGATATCTCGGCATAAATAAATTACAAAAAATAATAATAAAGATGAAATAAGCAACAGAATCAAATCAGCTAACAGATTGTATTATACTCTGAACAGCAAAAGATTTTTACACAGCAAACTTAAATCCAAAGAAACGAAGCTGATTCTGCACAATTCAACATATCTTTGGATGGTTTTGTATGGTATCGAAAACTGGATACTCTCTGAATCCCAAAAAACACAGAATCGAAGCATTGTAAAAATCAAAATAATCGATTAAATATGGAACAACATTATTAGAGCTAACTTGAACAAAATCGTAACCCACATTAAAACAAGAAACAAGTTACCATGCAAAAATGATAAAACATACAAAAATGGTTTGGCAAACTCGATCGCAAAGTAAAAATCGAAGAGGAAGATCGAGATGACATAGAGCATAACAGAGATTCACGTTGAAAGAATTATTTCCTGGATCGACCCAAGATCGCGTTGCATAGAGAGAATTTACTGATTTTTATCATATTAGAATCGCATAAATTGAAATTGTTTATTAATTACACCTCGACACCACTAAGTACTAAATGAAATTTTTTGTTATAAATAAATATTTTTTTTAAATCTATTTCTTGATAAATTAATAATTTTACATTTTAGATTTTAATTGATTTTATTTCACATAAAAAAAGTGTGCTAACATTATTACCAAAAAATTTAGAAATTAATTTCATAAAGACATTTCACCAATAATTGAAATTAATCACGATTAAAAAAATTTCTTAAAAAATAACTTTTACATCTTGAGAAATAAAATTTCAAAAATTATCGCATTTCAATTACATGATGATTTCTTGCGGAATGCAATTTATGAAATCCATTTTTGGATTGAATCACAAAATTATTAAGAAATTTCTTTTAACTCACTCAATCAAATTACACCAAATTTCTTTCTTTATTTTAATTTAAATTTTTTTTTAGATGGTACCACGGAAAAATTTCTGACGAAACCACCTACAAGTTTCTTAAATCGAATAAAGATGGTTTATTCCTTGTAAGAGACTCATTAAAATACGCCGGAGATTTTAGTTTATGTATGACATATTCTAATAGATTTTTCGATTATCGCATAATTCGCGATAATTACGGAAGATTAACAATAAATCTCGAAGATTATTATGATTCGTTAGAAGAATTAATCGAAATGTGCTATCAAAGAAAAAAGGAACTCTGTTATTACCTCATGGAACATGTAACCCGAGAATTAAGAGCGCAAATAATTGGGGATATTAACGTGACTTACATTAAAAAAGGAGTTTTTGGAAAATCAGTTTTGGGTTATTTTAAGAACAGGAAGCTTTTAATTTCTCCAATTGAGAACCCCGTCGAACTTCATGAAATCGTCAAGAAAAAACTTTACCATAAAAATCTCGTTCACATAATCGGTCTGGCTTTAACCGAAATCGGTTCGGTTAAAAATTACAGCATGATTACTGTTTATTTAGAACATGAATGTTTCTTAAAGCTTTTAAGAACACCAAAAAAATATCATTACGTTAGAAAATATGCTTATAATTTTTGTAACGACATTTGTACGGGAATGGGATATTTAGAAGAGCGCAATCTTTGCCATCAATTTTTGGCTGCCAGAAATATTTGGATTACTAGAGGAGGAATAGCAAAATTAGCTAATTTCGGAATTTGCGACGAGTATTTAGGCCGATTCCAAGATTTCGCGTACACGCACGTTGCCCCGGAAGTTTTAATCGCTAAAAAGCATAGCGTCCAAGCTGATATGTGGAGTTTTGGAGTTGTTTTATGGGAAATCTATAATCGCGGCGACTTACCATACCATTGTATGTCTTTGTCGAGTATTTTTAAATTTTTGAAAGCGAATAATCGACTTACTATTCCTACGAAAAATTGTCCTAGGGCTGTACGCAAAATAATGCGACAGGTAATTAATAAAAATTAATTTATTATAATTTATTTCTTTAATGGGAAAAATTATTTTAGTGTTGGCGTTGGAAACCGGAGCAAAGACCAACTTTTTGCCATTTGCTTTCTGTGTTTACGAAACATCGTCTGCAAATGAAGGATTATTCGAAGTTTTTGGATTTTTAAAATTGTTATTTTAACATTTTTGTATTTCATTTATTTTGTTTCTTTTTTACTATATATATTATTATGTAAAGGAAATTGAAATAAATATTTTGAATTTAATTAATAAGAATTTTTTTTATACACAAATTTCTAGATTTTTTTTAATTTTGAAATTTTGTTTAATTAAATAATTTTTTCGAATTTTTTGTGTTATTGTTTTGATTGTGTTTGGTGTTTCAACAAAATATTTTATTTGCAGGATACAAATAACAAAATTTGCATTTTGACTTAACAAATAATTTTTTTTATGATCATAATGCTTTATGGTTATGCAAATTCATTTAAGTTTGTGATGCGCCTAAGAGACACATTGGAACTATTAGAAAAACTTACAAAATTTCACTTGTAATGCTATTAAAAATGAAAAAAGAGCATCCAAATAATTTTAATTCATTTCAAGCAAATATAATTCTAAGCAGAGATAGGGAGGTTTGAAACATTTGCAAATTAATTTTATGAATCAAAATAATAGCCAATTACTCATACAGTTGCAGAATCTTTATGACATAAATAGTTTTTCTGTGCACAGTGTTCAAGATATTCTTGATGATCTTGCATTAGACGAGATTAATTGCTGTTATAAAGAGTTTACAGCATTTATTTCCAATTTCGGTGATAAAGATGCGATCAGATGTGTTGCTTCGCGATCAGATTCTTGCATGGTTGAAAATATTTTTCCTAATCGGTACAAACAGGCTGATGTCCTTTTATTACCAAAGAAAGAGAATCCCAATAAAAATGAAAAAAGAGCATCCAAATAATTTTAATTCATTTTAAGCAAATATAATTCTAAGCAGAGATGGGGAGGTTTGAAACATTTGCAAATTAATTTTATGAATCAAAATAATAGCCAATTACTCATACAGTTGCAGAATCTTTATGGCATAAATAGTTTTTCTGAGCACAGTGTTCAAGATATTCTTGATGATCTCGCATTAGACGAGATTAATTGCTGCTATAAAGAGTTTACAGCATTTATTTCCAATTTCGGTGATAAAGATGCGATCAGATGTGTTCCTTCGCGATCAGATTCTTGCATGGTTGAAAATATTTTTCCTAATCGGTACAAACAGGCTGATGTGCTTTTATTACCAAAGAAAGAGAATCCAGTTGATTTTGGGGACTTACGTCAGTATTTTACTACCTATGTCTAAAATCTTAGAAAAAGTAATGAAAAATCAATTAATCCATTATAATGAACAAAACAGCTTGTGGTAACAAGCTGTGTTAAGTAGTACTCCTGGACTTCTCTAATGGTCTCACTTTACTAAGGTTTATCATGGATTACTGCGAGCCATCAGTGGCCATAAGTAGTGAATAATAGGGAAGGTAAAGCAAAGGATGGTTTTGGGATCTGTCGAATACCACCATCAAAAAGCGCCATCATATGCCTAGTCAATACAGTGGCCCATCTTAAAGAATGTAAGAAGAAAAATCAAAAACCTACGTGTGGGAACTGTAGGGATAGAGGGAGAGTTCAGGGCCGCAATGGCTATGATTGAAAGAATGACAAATTATGGCTATTACATCTACACATGCGAGAATTAAGGGACTGCCGGTGAATGTGGGAAGAGGAAAGGCGGCCATCCTTCACCCGGTGCACCGTTTGAGGGAGAAGAGTGTAGATGTATTATTGATCCAGGAGCCATTCTTGCGCGTGGATATGTGGAAAAGGGCGATTTTGTGGTGGGAAAGGGAACGTGCGTAATCGTATTTATGTATGATGGCAGATTTGATGAAAGGGATGTGATTGGGTTGATGGAAAAAAAGGATTGCGTGGCAGTGGAGTGGGGGAAATGAAAAACGAAACAGAAGATAGCATGTGCGTATGCTAGGCCCTCGAAAGATTTGGCGGGAACACTTGCCAGAATAGAGCGTGCGACGATGGGTACCGGTAAGGCCTACGGTGGGAGGAGATCTCAACGCTAGGCATCCAGCGTGGGGGGATAGGATGTTTGATGATAGGGATGAGTTGGTGTGCGAATGGGTAATGAAGAATAGATTGGATTTGCTGAATGAGGAAAGAGGGCTGCCTACGTTTGAAACGTCGAATGCCAGCAGCAGCTCAGTAGGCATCAATCTGTCCAAGGGGATGCAGGAGCAGGAATGAATAGGATGATAGAGTAGAGCGTGAGCATGGAAATAAAGGATGTGGGGGAGAGTGCTTTAAATTTCAAAAAGAAGGATTAGGAGAAGTTTGAAGACAAATTACGTGAAAAATTGATTTATGATGGAGAAAGGAATGTGACGAAATGGCATGAATGCGTGGTAAAGGTTCGATGTGAGTGATTAGGATTCTAAACAATTAGGAGAGAGGGTGAGAAAGAATGGCTGGTATGAGGTATGGAAGGATAGTAGAAGGAAGGCGAAAAGGCCAATAATGGGAAGTGTGAATGAAAGAAAGATTGTGATTGGTAGGGAAACGATAATCAGACAGCAATTTGTAAAATACTTTCCTGAAAATCATGACGACCAGGATACACGTAGATAACATGAAATTAGACAAGAAACGACAGGGAAGGTTAATGAACATGAAATGAGAGAAAGAGAGTGGAAGATAGAAAACTTCAAAAACCAAACGGGGGTTTTGGATAGAGTATTGGTGTCAAGATTGCTAGAGTATATGGAAGTAAATAAAAAACTCGATGATAGTATAGATTTAGGAATGGGAGGAGTACTATGATAAGATGTAAAAAGAATGAATGGCATGGAGTGGTTGTGGCGCCAGGGATCTTGATATTTCAACACTTTGTCTTTGAATATGTACTGATAATAGTAAAGTCTAGAAGACGATTGATCTCCATTTGTACGATTTCTGTTATTAGAACACGATTTATATCTCTGTTGACAATTTTGACTAAAATAAAATATAATTTTGAATGTTGGTAATTTGGGTTTTCATAATTGCATGGGTTTGACAAAAATTTGTGATCAATTAACATGGAATGTTTAGATCACTAATTGCTTTTATCAAAGATAAATTATTTTGTTTTTTGAAACATCTGAGTTTTGATATAATAATATTTTGTTGGAAATATTATTATAAGAAGTAAATTGATTAAAGGAATCTCAAATTTTATCTCCGATTTAATAAGGAAAATACCTGTAATGTATTTACCAATTCCATTGCCAATTAAAAGAAATTTAAATTATATGATGATTTATATAATGTAGATAATGTTCCAGTAAGTTTGATGGTGCTGGATGACGTACGTCTTTCTTGATTTTAAATTTGTTCTTTAAGTTTCGTTTTCTTTGATTCAATTCATTTATTTTGCATATTCAATTCGGGGCAATTTGCTGCCCAAGTAATAAACTGCTTATAATTGCCCAAAGTATCAATGGGTTGCATCTCTTGTGTGAGCTGAGATGGGCTTTCACAATTTCAAAAACTTTTGCGATCCAAAGTGATATTCTTTGAAGTCTTAGGTTGAATTGGAATTTCGAAGTCCAACCCAACCCCATGACACTTTGGGCGGCCGACGTCTTCGAAATCGACTGAGTTATGAATACATCCCAAGTATCACGAATAACACTTTGAATGGCAGAAGATTTTAGAATTTCGAATTTCAACCCAATAATACTTTGGGCAGCCGACGTCTTCGGCCATCTAAAGTGTTATTCATGACACTTGAGGCAACCGATGTCTTAGGTTAAATTGGAATTTCGAAGTCCAACCCAACCCCGCGATACTTTGGCCGGCCGACGTCTTCCAAGTCGCCCGAGATATTAAGGCAAGACGACTAGGACCAATGGATTTGGGAGAGTGTTAAGGTTGAGGACGAATTTTGTATCAAAAGAAATAATTCGACCGCCCCAAATAATACATTGCTCATAATCATCTTTTGTTCATACCTTGGTCGACTTCGAAAACGTCGGCCATACAAAGTATAAAAAATAAAGTACAGGGTTGAAAAAATGTTGGTAAAATGATACTTAAGGCAACCGAAGTCTTAGGTTGAATTGGAATTTCGAAGTCCAAACCAACTCTATGCTACTTTGGGCGGTCGACGTCTTCGAAGTCGGTCGAGATATTAATGCAACGCGATTAGGAGCAGTGGAGTTGGGAGAATGTTAAGGTTAAGGACAAATTTTGTATCAAAAGAAACAATTCGACCGCCCCAAATAATACATTGCTTATAATCGTGTGATGTTATCTTGATCGACTTCGAAAACGTCGGCCGCACAAAGTATTACAGGATTGGGTTGATCTTCGAAATTCTAAAAACTTCGACCATCTAAAATGTTATTCATGATACTTGAGGCAACCTTAGGTTGAGTTGGAATTTCGAAGTTCAACCGAATTCAGTATATTTGGGTGAATGTTAAGGTTGAGGGAGAATTTTTGTGTCAAAAGAAATAATTCGGCTGCTCAAGTAATATACTACTCATAATCGTCTTGCAGAAACATAATTTCTGTCGAAATTCCAAAAACTTTGGCCATCCAAAGTGTTATTCATGATATTTGGGGTGGCCGACCCAACTCTGTCATATTTTGTGCGTTCGATGTCTTGGAGGTCGATTCGAGGATTTTTTCAGTTTGAATGTTGTTGATAAATTAATAATTAAAGGGTGTATGGTGGACTGTTTACGTCTGAAGCCGAATTGGTAACTTTGTTATTTATAAGATTAAGTATCGTAGATTTGATAATATTTTTTCCACAGTTAATACAATGACAAGACGGTAGCCTTGAGGAATAGAGTGATTAGCACCAGGTTTGGGAATTGCTATAATCGCGCCCTTTTTCTAATTTGAAGCAAATATAGAATTTTGTATCCAGAAGTTGTTATAACCAAGAAGTTGTCTGTGTAACTTCTTGGTTATAAGATCAGCCGGTGGGCATGAATTTTTTCCTTTGGCTAGGTGTTTGTTGTATTCTTCTTGTCTAATTTCCGGAATTTGATCATGACTGTTTAAATCTATTAAAAGTAATTTGTTTAAAAAAGTTGCTGTTCAACATCATCATCATTATTATTTTTAGTCGGTAGGGTGGACATTTTGGAAATGGTGAGCAAATAAGTCACATTTTTGTTGATCTTCTTGTATTTTGCCACTTTTGATTTTTTACCACTACTTGTGCTTATATGCTTTCTTAATTCATTTGAATGGAGACTATTTCATTTATACCTATTTTGCATGTAATTGCTGGATGGTCTCCTAATATAATTTTATTAATTATTATAATTTAGGATATAAAGGAAATATAAAAATAAAACATATCGAATTTAACACGTTTTATTGATTTTTATTTTCTTTTTAATCAACAGTGAACTAAAAATAGAATTTACAAGTTACAAAAGTCCAACCGATCAGAAAAGCGAACATGACGCGACGCGAATGATATGGTTCCCATTTTTGACGGGGGGCTGGGGAGCAGGGCACTTTCAACCCTACGTAATTTATCAGTTATTCCTTATATTTTTCTGTATAAAAAAGGAGTACAAACGTTTTATATTAAAAACCGGTAGTCGAACGTACGAAAACTTAAATTGAAATTATTACTTTTATTTTAATTAATCGTTATTGTTAGTTCGGGGGAGAGCGCCCGTTTATTTTATTATTATTTTTTTATAATTTTTTAAGTGTTTTTTTACCCCGCGATCGCGTTTTTTTAGACGTCCTTCAGCTCCGCAGGCACTTCGTTCTTAGGATGTTTATTCTCAAAGTGTTGTTTGTAGGTTTTTGGATCTGGCATTTGAGCCTAGAAAAAAATAAAAATAATTATTAGACAAGATGATTAAGTCTGCATCAACTTTAAATTTGTAAAGATCTCGTATCGTACAATCAAACATGCTTAGTCATACTTTATATCACATATTTCAATGGGGTTACCCTAATAAATATTCGATATCTTACCTAAATAATCATTCTTTTTATTTATCAAATAAGTTGATAAAATTTCATAACGTTCTTGCTACGAATGCAGTTCCAAACGATAACGGCTTGTTTTATTTGTTTTATGCAAAGCCGCCTTATTGCAACAACAATGCGTAAGCCCACTCTGTATTAAAATTAAAAATATATTCATTACGTACTAAAAAATTCAACACCTTAAATGAGTCACCAAGATGGAATATTAACGAAATAACTTTATTAACACCGATGTTAAAAATATACTATTGCAAATTTTTGTTTAAAACAATTTGTAATAGGAATGTTAAAAAATTCCAACGAAACAGGAAGCTTTTTTCCTATAACAATCCCAATTTCTGCTCTATTTGTTACCGATTATATAACAGTCCTTATAATATTATATAATATACCTCATAATCGAGAGATGACCAAACAAATTAAGTGATATCATTGAAAATGCAGTAAAATAATTGAGAGAAACTTTCACATTCCTATTTGATTTTTAATGGATGTTGGATGACAACAAAAAATGAGGAATAAAAGAAAGTAGGAAGTGTAAGGTATACAGGTGGTTTTTTTCAAACATCGTCAATTTCAAGCGATGTCAATTTTTTTTTAAATTAGTCTGTGTATTTTTTTTTTCATGTTTTTGAGTACAAATGAAGATATCAAAGAAAATCTCTATCAAAAGATGCAAAAAAGCTTCGTGATAATGAAGAATTAACGAACGCTGAATAAAAATTAAATAGAACGAAAATAAAAATTATTTACACGGATACACAGATTACATAAAGAGTGGGCTACAAAAAACAGTCGATCAAAACGATCACAAAAACTAAAATTCTCAACAATATTCCTTTTTATATTTGTCATCTTAGACTCGTCAAAATCGAAATCAATATCTCAGGAACTATGAATGTTTTTAATATGAGCATAATGTGACGAAATATACAGGTGTTCCATTAAAAAATAATTAACATACTCTCAAAAAAATTGACATACTCTGCGTTACACTTAAATTGGACATTCTCTATAAGTGAAAATAATTTTAAGTATAAACAAATTTGCTATTGAAATAGAAGATACAAGACATTAAACTTTCTACATTTAACCTTGAAACATTTAGAAGATGGTAACTTAGAATTTGATATTTTTAGAAAACCATCAGTAACGATTCCCTACGATTCTGTCCACCTTCCTAATCAAAAACCTTCCTAGCCAATTTTAGATTTTTAATAAACAGACTTAAAATATCCATTATCAAAAGATAACAAAATCCATGTCAATCAATATAAACTCCCTAATAAAATAATTAACAATTTCTTTAGAAAAATTTGCTCTAAATGTGACTGAATTTATATTGGACAAACAGAAAGAAAACTCGAAAAAGAATCCATGAACATAAAGTTGAAGAAACCTCAAACGTTTACAGACTTATAAGAGAAACAAAACATAAAATAGATTACGGAAACATAAATCTCATTCACAAATGTGAAAAGCTTGATCTATTGCAATCATTGGAAATTTACAAACAGAAAGTTTAAAACAACCATAAATTAGTCCTCATAAACCTCTTTGTATGTATATGAAAGACGTAACAGCATAATAATTGCTCAACAAATTTTTTCTTCTTTCCATCAAGAAGGAATTTATTCTTCCTTCTTTTAAACATTTTTAGTAGTAAATAGTAAATTACTTCATTCCAACAAAATTAGTCATTATTTTTTAATATATTCGATATTTACAGAATTAAATTTTAACACGTTTTATTTAATTATTAGTATATGCGTCATAGTTCAAATGTCTTAATAACTTATTTTTTTATAAAGTTAGTGATATACGCTTTATTTAGATCTTGACCGGTTTTGGTTCTTTTTAAACTACCACTGAATTTGCATTTTAATTATCTCGACTGAATAGAGAGCGCAATTTAGTGCCCAACCCTAATTATTTGTAAGACCTAAAAGGATTTTTTTAGATTTCATATAAGTGTGCGAACGTTGATTCAATCTAAATGATTTTGTCTGTATGAATTTCTTAAAAATTCTTTTTGAATTTTCATTCATTCCATACATCAATGTTGTATTTTTGTTGATCTTGAATTCATGGTTATTATAGTTGAGATGTTTATTAAAAAATTGAAGAATTGCGCCACAAGTGTCACAATCTATCTTGTAAAGTTCTAAAAATTTTTCTGTAACATGGTTTGATTCCGAAATTCATTCAATTTTCGTATTTCTCTCAATATCTATGCATCTAAGAATAAAAATGTAAGAAAGCTAAGAATATTGTTGAGAGTAAAATTTGCAACAGCTTTTGTTGTAAAAGTTTTTTGTAGTATGCTCCGATTATCAAGTATTAATATTAAGATCTTGTGAAATAACGAAATCATATTTTCATATTTTTTCGATTTTAAGAAATTTGAGAACTAAAGTGTAAGAGAACCAAATTTATTACAACTTTTGTTCCAGAAATTTTTTTGTAACATAGGCATGTCCGACCAAAGCTAGATAGGCTGGATACCGCGATATAGCGAAATTATTTCAGCTTATGAAACTGGAAAATAATCTCTGGATTCAACAAGATGGAGCAACTATCATTTAGTGATACGCCGATATTTGAATACGGTATTTCCCGATCGTTGGATAGGCAGAAGAGGTCAGCCCGATCTCCGGAATATCTTTGAAATTCTTTGGATATTTAAAATCAACCTCAAAATATGATCAAATTGTCGCAACGATTTCTCCCAGATTACTTAAAAATTCGTTGCAAGCTTTTTATGATAGGTTTGGTTTTATGACAGTGCTTTAATGGGCAACATTCTGAACATTTATTATCGTGAAAAACATTTTAGTATTAATTTCGTATTCATTTGTTTTATTTTTAAATGTAAGTTTTGTTTGCGGTTAATTGGTGAAATTAATTTAATAAACAATTTTTACATTTTTTTCAAAAATTTTACGTTGTCATAAAGGGAAAGAAAATATCGAATGAACCTAATGAAAGGGTACGTGGCCATTAAAAAAATCAAGTCATTCGTTACTCATTTCTTTTCAAATAAATACATTTAAATGCCGCCTTTAACTTCTCTATAAATTTAAAATAAAATAAGAAATAAGATATTTATGCTTTATGATTTCTAGATGCATTATCAATATTTTTTACTCACAACGTCTTTCTCTATCAGTTTTAGTACTCATGTTATAAATAGTTTTATTAAAAAATTTAGATTTCGTGATTTATGTAATATCATTAGAAACTAGTAGTTATAGATAAATTTGTAAGAATTTTAATTTCTTGATGCATCAGGAACATTTTTTTACCATAATCATCCAATTATGTTATGACATTTCGTGATTCTCGCATTATTACTAGCAACTGGTGCTGGATAGATTTGATATATTTATGAATTATGATTTCTTGATATATTAGCAAGGTTCTTATTAATAACGTATATAAAACTCTCAGTTTTGATATTTCGTGACGATACAGGGTGATTCAAAAAACTGCCGACAGATTTCTAAGGCAAGCAAAAACTTAAGAACAATATTTTTAACGTACAGGGTGGGCAAATTTTGGTGTTATTATAGGGTATCTCTGAAGCTATAAGAGATACGATAAAAATACATTCAATCCCGCAAAGACAAAATCTATCTTCTTTTGTTTCTAAGTTATAGCGAAAGTCGCCATTTCAAAAAATGCTCCTATTTCGTTTATTTATGAAATTGAAGAAAGGCGGTTAATACATTCTTAAGACACTTTTTTGAGTGAATATAATGCTGTTGAAAAATTTTAAATAAAGTTGATAATTTTTGAGATATAACACAAAGTTATGTTTTTTTTTTTAATACAACCAATAGTTGATTATGGTGTTACTAAAAGAGCACATTTTTAGCTTTCCAATGATGCATCGCATGTATGGCGTTATTGCGGAAAATAAGCGTTTTCTTTTCAATTTAAAGATAACGTTGGCTGAAATATGTGCTTTTGTTCCAGAAATTTTTTTGTAACATAGGCATGTCCGACCAAAGCTAGATAGGCTGGATACCGCGATATAGCGAAATTATTTCAGCTTATGAAACTGGAAAATAATCTCTGGATTCAACAAGATGGAGCAACTATCATTTAGTGATACGCCGATATTTGAATACGGTATTTCCCGATCGTTGGATAGGCAGAAGAGGCCACCCCGATCTCCGGAATTTCTTTGAAATTTTTTGGATATTTAAAATCAAAGGTGTAAACAGATCGACCTCAAAATATGATCAAACTGTCGCAACGAATAAAAGATAAAGTTGCAACAATTTCTCCCAGATTACTTAAAAATTCGTTGCAAGCTTTTTATGAAAGGTTTGGTTTTATGACAGTGCTTTAATGGGCAACATTCTGAACATTTAGTATCGTGAAAAACATTTTAGTATTAATTTCGTATTCATTTGTTTTATATTTAAATGTAAATTTTGTTTGCGGTTAATTGGTGAAATTAATTTAATAAACAATTTTTACATTTTTTTCAAAAATTTTACGTTGTCATAAAGGGAAAGAAAATATCGAATGAACCTAATGAAAGGGTACGTGGCCATTAAAAAAATCAAGTCATTCGTTACTCATTTCTTTTCAAATAAATACATTTAAATGCCGTCTTTAACTTCTCTAAAAATTTAAATAAAATAAGAAATAAGATATTTATGTTTTATGATTTCTAGATGCATTATCAATATTTTTTACTCACAACGTCTTTCTCTATCAGTTTTAGTACTCATGTTATAAATAGTTTTATTAAAAAATTTAGATTTCGTGATTTATGTAATATCATTAGAAACTAGTAGTTATAGATAAATTTGTAAGAATTTTAATTTCTTGATGCATCAGGAACATTTTTTTACCATAATCATCCAATTATGTTATGACATTTCGTGATTCTCGCATTATTACTAGCAACTGGTGCTGGATAGATTTGATACATTTATGAATTATGATTTCTTGATATATTAGCAAGGTTCTTATTAATAACGTATATAAAACTCTCAGTTTTGATATTTCGCGACGATACAGGGTGATTCAAAAAACTGCCGACAGATTTCTAGGGCAAGCAAAAACTTAAGAACAATATTTTTAACGTACAGGGTGGGCAAATTTTGGTGTTATTATAGGGTATCTCTGAAGCTATAAGAGATACGATAAAAATACATTCAATCCCGCAAAGACAAAATCTATCTTCTTTTGTTTCTAAGTTATAGCGAAAGTCGCCATTTCAAAAAATGCTCCTATTTCGTTTATTTATGAAATTGAAGAAAGGCGGTTAATACATTCTTAAGACACTTTTTTGAGTGAATATAATGCTGTTGAAAAATTTTAAATAAAGTTGATAATTATTGAGATATAACACAAAGTTATGTTTTTTTTAAATACAACCAATAGTTGATTATGGTGTTACTAAAAGAGCACATTTTTAGCTTTCCAATGATGCATCGCATGTATGGCGTTATTGCGGAAAATAAGCGTTTTTTTTTTCAATTTAAAGATAACGTTGGCTGAAATATGTGCTTTTAAAGAGCATGGTGATATTAGCCAAAAAACACTTAAAATCAAAATAACTCGAAAACAAAAAACGCTAGGTACCAATAACTATTATCAAAGGCAACATATTTTCTTACGTATAATTGAATAGTGTAATAAAAACTATAGCATTCCATTTAAAATAACGAAGTTGAGGTCTGCTTCCGGTAGACCGGAAGTGGTGGCCATCTTCAAAATATTTTATATTAAAAGATCTGAATGAAAAATCCATGATACCAAAATTTCAAGTCTCGACGAGTAGTGGAACCTAAAAAAGTTCTAATGAACCAATTACGTGAGACACCCTGTATACATACAATATGTACAGGTTGGGCTAAATTGGAAATGGAAATATTTTATAAGAGATAAAGGAAAAATGATATCATTTTCTGAGGCTCGATTTTTATAAGAAACTTATAACATTTCTTAGAGTTTCGAAGATGTATCTCTGTAACTACCCGCAGGGAGTTTTTCAAAAAAGTACATTTTCGAAATCCATATCTTTTTGAAAAATCTTCCTTACTTTTTATGGTTATGTAATAAATAACCACAATAGTTATAAAAAAGCTAAGAGAAAAAGAAGGTATCCAAAAATTAAAGAAAGGACAAAAACAAACTATCGCATAATAAGTATTCGGTTTTGGCATTTAACTAAACATAACGTTATTTCTAAATGTTAGTTGCAATCTTGTATTCCATCAAGTGACTTAAGTCAAAACTGACACCTGAATGTTGTCAAAAAATTTAAACGCGTCTACTTAACATTTAAGTAGTGATTTATAAATCAGAGTGATCACATAATGGCCCGTCGAGAAGTTTTAAAAGTTGTGTCTCAACGAAAACGGCCTAACCTAAACCAGGAAGCGCGTCAAAGTGTGTACCATTATTTGCTAGAAGTAAGTGTAAATGGTAAACTTAAACATGGATCGATAAATGATGCATCTGCTTAGATTTGGCATCGAGGCCAAGAAAATTTACGTGAAGGAGCAGTAAATTCACGCGAATGTAAAATCTCGAAAATCTGGAAAAGTCGGCAGGAAACTTCTACCGGCGATTAAAGCTAAATGGCCTAGATCCAATACTCATACGCCCATTTACATCCAACAAGATAATGCCAACCACATTTTGTTAAAAATGACAAAGACTTCTAATGCTTCAATAACCCTAATGTGTCAACCCCCGAATAGTCCGGATACCAATGTTCTGGACCTCGGGGTTTTTAATGCTGCAGTATCAAACCGCTGCTTCAAACATCGATCAGCTTATTGATTCAGTCATCAAGGCTTTTAACGATTTAAGTCATGAAACGTTAAACAACGTCTTCTTAATACATCAACAGTGTATGATAGAGAGAATGACAGCAAATGGCGGCAATAATTATAGGTTGCCTCACTTAGGCAAGAATAAGTATAGGTATAGAGCTCGTCGAAGCTATTCATGCAAAGAAGAGTAGCAGTAATTAGTAATTAAGTAGTGTTATTATTATAGTTACACAGTTTTGTAAAGTTATAAATATATTTCTTAAGAATTTTGGATGTTTGATATTAAAAGAATCTTCAAAAGAAAATTATATTTTTTTATTTTAAAACGATCAGTTATTTTGAGACTTCAATTTTCACCATATCGTCTTACTAAGGGGTAAAAGGAGTATTTTGGAATTTTTCGGCAAAAAAATGATCATTTATAAATTTTTAATTTGTTATTATTTTTTAATAAGTGATACATACGAGGCGTTGAGAATAGAAAGCACGAACTCAACATCGGCCCAAAAATTTTTGTTTCATTTTTTTATTCCTTTGAATGATGACAAAACGTTCTATGTAAAAATTTTGTTAAATTTGCCCTTCTTTCCCATAGAAATTCGAATATCAAGCAAAACTGATGTTCGATTTTAAGCAATACGGATTAGAGTACAAACGGCGAACTCAACACGCCTAACCACCGGTGCCACATTGGATTCAGAGGACGAAGGGCGAACTCCACAGCCAATGCGTGTTTACTTTCTGCACGTAGGCCATATTTTTGTTTAATTTAGTTGACTGTGGTTGATTGGTAGCTGTCAAACAACGTATAAATAAAATAGATTATACGTATAGATCATGCGTTATAGTTGTTTATACAGTTTTACTATTAGAAAATACGTTATAAAAATTTTTTATTTACTGAGCATTATGGCAAATGCAGAAGATAGTGTAGTGTAGTACCCGCGAAAAATATCAAAAAATGCCGAAATGTTAAAATCAAGTATCAATAAAAAGAAACGAAATGAAGGACAGACTTACGCGTCCACAAGTACAAAAAAACAGTTCATGCTCGTCAATTTGGAACTCCTTGTGTCTGCGGATGTTTGACTACGTAGGTGCAGAGAACGTTCGTAATATTTTTGATTAATTTTGGAAGATGGGAAATTACGACTTGCAGAACGTTTACCTATCAAAAATTGTTAAAAGTATAGACGTAAAAAGATCCTATATTAAAAGCCGCCCAAGCAGAACGTTAAGACGTGTTTTTTACTATACCATACTTGACGTAGACCATTATACAATAATATTCACAGTATTACTAAGAAACATCATCAGATCATGTTTTGGATAAAACATGATCATCTGGAAGTGTTCAAACCGATCTAAGAGGAAGGAATGAACCAGCGACAAAACCAAGTTCTAATAGTCGATCTAAAGTGTTGGAACACATTTCCTCCTTACCGACAGTCTCTAGCCATTACAGCCGAGCAAACAGTCCTCATCGAAAGTACCTCCCTGTGGAACTCAATATACTTTCCCTGTTTTTATTATACGTCGACTGGCTAAAAAAAATTACCCAGGCTACCATTGTGCTGCTTTAAGCATTATTACCGTTCTGTCTTTAACCACGACTTTAATATCGGATTTCAACCTCCACGAAACGACACTTGCAATCTTTGTGATAAAACAGAGGTTATGCTCAAGAAGTTGAAGATGAATGAACGACAAAATACCGAAGAAATAATTTCTTCATACCCTAATTAACAGCTATAAAATTAATGCTGACGAGTCTTTTGGCAACAGCTTTCGATCTTCAACAAGTATTACCTAGCCCAAAACATAAAACTGGAAGTCAGTATTACAACAGGAAGTTGTGGACCTACAATTTCTGTGTCCACAATATTAGGATGGGACAATCAACAATGTATGTGTGGGATGAGAATACCGCTAAGTGTGGATCTTGTGAGATAATGAGCTGCCTAGTTAATTATTTATCTAATATTGGTGAGAATATTAAAAAGGTTGTAATTTTCAGTGACAATTATCTAGGACAAAATACAAACTTTTTTAAATTGGTTCTCTCCAATTTAGCCTTCACTCACATGAACAGATTTACAGAAATTCGACATTATTTTATGGTTTCTGGTCATTCCTTTTTACCTTGTGACCAGGATTTTGGACACATTTAAAAAGAAGTCAGGCAAACACATTTTCAAGTCGTTCGTCTCACTTAGGATTTGGTGAAAAACTTCAGTATCTTTCAGAAACAAATAACCAAACTTCACTTGATAGGAGCGAAATTTAGAGAAGGAAAATATTTCTAATTATAATGTTATATAATATACTCGTATAAATACACGAGTACAAACAAGGTTTTTATATACACAACTCATATAATTTGGATGCAAAGATAACTGTAAAACTTCAAAAAGGAAAGGCTTCTAAATATGGCAGCACAAAATTTTGCCTCACAATCAGAAACCTGAAAAGTTGTATGAATCACCAATCAAAATTGCACCTCTAAAAGATATTCGCGATGTATTGCCGTTTATGGTACAAACGTGTAAATCTACCGTGGAGTAGATTTTTTGTTCACCTCTTGGACCGCCAATCTCAGTAGATGCAAAATCAAGGAGAAGTAGTAACAGATAGCAATGACGAAGACATTTTGGACTATGAATAATAAATAAATTTGCTTATTATATTGAATCAAATAAAAATAAAGTAATCTTTGTTTGATTAAATAAAACAATGTGTCTTTGGTGAAAAGTAATAGGTAACAATAGAAAATATTAAAGTATTAAAAACTATTAAATAACGATAGGAATTTTGTTAAAAAACTGAAAAGAAGGTCCTGTAATGTTATTTTTTTATAATCTTATGATTATTTACTTTATGATTTGATGCATTAACCAGTATTATAAATGCGAATTTATTGTTTCTGTTCTCTTTATGTTTAAAAATTTCTGAGATTTTCTTGATTAAATTATTGAGGCTTCCTGAATTGGGGTCTTGTGATTTGTGCAAAAAAAAAAAGAATCCATGTTTTTGTTCTTTTTTTTCTGTAATTTGTATTTTGTTTTATTTTTTGGTGCAATAAAGTTTATTATTATTATTATTAAAAAGGTTGGATTTGAGTTTTTACTTCATAACTAAAAAATATGTTTATCAAGAAAGATTTATTTTGTTCAGTTCGCCCTCATTAAAAATATTAAAAACTGACTTTTGTCAAAATCATGCTGCATGTTGAGTTAGCCCTTTCTATTCTCTACGCCTCATATTAGTTTATGTATTAGGTTTGTTAATTATAAGTATTTATTATTTGATATTTATATTAAATATTACCTTCGTTAAGATGAGTAAATGGATAATGTGAACCTTTCAGGTTTTTTTTTGGTTCACACTAACGCGAGTCTAATGTATATCTATATATATATACAGTAGATCTGTATATCATTTTCTTAATGATAACCCAAAAAATCGCAGATTTACGCATAACAGTCTTAATGATATCAAGTTATAAAAGTTATTTTCCAACAAATCAAAAAAAAATAAATATACATGGTGAGTTATTAGTATCGCGGCGGAAGATAGTCACTAAACCGTTTGACAAGGAAGGTTGTTTAATTGACCACTTTCTATTACCTAAAATTATTTCCGCTTATACAGAGTGTTCTATTTAGGTGTAACAGAGAATATGTCAATCTTTTTAAATGAAATACCTGTATATTTTATCAGATTATTAATACTACTAAATTTATTATTACAACCGTATATGTTACTAACTTATAAAATGTATAGTTTCTCGAAAATGTGTCCATTACAGGACCTTCATAAAAACGTCGTAAAAGCGACCTTTTATCCGATATTGCCTTGAAACTACGTCAGATAATAGTCAAAGCCAGTAGGTATATGAGAGTGTCCAAAGATATTAGATACACTGTACAGCGTGTTCATAAAGTTCCTACTTTTTACTTTTGATGTTTTTCAAATGATGTTTTCTTATATTTTTTAAATGGAATATCCTGTATCTTTTGTGTTGGTTGAATTATGTCTAATTAATCTATCTAAATAATCTATATGTCTAAGTTTAATAATTTTCCTGATATTTACAATTTACAGAAAAATGTGTAATAAAACACTGGATTATTGTACTTAATATTATATTCTGTCTATTTCTATCATTTTTTTGTAGATTATTTATTATTTGCTTAATATTTTATAAAGTAAAATAATTTTGCTGCCATATATCCAACTTAAATGCGACTTAGTACTTTATGAAATTTAACAAGATTCATGTCACAAAACATACAATTGTGATGCTATACAATTTTATTTTCTGTATTTTTATCATGTTTAGATCATTTATTTATTACAAGTATTTTGCAAAATAAAAGA
Source organism: Onthophagus sagittarius (assembly GCA_036711965.1). Classification (NCBI taxonomy): domain Eukaryota; kingdom Metazoa; phylum Arthropoda; class Insecta; order Coleoptera; family Scarabaeidae; genus Onthophagus; species Onthophagus sagittarius. The sequence goes on along the minus strand of JASERS010000007.1, from coordinate 9,248,493 downwards.
AGAATTAATTAACTTGATCTACATCTATGACGAAACCAACAGGGCCACATGTAGTTTAAATGTAGTGTTTACTTAATTTTGAAAATTTTAGCAAAATATTATTGATAAACAAAGAAGCAAAACCTGATAAAAATATAAAAAATATGTTTTTACATAATTGTAAATTTCATAAAGTGCTAAGTCGCACTAAAATTTGGTATATGACAGAAAAATTATTTTACATTATAAAATATTGATCAAATAATAAAAAAAAAACAAAAAACTGATAAAAATAGACAGAATATAATATTAAGTGCAATAATGATAAATTTTATCGCACATTTTGCATTAAATTTTAAATATCAGGAAAATTATTAAAGTTAGACACATATCATACTTACCATTAATTAAAGGGAATTTGATGGGCAATTCAACCAGCACGCAATATACAGGGTGTTCCCGTGACTCGGGGCATAAAATTAACCACATATACTAGAGCAAAAATGATGACGATTCGCGAAAAAAATTATTATAAAAGTCTTTAAATGGCCAAGATATGGGCCATCAAAGTTCAGAAATTTTAACACATTTTTCTAAATATTTTCAAAACCATTTATGGTAGAGGGTTGAAATTTGGTACAGAGTAAACAAACATCATGTAAAATCATTGAACCAATTTTGACTTTGATCGGACGACGGCAACCATGTTATACAGGTGTTCCTAAAATTTGTTTGCTCAGAACTTTTTTGTTTGTTCGTAACCCTACATTTTTTTTGTACTTTTTAATAGAAAATTTATTTTCGAAACTTTTTTCACTCTTTGAAAATTTTGATAACATTAACCGTTTGCGAGTTAAACGCGAAAATATTAAGCTTCGATTTCAATGGTAACACTAAACACAATAATTTTCGAAAAAGTTGGCCATGGCAATTAAAAAAAAAACAAATTGAGCCGTCAACTTGCTTATGTAGTTTAAACATAAAGTTGTTTGTTAATGAAGTTTTTATTAATTTTGCGTGTTCAAAATGGACAATTACACATTTAGTGAACAAACTGACATGATTTTGACATTGGGAGAATGTCATGGAAACGCCGTAGCAGCCGCTAACCGTTATCGGGAGAAATTTCCGAACCGCAGAGCGCCCAATCGAAAAACATTTTTAAGAATTGAAACCCGTTTAAGGGAAAATGGAACGTTTAAGCCGAATTTTAGTAACAACGGTAAAGTCAGATCAGTCCGAACAACCGAACTAGAAGAAGATATTCTAGACTACGTACAAGAAAATCCTACAGCTAGTACTTTGGATATGGCGAGGCATTTTTTAACGTCAAAAACAACTATCTGGCGTGTTCTTCACGAGCAACAGCTTTATCCATATCATAGTTATAAAGTTCAGGAAGTTCGACAGGCTGATTACCCACTACGACTGCAATATTGTCAAATAATGCAGCACAAAATCCAAATTGATGATCAATTTTTAGAAAAAATACTTTTTGCAGATGAATCGACATTTTCTAAAGATGGAATCATCAATTTGAGAAATTCACATAGATGGGCGGACGAAAATCCAAGATTTAAGAAAGCTTGGAAATCGCAATGGAGGTTTTCTCTTAACGTTTGGGCTGGCATTGTGGGCGATGTCATTATAGGACCCGTTTTCTTGCCGTCAAGGCTGGATGGCCATACATACAGGGGACATTTAGAGCAATTAAATGATTTTTTAGATGACGTTCCTTTAAACACAAGACAAGAAATGTGGTATATGCATGATGGTGCTCCTGCGCATAGTACACATGCTGTCCAAGAATTTCTATGTGAACGGTTTCCGGAACGGTGGATTGGACGAGGAGTGGATGCACCGATAAGTTGGCCCCCCCGATCGCCGGATCTTACACCTCTAGATTTTTATTTATGGGGACGCATTAAATCGCTTGTGTACTGCGTTGAAATAACTTCAGTTGATCAACTGAGGTTACGAATTGTTGATTCATTTGATCAACTTCGAACTGAAATCAACGTCCTCAGCAGAGTGCGCTTTAATTTAAGACGGCGATATCAGGCGTGCATTGAAGCCGGCGGGAGTGTTTTTGAACATCTGCTTTAGTATTTTTTTTTGTTCTGTTTTATTTATTACCATTTGTTTATAATTGTATTGTTCTTGTTCATATTTTTGTTAGAATTTTTATTATGTTCTTGTTTGTTGTTACCGCGAAAATTAAATTTATTGTTTTGGAAATTACATTCTTTTATTCAATTAAAATAAATTAACACTGGATTTAACTAAATCTACACTGAGAAATTTATGCAAATAATGGTTATTAGATCAGTTCGTTTTTCAATTGTCATCGCCTTCTCAGATCTTGCGGAATATGTTTTATTTGTTACGATTGAAATCAAAGCTTAACAGTTTCGCGTATAACTCGAAAACAGTCAATGTTATCAAAATTTTCAAAGAGTGAAAAAAGTTTCGAAAATAAATTTTCTATTAAAAACTACAAAAATAAATGTAGGGTTACGAACAAACAAAAAAGTTCTGAGCAAACAAATTTTAGGAACACCCTGTATAACATGGTTGCCGTCATCCGGCCAAAGTCAAAATTGGTTCAATGATTTTGCATGATGTTTGTTTACTCTGTACCAAATTTCAACCCTCTACCATTAATGGTTTTGAAAATATTTAGAAAAATGTGTTAAAATTTCTGAACTTTGATGGCCCATATCTTGGCCATTTGAAGACTTTTATAATAATTTTTTTTCACGAATCATCATCATTTTTGCTCTAGTATATGTGGTTAATTTTATGCCCCGAGTCACGGGAACACCCTGTATAAGGTATTAAATTTAAAAACTTAAGAAAAAGCCATTTGAAAAACATTAAAAGTAGCTAAAATTTATGAACACGCTGTATAGCGTATGTAATATCTTTCGATAGTATCATTTACCTATTGGCTTTAACTATTATCTGGCATAAATTCAAAGAGATATCTGAAAAATGTCGTGTTTATATCATTTTTAAAAAGATGCTGCAATGGGTACATTTTGGTGTAATAATTGAATATCTCAGGAACTATGAACTCTAGGAGTTAGTAACATATGTGGTTGGATTAACAAATTTAGTAGTAATCATAATATGATAAAATATATTGGGAGTTTCATTTTAATAACAATTCCGTTGGACCATATTAGAATAAGTCGTAAACAATGGCGGAAAAGGGCCTGAATCATTGAATAAGCCTTTATGTTAATTTAGTTTAGATCGAAAATGTTTTGTTAATGTTGATTTAAAAATTTGCATTTTGATTTTTTATCCTAAATTAATAAAATTCGGCATACTGCTATAATTTAACATAACAAATATTTTATCTTAATCAACTTTTTTTGTTCATTGCTCAGAAACACCACTTTACCTGCAACGGTTAGCAAGTTCTTGCATTAAGTTTGGTACTTTGGGGGCATTTAACGTTAAACTTGGTTATTTTCCATTTTATGATATTTTCGCCTTGTATTGCAAAAGATGGAATTTGAATTCAAAAATATAATATAATATCTAAATGTAATATGTAATATCGAAATGTAATACAGTGCACTCCGCTAAATCGGTATACCGGTTAATAGGGACAACCGCTTAATCGGGACAAAATTTAAAAGACCGAAACTTTTCATATATAATTTTACTCCGGTTATTAGGGTAATCCTCCGGTTAATCGGTCCAGTTCGTCGCGTCTTTGAGGTGCTACGCCTGGCGCTATATACAGAAGCGTCAGCTTTGTCGGAACCTTTGCTATTTTTCATCGGCGTTTCAGTAAACTTCAGTTCTGGTGTCTGTATTGAGCCCTGATCGAACCTTTTAAATTGGAATTGAGAGAATGTAAACACGTTCAGAAATTTATAATAAAAAAACGTAAATAAACTCCAATTTAAAGGGACAATCCGCACATGAACACCTAGCCCGATTACGTCTAGACACCTAAGTGACGCTTCTGTTCTCGCCTCGTGTTTTCGACTCAGTTCAACGTCACACTTCTTATTGTGAACACGTAGTGACTTAACTACTAAAATGCCACGCAAAGACTTAACATTAAAAGAAAAAATCAATGTACTCCGACAAATTGAAAACCAGCCACTCAATACGCCTCTGCGTCAATTAGAAAAAAAATAGTGGGCCTTCCAAAATCAACGATCAGCCGATTAATAAAACAAAAAAATGAACTTGAAAAACAATGGATTAATGCTGAAAACCAAGCGGAGTCGCGTAAAAGGAAGCGAGAGGAAAAAGAACCAGAAGTTGATGATGCTGATCTCAATCGTTGGTTTTCTGCGATAACCCAAAAAGGGGTTAGTGGCAAAAAAATTAGGAAAATTAGGATTTTAAAGCATCAGAAGGTTGGTTTTCACGGTGGAAGGCAAGGTGCAACATAAAATTTAAAAAAGCACATAGAGAGAAGGGTAGCGCAAATGTGGTCGCCGCTGATGAATGGAAAAAGGAAAAACTTCCAAAACTGCAAAAGTTGTTCAGTTCAGATAACATCTTCGATACCGATGAAACTGGTCTGTTCTACCGTGCAACACCAGATGGATCACTGTGTTACAGGAATGAGATATTAGTCGGGTTTAAAAGAGCTATGAACCTCATAACTGTTCTATGTTGCGCCAATATGTCCAGCACTGAAAAGAGAAAACTTTCGGTTATCGGTAAAACGGCAAAGCCTCGATGTTTCAAGGGTATATCAATAAATAGTCTGCCGGTAGAATATCATTCAAATAAAAATGCCTGGATGACTGCAAATATTTTTAAACAATGTTTGACGAAATGGGACCAACAACTGGAAAAAAATCTAGAAAAATTGTATTGTTACTCGATAACTGCCCTGCTCATCCTCATATAAACAATTTGAAAAATATACAATTAGAATTCCTGCCTTCTAATACAACTTCATTAATACAACCTATGGACATGGGTGTTATCAAAAATTTAAAATTCCACTATCGTAAAGCTTTAGTGCATTATATCATTGAAAAAAATACAAGACATCGTCCTTGACATCAACATCTAGCTCCAAAGAGGTTAGCTCGAAAGTGAACATACTAAACTCTATGCAATTTGTAACAGACAGTTGGAGAAATGTTAGTAGTGAATGTATGCGCAATTGTTTTAAGCATTGTGGCTCCAAAAATCCCAGTGATATGCAACTTTCTGAACAAATGGTCACTTCAAATGAAATCATAAATGACGCTGTACTTCGGCAAGTCAACAACGTTAATGATTTTCTAGAAACAGACGCAAATTTGGAGTGTTGCAATAATACCGAAGACTACGAGAATGATATTGTTGATGAAATTGTATCTACAAAACTGATCTCTAATAATAAAGTTCAAGAAAGTAGCGACGAAGAAATCTATAATCCTATACATATTCTAGAAGCTAAGAAAAGTATAGAAGTTTTAAGACGTTTTTTTAAGCAAACGGACAATGAATATTCTCCAATTGAATCTTTAGATAAATGTGCAGAGTATATAAATAAAAAAATTATGAACCGTGGAAATCATAGTATTTTTGACAAGTATTTTTTACCTAAGTAAAAAATGTGGTTTTCTTTATCATTATTTTTGTTGTTTCTTTATTTAATGTTTTCTCATATAGAATAAATGTTTATTTTAATATTTTCACTTTTTATTTTCAGCAATAATTACTTTTCATCGTGTAGATAAAAATACGTAGTATATTCTATATTGTTTTCTATAACCGTTTTTTTACTATCGGATAATTGGGACACCCGCTTAATTGGGACAGATTGAATGAGGCCCGATGTGTCCCAATTAAGCAGAGTGCACTGTATATAATATCAAAATGCAGATATCATTTTCTTAATGATAACGTAAAATAACGCGGGTTTAAGCATATCCTAGTATGGATACCAAGATATATATTATATTCCATACAAAATGGATATTATGTATAAGTATATACAGGGTGAGTCAATAGTGCGGGCACGGAAGATTGTGGCTTTACCGTTGAATATTTAAAAAATGTTTTTATGTCATCATACATTACTGTCATAGCTGCATCAATTAAAATTATTTTCTGCTATACAGGTGGTTCATTGTTTCAGGCCCGTATTCAATTTCATTTTTTTAAATGGAACCCTATGTATCTCTTCACATATGCTGATTAGTTGTCTTAAATGCTGTAAGTGCATCTCTTGTTTTAAAATTTTGAATGCAAGCTTGCCAAGTTGTTAATCATTTTGTGAAATTTTTGTATGAATCATGTGGACACTTAAAATTCGTTATCAGCATTATTATTATATATTGAAGGATGTAATTTGGCATATCGATAAACAAAGCTTGGGTCTTTCGAACGCCAGTAATAGTATTGGATAATATTATATAGGGTATCCACCATTGCGTTTTAACTAGAACCGGTTGATTTATGCAATGTCTCAAAAGGCTTTGTTAATTACCTTTCATTTTTATTAAGCATATGGTATGTCTAACACATGTACTTTTTGAGATAATTAGACTATTTCAAAAATGTTGGTATAAACCTGATTTTTTCACAGGAAAGAAACTATGAAGAATATTTCTTCGAGGCAACCATTAACGAACGATCTTTTTGATTTTCTTAGAAAATCAATTACCAAACCTTTTAGAAGATGTTTCACTAGGTGTTTGACAAAGAATGTGGTCTCAGCTATGGTACACTTCCTCTTTATGATAGGATTTTTGTAACATATTTAAATAGAATTTTTGAAAAGTTGTTTTCTTAATACTTTTCGTTATTAGATCTACTGCCTTATTCAGGAACGTTAATGCAATAAAAACTTTATATTTTTCTTTTGTCCATAGTGTTCTTAATTATTGTAGTGTTATCTGGAGCCCTCAATATCAAACATACATATCTCGAATTGAAAAAATACAATCAAAATTTTTAAAATACCTTTGCTATAATAGTTCTATTCAATACATTGACTATGTTTCTTCATGTAATTATTTTCATATTATGACCCTTAGTCGGCGTCGTTTTTGTAGTGATGTGCTCTTTTTCTTTAAACTTCTACGTAACGTATGCGATTCTCTTTCTTTACTTAGTTTGGTCTGTGTACATGTTCCTCCACGTTTATTGCGTTTTAATTACTTATTTTCCACTCCTACACCACGTACTAACGCTTTCCAAAATTCCCCTATGCTACGTATGGCTAGAGCTGCGGATCGTGTAAATTTTGATATTTTTAATTTTTCTGGCTCTCTTGTTTCTTTTAAAATTCTGTCACGTCGATTGATTGTGCCCCTCACGTTTTGAAGACTTTAATTATTATTTGCTTTTATTTATTCTTTTGAATTTTCGTTAGTTTTTGGCGTATTATTTAAATTAGGGTTGTTTGATTATTTTTATTTTGTTATTTAAACTAGTCTTTTTTTTCGCATTTAAATCTAATTTTCAGATTTTTTTTTTGGATTGTATTATTTTCTTTTCTTTTATATTAGTTATAACTGTTAATTATGGTTTCCGTTAGATTATCCGTGGCACGGTTTTTATTGGGTTTGTCCTGTACCATGCCCAATTATTGTAAATAAATAAATAAACTATTGTCTATGCACAGATCCATACTTTTCCATCGTTTATGAACTAAACTTACTTGCATTTGTTTAAAAATGTCTTCGTCATAATTAATCTCTTGTGAAAAAATCAAGTTTATGCCGACATTTTTGAAATAGTCTAATTATCTTCAAAAGTACACATGTTAGATATACCATATACTTAACGATAATGAAAGGTAGTTAATAAAGCCTTCTGAGGTATTGAAAAAATATAGGGTATTCCATTTAAAATAAAAAAGTTATGGTCCCTTAAACATTTCATAAATTAACCGGTTCTGGTAACCACCCTGTATAATATTATCCAATAGTATTAGTGTGCTTTCAAAGACCAAAGCTTTATTTATCGATATGCCAAATTGCAATGTTCAATATTTAATAATAGTGGTGATAATGAATTTTAAGTCACTACAAGATTTTTCAAAGATTTTCACAAAATGATTAATAACTTGGCAACTTTGCAATTAAAATATAAAAACAATGTATGATAATTACAAAATAATGTATGATGACATAAAAATATATTTTTTATTTTCAACAGTAAGGTCACAATCTTCCATCCTCCCACTATTGACTCACCCTGTATATTATAAGCAATATCAAAGTGTAGATATCGTTTTCTTAAGCATAAGCCAAATAATCGCAGATTTAAGCACAACAGCCTTAAAGATATCAAGTTATGAAAATTATTTTCCAACAAATCAAAAAAAAATAAATATATATATCCAGATTATTTTAAAACAATACACACTGACTTTATCAGAGTTTCAAGAGATAAGTATCAAATGTTTAATCGTAAAAAAATTACGAATTCATTTATTTAGCAAGTTTTACTAGAAGAAAAGTCGTAATTGACCAATTAGAGATGAAAAGAACCAGAAGTTGATGATGCTCTCAATCGTTGGTTTTCTGCGATAACCCAAAAAGGGGTTAGTGTTAGTGGCCCAACACTGAAATTAAAAGCAGAAGAATTTGCGAAAAAATTAGGTCATCAAGATTTTAAAGCAACGGAAGGTTGGTTTTCGCGGTGGAAGGCAAGGTGCAACATAAAATTTAAAAAAGCACATGGGGAGAAGGGTAGCGCAAATGTGGTCGCCGCTGATGAATGGAAAAAGGAAAAACTTCCAGAACTGCAAAAGTTGTTCAGTTCAGATAACATCTTCGATACCGATGAAACTGGTCTGTTCTACCGTGCAACACCAGATGGATCACTGTGTTACAGGAATGAGATATTAGTCGGGTTTAAAAGAGCTATGGACCACATAACTGTTCTATGTTGCGCCAATATGTCCGGCACTGAAAAGAGAAAACTTTTGGTTATCGGTAAAACGGCAAAGCCTCGATGTTTCAAGGGTATATCAATAAATAGTCTGCCGGTAGAATATCATTCAAATAAAAATGACCAACAACTGGAAAAAAAATCTAGAAAAATTGTATCGTTGCTCGATAACTGCCCTGCTCATCCTTATATAAACAATTTGAAAAATATACAATAAGAATTTCTGTCTTCTAATACAACTTCATTAATACAACCTATGGACATGGGTGTTATCAAAAACTTAAAATTCCACTATCGTAAAGCTTTAGTGCATCATATCATTGAAAAAAATACAAGACATCGTCCTTGACATCATCATCTAGCTCCAAAGAGGTTAGCTCGAAAGTGAACATACTAAACTCTATACAATTTGTAGTAGACAGTTGGAGAAATGTTAGTAGTGAATGTATGCGCAATTGTTTTAACCATTGTGGCTCTAAAAATCCCAGTGATATGCAACTTTCTGAACAAATGGTCACTTCAAATGAAATCATAAATGACGCTGTACTTCGGCAAATCAACAACGTTAATGATTTTCTAGAAATAGACGCAAATTTGGAGTGTTGCAATAATACCGAAGACTACGAGAATGATATTGTTGATGAAATTGTATCTACAAAACTGATCTCTAATAATGAAGTTATTAGAGATCAATACATCAATCTATACGTATTCTAGAAGCTAAGAAAAGTATAGAAGTTTTAAGACGTTTTTTATGCAAACAGACAATGAAGATTCTCCAAATGAATCTTTAGATAAATATACAGAGTATATAAATAAAAAAATTATGAACCGTGGAAACCAAAGTACTTTGGACAAGTATTTTTTACCTAAGTGAAAAAGTGGATTTCTTTATCATTATTTTTGTTGTTTCTTTATTTAATGTTTTCTTATATAGAATAAATAAAAAAATAAAAAATATATAATAATAAAAAAAATAATAATAAAAAAACGGTTTTTATTGGGTTTGTCCTGTACCATGCCCAATTATTGTAAATAAATAAATAAACTATTGTCTATGCACAGATCCATACTTTTCCATCGTTTATGAACTAAACTTACTTGCATTTGTTTAAAAATGTCTTCGTCATAATTAATTTCTTGTGAAAAAATCAAGTTTATGCCGACATTTTTGAAATAGTCTAATTATCTTCAAAAGTACACATGTTAGATATACCATATACTTAACGATAATGAAAGGTAGTTAATAAAGCCTTCTGAGGTATTGAAAAAATTTAGGGTGTTCCATTTAAAATAACAAAGTTATGGTCCCTTAAACATTTCATAAATTAACCGGTTCTGATAACCACCCTGTATAATATTATCCAATAGTATTAGTGTGCTTTCAAAGACCAAAGCTTTATTTATCGATATGCCAAATTGCAATGTTCAATATTTAATAATAGTGGTGATAATGAATTTTAAGTCACTACAAGATTTTTCAAAGATTTTCACAAAATGATTAATAACTTGGCAACTTTGCAATTAAAATATGAAAACAATGTATGATAATTACAAAATAATGTATGATGACATAAAAATATATTTTTTATTTTCAACAGTAAGGTCACAATCTTCCATCCTCCCACTATTGACTCACCCTGTATATTATAAGCAATATCAAAGTGTAGATATCGTTTTCTTAAGCATAAGCCAAATAATCGCAGATTTAAGCATAACAGCCTTAAAGATATCAAGTTATGAAAATTATTTTCCAACAAATCAAAAAAAAAAATAAATATATATATCCAGATTATTTTAAAACAATACACACTGACTTTATCAGAGTTTCAAGAGATAAGTATCAAATGTTTAATCGTAAAAAAAATTACGAATTCATTTATTTAGCAAGTTTTACTAGAAGAAAAGTCGTAATTGACCAATTAGAGATGAAAAGAACCAGAAGTTGATGATGCTCTCAATCGTTGGTTTTCTGCGATAACCCAAAAAGGGGTTAGTGTTAGTGGCCCAACACTGAAATTAAAAGCAGAAGAATTTGCGAAAAAATTAGGTCATCAAGATTTTAAAGCAACGGAAGGTTGGTTTTCACGGTGGAAGGCAAGGTGCAACATAAAATTTAAAAAAGTACATGGGGAGAAGGGTATCGCAAATGTGGTCGCCGCTGATGAATGGAAAAAGGAAAAACTTCCAGAACTGCAAAAGTTGTTCAGTTCAGATAACATCTTCGATACCGATGAAACTGGTCTGTTCTACCGTGCAACACCAGATGGATCACTGTGTTACAGGAATGAGATATTAGTCGGGTTTAAAAGAGCTATGGACCACATAACTGTTCTATGTTGCGCCAATATGTCCGGCACTGAAAAGAGAAAACTTTTGGTTATCGGTAAAACGGCAAAGCCTCGATGTTTCAAGGGTATATCAATAAATAGTCTGCCGGTAGAATATCATTCAAATAAAAATGACCAACAACTGGAAAAAAAATCTAGAAAAATTGTATCGTTGCTCGATAACTGCCCTGCTCATCCTTATATAAACAATTTGAAAAATATACAATAAGAATTTCTGTCTTCTAATACAACTTCATTAATACAACCTATGGACATGCGTGTTATCAAAAACTTAAAATTCCACTATCGTAAAGCTTTAGTGCATCATATCATTGAAAAAAATACAAGACATCGTCCTTGACATCATCATCTAGCTCCAAAGAGGTTAGCTCGAAAGTGAACATACTAAACTCTATACAATTTGTAGTAGACAGTTGGAGAAATGTTAGTAGTGAATGTATGCGCAATTGTTTTAACCATTGTGGCTCTAAAAATCCCAGTGATATGCAACTTTCTGAACAAATGGTCACTTCAAATGAAATCATAAATGACGCTGTACTTCGGCAAATCAACAACGTTAATGATTTTCTAGAAATAGACGCAAATTTGGAGTGTTGCAATAATACCGAAGACTACGAGAATGATATTGTTGATGAAATTGTATCTACAAAACTGATCTCTAATAATGAAGTTATTAGAGATCAATACATCAATCTATACGTATTCTAGAAGCTAAGAAAAGTATAGAAGTTTTAAGACGTTTTTTATGCAAACAGACAATGAAGATTCTCCAATTGAATCTTTAGATAAATATACAGAGTATATAAATAAAAAAATTATGAACCGTGGAAACCAAAGTACTTTGGACAAGTATTTTTTACCTAAGTGAAAAAGTGGATTTCTTTATCATTATTTTTGTTGTTTCTTTATTTAATGTTTTCTTATATAGAATAAATAAAAAAATAAAAAATATATAATAATAAAAAAAATAATAATAAAAAAACGGTTTTTATTGGGTTTGTCCTGTACCATGCCCAATTATTGTAAATAAATAAATAAACTATTGTCTATGCACAGATCCATACTTTTCCATCGTTTATGAACTAAACTTACTTGCATTTGTTTAAAAATGTCTTCGTCATAATTAATTTCTTGTGAAAAAATCAAGTTTATGCCGACATTTTTGAAATAGTCTAATTATCTTCAAAAGTACACATGTTAGATATACCATATACTTAACGATAATGAAAGGTAGTTAATAAAGCCTTCTGAGGTATTGAAAAAATTTAGGGTGTTCCATTTAAAATAACAAAGTTATGGTCCCTTAAACATTTCATAAATTAACCGGTTCTGATAACCACCCTGTATAATATTATCCAATAGTATTAGTGTGCTTTCAAAGACCAAAGCTTTATTTATCGATATGCCAAATTGCAATGTTCAATATTTAATAATAGTGGTGATAATGAATTTTAAGTCACTACAAGATTTTTCAAAGATTTTCACAAAATGATTAATAACTTGGCAACTTTGCAATTAAAATATGAAAACAATGTATGATAATTACAAAATAATGTATGATGACATAAAAATATATTTTTTATTTTCAACAGTAAGGTCACAATCTTCCATCCTCCCACTATTGACTCACCCTGTATATTATAAGCAATATCAAAGTGTAGATATCGTTTTCTTAAGCATAAGCCAAATAATCGCAGATTTAAGCACAACAGCCTTAAAGATATCAAGTTATGAAAATTATTTTCCAACAAATCAAAAAAAAATAAATATATATATCCAGATTATTTTAAAACAATACACACTGACTTTATCAGAGTTTCAAGAGATAAGTATCAATTGTTTAATCGTAAAAAAAAATTACAAATTCATTTATTTAGCAAGTTTTACTTGAAAAAAGCCGTAATTGACCAATTAGAGATGGTTTTCTATTGTTAAATTGAAAGCGGGGATTTACTTTCTCTTCCATTCTGCACGGTTTGCGCAAATGCGCTAATAACTTACCTTGCAAACGACGCAAACGTGTACGAGCGCCTTTTGAGCAGCTTTTTTCTGATCAGTGGCAGAGTGTCCCTGTTGCTTCTTCATTTTGGCAGATCTCTCAGCTGCTTTGGCTTGGGACTGGAGTTTTTGTTGACCTCTAGCCATGGTTAATAAGTTGTGATGGTCCTAAAAAAAATTATGTTAGAATTAGAAATCGTTTAATTGATCCATTAACCTCTCCTTAAAGACGTCGATATGAAAACGTGTTCGGAAAAGTGTGACTGAAAAAATATTTTTTTTTAACACACTTACTTTATTAGTGTCTTTTTTTCTGGGTTAAATACTTGGTTACTTCCGTTTTGACGAGTCGGTTGTTTGTTTAGAAGTTTAAAGACGTCGAAGTTGAGAAAAAAAAACGGCAAACAGCCTGTACAGCTGGCCTTAAGCGGCTCTCGATGCTTTCCGTTTCCCTTCCAACATAAAACTGCCAATGGACTCTCCACACTCCACTCTCCAGCTATACCTATGCTACCTCTCACATTTTACGTCTCCATCTGTCCTAGATTATCGACGTCGTTGAATAAAAAAAGAAATTTCCCCCTCGATTAAAACAACTTTGAGTCATACTAATTTCATTTAACCGAATTATTAATTTTTTTTAGCATAAACTTTTTAGAATATTAATTTTGTTTCAGGATTTAAGTTGGTACTACTATTGTACATAACGCATCATAAGTAACACGACAAAACAATAAAAACCACGCAAAAAAATTTTAAAGGAAATCTAAATCAAGATTATAATAAATGATTAAGATGAGGAATGAAACAAATTTAGCTTAAATCTTTATTGATTAGATAACTTTTGGGGATTTCTATACATAGCTATAATTATTGGGGTTTTATATATAATCTAGAGTGCGCATGCTTTACCCCCACCACGTCGAAAATGAATATTGAAATGGCGACATGTTTGATGTAACAACTTAGCGGGAAATTCGAAATTCTTATCTATAATGAAAGTATTATTTATAATTAACAATTAAATTATTTTTTTGGTGATAAATAATTATTAATTATACAAATAAATAAAACAAAAAAGTAAAAAAGTACTTTTTTTTTTTTGAGATGTCCAATTTCTAAGACCAAAATTTGTTCGGGATTTGAATAAGAAAATTTAAATAAAATTACATATTAAATAAAACAAGGAAAAAGTAATAAAAAAATTATTCTCAACAATACTACTTATTTTTTTAGGTGTCCAATTTCAAAGACCAAAATTTTTTCGGGATTCGGGATTAAGTTGGAAATTATTTTTGTAGAAATCCATTTTGTAAATTGACGATAAATATATAGTAAAAATTAATTAATTAAAGGTTCTTATTTGCTTATTAAAAATTATTTATTGGTACTGGTTTCGAAAATTCCACCATTCGCTGTTTCGGTAATTTTCAATATGATGGATTCATGGAGGATCTGTACAAGATTCCATTCTTTTGTATTTTTGACATGCCAGATGTCGACACGAAGGTAGATTTCCTAAGTAGCGCCATACTTAGTGTTCTGGAGGTGCATTGTCCACTAAGGACCTGTAAATTTGTAAAACCCCAGTCACCATGGATTACTGACACTATCAAGTCCATGCAAAAGCTTAGAGATAAAGCATATCGTGATTTTAGAGCATCTAAATTACCACATAAATGGGCTTTTTACAAAGCTATAAGAAAAACTATCCGTACAGAACGTAGAATCTATCTTGAACTACAAATAGGAAGTGTGGACAATAACTGGACAGCGCTAAGAAAGGCCGAACTTTATAATAAAAAACAGATAGCAATACCCGTACACCTCAGAAACGTGAATGAATTAAATAAACATTTTGCAGGGGGAGGTACCTTGGAGTGTGATGCAGACCTCTATAATCATTATTTAAATGGAACAATACGTGGTGCTGTTTTTGAATTTAATGAGATTGAAGATGTTGGGATGGAGGAAACGATACGACGGATAAAGAGTAACGCCGCAGGTTATGATAAATTAAACATGCAAACTATTAAACTATGTTGCCCACGTATTATACCATATATTAGGCATATTATAAATTGCGCAATTGGGACTAGTCTTTTTCCAGCAGCATGGAAAATATCTTTAATAAATCCCCTTCCCAAGATTAATAATCCACAGAAGATGACGGATCTAAGACCGATTAGTATTCTTCCGGTACTGTCCAAGGTGATGGAGAGGGTTTTGTTTGAACAACTAAACGATTATATTATGAATAATAACATTCTACCCGATCGGCAATCTGGCTTTCGTCAGGGTTTCAGCTGCGTTACTGCTTTGCTAGATATCGTGGTCGATGTGGTGAGAGCGATGGATGATGGTAAAGCCACTGTCCTCTGCCTTTTTGACTACTCCAAGACCTTCCATACCTTAAGTCACAAAATTTTATTGGCAAAGTTGCATTATATTGGTTTGAAGGATAAGGCGATTAACATGCTAAATAGCTTCCTGGGAGGTAGGATGCAGTGCGTTGGCTTGGACAACCTGGAGTCTGAGAAGTTACCTGTAGGGGTTGGTGTACCACAGGGGTCGGTACTTTCCCCACTTTTATTTTCAATCTATACATGCGATTTCTATAAATATGTTTCTTTCTGTAAAACCCACCAATATGCAGATGACACACATAGTTATATGGATCTTTTGGGGAGAACGAGGTGGAGGAGGCCTGCGCGCGTGTCAGTGCCGATCTGGACACTCTTATGGAGGTGTCTCGTCGTCATAATCTGTTACTTAACCAATCAAAAACAGACGTTATTGTTTTTGGTCCAAAGAAACTTAAAGAGAGGATTAAAGATAGAATCGACATAAGAATGGGGGACAAACAATTGACGTGCAAAAACTCAATGAAGAGTCTTAGTGTGATCATTGATGAAAACCTAACTTTCAATGAATACATCAATAAAAAGATCCGTTCTGCTTACAATCAATTGAAAATTATTTATAATGCTCGTCATTTTCTGTCTGGCAGCAGTAGACGTTTGCTATGTGAAAGCTTGGTGCTGTCAGTTTTCAATTATGGAGATGCATTGTATTCCGCTTTTCTTTCAAAGGGAATAGCAAACAAAATACAAAAAATTCAAAATACATGCCTTCGACTTATTTTTGGGATAAGACGGACGAGAACACATCAGTCACAAATTGGTTCAAGTAAATTGGTTGAACATGGTAAATCGTAGAAAATTGCATTGTGCGACAACTTACTTCAACATTATGGTGTCAGCGCGGCCTCCCTACCTTTATCAAAAGATACAGTTCAGAACGGACGTGCACACCCTTAATATAAGATATAAAGGAACACTTACACCGCCTATACATAAGCGGCAGTTTTTCAAAAATGTTATTGTTACAAAATTACTCAATTAATGAATGAAATCTTTAAGGTTATGGGACTGTGCACGTCCGTTGGGGTTTTTAGGTGTCAATACCGGACAGTTTTGTTCTCGGCTCAATGCGCTTTACAGAATATCAGACATTAGTACTTATTACAGGAATTATTGTTATGATTACTGTTTTGCAATTGTATATATATATATTTTTTTTTGTATTAATAGGTTACTTTCTTTCTATATAATTTCTTTTCTTTTGTTAATATTTTTGTTGCTGTTGGTGTTTATGGAAGAACGACAAGGAATGTCGAACAACACCGTTTGTTCATATTTTAGTTTTTTTTTAAATGTAAAGAATGTTATTGAAGTTTTTGCTATTAAGTTATCAACAATAATTGATTTATTATTATTATTAAAATTACAAGTTCCAAAATTATATGTATGCTCTATGTGTTTTAATTTGAATTAATATTATTTTTACATTATTAGTTTAAATTGTTCTTGTATTGATTGGTTACGTTTTAAATGATTCCTATATATTTTATTAGCTGATGATGAATTAATTTTGCAATTTTCGAAACCGGTACTAATAAATAATTTTTAATAAGCAAATAAGAAGTTTTAATTAATTAATTTTTACTATACAAGTTCTAAATGTCTGGAAATTCCCGAAAATAGTCTCGAAATCATAATTTATCTGGATTGAAGATGCCACATTTAATTTTTTAATCTAGCGGATATTTTTTGGAGAGCACGTATTTTAAATTGAGACTTGATACTGCCTCTAGGAAATTTGATACTGCTTCGAGGAAATTTGATACTGCTTTCAGAAGACCTGAAATACTTCCAGAATACTTGATCTGCTTTGAAAAGAGTTGATACTAGTTCTAGATAACAACAAAGAGAGATATTACCTAGTTCTAGGGACATTATCAATGTCTCCAAAAGTCTTTAAATGCTTTTTGAAGATTTGAAATACGTCCAGAATCTATAAGACTTGAAATGGTTCCAGAAAACTTGATACTGCAAAAAGATTTTAAGCGTTTCCAGAAAACTTGATATTGCCTCTGGAAGGCTTTCAGAATATTTAATAATGCATTTAGAAGAGTTTCAATGCTTCCAGAAGACTTGATGCTGCACCTAGAAGACTTGAAATGGTTCCAGGAAACTTGACACTGCAAAAAGATTTTAAGGGTTTCCAGAAAACTTGATATTGCCTCTAGAAGGCTTTCAGAATATTTAATAATGCATTTAGAAGACTTGCAATGCTTCCAGAAGACTTGATGCTGCACCTAGAAGACTTGAAATGGTTCCAAGAAACTTGATACTGCCAAAAGATTTTAAGGGTTTCCAGAAAACTTGATATTGCCTCTGGAAGGCTTTCAGAATTTTTAATAATGAATTTAGAAGACTTGCAAAGCTTCCAGAAGACTTGATGCTGCACCTAGAAGACTTGAAATGGTTCCAAGAAACTTGATACTGCCAAAAGATTTTAAGGGTTTCCAGAAAACTTGATATTGCCTCTGGAAGGCTTTCAGAATATTTAATAATACATTTAGAAGACTTGCAATGCTTCCAGAAGACTTGATGCTGCATCTAGAAGACTTGAAATGGTTTCAGGAAACTTGATACTGCAAAAAGATTTTAAACGTTTCCAGAAAACTTGATATTGCCTCTGGAAGGCTATAAGAATATTTAATAATGCATTTAGAAGACTTGTAACGCTTCCAGAAGACTTGATGCTGCATCTAGAAGACTTGAAATGGTTCTAGGAAACTTGATACTGCAAAAAGATTTTAAGCGTTTCCAGAAAACTTGATATTGCCTCTGGAAGGCTTTCAGAATATTTAATAATACATTTAGAAGACTTGCAATGCTTCCAGAAGTCTTGATGCTGCATCTAGAAGACTTGAAATGGTTTCAGGAAACTTGATACTGCAAAAAGATTTTAAGCGTTTCCAGAAAACTTGATATTGCCTCTGGAAGGCTATAAGAATATTTAATAATGCATTTAGAAGACTTGTAACGCTTCCAGAAGACTTGATGCTGCATCTAGAAGACTTGAAATGGTTCCAGGAAACTTGATATTGCAAAAAGATTTTAAGCGTTTCCAGAAAACTTGATATTGCCTCTGGAAGGCTTTCAGAATATTTAATAATGCATTTAGAAGACTTGCAATGCTTCCAGAAGACTTGATGCTGCATCTAGAAGACTTGAAATGGTTCCAGGAAACTTGATACTGCAAAAAGATTTTAAGCGTTTCCAGACAACTTGATATTGCCTCTGAAAGGCTTTCAGAATATTTAATAATGTATTTAGAAGACTTGCAATGCTTCCAGAAGACTTGATGCTGCATCTAGAAGACTTGAAATGGTTCCAGGAAACTTGATACTGCAAAAAGATTTTAAGCGTTTCCAGAAAACTTAATATTGCCTCTGGAAGGCTTTCAGAATATTTAATAATGCATTTAGAAGACTTGCAATGCTTTCAGAAGACTTGATGCTGCATCTAGAAGACTTGAAATGGTTCCAGGAAACTTGATATTGCAAAAAGATTTTAAGCGTTTCCAGAAAACTTGATATTGCCTCTGGAAGGCTTTCAGAATATTTAATAATGCATTTAGAAGACTTGCAATGCTTCCAGAAGACTTGATGCTGCATCTAGAAGACTTGAAATGCTTCGAGTAAGATGAAAACTGTTTCTGAAAGATTTGAAATACTTCTAATGTACTTGATATTGCCTCTATAAGACTTGAAATGCTTTCAGAAGACTTGTACTTCTTCCAGAAGATTTACTACTGCCCCTAAAAGACTTGACACTGCTTGTAAAAGACTTGAAATGCTTCCAGAAGATTTAATGCTGCATCTAGAAGACTTGAAATGCTTTCAGAGGATTTGACACCGCTTCTAAAAGTTTTGAAATGCTTCTAATGGACCTGATGTAAGCGTCTACAGGACTTGGAAGGCTTCCTACTACTTCAAAAAGATTTGAAATGCTTCTGGCGGAGTTGAAAAACTTCCAGAAAACTGGATATTTCTACTATAAAAGAAACTTCTATTTCTTCCAGAAAATTTACTACTGCCCCTAAAAGACTTGATATTGCTTCCAGAAGACCTAAAATGCTTCTGGAATGCTTGATATGCTTTCAGAAGACTTAACGTTACTTCTAGACGAGTTGATATTGCTTAAAAATAACTTGAACTGCTCCTAGAAGATTTGATTCTTCTTCTAGATGACTTCTAATTACTTTCAGAACACGTACACTGCGTCAAAAAAACAAATTTAGCTTAAATCTTTATTGATTAGATAACTTTTGGGGATTTCTATACATAGCTATAATCATTGGGGTTTTATGTATAATCTAGAGTGCGCATGCTTTACCCCCACCACGTCGAAAATGAATATTGAAATGGCGTCATGTTTGATGTAACAACTTAGCGGGAAATTCGAAATTCTTATCTATAATGAAAGTATTATTTATAATTAATAATTATTTTAATTTTTTGTTAATAAATAATTATTAATTATACAAATAAATAAAACAAAAAAAATTATTCTTAACAATATTACTTTTTTTTGTCCAATTTCGAAGATCAAATTTTTTCGTTATTTAATATGTTTTATTCGAATAAAACAAATTAGAAAAAATTACAGATTAAATAAAACAAGAAAAACTAAACAAATTTTTATTCTCAACAATATCACTTATTTTCTTTAGATATCTAATTTCAAAGACCAAAGTTTTTTCGGGCCCACAATTAGTTCGAAATTATTTTCATAGAAATCTATTTTGTAAATTGACGATAAATACATAGTAAAAATTAATTAATTAAAACTTCTTATTTGCTTGTTAAAAATTATTTATTGGTACCGGTTTCGAAAATTACAACTTCCAAAATAATATGTAGAGCATACATATTATGTGTCTAATTAGAATAGGTTAATTAGAATCAATATTGTGTTTTTACATTTAATATTGCACATATTGTACATTTAATTTTATATCAAAATTTATCAAACTTGCTTTTTTCCCCCTAATACGAAAAATGTTAAAATTATACCAGAAGGTGTCACCTGAAACGATTTTATACATGTGGATGATGATATTGTTACTTCGGAGTTTCCTACAGATGAAGATATTGTCGAGCTCTACAGATTTCAATCTGAATCTGTAGAGCTCGAAAATACAGATGACAGCGAAAGTGATATGATGGAGGATGATTTGCAGCAACTAGTACCTTCAAGCGAATTGGTTGAAAATTCGTTGAGCGTTTTGCGTTCGTAAAACGTACCGATTACGAAAATTACAACTTCCAAAATTATATGTTTGCTCTGTGTTTTAATTAGAATCAATATTGTGTTTTTACATTTAATATTGCATTTTACATTATTTTAACCTGTTCTTTTATTGAACATATGGAACCATTTGAAGTCTTCTAGAAGCAGTATCAAGCCTCCTTGAGCATTACAAGCCTTCTGGAAAGAGTATCAAATCTTTTGGAAGCATTTGAAGTCTTCTAGAAGCAGTAGCAAGTCTTCTTGAGCATTACAAGTTTTCTGGAAACAATTCAAGTCTTTTTGAAGCAGTATTAAATCTTTTGCAATCTTTTTAAGTCTTCTAGTAGCAGTATCAAGCCTTTTCGAAGTATTTCAAGACATCTGGAAGCAATATTAAATCATCTAGAAGTAGTATCAAGTCATTTGGAAGTATTTCAAGCTTTAAAGAGGCAAAATTAAGTTTTCTAGCACCATTTCAAGTCTTCTGCCAGCACAGTCAAGTCTTCTGAAGCATTACAAATCTTCTGGAAACAATTCAAGTCTTCTAGAAGTAATATCAAGCCTTCTGGAAGTAGGATGAAGTCTTCTTGAAACGTTTTAAGTTATCTAGAGGCATATCAAATCTTTTGGAAGCTGATATTGTCATCTAGAAGTTTAGTTTAGAAGTTAGTTTAAAATTTTTTTTTAAACTCAAATAATACAATTCATAAAATAAAAAAAAAATAATTCTCATTTATCTTGATATTTATGCATCTGAGAGCAAAAGTGATAAAGAATAATAATGTTAAGAACAAAATTAGCACAACTTTTATATTAAAACTTTTTTCATCTTCAAAATATGAAAATACGATTTTATAGAATATTCACATTTTCCCAGAATTTATTCATCTAAGAGCAAGAATCATAAAAAGTATGTTCTCTGTTATTCACGTTCAAAGTGAGGGATCTACTCTTTTTAGCGCTGCTTTTACTTCTACTCTTGATGATGATATTTGAGGTATTATAGACTGGGTAATATCAGAAACCAGCGAGATATCCAACGTTATTACAACTTGTTCAGCAGCTATGATGATAAAGCTATATACTGAATTACCAAACATGGACAGAAAACTAAATCTCCTTCAATTACTAAATTTACTAATTTACTAAATCTTTGCAGACCAGCGACTTTGATGCCACCCAAAAGGCTGTTTTCTAAAGCGGGTATTATTTTAACAACTTTTATGTGTTGCTTTTTTTTTAAACTCAAATAGTACAATTCATAAATTAATAAAAATATTAATTCTCATTTATCTTAACATTTATGCATCTGCAATCAAAAGTGATAAAGAATGATAATGTTAAGAGCAAGGTTAGCACAACTTTTATATTAAAACTTTTTTATCTTCAAAATATGAAACTACGATTTTATAGAATATTCACATTTTCCCAGAATTTATTCATCTAAGAGCAAGAATCATAAAAAGTAGGTTTTCTGTTATTCACGTTCAAAGTGAGGGGTAAAATCTTTTGAATCCGATAATAAATGAGTATTTATCAACGGACCAAATATCAGCATCTACTCCTTTTGGCGCTGCTTCTACTTCTACTGTTGATGATGATATTTGAGGTGTTATAAACTGAATAATATAAGATACCATCGAGATACCCAACGTTATTTCAACTTGTTCAGCAGCTATGATGATAAAACTATATACTGAATTACCATACATGGACAGAAAACTAAATCTTCAATTACTAAATCTAGTAATTTACTAAATCTTTGCATACCAGCGACTTTGATGCTCTCCAAAAGACTGTTTTCTAAAGCGTGTATTATTTTAACAACTTTTATGTGTTGCTTTCAAGTATTATTTTATTTATGTTGTAATTTTTTTTTGTCATAAAATATGAAAATACTTCCTTTAATTCTCATGTTCCTTGCAATTTATGCATCCAAGAACAAAATTGATGCATTAAGAATAAAACTTACTACAATTTTTGAAGTAAAACTTTTTTTTTAAACTCAAATAGTACAATTCATAATTTTAAAAAAATATTAATTCTCATTTATCTTAACATTTATGCATCTGCAATCAAAAGTGATAAAGAATGATAATGTTAAGAGCAAGGTTAGCACAACTTTTATATTAAAACTTTTTTCATCTTCAAAATATGAAACTACGATTTTATAGAATATTCACATTTTCCCAGAATTTATTCATCTAAGAGCAAGAATCATAAAAAGTAGGTTTTCTGTTATTCACGTTCCAAGTTAGGGGTAAAATCTTTTGAATCCGATAATATATGAGTATTTATCAACGGACCAAACATCAACATCTACTCTTTTTGGCGCTCTTTTTACTTCTACTGTTGATGATGATACTTGGGGTGTTATAGACTGGGTAATATCAGAAACCATCGAGATACCCAAAGTTATTACAACTTGTTCAGCAGCTATGATGATAAAACTGTATACTAAATTACCATACATGGACAGAAAACTAAATCTCCTTCAATTACTATATCTACTAATTTTCTAAATCTTTGCATACCAGCGACTTTGACGTCATCCAAAAGACTGTTTTCTAAAGCGGGTATTATTTTAACAACTTTTATGTGTTGCTTTCAAGTTTTATTTTATTTATGTTGTAATTTTTTTGTTATAACATGATTTTATAAAAACAATTTTGTCATGAAACATTGTGTGATGCATGGAACTCTTTAATACCTTCCATAAAATATGAAAATACTTCATTTAATTCTCATGTTTCTTGAAATTTATGCATCTAAGAGCAAAATTGATGCATTAAGAATAAAACTTGTTACAATTTTTGAAGTAAAACTTAAATCGTCTAGAAGTAGTATCAAATCATTTGGAAGTATTTCAAGCTTTGAAGAGGCAAAATTAAGTTTTCTAGCACCATTTCAAGTCTTCTGAGAGCACAGTCAAGTCTTTTGAAGCATTACAAATCTTCTGGAAACAATTCAAGTCTTCTATAAGTAATATCAAGTCTTCTGGGAGTAGGATGAAGTCTTCTGGAAGTAGGATGAAGTCTTCTTGAAACGTTTTAAGTTATCTAGAGGCATATCTTTTGGAAGCAATATCAAGTCATCTAGAAGCAGTATCAAGTCGTTTGGAAGCAGATCAAGTCTTGTAGAAGCAGTATCAAGCCTTCTGGAAGCTACTGTATCCACGTATCCGGCGCCTATGAGTATAACATTTGAAAAAAAAATAATTTTTAGCAATAACCCTTATAATTAACATAAACTAAGAAGAGAATATATTAATAGTAATTTGTTAAATTTATTTCGAAGGAATCTTTTCGTTTTTCTATATACATATATTATAGATTTGAAATTACAGCTAAGTTCAGGTCAGTACATCCAACGTGTCCGAATTTCAGATTACCCCCACCACCACTTCACACTCATAATGGCGGGTTAAAGGATACGTTCTGAAACATCAACGACCTTGAACATTGCGTAGAAAATAAATTCATGAACGTACACCGAAAATGACTAACATTTAGAAGAGAACAAACAAAGGTATCGAACAACACGTTGTTTAAAATAAATTCTAATTGAAAGATCAATTCCAACTGAAAAACCGTTCAAAATCCATCAAAAAGCGTACGTTAGAAAATACACAACCCACGTTATAAATAAGATCTCCGACGTCAACTCGATTTTTTATTAACTATTAAGCAAGAACCAACTCGTTTCTTAAAATTAACCAAAAAAAGATAAATGGAGGGATTTGATGCGATATACTACGAAGATGAGGAAGAGAATCCTGAAGAAGCTGAACCTGGAGATGTAGCCACAGTTCCTGATCCAGTGATACTTCGTGGTGCTGGAAATATGACTGTGTAAGTTATTCATTAATTCTGCGATTTCAGCTTTATTTATAATGATTTTAAAAAATTTGTTTAGATTTGGATTGAGTAACCGGTTTAGTACAGAATTTCCTAGTGGGTTAGTTTCAAGAGTTGCCCCAGAAGAATTTCAAGAAACTGTTATGAGGATAAACAGCGTACTCAAGAAAACTTTGCCTGTTAATGTGAAATGGTTGTTTTGTGGCTGCTTATGTTGCTGTTGTACTTTAGGATGTTCCTTATGGCCTGTAATTTGTTTAAGTAAAAGGGTAAGTTAATACACAAATTTTGGAATTAACATATTTATAAAAAATGTGGTTTAAAACTTATATAAGTGGATGTGATATAATAGGAAGAATAAAATTAAGTTAATGATGTAGGAAGGAGGATGAAATAACAAATTATGTTGGAGGTCATCACATGGAAATCAGAAAATTTAATTTTATTTATTCTGTGTGTTGTATTAAAATGCAAATTTTATTCTTTTTATGATTCTTGCTCTTAGATGAATAAAGTCTGGGAAATGTGAATATTCTATGATATCATAGTTTCATATTTTGAAGATGAAAAAAGTTTTAATACAAAAGTTGTGTTAATTTTGCTCTTAACATTATTACTCTTAATCACTTTTGCTCTCAGATGCATAAATGTTAAGATATATAAGAATTAATAATTTTTTTTTATTTTATGAATTCTATTATTTGAGTTTAAAAAGAAGTTTTACTTCAAAAATTGTAACAAGTTTTATTCTTAATGCATCAATTTTGTTCTTGGATGCATAAATTTCAAGAAATATGAGAATTAAATGAAGTATTTTCATATTTTATGGAAGGTATTAAAGTGTTCCATGCATCACACAATGTTTCATGACAAAATTGTTTTTATAAAATTATTTTATAACAAAAACATTACAACATAAATAAAATAAAACTTGAAAGCAACACATAAAAGGTGTTAAAATAATAACCGCTTTAGAAAACAGTCTTTTGGAGTGAATTTAGGAAATTAGTAGATTTGAAGGAGATTTAGTTTTTTGTTCATGTATGGTAATTCAGTATATAGTTTTATCATCATAGCTGCTGAACAAGTTGTAATAACGTTGGGTATCTCGATGGTATCTTATATTATTCAGTTTATAACACCTCAAATATCATCATCAACAGTAGAAGTAGAAGCAGCGCCAAAAGGAGTAGATGTTGATATTTGGTCCGTTGATAAATACTCATTTATTATCGGATTCAAAAGATTTTACCCCTCAGTTTGAACGTGAATAACAGAAAACCTACTTTTTATGATTCTTGCTCTTAGATGAATAAATTCTGGGAAAATGTGAATATTCTATAAAATCGTAGTTTTATATTTTGAAGATGAAAAAAATTTTAATATAGAAGTAGTGCTAATTTTGTTCTTAACATTATTATTCTTTATCACTTTTGCTCTCAGATGCATAAATATCAAGATAAATAACAATTTTTTTTTTATTTTATGAATTGTATTATTGAGTTTAAAAAAAAGTATTACTTCTAAAATTGTAGCAAGTTTTATTCTTAATGCATCAATTTTGTTCTTGGATGCATAAATTTCAAGAAACATGAGAATTAAATGAAGTATTTTCATATTTTATGGAAGGTATTAAAGTGTTCCATGCATCACACAATGTTTCATGACAAAATTGTTTTTATAAAATTATGTTATAACAAAAACATTACAACATAAATAAAATAAAACTTGAAAGCAACACATAAAAGTTGTTAAAATAATACCCGCTTTAGAAAACAGTCTTTTGGAAGGCATCAAAGTCGCTGGTATGCAAAGATTTAGTAAATTAGGAGATTTAGTTTTCTGTCCATGTATGGTAATTCAGTATATAGCTTTATCATCACAGCTGCTGAACAAGTTGTAATAACGTTGGGTATCTCGATGATTTCTGATATTACCTAATCTATAACACCCCAAATATCATCATCAACAGTAGAAGTAAAAGCAGCGCCAAAAAGAGTAGATATTGATGTTTGATCCGTTGATAAATACTCATTTATTATCGAATTCAAAAGATTTTACCCCTCACTTTGAACGTGAATAACAGAAAACCTACTTCTTATGAATCTTGCTCTTAGATGAATAAATTCTGGGAAAATGTGAATATTCTATAAAATCGTAGTTTCATATTTTGAAGATGAAGAAGTTTTAATATAAAAGTTATGTTAATTTTGTTCGTAACATTATTATTCTTTATCACTTTTGCTCTCAGATGCATAAATATCAAGATAAATGAAAATTATTTGCTTTTTAATTTTATGAATTGTATTATTTGAGTTTAAAAAAAAGTTTTACTTCAAAAATTGTAACAAGTTTTATTCTTAATGCAGCAATTTTGTTCTTGGATGCATAAATTTCAAGAAACATGAGAATTAAATGAAGTATTTTCATATTTTATGGAAGGTATTAAAGTGTTCCATGCATCACACAGTGTTTCATGACAAAATTATTTTTATAAAATTATGTTATAGCAAAAAAAGATTACAACATAAATAAAATAAAACTTGAAAGCAACACATAAATGTTGTTAAAATAATACCCGCTTTGGAAAACAGTATTTTGGATGGCATCAAAGTCGCTGGTACACAAAGATTTAGTAAATTAGTAGATTTAGTAATTGAAGGAGATTTAGTTTTCTGTCCATGTATGGTAATTCAGTATATAGCTTTATCATCATAGCTGCTAAACAAGTTGTAATAACGTTGGGTATCTCCATGGTTTCTGATGTTACCCAGTCTATAACACCCCAAATATCATCATCAACAGTAGAAGAAAAGCAGCGCCCAAATGAGTAGATGTTGATGTTTCGTCCGTCGATAAATACTCATTTATTATCGGATTCAAAAGATTTTATGCCTCACTTTGAATGTGAATAACAGAAAACCTACTTTTTATGATTCTTGCTTTTAGATGAATAAATTCTGGGAAAATGTGAATATTCTATAAAATCGTAGTTTCATATTTTGAAGATGAAAAAAGTTTTAATATAAAAGTTGTGCTAATTTTGTTCTTAACATTATTATTCTTTATCACTTTTGCTTTCAGATGCATAAATGTAAAGATAAATGAGAATTAATATTTTTTTATTTTATTAATTTTACTATTTGAGATTTAAAAAAAAGTTTAACTTCAAAAATTATAACAAGTTTTATTCTTAATGCATCAATTTTGTTTTTGAATGCATAAATTTCAAGGAACATGAGAATTAAATGAAGTATTTTCATATTTTATGGATGGTATTATAATGTTCCATGCATCACACAGTGTTCCATGACAAAATTGTTTTTATAAAATTATGTTATAACAAAAAAATTACAACATAATTAAAATAAAACTTGAAAGCAACACATAAAAGTTGTTAAAATAATACTCGCTTTAGAAAACAGTCTTTTGGTTGGCGTCAAAGTCGCTGATATGCAAAGATTTAGAAAATTAGTAGATCTAGTAATTGAACGGGATTTAGTTTTCTGCCCATGTTTGGTAATTCAGTATATAGTTTTATCATCATAGCTGCTGAACAAGTTGTAATAACGTTGGGTATCTCAATGGTTTCTGATATTATTCAGTCTATAACACCCTAAATATGATCATCAACAGTAGAAGTAAAAGCAGCGCCAAAAAGAGTAGATGTTGATGTTTGGTCCGTCGATAAATACTCAGTTATTATCGGATTCAAAAGAGTTTACCCCTCACTTTGAACGTGAATAACAGAAAACCTACTTTTTATGACTCTTGCTCTTGAAAATGTGAATATTCTATAAAATCGTGGTTTCATATTTTGAAGATGAAAAAAGTTTTAATATAAAAGTTGTGCTAATTTTGTTCTTAATATTATTATTCTTCATCACTTTTATTCTCTAATGCATAAATATCAAGATAAATGAGAATTATCTTTTTTTATTTTATGAATTGTATTATTTGAGTTTAAAAAAAAGTTTTACTTCAAAAATTGTAACAAGTTTTATTCTTAATGCAGCAATTTTGTTCTTGGATGCATAAATTTCAAGAAACATGAGAATTAAATGAAGTATTTTCATATTTTATGGAAGGTATTAAAGTGTTCCATGCATCACACAGTGTTTCATGACAAAATTATTTTTATAAAATTATGTTATAACAAAAAAAGATTACAACATAAATAAAATAAAACTTGAAAGCAACACATAAATGTTGTTAAAATAATACCCGCTTTGGAAAACAGTCTTTTGGATGGCATCAAAGTCGCTGGTACACAAAGATTTAGTAAATTAGTAGATTTAGTAATTGAAGGAGATTTAGTTTTCTGTCCATGTATGGTAATTCAGTATATAGCTTTATCATCATAGCTGCTGAACAAGTTGTAATAACGTTGGGTATCTCCATGGTTTCTGATGTTACCCAGTCTATAACACCCCAAATATCATCATCAACAGTAGAAGAAAAGCAGCGCCCAAATGAGTAGATGTTGATGTTTCGTCCGTCGATAAATACTCATTTATTATCGGATTCAAAAGATTTTACGCCTCACTTTGAATGTGAATAACAGAAAACCTACTTTTTATGATTCTTGCTTTTAGATGAATAAATTCTGGGAAAATGTGAATATTCTATAAAATCGTAGTTTCATATTTTGAAGATGAAAAAAGTTTTAATATAAAAGTTGTGCTAATTTTGTTCTTAACATTATTATTCTTTATCACTTTTGCTTTCAGATGCATATATGTTAAGATAAATGAGAATTAATATTTTTTTATTTTATTAATTTTGCCATTTGAGATTAAAAAAAAGTTTTACTTCAAAAATTATAACAAGTTTTATTCTTAATGCATCAATTTTGTTTTTGAAAGCATAAATTTCAAGAAACATGAGAATTAAATGAAGTATTTTCATATTTTATGGATGGTATTATAATGTTCCATGCATCACACAGTGTTCCATGACAAAATTGTTTTTATAAAATTATGTTATAACAAAAAAATTACAACATAATTAAAATTAAACTTGAAAGCAACACATAAAAGTTGTTAAAATAATACTCGCTTTAGAAAACAGTCTTTTGGTTGGCGTCAAAGTCGCTGATATGCAAAGATTTAGAAAATTAGTAGATCTAGTAATTGAACGGGATTTAGTTTTCTGCCCATGTATGGTAATTCAGTATATAGTTTTATCATCATAGCTGCTGAACAAGTTGTAATAACGTTGGGAACCCAATGGTTTCTGATATTATTCAGTCTATAACACCCTAAATATGATCATCAACAGTAGAAGTAAAAGCAGCGCCAAAAAGAGTAGATGTTGATGTTTGGTCCGTCGATAAATACTCAGTTATTATCGGATTCAAAAAATTTTACCCCTCACTTTGAACGTGAATAACAGAAAATCTACTTTTTATGACTCTTGCTCTTAGATGAATAAATTCTGGGAAAATGTGAATATTCTATAAAATCGTAGTTTCATATTTTGAAGATGAAAAAAGTTTTAATATAAAAGTTGTGCTAATTTTGTTCTTAACATTATTATTCTTCATCACTTTTACTCTCAGATGCATAAATATCAAGATAAATGAGAATTATCTTTTTTTATTTTATGAATTGTATTATTTTAACTAAAAAAAAAGTTTTACTTCAAAAATTGTAGCAAGTTTTATTCTTAATGCATCAATTTTGTTCTTGGAAGCATAAATTTCAAGAAACATGAGAATTAAATGAAGTATTTTCATATTTTATGGAAGGTATTAAAGTGTTCCATGCATCACACAATGTTTCATGACAAAATTGTTTTTATAAAATTATGTTATAACAAAAACATTACAACATAAATAAAATAAAACTTGAAAGCAACACATAAAAGGTGTTAAAATAATAACCACTTTAGAAAACAGTCTTTTGGAGGGCATCAAAGTCGCTGGTATGCAAAAATTTAGGAAATTAGTAGATTTAGTAATTGAAGGAGATTTCGTTTTCTGTCCATGTATGATAATTTAGTGTATAGTTTTATCATCATAGCTGCTGTACAAGTTGTAATAACTTTGGGTATCTCGATGGTTTCTGATATTACCCAGTCTATAACACCCCAAGTATCATCATCAACAGTAGAAGTAAAAGCAGCGCCAAAAAGAGTAGATATTGATGTTTGATCCGTTGATAAATACTCATTTATTATCGAATTCAAAAGATTTTACCCCTCACTTTGAACGTGAATAACAGAAAACCTACTTCTTATGAATCTTGCTCTTAGATAAATAAATTCTGGGAAAATGTGAATATTCTATAAAATCGTAGTTTCATATTTTGAAGATGAAGAAGTTTTAATATAAAAGTTATGTTAATTTTGTTCTTAACATTATTATTCTTTATCACTTTTGCTCTCAGATGCATAAATATCAAGATAAATGAAAATTATTTGCTTTTTAATTTTATGAATTGTATTATTTGAGTTTAAAAAAAAGTTTTACTTCAAAAATTGTAACAAGTTTTATTCTTAATGCAGCAATTTTGTTCTTGGATGCATAAATTTCAAGAAACATGAGAATTAAATGAAGTATTTTCATATTTTATGGAAGGTATTAAAGTGTTCCATGCATCACACAGTGTTTCATGACAAAATTGTTTTTATAAAATCATGTTATAACAAAAAAAATTACAACATAAATAAAATAAAACTTGAAAGTAACACATAAAAGTTGTAAAAATAATACCCGCTTTAGAAAACAGTCTTTTGGAGGGCATCAAAGTCGCTGGTATGCAAAGATTTAGTAAATTAGTAGGTTTAGCAATTGAAGTAGATTTAGTTTTCTGTCCATGTATGATAATTTAGTGTATAGTTTTATCATCATAGCTGCTGTACAAGTTGTAATAACTTTGGGTATCTCGATGGTTTCTGATATTACCCAGTCTATAACACCCCAAGTATCATCATCAACAGTAGAAGTAAAAAGAGCGCCAAAAAGAATAGATGTTGATGTTTGGTCCGTTGATAAATACTCATTTATTATCGGATTCAAAAGATTTTACCCCTCACTTGGAACATGAATAACAGAAAACCTACTTTTTATGATTCTTGCTCTTAGATGAATAAATTCTGGGAAAATGTGAATATTCTATAAAATCTTGTTTCATATTTTGAAGATGAAAAAAGTTTTAATATAAAAGTTGTGCTAATTTTGCTCTTAACATTATTATTCTTTATCACTTTTGCTCTCAGATGCATAAATATCAAGATAAATGAGAATTAATTTTTTTATTTTATGAATTGTATTATTTGGGTTTAAAAAAAAGTTTTACTTCAAAAATTGTAGCAAGTTTTATTCTCAATGCATCAATTTTGTTCATGGATGCAAAAATTTCAAGAAACATGAGAATTAAATGAAGTTTTTTCATATTTTATGGAAGGTATTAAAGTGTTCCATGCATCACACAGTGTTCCATGACAAAATTGTTTTTATAAAATTATGTTATAACAAAAAAAATACAACATAAATAAAATAAAACTTGAAAATAACACATAAAAGTTGTTAAAATAATACCAGCTTTAGAAAACAGTTTTTCGGATGGCACCAAAGTCGCCTGTATGCTAAGATATTTAAGCGCTATTTTATATTAAAAGCCCGATTCCATAAATCGACCAGGGATCGATATCATACAATAAAGTCAATGAGCGTGAAGGTTCTTAGTGCAGGTTAAATTGCAGATATCTGGGGCGACCAACGTCTTCGAAATTAGCCGAAATCATTTCTTATATTATGAATACATCTTAGGATAAAATAACCTCGACCGACTTCGAAGACGTCGGCCGCTCCAAATTCTTGACAAATTCTTGATATAAGTAATTTTGGACGACTTTGAAAACGTCGGTCGTACCAAGAATTGAAGAGGCCGATGAGGACGACTTTTATTAGAACCCAACACAACCACATATTAAATGTACGTCATTACATCGATAACGTTTTGGAACCGGTGTTAGTACTTTTCAAAATAATAATGTAAAACCCCATTCCCTAAAATATTAGCATGTATCCGACAAAAAGCGGATTAACTTGAAAACGATCAAATTTAGCACATTTTGGTAAGAGTACCTAAAGAAGTGTAGACCATAAGAATTTTTTTTTTGAAAAATCAAAAAGTGTATTGTAAAATTTTCGAACTAAAGAGGATATGTGGAAAACTTGAGTATTTTATGATGTTCTT
This sequence comes from Onthophagus sagittarius, assembly GCA_036711965.1. NCBI lineage: Eukaryota > Metazoa > Arthropoda > Insecta > Coleoptera > Scarabaeidae > Onthophagus > Onthophagus sagittarius. The sequence goes on along the minus strand of JASERS010000007.1, from coordinate 9,215,581 downwards.
AGATATTAAAAATTGATTAGAAGAATAGTTATCCAATCTTGCTTTAAAAATGGCCCATTCATTCACGTGCGGGTCAAATTCTCTTAAACGACCATGTGTCGTCACAGCTTGCTTCTTCTTTTCTCCACTTGCAGCCATTACCCATTAACTTCCTCCTTTTTATTATTATTATCACTTAATTTATTCACTTAACTAACTTAACCAATTTTCCTCGTCGCCAATGTAAAGTTTTCATATCAAAACAACTTATCAGTTACACATCTTTATTTCGACTGGACATAAAATGAAATAACATCTGGTACAAAATAAAACTGGTTTTTCTGATTTAATAAAAATAACAAAATACCTAAATATAACTTATATTCTACAATTGGACCACTCAATTGTTATTATATATGATTCAGGGATGCTTTCCTGAAATAAATGACGGGAGTGAGATAAGTCCTCGAATATATCTGTATATATATAAAATACATTTTATTTTATTTATAAGGATCTACCTTTAATGTGGTTCATAAGTGAACTTGTTGTTGCCAATTTTCCCTTGCCTCCTCTTGAAATTAACGCATTACACAATATACATTGAGCTTTGTTTTCATTCACCTCATCATCTTTAAAAAATAACCAAACTTTTGATTTTCTTGACGAATTCATTATTTCTCTTCTTATTTCACTCCAACTATATCTCAATAAACCACCCTCTCAATAATCGTTTCTCGAACGACAAGAGGTATCAAGTATTATCGGGGAATTACCGTATTATTTCCAAGGTACGAATAAAATACCGATTAACCTTCCATTAGGTGCGTGGTCTGACGGAACCCCGTTAGTCGCTATGGGTCTTTCAGACCCAATTCAGTAAATATATAACTTTTGTGATTTGTTTATGATCAACAACAACTTCTCTTTCTGGGATATTTTTACCAGTTTTATATTTATATTTTTAAAAGTTTTATTTAGACAAATTGAAAAATAAAAAACCATTTTAACAGGGAAAAATTTATTAAGGTACTTTTCTCAATTGACTCTGCCTAGAATAAACAAAAATTATTCACTATCTGTTTCCTCCACTGTTTCTTCTTCTAAACAATTCTGGCATATTGTTCTTACGTGTCGACTCAAACATAAATAAACATTACATTTTTCGCACATGTACTTTGTTTTTGCATCCTTTTCGTTTCTTCATAACACTGTTCACATCGTTTTTTTTCTTGTTTGTGTGCTGGTTCCAGGTTGTTCCTGTTTGGGTGGGGCTTCGGGCTTATGTTTTGCTAATAACACTTTCAAATCGACGAACAAATTTGGTATTTGCGATCTTCTTTCTAGTTGCCCTGACAGCAGACTAAAAACTGTTTTTTTGATATATTCTTTTCGAGAAATATATTCTTTTCCATTCCCCAAGTGAATTATTCACGAGTTGATTGCTGTCACCTTCTTGTAGATCTGGCTACAGTGTAAGTAGCGCAGAGTTTATCTGCAACGTCGACACTCGACTTGGTACTGTTGTAAAAATCTATTATTTCGGGCTTTTTCGCAGTATCATCGGCCACTTCATCATAGGAAACATGTAGACTTGATAGCAAAACAACAGTTCTACGTTTCTTCGGACAATAAGAAACAAGAGTTTCGTTTTTGGAAAAACAAAACACACTGCTATATCGTAGGCGATTTTTTGGAGTAATAAATTTCGTCGGTAATTCTCTTCTGTTCTTTCGAATAGTTCCCACGTACGACAGCTTTTTACTTTCAAGTGCTTTCACAAGCTTCAGACTCGTGAACCAGTTGTTTGCTGTAATGTTCCTTCCACTGCCATAAATTGATTCAGCAAGTCGCAGGACAATTTCTCCCGCTGAATTTCCTGTCCTGAATGGGCCTTCTGATTGTAGGATGCAGTATATTTCCATGAATGCGACATAAAACAATTTTGCGACGCATAAACTAAAAATTTTTATACCATATTTTGTAGATTTTGATGGTATATACTGTCGAAAGCGACAGCGTCCACGAAAAGTAGGAAGCATTTCATCTATAGTCACATTTTGACCGAGATGATAATGCGATTCGCAATTTTCGTTGAATAAGGTGAATACTTCTCGTATGGCCACCAACTTGTCAGTTCCATTCCTTTGTCTTCGTGTAGATCTATCATCAAAACGAATGCATCTTATAAGAAAACGAAATCGTTTTTCTGATATAGCCATTCTAAAAATGTCAATTCCTAGACCATCAGTTGCATCTGTTGGTTTACAGTTTCGTTCCCTTACGATATCTTCTCGCACACTCTCGATATATATTGGTGTTTTCAACAATAATGGCTAGTATGTTATTGTCAAAAAATAGTTTTCAACAATCTAGTTCAGTGTTGGCATATTTTGCCTTCCGACGATGCCAGGCAATTTGACTAAAATATTGTGGGGTCGTGTTTGAGTCTGTTTCCAGCCCCTTTTCCTCCATTTTGTACCGTCTCTAGCTATAATTATTTTTGAGAATCAACAAACTTGATAAAATGTTGACTTTCCAGTATAAAAATCAGCGTCTTGGTCAGCATCCTCTTCATCACCTTCTTCTTCACTATCGATGTCGTGATCAGTATCAGAATCGACAAGTCTTTCTTCCACATAATCTTCGATTTCTGACTCATCCGATTCCTCAAAATTTTCGTCAAAAAAACCTACGTCTTACTCAATTTCTTCAAAAGCCAGCCGATTCAGTTCTTCAATATCGGCAGGGTTATCAAAATTGAAATATTTCTTATCCATTTTTGTGAACACGAATACGAAAACAAAAATAAAATAAGTTCAAAATACTAAACACTCGAGCGAAAAACTTCGTACAACACATTTCAAGAATTTGAACCGCAATAAAACACGACCGGGGTTTAAAACTCAGGTAAACCATTTTTAGAACATCCCTCTGAGATGTCACAAACCCACAATGATGTAACTATAATGGTTTTCCAACAATTAGCAAATAAAAATGCTATGGGTCTATCAGACCCACAGCGATTAACGGAGAGTTAAGCGTTACACCGAATATTCGGTATTCGGCCGAATATTCGGTCAAAAATTTTGCCGAATATTCGGTATTCGGTTATTCGGCCAAACTACTATTCGTCGCATCACTAGAAAATATAGATATCAATGCGCCAACTCTCAAAATTGTAAAATAATATAATATCTCAAAACGTTCTGCAACGTGATACAACGAGAATTTTTAATACAATTTTGGTCCATACGCAATAACGATTTATTATTTTGTTCGAAGTATTCGTTTCTCAATTTAACTGTCAGCAATCGATTTGAACACTATAATCAACAAAATGAAAAATAACGTATTTTTCTCAATATTCCGACATCTAAGAGCAAAATATTGTTTTGAAATATTTTTGTTTTATATTTTTTGTTATCGTATATTTTGTTTCTGACTCATTTTTTTATATCTATGTATCTCATAGCAAATATAATAAAATTTGCGAAAACTGTATGACATAAGAAGTAAAGTCAATGATATAAGAAGTAATTTCTGCTGATTTCATAGACGATTTATATTCTCATTTTAAAGTTTGTCGTCCTCCATTTTGTTTACATATTTTTTCTAGAATATGCGTCCCTGTCTCATCCACCTTTCTTTGTCCTATATTTTAAATTATTAAATTTCTATTATGTAGAATTTTCTTACCTTGTACTCCTATTCTCATCTTGTGTTGCTTGTCCAGTTTCATCTATATTATTTCTATAACTTGCTCCGGTGTTTTTCCGTCGTCTTCTCTTATTAATAAGCCACAGAATTTCATCATTCATTCATGCTATAAAAATAAAAAATTAATAAAATCAGTTTAGTTAATTCAAATAATTTAATATTTACTAATATTACCAAAATATTTACCTACAAATTTCCGTTGTAACTTTATACTTTAAATATTTAAATTACATCAATGATATCTAATCATTCAAAAACTAACAATACTATTTTATTTTGCAGACACAGCATTCGTTAAATAAACTGTTGGAATGGGAGAATAGTTATTTATATCATAAGTTGGGGTTACACTGGAGATTATCGAAGCAACACTGTGATTCGTCATCCATGATGGAGTACGTCATTCTGATAGAATTTTTACCAAAAATTCCTATTTATCGGCCAGATTAGCGTTAAGAATATAAATATGAATAAACAGAAATCTTTAAGCGCTTAAAGAAACTTTGTTAGAAAGCACCGAGTCGTTTTTTTTTGTAAATATGTGAAATATATGTGATAAATAATGGTATATATATATATATATATATATATTTGTGTATATACAGTAAGGGAATTGTATTAGAAAAAGAAAGAAAAAGAAATTGCTGAAACGGTTAATTATATTAATTTATTATTGCGCAGAAAACAGTTGATTTTTCATTACTTGTACATCAAATTATTATTGCTGGTTAATGTTATTTATTTTAATTAATTTGCCAAATTAAAAAAAAATCGGTTTTTACAGTGGGTGAGAAAAGAAAATGTTTTGTTCTCTTTTCTTTTACTCACCACTGTAGATACTTAACATTTACTGTATAAGACTGACAATTTGTTGTCTCAGGTAAGATAAGTTTTGTAAATAAAAGTAAAAAAAAATTTTTTTTGGGAAATTTGGTAAAAATTAATTATTAATTTAGACATTAATTATTGTAACTAATCATTTTTGAAGTAAAAATTAATAAAAAAAACGGAAAATGTTTGGTACAAATGAAGTGTATTTATCAATTAGATTAATAAAAAAAATGTTAGAAAATAATAAACACGATTATATCATTTTTCGGTTTATTAATTCAATTAAGTATATCATTTTGTATATCGTTTTTAAAAAGATGTATAGAATCATGTCGAAGGAATTGAAGAAGACAAAATAATGCTTATTAACTCGATAAGTAAGAAAAAGTACACGTACGAGAATTTAGTGTCTCTATATAAACAATTTGTCAATTCGTTGTCGTTAACAGACCAAATTTGTTAACACCCCCGTCACTGTTATACGTTGATCGTTTCAAATCTTGTAGAATTGCAGTTTTTTTCTTTAAATAAAAATATAATAACAAAATTATTTTTTTTATTTCAATTTCATCAAAATCCTAAAAATGCAATAAATCTAAAAATAACATTAACATTTCTAAAACAAAATTTATTAACATGTCACCTATCTCAGCAAGGTCGACCAAAAGAATTCAGAGTTTTTACAAATCATGAAATCAATTGCAGTGATATCTCAAATCGGGCCTTATCCTAGACGGAAATTAACTCCAAAATCAATATGTTTATTCCAAAGTTTTATCTCCTCAGAAATGTTACAGATAGAAAATGTTTATTAGCAATATACACCCAATAATAATTCATTATACTATTTTAGATAATATTAATTTATTGACACAAAATTTGCTATACTGGTGTAGTACAAATCAAAGAAAATATTCAAAAGGAAGATAAATATAATATATATTTATATATAATATATATTTATATACAATATAATATGTTTGTGTATTATTTCTGCCTTAATACCAATTAAATCACCATGAACGCTGTTGTTCGAAGTGGCAGAATGCTTTTAGGTGTCTCGAGCTCTATTTTTAGCTTATTTATTAAGACTGCACTTAGTTTAGGATTGCAGGGTAGTCATATCGTACTATTGATGATACTTAGCGTGGCCGACGCCTTCGGAGTCGACGGAGATTACTTCAGCCAAGATATTTCGAGCAGGTTAGGTAAATAAACCCTTCCGACTTCTAAGACAACGCCCGCCCAGAGGCCGTAAATCATTAAGCCGTTATCTTCGAAGACGAATTGCCATGTTTTCAGGTTAATCTTATTGTACTATTAGTGATACTTGGAGTGGCTGACATCTTCGAAGTTGATCGTGTTTGTTTTTCTGAATCTGGACGTTTTCAAAGTTGACCGTTCCGAAGCGTAAGAATATTAAGACCATGAAACATTATATGTCGTCGCGGATATATCCGTCATCTTCGAAGACTGTTGAGATTGCTTCTTCCATAAATTTCAAACAGGTTAGGAAAAATAAACTCGGCTATCTTCGAAGACATCGGCCGGCTGGAGGCCGAAGATCTTTAAGTCGTCATCTTCGAAGACGAATTGCCATATCTTTGGGTTTGGTTGCAGGTTAATCTTGTGTGATACTTGGCGTGGTTGACGTCTTCGAAGTCGGTCAAATTTATTTTTCTGAATCTGGACGTCTTGGAAGTTGGTCTTCGAAGACGAATTGCCATATCTTTGGGTTGGGTTGCAAGTTAATCTTATTGTACTATTGGTGATACTTGACGTGGCTGACGTTTTCAAAGTCGGTCGAATTTATTTTTCTGAATCTGGACGTCTTCGAAGTTGGCCGTCCCGAAGCGCAAGAATATTAAGACCATGAAATATTACATGTCGTCCCGTATATGGCCGTCGTTTTCGAAGACGGTAGAGATTGCTTCATCCATAAATTTCAAACAAGTTAATAAAAATAAACTCGGCTATCTTCGAAGACATCGGCCGGCTGGAGGCCGATGATCTTTAAGTCGTCATCTTCGAAGACGAATTGCCATGTCTTTGGGTTGGGTTGCAGTTTAATCTTATTGTAATATTGGTGATACTTGGCGTGGCTGACGTCTTCGAAGTAGGTCGAATTTATTTTTCTGAATCTAGACGTCTTCGATGTTGGCCGTCTCGAAGCGCAAGCATATTAAGACCGCGAGATATTACATATTGGCCCCGATGTGGCCGTCGTTTTCGAAGACAGTCGAGATTGCTTCTTCCATAAATTTCAAGTAGGTTAGGAAAAATAAACTTGGCTATTTTCGAAGACGTCGGCCAGCCGGAGGCCGAATATCATTAAGTTGTCATCTTCGAAGATGAATTCCCATGTCTTTGGGTTAGGTTGCAGGTTAATCTTATTGTACTATTGATGATACCTGGGGTGGCTGACATCTTCGAAGTTGATCGAGTTTGTTTTTCTGAATCTTGACGTCTTCAAAGTTGGCCGTCTCGAAGCGCAAACATATTAAGACCATGACATATTGTATATCGTCCCGGATGTGGCCGTCGTTTTCGAAAACGGTCGAGATTGCTTCTTCCATAAATTTCATACAGGTTAGGAAAAATAAACTCGGCTATCTTCGAAGACATCGGCCGGCTGGAAACCGAAGATTTTTAAGTCGTCATCTTCGAAGACGAATTGCCCTATCTTTGGGTTGGGCTGCAAGTTAACCTTATTGTAATATTGGTGATACTTGGCGTGGCTGACGTCTTCGAAGTAGGTCGAATTTATTTTTCTGAATCTAGACGTCTTCGATGTTGGCCGTCTCGAAGCGCAAGCATATTAAGACCATGAAATATTATTACATGTCGTCCCGTATATGGCCGTCGTTTTCGAAGACGGTAGAGATTGCTTCATCCATAAATTTCAAACAAGTTAATAAAAATAAACTCGGCTATCTTCGAAGACATCGGCCGGCTGGAAACCGAAGATTTTTAAGTCGTCATCTTCGAAGACGAATTGCCATATCTTTGGGTTGGGTTGCAGGTTAATCTTATTGTACTATTGGTGATACTTGGCGTGGCTGACGTCTTCGAAGTCGATCAAATTTATTTTTCTGAATCTGGACGTCTTCGAAGTTGGCCGTCCCGAAGCGTGAGAACATTAAGACCACGAGATATTACAAATCGCCCGGATATGTCCGTCGATTTGGAAGACGGTCGAGGTTGCTTCTTCCATAAATTTCAAGTAGGTTAGGAAAAATAAAATCGGCTATTTTCGAAGACGTCGGCCAGCCGGAGACCGAATATCATTAAGTCGTCATCTTCGAAAACGAATTGCCATGTCTTTGGGTTGGGTTGAATTGGTTTGGGTTGTAGGTTAATCTTATTGTACGAAATATTACATATTGTCCCGGATATGACAGTCCTCTTCGAAAACGGTCGAGATTGCTTCTTCCATAAATTTCAAACAGGTTATGAAAAATAAACTCGTCTATCTTCGAAGACATCGGCCGACTGGAGGCCAAAGATCTTTAAGTCGTCATCTTCGAAGACGAATTGCCATATCTTTGGGTTGGGTTGCAGGTTAATCTTATTGTGCTATTGGTGATACTTGGCGTGGCTGAGGTCTTCGAAGTCGGTCGAATTTATTTTTCCGAATCTGGACGTCTTCGAAGTTGGCCGTCCCGAAGCGCAATTTCAATTTGAATCTTTGGGTTGGGTTGCAAATTAAACTTATTGTACTATTGGTGATATAAGTTGGGTTGGTAACATCTTGGTATTAGCAGATTATACGTCCATTGCATCTATGTTCCGCCCGGCGACACCGCTGCTTTGTCTTTCTTCTCAGAGAATACTCCTGTGCTTTCCACTATTAATTATAATTGTCACAGTCCGTTTTAATAACATCAATATTGCAGGAACGTACAGTTCTTCTCTTGGTTACTTTACTATTTTTTGCTAAGAAGTTCTTTAAAATATTGCGCGAGATAATAAAAATTATATTAATCACGTTTAATATTCGGTTGCTACTGATCCCAAAAAACCTTGGTCGTATTTAAAATAAAGGAACGGTGTTGCTGGCCTGCCGACAGTTAGTCAGCTTAATCGCGCATCAACTGAAGACAGTGAAGAGACTTTTGCTTTTTACTCTAAATATTTAAGCTCAATTTTCCCTGAGTCTGTGATATTTTGAGAAGGTTCAATATTCAATCGCTGCTTTTGTTGGAAAGTTGGAATTGTCAGAAGACGCTTCATGATGTTAACATCTCTAAGAGACCATGCTCAGATAATACTCCACCAATTTTCATTCAAGGTTGCTCCAGAGCGTTTTTTAATTTTTTTTTTATTGTAAAGGCATTTCCTTTACAATTAATTTTTAATATGTGCCATTCACCAAAATAATTATATTAGTTAATTATCAGGTGCTCTATGAGTTGTAGTTTTGCTGTAATCATGGATTATTGATTAAAAACCAAAGATGAGGTGATTTGATGAAAAGCCAAAGATGAGATTCCACATTTTGGAGATATTTACTTTATGGACACTAAACGGCTGATGGCGTTTTCTGTAAGTGTCCTAACTGTACAGATGGAGTTAATTGCTTTATTACTGTGGATGATGATGCACCTCCTTCCTTGTGTTCATTCGAGCTTACCATGCCTGAATTGATTCGTATCTTGAAATCAACTCAATTAGATATTAAAAATATGAATGTAAAGCATGATGAAATGTTAATATCTCTTGGCTTCTATGATGATACAATTTCCGATTTTGGAGGTACCTCAAAAGCTAGATAAAAGATTAAAACAAAATCAAAGGATAGAATTAAACAGGTAAAGTCCGCTGTTGCGGAGAACCCCATTATCCCGTATTGGTGAGATTATAAGCTATCCGATGAACGTGAATGATATCGAAGCTGTTCATCGACTTTTCTTCGAACTGTTGCTGGTGGGAATGGAGGTACTGGTACTACCACCAGTAGGATTAAGAACGTTGTAGTTAAGTTCTAGTCTCGCAAAATCCGTGACAAATTTCTGTCTGCTCTAAAGGCATACAGAAGGAACAATACCACCAGGACAGTGGGCATCTGCATCCCGAACCTAACAGACAAATTTATTGTTAGCGAGTATCTCACGCCTTGCAACACAGAACTATTCAGAAAGGCCAAATAGAAGTGTCGTGAAAAGGGCTACAATACTGTTGGCTCCAAATCTGAAGATTAAAGCTCTGTAGAACAGTTAACGAACTATAACTTGATGATGTAATGATGCTTTGTTTGGTAGTTATGATGCATTTATAACTTATCTCAATAACGACATCTCGTTTATCACGCAATTTGGTATATTTTCAATGTTCTTCACCGATGATGGTCACATAGGCATTGTGTTTCCTCCATCATGATGCTTTTCCAGTTGTTTACTCGCTTCCTCTAGGTGATATAGGAGCATGTTACAATGAGTAGAATGTACCATTGCAGTAATTAAAGAATATTTATGTTCAGTTTAGTATTCATCTATTTTTGTTTTGTTGATCTTAGACTCGATTATGAATTGTTCTCTTTCTATTTTGGCATGTCCCATATGTTCGATGTACAAACCAGAATGAAGATACTTTAGATTATACGTTGCTGTGATCGAATTTAATATGGCGGTGCATAGTATTAGGCTGGAAATTATGGTTGACATTGTTTGAACAGCGCAGATTGGTTCTTCTTGTTCTTCGTTGGTAATTGTATGAAGCTGTGTATAGCGCTTTTCAAGATACTTCCTCCAAACTTCTTTGACTTGACTACTCCAACATTGTCATCATCTGATGGATTCTGTTTTTTTGTTATTCGTGCTAATGGCAAACAATTGGGATCGACGATGTTATCATGTCCGAATACAAAAACTGAACCTTCATACAAAAACTCACTGAATTTTACTCACGATTTTATATGCCTTACCGAAACGTATTTGAATGAAACAATCTACGCTGGGAAATCTTGTGTAATAACACTATAACATTTACCGTCGTGACAGTTGCTGGACGGCTTCTGTCAAACCCGATGATGGTGGTGTTCTGGTTGCGGCTCGCAGAGCGATTTCTCTTACACTACTTACGATGCTGGCGATGGGAGCCGAGGATTTGTGTTTGTTTGTGTGCAGTTGGTTTTGTGCTGTGTTGCGCCATGTGATTCTGCTCCGATTGGTGCTTTTCTTCAACAACTTCAGGATGCGTGCGATCGGTTTCCTGACGACTAGATTCTGGTCGTTGGTGATTTTAATATCCCAAGTGTTTCCCGATCTATGTATGCTGGTTGTGCACTCATTCCTCTACTCTGGCGAAGAACTTCCTTCTTGGGTTTTCCTATTGTAATTTCTTTCAGTTCAACAACGTTTTAAACAAACATTATAGAACATTACATTTAATTCTATGTTATTCTGATATAATACACTCTGTAATCTCGAGTGATGAACCGTTGGTCCTCTTGGATATGTATCATCCTGCATTAGAATTCATCTTTCATTATCGGAGCGCGGCGAGTTTTTTCTGATGGTGGGGGACGTGTTATCCTCTTTACTTAGGAAGATGCCTCCAGGCTACCTGGCGGATTGACAGTCTTAGAGGAGCATTGACGCATGTCAACTGGTGTGATCTGTATATCTCTTTAAACGTTAATCAATATTTATATTGAAGAAATGGCCTAATCTTGGTGACTTTCTGTCTGTTAAATTATTACGTAACGGTGCCAAGCTATTAATAGCTTCCGACTATAATTCCTAAATAAAACTTTTCAAGATATCCTAGTTGATCGTGTATCTCGCCTATGGTAGTATGTTAGAAGCAGAAAGCGTGATTACGACGGTATTCTGGCTCAGATGGAAAACGACGGTGTGTTGGGTCCTAAATTGGGTCCGGGTCCAGAAGAAATCACGTCAAATATTGAACAAGAGTAGTCACGTGCTGTTATGAACCCAGCAATGAACTTATGTACCGGGTGGGCCACTAAGAAAGGACGCCGGCTATATCTCAGAAACCGTTGATCGCATAGTTTTCAGATAAAAAAATTTTTATACAAAGTGATCCATAGAAACTGCTGGAAATTATTTTCAAGTTTGTAAAACTACCGCCAGGTAGTAATATAATAAACTTCATTCGGCTATAACATTTTTAGAATCTTTAAATAATTTCTGACATCCTTCGTTACTAAATAAGTGAGGTACGGGGTGTTATATTTCCTATTATAAAAGTAGCCCTAACTTAGGAATTGTTCATCTGAATACATCAAAATTGGTCTTGTTGGAAAGAGGAGGAATTTTTGTATTCAATGACATCCGAAATTAGCCGATTTACTTTCTATGTCAAACGCTAGGTGGCATAATTTGACAGTTCTATTAATTTTTACAATTTTCTTGAAAAATTCAAATGGAAACGTATATTTTTAACAAGGTATGTGAAAAGAGCGTTAAAAAGTACGCCATACAGTGAAAACCGCAATATCGTACGTGTTTTAGTCTGAGAGATATTTAAAAAAGAGGGATAAATTAAAACGTAACTACGTTTGGGTGATTATTTAATATCATAATAAGCTTTCAAAGAACACCTTTAACCAACTATCCTAACAGAAATCAGTGATGTCTTAAATGTTCAAATTGTGTTCAAAAATGTTCAAATTGCCATCAGCAGCAATGCACTGCTGGTGCGTAGATAAGACGGCAGCCTCTATTTCCGGTAATGAAATATTGCGGATAACATTTCCTATCCGTTCGATCATGTCTTCTCGTGTCGTAGGCCTGGTTGTAAAAACGAGGTCTTTTATTCGCCCCCACAAATAAAAATCTAAACATGTTAAATCGGGCGATCACAAAATCATAGGTACCACAGACTTGTAACGTTTAAAAACTACTAAGTAACAGGTACCTCGCTAGCCAAGGATATAAACTTCCTCTGCCTATCCACTTATTAGGAAAAGTTTCGTTCAAAAATTGTCGCACATTTGCGGAAAAATGTGCCGGGCACCCATCGTGCTGAAAAAACATGTCTCTGCGAATAGCTAAAGGCACATCTTCCAAAAGAATTGGCAGTTAATTTTTAAAAAAATTGAGGTACGTTGCACCATTTAGTCTATTGTTAAATATGTAAGGACCAATAATGCGTCCTCTTAAAATCCCGCACCAAACGTTTACGCTCCACCGGCCTTGATGCTGTATTTCTCGCATCCAATGAGGGTTGTTACGCGACCAGTAATACATATTATGCAGGTTTACACCACCATCACTATTTAATGTGGCCTCGTCAGTCCACAGTATCCTTGAAAGCAGTTGAGGATCTTCTATTAACATGTTTGTTAACCAGTAGCAGTAATCGAGACAAATATCATAATCTCTTGTAGTCAGAGCCTGATGGAGAACTACGTGGTACGGGTGCATCCTACATCAAAATGTGTTAGTTTGTATTCTCTCTGGCCGATTTCATAAAACATGTAATATTTTCATATATTCTTTTTTACCTACCTATATTCTCTTAAAATACGTCGGACTGTTGTCCGAGTAACACCCAAATCATCAGCGATTGTTCTTGTGCTAAGCTGTGGATTGAATTCCACATACGCTAAAACATTTATTACGTTTTCTTCAGTGCGAGTTTTACGTGTTCTATGATATATAGGACGATGAATACTTCCTGTAGTCCTTAACTGATGGGCTATACGGATGAAAACCTTTGTGTTATAATGCCGTCGTTGTGGATGACAAACTGCGTAATGTCTTGCAGCAATAGTTGCATTCTGCATGCATTCAAAGTAACTCGCAAGCATATCATACGCTTCTTCATTGATCGGCATTTTTAAAATAGCTAAATTAATTTACTCACACGATAGAGAAAACACTAAATGACAGTAACAACAGTTTGACTTGACGCCATAAAATTAAACAATCGGATTATGTTATGTTACTCAGGTCACCCTTCAACGTATTATATAAGTGAACAAAAAAAGTAGTAAAATTGTTTCCTTGTAAGTTTCACATATAAAACGCTGAAAGCTTACTATGATATTAAATAATCACCCAAACGTAGTTACGTTTTAATTTATCCCTCTTTTTTGAATATCTCTAAGACTAAAACACGTACGATATTGCGGTTTTCACTGTATGGCCTACTTTTTAACGCTCTTTTTACATACCTTGTCAAAAATATACGTTTCCATTTGAATTTTTCAAGAAAATTGTAAAAATTAATAGAACTGTCAAATTATGCCACCTAGCGTTTGACATAGAAAGTAAATCGGCTAATTTCGGATGTCATTGAATACAAAAATTCCTCCTCTTTCCAACAAGACCAATTTTGATGTATTCGGATGAACAATTCCTAAGTTAGGGCTACTTTTATAATAGGAAATGTAACACCCCGTACCTCACTTATTTAAACAGTATGCAAAAAAAATGACTAACGAAAGTTGTCAGAAATTATCTAAAGATTCTGAAAATGTTATAGCCGAATGAAGTTTATTATCAAAATTTTACGAAAATCTACATTTTAAATTTTGTCGTTGGCATTACGCCCCCTAGCGGTAGTTTTACAAACTTGAAAATAATTTCCAGCAGTTTCTATGGGTCACTTTGTATAAGAATTTTTTTATCTGAAAACTGTGCGGTCAACAGTTTCAGAGATATAGCCGGCGTCCTTTCTTAGTGGCCCACCCGGTACATCAAATGATTTGCTCACTTACTGAACTCTGGCACCATGTTTCCATCCTCAGCAGATCTGCAGGTAGTTATTGTCAACTTTGATATCTAAACATTTGTTTGCCCCATAACTACAATAAAATTAGATTTTGTAATAGTTCTATCGGTTGTTAGTTCACAACCTAATATATCTAACAAAATAAGACTTCGCGAGAAAAATAACATTCAGTAATCTTATCTAGCTCACCAAACGTTTAGAGAAAAATCTAAAATCAATGGAAAGAAGAAGGGAGAAATCAGCAAAATAAAAACAAGAAAATAAAAAAAATCGGAAAAACCAAGGTCTGAAGAAGAAGACGTGGAGAATCTTTGCGACGTTGAGTTAGAATATTCAGAAGCAGAGACATTATCTGCTATTTGCTGTGACATAGGAAAAAGTAGTGAAATGTACCGTTGCAGAGGTTGCTGTGTATGGGCTCATAATGTTATGGATTTAACAGCCCGGTTGATTATATTTGCGTTGTTTGTTTGGATCCATAAAGTTAATTATTATACGGTTATACCTACATCAATATTTATATGAATAACTGACTTAATAATTAGCTCTTAATAATTTATAGGGTCTCATTTCCAGCAATGTTGGGTAATGAAAGCGATTCTATTTTATTGGAAAAAGTTTGTCTGTGGCCAAATGCCTTATAATGTAACGTTGACGCTGTGATCAAATGGTAGTTAAATAAGTTAGGATTTAGTTTCGATTAAAAAGTTTCTAAAGTATCCGTAAATTTGCCATTTATTGATTTTTTTTCTTAATAAGCTTCAATTTCCCCTGCTCCACTCCCTCAAGGTAGTCACCTTGGAATAATTTTGTCTATAGCTTATAAGCTTAATATATTAACGACATCAATGAATATTTTCGCCACTCCAATTTTCTGCTTTACGCGGATGTCTGTAAAATTTGTTCCAGGATTGGTTCAATATCCGATAGTTTAACATCAAGTTATCGTATAACGTCTATTGCTTTAAGAACTTGTTGATTCTTAATTATGATAAATGCTGTCAAATTACATTTAATAGAAAGAGGTATCCTAAAAATTGTAGGTACCGTTTGGAACTTAATTATGTGAAAATTACTTCTCAAATCAGAGACCTCGGTGTTTATCTTGACACAAATCTTCTTTTCTGTGGCTACATAGACGCGGTTATATTGGATGTTTCGATACGATTAGGTTTTATTATTCGCATATCTCGTTCGTTAACTAATATGCGCAACTCCATTTCTTTATATATGGCGTACGTTGGTAGTGTTTTGAAATTTGCTTCAGTTGTTTGGAATCCTTCATACGTTGTAATTGTGAATCACATTGAGGCTTTGTAGAGGATGTTTTTGAAATACCTAGTCCACAAATTTAATCTCCTTTATTGCTCCTATGCCCAACGCTGTTTGGTATTTGGAGTAACTTCATTCAACATTCAAATTTAGTTGTTCGACTAGTAATAGAAGAAAATCGTTGGAAAAAATAAGTCCATAAGCCATCCAACTGAGGAATTTGCCGTATATAATTTCAAACCAACATTTATAAATACGCTAAGCGGAGTTTTATGATCGCAAAACTGTTGGCTACTGCGGTCGGATTGATGGGTGAGACGATCAGATTACAGAAGTGAACTATATTATTACTTGCAATATTTCGAAACTTTATTGCTTCTTCCACAGGCAAATACTGGAAAAGTTACATATTATAATTTGACTCCAAAAAAAATTATTTTTTCCAAGAAAACTATCAAAATTACATTATAGTTAAGTTGTATTGGCTGAAAAATAACAAAACAGTTCATGATCCAACATTAAAAACAAAACAATTACGAACTAATAATCAAAAATTACTTTAAGTTATTGTTTAAACAAGATGGATGAAGAGTCTTGAACTAAAACGTGGTGTACAAAGATAAAGAACAAAAAGTTTTAAGGCCAGTTAATCATTCACCAATCATTTATAAATATTAAAAGCTTTCTCTTACAAAAGCCAACAACTATTGCTAAAAATATTGTTTCTTTCGTTTTTGGTCCCACATACATAAATAATATTGAAATTTTAAAAACTGGTAGATTGTCATATATCGATATCGGTAGATTGATGGTACCTATGAGAGTCCACAGCATCAATGCAAATGTTCACGTTAGTTGTTAAGGGTTAAATTTAACTGCGACTGATTCGTATGAATCTGTTACAACTTATTTTAAAACGTAGGGTACCCGATGATCCGGCCGATTATTAATTTCTTGTGCTTAGTTTAAAAATAATACTAATATAAAAATATCGGTAATAAATAGTCCGAGATCCTGGTATCTGAAATCCAAAAATATAAAGATATTTGGATTGCCAGAATGTCGGAATGTGTACTGAAGATGATAGTTTTCAAAGCTAAGAAAAGAGAAAATGTGTAACTACGGGATCAATTTTAGACAGATTATTTCCTTAAAACTTTTTTATTATGTCGCAAACCAGCAAATTTTAAAACTGATTATAAAAGCTCATTTCTTTTTATAATTATTTTTACTTTTCTAATTTTTTAATCAGTAAAAACTTTAACGAAAAATAAAAAGCTACATAAATTATTAAAAATAAACTGTATATGAATAAAACTCAACTTTTAGTATACATTTTTTATTTAATCATTGTTATTGCTTTTACATGTATAAGTAGATTACAAAAATATATATATTAAAACGTTTCACGTTTCATTTTTGTATACGGTTGTGTTAAATACAATTTACAAGAAAAGAATTAATTTCCATGTGGAGTATTTCATGATTAGAATAGATATTGTTTAAATACCTGGAATGTATATAAACTAAACGGTCATATAAACAAATACAAAATTTTTCTTTTTTATTATCACACCATTAACTAATACTTTTTTTAAACAAACAAAAAATAATAATTGGTACTAACAGAAGCGAGGAGAATATTTACACTTCGTTAAAACTAGTTAACAAAAACACAAAAAAGGAAAGATTTGTGGATGCTTTAAAAAATTTTTTTGTTGCGCTTAAACATTTTTACCCTGTTTTAATTTCAATTATTTTTCGAAATCGATGAATTAATAAATTAATAAAAAAATATTCAATATCAATATTATTACAAAAATTTCAGATAAATAAGCTAGGATATTTTTCATAAATTGTTTAATTTGTTTAATTTAAATACCCAACGGAATTCGATCGACAAAATTTGCCGGAAATTGTCCGCGAATACCATCCGATTCGCCTAATAACCATTCGTCTGAAACCCTGCGTAGCACCTTGATGGTTTGACCAGGTTTCAGGGCGAGATCCCCAACCATTTGAGGAACAAATTCGTATAAAGCTGTTACCACATCTTCTTCGTCGCTTAACGGTATTTTTATTTCGATAAATGAACGTGGAAACATCCCTTCTCGATCACCCACTTTTCCATATAACCAATCTTTATCTAAACGCTTGATTAAGTAGACTATGTCGTTTTCCTGTTAACAAAAAATTTATTTAAAAATTAATAATTTAAAGTAATAAGTTGTTTTGTAAACTAACTTGTAAAAAATTGTCTTATGTTTACAAGATAATGTTAAAAAAAATTAATTGTCATCTAATAGAGACCATCATAATAATATGCTTTGGAATAATCTAATAATATCATTGTATCACATTTCGCAACACGCCATCTACCATATTCATTGGCGCTATATTATAACTATGACCCGCTCTACTCTCTGACGCGTTATCAGGTATGATGTCATAAAGCAATACAGGTTCACGCAACTGAGAACAAACTGTTTTTTTTTCTATTACTTTTGAAAGAGTAGATAAAATAGCTTATAGGTCTAACGTTAATATAGCACTTCGGAGAATTATGTAAAAAAATACTTCTGTAAAATTTCGTAAAGTAACGTTGTTATAATATTGTAATAAATTTTGATCAATGTTATTATTTGAATTGTTCAAGAAATATTTTTTTGAATTTATTTGCATCGCTTAAATATTTAGGAACAGAAGGTCTATACTTACGTCCAATGCGTAACGTATTATATGTTTTCCATAAATCACGAGTATTTTATTATTGTAGTATTCTATAGAATAAAAAGTATTCTTTGACAATGTTCAAAGAGCTTTAAATCTGGATGATATTTTTTTTTATTTCTTGTGTTTTAACAAAAAATGAAATTTCATTTAAACAAGTTTAAGAGACTTTAAGAGAACATCTGAAACCCAATAAAATTATTGGAAGATCTTCATGATATTCTAGAAATTTTTGAGAATACGATGAAATCGTTCTAAAATGTTATTTCTTTGTGGATGGTAAGCAGATGTGCTAATTTGTGTAGCACCAAGCAATTCTTAAATTTTGAAAAAAAGTTTGGAAAAAATCATGAAAAATAATTTTGAAAAAGTGTATTTGCGGTGATGGTAGCTTAAGTATCTATAACTCGAAATGCTTCTGGTCATTTAGTAAAACGTTTAATAATGGATTAAAATGTATGAATAACCAGAAAATGGAATAAGAGGTCCAACAAGATCTACATGTTTCAAATTTACCATGTGAAATGTTTATACACTGTTGGAAATAATTCACGAACACACTCTGTATAATCTGAACGCGTGTGTCTAGCGCAATAAAATTTGGTATGGAAGTACCAAATTCTGCTGGTATGAAAGTACCAAGTGCTGTATTGCACAACATGGTACCATTCTCAACCAAGCATAATAATATGGATTAATGGAATAATATGGATAATAATTACACATCTACACACCGTGACTGGTCAACTATACTTAGATAAGGTGAACGGGGGTTTAGTAAGTGTCGAATTGAACCTACACCAAGATGTGAAATACTAAGAAATTTTTGTAAAATTTGTTTACGAATTTTTTCCGGAATATAAAATTTAGTAAAAAAATTTAATCACACAAAAGTGTTATATTAGGAAAAGTTGATGTTTCTTCAATTAGTATAAACCTAGCTTACCTTGAAATTGGACGTGTAAAAGATGTTGTAACTGTAAATCAGTAATGTTAGAATATTTTTAATATTTGATTAAAATGTGACATATGATAAAGATAACGTATTTGCTTGGAGTTTTGTTTAATTTAGAAATAATGGAATTAATTAATGGTGAATATTTTTGAAATATTTAATAGATGAATAAATTGTCAAAAGTAAAATAATTCAATTGCTTAACAAAACTGCACCCATACCAGGGTTAGAGGCTTCTATTGTTAATGTCAAATTGGTTGAAAGACTCTATCCACATGATAATGTGGTTTGGATTATTTTTGCCAAGAGGAGCACTCAAAGAGAATGTAAGGGCCTAAGAAATTCAAAAAAATTAGGATCATATGTATGATAGAAATTGACTATTCCAAGAAATCTCTGTAGTTCTTTAAGATTTCTAGATTGTGGAAAGTTATTTATTGCTTCAATTTTTGATTTAGTTGAACGAAGCTATTTGGAAGATATATGATGGCTTAATAAATCTATTGAATTTTCTCCAAAAACACATTTAGATGGTTTAATATTTATTTCAAAACTATCTAATTTTTCAAAAGGTTTTTTAAGGTGAATCAGTTTTTTGTCTTTTTTGGCAATCTTATTGCCATCTCATCTAAGTAGCCAAAGTGAAGTTTAAAACTGAAATTACTTCATTAATAAATTATTCAAATGTTTGAGTTGCATTTTTTAAACCAAACAGAGGTTTCAGTTTGGTATCGTTACTAAATTTAACTGATTAAGACGTCAGCCTTGATCTTTCTTATTTACCGCGCGCAAAGGCAAAGCAACAGAAGAAGATGGTCTACAAATACCGAGTGACCTCGAATTCTTTTTTTCCAATTGCAAATTTAGTTTTGTGGAATCGTCTTCTCTTGTATCGGATCACTTTTTCCAGATGGCATCAAAGCAACCGAAATTATTATATATCAGTATAATAAGTCACATCTTCCAAAGTTTTAACAATAAATCTTGATTTACAACTGGAAAACCACCAACTGAATCTATCATACTACCTAAGAAGTATTATGGTATTTGATTTCCCATCTCTCAATCTGACAAAAGATCATGCAGACGTTTTTCTTCATTCTATCACAGTCTCAAAGTTCAATTTCATTCAAAGTTTTCTTAAGAAAGGGATACAAGTTTGGATCTGGTGTATTACTAATTATATCAGTAATGATTGAAATTATTTCTAATAGAAAATTAGAAATCGCCAGATTATATTTTGATTTGTTATGTTGCATATTTGAGCTGTCAAATTTGCTTTTATCTGGGTGAACCAAATCTCGAATTTAGAGACATAATAACTAGTACAAAAAAATTCTGAATCGCCCACTTTATTATCTGGTATTTTGCATTTCTAATTTATAAGGAATAAAAATTGTTATTTACCCATAAATCAATTCTTATGATCATTTCACACCATCACACCATCATTTCCAACAGAAGAGGTTCATGATGCGCAATTAGTTGCAGAGAGCCGCAAGGAGGAGAGATTTGTGAAGGAGACAACCTAAAGAAGAAGGAACGGTTTCTACGAAAGGTACTGCAGAAGAATAGATATAGTTTGACATCTACCCAGTCACCAAGCAGCGGAAGCAGGGAGAAGAAGCCGCTGCAAGTACAGAACCAGCTGGATTTATCTGTCTTTCTTATGATTGCGGTGTACCAGAACACCTTAAGAAAAACGACATCATGGTGCGATATGGAACGGTCACCAAAATTTGGAATATACTCCTGATAGCCAAGGACAAGCTACCTTTATTTAAAGGAGTGGGTGTCTATCGGCCATCATGAAGTTGTGGGTTTTACGTTTGCCAAACTGGACGTAACATCGAGGAGCACGCGGCTGAGGAAAATTCAACAATTGGCGGTTACGGAACATTGCAATTCTGAGGGACAACGAATAGACTTCGACAAAAGAGAGGTTCTGGCTAGGACTAATAAATATCACCAAAGGCTGACAAGGGAAGCCATAGAAAATCACCGACATAAAAACAACGCCAACAGAGAAGATGGTTGGGAACTCAGCAGAACATGGAAGATGGTGGTGAACACGAACACGACTCCCAAATCAGACGAGATGAGTATAAATCAATTATTAATTAGCCTTCTCACTTATATTAATAAAAATTGTTTATAATTATAACAAAATGCATAATTCACTACCAGATAAAGTCTAACATTGACAGTTCCTTGTGTATGTATAAGAAAGTATCAAAACGTCAAAAACGACAATTTTGGTTATAAACATATGTTGTACCTCGGGAACCAAAATAGATAGAAACAAATGTCATTAATAAAAATTGTTTATTATTATCCCAAAATGCATAGCTCATTACCAGATAAAGCGTAATGATCACAGTTCTTTATGTATGTAGCAGGAAATATCAAAACATCAAAATCGACAATTTTGGTTATAAGCATAGGTTGTACTTCGGGAACCAAAATAGATAGAAATAAATGTCGTTAATAAAAATTGTTTATAATTATCCCAAAATACGTAATTCATTACCAGATAAAGTCTAATGATGACAGTTCCTTTTGTATGTGGCAGCAAATATCAAAACGTCAAAATCGACAATTTTGGTTATAAACATATTTTGTACCTCGGGAACCAAAATAGATAGAAATAAATGTTATTAATAAAAATTGTTTATTATTATCCCAAAATACGCAATTTATTACTAGATAATGTCTAACGATGACAGTTTTTTATGTATGTGGCAGGAAATATCAAAACGTCAAAATCGACAATTTTGGTTATAAGCATAAGTTGTACTTCAGGAAACGAAATGGATAGAAATAAATGTTATTAATAAAAATTGTTTATAATTATCCCAAAATACGCAATTTATTACCAGATAGTGTCTAACGATAACAGTTCTTTAAGTATGTAGCAGGAAATATCAAAACGTCAAAATCGACAATTTTGGTTATAAACATAGGTTGTACCTCGGAAACCAAAATAGATAGAAATTAATGTTATTAATAAAAATTGTTTATAATTATCCCAAAATACGCAATTTATTACCAGATAGTGTCTAACGATAACAGTTCTTTAAGTATGTAGCAGGAAATATCAAAACGTCAAAATCGACAATTTTGGTTATAAACATAGGTTGTACCTCGGAAACCAAAATAGATAGAAATTAATGTTATTAATAAAAATTGTTTATAATTATCCCAAAATACGCAATTTATTACCAGATAGTGTCTAACGATGACAGTTCTTTAAGTATGTAGCAGGAAATATCAAAACGTCAAAATCGACAATTTTGGTTATAAACATAGGTTGTACCTCGGAAACCAAAATAGATAGAAATTAATGTTATTAATAAAAATTGTTTATTATTATCCCAAAATACGCAATTCATTACTAGATAATGTCTAACGATGACAGTTTTTTATGTATGTGGCAGGAAATATCAAAACGTCAAAATCGACAATTTTGGTTATAAACATAGGTTGTACCTCGGAAACCAAAATAGATAGAAATTAATGTTATTAATAAAAATTGTTTATTATTATCCCAAAATACGCAATTTATTACTAGATAATGTCTAACGATGACAGTTTTTTATGTATGTGGCAGGAAATATCAAAACGTCAAAATCGACAATTTTGGTTATAAGCATAAGTTGTACTTCAGGAAACGAAATGGATAGAAATAAATGTTATTAATAAAAATTGTTTATAATTATCCCAAAATACGCAATTTATTACCAGATAGTGTCTAACGATAACAGTTCTTTAAGTATGTAGCAGGAAATATCAAAACGTCAAAATCGACAATTTTGGTTATAAACATAGGTTGTACCTCGGAAACCAAAATAGATAGAAATTAATGTTATTAATAAAAATTGTTTATAATTATCCCAAAATACGCAATTTATTACCAGATAGTGTCTAACGATGACAGTTCTTTAAGTATGTAGCAGGAAATATCAAAACGTCAAAATCGACAATTTTGGTTATAAACATAGGTTGTACCTCGGAAACCAAAATAGATAGAAATTAATGTTATTAATAAAAATTGTTTATTATTATCCCAAAATACGCAATTCATTACTAGATAATGTCTAACGATGACAGTTTTTTATGTATGTGGCAGGAAATATCAAAACGTCAAAATCGACAATTTTGGTTATAAACATAGGTTGTACCTCGGAAACCAAAATAGATAGAAATTAATGTTATTAATAAAAATTGTTTATTATTATCCCAAAATACGCAATTCATTACTAGATAATGTCTAACGATGACAGTTTTTTATGTATGTGGCAGGAAATATCAAAACGTCAAAATCGACAATTTTGGTTATAAGCATAGGTTGTACTTCGGGAACCAAAATAGATAGAAATAAATGTCATTAATAAAAATTGTTTATAATTATCCCAAAATACGTAATTCATTACCAGATAGAGACTAACGATGACAGTTCTTTATGTATGTAACAGGAAATATCAAAACGTCAAAAACGACCATTTTGGTTATAAACATAGGTTGTACCTCGGGAACCAAAATAGATAGAAATAAATGTCATTAATAAAAATTGTTTATAATTATCCCAAAATACGCAATTTATTACCAGATAATGTCTAACGATGACAGTTCTTTAAGTATGTAGCAGGAAATATCAAAACGTCAAAAACGACCATTTTGGTTATAAACATAGGTTGTACCTCGGGAACCAAAATAGATAGAAATAAATGTCATTAATAAAAATTGTTTATAATTATCCCAAAATACGCAATTTATTACCAGATAATGTCTAACGATGACAGTTCTTTAAGTATGTAGCAGGAAATAACAAACCGTCAAAATCGACAATTTTGATTATAAACATAGGTTGTAACTCGAGAACCAAAATAGATAGAAATAAATGTCATTAATAAAAATTGTTTATAATTATCCCAAAATACGTAATTCATTACCAGATAGAGTCCAACGATGACAGTTCTTTATATATGTAGCAAGAAATATTAAAACGTCAAAATCGACAATTTTGTTTATACCTATATGAACATAGGTTGGGTTGGGTTACGGCCCATCTGAATATTTTCTTTGTACCATAAATACCATATCGGAGCATCATTTTCCCAATCTCAAATTCATCAATTGCTAAGAAGGAAAATATTGAAAATTGGAGATAACAATGGTACAAGAAATATAACAGCTGATCCAAAATGGACTCATGCCATCTACATATGTAGACTTTAATGTGGTGTTATAAACGATTAACTAATTCTATTTCGCAGAAACTTGAGAAGTTGTAAAATCAACGTCGCGTCATTTTGGGAATTGTAGCATTGACTCGTGGAACCCCTAAAGGGTTTGAATGGAACCTTAGGGTTCCGTGGAACACTGATTAAACAACAGTGATGTAGATGAAAGAATAAATCATGTCTTAAATTGAAGATGAATTTTTTAAAATAATTTATGATGACCGTTGTTTTATTTCAAAATTATTAAGATAAAAATCGAAGTACATAAGATTATATAATATACATATAATAATTGTGTAAATATTAATTTATTCAAGAAACTTTTATTTTGTGTCTTATCTTTTTTGTTTATCAAAAACAATTCAATTGTTTATAAAATAAGAAATGAAATATCAATTTTCTAATTTTTAAATATGAAGTTACGCCGACAACATGTTACAATAAAGAATTTATTCAAAACTGAATCAATTAGAGCCATCTATTACTAAGGCGTTAAACAAGTTGAATAGAAATCTCCAAAAAAAATCTTAATAAGCATGCGCGCCTTATAAATCACCTTTTTTCTTTTTCTGTCAGCTATAAAACTACTAACAATAAGCACCTTTTCGCCATTAGTTTCTTGTGAACTTCATTCAAAGTAAGAGGTAAGAAATTAAAAAAAAATTAATTTTTATTTTACAATTTTCTTTTTGTAATTTAGGCTTATTTAGACAATGAGTGCTGAGTTCCCATCGCAACCGCCCCCAACGGCATCTACATCATCCGCGCAAGAAAACATGGATGAAAAACACCCCGGCATTTGGAAAACAGATCCCATTTTACCATCGCTTTTAAAGCGCACTGAACGCCCCGAAATGTATCCCTTATCGGCTTGGGAAAGCTGCTTAAATCCGGTTACAGCGTTTTACAACAACGTGATCGACAGAAATTTCTCAGCTTACAACGTCTACCAAAACGTTGAGTATGCAAGACATACATCAAGTAGATTATTTCCACCAAGCGTCTTGGGAGATATGTCGCGAATGATGCGTACAAAGCTACAAGAAGTTGATGCTTTAGAACAGCAATGGATTAATGTATTAAAAAAAACTGCAAATTTCTTCCAAAATTCCCCTATGTCTAATTACACGATTCTCCCCCCGTTCGTTGTAATTAGCGAACAAGAACAATTCAATATTGCGGCTTATTATAGTTATCTGGATTTACACAAACCTCCATATAATACGCCATATCTATTTGGACAACCCGCAGCAGATGCTCAAAATAAAGAAGCAGCAGACAACAGTTTAAAACGGAAATGTTGCACTGAAGACGCGAACGAGCCCAAAAAGAAAAGGATGAGTTATAATAATAACAACAATCATTTTGGGCATCCTTCAACCGCCGTTGTGGATAATAATGAATAAAATCATTTTATTAATTATTCAAGTTCAAAGTGCAAAAAGGCTGATTTTTTTTTATTGTAATCCAATTCTACCAATTATTAATCAATTTATATCGGCCACACTTTGCTACTTGTTTTAAACCATATTATATAATCATGTAATAATTTGTAACTACCAATATTATTCCAATAAAAATATTTGTTACTCACTCATTTTCTTTTTTTTTTTGCGATAATAAAAAATCCGATCCAGTTATTCAATTTCAATCTAATCAACTTTTTTTATCTGGTAATAATGTTACTATCGAAGTTTAAAACAAACATAATGCGTTAGGAATAAATTCATAATACAAATATAATCCATTAATGATTAAATCAAATTAATTTTTTTTTAATCGTAAATCGTTTGGAATTGAGAAATGAAACTTCGCGGAATTTGAAAGGAATTATTTATAAGAAGTTTAAAATTTTTTTTGGTGTATAATAAAAATGTTTTAGAATAATATTCTTTTCTAAAATGTTTTAAAAAAATTAAATTTTTCTCGAAATTTTTAATTTAAAAAATTAAATTTTTATCGAAATTTTTTATTTAAAAAATTAAATTTTTATCGAAATTTTTTATTTAAAAAATTAAATTTTTATCGAAATTTTAATTTAAAAAGTTCGTAACGTTTGAACACGGCGCCCAATCGAAAAATCTTACGTCACGCTTTAGATAATATTCTGCAAAATAAGTGCGGTAAATTTGAATCAAGAAAATAATACCACGTCGGCGTCTTAAACCAAAATATTTTCTATCTAAATATTTTAATCTGCAATTCCCGAGCTATATATAAGGTACTCTATTGTTGCCTCGATATCCTCTATCTCGTTTTGAGTAGCTCTTCTCAATTTTCTAGCCTCTTTTGTCTCCTGTTGAGTTCTAATATTACCGTTCAAGCTTTCGTTGTTATTTTGATTATATTATTTTAAGCATTGCATTAAACAACTTTTCAAATAAAAGTTGTGCGAAACTAAATTCTGAATAATAGAGAAGTATAAGCTGTAGTCTTATACTTTTTATCTCAGATGCATCAATATCAAGAAAAACATGAAAATGTGAAAATTTGATGACTTAATTGTTATTATCTTCGGTAACGTCTTAAATTTTTTGACGATTGATCCTTAAAAGTATATTGAATTTATTTAGTCAAAAAATTCGATTCTTTGAAAATTTTAAATTGATTACCTTAAATAATTGTTTTTTGGAAAAAAATTGTAAAAAACCGTTCAACCTGGAAACATAAAATTTGGTACAATCCCAAAATTTAAATACATGCAATGTTTCAAATTTTGCGGATTATTATAGCGGAAATAAAAAATAAAAAAATTTTTGTCTCCACTTATTTTAGAATTTTTTTTGCAAAAACTAAAATTATAAAAATAAAAATTATTCATAAACCTTTAAAAATAGATAAACCCAAATATACAATAACTATTTAAAAAATAAAGTATGTTGCGTCTTCTGGTATAACCGAAAGTGTTAGATATCTGAAAAAAATAATTTGAATTCTCAAATTTTTATTTTTGCCTGAAAGCCATAAATGTTTAATGAACGGTTACGCTGAGACACCTGTATAAAAAGATTGTGGTAAGTAGATTACATAGCAGCAAAAAAAAAACCTTTACACGACCCATTATTCGAAATTATTGATAGCGTTCCATTTAACTCCGTTATTACAAGAATTGTTTTTACACGAGTTAAAAATAAAAAAGATATCTTTTTACAAGAATTGTTAATTTTATGAAATTCTACAAAATTTAGGTTGAATTAAAAAAATTAATATCTTGAAAACATTTTGAGATATTCAAGAATCGCTTTATACGTCTTCACGAGGTTGTTAAATTTCGGATAATTTGTCCATAAATAATTATTAATATTTAAAATCTGATGATTTTGAATTTAGTATATAAAGAAGTTTAAATTAATTTTTTGTATTCTATTTATTTCATTTATGTTTTAAAGATTCTTTTTAACATTTCTTAATAAACATACATTCCCGAAAAATACACTTGACAACATCGTATACAGTTTTGTCATTCAAAAGTCATTAAATTAAAAAAAAAGTGAATAATACTTTTAATGAATTCAATGAATAACGTTGCAATTTTGATTACTACTTTAAGAGGAATTGACGAGAAAATGTATTTATAGATTGATTGAAAATGAAATGTTCATAATTTTTTTCATTTCTTTTAAGTGCTTCCTGAAACTATACCAACCATGATACATTTTAACATTAAGATCTCCGATTTAGAGACTATCGAAGAAACAATCATAAAGATATCTTAAGAATTCAATTTTTGCAAAATTATTAAAGATATTTTTAATTTTATGAAATGCCACAAATTTAGGATGAGTTCAAAACTTGATATCTCAAAAACGAATTAAGATACTCATGCACAGCTTAATTCTCGGAAAATTGTACACTTTTCTTTATTAATCACAAAAAATTTCATCAAGATATCTTAAGAATTCGATTTTTTACGATTTTTCAAAAATGATTTAGCAAATTTTTAATTTTATAAAATTCCACAAATTTCTGTTGAGTTTAAAACTTGATATCTCAAAAATAATTGAGATACTCACGAATTCATTTTTTTCTAGAAAAGTGCACACTTTCCTTTATAAATCATAAAAAAAATCATCACGATATCTTAAAAATTCGATTTTTTACGATTTTCCAAAAATAATTAAGGACATTCTTAATTTTATGAAACGCTACAAATTTAGGATGAGATTAAAACTTGATATCTCTAAAACGTATTGAATACTTACGCATAGTTCTGTTGTAGAAAAAGTGCACACTTTTCTTTATAAATCATAAAAAATTCATCAAGATATCTTAAGAATTCGATTTCTTAAAAAATGATGGGACATTTTTAATTTTATGAAATGTCCCAAATTTTGGTTGAGTTCAAAATTTGAGGCCTCAAAAACGAATTGAGGTACTCATGTATAGTTTAATTCTTGTAATAGTGTACACTCTCCTTTATAAATCACAACAAACTAATCAAGATACCTTAAGAATTCGATTTTTTACGATTTTTCAAAAATAATTTAGGAAATTTTTCATTTTATAAAGTGTCACAAATTTAGAATACGTTCAAAACTTAATATCTCAAAAACGAATTGAGATACTCACGCGCTGTTTTGTTCTTGAGAAAAAGGACTCTTTTTTAATAAATCACAAAAGCAATCATTAAGGTATCTTAAGAATTCGATTTTTTACGATTTTTCAAAAATGATTAAGAAAATTCTTAATTTTATAAATTGCCACAAATTTAGGATGAGTTGAAAACTTGATATCTCAAAAATGAATTGAGATACTCATGCCTAGATTTGTTCTTGAAAAATTGCACATTTTTATTTACAAACCACAAAAAATTTATCAGGATATCTTAAGAATTCAATTTTTTTACGATTTTTCAAAAATAATTAAAAATAATTTTTAATTTTATGAAATGTCATAAATTTAGGATGAATTCAAAATTTGATATCTCAAAACGAATTAAGATAGTCACAGATGGATTTGTTCTCGGAAAAACGCACAATTTTTTTTGTTAATCACCAAAAATTTCATCAAGGTATCTTAAGAATTAAATTTTTTACGATTTTTCAAAAATTATTAAGGAGATTTTAATATTTTTTAAATAGCAGATAAATTCAAAACTTGATATCTCAAAAACCAATTGAGATACTCACGGATGGATTAATTCTCAAAAAAGTGCATATTTCTCTTTATAAATCACAAAAAATATTATTAAGATATCTTAAGAATTCGATTTTTTTGCGATTTTTCAAAAATTATTAAGATTTTAAATTTTACGAAATGTCACAAATTTAGGATGAGTTTAAAACTTGATATCTCAAAAACCAATTGAGATACTCACGTATGGATTAATTCTGAAAAAAGTGCATATTTCTCTTTATAAATCATAAAAAATATTATCAAGATATTTTAAGAATTCGATTTTTTATGATTGTTCAAAAATGGTTAAGTAAGTTTTTAATTTTATAAAGTGCCACATCTTTAGGATTAGTTCAAAACTTGATATCTCAAAAACGAATTGAGGTACTCATGCCTAGATTTGTTCTCGAAAAAGTGCACATTTTCATTTACAAACCATAAAAAGAATCATCACGATATCTGAACATTTTTAATTTAATGAAATGGTACAAATTTAGGATATGTTCAAAACTTAATGTCTCAAAAATTAATTGAGATATTCACGCGGAAATATTTAATTTTATAAAGTGCCACAAATTTAGGATGAGTTTAAAACTTGATATCTCAAAAACGGATTGAGATACTTATGTATAGTTCTGTTTTCGAAAAAGTGCATACTTTCCTTTATAAATCACAAGAAAGTCATTAAGATATTGAATGTCTTGGGGGACAAAATTAATTTGTGAAATAATTCCAGTTTATTCAGCGGTTTGTCAGATCTATTTTCTTTCTCATTTATTTTTTTTTAAGATTAAGGAAATTTTTAATTTTATGAAATGCTGCAAATTTATGATGACTTGAAAAGCTGATATCTCAAAAACAAGTTTAGATACTCATGTATAATTTAATTCTCGTATAAGTGCACACTTTCCTCTATAAATCACAAAAAAATCATCAAGATATCTTAACAATTCGATTTGTTACAATTTTTAAAAATTGATTAAAGAAATTTTTAATTTTATAAAGTGAAACAAATTTTGATTGAGTTCTAAACTTGATATCTCAAAAACGGATTGAGATACTTATGTATAGTTCTGTTTTCGAAAAAGTTCATACTTTCCTTTATAAATCACAAGAAAGTCATTAAGATATTGAATGTCTTGGGAGACAAAATTAATTTGTGAAATGATTCCAGTTTATTCAGCGGTTTATCAGATTTATTTATGATTAATAATTATTCAGGGGTATTATTACAGATCGAGAAGTTAAATTGCCTTAAATTTCGTCGCGTTTGTGCGGAAATAGTAAAATTCTGTTTTTGTAAGAATCTATTGTTCTTTTGCACAATAAAGTATTATTATTATTACTATATTTTAAGAACTCTTAAGGAAAGTGCACACTTTTCTTTATGGATCACAAAAATTCATCAAGATACCTTAAGAATTCGGTTTTTTCAAAAATTATGAAGAACATTCTTAATTTTATGAAATGCCACAAATTTTGGTTGAGTTCAAAATTTGGTATCTCAAAAACGAATCGAGATTCTCATGTATAGTTTAATTCTCGAAAAGTGTACACTTTCCTTTATAAATCACAACAAATTAATCAATATTTAAGGAATATTCGAATTATATTATTAGAATTCTATATTATAATTCGATTTATTTACGATTTTTCAAAAATTATTAAGGTAATTTTTAATTTTACAAAGTGTTGATAAAAAATGTGAGTATCTCAAAAATTGAGATACTCACGGCTGGATATATTCAGGGGAAAGTGCAATTTTTGTGATTTTTTTATAAATCACAAAAAAATCATTAAAATTTCTTAAGAATTCAATTTATTACGATTTTTCAAAAATGATTAAGGACATTTTTAATTTTATGAAATGCCACAAAATTAAAACATTGATATCTCAAAAATGAATTGAGATACTATACTCACGGATGAATTTGTTCTCGGAAAGGTGGATACTTTTCTTTATTAATCACAAAACAATCATTAATATATCTTAAAAATTCGATTTTTTACGATTTTTTAAACTTTCTTCAAAAAAACCTCCTGCGTACATCCGTACTACTCTTAGTACGCTTGAAGAATAAAAATATGTGGTCTTCATTTTCATTGCTAGTGCTAAAAATGTTATAGACATACTAGAGACATCTATTTAGTACATAGACACGACAAAAAAGTAAAATATCACAACGTCAACTGTCCGTTGGAAATTTTTCGAAATACGTCAACATGTATTCAGTTAAACTTGTTTTGTAACATTTATTCTGGTAATCGCTTTACTTGATCGCTCGTTCTTGGGTTAAGTGGATGTCAAAGCGAGAGAGTTTAATTTGTAACATTTTCTTTATAATTTTTTATGTAAAAAGAAGGAAGATACACTCTTTCTTCTTTTTTAACTCTTTCTTCAACTTTATTTAACTCAAAAACAATCGATAGAAGCTATGGAAAACATAAATAAGGTTGCTGTTGACTCAGATAATGAGAATGAAGGAGAAGATGAAATAATATACACAGATAATCACCACAGCGACTCCAAACAATCTGCAGATAAGAATTAAGAGGAATTTAGACCATTACAAGACGATTATTTTATCACCAGTAAATACCTGCAAAGCAGGAAAAAAAGATATTATCAGAACGTTTCCCGGTCCCAGAGGGGCTGCAAAAAATGTATCAAGCGAGACAGATGCATTTTCCTTATTTATTAGTAAAGCTATGATTCACACTATCATCAATTATATCAATATATACATTGAAAATCGGCCAAATTACGAAAGAGATAGACTAGAAAAAAATGTTGTTATTGAAATACTTGCTTCGTTTGGAATTCTTTTTTTGATGGGAGCGAAAAAATGAATCATATAAATGTTGAAGAGCTTTGGAGTACAGACAGAACTGGAATGATCAGGTTAAGAGCTGCTTTCAGTTATAGAAGTTTCTTGCTTCTTCTTCGTGCATTACGTCTTGATAACATTACAACCAGAAAAGAAGAAAAAATAACGAACGCATTCAAGATTCTTTGGTATACGATATATTAGATTCGGAAATCAAAAATTTAATGCAATCTCCCACCATCAATAAAAGTACTTAGAAATGGGACTTGTATCAATTTTATGAGATACAGAGTATACTGCACCAATAGAACACATGTATTGTAGACCGGTATATCTATGGACGGCTTAAGATCTATATAGGTATTACAATGGTTATGTCCGCATTATAATATCAGCAAATTTCTATTTATTGGTTTGAAAAATGGAAAGTTCCAATAATAGCCAGATGTGGATAGATTTTTTTACATTAGACCCTGAAGTGACGATGGAGCAAACCTTTCAAAAAATATGGAAAATTCAGCCTTTAAAAACGAATTGAGATGCGCATAGTTTTATTTTCGTACTTTCTTCTATAAATCAGATCTATAATCCTAAAATCAGATCCTCTATAATCGATTTTTCAAAACTGATTAAGGTAATATTATACAAACTTCTAATATTACAAATTACTTACAACCGACAAAATAAAAAATATAATAAATTTTTGTCTCAACTTATTTTAGAAATTTTTTCCAATGAGTACTTATTCAAAAACCTTGAAAATAGACAAATTCTAATATGTAGGATATTCCATTTAAAATAAAATAGGTGGCAGCTTCCGGTATGAGCGGAAGTACTAGAAATTTGAAAATAATTTACTGGAATAGAACGCAATAAATTATACGTACAAGGGGACCTTACGGGATCGGCATCACCGATTTTGTTCATATTTACAGAGATTGAAGATCAGTACTCGAACATCACATTCTTGAAGCAGTACAATACAATATTCAAAAATACTTGAGAAAATCGACTTCAAAGTACTTAAAATATTTCGCAACATTAGAAGTAAGGTAAATTTTAATCTGCGTTTAATATGTCAATTAGCCTATAGTACTATAAGTTCGGCTGTCAACACTGAGGTGATAGGTTCAAGTCCGCTTTATTTTACCTATTTTTTTATTATTAGTCTTCCTCCTTTATCCAGGTGTGATGATAATCAACAAATTAATACTTTTATTAAGTATTTAAGTTTCTATTGTCAATAAGCAAAGAAAAAGTAAGATGAGGTCAGGGACACCTGTACAATTCTTTTTCTTATTGTGACAAATATAACATCGTAGCAAAGATACCGATAGGTCAATAATGTCCTATGTCTAATATTAAAAATGTACGAATATTGTATAAAACAGGAATAAAAATTGATAAAAACAAGAAAAGTCTAACAGAATAAGAACGGAAACAAAAAGTGATAAAATAAAAATTAAAGTTGATGCAGATTAAAAATTGATGAATAACAGTTAACGGAAAAGAGAATAATAACTGATAAAAAATATAAATTCGAAGTAATTATGAGAACAATCATTTTGATATTTCTATATAATTTTAACTTTATACAATAAAAAACATATTAAGAATTTAAAACAAAAATTCAAAATGACCGGATGTATACAAATCTTAAGGAAGCTTAGTAGAGAGATGTATTGTTTTAAAAGTTCTAGAATTCCTTATAGTGGATAAAATTACATTTAAATTGTTACTAATATACATTTTAATTAAATAAAAAACTAAAAAAGTTATTAATTATGAATTATTAGTTTTAAAAAAATCGCGCATAAATCCAATACACATGCGATATAATAAGTAATGACTTGAACCTTAACCAGTCCAAAAAAACAGCTTTATTCGTATCTTGACAACTCAAATTTCATAAAAAAGTACACAAGCCCAATAGTGGTGGGAAACAATAATATCATGCCGGATGTTAGTCATCATCCATATCGACAATCTAGAAAATATCATTTCCAATATTGAAATTAATCAGCGCATTCCACCATAAGTAATAAAATACGACCAAAAATGAACTAACATTGATGAAGTGAATAAGAACATGGATAATTATTTAAAATCAATAAAAGACGAAACCCTACATATGATCAATACTATTCCTTTTTCTACACTTTTGTAGTTTCGGATGTACAAATTACCAATCTCACAAGGAGACATCGCAGAATTTTCACGAATTTTGATGAAACTTTTTATGGTGAATCTGTATTGTGTTTATATCAGTTTTACCAGAGCTTTTGATTCAATGACCCTTCTAAAAGACGCTATTTATTTTTTAAAGTTTAACGGTGTAAAATTAATTTCATATACCATAAAAAAAAATCGATTTTTAAGAACCGGGTATGGCTCGGTAAATAATCGCCAAGCTTACGTTCTGAATTCCTAGGATCGATCCTCAAATTCGAACTTAAGAAATCAAAATACGACCAAAAATGAACTAACATTGATGAAATGAATAAGAACATGGATAATTATTTAAGATCAGTAAAAGACGAAACCCTACATATGATCAATACTATTCTTTTTTCTACACTTTTGTAGTTTCGGATGCACAAATTGCCAATCTCACAAGGAGACATCACAGAATTTTCACGAATTTTGATGAAACTTTTTATGGTGAATCTGTATTTTGTTTTTATCAGTTTCACCAGAGGTTTTGATCCAATGACCCTTCTAAAAGACGCTATTTATTTTTTACAGTTTAAGGGTGTAAAATTAATTTCATATACCACAAACAAAAATCGACTTTTAAGAACCGGGTATAGTTCAGTGAATAATAGCCAAGCTTACGTTCTGAATTGCTAGGATCGATCCTCAAATTCGAATATTTTTTTTCAACCTATTTTGCTATTCTAATTGTATGTTTGTATAGTTTACAAAATTTTTGTAAATCAATAATAAAACGTAAAGTTGTAGTATTATTTTATCTTTTAATTTAATAAACACAAAGGATTTCCACTCTTTATTTCGAAGGAAATAAATGATTGTACACGTGTAGATGTACCACGTATGGTGTATGTATGAAACATCCAATTTACGTAAATATGCATGTCCATGCATATTGTCAACTTTATCAACGTGTTGATCAAAAAATAATATATTATCCAAAATGATACTTAAGTTTTTAATAGAGTCTGCACGATGTAATGCAATACACAAACATACTTCTTTACGCTAGATTTCTTAGTAAAGGTTATAATATGACACATATTTACGACAAATTTACATGTAAATTATTATTTTCGCAGTAATCGTACAATCTATTCAAGTCGGTTTGAATGGTTATGCTCAGATTAGATTATTAATAAGAGAAAAAGAAAATAAAATTATCGGCAAACATAAGAAATTTGGTGTTAGGAAAAGATTTTGTTATATCTTCTGTGATTGTCCTGACGTATTCCAGAACTCATAACAATATAATCAGATGCAAAAGATACCCACGACATTCGCGTTCAATCATTAATCAACATAATCAAAAGCTTTGTTAAAGCCGGTGCAAAAAGTCACCGTTTAAGATGTATATTACTTTGAGCTATTTTTCTGAATCCATTAAGGTTGGATACATCAATGGTAATTCCAATTTTAGCATAAAAAATTACAATTAATATCAGCATATTATAAATCAATTGATTCACAAAAAAAATTATCCAATGACCCGAAGAAAAAAATGCTGACTAATTTAAAAAACAAACGTTGACAATCGCTTCAATTTGAATAAAAAATTTGTTTATAATATAAAACGTAGAATTAATAATAAATGACAGTTACAGCTTGGGCAGTTTTGTGTAACAACCTACTATCTATATTTCGTAATAACTAAGTTTTGCTTATGAAAAACGCTGAAAACTAGCTGGCTCCGATGAAAACTAGGAAGGGTGTTTCGATTTTCAGTGGGTCGTGGTGTAGCCCATTAACCCTACTCTATTCAGCCATAAAAATATTCGCCAACCTCATAAGAAAGGGTTGTGTTGTGTTCGATTGGGTTATATTGTTAATTATTGAGGGGCGGTAAGCTACAGAGATAGAGACGGAAGAGAAACACATATGATTGAGCAAAATTATTTGAGCGATATTTTTAGGACAACGGCGCTCATAATTCGTCCGGCATCCCGGTATTCCGAAATATCGATCGAAATATCGAATTATTCCGGAATCTTGGAATATTGATAATCACGATCAATAATGACAACCGATGTCGAAAGAATGCGAGTTAATCTAAGTTGTGAGAAATAAAAATTTATTATGTTATTTTCATAAACTTTAATAAAGGAACTGATTTGTAAAACAGGAATTCAAATTGATATAAACAATTTTAAAAATATGATCAAAACGGAACACAAACTGATAAAACAAAAATTAAGTTGCTACGTTAATTGCTAAAACTTTATAAATAGATGAAGAATGAGTAATAATAATTGATCAAAAAAAAAATAAAAACGAAAATTAGGATCGAATAGTTACTTTTGGGATTATCCTGCTTTATCATAATCGAGTATATTTCGGAAATGTTTAAAAAAGCAAATGTTAAAAAAGGAAGATTTAATAGTATATTATTCAACAAGCGTAGAATGGCGGCTGTTACGCACGAAGATGAAGTTGTAATCTAAGAGGGTAACAGCCATTATACGCAAGCTGAATAATATACTTTATGTACAACTATTTAATTTTTAAAAGCAAAGAAGAACACGTTTTAAAATCTCGCTAGACATTTTAGACATAACCTCAATGTACGAAATCTGTTATTTTTATTATTATTCTATTTTTTGATTGGTCGAACGTGGTCAGAACTGTGGAATAATGGCTTTTATTCAACAATTTGTTACTCACACAGTAATGCTTGTCATTACGCGTCAATAATGAAATATATAATGAATAGATAATTCAATAGTTGTAGATAAAATTATAAAATATAAATCTTATTTAAACAACAGTACTAGTTTGGAATCAAAATGGAATCAGTTTTTTTTAAACGGCGGTTATTCACGCATTTTTGTTTGTGTGGTATTCTATGGCTAATCTGTGTAACGACATGTATCGAGATATTTGACTATTAGCGCAACTTAAAACTGTTATAGGATGCATAGCTGGTTTATACACTACTGTGACTGTTTCTTGTAACATAGTGAACTATATACAGTCTGCACGTGGTCGACTTGCAGATGGATGCATTAGGAATAGCTGGGCGACTATAAGGGCGGAGCTTGTGCTCTCATATATCGTAAGCTCTAATGGTTTGAGAATCGGTGGTTTTCACTAACCGCAATTCGTAAAATTATGTAAAAAAAAAGATTTTTACATTCTGCTCATCTATTTAGAATTAATGCTCAAATAAACCCCTCTCTTGAGCTGAACAGTAATCCAACCAGTTATAAACATTTTCCCGGATGTTAGCAAATACATCTAGTGTAACTGTATTGCTTACTTCAGTAATTCTCTATACCCGTAAATAGAATTACTTAAAAAGGCCACAAAAAATAATCGATATTTAGTACGATCTAAATTTATGTATCTATCTTCAAAAGTGTTATTTAAAGAATTTATAACGTTACGGGTATTATAAACAAGACAGCCATTTTGTTGAAACCTAGCACAACAAATTTTAGCAAAATTGCTAATCACCCTAACCCAAGCACAATCTAACTAATCTGGATTGCTAACCTAGCTAAAGAAATGACATAAATGAGTAGAAACCAGACATTACGTATTTCTGGGTTGAGTCGACGCCTGTCTAGAAATGATATCATTGGTTTGTGTAAAAAAGCTAGAAGGTGCATAACAAACAAATTAAATTTCAACATTTCTATCGAAATAACTAAGAATCCTAGAAATTACATTTTTTTATAAAATAGAAATCAAATATTCATTTATAATCCCAAAAAAAAATTTCTTTTTAATTCCCAATACATATTTACGGTTAGAAAATAATATTCAAAGTTAATCGGGTAATTTGACTAAGAACTTTGATCAAAACTACGAATAATGCTAGAAATTTTGATTTTTTTGTTAAAATAAAAATCTATTTCCTTTAAAAGCTTTAAAAATATCATTTTTAATAAAATGGAAAAGACAAATTTCTAATTTGTATAAAATCCTTTTGTCCCGCCCTCAATACGGCTAGGATGGTGCGGTTCATTACGTCTGTCTCTATCGCATTACGAGATTTGTGATTGCAGCGACCTGCGGATAGGGTTTTTCAATGTGTTAGACAAAGCTGGCCAAGGCATAGGATTTTAATGAGTTAGATAAAGAGAGCCATATCAACTTCAATCGGCTTGATAAGCGAACGTAGTATATCTCTTTGGTGTTAACTAATATTAAACCTCATTGCATTTCTTTTCCCACTTACATTCTTTCCCTATCATCAGGATGCTGGCGATCAGTCTGTATATTGCGAGATATAATTACTTTTCGACAATTTTTTGCATGTCTTTGGGTCGATTTCTCTAATAACACTCCAGTGATAATCTCCCGTCATCCCTGCGTCCCAGTAACAGTGATAGTGTCTTTCCAATATCATTAAATCTTGATGGAAACGCTGTTGCTCATATACAATTCTTTTTCGTTATGGTGCGATTAAGTGAAAAAAAATGGGAAAAATGCCAAAAATTTGTATTTGTTGAGTTGTTTTAGGCTGTAACAAAATATCGGAGAGTCCGATTTATGTCAACAATACCTCAAAATGTTCTGGATTTCCACTTTCATGTCTATATATATATACCGTATAACTGGATAATAACAAATATATATATTTGTATATATTTTTGTATATCTTAAAAACTGGACGTGATGGAGAAAAACTGAAGACAGTTTTGAAATCAGCACAACATTCTACGTTATAAAAAAGATATCGCAGACTTTGAGGAAAATTTTGTTTAAAATTTGTAAACTAGTGTTATTTGTTTACAATATTATGTACCCCCTCTACCCTCTTCCTCCACTCCTCGGCCCAATCATCTCCAACACTTCTTATCCATCGTTTCCCCCTCCCCAACATCCGCTCTCGGTCAATCTCCTCCTCGCTCAATTCACTGCACCCATTCAACATATGGCCCAATGTTTTCCATTCCTCCTCGGTGTTTCTCTCGCCACCCCAAGTACCCATCTCTAATATCTTGCTAGCAGGTCCTCTAGTATTCTCTGCTCCCTCCATCCTCATACCTTTGCCCCATACATTATTATACAGCTAACCAGACCTTCAAACTTCATACTTGTCCCATCACGTTATTCGTTATTTTTGCCAGTGCTTTCACATTTTTACCCCAAATAAGTATACTCCTCAACCTCCTCGATCTCCTTTCCCTCCTATCTCCAGCTTTCTGCTCTTTTTCTCCCACCCTTGCAAAACTTCATCATTTTTATCTTCCCTACATTCACTTCCAATCCCTTCCCCCTAAAATGTCTTTGTAAGATCTTTATGATATCCTTCATCTCCACCGCCTCCTTTGCAATGACAACGATGTTATCCGCGTACGCTAGCATATGCACGTTTCTACCTCTTATCTACCCCTTCGTCAATCTATCTTCCATGTCCGTCGTATACAATGGGTGCCATTGTATCCATTTATAAAAGATGCAAGGACTGACTTCCGCTGACTATCCTTTGCGTCTGCAATTTTAAGAGTAGCTCGTACCAACAAAGAAGGAGATTTTGTGAACATTATACTGGTAACAGAAGAATACTCTTCTTTTTTTGGAATTGTACCAATTAGGTCTTGTTTAAAATCTTTCCCTAGAATTTTCACTCCATCATTATTCCTATGTAATCTTTCATCTCAAAATCCTATCAAATTCTTAACATCTTAATACCTCACCAAATTTAATCGTTCAAAAAGTTTGCTTACTTAATTATTAGTAGTAACATTTTAAGGGACATTGACGCCATCATGATATTTCAATATCTGAAAGAGATTAATTATGACAACGGTTTTTCTTAATAATTAAGAATTGTTTAATGTGCAGTAGTTTCCTCATTTATGCGGTATATTTATAGGCGAATTCACTTTACTACGGTTAATGATTAAATGTTAAAGCTTAATTTAAGAGGTGGGTGATTCACTTTAACATAGGTTTTCCCCATAAACGTTACAGATCACTTTATCACTTTGATAACAATGCAGAAGTAGCTAGACAAAATATCATTAATTTTCTATAAGAACTATTCCTGAAAATAAAGACAAAATTCGAGAAAACATTGAAGTATCAGTTCAGAACGTTGAACATTTGTCGAATATTCCAAAAGTTGAAATGTTGGTGAAAACTATTTACTTTCCCGATCATGAGGCATCAAAGCTTAATCCGAAACCTCTAAAATGAATAAATTAAGATACGGGATATATCCCGCAGCAAATCTTCATTGCCGATAATGCAGGCCTTTTTTGGAAAAAAATGCTGTCGAGATTTTTAAATCCAAAAATGAAAAAATTACTCCTAGTTTTAAAGTGCCTAAAGACCATCTTACTCTTCTGTTTATTCAATGCTTCGATTTATTTTGTACAGAAGTAGGACAATATCTAAAAAGTGTCAATATTGCATTTAAAGTTTTGTTGTTGATGGACAATACTCCGGGTCACTTGAAGTGTCACTTCGAACCACTTTCTGAGGAACATTGTAACATGGCATCCGAACCGCCAAACATTTTTTTCAAAAGACGCACAGTAAAACCCGAAAGTTTTTAGTTTTAGATCTACTATAATCCTAGTGATAAGTCTAGTGATAGTTCTTGTGTTAGTGCTAGTATTAATTCTAATTTTAGTCCAATGAAGATTGAATTTTTGCCTCCTAAGATAACTTTCATTTACACCAAGGTATTATAGCTACATACAAGAATACCAGAAATATTTTAAAAATGTTGTTACATAATTTGGAAAGTGATACTAAACTAACTGTGCCACAATTGTGTTGTTACTTTAGAGAAGTATGATACAAATTTGCAGAATGACATGGCTACAGTAACTTTAGGGTGACCGTGCCAGGAGATGGTTTTGGTGATATTCAACTATCAGATATTGAAGAGCTACTCATCATATGTTATGATGATTGAACGAACATTCAACAATCTCGACTGGAGTCACAGGAGTAAAATACAAGGTATGGCCTAAACATATACTAACCGTGCAAGAATTCGACAGAGATGAGCTATTTCTGTGTTTCGGAAATTCCTGTGTGTGGTCAACAACAATTTAGAGTGAATTTATTGGCAAAACTCAATGAAAATTAGCTTTGAAAATCAGTTATTTTTTAACTGATTTTCAAGACCTATTGCATGGTCACCACGTAATACCGATCTTAAACCATTAGAATTATTTTATAAGGATTCATGAAGGAAAGAGTATATGCGAGCGAGATTAATGCAATCGATTAACTATGGGATCGCAACAATGCCGTCCCAACAGAGTATATCCGTCCACGATTTCCAAGATTATTTACGAATTGGATACATCGTGCGCAGTTATGCGTCGAAATGCATTGAGCGCAGTTTGAAAATAGGTTATAAATGCATTTGATTTAGAGATTTTGTAACTTTGCATTTAAAACATTATTATTAGACGTTTCATAAATTAACATTTTTTATTTCTTTTAACAAATTAAGTATTATGTAAAGAAAAACTTTTAATAGTTTGTTTTAATACAAGAAATTGTTTCATTTTCAAGATCTGTCAAAAATTAGGATGGCGTTGACAAGTATTTTAATCATTCTTTACTGAAAATCAGTGGTTCCCAAACGTGGACGTTGGCTTATTTAAAAAATTAACATGCGATATTTATGTTACTATTAAGTTTTTAACAAAATATTTTTAAGAAAATCTCTTCAGTTTAACTCCTAATCCAGTTAGGAGATTTCAGTTTGATCCGTATGTTGTAAATCACCCAAATAACATAATACAGTAACATACATTACACAGGGTGAATGAGACCACCCGTATCAGTATTTAAATGGCACTATAAGTCGAAAAACATATTGTTGAAAAGATCGTTAAAAAATAAGAAGTTTTATAGGAAAAATTGTTTTACTACTACCACCCCTTTTAAGTAATATTCGATTAAATTGTTACATTTGAAATTCGTTAACAAACAAAATTGAAAAGTCGGCTTTTAAAATCTAGTTACCGAATTAAACAATGTTACACGCGCATCATAATGTGACAGCTTTCATTTGTTGCATTAATCTATCATCAAATCTTCCATTGTTTAAATTGATAATTTGTTGCCGCTTAGTGATATCTGCTTGTGGACCGTAGTTGAAAGTGAATTTCGGTAGAAAGTTAGACATTAGACATTAACCACCAGACATTAACAGACAACTTGGAATATTTTTAAGTTGATGTTATTACCACCAATTTCCAGTGTTATCAGTGTGTTAAAAATTGCATTAGATTCTTCATATACGATTTTATTATTATATTTTTTATTGTAACTTCTTAGGTAATCGCCTTTTTGAGAAAAATCCCTGGTGCTGATGGTCTGAATCACCAAAATTAGATAAACCAAAATTAAAAACTGCAATGAAACATAATTTTGCTCATTTGTTTAATACACAATTGGATTTTAACCATTTTGCCGAACATTAATAAACCTTCCCTGCTAACTGCTCCAAATTTGCTGGACCGTCATCTCCATACCTGTTAATGGAATTATTTAAAAAACGCCACAAAATCATCGTCGAGGCTAAGTCAAGGGATCGTGCCTGGCCATTTAATAGGACCTGAATTACCTATCCACATACCTTCAAAAATAGTATTTAACAAAATCATCAAATTACGGGTATTATGAGTAAGATAGATATGTTGCTGATATCAACTATTATCAATATGAACTCATTCCTGAGTTGTAGAAATAACATTGTTCTGCAAAAATTCTTAGTATTATTGAATTTTCATTTATGAAAAAAGGCCCAGTGATTTCATTTGCAATGATTCCTGCTCATATCATATAGTTATTGTGTTCTCGTAGGAATATTTATTTATTATCTTAATTAGTGAAATTATGCCATTTTTAAATTTAGAAGCTTTTGACATGTTAATGGTTTTGGGAGAATGTGGACAAAATTACAGAGCAGCTCAAAGGATGTATGCTGAAAGATATCCTTTGCGTGCCCATCAATCCTTCAATGTTTTGCGGAGATTAGCAGTACGTAATGACAAGGAACCTGATATTTCCGCTACAGTAATTGTTGATCCGTATATTTCAACGAGAGAACTTGCAAGAGATTCTGAAATTAGCCAATACTCCGCATGCAGAATTTTGAAGGATCACAATTTCCATCCATACCACATGTATATGCACCAAGAATTAAGTGAGAATGATTTTCAAAGTCGAGTCATTTTTTGTAATTGGTTACTAAATA
This sequence comes from Onthophagus sagittarius, assembly GCA_036711965.1. Taxonomy (NCBI): domain Eukaryota; kingdom Metazoa; phylum Arthropoda; class Insecta; order Coleoptera; family Scarabaeidae; genus Onthophagus; species Onthophagus sagittarius. The sequence goes on along the minus strand of JASERS010000007.1, from coordinate 9,171,817 downwards.
AAAATCTTCACTTCCCTAGGAGAGTTTTATGGACTGACGAAGCTAGTTTTAAAAGCACTGGAGAAGTCAATATTCAGAAAGCGCATTACTGGTCACAAACAAATCCTCACTGGTTACAAACTATTGACAATCAACACCTTTGGAGTGTTAATACGTGGTGTGGTATTCTTGATGGATCTATCATAGGACCTTATTTCTTCGAAGGAACTCTAAATGGAATACGATTTGCCGAGTTTTTAGGTAACGACTTGACGATGATGGCTGCCCAGCTCATATTTCCTTAGCTGCCAGGAACACGATAAATCAACTATTTCCTAATAGACGGATTGGCAGAGGAAGTACAGTGGTGTGGCCGCCAAAATCACCAGATTGTACGACTAGATTTTTTCCTTTGGGGTCGAATCAAAGATATTGTTTATAAAGATAAACCAACAACGAGAGATGATATGAAGCTGAGAATTTGGAATGCTTGCTTATGATTAAGTAATGAAGATATACTGAGAGCCACTTATAATGTAAATGGAAAAGCTCAAATGTGTTTAGAAGTAAACAGAAGACATTTTGAACACTTGTAACATTGTTTAACCCTTTGAGTACATTTGACGAGTGAGACTCGTCATGTGTTTACTTGGGCGAAATTACGGTGGACGAGTCTGACTCGTCATCTGAGTTTGATAAGTAGGCGTTGATTTTTGTGACACCCCCGCTAGTTGGCGTTGATCGCAAACAATTGCCTAACGTTTTTTTCGACATCTTACAGTTGCAAATAAGGTTAATTCCATTTATTATTATTTTATCCCTGTTTTTTTTTTTGATACGCTATTCTAAGATGTCTGAATTAAAAAATTCATTTTATGAAAGCGATAATGATAGTTCCGATGAAGTAGAATTAAATCTGTATGATAACAGTGATTGCAGTGAATTAGAGAATGAAAATGATGAAAACGACAATGAATTGGAAAGTGATACTGACAATAGTGAAGTAATACCAGTACATCGAAAACGCGCGCGGCTTTTATCGAGCGATAGTGATTCTTCTATCGAACAATTGCAAGAACAATGGATTTGGGAAGAAAAAGAAAATCTTGCTGATATAAAACAATTTCAAGAAATAGTTGGAATCAATGCTTTGTGCCTGCGCAAATTAGGTGATAATCCTATACCTTTGAAAGTGCTAGACCAAGTTCTTACTGAAATTTTTTGGAAAATGATAGTAGAAGAAACGAATAGATATGCCAGTCAAATAATTGCGAAAGAAGGTGCTAATAAACGAAACCTAAAGTGGTTTCCAGTAACTTTGGATGAAATGAAGGGATATATTGCATTATGTATTATTATGTCTCAAGTAAAAAAATCTAATTTGGGTTCATATTGGTCAAAAAGAACTATTATAAATACTCCAATTTTTGCAGCCACTATGCCACGGGTTAGATTTTTTGATATCTCAAAATTCCTTCATTTTACAGACAACGAAAAGTTAGATAAAAATGATAGAATTGGGAAAATCAGAAACTTAGTTGATTATCTAAATAATATATTCGATCATCTTTATACTCCAGAGAGCGCAGTATCACTAGATGAATCTCTTAGGAAGTTCAAAGGACGTTTGAGTTATATTCAATTCAATCCATCGAAACGAGCGCGATTTGGAATAAAAATCTATAAACTTTGCGAGTCTTCATCAGGTTATTGTATTCGTTTTAAAATCTATGTTGGCACAGATAAAATACCGGGAACTGATATACCAGCGTCTGAGAGTGTTGTCCTAGAAGTAGCACAACCAATTTTGAAAAAAGGATACACACTATACATGGACAATTGGTATTCGTCTCCACAATTATTTTTAAAATTCCTGGAACAGGATACGAATGTAGTTGGAACTGTGCGAAAGAATAGAAAACACATGCTAAAAGAGCTTGCTTCCCTCAAACTAAAAAAAGGAGAGGCCAAAATGTTATCATCTCACGGTTTATTAGCACTAAGATGGAAAGATAAGAAACATGTATACATGCTTAGTACAAAACATTCAAATATTGATTTAGTTGAGACGGGGAAGCGAAAAAAGAAAGATGACGATTTTGACAAAATTATCAAACCATCATGTGTAATCGAATATAATACAGGTACGGGAGGCGTTGATAAACAAGACCAATTGCTAGCATGCTTTCCTGTTATGAGAAAATGCGTGAAAGGTTATAAAAAAATGGCGTTTTATCTAATAGACATGGCTATTTTCAATTCATACGTTCTATATAATAAAGTCAATTGTGGAAGCAAAACAGGCATTGTCTAATTTCGTTTAAAACTTGCTGAAGAATTATTGGAGCAAGTGGCCCTGCCAAATTATAGTACCCGTGCACGTCCTTCAAGTGCCAATACGCCACAGAGTTTGCAAGCAAAAAATTGGGTACATTTTCCGGAGAATATTCCGGCAACAGAATTAAAGGAACATCCGACAAAACGGTGCCGCGTATGTTATAAACATAAAATAAGAAAAGAAACCACTTGGCAATGCAAACAGTGCAGGTACCTTTACATTTACCGACATGTTTTGAAAAATACCACACGGTACAAAATTATTAGATTTTAAGTTAGTTCTTGTTCTTTATAAATATTTCTATTTTGTTACATTTATATATTTATTTATATTTTGTAATTAATATGTACTTTCAAAAATATATTTATATCACCAATATAAGCATATTCCAAATAAAATGTATTACTCTTACATATTAATCCATATAGCAAAAAATTAAATCCGTTCCATATGCATAAAAGTCTCCAAATAATTCCGTACTCAAAGGGTTAATTCGGTAACTAGATTTTAAAAGCACACTTTTCTATTTTGTTTCTCGACTACGAATTTCAACTATAATAACTTTAATCGAATATTACTTAAAAGAGGTGGTAGGGGTAAAATAATTTTTCCTATAAAAGTTTCTTCTTTTTTAACGATGTTTTCAACAATACGTTTTTCAACTTATTGTGCCATTTAAAATGTTGGAGTTCTAGGCATTGTTGACAAAACTACTCGTGATGTTGACTTTTTCGAGAAATAATATCACTTTAGTTTGACTTTTATAATAAACATTTTTATCCCAACTGTCTACGGCTCATCGTTCTTTTAAAAAAATAGTGACACGGGTGGTCTCATTCACCCTGTGTAATGTATGTTACATATAAATATATATGCTATTTTTTTCTAGGTCCATCAACTGCTGAGGTTATTAGGACCTTATATATGCTATTATATTAATTTAGATTAAAAATCAATTTGAAAGTACTAAAAGGTTTTACAAAAATTATTTCTTTTAATTAATATAACGTACACAGTTTTTGAGTTTTAATGGTGTTAATTATAGTGCCAAATTTTTCGATACAACCATAAACGAAAATAAAAAAATTAAGGTTTTAATAAAAAAAAACCATCTATTTGTGATTCGAACCTACAATGCTTTTTTTTAATGGTATTGTATTAACTCATTTCAATACCAATTCCTATTAAACATTTTGAGTCCATTTTATTTCGCTCCTTATTCAATCTTTTTTAAGCCAATTAATTTATCCAAATTATTTTAAAAAAAATTATTTTCATCAAATTTTTTTATAAAACTGCATCTTAAAAAGCATTTTAGCTGAAATAAGACAAAAATATTTTACAATTAATTAAAAAAATTCAAATTATTTGGCCTTGAAATATGGTAGCTGGTATTAAATGAAAGAAGCGCGATTAAGTTATATCGAACACGACTTAATTGTTTAAGCTGCAGCTTTTGTTACATAAATATTCCTATATCTCAAATTCATTTCTGGGAAATGATTTAATAAGCAGAATTGTTGAAATTTTTTTTTTTAATTTTTTGTTGAATTTTTTTTTGTTTAAAAAAACAAGGCAATAATTAAGAATTAACAATCCAGTGTTGAATCAGTAATAAACGATTTTTTGATAAATAGCAAGTGAGTAATAACGATAAAATTTTGCCGTTATTGGTGTTTATTGGGTTATTTGAATTAAAATGAACAATTTGAAAAATAATTTTAATTTTCGCCTCTAAAAATTTTAAAGGGCGATAAAAAGGAAACAATTGCCACCTCTTCTTTGCAACTTATCGCGCGCAACAATTCGTGTATAAAGATTAGCACCTTAATCATCCACAAAACCAGCCAATCCCTCAATTAACTAGGTCCCCACCAGCTCGGAGTTACCAATACTTCTGGGGAACTCATATATTAAAGCCATTTGTATTCAACAATCCGCACGGTGAAGAAGAATTATTCCACGGTAAGAACTTTATTCTATCAGTTTCAAAACAATTCTAACACAAAACAATCCTTTCAGTTCTCTCCGAACCAGTTAAAGTGTTGGGTGCATTTCCTGCTACAAAAATGAATCATCAATTCTATCCTCAAGCGTTTGTCAACGACGACAATAACAACGATAATATCAACAATTTGAACGAAAACGCTCCAAGATTGAACGTAGTTAACACCGTACATATTCCCAAATCAACCTACGAAAACACCACCCCCGCCCCCACGCCGTATCGGCCTATTCCTACTCCTCTTCCTCCCTATCCCACGCTGCCTCCCCAATATTTTCCATCCCCAACCCCAATTCCTTATCCGGTCCAAACTTACCCAAATATTACTCCATACCACCCAACTTATCCCCTTCCTCCAGAACCATTCATCAGAAAACGTCGCGTTGCTCCAATCGATTTGTGCGATCAATCATTTCAAGAAACATTGATAAAACTCCGACATTATTATAATGGCGTCATTTTGAAATGCATCGATCTTTTTACGACATCGCAAATAGATGAATATCAAAGAATCACCGGTTCTAGGCGTTTAACTCGCGAGGTAGTCATGGAGATGTATCACCTCGTCGTCGTTAAAAGAGAAGAAGCTATGCAATTATCGAAAATGTGGAAATCGGTTATAAACTCAACCATAGAGTTTTTCCAACATTACCCGGTTACTCACATGGAAAGCCCATTTCTTCCTGAACCAGCCCCTGAACCAACATTTCCCACCGAAATTCCAACCTTTCCGCAACCCAGCACCTCTTCCAACGTGGCCACTCCTCATCAATATTATAATATAATGAGAAATCATATTTTAAATCGTACGGTGCCGGATCAAGAGATAAAATGCGAAGAGCAACAACCTGCTGTTATTCCAGTAAATATTCCAGTAAATGTTCCAGTAAACGTCCCAGTAAATGTCCCAGTAAATGTCCCAGTAAATGTAAGAATTGAAGGCAAGAGGAAGTGGACTCCCGGAAATGGGCGCTACGTTAAGAAATCGAAGAGGGCTGCCGCCAACCCGGAGGAACCAGTAGAGAAATCAGAATAAATTTGTGACAACATCAAGGTCAGGGTGAAGATTCTTATTAATTATTTTATATATTACTCAACTCTTATAGTTCTATAATTCATATTATTCTTAATTAAAATGTAAGTTTTTAATTTTCTTTTTAAAAAGTTAAGTCTCAAATTGGTGACTCACCGATTTTTTGCACGGTAATCCAAAATAAGTTTACGTTTTTTTTATGAGTTACGAGCTTTTGTTACACGATAGAATTGGTTTCATTTGCTCCGATTACGACTGCATTGGCGTTGTATTGAAAACTCAAATTCATAAATATTTTTAGAAATGATTTGATTTTAAGTAACTTGAATTAATTAATTAATTTGTATAAATATAATATGTAGCCTTAATTGACTCTTATAATCAGTGTATGTTATATCTTTACTTATTTTTAAATAACTAGTTTTTATAAATCATCATTAATTGATGCGGAATGTCTAAATAGTCACTAATAAGTTAAATTGATTGTTTACACAATTATAATTTTACTTATATAAGAATTTTATAAATAAAATTGGGGTATATAATATATATAGATTTTTTTTAATTATATATATAATAAATCCTCGATATAACGAATTAATACAGGAAAGGGTGTGTGCATTAAGTCAAATGTTTTTAAAGGGGGATACATTTAGGCACGCAAATATAAATACGATTTCAAGGCTTCTTTTTCATTAAGATGCAATTAATCTCGAAAAATTTTTTGATTTAGTGTTTACTTATGCTGAATATTTAAAAAAATATATAAAAAATGTTTAAATCTTTTCAAAATGGCCGACAAATAGTAATCATTCTAAGATTCGTTATCGCGGAGAGAATTACTTGGGGATATATTTAAATTTTTCTGATATTCATGTTTCTGTGTGAACTTACAAAAATTGAAGAAAATTAATAATTATAAATATTATAATATTAAAAAAATTTTTTTTTTATTTTGATTGCTTTTTCAACATATACAATTTTCAATATGATTTCAAGGCTTATTTTTCGATTAAGATGCAATTAATTTCAACATTTTGTTGATTTACTGTTTACTTATGCTGTATATTTAAAAAAATATATACAAAATTTAAAAAATTTTTGTAATGACCGACAAATAGTGATCATTCTAAGATTCGTTATCGCGAAGAGAATTACTTGCGGATATATTTAATTCTTTTCTGATATTCATGTCTTTTATGTGAATTTTATATATACAAAATTTTTAAAACTTTTTAAAATGGTCGACAAATAGTAATCATTCTAAGATTCGTTATCACGGAGAGAATTACTTGGGGATATATTTCAATTTTATTCACTTTATGTAAACTTACAAAATTAAAGAAAATTAATAATTATAAATAAAAAAAAATAAATTTTTTTATTTTTTTTAAATTTTAATGAATTTTTCAACAATTCAAGGCTTATTTTTCGATTAAGATGCAATTAACTTCGAACATTTTGTTCATTTACTGTTTACTTATGCTGCATACTTAAAAATATATACAACATTTTTAAAACTTTTTAAAATGGTCGACAAATAGTAATCATTCTAAGATTCGTTATCACGGAGAGAATTACTTGGGGATATATTTCAATTTAAAGAAAATTAATAATTATAAATATTATAATATAAAAAAAAAATAAATTTTTTTATTTTTTTAAAATTTTAATGAATTTTTCAACAATTCAAGGCTTATTTTTCGATTAAGATGCAATTAACTTCGAACATTCTGTTCATTTACTGTTTACTTATGCTGCATACTTAAAAATATATACAAAATTTTTAAAACTTTTTAAAATGGTCGACAAATAGTAATCATTCTAAGATTCGTTATCACGGAGAGAATTACTTGGGGATATATTTCAATTTTATTCACTTTATGTAAACTTACAAAATTAAAGAAAATTAATAATTATAAATAAAAAAAAATAAATTTTTTTATTTTTTTTAAATTTTAATGAATTTTTCAACAATTCAAGGCTTATTTTTCGATTAAGATGCAATTAACTTCGAACATTTTGTTCATTTACTGTTTACTTATGCTGCATACTTAAAAATATATACAACATTTTTAAAACTTTTTAAAATGGTCGACAAATAGTAATCATTCTAAGATTCGTTATCACGGAGAGAATTACTTGGGGATATATTTCAATTTAAAGAAAATTAATAATTATAAATATTATAATATTAAAAAAAAATAAATTTTTTTATTTTTTTAAAATTTTAATGAATTTTTCAACAATTCAAGGCTTATTTTTCGATTAAGATGCAATTAACTTCGAACATTCTGTTCATTTACTGTTTACTTATGCTGCATACTTAAAAATATATACAAAATTTTTAAAACTTTTTAAAATGGTCGACAAATAGTAATCATTCTAAGATTCGTTATCACGGAGAGAATTACTTGGGGATATATTTCAATTTTATTCACTTTATGTAAACTTACAAAATTAAAGAAATTTAATAATTATAAATATTATAATATTAAAAAAAAATAAATTTTTTTATTTTTTTTAAATTTTAATGAATTTTCAACAATTCAAGGCTTATTTTTCGATTAAGATGCAATTAACTTCGAACATTTTGTTCATTTACTGTTTACTTATGCTGCATACTTAAAAATATATACAAAATTTTTAAAACTTTTTAAAATGGCCGACAAATAGTAATCATTCTAAGATTCGTTATCACGGAGAGAATTACTTGGGGATATATTTCAATTTTATTCACTTTATGTAAACTTACAAAATTAAAGAAAATTAATAATTATAAATATTATAATATTAAAAAAAAATAAATTTTTTTATTTTTTTAAAATTTTAATGAATTTTTCAACAATTCAAGGCTTATTTTTCGATTAAGATGCAATTAACTTCGAACATTCTGTTCATTTACTGTTTACTTATGCTGCATACTTAAAAATATATACAAAATTTTTAAAACTTTTTAAAATGGTCGACAAATAGTAATCATTCTAAGATTCGTTATCACGGAGAGAATTACTTGGGGATATATTTCAATTTTATTCACTTTATGTAAACTTACAAAATTAAAGAAATTTAATAATTATAAATATTATAATATTAAAAAAAAATAAATTTTTTTATTTTTTTTAAATTTTAATGAATTTTCAACAATTCAAGGCTTATTTTTCGATTAAGATGCAATTAACTTCGAACATTCTGTTCATTTACTGTTTACTTATGCTGCATACTTAAAAATATATACAAAATTTTTAAAACTTTTTAAAATGGTCGACAAATAGTAATCATTCTAAGATTCGTTATCACGGAGAGAATTACTTGGGGATATATTTCAATTTTATTCACTTTATGTAAACTTACAAAATTAAAGAAAATTAATAATTATAAATAAAAAAAAATAAATTTTTTTATTTTTTTTAAATTTTAATGAATTTTTCAACAATTCAAGGCTTATTTTTCGATTAAGATGCAATTAACTTCGAACATTTTGTTCATTTACTGTTTACTTATGCTGCATACTTAAAAATATATACAACATTTTTAAAACTTTTTAAAATGGTCGACAAATAGTAATCATTCTAAGATTCGTTATCACGGAGAGAATTACTTGGGGATATATTTCAATTTAAAGAAAATTAATAATTATAAATATTATAATATTAAAAAAAAATAAATTTTTTTATTTTTTTAAAATTTTAATGAATTTTTCAACAATTCAAGGCTTATTTTTCGATTAAGATGCAATTAACTTCGAACATTCTGTTCATTTACTGTTTACTTATGCTGCATACTTAAAAATATATACAAAATTTTTAAAACTTTTTAAAATGGTCGACAAATAGTAATCATTCTAAGATTCGTTATCACGGAGAGAATTACTTGGGGATATATTTCAATTTTATTCACTTTATGTAAACTTACAAAATTAAAGAAATTTAATAATTATAAATATTATAATATTAAAAAAAAATAAATTTTTTTATTTTTTTTAAATTTTAATGAATTTTCAACAATTCAAGGCTTATTTTTCGATTAAGATGCAATTAACTTCGAACATTTTGTTCATTTACTGTTTACTTATGCTGCATACTTAAAAATATATACAAAATTTTTAAAACTTTTTAAAATGGCCGACAAATAGTAATCATTCTAAGATTCGTTATCACGGAGAGAATTACTTGGGGATATATTTCAATTTTATTCACTTTATGTAAACTTACAAAATTAAAGAAATTTAATAATTATAAATATTATAATATTAAAAAAAAATAAATTTTTTTATTTTTTTTAAATTTTAATGAATTTTCAACAATTCAAGGCTTATTTTTCGATTAAGATGCAATTAACTTCGAACATTTTGTTCATTTACTGTTTACTTATGCTGCATACTTAAAAATATATACAAAATTTTTAAAACTTTTTAAAATGGCCGACAAATAGTAATCATTCTAAGATTCGTTATCACGGAGAGAATTACTTGGGGATATATTTCAATTTTATTCACTTTATGTAAACTTACAAAATTAAAGAAAATTAATAATTATAAATATTATAATATTAAAAAAAAATAAATTTTTTTATTTTTTTAAAATTTTAATGAATTTTTCAACAATTCAAGGCTTATTTTTCGATTAAGATGCAATTAACTTCGAACATTCTGTTCATTTACTGTTTACTTATGCTGCATACTTAAAAATATATACAAAATTTTTAAAACTTTTTAAAATGGTCGACAAATAGTAATCATTCTAAGATTCGTTATCACGGAGAGAATTACTTGGGGATATATTTCAATTTTATTCACTTTATGTAAACTTACAAAATTAAAGAAAATTAATAATTATAAATAAAAAAAAATAAATTTTTTTATTTTTTTTAAATTTTAATGAATTTTTCAACAATTCAAGGCTTATTTTTCGATTAAGATGCAATTAACTTCGAACATTTTGTTCATTTACTGTTTACTTATGCTGCATACTTAAAAATATATACAACATTTTTAAAACTTTTTAAAATGGTCGACAAATAGTAATCATTCTAAGATTCGTTATCACGGAGAGAATTACTTGGGGATATATTTCAATTTAAAGAAAATTAATAATTATAAATATTATAATATTAAAAAAAAATAAATTTTTTTATTTTTTTAAAATTTTAATGAATTTTTCAACAATTCAAGGCTTATTTTTCGATTAAGATGCAATTAACTTCGAACATTCTGTTCATTTACTGTTTACTTATGCTGCATACTTAAAAATATATACAAAATTTTTAAAACTTTTTAAAATGGTCGACAAATAGTAATCATTCTAAGATTCGTTATCACGGAGAGAATTACTTGGGGATATATTTCAATTTTATTCACTTTATGTAAACTTACAAAATTAAAGAAATTTAATAATTATAAATATTATAATATTAAAAAAAAATAAATTTTTTTATTTTTTTTAAATTTTAATGAATTTTCAACAATTCAAGGCTTATTTTTCGATTAAGATGCAATTAACTTCGAACATTTTGTTCATTTACTGTTTACTTATGCTGCATACTTAAAAATATATACAAAATTTTTAAAACTTTTTAAAATGGCCGACAAATAGTAATCATTCTAAGATTCGTTATCACGGAGAGAATTACTTGGGGATATATTTCAATTTTATTCACTTTATGTAAACTTACAAAATTAAAGAAAATTAATAATTATAAATATTATAATATTAAAAAAAAATAAATTTTTTTATTTTTTTTAAATTTTAATGAATTTTTCAACAATTCAAGGCTTATTTTTCGATTAAGATGCAATTAACTTCGAACATTTTGTTCATTTACTGTTTACTTATGCTGCATACTTAAAAATATATACAAAATTTTTAAAACTTTTTAAAATGGTCGACAAATAGTAATCATTCTAAGATTCGTTATCACGGAGAGAATTACTTGGGGATATATTTCAATTTTATTCACTTTATGTAAACTTACAAAATTAAAGAAATTTAATAATTATAAATATTATAATATTAAAAAAAAATAAATTTTTTTATTTTTTTTAAATTTTAATGAATTTTCAACAATTCAAGGCTTATTTTTCGATTAAGATGCAATTAACTTCGAACATTTTGTTCATTTACTGTTTACTTATGCTGCATACTTAAAAATATATACAAAATTTTTAAAACTTTTTAAAATGGCCGACAAATAGTAATCATTCTAAGATTCGTTATCACGGAGAGAATTACTTGGGGATATATTTCAATTTTATTCACTTTATGTAAACTTACAAAATTAAAGAAAATTAATAATTATAAATATTATAATATTAAAAAAAAATAAATTTTTTTATTTTTTTTAAATTTTAATGAATTTTTCAACAATTCAAGGCTTATTTTTCGATTAAGATGCAATTAACTTCGAACATTTTGTTCATTTACTGTTTACTTATGCTGCATACTTAAAAATATATACAAAATTTTTAAAACTTTTTAAAATGGCCGACAAATAGTAATCATTTTAAGATTCGTTATCGCGGAGAGAATTATTTGGAGATATATTTAAATTTTTTCTGATATTCATATCTTCTATGTGAACTTACAAAACTTAAAGAAAATTAATAATTATAAATATTTCAATATTTAAAAAAAATATATTTTTTAAAAAAAATTTGATGAATTTTTCAACATATATAATATACAATTTTCACTACGATTTCAAGGCTTATTTTTTCATTAAGGTGCAATTAATTTCGAACATTTTGTTCATTTACTGTTTACTTTTGCTGTATGTTTAAAAAAAATATATTTAAAATTTTTAAAAGTTTTCAAAATGGCCGACAAACGGTAATTATTCTATAATTTATTATCGCCGAGAGAATTACTAGGGGATATATTTAAATGTTTTCTGATATTCATGTCTTCTAAGTGAACTTACAAAAATTGAATAAAATTAATAATTATAAATATTTCAATATTAAAAAAAAATATTTTTTTAAAATTTTGATGAATTTTTCAACATATATAATTTTCGGTACGATTTCAAAGCTTGCTTTTTCATTAAGATGCAATTAATTTCTAACATTTTGTTTATTTACTGTTTAGTTATCCTGTATATAAAAAAAAATTATGTAACAAATTTTTAAAACTTTTCAAAATGGCCGACAAATAGTAATAATCATACGATTCGTTATCGCGGAGAGAATTACTTGGGGATATATTTCAATTTTTTTTGATATTCATGTTTCTATGTGAACTTACAAAAATTGAAGAAAATTAATAATTATAAATATTATGATGTTTCAAAAAAATTTTATTTTTTTTAATTTTTGATGAATTTTTCAACATATATAATTTTCGGTACGATTTCAAAGCTTGCTTTTTCATTAAGATGCAATTAATTTCGATCATTTTGTTCATTTACTGTTTACTTATGTTGTATATTTAAAAAAATATATAAAACATTTTTAAAACTTTTCAAAATGGCTGACAAATAGTAATCATTCTAAGATTCGTTATCGCGAAGAGAATTACTTGCGGATATATTTAATTCTTTTCTGATATTCATGTCTTTTATGTGAACTTATAAAAATTTAAGAAAATTAATAATTATAAATATTTCAATATTTTAGAATTTTTTTTTAATTTCGATGAATTTTCAACATATATAACTTATATAATTTTCAGTACGATTTCCAGACTTGTTTCTTCATTAAGATACAATTAAATTTCGAACATTTTGTTCATTTCCTGTTTACTTATGCTGTATATTTAAAGAAATATATACAAAATTTTTAAAACGTTTCAAAAGTAGCCGACAAATAGCAATCATTTTAAGATTCGTTATCACGGAGAAAATTATTTGTGGATATATATTCAAATTTCTTCTGATATTCATGTTTCTATGTGAATTTACAAAAATTGAAGAAAATTAATAATTATAAATATTATAATATTTAAAAAAAATTTATTTTTTTTTAATTTTTGATAATTTTTTCAACATATATAATTTTCGGTACGATTTCAAAGCTTGCTTTTTCATTAAGATGCAATTAATTTCGATCATTTTGTTCATTTACTGTTTACTTATGCTGTATATTTAAAAAAATATATAAAACATTTACTTGGGGATATATTTAAATTTTTCTGATATTCATGTCTTCTATGTGAAGTTACAAAAATTGAAGAAAATTAATAATTATATTATAATATTTAAAAAAATATATAATTTTTTTTAAATTTTGTTGAATTTTCAACATATATAATTTATATAATCTTCAAGGTTCAAATAGAAAACAACATCTCTATTTATATGTACAATAATATTTTAGCCAAATTGGTCAAGCAGTTTTTAAAGAAATGTTTTTTAAAATTGCGAATCTTTAAAAAAGATCTTTCCTTTAGTGTCCAACCTGTATACAGGGTGAGTCAATAGTGCGGGAACGGAAGATTGTGGCTTTACCGTTGAAAATGAAAAAAATGTTTTTATGCCATCTTACATTACTGTCAGAGCTGTATCGATTAAAATTATTTTAGCTATACAGGGTGTTTCACTATTCTAGGCCTGTATTCAACTTCATTTTTTTAAATGGAACCCTATGTATCTTTTCACATATGCTGATTGATTGTCTTAAATGCTATAAGTGCATATTTTGTTTTCAAATTTTGAATACAAAGTTGCTAAGTTATTAGTCATTTTGTGAAAATTTTTGAAGAATATTAAAATTATTTATCAACATTATTATTAAATATTGACGATTGTAATTTGGCATGTCGATATTGTTTATCCAGCTTGGGTCTTTCGAACTCCATTAATACTATTGGATAATATTACACAGGTTGGTTACCAGAACCAATTAATTTACGAAATGTTTGGGAGACCATAACTTTGTTATTTTAAATGGAACAGCCTATATTTTTTCAATGCCTCACAAGGCTTTAGTAATTATCTTTCATTTTTGTAACATATGTAAAAAGGTGCGTAGGGTTCCATTTAAAGAATTGAAGTTGAGTAGGGTCCTAGAATAGTGAGACACGCTGTATAGCTGAAAATAATTTTAATCGATGCAGCTTTGTTTGTAATATATGAGACATAAAAACATTTTTTTTTATTTTTAACAGTAAGGCCACAATCTTCCATCCTTACACTATTGACTCACCCAGTATATACAGGGTGTTTAGAAATTAGTGGATAATTTATACATAGCGTTATTCCTCGTTCGATTTTAAAGCAAAAATCTTAAATATCTTACTACGTTAACGGTGAATGACCGTGCAAGAGAGAATTTATAACAATTTTCGGTTTGGCCGTGCATCCTCAAATGCACAGTTCTGACGTTCTCGCGTACTCGAGATGAGTAGAAGAAAAGCCTACCCAACCTAACCAAATTTTCTAACCAGAGGATTAAATACCGCTTTGTGGCGACCAAATCCTGCCAATAGCCTTGAAAAAAATTTGTAATTTCCTATCAACGCTTAAGTACTGCTTCAAAATGTAGAAGATGGTTCGAGGAAAGCAAATGCTGCTGGCAAATGGCTACATGCTGCTTATGGGATACTAAATTCTGCTAAAAAATTTTGCTAATAAATTTTCGTCAAGTAGCTTAAAAAATTACTGCCAGTAGATTATTAGGTGCTTGTGGTAGAAATGAAGAAACTGCTTGTGGAGGATGACATTTCTTGCTAAGGGTGGATGACTAGATACCGATAGAAGGCCTACACACTGTTTGGAGAGCAACTGATTATCAAAAATGAAGTAAAGCGTTCTTGGGGAATTTTTGATTGCAACTAAGTCTTAAACAAATTTTAGAATGATTGCCAAATATAATTTTACAAATATACATCGGCATACCGCTGATTCAAACAGATGGTAATTAAGTTTTATGGCCGTAGTTTCGGTTTAGGCCAAAATACAGCCGAAGTCGAAACTTCAACCGTTCTTTCCGTGCTTTCCAAGCTACAGAAATTCATGACGTCATTCTTTCCGAATAACATATATTTTAGCTTGCTTGCTAATGATAATATTTAATGAACCCATTATTTATAAAATGGCACTGTGATTCGACAGTTTTCAAATCTGATTGTGGGTGTTTTAGGGTCAATCGTCAAATCATGGAGATGTGACCTTCCAAATACAGGGTGTCCATTAATGTAACTGCCATAACTTGGGAGTGTGTTTCTGGGATGATTTGAAGTCAATAATGTCTAATGAACTAACCCAGCCCGAAGAACATAAAGTATGGAAAACTTTACACAATCATTAATTTAGACAAAGTTTACGCTTCAAGACTTTAATTTAATCGCTGGATATTGAGAAAAGATTGGATGATGTTTCTCTTAATGTAAGACAACGAATGTGGAATCAGCAAAATTATACAAACCGGTGGATTGGAAGAGGTTTAACAGTTCTTTGGCCAACAAAGTCATCAAAGTTTAAATCCTTAGATTACTTTTTATGGGGAAGACTGCAATGTTCAGCTTAGGCAGAAAATATTAAAAACAGCTAAAATTATGAAACTATTCGTGATGATCCTGGAACTGTTACAAGAGCGACCACTTCAATTCTAAGAAGAGCTAAACTATGTATACAAGAAGTGGGTGGACATTTACAGCAACTAATTCAATGAAGCTATTCTTTTTTACATATTTAAAATTTCAATTGCTTGTAGCTTTGTTACAATAGCGTGTATGTTCATTAGACATTAGACTTGAAGTCACCATAGCAACATCCTCCCAAGCTATGGCCATTACGGAGTGTGACACCCTGCATCTAACTAGCAGATTATTTTGAGAGAAATCTTCATAAATTGTCTGTTCATGTTTTTGTACTTCTAGATGACGAGATAGAGAGCGAGAATTATAAATACTAGGAAGATGAATTTAATAAATATATTAAATAATAAGTTTAGTAGATGTTCTTAGCTCATCACCCCGATTAATTTTAGCCTAGATTTTCTTTATAAAGGTGATAAATACTTGGAAAACAATTCATAAATGTAATAACTTCTAAAAAAATACTTAATTCTTAGTTTTTCTATGAATATGGGATAAAAGAGCTTTAGGAATGATTTGAGTTAGATTTTATACGCTTCATTTTCGCTTCATTTATAAAAAGTGGGCATAATGCAGGAATGCTGCATAATCTTTCGGTAATAAGTTTTGAACTGAAGTACAATGATATGGTCAGAGTTTTTCTGTTTTTAAACCCTACATACTGACGGTTGACTTATACGATTTCTTCTTCTTTGACGATGTTAATTTTTTAACCACTGTTATTTTTAGGTCAAAATGACCCCGTTTCTATACCCCGTCTCTCTCGGTTTATTAGAGGAAATAGCTGATTTAATCGTGCGTATCCCAAATTTAATCCGTTGTTTATATGAATACCCCAATTTAATAACCAATCAATATGTAGGTCTTGACAGCTTTGTCTTAACTTGAAAACATATAATAGTAGAAAAGTAAATACTTAATATACAAGATTTTTCATAATATATGTGCAGGATTTCAAAATATGATAGCCTGTCAAAAAATTCGATAAAAGTTTCTCTCAACTTACCCTGTAAAATGCAGCATTTTCAAGGGGGTTTGCAGGGTGTGAAGTATTTTCTACTCATAATAAGCTAATTTTTATGCGAAAAAATTTTTTTTAGTCATAATTAGTGAAGATATTGAAGGGATAGTGATTGTTTTTCTTCTCAACTTCTACGCTACTTGAAAAAGTTAATCATCATGACTTCTAAAGATGACTGTTTACGAGAAAAGCATCCTTTATATTGAATAACAAGGACAATTTTTTGAAATAAAAATTTTATTTTATTAAATGTTAGAAGTAGTAACAAAAGCAAGCGTTAACTTCATAATTGCAAAATTAAAAAAAAATAAAAAATTATATAAGAGTTGTCTTTTCAAAATTCTCCAAAAATCCAAAATCGAATTCTTATGATATATTAATCGTAAAAAAATTAATTCTTAAGATATGTTAATGCAATTAGGGCTATTTGTACGTAAAAACTTCATTCATTTTTGAGATATAAATTTTTGAAATCAATCAGAACTTTTATTAGTTTACGAAGATGACTATTTACTCTAATAATTTTCAAAAAATCGTAAAAAATATAATTCTTAAGATATGTTAATAAAATTATGGCTGTTTATAGAGAAAAGCATGTACTTTTTCATGAACAAAACCGTATTAAACAAATTTCATTCATTTTTGAGATATAAATTTTTGATATCAATCGGAATTTTTATTAGTTTACGAAGATGACAATTTATTCCAATAATTTTCCAAAAAATCGTAAAAAAATAATTCTTAAGATATGTTAATAAAATTATGGCTATTTATAGCGAAAAACATATACTTTTTCATGAACAAAACCGTATTTAAAAAACTTCATTCATTTTTGAGATATAAATTTTTGAAATCAAACGGAATTTTATTAGTTTACGAAAATGACTATTTACTCTAATAATTTTCAAAAAATCGTAAAAAATATAATTCTTAAGATATGTTAATAAAATTATGGCTGTTTATAGAGAAAAGCATGTACTTTTTCATGAACAAAACCGTATTTAAAAAACTTCATTCATTTTTGAGATATAAATTTTTGAAATCAATCGGAACTTTATTAATTTACGAAGATGACAATTTACTCTAATAATTTTCAAAAAATCGTAAAAAATATAATTCTTAAGATATGTTAATAAAATTATGGCTGTTTATAGAGAAAAGCATGTACTTTTTCATGAACAAAACCGTATTTAAAAAACATCATTCATTTTTGATATATAAATTTTTGAATTCAATCGGAACTTTATTAGTTTACGAAGACGACAATTTACTCTATAATTTTCAAAAAATCGCAAAAAAAATAATTCTTAAGATATGTTAATAAAATTATGGCTATTTATAGAGAAAAGCATGTACTTTTTCATGAACAAAACCGTATTAAACAAATTTCATTCATTTTTGAGATATAAATTTTTGATATCAATCGGAATTTTTATTAGTTTACGAAGATGACAATCCATTCCAATAATTTTCAAAAAATCGTAAAAAAATAATTCTTAAGATATATTAATAAAATTATGGCTATTTATAGCGAAAAACATATACTTTTTCATGAACAAAACCGTACTTAAAAAAATTCATTCATTTTTGAGATATAAATTTTTGAAATCAATCGGAACTTTATTAGTTTACGAAGATGACAATTTACTCTATAATTTTCAAAAAATCGCAAAAAAAGTAATTCTTAAGATATGTTAATAAAATTATGGCTATTTATAGAGAAGAGCATGTACTTTTTCATGAATAAAACCGTATTTAAAAAACTTCATTCATTTTTGAGATATAAATTTTTGAAATCAATCGAAACTTTATTAGTTTACGAAGATGACAATTTACTCTATAATTTTAAAAAAATCGCAAAAAAAATAATTCTTAAGATATGATAATAAAATGATGGCTATTTATAGAGAAAAGCATGTATTTTTTCATGAACAAATCGTATTAAACAAATTTCATTCATTTTTGAGATATAAATTTTTGATATCAATCGGAATTTTTATTAGTTTACGTAGATGACAATTTACTCCAATAATTTTCAAAAAATCATGATAAATTTAATTCTTAAGATATGTTAATGAAATTATGGCTATTTATAGAGAAAAACGTGTACTTTTTCATGAACAAAACCGTATTTAAAAAGCTTCATTCATTTTTAAGATATAAATTTTTGAAATCAATCGGAACTCTATTAGTTTACGAGGTTGACAATTTTCTCCAATAATTTTCAAAAAATTATAATAAATTTTATTCTTAAGATATGTTACTAAAATTATGGCTATTTATAGAGAAAAGCATGCATACTTTCATGAACAAAACCGCATTTAAAAAATTGTTCGCTCATTCGTTTATACATTATTCATTTTTGAGATATCACGTTTTGAAATCGCCCTAAAGATGTAGCATTTCATGAAAATAACAATTTTCTTAATTATTTGTAGAAGCGGCGTTCAACCCAATAATTTTCAAGAAAATAACGATAATATGGTCCATTTAGCTTTTGTGATCAGATATAATATCTATTAATAATAGTAAAGATAATAGTAATACCGACCCAAACATTTAATGAAAATCCCATAAAGTATAACATATTTAATAACTTATTTTTCATAACGTGTATCACGCCTTAGCTACCACCCTTCTAAATGAGGGAAAAAGCTTTTTCATTTCAAAAAATCATTTGCAGTTTACAAAACAGTGTCCTACTTATCGAATCATAACTTCGTTATTTTTAATATTTGTTATTCGTTAATATCACAAATTGTTTACAAAACTACGATGTGTATTTAGAATATAAAGATTGTTTCATAATATTACTGGTTGCGTTAAAAAAAATATTTATTTTTATACTTATTTATCCGATCGGAAAAGTAATGTAACTCCTTAAGAGGTTTAATTTTTATAGGGCATTTAAAATTTAGAACTTTTTTTGGGTCTATTCAAAACCTGGAAAATAGAGTAAAGAAGTTATCTAAAATGAAACATCTAAGATGAAATTTTATAACGGCATAGACGGTGCCTTTAACGATTTAAATCCATCATGAAAACACCATAACCCCTAAAGGATTTCCAGAAAAAAAAATTGGTATGAGACGGACACCCCCATAATCCGCGGTGCGCTATATACTAATACCATCTTATAACAATTTTTTTTCTAGAAAACCGTTAGGGGTTACGATGTTTTAATATTCGATTTAAATCGTTAAAGGCACCATCTACGCCGTTATAAAATTTCATAAATTTCAGAAATGCTCATCGGGGTCAAATTCACCCCCATAGCCCGCGGCGCGTTGTATACCCGTACCATCTCATACAATTTTTTTTCTGGAAAGCCGTTAGGGGTTACGGTGTTTTGATAGTCGATTTAAATTGCTAAGACATCCTCCACGCCATTATAAAATTTTGTCAATTTTAGAAGTCAAATTCACCCCCTTACTATCATTCGCGGATTACATTATTTTTTTTCTTGAAAATCGTTAAGGGTTACGGTTTTTTTAAAATTGATAATACTACTTATAACTGTGTTTTATTATATAATAGAAGATGAAGAGTGAGATCAGAGCGTTGTAAATTATTCTTGAAATAAAGCGTCCGTATGTGAAATTTGATGATCAAAATCCTATTAATTACGGAGTTATGAATATTTCAAGTTTATGTTTACGGCTGGGATTTGTGGATAACTTCACATCAGTGTAGGATTTTAGTTAATTTTTAAAAGTATAAGAATTGTATGACACCTTGGTAGTGTAGATGATGATTTTATTATTTGCAAATAACTTGAGAAAAAAATTTTTTTTTCATATGACTTAAAAATATTTTGAATAATATCGAAGATTTGCGGTATTTATGATTTGTTTATAATTAAGCAGTAATTTAAAGATAATAATGTTTATTATCGATTTTGATTGATATCTCTTATCTGGAATAACATCGATAATTTTTTATGAATAGCATTTTGCGCCAAATGTGGACGGCTTGTTACTCATTACCCTCACCATTTGAAATAAATTTTGTTTTATTCTTAACCTATGTTTATAGAAAAGCAAAATAATAATTTACATATAATAATGTTTACGATAGATTTTGATTGATATCTCTTATTTGAAATAACTTAATTGATAATTTTTTTATGAATAAGAATAAGCCAAAATTGGATCGCTTACTACTTATTTAAAATGATTTTTTTATTCTTAATTTCTATTTATAGAAAAACGAATAAAAATTTAAAGGTAATGGTTATTATCAATTTCGATTGATATCTCTTATCTGAAATAACATTGATAATTTTTTTATGAATACCATTTTGTGCCAAATTTGGATGACTTATTTTACCATCACTATTTGATATGAATTTTATTTAATTGTTAATATATATTTATAGACTAGTAGGATAGTAATTTACAGATAATGATGTTTAGTATCGATTTTGATTGATATTTTTTATCTGGAATAACATTGATAATTTTTTATGAATAGCATTTTGTGCCAAATTCGGATGGCTCATTACTCATTACCTTCACCATTTGAAATAAATTTTATTTTATTCTTAACCTATATTTATAGAAAAGCAAAATAGTAATTTATAGGTAATAATGTTTACGATAGATTTTGATTGATATCTCTTATTTGAAATAACTTAATTAATAATTTTTTTATGAATAAGAATAAGCCAAAATTGGATCGCTTACTACTTATTTAAAATGAATTTTTTATTCTTAATTTCTATTTATAGAAAAACGAATAAAAATTTAAGGGTAATAATGGTTATTATCAATTTCGATTGATATCTCTTATCTGGAATAATATTGACAATTTTTTTATGAATGGTATTCAATGTAATGTAATGAATGGTATTTTGTGCCAAATTTGGATGACTTATTTTACCATCACTATTTGATATAAATTTTATTTAATTGTTAATATATATTTATAGACAAGCAGACTAGTAATTTAAAGATAATGATGTTTACTATCGATTTTGATTGATCTCTCTTATCTGAAATAACATTGATAATTTTTTTATGAATAACATTTTTTGCCAAATTTTTATAGCCTATTACTCATTACCATTATTAATCGAAAATTATTTTATTTTATTCTTATATTATTATTAAGAAAAAAGTAAAATAGTAATTTAAAAATAATAATCAATTATAATTGAAATTTGTGCCAAATTTAATGGCCTATTATTATTTGAAATGAATTTTATTTAATTTTTAATCTCTATTTATAGACAGTAAAATAATAATTTTTAGTCAATTTTGATTGACATCTGGTATAACATCAATAATTTTTTATGCGCCAAATTTTACTCATTACTATTTAAAATTAATTTTATTAAATTCTTAATCTCTAATTAGAGAAAAAAAATAGTAATTTAAACATAATAATCTTTTTATCAATTTTGGTTAATATCTCTTATCTAGAATAAAATCAATATTTTTTTTGCGAACAAGATTTTGTGCCAAATTTAATGGCTTATTACTATTCGAAATGAATTTTATGTAATTTTTAATCTTTTAATAAAAAACAAGAATGATAAATAATAAAAAATGCTTTTTATCAATTTGGAATAACATCAATAATTTTTTATGAAGAAGATTTGTGCCAAATTTAATGGCTTATTACTATTTGAAATGAATTTTATTTAATTTTTAATCTCTATTTATAGAAAAGTAAAATAATAATTTTTAGTCAATTTTGATTGATATCTGGTATAACATCAATAATTTTTTACGCGCCAAATTTTACTCATTACTATTTAAAATTAATTTTATTAAATTCTTAGTCTCTATTTATAGAAAAAAAATAGTAATTTAAACATAATAATGTTTTTATCAATTTTGGTTAATATCTCTTATCTAGAATAAAATCAATATTTTTTTTGCGAACAAGATTTTGTGCCAAATTTAATGGCTTATTACTATTTGAAATGAATTTTATGTAATTATTAATCTTATAATAAAAAACAAGGTTAATAATAATAATAAAAAATCCTTTTTATCAATTTGGAATAACATCAATAATTTTTTTATGAAGAAGATTTGTGCCAAATAATGGCATATTATTATTTGAAATGGATTTTATTTAATTTTTAATCTCTATTTATAGAAAAGTAAAATAATAATTTAAAGTCAATTTTGATTGATATCTGATTCAACATCAATAATTTTTTATGCGCTAAATTTTACTCATTACTATTTAAAATTAATTTTATTAAATTCTTAATCTCTAATTAGAGAAAAAAAATAGTAATTTAAACATAATAATCTTTTTATCAATTTTGGTTAATATCTCTTATCTATAATAAAATCAATATTTTTTTGTGAACAAGATTTTGTGCCAAATTTAATGGCTTATTACTATTTGAAATGAATTTTATGTAATTTTTAATCTTTTAATAAAAAACAAGAATGATAATAATAAAAAATGCTTTTTATCAATTTGGAATAACATCAATAATTTTTTTTATGAAGAAGATTTGTGCCAAATTTAATGGCTTATTACTATTTGAAACGAATTTTATTTAATTTTAATCTCTATTTATAGAAAAGTAAAATATAATTTAAAGTCAATTTTGATTGATATCTGATTTAACATCAATAATTTTTTATGCGCCAAATTTTACTCATTCTTATTTAAACTTAATTTTATTAAATTCTTAGTCTTTATTTATAGAAAAAAAAATAGTAATTTAAACATAATAACGTTTTTATCAATTTTAGTTGATATCTCTTATCTAGAATAAAATCAATATTTTTTTTGAGAACAAGATTTTGTGCCAAATTTAATGGCTTATTACTATTTGAAATGAATTTTATGTAATTATTAATCTTATAATAAAAAACAAGAATAATAATAAAAAAAATGCTTTTTATCAATTTGGAATAACATCAATAATTTTTTATGAAGAAGATTTGTGCCAAATAATGGCTTATTATTATTTGAAATGGATTTTATTTAATTTTTAATCTCTACTTATACATAAGTAAAATAATAATT
Organism: Onthophagus sagittarius; assembly: GCA_036711965.1. Taxonomy (NCBI): domain Eukaryota; kingdom Metazoa; phylum Arthropoda; class Insecta; order Coleoptera; family Scarabaeidae; genus Onthophagus; species Onthophagus sagittarius. The sequence continues at coordinate 9,147,910 of JASERS010000007.1, read as the reverse complement.
TTTAGTCAATTTTGATTGATATCTGATTTAACATCAATAATTTTTTATGCGCCAAATTTTACTCATTCTTATTTAAACTTAATTTTATTAAATTCTTAGTCTTTATTTATAGAAAAAAAAAATAGTAATTTAAACATAATAATGTTTTTATCAATTTTGGTTGATATCTCTTATCTAGAATAAAATCAATATTTTTTTTGCGAACAAGATTTTGTGCCAAATTTAATGGCTTATTACTATTTAACATGAATTTTATGTAATTTTTAATCTTTTAATAAAAAACAAGAATAATAATAATAAAAAATGGTTTTTATCAATTTGGAATAACATCAATAATTTTTTTATGAAGAAGATTTGTGCCAAATAATGGCTTATTATTATTTAAAATGGATTTTATTTAATTTTTAATCTCTATTTATACATAAGTAAAATAATAATTTTTAGTCAATTTTGATTGATATCTGATTCAACATCAATAATTTTTTATGCGCTAAATTTTACTCATTACTATTTAAAATTAATTTTATTAAATTCTTAATCTCTAATTAGAGAAAAAAAATAGTAATTTAAACATAATAATCTTTTTATCAATTTTGGTTAATATCTCTTATCTAGAATAAAATCAATTTTTTTTTGCGAACAAGATTTTGTGCCAAATTTAATGGCTTATTACTATTTGAAATGAATTTTATGTAATTTTTAATCTTTTAATAAAAAATAAGAATAATAATAATAAAAAATGCTTTTTATCAATTTGGAATAACATCAATAATTTTTTTTATGAAGAAGATTTGTGCCAAATAATGGCTTATTATTATTTGAAATGGATTTTATTTAATTTTTAATCTCTATTTATAGAAAAGTAAAATAATAATTTAAAGTCAATTTTGATTGATATCTGATGTAACATCAATAATTTTTTATGCGCCAAATTTTACACATTCCTATTTAAAATTAATTTTATTAAATTCTTAGCCTTTATTTATAGAAAAAAAAATAGTAATTTAAACATAATAATGTTTTTATAAATTTTGGTTGATATCTCTTATCTAGAATAAAATCAATATTTTTTTTGCGAACAAGATTTTGTGCCAAATTTAATGGCTTATTACTATTTGAAATGAATTTTATGTAATTTTTAATCTTTTAATAAAAAACAAGAATGATAATAAAAAAAATGCTTTTTATCAATTTGGAATAACATCAATAATTTTTTTATGAAGAAGATTTGTACCAAATTTAATGGCTTATTACTATTTGAAACGAATTTTATTTAATTTTAATCTCTATTTATAGAAAAGTAAAATATAATTTAAAGTCAATTTTGATTGATATCTGATTTAACATCAATAATTTTTTATGCGCCAAATTTTACACATTCCTATTTAAAATTAATTTTATTAAATTCTTAGTCTTTATTTATAGAAAAAAATAGTAATTTAAACATAATAATGTTTTTATCAATTTTGGTTGATATCTCTTATCTAGAATAATATCAATATTTTTTGCGAACAAGATTTTGTACCAAATTTAATGGCTTATTAATATTTGAAATGAATTTTATGTAATTTTTAATCTTTTAATAAAAAACAAGAATGATAATAATAAAAAATGCTTTTTATCAGTTTGGAATAACATCAATAATTTTTTTATGATCAAGATTTTAATAAAAAAATAAATATATAAAGAATTTCTACCTGCAAAGGAAGATCATCAGGGTGATTCCCAGCATAATTAAACAAAGCCAATCCAAACGGTACAATCCCATCTGAAACATCCTTCGGGGGACTCGGTGGTGGTATTGTAGGCATGGGTGGTGAATAATTCGAAGGCATCCTAGAAGTCCCAGGAACTATCAAAGGCACTTTAACACTTGCTTTGGCTGATTTTTTTGGTGGTTGCGCCCTGATTATGGTAGGCATGTTGATTTGCGCCGAAGTTTGAAGGCCACTATTCCACGGGCTCACATTAAAAGGGGATGATTCCATGTCAAAACTTTTTTTACTCGAGGCCAAACTACTTGTGCTACTATTAAAAGAACTTGATATACTTCCACTAACTAATCTACTTGTTTTTGGGGAACAAGGGGGGCTCCACTCTATCATACAATCATCATCTTTTTGGTTTAAAACCCATGTTGATTTACTTTTTTGGATCTTTGATAAATCGGGTGGTGGAGGACGTGGCGGTGGTTTCTTTTTTATGTTTTTCTGCATTTGAGTATTCCTAGAAAAATGATTTTTAAGTAGGTGTGATATATATTGATTTTATGTACACTTACTTTTGTTGTTGGTTATTCTTATTTCGACGAGCCTCTTCAATAGAAGGGGCTGGCCTGGTTGGTATCCGCATGTTTTTCATGAAGATTCTTGCATGTTCAACATGATCTAACCGAAACAGACGAAGTATTAATTTAGAATGACATCACAATAACAATGTTCACAGCGGGTCGGCCGCCAATTACAGGTTAAGTCGAGCGAAACGCCACTGCTTTAAAGACAGACTGTATATAAATGTATGTATAAGAAAAAGATAGATATATAAACGGTTGTTCGATTTCGGTTAGGCTAAAAAATGTAACGAAAATTTTGGCCCAACTTAGACAACCCAAACAACACTTTTTTCTAATATAACTCAAAAAATACATTAACACAACATAAAAATAACTATCTAAGTGCCTAAATTTGATTTAAACCAATTAATTAAGTGAATTTTTTCAATAATAAGAAAAAACAAAGAGAGGTTAGTATATTGGGTTTATTATTTAATAAAGATTTGTTTTGAAGAGTGTTGTTTGAAGATGTTATTTGCGATTTTGACGTTGCTTATCATTACGGTTAATAGAAAAATAATTGCAATTGATCTTGAGGGTCAGATTTAATATGACGAGAACGTCGAATATTATTCACGTTTATTTATTCGGGCGAATTGTAAACAAGGACTATTTTAGATAAGAAATCTGTTAAACCACTACTTTAATATACATTGTTTTAATTTTTTCTAAACATAGAAAATTGTTTAAAATTAAAAGTCATTGAGTCATAAAGACGATTAATTTTATTAAAAGGAATCGTTCTATGATGATTATTAAGATATTTTTAGGACATTTTAATTTTTTTGATAAGCTCATTAAAGTTAGCAAATTAAATTAAATTTTTTTTTGCGTTGGTTTGCGATTAAGCATGAGTTAATTTTATATCGTTAAAGATTTTTTCTGTATGCAAAACAATATTTCTTAGAAGCAGAAATAAATGAGTATAAAAATAGCAAAGTTCAGAAAAGAGCGCAAATATTAGCCAGTAAGCCAGAATTGTTAAGAGTACTTATTATCTCTTCATATAGTATGTCCAAAAATCTTAGGGTAGTTTCGAAGACAGTGATTTTATTTTATTTTTATTTTATTTTCTACCATTTGGGACGCACACAGGGAGAATATCCTTAGCAAAGCATCCACATACAAAATACATTAATATAATACAATTAATACAACATAGTACAACAACAAATAATATGAACAAGTACAATAATTAAGGGTTTTTTTTTTAAATTTACTTCTGGTGATATTCAAATTTATTTATTCTAAATTAGTTTCGAGCTTATTCTAAACTAGTTTCGAGATTCTTCTTCAGTAGACACCTACAAGTTTACAACCTATGAAACATAAATGATACATATTAATATAAACATAAAATAGTGAAATCTTACGTAATTATTAAAGAATTAGAAAAACTAATTGAAATTTTTCAAAATGTACGTCAAACCGCTAAACCAAATTTGAAAATTTAACAATGTAAACGACCCAAAACTTGACTATTATTAAGCAGAAATAAATGCGTTTATAAATAACAAAGCTCAGAAAAGAGTGCAAATATTAGCCAGTAACCCAGAATTATTGAGAGAGCACTTAGTTCTTCAACCTCTCCATATTATTTTTAGTCTCTTAATAATCTTAGTAATTATGAACTATCTGATTTTTACCCATCGTACCATAACACAAACCTCTCGATCGTAAGAGATCATTTTGTTGTTTGCAGATAAGCATGCATAATTTTTAAAATGCTTTCAAAGTAAGCATACTATGTTGACATTGCCTGAGATCAGCACTCTGCTGACGTATTTTCATGATTTTCTTTCATGGCCTATAAATGAAAAATTGAACAAGATCTACCATTCATTGCATCATTTTGATTAATTGCGTTATATTATAATAACTGCAATTGACAGTGTAATTAACAATGTATCATTCCATTTAAAATAACATGTTTATTTTGGTATGTTCGTTATTCAACACCACAACTATCTAAGGAATAACTCTATTTGTTGAGAGAGTACAGCCTCTCCATATTATCATCTCTTCAGGTAGTGTGTCCAAAAGTCATAGAATATTTTCTGAGACAATGATTTTCAATCTCAGAAAAAGGTCAGGAAAGAGCGCAGTTAATCTTCCTTTTCTGCGACGTCGTCTTCAAACACCCCATATTATTATCATCCCTTCATGAAATATCTCCAAAAAATCTTACATTGTAGTCTCATATTTAACATTTTCTTAGGTATTCTATCCTCTTCCATTCGTATCGGATCTCAACCCTTTTTTCTTTTTTTTTACGAAATCGGGGAAAATCTGCTAACAGACATCTGGCCTGAGGTATTGAGCACGCATATAGTGTGGGGTTGGGGCCTATAAGATCTCGGCCCACCAAAAACCTCATTCCTTGTGTTGTCCAGAAACACCCTTACCGATTTTCTTGGGATAACTGAGCAGTCATCTACCAGTGCCCCCTGCAAAGTTCTACCGATACATACATTTTAACATGGATAATTTTAACATGCATAGGGGTTGTGAACAGGCCATCCCCTCCCCGCTCCACTGGTCCGCATTCATACGCTCTGCTTCTCCTTTTCCGCTCATTTGGCTCGTCAGTTGTATAAAATTATATAAATCACTTATAAGAGTTATTTTAATTTGCTGTGCACCTAGATTGGTGGCACACTCCCTCCCCCCAAACTGATGGTCACATTCGTGCCCTCTTCTACTTTTTGTCTTTCTTTTTACATTGGAGCAGCTAAGTACATTTTTCTTCCCTGTCCTTAGTTTGTATGATTTATCCCTTGACCACTTTCCAATTGCTCTCACTTTCTAATATTAGTTGGATACAGCTTTTCGCTGTTAACACTATTCTCAGCTCTACGTTAGTTTCCATGCTCTCTCTTTTCCATCTATCGTACTTAGAGAAGGTGTGATCCACATCGTCTATCCCATCACAATATGTACATATTTCACTATCAACTCTCTTATATGCACGAAGGTATACTTTGAAGCATTCATGTTGACCAATAAGCTGATTTAGAGGTTGAACTACACCGCTACAGATAGACAGATAAATAAAAATATTTCTTTGATGAGTGATTTGATGCAGAAATTGGTTAAATGTTGGAAAATTTTTCTCGTAAACTCACATGTAGTGGTTCAGTTTCTAGAAAAGCATACGTAAAAATTTGGAATGGTTTTATGATGATTATTAAGATATTTTTAGGACATTTTAATTTTTTTGATAAGCTCATTAAAGTTAGCAAATTAAATTAAATTTTTTTTGCGTTGGTTTGCGATTAAGCATGAGTTAACTTTATATCGTTAAAGACTTTTTCTATATGCAAAACAATATTTCTTAGAAGCAGAAATAAATGAGTATAAAAATAGCAAAGTTCAGAAAAGAGCGCAAATATTAGCCAGTAAGCCAGAATTGTTGAGAGTACTTATTATCTCTTCATATAGTATGTCCAAAAGATCTTAGGGTAGTTTCTAAGGTAGTGATTTTATTTTATTTTCTACCATTTGGGGCGCAAACAGGGAGAATATCCCTAGCAAAGCATCCACATACAAAATACATTAGTATAATACAATTAATACAACATAGTACAACAACAAATAATATGAACAAGTACAATAATTAAGGGTTTTTTTAAAAATTTACTTCTGGTGATATTCAAATTTAATATAAAAATAATTTTTCTTATCCTTTTTTCACCAATTATTAAATTAGGGTCTTTATTAAAATTAGTTTCGAGCTTTGCTCTTCTTCAGTAGATACCTACAAGTTTACAGCATACGAAAATGAACATATTAATATAAAAATAAAATAGTAAAATCTTACGTAATTGTTAATAAATTAGAAAAATTAATAAATTTTTTTTTTTCAAAATTTACTTCAAAAGTTATTGTGTGACGTTAGGTTTTTTTGTTTTTGTTTTTATTTTTGTGTTTTAAATATGGATCTCGCAGGCGACTATAGATTGGTTTTTGGGTCGGGATAATTTGTTCATTAAGGCTTATAATATTACTGTTAATTTCAATAAACTTGTTGATTTCGTATATTTCCATTATTTCCATAAGGTTGCTTTTATTAAGTTGGTGTAGTAATTTAATATTTTTATTTTCGTCAAATTCGTGGTTGTTGAAAATTAGATGTTTTCCGAACGCCGATTTTGAACTCTTTTTATGTTCTTTAAGCCTTGTTTGGATACTTCTCCCCGTTTCACTTATGTACGTGGCTGAACAGGTCCCACATTGCAATTGGTATATGCCACTTTTAGAGAGAGTTGTAGTCTTGTTTTTGTTATTAACTAATAATGCCTTAAGATTGTTTTTGTTTTTAAATGTCATTGTTATGTTGAACTTATGGAACATTTTCTTGATTTTATGGGATATTTCTCCTGGGTAAGTTATGGATTTGTACGTTGTTGGTGTATCAGGTTTTCGGTCGGATAGGGAAGTTGTTTCTTGAAGATTATATTTGTTTTGTATTTTCGTCGGATAAATGTCGGTGGGAAACTGTTTTCGTTTGCAATTTGGTGGATAATTTCGATCTCTTTTTCTAGGTCTTGTTGTTCCAATTTTGAATGGAAAGCTCTGTGTATATAAGCCCGGTATGCTGCCATTTTATGAGTTTCATGATGAGAATCGAATGGGATGGTGGTACTAGTTTGTGTAGGTTTTCTGTAGATGTCATATTTAATTTTGTTGTTTGAATGTCGTAGTGTATAGTCTAAGAAATTTAATTTTTGATTGTTTTCAGTCTCGATAGTGAAGTTAATATTGGGGTGTAAACTGTTAATGTATTTATGAAGATTATTAATATGTTGGTCGTCTTTAATCAGTACTAAAATGTCGTCCACGTATCTTGTCCATAGGATAATATCGTCTCTGTAAGGGTTTTTCTCACACATAATTTGATTTTTCTCTAGGTTGTGCATGAAAATATCTGCCATAACACTACTCAATGGTGATCCCATTGGTAATCCATCTAGATATTGATAGTATTTATCGTTAAAGATACAAAAATTTTGTTCTAAGCATAGTTTTAATAGCGTTAAGATGGAGCGAGTTTTGTCTTTGTTTTTGAGATTAGCCTTTAATATTTCTTCTAATATCGTTATTGTGTCGGTTATGGGTATGTTTGTATATAGGTTATTGACATCAAATGAGATCATTTTGAAACCTTCTGGTCGCTGTATTTTGTCAATTAAATCAGGAAGTTGGTAACGATTAATTATGGTATATTTTGGTTTAAAATTGATGTCATTTATTATAAATTTTTGTAAAAGTTTTGCGAGTTTGTATGTGCTGGATTCAATGGAGGTTATAATGGGTGTTATTGGTAATCCATTTTTGTGAACTTTAGGTAGTGCATACAATTTAGGGGTTTGCGGATTCATAGGCAACAGGCTGGTCAAGGTACCTCCAATTTCTGTTATTGTCGTTTTGTTTCCTTTAATTATTGATTTTACTTTTTTGTGAAAATTGTTTGTGGGGTTTTTATTGATAGTTTTAAAGTTATTGTCTTTCATAAAGCTTTCAGTCTTATTTATCTAGAGATCTTTGGTTAAAATTATCATTCCTGCGTTTTTGTCTGCAGGAGTAACTATTAATTCGTTTTCTTTAATTTTCCGCTTGATGTTTTTAATAATTTTTTGTTCCTTTTCCTCTTCTCCATTTCGTATTGTTGTTTGTCTCTTTTCTTCTTTAGTTAGGATTTGTTGAATCTCCTTATTCGTAATGTTTTCCTTTTCGTGTCCTTTGATAGCTGCCTGAAGTTCCATTGCCAGTATTGGGAGGTTAATTTCTCTTTTTGGAGCATATTTCAGACCTTTTTCCATTAATCTTCTTTCTTGTTCTGTGAAAATCACGTTTGAAGTATTTGTTACTTTGGGAAAAAATTTATGAATTTCTTCTAGTTTGTTTGTTTGATGTTTTTTCTTTTCTCTTTCTTTTTCTGTTCTCAACTTGTTCAGTTTGTTTAGTTTCTTTTTGTGAATTTCATTAAGAATTATTGTATCATGTAATTTAGCTTCTTTGATAATTTCTTCGATTTCAATGTAATGATATTGATTATTTAAATCCTGGTAGCATTTATAAAGTTTAATGTTGAGTTTCTTATAATGGTTATTTAGGGTTATACGTATATGTTGAATTTTCATTTTATTAACCATATCACTTTTTATATGTTGTGGATATTTCTTGTTATTAAATTTTGAAATAATCTCTCTGTTAAGCAGATTCTTAGAAATTTTATGTGTTGTAGTTGTAGTTTTATTTTATATGTAGTACGCTTGTAAGTAAGGATATTGTTGACAGTATTAGCCATTGAGTAATATAAATATAATTTTTCTTATCCTTTTTTTCACCAAAATATCCTTTTCCAAATTATCCTCTTTATGTGTGACAAAAACCCTTATAGAGACGATATTATTCTATGGACAAGATAACACACTCCCTCCCAACAACAAGGCACACTCCCTCCCCCCAAACTGATGGTCACTTTCGTGCCCTCTTCTACTTTTTCTCTTTCTTTTTACATTGGAGCAGCCAAGTACATTTTTCTTCCCTGTCCTTAGTTTGTATGATTTTCCTTATGTATCCCTTGACCACTTTCCAATTGCTCTCACTTTCTAATATTAGTTGGATACAGCTTTTCGGTGTTAACACTATTCTCAGCTCTACGTTAGTTTCCATGCTCTCTCTTTTCCATCTATCGTACTTAGAGAAGGTGTGATCCACATCGTCTATCCCATCATAATATGTACATATTTCACTATCAACTCTCTTATATGCACGAAGGTATACTTTGAAGCATTCATGTTGACCAATAAGCTGATTTAGAGGTTGAACTACACCGCTACAGATAGACAGATAAATAAAATTATTTCTTTGATGAGTGATTTGATGAAGAAATTGGTTAAATGTTGGAAAATTTTTCTCGTAAACTCACATGTAGTGGTTCAGTTTCTAGAAAAGCATACGTAAAAATTTTCTAGGTAAACGAAGAGGCTGACCACAAACCAGTTCAGTGGAATAACATCCCGAATCCTCTTTAAGAGAAGATCTGAGTCCCAACGAAATAATTGGGAGATCGTTATTCCACCTGTTGTTGATGCCTTTGGGAGCAATGAATGTTTTAAAAAATCTATGAAATCTTTCCATTACTTTGAGGATGGTAGGAAGATGAACTAATCAGAGAAAATTCAATTAGCTTGTTAATCTATGAAAAAAGTTAACAATTCAAATTGTCTCTCGCGATCATGTGTAATTATGTGTGGTATACTGAATCTTGAGATGTAATTGCGGCAAATAGCATTCACTGTAAAAGACGCATTTAGATCTTTAAGAGGATATGTTTCAAGGCGGAAATCTATCAATAATTGTTAAAACGTAAAAACATCCTAAATACGGAATAAATTGAATATGTCTAAGTCTGCCTTTCGGAATAGGGATTTTCAAAGCCAAATTATTTTTTTGGCAAAATATGCAAGTTTTGTTCCGTAATTCCATAATTTAATAGTTTTCGTTATATGAGGTGATCGCGTCGCGTTCTTTACTGCGCGTTCATGAGGTCAAAAGAATTGAGTTGTCGAATAATGAACAGTTGTTGGTACAGAATAACAGAGGTTATGAAATTTTTTGAAAATAATGTAACAATATTTTTCTGGATATAGAGTCTTGGATAAGTAGATGAAGTGTCATAATAAAATAATAAATTTGAAAATGAATTAATTATCAAGATTCCCTGTTACATTTTCTGCTTCTAATTCCCATTTCCTTTATGTTATATATTATATCGTCTAATGCTCTCTGCGTTGTCTGCTCCATCCCCTCAACGTCCCAGATCTCAATCCAACCCAACCCAACATACTTGCTTTTCTTCTATTTTCTGTACCAAGGCGTTTAAGCTTATTTCTTCTATGATGTTATTGTTTCGTGCCTTATCTCTTCTAGTTTCCGCAATATATTGTGTAAATACTTTATTTATGCTGTTATTTTTGATTTGATCTTATTCAACATCGTCTAAGATTTTTATCCACAATTAAGTGTTCTTTAAAATAAATAGCTCTTCTGCAACATCGTCCAAGATTCTGATCTATAATTAAGTATGGATATATAGATGGTTTTATATATTATGGGTAAATATATTTGTATTATTCTACCACTTCCAGTTTTGCCTCTACACTTTTGTCAATGCCTCTCGTTTCTTCTTCTTTTGTAATGCGAATGTAAATTTCAGTGTGAATTGGATGCTCTTTCCATGCATCCTATTACATTATGGTTTATGTTTTTGATTCCTCTTTTTATTTTTGGACTTCTCACTATTTCATTATAGAGCACCTCAAAAAAACTTCGAAATCATCAATGGTTCAATGCACCGACAGAATATAATTTGGACCAGCTACATAAGATCATGCTTAGCAGCTCAGATAATTAGACGAAATGCTCAATTCCACAATTCATACTTCAAAGACAATTCGATCTAGATTAAGTAATAGCTCAGACATAACTATTTTTCAAACTGAAATACATGCTATAAAATTTTAAAATGATGCAGGTTTTGATCTTACAAATGGTATGGAAAAGTGCGTCGATAAACCTTTTTACAGTCAGTGAAGCTGCTGCTCTAACCGTTGCATGTCTTACTGATCAAAGAATATTCCGGCAACTTGAAAGAACTCTGACCTGAGAGGTTTCAAAGACATTTTGGCTATAAAAAAACTTAAGTAGGTAATAAATAGTTGAGAGATCTTAAAGCTAGCCATACACTAAAAAGAACTTCCAGATCTCACACAGAACATAACCTAACTAGCCATGTTCCTCTAAAATACTACCTCTTCAATTTTCGCCAAGTTAAGGATCAGACTTCTCAATTTTGATAATTCTCACTCGGAGATTGCTGAATTTATGTACATTGCTAACTAAATCTCCAATTTTTAGGAAAGGGTTATCTGACACTTTTTGCTACCAAGGAATTTCATTAGAAACAGCATCAGGTTCATAAATTATTCATTAAATTACAATTCCCTAAGCTCATTAACACCAAAAAAAGGTTTGCGATTGCTTTTGTTTGTCATTCGTAAACTCACTCTCCGAAAGGAATAAGAACTTTAATCAATATTAAACTTCATCATTCACCCACATTTGCTGCAAATTTTTAAAGGGATTAAGTTACTAAGATTTTATCCATCAGCGTCAGCATCAGTTAATAATAATAATGTTAACAAACACTTTAGAATTAAAAAATTTTGAGAGTTTTTAACACGCAATTAGAGATCCTTGGGTTGGGGCTTTATTAAAATAACCTGAGATGTGTAAAATTTAACTCTCAAAAGCGATTTTCATTTAATATTTCTTACTTAAAAATTTATATTCGTTTTAATGATATTAAAACGAATATTAATACCCGCTGATTTTTTTTTATTTGCACAATTTTTAAATAAGATATGATTGTTGATATTCCGCGATATCTTCTACAATAATAAATTGAGTATGCAAATAGAGTTGGGAGTGAGCTTCATTTGATAACAATTTGACACCTACATGACAAATATTAACTGAGTGAAATCAGGTGTTCCCAGAGAATTAGATGATGTAGGCTTTATATGGAGTTATCTCGATGTGCACTCTAATATAGGGAGATAATAGCATCTCCGATAAGATGAGGCAAAATTTATGAAAGCAAAAAAATCGTTTTAAATAAAAATAATTCAACATAACCTTAACAAAAAGAAATAAAATAATTTTTTTAGGTCAGTAAGTTCGAAATAAAGTTAACGGTACTCTCCGTATTGTCTCTTTTAAGTAGTGTTAGTTTGCTTTACAACGATGGACCGAAAAGATGCTTTAGAGTACGTTAAAAAAATATTTGATACCATCCAAAATGAAGGGGTATTAATCCCGGAAAATTGCCCGGTAATCAATTTCAAACATCCTCGCGAATTATTGGTAAAAAATTAATTAATTTTTATTTATTTATTAATATTATTAATTTTTAGGATGGGTTATTAGATTTAAATTTGGGCGAGCCAATAGAATCGAAAGAAATTTTTTTAGAAGAAATCAAAAAAATTATTAATTACAGCATAAAAACGTGCCACAAACATTTTTATAATCAACTTTACGGCGGTGTTGATCTTTACGGATTTGCCGGAACTTTATTGGCCGAATCTTTAAACACGAATCAGCACACTTTTGAGGTTTCCCCCGTTTTTACTTTAATCGAAAAAGAAGTCATTAAAAAATTTGCAAACATCGTTGGATATAAAGATTATGATGGCATATTTTCCCCTGGGGGTAGCATAGCTAATATGTACGGGATCATGTTGGCGAGACACTTAAAATATCCAGAAATAAAAGAAAAAGGGTTATTCGGGTGTAAAAAATTAATTATTTTTGTTTCTGAGGAGGTAAAAATTTATGATAAATTTTATTTTTGTAATAAACAAATTAATTTAGGGGCATTATTCCATAATAAAATCGGCGAATTGGTTAGGATTCGGAACTGAAAATGTTAAAAAAATTAAAACGGACAAAAACGGAAGAATGTGCATCAAAAATCTCGAAGAAAACATCTTAAAATGCCCCGAAAGTGAAGATAAACTCGTCGTGATTGCAACCGCTGGTACCACGGTTTATGGCGCAATCGATCCTATCGACGAAATCCAAGAAATTTGCAAAAAATACAACATTTGGTTACACGTTGATGTAAATTAAACACTCAAAAAATATTTTTTAATACTAAAAAAAATCTTTTTAAGGCATCATACGGAGGACTCCTCTTACTATCAAAAACCCATAAAAACAAACTCAAAAACATCCAAAACGTAGACTCATTAGTATGGAATTCGCATAAAATGTTAGGAATCCCGCTCCAATGCTCATTATTCCTAACAAAACATCCAAATTTATTGATGGATTGCAACTCGGCTTCTGCGAAATATTTATTTCAAACCGACAAAATGTACGATACAAGCTTCGACACCGGCGATAAAAGCATACAGTGTGGGAGAAAAACCGACGCTTTTAAACTTTGGACAACTTGGAAATTAAGAGGTGATCAAGGCTTAGAAGAATTGGTAGACACCGCCGTAGATTGTGCCAATTATTTCAAAAACTCCATCGAAAATAGAGAAGGATTTAGATTAATCAACGAAAACGTCGATACAACCTCGATTTGCTTCTTTTATATTCCGAAAATTTTAAGGAACACCTCTGAAGATGAGGAGTGGAAATCGAAACTAAATTTAGTCGCGCCATCTATTAAGAGCAAATTAGCACTTTCAGGAGATTTAATGATAAGTTACACCCCATTGGCGTCAAAAGGACTTTGTAATTTTTTTAGATTGGTTGTAACGTGTCATCCACCGAGGAATTATGAAGATATGGATTATATTATTGAACAAATTGAAAACGTTGGTGAAAATTTGGAACACAATAAAGCTTGATATAATTTGAAATTGAACGTTTTATTTTTTTAAATAACTTGAAATGAAGATCTTCATTGAGTTGTTTCTGAATGTTATCAACCTCAATGTTTCTATGTTTATTTTGGTTCTAGTTTTAATTTAATGAAAAAATTTATGGCGAATAGCAAGTAATGCTAGAATTAGAACCAACATAACTAGAAATATTTTGGTTTAGCAATGCATCTGTTACGTCTATATTATAATTAATATAGTGATTTGGTTAACTCTAAATTTGAAAATTTGCATCTTTTGACAATTTTTTAGCTAAATATATTCAAAATGGCTTGAGGAACATGGTGAGTATACTTAATTCAAATTTGGCAGTAGCAAAAAAAATTACACCGTTACAAAAGGTGATTTGATTAGCTCTAAATTTGCAAATTTATATTTTTGACAATTTTTTATGTTGGTATGTTCAAAATGAGCTAGGGAATACGATGAGTACACTCAAGTCAAATTTGGCATAATCAAAAAAGATTACACTATTATAAAGTGATTTGGTTAGCTCAAAATTTGTAAATTTGCATCTTTTGACAGTTTTCTTATCTTAATATATTCAAAATGACCTGAGGAACACGGTGAGTACACTTAATTCAAATTTGGCAGCAGCAAATAAATTACACTGTAACAACGGGTAATTTGATAAGCTCTAAATTTGCAAATTTGCATTTTGTTACAATTTTCTTATCCTAATATGTTCAAAATGAACCAAGGAACACGATGAGGATACTGAACTCAAATTTGGCAGTAGCAACAAAAATTACACTGTTACAAAATGTGATTTGATTAAATTTATATTTTTTGACAATTTTTTATGTTGGTTGTGTTTTTTTATGTTGGCTTTTGACAGTTTTCTTATCTTAATATATTCAAAATGACCTAAGGAACACGGTGAATACATTTAATTCAAATTTGGCAGTAGCAAAAAAAATACACTATTACAACAGGTAATTTGATAAGCTCTAAATTTGCATGTTTTCATATTCGGACAACTTTTTTATCCTAATATGTTCAAAATGAGCCAAGGAACATGATAATTACACTCAATTCAAATTTGGCAGTAGCAAAAAAAGTACACTGTTATAAAATGTGATTTGATTTGCTCTAAATTTGCAAATTTTTAGTTTTTGACAATTGTAATGTAAAGAAAAATTTTATGCCGAATAACAACTAATGCTAGAATTAGAACTAACATAACTAGAAATAATTGGGTTTAGCTATGCGTCTGTTAAGACCATTTTATAATAAATATAGTGTACATAGAATAATTCGAGATCTTAAATAAAGATATACCAGGTAAAGTATATAAATTGAAATTAGCTTATAACTCATAAACCAGCTATTTTATTGAATAAAATTCCAGGTAAAACTTTCATCATGTAAAGAGGGAGGATGTTCTGTATGGCTTTCATTATATTTTAAAAGCGCCATGACAAAATACGTACATTATATCACATGAATTTTAATGTTATCAAATCTCACCATGCAGTCAAATGCTCTTAATGAACATATTTATTTGCTTGATGAAAAATTCAGATACTTAGGGGATATAACTTGCGATTCAAAAGTCGTTAATTTGATACAATTGACAGCAAGGCATAAGACTCGCTCATATCCTCGTCTTTAGTACATAGGCGGTATTCATCCGGATCTAAATCCGATCGATCGTATTTGGATTAGGCTGGGTCGATAATTTCAACATATCTGGCTTCTCCGGTTAATTTTGAAGAGCTATGGAGGCAAGTTGAGTCAGCATGGTTGGTCATCCCTCCCTTACAATATAGCTACAAATCAACTCTACACCACGTCCTGTAGCGATGGTGCGAATGGCGATACGTTCACGGAAGATATTTTTATCATTATAGCATCCCCTTCCAGCATAGTTGTGTCGCTCTCCACGTGAAGGTAAGTTAGACTACCTTAATGCTACTTCTATATCAAATTTCATTTCATTAGACACACACGTTCAGATTATACAGGGTGTGCTCGTGAATTATTTCCAACAGTGTAAATATTTATTTTATTTTTTATATATTTTATGTGTAAAATGTATTACTGCTAATGTACTACTAATGTAGTACTAGTTCAGGCATGATGTACAGTTTCAATTTATTATCAATGATATAATTATGAAAAAAATATGTGTATTTAAAAAAATTTAAAAATTCTGACATGCAATGAAAACCTTGCAGAATATTTCTCCTAGGTGTAGTGTTAGTTCTAATTCAAACATTAATTTTAAATTTAATTCTTATTCAGCGTAAAATGATGATATACCGGACGAGGCATTTAAATCTTACGCCTCACTTAATTTTATCTAAAAAAGATTCATATAAAACTTTTATCATATAAAGGGAAGAAATATTCTAGAAAAAATCGAGTGTAACTATATGGTTCATAAGATCGAATTTTTCTAGATTTAGTGCTAAAATATTGTTCATTTTCCACTCAACTAAAATTAGACTTGAGTATAAAATGGTCTGAAAAGAATCAAAATATAATGCTATCCAAAACACGATCGCAGCAAATGGTGGCAAATACATTAAAATTAAAAAATTATTTGAAAATAATAACTTCAATCTAGATATAATCAAAGCAGTTTTACTCTTCTGAAAGCATTTCAAGTTATCCAGTTGCAATATCAAGTCCTTTGAAATTATTTAAAATTATAGTAATATAATAGTCCATACTATTTACTATTATAGTAATATAATATAATAGTAAATAGTATGGAAGCATTTCAACCCTTCTTGAAGCATTTCAAGTCTTCTTGAATTAATATACAAGCAATATTAAGTTTTCTAAAAGCAGTATTAACCCTTTCAGGGACATTAATAAATCTTCTGGAAGAAGTTTTAGTTTTTTGGAAGCATTTCAAGTTTTTTGGAAGCAGTATCATGTATTCCGGAGGTAATATTAAGTTTTCTGGAAAGATTTCAATCATTTTAGAAGCAGTATCCAGTTTTCTGGAAAGATTGTAATTCTTTTGGAGGCATTTAAAGTCTTCTGGAAACATTTCAAACCTTTTAGAAGCAGTATCAAGTCGCCTGAAGTCATTTCAAGATTTCTAAATGGAATATTATGTTATCTGGAAGCATTTCAAGCCTTTTAGAAGCAGCATTCAGTTTTCTGGAAAGATTGCAAGGCTTCTGGAAGAATTTCGAATATTTTAGATGCAGTATCAACTCTTCTGGAAACAGTTCACATCTTCTGGAATTCTTTTGGAATTATTTCAAGCTCTTTGGAAGTAGTATCAAGTCTTCCAGAGGCAGTATCGAACCTTTAAAAGCACTTCAAATCTTCTAAAAGCAGCATCAAGTTTTCTGGAGGCAATTAGACTTTAAAAAAGAAGACTTTCTGGAAGCATATTAAATCTTCTAGAAGCAGTATCAAGTCTTTTAGTTAAGTTCTTTTAGTTGTTATTCAGTGTTAGGCTGTTGTATATTTTTCATTAAAATAAAAGTAACACATAATTAATGCAGCTCAATTCGAATAGGCTTAGTAACAATTAATAAGGAAATTATTACATTATATTAATAAATAATTTTTAAATTCAAATTTCTTATAGCTATTCAGTTTTGGAAGCATTTCAAGCCTTCTGCAAGCAATATCAAGCTTTCTAAAAGCAGTATTAAGTCCTCCATAGGTAGTAGTCAATCTTCTGGAAGAAGTTTAAGTCTTTTGAAATTATTTCAAGCTCTTTGGAAGTAGTATCACGTCTTTCAGAGGCAGTATCGAACCCTTGGAAGCACTTCAAATCTTCTAAAAGCAGCATCAAGTTCTCTGGAGGCAATTAGACTTTAAAAAAGAAGACTTTCTGGATGCATATTAAATCTTCTAGAAGCAGTATCAAGTCTTTTAGTTAAGTTGTTTTAGTTGTTATTCGGTGTTAGGCTGTTGTATATTTTTCATTAAAATAAAAGTAACACTTAATTAATGCAGCTCAATTCGAATAAGCTTAGTAACAATTTATAAGGAAATTATGACATGTTAATAAATAATTTTTAAATTCAAATTTCTTATAGCTATTCAGTTTTGGAAGCATTTCAAGCCTTCTGCAAGCAATATCAAGTTTTCTAAAAGCAGTATTAAGTCCTCCATAGGTAGTAGTAAATCTTCTGGAAAAAGTTTAAGTCTTTTGAATTTATTTCAAGAACCTTTGGAAGCACTTCAAATCTTCTAAAAGCAGCATCAAGTTCTCTGGAGGCAATTAGACTTTAAAAAAGAAGACTTTCTGGAAGCACATTAAATCTTCTAGAAGCAGTATCAAGTCTTTTAGTTAAGTTCTTTTAGTTGTTGTTCAGTGTTAGGCTGTTGTATATTTTTCATTAAAATAAAAGTAACACATAATTAATGCAGCTCAATTCGAATAGGCTTAGTAACAATTAATAAGGAAATTATTATATTATATTAATAAATAATTTTTAAATTCAAATTTCTTATAGCTATTCTGTTTTGGAAGCATTTCAAGCCTTTTGCAAGCAATATCAAGTTTTCTAAAAGCAGTATTAAGTCCTCCATAGGTAGTAGTAAATCTTTTGAAAGAAGTTTAAGTCTTTTGAAATTATTTCAAGCTCTTTGGAAGTAGTATCACGTCTTTCAGAGGCAGTATCGAACCTTTGGAAGCACTTCAAATCTTCTAAAAGCAGCATCAAGTTCTCTGGAGGCAATTAGACTTTAAAAAAGAAGACTTTCCGGAAGCATATTAAATCTTCTAGAAGCAGTATCAAGTCTTTTAGTTAAGTTCTTTTAGTTGTTATTCAGTGTTAGGCTGTTGTATGTTTTTCATTAAAATAAAAGTAACAGTTAATTAATGCAGCTCAATTCGAATAGGCTTAGTAACAATTAATAAGGAAATTATTACATTATATTAATAAATAATCTTTAAATTCAAATTTCTCATAGCTATTCAGTTTTGGAAGCATTTCAAGCCTTCTGCAAGCAATATCAAGTTTTCTAAAAGCAGTATTAAGTCCTCCATAGGTAGTAGTAAATCTTCTGGAAGAAGTTTAAGTCTTTTGAAATTATTTCAAGCTCTTTGGAAGTAGTATCACGTCTTTCAGAGGCAGTATCGAACCTTTGGAAGCACTTAAAATCTTCTAAAAGCAGCATCAACTTCTCTGGAGGCAATTAGACTTTAAAAAAGAAGACTTTCTGGAAGCATATTAAATCTTCTAGAAGCAGTATCAAGTCTTTTAGTTAAGTTCTTTTAGTTGTTATTCAGTGTTAGGCTGTTGTATATTTTTCATTAAAATAAAAGTAACACTTAATTAATGCAGCTCAATTCGAATAGGCTTAGTAACAGTTAATAAGGAAATTATTACATTATATTAATAAATAATTTTCAAATTCAAATTTCTTATAGCCATTCAGTTTTGAAAGCATTTCAAGTCTTCTGCAAGCAATATCAAGTTTTCTAAAAGCAGTATTAAGTCCTCCATAGGTAGTAGTAAATCTTCTGGAAGAAGTTTAAGTCTTTTGAAATTATTTCAAGCTCTTAGGAAGTAGTATCAAGTCTTCCAGAGGCAGTATCGAACCTTTGGAAGCACTTCAAATCTTCTAAAAGCAGCATCAAGTTTTCTAGAGGCAATTAGACTTTAAAAAAGAAGACTTTCTGGAAGCATATTAAATCTTCTAGAAGCAGTATCAAGTCTTTTAGTTAAGTTCTTTTAGTTGTTATTCAGTGTTAGGCTGTTGTATATTTTTCATTAAAATAAAAGTAACACTTAATTAATGCAGCTCAATTCGAAGAGGCTTAGTAACAATTAATAAGGAAATTATTACGTTATATTAATAAATAATTTTTAAATTCAAATTTCTTATAGCTATTCAGTTTTGGAAGCATTTCAATCCTTCTGCAAGCAATATCAAGTTTTCTAAAAGCAGTATTAAGTCCTCCATAGGTAGTAGTAAATCTTCTGGAAGAAGTTTAAGTCTTTTGAAATTATTTCAAGCTCTTTGGAAGTAGTATCACGTCTTTCAGAGGCAGTATCGAACCTTTGGAAGCACTTCAAATCTTCTAAAAGCAGCATCAAGTTCTCTGGAGGCAATTAGACTTTAAATAAGAAGACTTTCTGGAACCATATTAAATCTTCTAGAAGCAGTATCAAGTTTTTTAGTTAAGTTCTTTTAGTTGTTATTCACTGTTAGGCTGTTGTATATTTTTCATTAAAATAAAAGTAACACTTAATTAATGCAGCTCAATTCGAATAGGCTTAGTAACAATTAATAAGGAAATTATTACATTATATTAATAAATAATTTTTAAATTCAAATTTCTTATAGCTATTTAGTTTTGGAAGCATTTCAAGCCTTCTGCAAGCAATATCAAGTTTTCTAAAAGCAGTATTAAGTCCTCCATAGGTAGTAGTAAATCTTCTGGAAGAAGTTTAAGTCTTTTGAAATTATTTCAAGCTCTTTGGAAGTAGTATCAAGTCTTTCAGAGGCAGTATCGAACCTTTGGAAGCACTTCAAATCTTCGAAAAGCAGCATCAAGTTCTCTGGAGGCAATTAGACTTTAAAAAACAAGACTTTCTGGAAGCATATTAAATCTTCTAGAAGCAGTATCAAGTCTTTTAGTTAAGTTCTTTTAGTTGTTATTTGGTGTTAGGCTGTTGTATATTTTTCATTAAAATAAAAGTAACACTTAATTAATGCAGCTCCATTCGAATAGGCTTAGTAACTATTAATAAGGAAATTATTACATTATATTAATAAATAATTTTTAAATTCAAATTTCTTATAGCTATTCAGTTTTGGAAGCATTTCAAGCCTTCTGCAAGCAATATCAAGTTTTCTAAAAGCAGTATTAAGTCCTCCATAGGTAGTAGTAAATCTTCTGGAAGAAGTTTAAGTCTTTTGAAATTATTTCAAGCTCTTTGGAAGTAGTATCAAGTCTTCCAGAGGCAGTATCGAACCTTTGGAAGCACTTCAAATCTTCTAAAAGCAGCATCAAGTTCTCTGGAGGCAATTAGACTTTAAAAAAGAAGACTTTCTGGAAGCATATTAAATCATCTAGAAGCAGTATCAAGTCTTTTAGTTAAGTTCTTTTAGTTGTCATTCAGTGTTAGGCTGTTGTATATTTTTCATTAAAATAAAAGTAACACTTAATTAATGCAGCTCAATTCGAATAGGCTTAGTAACAATTAATAAGGAAATTATTACATTATATTAATAAATAATTTTTAAATTCAAATTTCTTATAGCTATCCAGTTTTGGAAGCATTTCAAGCCTTCTGCAAGCAATATCAAGTTTTCTAAAAGCAGTATTAAGTCCTCCATAGGTAGTAGTAAATCTTCTGGAAGAAGTTTAAGTCTTTTGAAATTATTTCAAGCTCTTTGGAAGTAGTATCAAGTCTTCCAGAGGCAGTATCGAACCTTTGGAAGCACTTCAAATCTTCCAAAAGCAGCATCAAGTTCTCTGGAGGCAATTAGACTTTAAAAAAGAAGGCTTTCTGGAAGCATATTAAATCTTCTAGAAGCAGTATCAAGTCTTTTAGTTAAGTTCTTTTAGTTGTTATTCAGTGTTAGGCTGTTGTATATTTTTCATTAAAATAAAAGTAACACTTAATTAATGCGGCTCAATTCGAATAGGCTTAGTAACAATTAATTAGGAAATTATTACATTATATTAATAAATAATTTTTAAATTCAAATTTCTTATAGCTATTCAGTTTTGAAGCATTTCAAGCCTTCTTCAAGCAATATCAAGTTTTCTAAAAGCAGTATTAAGTCCTCCATAGGTAGTAGTAAATCTTCTGGAAGAAGTTTAAGTCTTTTGAAATTATTTCAAGCTCTTTGGAAGTAGTATCAAGTCTTTCAGAGGCAGTATCGAACCTTTGGAAGCACTTCAAATCTTCTAAAAGCAGCATCAAGTTCTCTGGAGGCAATTAGACTTTAAAAAAGAAGACTTTCTGGAAGCATATTAAATCTTCTAGAAGCAGTATCAAGTCTTTTAGTTAAGTTCTTTTAGTTGTCATTCAGTGTTAGGCTGGTGTATATTTTTCATTAAAATAAAAGTAACACTTAATTAATGCAGCTCAATTCGAATAGGCTTAGTAACAATTAATTAGGAAATTATTACATTATATTAATAAATAATTTTTAAATTCAAATTTCTTATAGCTATTCAGTTTTGGAAGCATTTCAAGCCTTCTGCAAGCAATATCAAGTTTTCTAAAAGCAGTATTAAGTCCTCCATAGGTAGTAGTAAATCTTCTGGAAGAAGTTTAAGTCTTTTGAAATTATTTCAAGCTCTTTGGAAGTAGTATCAAGTCTTTCAGAGGTAGTATCGAACCTTTGGAAGCACTTCAAATCTTCTAAAAACAGCATCAAGTTCTCTGGAGGCAATTAGACTTTAAAAAAGAAGACTTTCTGGATGCATATTAAATCTTCTAGAAGCAGTATCAAGTCTTTTAGTTAAGTTCTTTTAGTTGTTATTCAGTGTTAGGCTGTTGTATATTTTCCATTAAAATAAAAGTAACACTTAATTAATGCAGCTCAATTCGAATAGGCTTAGTAACAATTAATAAGGAAATTATCACATTATATTAATAAATAATTTTTAAATTCAAATTTCTTATAGCTGTTCAGTTTAGGAAGCATTTCAAGCCTTCTGCAAGCAATATCAAGTTTTCTAAAAGCAGTATTAAGTCCTCCATAGGTAGTAGTAAATCTTCTGGAAGAAGTTTAAGTCTTTTGAAATTATTTAAAGCTCTTTGGAAGTAGTATCAAGTCTTCCAGAGGCAGTATCGAACCTTTGGAAGCACTTCAAATCTTCTAAAAGCAGCATCAAGTTTTTTGGAGGCAATTAGACTTTAAAAAAGAAGACTTTCTGGAAGCATATTAAATTTTCTAGAAGCAGTATCAAGTCTTTTAGTTGTCATTCAGTGTTAGGCTGTTGTATATTTTTCATTAAAATAAAAGTAACACTTAATTAATGCAGCTCAATTCGAATAGGCTTAGTAACAATTAATAAGGAAATTATTACATTATATTAATAAATAATTTTTAAATTCAAATTTCTTATAGCTATTCAGTTTTGAAGCATTTCAAGCCTTCTTCAAGCAATATCAAGTTTTCTAAAAGCAGTATTAAGTCCTCCATAGGTAGTAGTAAATCTTCTGGAAGAAGTTTAAGTCTTTTGAAATTATTTCAAGCTCTTTGGAAGTAGTATCAAGTCTTTCAGAGGCAGTATCGAACCTTTGGAAGCACTTCAAATCTTCTAAAAGCAGCATCAAGTTTTCTGGAGGCAATTAGACTTTAAAAAAGAAGACTTTCTGGAAGCATATTAAATCTTCTAGAAGCAGTATCAAGTCTTTTAGTTAAGTTCTTTTAGTTGTTATTCAGTGTTAGGCTGTTGTATATTTTTCATTAAAATAAAAGTAACACTTAATGCAGCTCAATTCGAATAGGCTTGGTAACAATTAATAAGGAAATTATTACATTATATTAATAAATAATTTTTAAATTCAAATTTCTTATAGCTATTCAGTTTTAGAAGCATTTCAAGCCTTCTGCAAGCAATATCAAGTTTTCTAAAAGCAGTATAAAGTCCTCCATAGGTAGTAGTAAATCTTCTGGAAGAAGTTTAAGTCTTTTGAAATTATTTCAAGCTCTTTGGAAGTAGTATCAGGTCTTTCAGAGGCAGTATCGAACCTTTGGAAGCACTTCAAATCTTCTAAAAGCAGCATCAAGTTTTCTGGAGGCAATTAGACTTTAAAAAAGAAGACTTTCTGGAGGCATATTAAATCTTCTAGAAGCAGTATCAAGTCTTTTAGTTAAGTTCTTTTAGTTGTTATTCAGTGTTAGGCTGTTGTATATTATTCATTAAAATAAAAGTAACACTTAATTAATGCAGCTCAATTCGAATAGGCTTAGTAACAGTTAATAAGGAAATTATTACATTATATTAATAAATAATTTTTAAATTCAAATTTCTTATAGCTATTCAGTTTTGGAAGCATTTCAAGGCTTCTGCAAGCAATATCAAGTTTTCTAAAAGCAGTATTAAGTCCTCCATAGGTAGTAGTAAATCTTCTGGAAGAAGTTTAAGTCTTTTGAAATTATTTCAAGCTCTTTGGAAGTGGTATCAAGTCTTTCAGAGGCAGTATCGAACATTTGGAAGCACTTCAAATCTTCTAAAAGCAGCATCAAGTTCTCTGGAGGCAATTAGACTTTAAAAAAGAAGACTTTCTTGAAGCATATTAAATCTTCTAGAAGCAGTATCAAGTCTTTTAGTTAAGTTCTTTTAGTTGTTATTCAGTATTAGGCTGTTGTATATTTTTCATTAAAATAAAAGTAACACTTAATTAATGCAGCTCAATTCGAATAGGCTTAGTAACAATTAATAAGGAAATTATTACATTATATTAATAAATAATTTTTAAATTCAAATTTCTCATAGCTATTCAGTTTTGGAAACATTTCAAGCCTTCTGCAAGCAATATCAAGTTTTCTAAAAGCAGTATTAATTCCTCCATAGGTAGTAGTAAATCTTCTGGAAGAAGTGTAAGTCTTTTGAAATTATTTCAAGCTCTTTGGAAGTAGTATCAAGTCTTTCAGAGGCAGTATCGAACCTTTGGAAGCACTTCAAATCTTCTAAAAGCAGCATCAAGTTCTCTGGAGGCAATTAGACTTTAAAAAAGAAGACTTTCTGGAAGCATATTAAATCTTCTAGAAGCAGTATCAAGTCTTTTAGTTAAGTTCTTTTAGTTGTTATTCAGTGTTAGGCTGTTGTATATTTTTCATTAAAATAAAAGTAACACTTAATTAATGCAGCTCAATTCGAATAGGCTTAGTAACAATTAACAAGGAAATTATTACATTATATTAATAAATAATTTTTAAATTCAAATTTCTTATAGCTATTCAGCTCCATCTATAAATTAAATACCTAAATTCATCCAACACATGCGCATTGAAGAGTTTTCGTCACCTGTACAAACCACTACATTAAAAAAAATTAATAATAATAATAGCATAAGTAATCAAAGGCGATAAAAAACGAAAATATCACCAAAGTATTATATGGAAGAAATTTTATGGAAAGAAAATGAAGGTTCGTTGATAACTTAATAAAAATTGCCAAAAAAGTATGTCATGTTTTTGGAGACACATTGGAGAAACGGGGCTCCAAATACCCAACGTAAAGGATGTGGACAATGTAACGTTTTATTTAATATCCGTCCATGTGGATGATGTTGCTTGGTCAGTTTCAAGACGTTACAGCGAGTTTTACGACCTCCATCAACTGCTGTGCAATGACCATGGAGTTTCCAAGAATCTGTTACCTCCAAAACGAACCATTCGAAATAAGTGCCCCAATTTCATAGAAACCAGACGACAAGCTCTCGAGTGTTATTTACAAAATATATTTAATTATTTAAAACGAACCATGCCTAAGGAATTTGTGGAGTTTTTAGATTTTAACCTGTATGATACTTTTTATTTATTAAAGAAATTGGCTTTCCGGTTTTGTACAGAAGGCGACAGTATTGTTAATAAAGAAATTACTACTTTTAATCCATTAGAGGTAAATATAAAATCTTTAATTTTTATTTTAATTAAATAATGTTTTTTTTTCTTTTCAGTTATACTCAATTAGCATTTGTTTGAAACAACCATTTCCAAATGTTGTAGAAACAGACAAAAGGTATGAATTTAGTCATGTTTTGGACTACTGCACTCAATTAACCAGTTTATCTATTAATGGGATTCCAAAAAAGTTTTTATTAAGCAATATAGAACCAAATAAGTTACCTATTGATCTATCAATATTTAAAGTAAGTTTTTTATTTTTAAGTACGTTATTGTGGGCGCAAATATCCAGCAAATATAAGCATATACACATTTTGAGGATGAATAACATGGCAAATACAAGATGAAAAAATTTTCAGTAAAATTTGTTATAATCACTGATCTTTTTTACTATATTAATGAGAATTTGAAAATTTTTGGCCTCTCTGTTTGTTTTTTATGGCGAATTAAATCATAAAAAACGCATTATTTTTGAGATTACTATAAATACCATCATTTTATGATTTTTTTAAATGTAATTAATTCTTAAATATGTTCTGAATGTGGGGCATATTTTATTTTTTCTGGATTGCACCGAATTCTGTGCAATAAACCTGTTTGTCGAATTCTGAGATAACTCTTAAAAATTAAAACATTTTGATTTTTTGAAGCAAGTTGTTGGCAGCCCAACACAAGATAACTCCTATTAACACTCTTTATCAGGAGGCCAAATACAAATTTCATAGTTATTTGTCTAACCACAAAAGGCATTGTTACGAGTGAGAAAAATGACCAATTTTTGCAACTCGAAACTCAAATTAAAATTCACCTTTGAATTCCCTAAGTTATGAATATCACGTGCGCCATATACGGTTCCATTAAAATCGAAAAATGACCAATTTCTACAACTCGAAACTTAAATTAAAATTCAGATTCGCGTTTAGCACTCTTAGAACAACCCCTACACAAAAATTTGCGAGGGGGTGTTTTCATTTAAGAGAGAAAAAAATTCCTAAAGTTATGAATATCACGTGCGCCATATACTGTTCCGCTAAAATAGAAAAAATACCAATTTCTGCAACTCGAAATTTAAATTAAAATTCAGATTCGCGTTTAGCACTCTTAGAACAATCCCTACACAAAAATTTGCGTTGGGGTGTTTTCATTTAAGGGAGAAAAAATTCCCAAAGTTATGAATATCACGTGCGCCTTATGCTGTTCCGTTAAAATCGAAAAATGACCAATTTCTGCAACTCGAAACTAAAATTAAAATTTAGATTCGCGTTTAGTACTCTTAGAACAATCCCTACACAAAAATTTGCGTTGGAGTGTTTTCATTTACGGGAGAAAAAAAATTCCTAAAGTTATGAATATCACGTGCGCCATATACTGTTCCGTTAAAATCGAAAAATGACCAATTTCTGCAACTCGAAATTTAAACTAAAATTAAGATTCGCGTTTAGCACTCTTAGAACAATCCTTACACAAAAATTTGCGAGGGGGTGTTTTCATTTAAGGGAGAAAAAAATTCCCAAATTTATGAATATCACGTACGCCATATACTGTTTCGTTAAAATCGAGAAATGACCAATTTCTACAACTCGAAACTTAAATTAAAATTCAGATTCGCATTTAGCACTCTTAGAACAATCCTTACACAAAAATTTGCGAGGGGGTGTTTTCATTTAAGGGAGAAAAAAATTCCTAAAGTTATGAATATCACGTGCGCCATATACTGTTCCGTTAAAATCGAAAAATGACCAATTTCTACAACTCGAAACTAAAATTAAAATTCATATTTGAGTTTCGTACTCTTAGAACAATCCCTACACAAAAATTTGCGAGGGGGTGTTTTCATTTAAGGGAGAAAAAAATTCCCAAAGTTATGATTATCACGTGCGCCTTATGCTGTTCCGTTAAAATCGAAAAATGACCAATTTCTGCAACTCGAAATTTAAATTAAAATTCAGATTCGCGTTTAGCACCCTTAGAACAATCCCTACACAAAAATTTGCGTTGGGGTGTTTTCATTTAAGGGAGAAAAAAATTCCTAAAGTTATGAATATCACGTGCGCCATATACTGTTCCGTTAAAATCGAAAAATGACCAATTTCTACAACTCAAAACTAAAATTAAAATTCATATTTGAGTTTCGTACTCTTAGAACAATACCTACACAAAAATTTGCGAGGGGGTGTTTTCATTTAAGGGAGAAAAAATTCCCAAAGTTATGAATATCACGTGCGCCTTATGCTGTTCCGTTAAAATCGAAAAAAGACCAATTTCTGCAACTCGAAATTTAAATTAAAATTCAGATTCGCGTTTAGCACCCTTAGAACAATCCTTACACAAAAAATTGAGAGGGGATGTTTTCATTTAAGGGAGAAAAAAAATCCCAACATTATGAATACCACGTACGCCATATACTGTTCCGTTAAAATCGAAAATGACCAATTTCTACAACTCGAAACTAAAATTAAAATTCATATTTGAGTTTCGTACTCTTAGAACAATCCCTACACAAAAATTTGCGAGGGGGTGTTTTCATTTAAGGGAGAAAAAAAATCCCAAAGTTATGAATATCACGTGCGCCAAATACTGTTCCGTTAAAATCGAAAAATGACCTATTTCTGCAACTCGAAATTTAAATTAAAATTCAGATTCGCGTTTAGCACTCTTAGAACAACCCCTATACAAAAGTTTGCGAGGGGGTGTTTTCATTTAAGGCAGAAAGAAAATCCCAACATTATGAATATCACGTACGCCATATACTGTTCCGTTAAAATCGAGAAATACCAATTTCTGCAACACGAAACTTAAATTAAAATTCAGATTCGCGTTTAGCACTCTTAGAACAACCCCTACACAAAAGTTTGCGAGGGGGTGTTTTCATTTAAGGGAGAAAAAAAATCCCAAAGTTATGAATATCACGTGCGCCAAATACTGTTCCGTTAAAATCGAAAAATGACCAATTTCTACAACTCGAAACTAAAATTAAAATTCATATTTGAGTTTCGTACTCTTAGAACAATCCCTACACAAAAATTTGCGAGGGGGTGTTTTCATTTAAGGGAGAAAAAAATTCCCAAAGTTATGAATATCACGTGCGCCTTATGCTGTTCCGTTAAAATCGAAAAATGACCAATTTCTGCAACTCGAAATTTAAATTAAAATTCAGATTCGCGTTTAGCACCCTTAGAACAATCCTTACACAAAAATTTGCGAGGGGGTGTTTTCATTTAAGGGAGAAAAAAAATCCCAAAGTTATGAATATCACGTGCGCCAAATACTGTTCCGTTAAAATCGAAAAATGACCTATTTCTGCAACTCGAAATTTAAATTAAAATTCAGATTCGCGTTTAGCACTCTTAGAACAACCCCTATACAAAAGTTTGCGAGGGGGTGTTTTCATTTAAGGCAGAAAGAAAATCCCAACATTATGAATATCACGTACGCCATATACTGTTCCGTTAAAATCGAAAAATACCAATTTCTGCAACACGAAACTTAAATTAAAATTCAGATTCGCGTTTAGCACTCTTAGAACAACCCCTACACAAAAGTTTGCGAGGGGGTGTTTTCATTTAAGGGAGAAAAAAAATCCCAAAGTTATGAATATCACGTGCGCCAAATACTGTTCCGTTAAAATCGAAGAATGACCAATTTCTGCAACTCGAAATTTAAATTAAAATTCAGATTCGCGTTTAGCACTTTTAGAACAATCCCTATACGAAAGTTTGCGAGGGGGTGTTTTCATTTGAGGCAGAAAGAAAATCCCAACATTATGAATATCACGTACGCCATATACTGTTCCGTTAAAATCGAAAAATGACCAATTTCTGCAACTCGAAATTTAAACTAAAATTAAGATTCGCGTTTAGCACTCTTAGGACAATCCTTACACAAAAATTTGCGAGGGGGTGTTTTCATTTAAGGGAGAAAAAAATTCCCAAATTTATGAATATCACGTACGCCATATACTGTTTCGTTAAAATCGAAAAATGACCAATTTCTGCAACTCGAAACTTAAATTAAAATTCAGATTCGCGTTTAGCACTCTTAGAACAACCCCTACACAAAAGTTTGCGAGGGGGTGTTTTCATTTATGGGAGAAAGAAAATCCCAAAGTTATGAATATCACGTGCGCCAAATACTGTTCCGTTAAAATCGAAGAATGACCAATTTCTGCAACTCGAAATTTAAATTAAAATTCAGATTCGCGTTTAGCACTTTTAGAACAATCCCTATACGAAAGTTTGCGAGGGGGTGTTTTCATTTGAGGCAGAAAGAAAATCCCAACATTATGAATATCACGTACGCCATATACTGTTCCGTTAAAATCGAAAAATGACCAATTTCTGCAACTCGAAATTTAAACTAAAATTAAGATTCGCGTTTAGCACTCTTAGAACAATCCTTACACAAAAATTTGCGAGGGGGTGTTTTCATTTAAGGGAGAAAAAAATTCCCAAATTTATGAATATCACGTACGCCATATACTGTTTCGTTAAAATCGAAAAATGACCAATTTCTGCAACTCGAAACTTAAATTAAAATTCAGATTCACGTTTAGCACTCTTAGAACAACCCCTACACAAAAGTTTGCGAGGGGGTGTTTTCATTTATGGGAGAAAAAAAATCCCAAAGTTATGAATATCACGTGCGCCATATACTTTTCCGTTAAAATCGAAAAATGACCTATTTCTGCAACTCGAAATTTAAATTAAAATTCAGATTCGCGTTTAGCACTCTTAGAACAATCCCTACACAAAAAATTGCGTTGGGGTGTTCTCATTTAAGGGAGAAAAAAATCCCAAAGTTATGAATATCACGTACGCCATATACTGTTCCGTTAAAATCGAAAAATACCAATTTCTGCAACACGAAACTTAAATTAAAATTCAGATTCGAAAATAATCCTAAAAATTTTACTTTATTTATAAAGAAAACACTGCGTTAAATTATTAATGGGGTAGTTAACCCCCACCCACCCCAAAATGTAAGGTATTTTCTAGTAATAAACATTTTAATGCGTTGCAATAACTTAATTTAATTCACGGTTTTGTTTAAATTCTTTTCCTCATTCCAAACTTGTTTTATTATTTAATTATATATTTAAACGCTTTATTATTATGAAAAGTGATTATGTATTAACCCCCGTAACTTCGTTGGGGTTGGTCTAGGGCGAATGGGAAAAAACACGTAACTAATATTTTTAAACGTACTATAAGCATACTTAAAGCAAAAAAATCGATACGGTAGAAGAAAACTCTCTAAAAAAGAATGTCAGTTTGATCACCCCAAATTTTGATTAGCCGTTTCGTTTCCAAATACAGCCGAAAAATGCTCATTTTCCCCAAACTGTCAACCCCTAAAACTCGCCCCAGGGGCTTTTACCGCACGTATCAAAAATTAAGGAAACCTTATTTTGGTCCATTTTACTACTAATTTGCATCAAAATCGGTGATTTGTGGTACTTCCCTTGTCAGACTGCTGGTGATATTTTTTGGTCGTAGCCACCACCTTCCTTTGGTCGAAGAGGGTCACCAAATAGACTATTTGGTGACCTATTATGGACTATTAGACTATTATGGAGGCTCATTATTAATTTAAAATAAAAGAATTAATGACCACAACACCTCCTGCAATTTACCATTATTTATTTAATCTTTGACGTTTCGGGACTTTTTCCCATCATTTGGTTTAAAATCAGTTTCTCTCTTCAGAGAAATTTGTGAACTTGACAATGTGTTATCCATTTAAGAGGCTGCTTTACCGTGCGATTCGGCAAATTACAAAAAAATTACACTATTTATTAAAATAATTCAATGACATTATGTAAATAGCGTAGCAGTGGGAGTTAGGTCCACTACTGTCATCTTTTAGTTAATTTTATCTTATAGATAAATCAATCCAATAGCTAATCAGAATGCGTACAATAGCCGTAACCATGGTAATAATTCCTTAGATATTTTAATCAGAAGATGGTAGCAACGAGCCTTACTATCTCAAGTTATCTCACAGATAAAAAATCCCTGAGATATCCAAAGACTCTAATGATATTTGGGTTAAATTTTTAAACCAGGTTGGCCTAATATTTTGACATTTTAACTAATTTTAACCACAAATGACATCGCTGAACTTAGTTGAGATTTTTCTAATATTTTGTATAAATTTACAAATTCTTTAAAAATCGGTTTTTTGGAAAATTGTTACGAAAATACTTTGAATTTCTAATTGAAGCATCTACCTTCCGAAAATGAAGTCAATTTTAAAATTTCTCACTTAGTTCTTAAGATATAAGATGTTGAACTTAATTTGGATTTTTCCAATATTTTGTATAAATTTAAAAATTCTTGAAAAATAGATTTCTTGAAAAATTATTATGAAATTACTTTCAATTACTAATTGGAGCATCTACCTTCTAAAAGTGAAGTCAATTTGAAAATATCTCACTTCGTTCTTGAGATATAAGCTGCTGAACTTAATTGGGATTCTTCCGATATGTTGTATAAATTTAAAAATTCCTGAAAAATCGATTTTTTGAAAAAATGTTATAAAATTACTTTCAATTACTAATTGGAGCATCTACTTTCTAAAAGTGAAGTCAATTTGAAAATATCTCACTTAGTTCTTGAGATATAAGCTGCTGAACTTAATTGGTATTCTTCCGATATTTTGTATAAATTTAAAAATTCCTGAAAAATCGATTTTTTGAAGAATTGTTGTAAAATTACTTTTAATTACTAATTGGAGCATCTACTTTCTAAAAGTGAAGTCAATTTGAAAATATCTCACTTAGTTCTTGAGATATAAAGTGCTGAACTTAATTGGGATTCTTCCGATATTTTATATAAATTTAAAAATACCTAAAAAATCGATTTTTTGAAGAATTATTATGAAATTACTTTCAATTGCTAATTGGAGCATCTACTTTCGAAAAGTGAAGTCAATTTGAAAATATCTCACTTAGTTCTCGAGATATAAACTGCTGAACTTAATTGGAATATTTCCAGTATTTTGTATAAATTTAAAAATTCCTGAAAACTCGATTTTTTTAAGAATTGTTATGAAATTACTTTCAATTACTAATTAGGGCATCTACTTTCTAAAAGTGAAGTCAATTTGAAAATATCTCACTTAGTTCTTGAGATATAAAGTGCTGAACTTAATTGGGATTCTTCCGATATTTTGTATAAATTTAAAAATTCCTGAAAAATCGATTTTTTGAAGAATTGTTGTAAAATTACTTTTAATTACTAATTGGAGCATCTACTTTCTAAAAGTGAAGTCAATTTGAAAATATCTCACTTAGTTCTTGAGATATAAAGTGCTGAACTTAATTGGGATTCTTCCGATATTTTGTATAAATTTAAAAATTCCTGAAAAATCGATTTTTTGAAAAATTGTTATAAAATTACTTTCAATTACAAATTGGAGCATCTACTTTTTAAAAGTGAAGTCAATTTGAAAATATGTCACTTAGTTCTTGAGATATAAACTGCTGAACTTAATTGGGATTCTTCCGATATTTTGTATAAATTTAAAAATTCCTGAAAAATCGATTTTTTAAAAAATTGTTATAAAATTACTTTCAATTACTAATTGGAGCATCTACTTTCTAAAAGTGAAGTCAATTGGAAAATATCTCACTTAGTTCTTGAGATATAAACTGCTGAACTTAATTGGGATTCTTCCGATATTTTGTATAAATTTAAAAATTCCTCAAAAATCGATTTTTTGAAGAATTTTTATGAAATTACTTTCAATTACTAATTTTAGCATCTACTTTCTAAAAGTGAAGTCAATTTGAAAATATCTCACTTAGTTGTTGAGATATAAACTGCTGAACTTAATTGGAATTTTTCCAGTATTTTGTATAAATTTAAAAATTCCTGAAAACTCGATTTTTTGAAAAATTGTTATAAAATTACTTTCAATTAATAAGCAGAAGATGGTAGTAAACGAGCCTTAGAAGTTGAATCAATTTAATTTATCATCTATTATGTACTGCTTTCTTAATGTTGATTATGAAAGAAACGTGCTTTTATTTTTATTATTTAATTAAACGAAATACTTAAGTAAAATATTAGAAATTAATCAAAAATATGTGCATAATTTAAAAAACAAAATTGTGTAATATTAGACAATTTCTCAAAACTCTTAAATGATGGCACTTTTGCAGATTTTTTAACAATTCCCCAGTTGTATATTTAGGTTGCATCTGGTTATGAATTAAGTGTTTAAAGTTCATTATCAACAATATTTATGCAAAAAGTATCTTTCTCTCTATTTTAGGTTTTGAATTGTGATTAATTTTTGTACTGAAAATCCGAAATTATGATATTTTGAAGATATTTGCTGTATTTTTGCAAATTCTTTATTTTCGGGTTGTAACTGGTTATGAATTATGCTTTTCCACACCATTATGAACAATTTTCACGAATGAGGTCTTTTTCTTCTTCATCCATTTTGATTTTTGAACTATGAAAAAGTCTTGTAATAAATATCATCAATTATGATGTTTTTTTTGTAATAACCAAATTCTAATCCGTTCTGGATTTTTAGTGTGTATTTCGAAAATTTTCTCTTTATTCCCGCAATCTTGTCATATCTAGGTTGTAACTGATTACGGATTATGCTTTTCTGGTTCACGAACTATTAAAGAACGAAAAAAAAACCTATTAAACAATATTCGTTTAATAGGGTTATCTGCACCTTCTTTTTTGAGATATGGTCGATTTTTGGGAAATGATATTAATGAAAAAGAGGAATCTTCAAAACTGCCAAAATATAAAATAATCTTTAAAATAATAAAAACAAAATTCAAAATCTTCTAAATTGTTGTCCATTCAAAGCAAATTCTTAATCAAAGGGTTCAAAGAAAAATCCAAAAAGCCAAAGCAAAGACGGGGCAGAGACTTTTTATAACCTTTTTTTTTTACTTTTTATAACAGTAGTTCTTTTTCTTTTAATAGAAATTATATTATCATTTATTTTATCATGCCATTTTACTTTATACTAATTTTTTTCTAAAAATTATATGGAAAATTTCAAAATTTAAACAAAATTCGGTTTTGAAAACTAAAATAACACCAACTATTTTCTTCACATATCTTTTTTAAATATTTTTATGGGTTATCTTAGCTTCTAACACCTGTTAAGCCCTAATAAGAAGTTTGTTCACCTAAAATCAAGATATAACACAACGTGCGTCACATTACTCCTCAGGGGTTTACTTTTCATACGTTGAAATCCTCCGTCTGGCCAACCTGGTACAATACGCTTTACGGACTTTGTCAGAAACTAACCGACATGGTAAAGTAGCCTCTTAATAAAAAAAAATTGCCAAATCAAAAATGGACGTTCAATCCGTTGATATATGTTAAACAATTGCTATGATATATGTTATGTAATAAAATAATATAATTTTAAACCTGATGATGGGAAAATGTCCCGAAACGTCGAAGATTAAATAAATAATCGTATATTGTAGGGGGTGTTGTAGTTATTAATTGTTTTATTTTAAAATAGACTATCTATGTTATGATGATATTTTGATTTGACAACAATTTTATGACTTTATAAAAAATAAACAAATTATTATTGAAAAAATCATTCAACTATATATTTTTGTGTAACACAAAATAATAATGAAGTTTGAAAAATTTAATCTCATTTATAATTTTATGATTTCTTATATATTTTTTAAGAATCTCAAAAGTTTGCTGGAATATCACATTAAACGGAAGGCAAACAATCTCAAACACGTATTTGCTGAATACATTCACGCCTAACTTATTATTAAAAAAAATTTCTCATTACTTTATTTAATAAAATTTTTTTTTTAGGGTTTGAAATCATTATCAATTCATTACATGCTTTTAAACAACGTATCTAGTCTAGGAACTCTTCGAAATACAGTTGAAAAACTCTCCGTAGCAAAATCTTCCATAACAAATATCTCGGATATTCTCCAATGCGATATATTGCATAAATCGCAATTGTGCAACACTCACGTGTGGACTAAACTGGAGTTTTTGGATTTAAGGTTTAATAATTTAACAGAAATCGGCCCAGTTTTAAGTTTAGTCCCAAACTTGAAGAAACTTAATTTGGGGCATAACAAAATTACGAAATTAGGGGACGTCTCATTTTTAACAAAACTAACTCACCTTTACATAAACGATAATTCAATCTCAAGTTGCGAAGATTTGCACACTAAGTTAGGAAATGTGGTGGTTTTGGATTTATCTCAAAATCTTATATCTTCGTTAGAGGGGTTCAAAAAACTTTACTCATTAGAAAATTTAAATTTAAGTAGTAACCAAATAACCGATATTAACCAAATAGCCAACGTTGGGAGGTTGCCTTGTTTGGAATATTTATGTTTAACTGGAAACGTCGTGGCCACCGTCGTCGATTATCGCGCCAAAGTTTTCGAATGTTTCGGACCACGCGCTAAAGAAATATGTTTGGACAATGAAAAGCCCACTCAAAGCGAACTTGACAAAGCCGCCATTTTTCAAGCACTAACAATCGTACGTGAAGGAAGAACACCCAGATTTTAAAAACAAATATTAAAATAAAATGCAATAAATTTATCCAGAAGTGCTTCATTAAGAATGTTAACAGGCTGTGATGGGAAAAATATAATATATTAAAATGTATATATCGATGTAACAATGAGATATTATTTTAAATAAAAATGGAAATGATAATAAAAGATATTAATAAATAGTAAATGTGTTTGCTTTATTAATTTTTTTCTCTTTTTGATACCAATTTTGCATATTTTATTGGTGTAGAATTTAGTAATGTAAATAACGAAATCTCGTGAACGAATTGAGATACATCCATGAAGTAAAAAGCAAGATAGAGCAAATTTAATTTATTTATTTATTCGTACAAGTACATGTACAAGTAGGAAGCAAACACGGGACATACACAAAAATGTTGCTCCACAAAATTAATTACAATAAGTAGCAAATCAACGTCGAGATATATTTGCATATATACAGGGTGTTCCCGTGACTCGGGGCATAAAATTAACCACATATACTAGAGCAAAAATGATGATGATTCGTGAAAAAAAATTATTATAAAAGTCTTCAAATGGCCAAGATATGGGCCATCAAAGTTCAGAAATTTTAACACATTTTTCTAAATATTTTCAAAACCATTAATGGTAGAGGGTTGAAATTTGGTACAGAGTAAACAAACATCATGCAAAATCATTGAACCAATTTTGACTTTGGCCGGATGACGGCAACCATGTTATACAGGGTGTTCCTAAAATTTGTTTGCTCAGAACTTTTTTGTTTGTTCGTAACCCTACATTTATTTTTGTAGTTTTTAATAGAAAATTTATTTTCGAAACTTTTTTCACTCTTTGAAAATTTTGATAACATTAACCGTTTGCGAGTTAAACGCGAAAATATTAAGCTTCGATTTCAATGGTAACACTAAACACAATAATTTTCGAAAAAGTTGGCCATGGCAATTAAAAAAAAACAAATTGAGCCGTCAACTTGCTTATGTAGTTTAAACATAAAGTTGTTTGTTAATGAAGTTTTTATTAATTTTGCGTGTTCAAAATGGACAATTACACATTTAGTGAACAAACTGACATGATTTTGACATTGGGAGAATGTCATGGAAACGCCGTAGCAGCCGCTAACCGTTATCGGGAGAAATTTCCGAACCGCAGAGCGCCCAATCGAAAAACATTTTTAAGAATTGAAACCCGTTTAAGGGAAAATGGGACGTTTAAGCCGAATTTTAGTAACAACGGTAAAGTCAGATCAGTCCGAACAACCGAACTAGAAGAAGATATTCTAGACTACGTACAAGAAAATCCTACAGCTAGTACTTTGGATATGGCGAGGCATTTTTTAACGTCAAAAACAACTATCTGGCGTGTTCTTCACGAGCAAC
The DNA here is from genome assembly GCA_036711965.1 of Onthophagus sagittarius. NCBI lineage: Eukaryota > Metazoa > Arthropoda > Insecta > Coleoptera > Scarabaeidae > Onthophagus > Onthophagus sagittarius. Next base: position 9,110,671 of record JASERS010000007.1, on the reverse strand, counting down.
AGCTTTATCCATATCATAGTTATAAAGTTCAGGAAGTTCGACAGGCTGATTACCCACTACGACTGCAATATTGTCAAATAATGCAGCACAAAATCCAAATTGATGATCAATTTTTAGAAAAAATACTTTTTGCAGATGAATCGACATTTTCTAAAGATGGAATCATCAATTTGAGAAATTCACATAGTTGGGCGGACGAAAATCCAAGATTTAAGAAAGCTTGGAAATCGCAATGGAGGTTTTCTCTTAACGTTTGGGCTGGCATTGTGGGCGATGTCATTATAGGACCCGTTTTCTTGCCGTCAAGGCTGGATGGCCATACATACAGGGGACATTTAGAGCAATTAAATGATTTTTTAGATGACGTTCCTTTAAACACAAGACAAGAAATGTGGTATATGCATGATGGTGCTCCTGCGCATAGTACACATGCTGTCCAAGAATTTCTATGTGAACGGTTTCCGGAACGGTGGATTGGACGAAGAGTGGATGCACCGATAAGTTGGCCCCCCCGATCGCCGGATCTTACACCTCTAGATTTTTATTTATGGGGACGCATTAAATCGCTTGTGTACTGCGTTGAAATAACTTCAGTTGATCAACTGAGGTTACGAATTGTTGATTCATTTGATCAACTTCGAACTGAAATCAACGTCCTCAGCAGAGTGCGCTTTAATTTAAGACGGCGATATCAGGCGTGCATTGAAGCCGGCGGGAGTGTTTTTGAACATCTGCTTTAGTATTTTTTTTTGTTCTGTTTTATTTATTACCATTTGTTTATAATTTTATTGTTCTTGTTCATATGTATTTTTGTTAGAATTTTTATTATGTTCTTGTTTGTTGTTACCGCGAAAATTAAATTTATTGTTTTGGAAATTACATTCTTTTATTCAATTAAAATAAATTAACACTAGATTTAACTAAATCTACACTGAGAAATTTATGCAAATAATGGTTATTAGATCAGTTTGTTTTTCAATTGTCATCGCCTTCTCAGATCTTGCGGAATATGTTTTATTTGTTACGATTGAAATCAAAGCTTAACAGTTTCGCGTATAACTCGAAAACAGTCAATGTTATCAAAATTTTCAGAGTGAAAAAAGTTTCGAAAATAAATTTTCTATTAAAAACTACAAAAATAAATGTAGGGTTACGAACAAACAAAAAAGTTTTGAGCAAACAAATTTTAGGAACACCCTGTATAACATGGTTGCCGTCATCCGGCCAAAGTCAAAATTGGTTCAATGATTTTGCATGATGTTTGTTTACTCTGTACCAAATTTCAACCCTCTACCATTAATGGTTTTGAAAATATTTAGAAAAATGTGTTAAAATTTCTGAACTTTGATGGCCCATATCTTGGCCATTTGAAGACTTTTATAATAATTTTTTTTCACGAATCATCATCATTTTTGCTCTAGTATATGTGGTTAATTTTATGCCCCGAGTCACGGGAACACCCTGTATATATAGACAGAAAAAACTAAACTAAAGAATGATAAATTATAAAAATAAGAAAAAGAAAAAACAAAATCAACTCGAAAACTAAAAGTAATTTTGAATAAATATAATTTATAATATACTATGTATACTATGTTCTTAAATTAAATTCTTCAAATTGATTAGACGTCACAATAACGTTACGGGCCAGAGATCTATACTTCAGTCTATTATACCTAAATAGATCAATGCCGAGATGGTCTACTATTCTCTCCATTCTAATAATTGGAGAATTTTTGTAAGCGACTGGGCGCGGCATAGGCGCATAAAAAAGAAAATCGACACGTGATAATACATAAGGAAAAAAATAATCGCGGTCTGCACCGATGTGCATACGCTTTATTTTGTTGTGTCGATTTATGAACTGTTTTCGAGTGAAATATTGCCGGTAATCCAATCAAGTGACCGAAATATCTTCGTTTATGATCCGTCGTACTGTAGCATATTAATTCCGCCGTTGGAGTGACCGTCTCTAAACAAAAACAAATTTTCTGTGTCGTAATTTGGTGCTTATTTTGCTTCATTTTCGATTTATACGTGCTAAAGAATAGGTTTTCAATATTTCGGGTATGTCATCTTGTTTCTCCACGAAACAGCTCCGTAAGCTTTAACTGCAATTGCGAGACAAGTCACACGGCCAACATACGGATCAGGTGCGGACAAGTGTGATTTCCCGGTATATTCACCATCGCTCTGCTGACATGCGGCACAGATACGGTGCGGGCGCGGTGCGTTTATGTGTGTCTACTCCTTAATTCTGTCGGTTTGTTGTCAACCTCTTGTCGAATTAAATTCACCACAGTGGCGCTGGTAATCGTAGAACTATATGTCCCGCTTCTTTTGCCATACCATCGATTATGTAATCGGTTGGAATCTCAACTTCATTGACTTTCGATAACAGTTTGTCTTTTGTGATCTTACCGTCCGGCATGGCAATATTATGTTCTTCCATGTATGTTAAAATATATTGTTTCTTATGCCTCTTTGCAGGTTTGGGATGTAAAATTCGTGAGTGATAACTTGCGTTGTCAAGAACGATTACCGACCGCTGGTTTAAATTTGGTAATAACTGATTTTTAAACCATGTCTCAAACAACGCAGCATCCATATCTTGATGATAATCTGCAGAGCAGTCCTTAATATTTTTTGCAGATAAAAGTAATCCATTTTGAACCCAACCATTTTCTCCCACTGCATGAAGAATGTAAAAGACACGGAGCGGCTCGTGTAATTTACTGGGGAAGGTCGTGCACTCTGCTATCGCGCTCGTTTGAAAACGAACAGCAGGACTCGAAAAAGGCAGGTGATAAGTGAAACAAACAAACAAAACAAAGGTTTAAAAGTATATATAATGTGCTTTAACAAACAGCAATGAGAAAAATTACTACTTTTCGGAAAATGGTTACAATTCAACCACTCAAGCCCGCGTTCTCGGCTTGTCTCCCCTTTATTTTCGACTCCGTCTCTTTATATCTTTCTCACCCTTCCTTTTCATCTCGCCCTCTTATCACCACCCACGCGACGGCTCCCACGGCCTAAGAATGTTAAGTTTCGTTTAGTCTACGCACTAACGAAGCTCAGCGATATCAAAATAATCTTATCCTTATTTCTTTCTCACCCTTCCTTTTCATCTCGCCCTCTTATCACCACCCACGCGACGGCTCCCACGGCCTAAGAATGTTAAGTTTCGTTTAGTCTACGCACTAACGAAGCTTAGCGATAACAAATTAATCCATTAAGGAAAGGACAAAGTATTCAATTTTTACTGAACTGAACCAAACAGTTAATTAAAAAAAAAAAAATGACTTGGATTTCATCCCGTACCGTGAAGCCAACGCCGTCAGTCTAGAACGATCAAATTAACTCGCTTAACTTCTACTAAACAATTTCTTATATCTATTAGGTGTAATGCGGTTTGTTACAAGAATAATAATTCGTTTTTCTCTTGAACACGGTATCTTCAATGCACATTTATCACTCCCATTGGAAAGACCCTTTTTTTCACATCATGGGTATCATACCAAGTTTCGTCTAAATAAACAATATTTCACTTCTCTTCCCGATATTTTCTAATTTTCGTCCAGGGATTTGTAGTGAAATCCAATTGTTCGAAGATATTGTCGAAAGTGCTCTTCAGAATAAGGTATTTCTACATGAAGTTCTTGTAATCTTATTTTTAAAGAGGCGACAGTAGGCACGATATTTTTTGAATACATATCGTAAATAACTGTTTCTATTTCTGTTGTGTAACTATCCGGAATTCTTTGGAAAAGATGACAAGCTTTGGTGGGTTGATCACTTGTAGATTCTCTATTCTCCAACTGCGCAATGAATCTACGTACTGTTGTTACAGGTACCCCTGTCAATTCACTGGTAACTTTACAGGCAGCAGAACAATCTTTTTCTTGCAATTTAACGAAAACGTTAACAATAATTAATATTAAAATAATTTTTCTTATCCTTTTTTCAGCAATTTTTAAATTAGGGTCTTTTTAAAAAATTTACTTCTGGTGATAATTAAAATTTATTTTTCTAAACTAGTTTCGAGCCTTGCTCTTCTTCAGTAGATACCTTTATAAGTAAGTTTATAACATACGAAAATGAACATATTAATATAAAAATAAAATAGTAAAATCTTACGTAATTATTAACAAATTAGAAAAATTAATTAAAATTTTTAAAATTTACATCAAAAGTTATTGTGTGACGTTAGGTTTTTTTTGTTTTTGTTTTTATTTTTGTGTTTTAGATATGGATTTCGCAGGCAACTATAGATTGGTTTTTGGGTCGGGATAATTTATTCATTAAGGCCAGGCGCGCACATGCGATTTTCATGCGATTATTTGTCGCAGCGACATAAAAGTAGTAGTCGCAAAAAATTTGTATGGTCGCTCATTTGCGATTGATTAATCGTGACTAGAGCCTAGTATCAACATGGACTTCATAGAAACCGCTTGTATAGTGGCTCTGTTATTACGAAAGAAATTAAGAAAGCAACGGAAAAGAAAATTTTGGGTGCATCCAATTTTATCTGACAGAGAACATCGGGGTCAATTTTACATTCTTCATAAAGATTTAAGAAAGCATCCTCGTAAATTCTTTAACTATTACAGAATGAGTGAAAAATCTTTTCTTGAATTATTAAAAATAATAGGACCGAAAATATCATACCAAAATAGTAAATAGAGAAAATGTATACCACCTGAGGAATGTCTTGCAGTAACAATAAGGTAAGAAGGTACTTACCAGCTTTTGTTTTGTGTCGTCGTTCTGCCAAATTAACTAGATATTTTCTGCAAACTACTATTAGACTAGATATACAGGGTGTTTCGGTGACTCGGGGCGCAAATTAAACCACATATACTAGAGTCAAAATGATGATGATTCGTGTAAATATTTTTGATCTAAACCAATAAATGGCAGAGTTATTGGTTATCAAAATCAAGAAATTTTAACTAATTTTTCTAAATATTTTCAATACTGTTAAAGCTAGAGCGCTGAAATTTGGTATAATGTAAACCAGAAGCAAGTAGAATCATTAATCAGGGTATGAGTTAAATCGATCTACGGGAACCATACTATACAGGATGTTCCTAAAATTTAGATTCTCAGAACTTTTTTATTCTCTCATAAATCTACATTTATTTTTGCACTTTTCAATAGAAAATTTATTTTCGAAACTTTTCTGACTTTTACGAAATTTTGGTAAAATTCACCGTTGTTGAGTTAAATCCAAAAATGTTGGACCCCGACAATAACAACAGCAAAAAAATCTAAGATAGCCATGAAATTGAACGATGAATTGAGTTACCAACTCGCTAACAATCGTTTAACAATTAATCGTTTGTATAAAAACTTAAAGCGTTCAATGTTTATCGGCTTTTAGAAGTTCTTTTTACTATAATTATTGCCCTGGTCTAACATTTTTGAATTGAACTAAAAAACGACGAATTTTAAGGTTTTGTTCAACTGTTTAATTGTTAAGCGATTGTTAGTGAGTTGATGGCTTAATTTGTCGTACAATTGTCATGGCAGGCTTAGAGTTTTTTCATTACTATTTTATGCCAAGATCCAACAATTATGTATTTAACTCAAAAACGGTAAATTTTATCTAAATGACGTAAAAGTAATAAAAGTTTCTAAAATAAATATTCTATTGGAAAGTGTAAAAATAGTAGGTTTACGAGCAAATAAAAAAGTTCTGAGCATATAAAATTTGGGAACACCCAGTATAGCATTGTTCCTGTGGATCGATTTAACTCACAAACTCTCTAATGATTCTACTTGATATTGGTTTACACTGTACCAAATTTCAGCGCTCTACTTTAAACAGTACAGAATATATTTAGAAAAATCACTTAAAAGTTCTTAACTTTGATGACCTATAACTCCCCCATTTATTGGTTTAGACCAAAAATTTTTACACGATTCATCATCATTTACACTCTACTATATGTTGTTTAATTTGTGCCCCGAGTCACCGAAACACCCTGTATAGAAGTAGATATTAAAAATAAGGTTAAATAATAAATATATGTTCTATTTGTTTAATTTAATTAATTTATTGATTTGACAAGTCAAAATATGCATTGTCACCATCAGAAAAAATGGTTGCTGATGGTGTGGACTGTGCAGAGTTGACCGTTGATGTCGATGGCGCGGAGTAAATTCTTTCATTGCCTCCTTGTTGCTGTTGTTGAAAATTTGATCTTGGAAATTGCACTTGGTCTACCGGACGGTTAGGATAAAGATGAGAATAAGATTGTTGCATTGAACTGTAAAAAACTGGAGGATTTCCGACGTTTTTTGCATTTTTCGTGATATTTAAGATTTCAATTTTCGCATAATGTTTTTGGTCATCAGTTAATTTTTTGAACATTGGAACAAGCATAAGTGAAAAATTTTTATCTTCGTCGATTGTTTCACATTGCTTATCCTCCAATATTTTCAGTAACTTTTCTTCATATAGAATTGTTTTAAGCACAGTTTTTCTTGCAGCCCTTCTTTTAGATATGGATGTACTTTCCGAATTTTCTGTATTGGTTGCTAAAGAAGGAGAAGATATCATTTCTTGATTTTCTTGATCAATCTCAATTGATTGAGAAGGTCCGGTGTTGCTGGTAGTTGGTCTATCTTTCATTATTGGGAAAAGGAATTGCAATTGGTCGAAATAAATATATCTTCTTTTTTTTTTTGCTGCTTGCCCAGACACTGCTTTACGCTGGGCTGCTAATTCCCTAGCGAAACAATCTTTTAAATTTTTCCATTTTTTTTTGAATAATTTTTCCTGCAATAAAAAACAGTTGTTATTTATTTTTCAGATACCTTGCTACCGGCAATAGTTTCAATTCTTTACACTTTGAATTTTTACTTGGGGCTACCACGATAAGGGAAATTGTTGAAGACACATGTAACCAATTATGGAACTATTTACAGCCTTTATACATGCCAGAAAAGTCTGAAGAAGATTGGATAAATATTGCCAAAGAGTTTTACGATAGGACAAATTTTCCGAACTGTATCGGTGCAGTCGACGGCAAGCACATTAGATTACAGAAACCAAATAATACTGGTTCCGAATTTTATAATTATAAAAACTTTTATTCGACTATTCTTTTGGGTATAGTAGACGCCGACTACTGTTTTACAGCAATAGATGTAGGAGCATATGGTGCTGGAAGCGATTCCAGTGTTTTTAAGAATTCGAATTTTGGTCAAAGATTACATAATAACCAATTAAATGTTCCTACTCCACAAAAATTACCAAACAACGAGATGGGAGAACCCATACCTTTCATGATAGTAGGAGACGAAGCATTCGCGTTATCACAAAATGTTTTACGGCCTTATCCTCGAAGAAACTTAACAATGAAACAAAGAGTCTTTAATTATAGACTGACTCGTGCACGTCGTATGGAAGAGTGTACCTTTGGTATTTTAGCGAACAAATGGCGTATTTTGCATCGATCATTAGACGTGCGAGTCGAATTTGCCGACCTTATCATTAAAACATGTTGCATTCTACATAACTTCGTGCGAAAGAAAGACGGTGTGCAAATGGAGGACGAATTTTATGAGTGTTTATTACAGAGCTGTCCTCCAGCTGGAATAAGACCTAACAGAGTTGGTCTTAATATAAGAGACTATATGGCAAATTACTTTACATCCCCCGAAGGTTCAGTTCCGTGGCAATATGATAAAATTTAAATACTTATCTGCACAACATTTATTACATAAGATTATTAAAAACTATTAAATAAAAACAATATCACGTACCTCTCTTGTGTTTTTCTTCGGCCGATAACTTGTTCCAAGTGGATATAACTTTGCTATACACTTCTCCCCACAATTTTTCCTTTGAATTTCGGTCACTATACTCTTTCAAATGTTTGTTGTAAAGAGCTGGTCTTTTTTCTACCTCGATAATAATAGTTTCTGTGTCTAAGACACTAGATGTCAAGTCATTGTCACTATTATCAGACACTTCTGAAGATTCAGCCATTTTTAATAAACTTCTTGTAATAATTATCCTATACACCAACTTCGACCTGTGCTGCGACTACGACTGAACAGTCGCATGTGCGTGCATGTTCATTCTTGTTCATGTGATACATTTAAAGACGCGACAATCGCGTCGTTACAAAAATGGAGCAGGTTACATCTTTTTAATCGCTGCTATTATTTAGTCGCATATGCGCGCATTTGTATTTAATGCTATGTGTGTTATTTTTGCGACCAAACAGTCGCGCGACAGAAAATCGCATGTGCGCGCCTAGCCTAAGGCTTATAATATTACTGTTAATTTCAATAAACTTGTTGATTTCTTGTAATTTAATATTTTTATTTTCGTCAAATTCGTAAAAAAAATTAATTTAATTAATTTTAAAAACAATCTTAATGCATTATTAGTTAATAACAAAAACAAGACTACAACTCTCGCTAAAAGTGGCATATACCAATTGCAATGTGGGACCTGTTCAGCTACATACATAGGTGAAACGGGGAGAAGTATCCAAACAAGGCTTAAAGAACATAAAAAGAGTTCAAAATCGGCATTCGGAAAACATCTAATTTTCAACAACCACGAATTTGACGAAAATAAAAATATTAAATTACTACACCAACTTAATAAAAGCAACCTTATGGAAATAATGGAAATGTACGAAATCAAGAATTTCGCCTGTCCTCTCTTATAAGTAGTTTCCATAAGCTATTTCTAGGTGTTTCTTAGAAAAAAATATATTTTCAGGAATATCTAAATAATAGAATAACGAAATGTTATAGAAACAGCAAAACATTTCTTAGAAAAAATAATTAATTTAATAATGAATATAAAATCACCCTATTATTTGTTTAAAATTTGGAAGGAAAGGAAAAGGGTGTTCCTTAATGCGGCCCTGAGTGAGGAATCCCAAAATTCTTCAATGGGCAATTACCGTCTTTGTTCGTTTTACAACTACAGTAGGAAAATGACAGGGTAATAAAAACCACCGAAACTTTACAGAAAATATATTTACCTAACAATTTCTCTCTCCTTTCTTTCGATGTAACTAACCTATACACTAACATACCTATTCCTGAAACACTAGGCATTGCTAAGAATTTACTAAATGAACATTTGAGTCGGGCAAATACTGAATATGTTTACAACTTACTGAAGCTCTGTACCGAACAGAATTTCTGCCAATTTGACCAAAAATTTTATAAATATGAAAATGGCCTTCCAATGGGATCTCCCTTGAGCGGTCTTCTTTCCGACATTTTCCTCAACAACCTTGAAAACAAAATCTTAGAACGTAATAACCATATAAATAAAAATATTATGCTTTGGCGCAGATATGTCGACGATATATTGATTATTTGGGACAACGATAGAAATGTAAACATTGGTGATTTTCATAATTATATCAACAACTTGCATTGTAATATCAAATTCACATTAGAAATAGAGAAGGACCATATTTTGAAGTTTCTTGACTTAACTCTGATCAATAAACAAAATAATATAGAATTCCAAATTTACAGAAAACCTACACAAACAGATACTATTATTCCGTTTAATTCATTTCATCATAATTCTCACAAAAATGCTGCAATCAGAGCATACTTACACAGATGCTACAAAACCCCACTTTCAGAACAAGAAAGAAACAATGAACTTACTGTAATAAAAGCAATAGGCACAAATAACGGTTTTTCTATGACACATATAGACTCTTTACATAAAAGATTTTTAACTAAACAAAACCATAGATCTTCAACCAGTTTACAAAACACCCAAAATAATCAAAATTTAACTTATAGATCAATTAATTATCCCGGTAAAATAGCATACAATATTCAATCTATTTTTCGTAGATATAATATTAATATATCCTTTAGAAACAATAATACCTTACAAAAAAGAATCTTTAATGCAAAAGACAAAATAAATATATTAGATCAGAGCGGGGTTTATAAGCTGGAGTGTGGTTCTTGTGGTGCATCATACATAGGTGAAACAGGTAGATCAATCAAAGTGAGAATAAATGAACATAAACATAAGGATAACTCCAATTTCGGTAGACACATGTTAACGTATAAACATAGCTTTAATATAGCTGATAATGTGTCACTTTTACATAAACAAAATAAAGGTTTCAAACTCAAATTGTTAGAAACCTACGAAATAGATAAATTTAAGAAAAATAATGATACTTTGGAATGCCTTAATGACCAGGTTCACATTTACAAAACACCTTTATATACTTTTTTATCCAACCCCTTTCCCCAAAATGCAGAGGCTTGATATATTTAGTCCGCATATATTAAGCGCACTTTTTAGTTTTTAACGCTTTTATTGTAAAACGATTCTTTTCCATACATGCGCATGGAGGTCAAACTAAATAAAGAACTTGTTTTATTATGTATTAACCCTCGTATTCCGGTGCCTGGGTCTATTTGGACCCAAATAAATTTTTGCGAGAAATTGTAATAAATAGATTTGTCGTTACTCAAGGAGTGCGTTAAGTTAGATCGGCGTCAAACGGACGTTCCGACGAAAAAACGACGAAAAAATATGTCTCGACCGTTTCTTTACAGCGCCAGGCGTCTGTCTGTGTAAGAGGCTATAGCGACAATCAATTGCCATTAAATTCTTGATTTAGTTCACAGAAGGTGTATTTTAGAGCAACGATCTACATCGAAAAATAAAATATTTGCTAATTTTGTAAATAATAATGATGATTATAACAATGAAGTGTCTTCTGATGATGAATGTGCGTCATTGACTTTTAGTGATGCAGTACCAGAAGAAGAGGATTATGAAAGTGATGAGTTTAGTGGTGAAAATAGTAATAATATGTCACACTGTAAAGACCAAAATGTTTGTGGACGAACATGGATATATTTCCGCCACAAACAGAGATGCAGAATTTGGTAAATATGATGCTACACTCAACTACAGCAAATTCTGAGGGTGTAGAAACCATGGAACAATGTTTTGATTTATTTATAAATGATGAAATCATGGACATTATAATTACTTATACAAATGAAAAAGCGGTTAAATATTATGAAATGTTTTCAAATAATATATGGAAGCCGGTAGACCGTGTTGAATTGAAGGCATTTTTTGGGATTTTACTAATTACTGGCCGTTTTCGGGAATCACGTGAAAGTAAAAAAGATCTATGGAAGAAAAAGATTGCTTATAGTCGACAAATTTATCGAGCATCTATGTCTCGTGATAGATTTACAAACATTTTACGATTTTTGCGTTTTGACGACTTTCAGACACGAGAAGAAAGAAAAATGACCGATAAGTTGGCAGCTTTGAGAACCATTACAAATATTTTAACAAGAAATTGCAGAGATAATTACTGAGCGTCTAATGTGGGCACTATTGATGAACAATTAGTAACATTTCGAGGAAGATGTCCATTCAAGGTGTATATGCCGAGCAAGCCGGGGAAATATGGGCTGAAATTATGGGCCCTATGTGACGCTACTACATATTATTGTTGTAATTTTGAAGTGTATTTAGGAAAATGCGGAAACACCGGAGAAAGGACAAGGACAACGAGTAGTTAGAGTTCTTTCAGAGTTTTGGAAGGGATCTAATCGAGCTATCACAACCGACAATTTTTTTACGGATATCTCACTTGCAGAGGATTTACTCAAAGATAACATATTTATAGTGGGAACAATGCGGAAAAATAGAAAGGATTTACCAAAATCTTTGATAACAATATCCGGAAGAGCTCAATTCTCTTCAGATTTTATATTTTCTGAAAATCTAACACTTGTGTCGTATATCCCAAAACCAAGAAAATGCGTAGTTTTACTTTCGAGCGTTCATCGAGAACATGCTATTTCTGACGAAAATAATAATTACAAACCTAATATTATCAATTATTACAATTCAACAAAAAGTGGAGTGGATGTTTTAGATAAAATTCTAAGAGAATACACTTGCCGGAGATGTACACGACGTTGGCCTCTGTCGCTTTTTTTACATTATATAGATATTGCAGCCTATAATGCATTTGTACTATGGCAACTCAAAAATCCGGATTGGGCAACTGGTAACATAAAATCAAGAAGAAAACAATTTATAGAAAATTTGTCTGAACAGTTAGTTGCTGCAAACATAGATTCTAGAGCTAGAGCATTTGAAACCAATGCAGTAGTATTTTCGAGACACATTGTGGACGCCATCGAAAGTACAGGCCGAAAAATAAATAAACAAATGAGTACAACATTAGAAAAACGCTCAAGATGTAGCTTGTGTATTGGAAATGACAATAAATATAAATCAAAGTGTGATGTTTGTCATAAATATGTATGTAATATACATTCAACATGTACAAAAAATATTTTGTGTACAAATTGTAATGATTTAGAATAAATATTTTTTATGTAATTTTTTTAAAATTTTATTTTTATGTATTATTTTATATCCCTAATAATAGTTCACCTTTAAAATAAAATAAGTCAAAATCATAATGGCAAAAGCTTCATTTTTTATATTCTACGTAAACAAAAACTGTTCGGGTCTCGGTTGACCCAGGCACCGTCCGCAACGGTTGGCGAAACGTCAGTACTGCGAGGGTTAATATAAAGCCTTCCACATGATCAAACTGTACGTGGGATTGTATTTAGTATTAACATGCTCTTATTTTCTTGTTTGACTGTAAGTATTTTATGTTTTATATTTTCATTTAACTACATTACTTTTGATTACCTTATTCGATTTAATAAAAACCAAACTGGATGTGGACGACTATACAATAATGAATATATTAATGTAACAATGAGATATTATTTTAAATAAAAATAAAAGATATTAATAAATATAGAACTGATTACTTTATTCAAAATAAAAACATTTATAACAAAAAAAATCTCGTTAATATATATATAAACAACTAAATAATACTTATTTCTTTAAATCTAATGATACAAACTTTGTAAAGTACTAATTCTTAACCCAGCACATTTCATTCCAATTTCGGAAACTTCGCAAACATTACACAAACTTCCCTTGTATTCCGGTAAATAACTCGTAGAGCAAAGTGGGCATTTTTCTTCAGCATTACCCCTATAAATCGGTTTATAAGAATATCCACACAAATTAAACGGATTATGTTCGTCGTATTGCAAACTAAGCTCATCCGTTAAATTATTATCACATGCCAAGAGTAATTTTCGCGTTTGTTGCGCGACTTCCGGTCGCGGTCCTAACTCCAATAATCTCTTAGCGAAACTAGCGGCGGTTTTGTAATTTTTCATCTTGAAAAACATGTTCAAAGCAGTTCGCAACGTCAACATTTGATGGACAGGTTGTAGATTGCAATGGGTGAAATACGCCGCCATTTCGCATTGGCGCTTTTGTTCGTCAATCGTGCCTTTTGGAGTGCTCTTACGAAGCGTTTCCATTTTTAACCCAAGAATATACTCGCTACAGATTTTTAGTAATTGTTCCGCCTCCGCCGTTTCTTGTTTATTATCAACAATTAATAATGTTACTTGAAGCAGTAATTCTTGGAAGCGTACAATCGCGTCGGAAAATTTACCTCCTGTTGTTAGTTGATAACAAATTTGTAATCTTTGGACTAAATCTTTTAGTTTAATTGTTATTAAGCGTTGAGGTTGGGGGCGTTTTGGGTCTTTCGATAAACGGTTTACATTGTTACTAAAAGGCGGAATAGTTTGTTGCCATGTAAAATATGTTTTTGATGACATGTATAATGTTGAGAATAATGAGCGATATGGAACAAAATTTACCACTCCAATCTAAATTAAAAAAATTGTTGTCTTATAATTAATTAAAAATTTTAATAGCTTACCTGATCATTTAGAAGCCTACATGCATACTCAAACGATCCAGCTGAGATATGATCGGCGGGTAACTGCGAAACTTTAGCCCAAATCGCTTGGCTCGAAGTCCCGCTAGTCGGCAAATGAATAAACCCACTTCCTGCCGCGGTTTGTTGGGCTGCAACTTCAGGAATGACCAAATCGGTGTCATCAACATCCCAGCCACCATCGCCATCACCTCCTCCCGCATCCATTTTCTTAGTAATAACCTCTCCGTCTTCTTGTTCGTCTTCATCATCGCCCCATCCTTCAACTTCGACGATATCACCTCCCTCAATGTTGGTGTCAATATCAAGATTGGCCAAATTCGAGCTTTTCGCCATGGAAGCGCTTTCGAAAAAGCCGCGATTAACCGTCAATAACGGCCAATTTGTTTCAGCCTGTTGAATCGGAGGTGGGGGTTTTAAAAATTTCGCGTTTGGTTGCACATCAGGAACGGGTTTATCCCCAAAAGTGCTTTTTAATTCTTCCGCTTCTTCGGTTAAACCATGAGTAGCAGCTGTTAAATAAGCTAATGAATTTAAATTGGTTTGTTTGAGAAGACGAACTCGCTCCTCAACGTCCCCTAACAAAAGAGTCCCATGATATTGTGCCGATTTTTCTTTGCGGATTTCGGCAATCTTCGTCATTTTCCGCAATTTATCCAAATTTCCGGTTATTAAATACAAAAACGATAACTTATCGAAACTTTTCGTGCGTTGATAACACATTTCGACGACTTGATGATTCCCGTGCATCAAAGCGGCTTCCGCTAATTGATCCCAACATTGCTTATCATTCAACGATTTCGCCGCGTCTAAAGCAATCTCGATGTTTCCGCATTCTAAAGCGAGCGTAAACCGCGTTTTATCGTCTTTTACGAAATGCAAAGCAACTTCCGGGTACCCTTTCTTTTGTAAATATGAGATGATCGCCTGGCCAACTAAACGCGCGTTTTTAACCATATACAAAACGTCTTCGTATTTATGATGAATCAAGGCGAGTTTGAACTTGAATTCGGTTGGGTCAATCGTGAATGTGCGCGGTTTGCATTCGCGGTCTAAGCAAAATACGTTGTTTCCTTTAACACGGGTTATGTAAATTGGTAAGTCTAATGTCCTGATGATTCCGTGATCGCTATTTAAAAAAAATTAATTGATTTGTAATTCATTTTTTGTTTTTTCGAGCTTACCCATTAATTAAAGTGTATTTTATGTGGTTACTGGTTGTGTAAATAAACACTCCAGAATCGTCCCAAGCCCCGGATTTAACTCTGCTACTTTCGTGAAGTGAACAAAGCAAATCTAACTTTCTGTTGCAAATGGTTACGCTGTGGCGGCCTAAAAGCGCTACGTAACCCATGTCGGATGACCACTCAACGTAACGTAAACTTGTTACTTTTACTGTAAATGAAGAAATAATTTTATCTTAAATATATAATTTTTTTCTTAATGTAAATTAAAAAACTATGATATTTTTACTGGTTATTTTCTGTTATTAAGTTTTATATGTTTCACACCGCATACAAAGAAAAAATTCTTACTAATTCTGAGAATAAAGCCCAAATTTAATGCAAGCAAAAAATATCGTTTATGTACATTCCAAACTTTAAAGGGCCAATATGACTACCTTGAGACATACCGAATGTGATAGGATTGTAAAAAGATACAAAGCTACCAGTCCTGATCACCTGAACAACCATACAAAAGCTTTGATGGGTGCTAAGCACAGATACGTAGATGTACCTTTTTTTATTGTTTCAACCTGAAATGAATTTTCGGCCAAGCAGAGAATAAAAAATTTGAATGAAATGGTTGAAGATTACAAGGAGAGAGAACAAACAAAAAGTTAATGTCTTCCTATGTTATTCGGAATTGTGGAATTGCATGAGAAGAGTGTCATGGAGAAGTTATAGCAGATCCACGTATTAAAGTGAAGTGTCTAAAAGTGTAAAAGAAATCATTTAAAAAGAGATGTAACGGTTGAACAGAAGAAAATTGAAGACAAAATGTTCAAACACTAAAGATGCAAGATGAAGCTCCGAAGATAAACTCTGAAGAATGATTCCAGGAAGACAGTGGGATTTGTTGAATTGAGTTGGTATGGGTTGTTTCTATCATCATATGGGAGACTTTGAAGAGGCCGGCCGCTCAAAGTATTGTGAAGATGTAACCTCGACCAACGTCAAAAACGTTCTTTTCTTGGTATTTCTTCGTTAAAATTATTAATGATATAGAAGATGTAATCCCAACTAACACATGGGCTGAAAAGTCTCGGGCCTAACAAAGAAAACACGGTTCCTTTGATTCAAAATTAGCTTTATTCATCAACGTAATCTCCATCAAGAGTAACGCAATCATTCCAGCGCCGCTCCAACATTTCAATACCACTTTTGTAAAACGATTTATCTTTTCAGTTTTAGTTTCAGCGATAACCTCTTCATTCGTGCGAAATTTCTTACCGGCGAGCATTTTTTTAAGGTCTGCGAACAGCCAGTAGTCGCTGGGAGCTAAATTTGGCGAATACGGTGGATGTGGGAGCAATTCGAAGTTCAATTCATGTAGTTTTGCCATTGTTTTGATTAATTTGTGACGTCTTGATGAACAAATTTTTTTTCTTTGCCATACCCGGTCGTCTCTTTGCAATTTCGGCCTTCAAACGCTCTATAACGCTATATAATATTCATTGTTGATGGTATTTCTTTTCTCAAGATAGTCGATGAATATTACACCACGCACATCCCAAAATACCGAGGCCTTTCCGATAACCTTTCCAGCCGATTGTTGTGCTTTCGGGCGCTTTGGACGAGGTTCACCAGTTTCTGTCCACTCAGATGAAGATCGTTTTGATTCCCGAGTGAAGTGAAGGGTCCATGTTTCATTCATTGTCACATATCGACGCAAAAATTCCGGTTTGTTACTTTTAAACATGGCTACACACTGCTCGGAAACATCAACACGTTCTTGTTTTTGGTCAACAGTGAGCAAACGCGGCACCAACTTTGAACAGAGCTTTCTCATTTATAGCTCTATTGATATCTTTACTTCCTATGTTATTCGAAATTGTGGAATTGCATGAGAAGAGTGTCATGGAGCAGTTATAGCAGATCCACGTATTAAAGTGAAGTGTCTAAAAGTGTAAAAGAAATCATTTAAAAAGAGATATAACGGTTGAACAGAAGAAAATTGAAGATAAAATGTCCAAGCACTAAAGATGCAAGATGAAACTCCGAAGATAAACTCTGAAGAATGATTCCAGGAAGACAGTGGGATGGGTTGAATTGAGTTGGTATGGGTTGTTCCTATCATCATATGGGAGACTTTGAAGACGCCGGCGGCTCAAAGTATTGTGAAGATGTAACCTCGACCAACGTCAAAAACGTTCTTTTCTTGGTACGGTCGACTTCTCCGAAATCGACCGAGATTATTTCTTCGTTAAAATTATTAATGATATAGAAGATGTAATCCCAACTAACACATGGGCTGAAAAGTCTCGGGCCTAACAAAGAAAACACGGTTCCTTTGATTCAAAATTAGCTTTATTCATCAACGTAATCTCCATCAAGAGTAACGCAATCATTCCAGCGCCGCTCCAACATTTCAATACCAATTTTGTAAAACGATTTATCTTTTCAGTTTTAGTTTCAGCGATAACCTCTTCATTCGTGCGAAATTGCTTACCGGCGAGCATTTTTTGAGGTCTGCGAACAGCCAGTAGTCGCTGGGAGCCAAATTTGACGAATACGGTGGATGTGGGAGCAAATCGAAGTTCAATTCATGTAGTTTTGCCATTGTTTCGATTGATTTGTGACGTTGTCTTGATGAACAAATTTTTTTTCTTTGCCATACGCGGTCGTCTCTTTGCAATTTCGGCCTTCAAACGCTATATAATATTCATTGTTGATGGTATTTCTTTTCTCAAGATAGTCGATGAATATTACACCACGCACATCCCAAAATACCGAGGCCTTTCCGATAATCTTTCCAACCGATTGTTGTGTTTTCGGGCGCTTTGGACGAGGTTCACCAGTTTCTGTCCACTCAGATGAAGATCGTTTTGATTCCCGAGTGAAGTGAAGGATCCATGTTTCATTCATTGTCACATATCGACGCAAAAATTCCGGTTTGTTACTTTTAAACATGGCCAAACACTGCTCGGAAACATCAACACGTTCTTGTTTTTGGTCAATAGTGAGCAAACGCGGCACCCACTTTGAACAGAGCTTTCTCATTTATAGCTCTATTGATATCTTTACGATGTCAGTTAACTCACGCAACTTCACTTTTCGTTAATTCAAAACGATTTTGTGGATTTTTTTATGTTTTCTGGTCTCATTTGGACGTCCATTGCGTTCTACATCATCGGTGTCTCTACGACCACGTTTGAAGTCAGCAAACCAACGTTTTATTATTGTTTCTGATGGAGCGGAGTCCCCATAACACATTTCAAGCCATTGCTTCGCTTGAACGGTATTTTTTCCCATCAAAAAGCAGTGTAAAATTAAAACACGAAATTGTTTTTGATCCATTGTTTTGAAAATAACAAAGGTAACTCACAAACTAATGAATACAATATTATGAAATTTTAACACCTGTCTTTTGAAGGTTAATACTAAATGAAAAAAGGTGGCTGCAATAAAACTAATGCCATCATGTGTTAGGCCCAGGACTTTTCAGTCCATGTGTTAGCTATTTAGTTTAAAATATTGTTGTTATACATTGTTAGGTTGGATAGTATATATATTGGATGTATTGCTAGTTATTGTTTAAGGAAGAAAACGGAGAAAAGCTTCTCTACGTGAATTTTATGATCGATTTTGTAGAAGGCCTTACAATAATCGATGTAGATTGCGTCAATCTGAGAACCTTCGTGTAAACGTATAAATGTATAAAGTTTACATAGAGCCCAAGATTAGACTTCACCCACCACTCAAATAAGAAACCATGTTGTTCATTAATTATGGATTGAGAAATAGAAAGAGTAAAATACTCGTGGACAAATTTTGTCAGTGGCATAGACGCCTCAGTTGCAAACTTTTTTACGAATAAAGTGAAAATACCATCAAGACCGAGCTGTCGATTGCCCCATTAATAAAAACAGACGAGAAGTAGTCTAAAACAGCACAGGAGATTAGAGGACATGAGTCAACAATAGTGCCATCAATTGAAGTCACCGATAGCGGATGGAGAATCCTTTTTGTTATTTAGTAACGACCATATCTTCTCTGATTTCCACACAATATCTGCTTGAATAGAGCTCAAATAAGTTCTGTAATCAGCAACAAGCAAATTCTTAGCTCTATGACGCAAAATTGAAAAAGATAGATAGATTTCTACATTTTGTTAAATTGTAGCTTTTCCTTAATAATACGAATGGTAGAACGCGTATACCAACGTTGGAAGCATTGTTTAGATAAATATATATTACTTGGGCTGATGGTGCTGCTAAACACCGCCTATAAAATTTTATCCACAATCATTTACGAAAGAATAAAAATAATTGCTGAAGAAAAGATAGGGGAATACCAATGGGGATTCTGAAATGGAAGATTTACGACTGACTAATTGTTTGTTCTGAAATATCGACTTCAGATAAACCTATGATAGCGTAAAATGAAACAAATTATCATTAATACTGATAAAACAAGTCATTCCAAAGAAATTCAGTCAGCTTGGCTGGATGACAACACACGAATCTAAAGGAGGGTGGTATTGATTTGAGCATTTTAGTCGGAACGTATTTAATGAACTAAGCGCGCACATCCGTATTCGCCTAATTAATACGAGACACTACAGACACTACATTTACAGACTACAGACTTGTCAGTAAATGTGATTTGCTCAAAAGGATTTGTTCGTTCGTTGCTGTTCAGTGGGTACGGGCATTCATAAAATTCACAAAGTTCATTGATGACTACGCAACAATGGAGTGGAGAAGGCAAAAATGTTTAAAGATAATCAATTTCTTTTAGAAGATTCCGTGTTGTGGAATCCGAAACCCGGGTAATATAACAAAATAAAAAAATTCTTTAGTCCTTGAATTATATCCTTGAATATAATACAAGGAATTCATCAAATCCAAAGAAAAATGTTTGATGTTTGGTTCATGAAAAATGAGAATGTAAATAATAAAGCAGTAAGTGTGACGTTGTTTATCTGACACTCTGTGCATTTATTATGACAAGAAAAATTGTTTCTTCTATAATTTTTAACAAATTTTCTACAAAAATCTAAAAATGCGAGTGAAATTTTGAAAGCGCAAAAAGTATTTATGAACAAATCAGAGATGCCAACATATAGACGAAGACCTAGAACGAGATGGAGAAATAGAGTTTAAAATTCAATAGCCAGAAGGTCAAATCTCGACAAGACATGTAGCGCCACAGGATGATGTGTTTGAGTTAAATTAAAAATTTACATTTATATTACAACGTCGATACTACACTATTACTCTATGCCATAGATTTAGTATCAAATATTTGTATTATAAAATTTGACAATCCAAATTCAATAATAAAACCCGCACTTACGACAATCCAAATTCAAATCGTATGTCCGAATAGGGTGTCGTGGAAACTAAAGAAAAACTTGTAATACTTTCAGAAGACTTGATATTACATCTAGAAGACTTGAAATGCTACAAAAAAAATTGAAACACTTCCAGAAAGCTTGATACTGTTTCTAGAAGACTCAATACTACTTCTAGAAGACTTACAATTCTTCCAGAAGACTTGAAATGCTTTCAAAAGACTTGAAATGCTTCCAGAAGACTCGATATTATTTTTAGAAGATTTGAAATGCTTTCAAAAGACTATTTCTAAAAGACTTGATATCGTTTCCAGAAGCCTTGAAATCCTACCAGAAGACACGTAATGATTCCAGGAGAAATGATATTGCATCTAGAAGACCTGAAAGACTTCCAAAAGATTTGAAATGCTTCCAGAAGATTTGTTACTGTTTCTAGAAGACTTTATACTGCTTCCAAAAGACTTCAAATGCTTCCAGAAGACTTGATACTGTTTCCAGGAGACTTGAAATGCTTCCAGAAGACTTGACGTTGCTTGTAGAAGACTTGAAATACTTTCAGAAGACGTGATATTGCTTCTGAAAGATTTAAAATGGTTTTAGAAGGTTTGATACTGCTTCCAAAAAACTTGAAATACTTTCAGATTATTTGCTACTGCCAGAAGCAGACTTGAGGCTTCCAGAAGGTTTCCAATGGCTCCAGAAAACTTGATATTGCTTTTAGAAGACTTGAATGCTTTCAGAAGACTTGATACTATTTCTAAAAGACTTGATATCGTTTCCAGAAGCCTTGAAATCCTACCAAAAGACATGTAATGCTTCCAGGAGATTTGATATTGCACCTAGAAGACCTGAAAGACTTCCAAAAGACTTGAAATGCTTCCAGAAGACTCGATATTATTTCTGGAAGATTTGAAATGCTTTCCGAAGACTTGATTCTATTTCTAAAAGACTTGATATCGTTTCCAGAAGCCTTGAAATCCTACCGGAAGACATATAATGCTTCCAGGAGATTTGATATTGCATCTAGAAGACTTGAAAGATTTCCAAAAGACTTGAAATGCTTCCAGAAGACTTGACATTGTTTCCAGGAGACATGAAATGCTTCCAGAAGACTTGATATTGCTTGTAGAAGACTTGAAATACTTTCAGAACACGTGATATTGTTTCTGAAAGATTTGAAATGCTTTCAGAAGGTTTAATACTGCTTCCAAAAGACTGCAACCACTTTCAGAGGATTTGCTACTGTCAGAAGAAGACTTGATGCTGCCAGAAGGTTTGCAATGGTTTCAGAAGACTTGATATTGCTTTTAGAAGATTTGAAATGCTTTCAGAAGACTTGATTCTATTTCTAAAAGTCTCGATATCGTTTCCAGAAGCCTTGAAATCCTACCAGAAGACATGCAATGCTTCCAGGAGATTTGATATTGCATCTAGAAGACCCGAAAGACTTCCAAAAGCAGAATGCATCCAGAAGACTCGATATTATTTCTAGAAGATTTGAAATGCTTTTAAAAGACTTGATTCTATTTCTAAAAGACTTGATATCGTTTCCAGAAGCCTTGAAATCCTACCAGAAGATATCTAATGCTTCCAGGAGATTTGATATTGCATCTAGAAGACCTGAAAGACTTCCAAAAGACTTGAAATGCTTCCAGAAGACTCGATATTATTTCTAGAAGATTTGAAATGCTTTCCGAAGACTTGATTCTATTTCTAAAAGACTTGATATCGTTTCCAGAAGCCTTGAAATCCTACCGGAAGACAATAATGCTTCCAGGAGATTTGATATTGCATCTAGAAGACTTGAAAGATTTCCAAAAGACTTGAAATGCTTCCAGAAGACTTGACACTGTTTCCAGGAGACATGAAAAGCTTCCAGAAGACTTGATATTGCTTGTAGAAGACTTGAAATACTTTCAGAACACGTGATATTGTTTCTGAAAGATTTGAAATGCTTTCAGAAGGTTTAATACTGCTTCCAAAAGACTGCAACCACTTTCAGAGGATTTGCTACTGTCAGAAGAAGACTTGATGCTTCCAGAAAGTTTGCAATGGTTTCAGAAGACTTGATTCTATTTCTAAAAGTCTCGATATCGTTTCCAGAAGCCTTGAAATCCTACAGGAAAACATGTAATGCTTCCAGGAGATTTGATATTGCATCTAGAAGACCTGAAAGACTTCCAAAAGACTTGAAATGCTTCCAAAAGATTTGTTACTGTTTCCAGAAGACTTTATAATGCTTCCAAAAGATTTGATACTGTTTCCAGGAGACCTGAAATGCTTCCAGAAGACTTGATATTGCTTGTAGATTTGAAATACTTTCAGAAGACGTGATATTACTTCTAGAAGATTTGAAATGCTTTCAGAAGGTGAACTTCTTCTTTGCTTTCAGAAAAAGACTTGAACTACTTTCAGAGGATTTGCTGCTGTCAGAAGAAGGCTTGATGCTTCCAGAAGGTTTACAATGGTGGAAGAAGTCTTGATATTGCCTTTAGAAGACTTGAAATGCCTCCAGAAGACTTAATACTGCCCTTAGCAGACTTGAAATGCTTCTAAAAGACCTGAAATGCTTCCAGAAGGCTTGGTACTGTTTCCAGAAGACTTGATTTTGCTTCCAAAAGATTTTAAATGGTTCTAAAAGGTACTATTTCAATAGATACTGTTTTCAGAAGACGTAAAATGCTTTCAGAAGACTTGATACTGCTTCCAAAACACTTGAACTACTTTCAGAGGATTTGTTACTGTCAGAAGAAGACTTTAAATGCTAATAGAAGACTTGATACTATTTCTAGATTACTTGACATTTCTTACAGAAGCTTGAAATGTCTCTATAAAACTTAATATTGCTTCTGGAAGATTTGAAACCCTATCAAAATACTTTATATTGCCTCTGGAAAGTTTGAAATGCTTCCAGAAGACTAATTTTTGATACCGAGTGTATTTTCTTTGCAAATAAACAGGCAATAGAAAAATCATTCCGGAAAATTTTTTTTTTCTTGCTTTCGAGATTTATAAAATTTCCGGGTTTATCTTAGTGCTCCTAGTCCTATCATTTTTTATGAAATAACGGAACCAAATACCGAGACTGGTCACCCTAGATATAAACTGAAATGTAAAAATATAAACCCCCATTCTTCGTCAAGAACTACTGTCTATAATATGTACAAGTTTTCTAAGTATTTCATTGATGTTTAGACATGCAAAACCATTTCATAACAGTTATACCATTTATTTTTTTTAAATTAATAATACAAATAAATTCTCGAGTTATGAAAAAAACCGACTTACGACGTAGTCATTGGAATGTCCCCATCGCAAGTCGGGTACTACCTGTATATTGTTAAACAAAATGGATGAACAATAGTTATTTGCTTCTCCTTTTGTTGAATTCAATAAGTACATTTTGTTTATTGTTGAAGAACTATATAACAAAAACGGTTGTTATGTAGTTCTTCGTATTATTGTTACATTTAGATTCTTAGTAATTTTTTCCCTAACATTTCTACTTGTACAATCCTTAACTATTAATACCCTGAGCAATCGATTGATAAATACGCTACACTTCATTTGCTTCATACCCGAAAATTATTAATTTGATGAACGCTATTGAGAACCTATTGTAAAATAAAATATTCTGTTATTAAGAAATAATATAATATTTGATAAATGGCATTGTGACACTTTTCATCAAATATATATGACAACAAAACTATGTATGATATGTTATATAAGCCTTAGACTACAGCGTCCCAAACCCAACCGATTTTTAAAATCTCAAAAAATCTTCTTTCTGTTTGTGGTCATGGTTGACACTGTACATTTTTATATAAATTTATGCTCATATTGTACAAATAATTCTTTGTAATTCTTAATAATTTCATTGTATTATATTTGATAACTCTATCAATTGCGTTCAAAACTTTAGACAGACTTTAGACTTTCTTACATTCTAAATCAGCGTCTTTGAGGTTTGTGATGAATGTATAAGCCACTTTTTTTATTATAATTTAATTACTTTTAACTTTTTGAACAATGAAAGCTCAAACAAAGATCAATGTCAAATTAATTCAAAACAATAAAACAAAACTACTTCCTAATTCCAGCAAATTTACACCAATTTGACAGAAAAAAAAAATCGACGAGATAATTCTAACACTTATTAATAATAAAAAAATAACCAGTAAAAGTATTGCTTTTTTTTCATTTACATTAAAACATGAAACCATTTCCTTTAGTAATAATAATAATTACTTACCTTGGGCAACAGTCCTTTTTTGTTGAACATCAAACAAAATAACCGAATCAGAATCCCTCAAAAGCAACATTCCAGTCCCAGCATAAAATATCTCATCACAATTAGGAGTTTGAACCTTCTTAGTAACCTCATTCTTCAAATTTTTAATAACCAACTGATAAGTCCGATCCAAAACAGCAAATCGATTTCTGGCAACCCACAACGAAGTAATCCCAGGTGACCGTTTCCCTTCCGCTTCCGGAATTTCCACATTTGAATCAGTATCTTTTGGAATTGTGTATAAATCATACGTGCTGTTCTCGACTAAAGTGGCGCGAGTACAAAGCAAAACGGCGTTTTCAGCGGGGTTAAACGACATGCTATAAACCGGTGTTTTCGCAGGAGTTCTTATTTGAACGACTGCGATGTCTTTGGACGTTGTAAAATCTAATTTGCGCAAACAACGTTCTTTAACGTAATATAAAATGTTTCCAAATACGGTGTAAGCCGGTCTTTCACGCTCCAATTTGAAAATGACCATCCCGCCATCGTGGCCGGCTGCGAATAAATTCAAAGTTGGGTGAGCTGTTAGAACCCAAAATCGTTCGTGTTCTCGTCTCGAGGTGTATAGACACGTTCTTTTTGACATATCCCAAACGCGGATGCTTTTATCTTCGCTGTTAGATAATAAGACGTCTTGTCTTGGATGGAATAAGACGCAAGAGACATTATTGTAATGCCCACGACATGTATCTAACTCCCAAGCTTTCGAATCGTTCATCCTCCACAATTTTATTTGCCTATCATCAGCGCCTGATACAATCAGAGGCAAAGTTGGGTGGAAAGACGCCCAATTAACACCTCGATCATGCCCTTCAAGAACGTGCTTTACAACTGCGTCGGCTTGTCCAAATAAATCAGTAGCTCCAGGATTTTTTAAATGATCCTCTAACCCACCCGGACCGGGGGCGACATTTTTCTTTCTCAACCCTGAGATATCCCAAACGCGAACTGTTTGATCTAATGAAGCAGAAACGAGCATATCTTCGCTTGGATGGAACATTGCGCACATCACATAATGATTATGACCGGTTAAGACGCATATACAAGCGCGACTTTGCCAATTCCAAATTCGAATTGTTTGATCATCAGATGCGGATACAATCCATGGGTATTCGTGGTGGAACATTGTTGTACGAATGTAATCTAAGTGGCCCAAGAGGGTGAAAATGCAACGTTTTTGTTTGTAGTTCCATACTTTTATCTTGTAATCATCGCCTCCAGATACAAATAAGGGTTGTTGATTGTGGAAGCAAATTCCTCGAACTGGGCCATCATGCTCATCGAATTTTTCGAGTAAAGTACACATTCGGTAGTCCCATAATTGGATCACTCCTATGTGCAAACTAATACAGAAATTATTATATACGTTTTATTAATAAGGTGCATAAATATGCTCACATTCATATGAAATTTACTAACCACTATAATTTTGAAACTTGGGTAAAATAATGTTTTATTATCAATTAAAAAATGATTGAAGTTTCCGCTGAAAAAACTCATCTCATATGTTTCCTATACCATTGTTATCTCCAACGGAGTATCCCAAGCGAGTCACTTGTAACCGCCATAGTGCTTTTTTACTATACACTGATTATTGTGAAGTATTCAAGATTCAATCAAGTTTTTATTTTTTTTATTTATTGCTGAATACACAAAACCAACACGAATACACACTACAAAACCTTGGACGAAACGACAGGTGATTAACAATGAGACAGGAGACATCGCGGAGAACGAGGGGAAGGCTGTATTATCAGCCTCCCCCTTGGCAGGTACGTTTTCAAAGGCATTAAGATTTAAAAAAGTTAATGACAATTGTGATTTTTGACTGGCTGAGAGAGAGGAGGAGAATTCGACGGGGCTATTTCATCTAGGACGTGATGGGGAGAGAAGTGCGATGGTATGGTGGCAGACATGGGGGGGATCCTGGAAAAAGCTGGGGAAATGTAGAGGAGACGAGGAGAGAAGATGAAGAGGAGTGCGATGGGGGTTTCCGGAGAGAATATCGAGGTAAACCGACGAAAGCCCAAGAGGGTGATTCCGGGGAATACGAGGAAAGAGGTTTTTAGTGGGTCGGAGAACCTAAGATGGACTCCAACCCCACACTATCCGGCCGCTCAAGAACTTTAGACCGGAAGTCTGGTTAC
The DNA here is from genome assembly GCA_036711965.1 of Onthophagus sagittarius. NCBI lineage: Eukaryota > Metazoa > Arthropoda > Insecta > Coleoptera > Scarabaeidae > Onthophagus > Onthophagus sagittarius. The sequence goes on along the minus strand of JASERS010000007.1, from coordinate 9,083,861 downwards.
AGATTTTCCCCGACCTCGTTAAAGAAAAAAGATTGGTTACACCACTTCATCTTTTATGCTATGTCAACTGTTGCAGAGTCAATTCTACTTATTCTGGACAATGATGAAAATCATGTTAGTTTTGCTTGCTATCTGCTTTGTCGCCAAAATGAAATAATATTGTTATCCCTTCCACCGCATACATTCCATCATATGCAACCACTAACATATTTTGGACTGCTCAAGACTTTCTACAATAGAGACTGCGACATCTACATGGCATCGAATTTAAGTCGCCAAATTACACAGTATGAAGTTGTTGAACTAGTTAGTTTTTCAGAAGTAGAAAGCTTTCAATCGTGTTAGTAATATAGAGAAAGCAGCAAATGACTTTTTTTTAGTCTACAATTAAACAGTAAAAGCACCGATTAGTCGGCATTTATTATAATGCTTTTGAATGTGGATGTACTTATACTAAAATACATAAAGTAAAGTATACATTTAGTAAAGTTCCTATACACGCAATTTCTTTCTCAGCTTTGCTCAGAAGCTCAAAATTCTGTTTATGAAAATAATTCTTTACCACAAACACTTGTGTTATGAAAGAAAACTGAACACACTGTGTTAAATAAGTAGTGGTTAGTTTAGTGGCAGAGCAGGTATTTTTAAATCAGTAATTAGATTGTTACAAAATGTTGATATCTGATGGATTGAATGTTATTGTTATGATCTTTTTAGTGCCTTTATGTTTCAAATAGTTCTTCGAAACAAAATTATAGTTCTCATATAATAATATAACTATTATTAAATAACAGGAATTTTCGTCTGGTGCAATACCAATCCTGTGATTTTTGGGTACATAATTATTTCACGCTCTAGAATATAACAATAAATTAAAATTAATATAACATCATACTTGTTACAACAAGATGGTGAAGCATATAAGCGCTTCCAAAAGTATCTGAACCAAAGTTTCAAACATATTCAAACTTTGGTCAAAATGATTGATAATAGCCGATTAATTGGCTAATCGTACGAATATAAAACAGCAAAGGTGCCTTTTTATGCCTTTTTTTTATATGTCTTATTCCTCGTGTATTCCAACTAATATATCTTTTTATCTTTTGTAGTTCTCTGAATTTAACAAAACTTGTTATAAATCACGTGCGCCTCACGCTTTCATTTATATTTACGACTATATCTAAGTCTATTATGTTGAAGTTAACCGAAATATACCTAAAGCAATGCTGTCAGATCTACCGTTTTGACGGTAGATCTACCGCTTTTCGTCTTAAGCTACCGTGCTACCGTTGTATGATTGGAATCTACCGTTTCATTATCAATATTATAACAAACGCTATATTTTATCAAATTTATCCCCTACCTGCTTTGAAATAAACTTACATTTTTATTCCTAATTTAATTACTACATTTAGCGACATCTATGGGACGTACAGATTTCAGTTCTCTGTGATCACCATCCACACAAAACAGAAACCGCTTTTTTTTTAATATTCGTAATAAGTCTTCAAGTTCTCCTACCGATCGAAACTATGTTGGTCACCTACCTTAGGGTCAGATTTAGATGTCGGGGATTTCCTAAATTACTTAAACTAATTGTTAGCCCAACCAGAGATGTGTTGCTAATCGTTATTCCATCGTGTTTAACTAGTGGTGTTGCTTGTACGTTTGTTTTAGTGGTTGGGTTTTGTGTTAATAGTCATTTTAACTAAAAAGTTTATCATGAGGCGAGTTAATTTTTGGTTTACGATGATGCTTTCGTTTTACTTTCTTTTATTTTAAATTAATTTTAATGCTAGTTCTAGCGAATATGAATCAAGTCCAAAAGAAAAGAAATGCAAAATTAAGTACAATCAAAAGTACATAAAGGAATGGGAGGCTCAATTTAACTGGGTGGCCCCTGGTCGTATAAAAAGCGAAGCACATTGCAAATCTTGCAACAAAACAATTATTATTTCATCAGGAAAGATACAATTAATAAGACATGAGAACAGTCAGGGTCACATTAGTTCGGCTAAAGCCGTTGTTAAGCAAACAAAAATAAATACATTATTTTCAATTTCTAAAAAACCAAATGGGGCAGCAAGAAAAGCGGATTTGTATATCGCGGCTTTTATAGCAGAACACAACCTCCCATTCGCTATAGCTGATCACCTTCCCAGTTTAATTAAAGCTGTGTGCACGGATTCTGACATTGCGAAAGAAATTAAATGTGGAAAAACAAAAGCGACTGCAATAACAAAGAATGTTATTGGATTACAACAGCACGAAATATTATGCGATAATTTACGCAATAACAAATTTTCAAATTTTTTAAGCACTTATGTTTGGTTGCCCGATATTTTTCCGGTAAAAAGTAAGTAAACTTTTCATGCGCCTGTTCGGTACTTTAATGATATAAATTTGTTGTTATAGGGTACAAGATGAATTTCTAACACTGATCCAGTTAAAAGAGGCAACTGCAGAAAAAATTTACAGTCATATTGTCCATTTCTTCAAATGTGCCAAAATACCATATCAGCAAAATATGATAGGTTTAGCATGTGACGGCGCAAATGTAATGGCTGGTGTAAGAAATTCTGTAGTAGTTAAATTTAAAAACGATGTCCCTAACTTATATTTTTTTAAATGCATATGTCACCGTTTCAATTTATGCGCTTCTTATGCCTGCGCAAAGTTGCCTAGCGAAATCGAACAATTTTCTCGGGATGTATGTAATTATTTCGCAAATAGTCCAAAACGAGTAGTGCTTTTTCAAGAATTTCAAAGCTTTGTCGTATTAAACCCCACAAAATTTTGCATCCGGCACAAACGCGTTGGTTGTCTTTAGAAAGCGTCGTATGTCGATTAATTGAGCAATTTAATGCATTAAAGTTATATTTTATAGATGCTTCGACAGCGGATAATTTTATCAAAGCGACAAATATATTAGAAAGAATGAACGACCCAATCACATATCTTTATATTTTGTTTCTTGAGCATGCTTTATCAATATTTACCAATTTAAATAAAGAGATGCAATCAACAAAACCACAAATTCATAAATTATTTAACAGGTTAAGTCGTTATATAGAACTTTATTAGATTTCTTTATAAAAAGATCAGTCTTGCAAACTAAACCAGTACTAGAAATTGATACAAAAAACAGCGACAATTTTAAGGAGCTTAACAATATATATTTGGGAGCCAAAGTAACTTCATATTTACTTCAAATTACTGTAAATAGTGAAGATGTACATACATTTAAACATAATTGTTTGTTGTTTTATATTGAAGGTGCAGAACAAATCAAACAGCGATTTAATTTTAACTGCAAAATCCTGCAATCTATGAATTTAATAGATCCGGAGATAATACTAAATAGCGATGAAGAATCTATTGTGCCATTGTTACAATTGTTTCCCAATTTAGTAACTTCTGAAAATATTCAGAAAATTGATAACGCGCGTCTTCTTCGTAATTCAATGTTCAAATATAATGAAGAAGGTATTGAAAAGTTTTGGTTAGAGGTAAATGCCGAAAAATGTGGTGACGGAAATGGCGTTTATTCAAATTTAACATCTTTTGTATTTAGTGTACTATCTTTGCCACACTCCTCCGCAAATGTCGAAAGAGTATTTTCCCAAATAAATTTAATGAAGACCAAGCAGCGTAATTGTTTGTCAACAGCTTCAATTATAGGTTTATTGCATACAAAAAACTACATAAAAGAAGAATGTTTTAATATAAATATTGATAGTTTCATATTATCAAAACATAATAATAATATGTATTCTAATTCAGAATATTTTTCTGATTCCGATTGATGCGCCATAATTATCTCTATTCATGTAAATAATAATATTAATAAATATGTAATAAATATGTATTATTTTGGGAGACATGAATTTAAATTTACTCAGTGAAACTGATACGATTAGAGAGTATAAAAATATTATCGAAATGAACACATTTACAATACAGAATATTCTTACTACTGAGAATGCTTCATGTTTTAATGAATAAAAACCTCTACTGTGATATAACCCTTACGGATCATGTGATATCAGATCATAAAGTTATGTATATTAAATTAAACAAAGTAATTGAAAAAAAAACTAAAGAAGTTATCAATAAAACTAAATTGCTGAAAGGAAAATGGAAAGAACTAATTCAAGTGAAATTGCAACAGGAAGAAATAACTTCCTTTGGAAAATTAGCAGAAATAATAACAAAAACAAAAATTGAGTGTACAAAGGAAAGTAGAATAAAAGTATCCAACAACAATTATTGGATAAATGCTGAGTTTATTGAGAAAATAAAACAGAGAGATAATTCATATAAGAGATGGAAATTAATAAGAAACTCAGAAACCGAAAGACATTTTAAAAATTTAAAGAATGTGGTAAATAATATGAGAAGAAAATTAAAGAAGGAGTATGTGGAAAAAACACTTAATGAGGCTGGAACAAACAGTAAAAAAATGTGGAGGGTCCTGAACGATATATGTTTGAAACGAACAAAAAAAAAGGGCAAAATGGGACAAATGAAAAGTATGACAGGTGCAGTCATTGAAGATAAGCAACAAATAGCTGAGGAATTTAATACTTATTTTTCTGAAATAGGTAAGAATTTAGCCTCAAAAATTAAACCGGTTCTTAATCATCAGTTTAGAGAAGAAGAAACAAAAGAATCCATCTACTTGGAACCAACTGATTTAACAGAAATTAATTCTATCATAAGGGATTTAAATAATAATAGTTCGCCGGGAGAAGATGGTATTACTAAATCTGATATAGTGCTGCTTTTTGAAGTTTTGGGAGACAAAATAGTGAATATTATTAATGATATCCTGGTTACTGGCCTGTTTCCGAATGAATTAAAAACGGCGAAAATATCCCCTATTCATAAAAAAGGAGCAAAAACAGAACTTGGTAACTATAGACCAATTTCAATCATAAATATATTTTCTAAAATAACAGAAAAAGTTATCAAACACAGGTTAACTAACTTTATACAGAAATTCTTTAACATCGATCCATATCAATACGGATTTCAAAAGAAGAGTAGTACCTTGGGGGCGACAGGGGATTTACTAGAATATATTACAGAAGAACTCGATAAGAAGAGGTATGTTTTGACAGTGTTTATTGACTTACAAAAGGCATTTGATACTGTGGACATAGATATTTTACTCAATAAATTAGAAAAAATGGGAATGCGAGGCATTGCAAAAGACCTCTTCCAGTCATATTCTAAGGACCGTAAGCATTATACTCAAATCAATAAAACCAAGAGTAAAAAAAAAAGCCTAAGTATTGGAGTAGCTCAGGGATCAGTACTTGGTCATTTGCAATATTTATTATACATTCAAAACTTAAAATATCTACAACTTCAAGCGAGATATTTTGTGTTTGCTGATGATACCGTATTGGTTATATCATCAAGTAATATAAAGGAACTTGAAAAGGTGGCGAACGACGACTTAAATCTGTATTATACATGGCTGTGCTATAATAAATTATCGGTGAACGTTAATAAAACGGTATATATGATTATTAAACAAAAAAATAAACAAAAAAGTGATATAAATGTGTTTCTCAATGGAGAAAAACTAAAAGAAGTGCAAACGTACAAATACTTAAGTTTAAATTTGACAAATGATCTCAATTGGAATGTACATGTGAATGCTATCATTAAAAAAATTGTGCCAATGGTTAGTGCAATAAAAAGGTGTACGGATTGCTTAAATAAAAACTCTAGGCGTTTACTCTATAATAGCTTTATACTGCCACAAATTAGATATTTAATTCCCTGCTGGGGAGGTCTTCCGCTTTACCAGTTAAATAAATTACAAAGAACGCAGAATAAAGCAGTAAAATCTATCTTTCAGTTGAACTATTGTATGTCAACTGATCTTGTGTATGAAATGGAAAATATATGGAACTTGCAGAAAATTCGGACTTATGAGCAAATAAAATATATATATTCTATAAAAAACAAACTAATAAAGAATAATATAAATACAAAACAAGTTAAGAACTGGCATGAATACAGCACCCGGAATGCAAATGATTTTAGAAATAAATATTGTAGAACAACGACAGCACAGAGATCACCATTATATCTTGGTATTAAAGCATACAACAGTGTTCCGATAATAATAGTGGAGGCAAGGACAATGAAAAAATTAGTTTATAATCTGAAAATGTTTTTGAAGTGTTGATCTGTTTCTGGTGGGTTTGCATTTTTGATGATTTTTATTTTCGTTTTTTATACATAACCTATTGTGATTTTTTTTTGTTTACATATATTTTTTGTGTATTAAGGCGATACCAGTGACATTCACTGTTTTGGAGTCAGTTAAAATAAAATAAAAAAAAAATAAAAAAAAAAATATAACATAATAAATGTTAATATTATTGTTTCTACCGTTTTTATGTTCAAATCTACCGCTTTTTCTGAACCAAAACTACCGCGCAACCAGCATGCCTAACGTGACCATACGTCCCGTTTTGAACGGGACTGTCCCTTTTTAGAGTTACGAGTCCCGGTGTCCCCGAAATGATCCCTGGGACGCAAAATTGTCCCGTTTTCTAAAACCGCGTGAAAATTTTAGTATAGTCTGTACCACGAGAAACGATAGTGACTTGGTATTAGGGCCGTACGTTGACGTTTGTTAGAGTGAAATGGTTGCTTACGAGTTTGTCTGTTGCCTCTACTTTTAGGCGATGAGTCACTATCGTTTCTCGTGGTACAGACTATAGCCGAGTTGGGCGGACGCGATCGGTATGCGAGAGCGAGACGGCGTCGTCAGTTGACGGGATGATAGCCGAGAGAAGCGAAGACGTCATCGCTCGCGCTTTGTTGATTAATTTGGACTAATTGTTTCATAGATTTTTCGTGCGCCCAGTTTTCGATATATTTTTTGTTGTTGTTTGATGCTCGTTTACCAAGCAAATAACTTAAACTTCTTTTGTTTTGGAATCATAACTTAAAATGCCAAAACGCAAGTGTACGTTCAATATTAACTTACAAGCAAAATATCCGTTTATCAAGCAAATAAATACTTCCTCAGATGTCAGATGTGAAAAGTGTCGTACAGAATTTAGTGCTTCCCATGGTGGTAGGAGTGATATTGAACAGCATTTAAAGTCTGAAAAACATAAAAATGCCGATCGTGCCGCTGCTTCGAGTTCTTCGATGTTAACCTTTTTCAAGAAATCGGCCGCACCAACTTTAAAGGATATGGATATCGCCGCGGCAGAAGGCGTCTGGGCTTATCACACGATACAAGAAAACCACAGTTTTCGCTCTAATGATTGTGCGTCAAAATTAATTCAATCATGTTTTGAACCCAAATTTACATGCGCGCGTACGAAATCAGAAGCTATTGTAGTAAATGTTTTGGCGCCTACAGTAATGAAAGAATTAAAAGATGATCTTGATAAGTCCAATTGTATTACAATACTAAACGACGCTTCAAACCACGGTAACAAGAAAATATACCCTATTCTAGTGCGCTTTTTTCAACCTTACGTAGGTGTGCAAGTAAAAATTTTAGATCTCCAAGACCAACCAGGCGAGACTTCTGACATCATTGTCGATTATTTAAACCAAGTGTTGACATATAATAATTTAACAGCAAAAGTCGTGGCATTTTGCGGAGACAATGCCAACGTCAATTTCGGAGGTGCGGCTAGGCGTGGAACTAACAATGTGTTAACGAAATTACAGTCATCACTGAAAAAGCCATTAATAGGTATTGGATGTGGAGCCCATGTAATTCACAATGCAATAAAATCTGCTGCAGACAGGCTACCCTTAGATTACGAAAGCATTATTGTGAAGATATATTCGTTTTTTTATATTTACACGATTCGAGTTGAAGCTCTAAAGGAGTTTTGCGCCGAAACTGAAACGGAGTATCAACAAATGCTCGGCTACAGCAAAACTAGATGGCTTGCTCTTATGCCTGCCTTGGAAAGAGTTTTAAAAATGTATCAGCCACTAAAAAACTACTTTTTGAGTATTGAAAAATGTCCCTTGTTACTAAAAAACTTTTTTGAAGATCCGAATTGTGGCTTTATTTTTTACACGCTCAGTCAGCAAGTTTTCATCAAGCTGTATTGAAACTGGAAGGTCAGACTGTATCGGCAATTGAAGCTGCAAAAGAAATCAATCAACTAAAAGACAATTTGACTCAGAAGCAGACCAATCAGTTTCTTCCATTTATGGTCCGTCAATTAATAGTGAAATCGAAAGATAATGTTTCTGACATAGATGAAGAGTTTGTGAATAGGGTGGTTACAGAATTTTATCAAACAAGCCGTGAATATCTGGAGCAGTGGACTTGCTTTCTTACCAAAGAAATGGAGATATTTTATTGGGCAGATTTAAAAAAGGTCCCCTTATGGACAGACGTTCAAAAATCTCTGGATGTGTTAATTCAAAAGGAATATATTGACTGTAATAAAGATGCAGAAGTTTTTGACGAATTTTCGTTAATTTGTAACTACATTACATCGCACAAAGTAACCGAATGGAATAACCTAAATGTTTCCACGGAAACTCGTTGGGTGGAAGTATTCAAACACTTTCAAGCTAACAATCTTCAGCATAAACATTTTTCTCTTTTAATTGAATATGTTTTATGTTTGCCTGCTACAAATGCTTCAGTAGAAAGAGTATTTTCTATGATGAACAAATTGTGGCCCTCTGAGAAGACCCAGTTACAAATTTCAGTTCTAAAGGCGATGTTGACAATTAAGGTGAATATAAAGAAAACGTGCCAAGAGTTTCATTCTTACTTAAAATCATCACCAGCTGTATTAAAGCAAATTTGTTCTTCTGATAAATATAAGTAAACGTTTGGGGTATATATATTTTTTAATTCGTAGCTTATTAGCGTAAATATTTTCAAGAAGAATTTTTAATAAATTACAAAATCGCACCTGTTACTAATATTTTGTAAAATATTTTTTTCTCTTTCTATTTCATAGTCGTGCTTGATTAACGGCTGAAATATCAGCTGAAACATTGTTGCACCGAAATATATTATTTTATTGAATAAACATTTATCATCGTAAACCATTGGTTATTTTTAATTTGATTAATTGGCTAACTAATCGTACGAATATAAAACAGCAAAGGTGCCGATAAAGAGTGCGACTATTGTTATCACCCATATACCATGATCTGGATGAACTTCAACACTATCTAGACAGATCTTTTCCTCAACTAAACTTTCATCATTTCTTAGTTCGTAATAAAGCATTATATTACCCAAGTTTCACAATTGTAGTATAACTTAATTGGTGGTGTATTACACATGAAAGTGAGTGCATATTTTATTAATAAGATGCATAAATATAAAGAAAATTGACTTACCTCGCAAGGACCCATGGTCGTTTAGGGTGAAACGATAATCCTTTCACCCGGGCGGACTTAGTTTCGAATTTTATGAGCATATTGGATATGCTCCCGGAATACGTGTACTTTCTAGGTTATGTTTGATGACGTTGGCACTTGGTACCTTAAAATATCATATAAATCGGTTATGAAACACACCAAATCTTATTAATATATCATTAAGGAACGTTAATAAGCAAAATTTGAGTATATTTACCAGAAAAATGGTTAAATTATGAGCAAAAACTCTCCTTGAACCGCTAACGTTTATCAACTATCAAGCAACAGCGCCATCTACAACGTCAAAATTTTCATCGGTTTCATCATTTTATTAAAGTACTTTAAAATGATTAATTTTTAAATTTAAATTTATTTAATTAAAATTTAATATCAAATTTAAAATTAATATCTAAATACATTATATTAATTGAAATATTAATTTTTAAATCCTTAATTAGAATCGCGCCATCTTTTGGTGAATTTTATAAACAGTATTAATTTAGAATTTTTTTAATTAATCGTTTCATCTAAATAATCTAATTCGACTATATTTATTAATTAAATTTATTTAATATTTAATATTATCTCCTTTAAATTAATTATAAAAATTATTTTAATTTGCGCCACCTATCGTCAAACATTTCTAAAAAGCACTCTTCAAATTTCTAACCTAAAAATTATAGCTTACCGGTTGTTAAACAATGTCGACTACAATGTAAGTTATTTATTGTTTAAGCCAAAATATTTGTTTAATTATTATTGTTGTTTTAGTTGTTGGAAGAAAGTGTGGTTAACCCTCGCGGGAGATATACAGGGGGTGACTTTGGGGGAAGCTGAAAATGTTTTAAAGTTATCGAAAAAGAAACTCTTGGAGGGATTGGGGCAGTACAAACCTTATAAAAAAGGTACTTTAGATCTTATCCCGGTGATGGCGGCTAAGATTAAGGAAAAAGGGGGCCAATTAGAGAAGTTTGTGGAAATGTTTAATGTGCAGCTGGTAAGGTTGTATTAATTAGTGCTGGGTTATTATACAAATTCAAGTATCGATATTATTTACAATTCTCAACGAATTCAAGCTTTGAATTAGTTTGTATGAATATACAGTATGTTTGTTTTTAGTTATCATAACTGGTTAATATTGGACCTATGTTTATAATAGTACAGTAATACTTTGTTGTTACATGATTAGTCGGAGATTTTTTAGTCTGCGATTAGTCAGCGATTAATCGGCTCATTAAACAATAAAACGGATAATAAACGCCGTTATTATAAAGCTGCAAAAAATATACCAACGAAAAATAAAGTAAGAATAATGTTATGTATTTATTTATTACATAGTGAAAAATGATTAATTTTTGAATGTGGGTGTACTTTAAAGTACCCATACACGCAATTTCTTCCTCAGCTTTGCTCAGAAGATTAACATTTTCTTTATAAAAATAACACTTCACCACAAATATCTGTATTACGAAAGAAAAACCAAATATACCGTGTTATATAATTATTGTGACCTACGTGAGTGCTGTAATTTTAGGTGCGTATCGCAATGTTTAGTGGCAGAATCGGTATTTCTAAATTAGTAACTAGACTGTAACCAGATGTTGATCCCTGATCAATTGAATGTTATTGTTGTGATTTTTTAGTGCCTTTATGTTTCGAAATACAGTGCACGCCGCTTATTGTGTCTCACGTAACTGGTTCATTAGAACTTTTTTAGGTTCCACTATTCGTAGAGGCTTGAAATTTTGGTAACATGGGTTGTTCATTCCGATCTATTAATCTAAAATATTTTCAAGATAGCCGCCACTTCCGGTCTACCGGAAGTAGACTTCAACTTCGTTATTTTAAATGGAATGCTATAGTTTTTATTACACCATTCAATTATACATAAGAAAATATGTTGACTTTGATAACAGTTGTTGGTGCCTACCGTTTTTTGTTTTCGAGTTATTTTGATTTTAAGTGTTTTTTGGCAAATATCACCATGCTCTTTACAAGCCCATATCTCAGCCAACGTTAACTCAAAAACGTTTTGCATTGGTGCGATAACTCTTCATACCCTGCTAAATAGATTGTCACTTGTTGTATCAGTATATCTTATACAGGCTGGTCAAAAATTGAGTTACCGTTTCTCTGTATTCAATTGCGTGAAAGTTGAAAATTTTAAATGGAACGCCCCATATTTTCATACCCTATCAGAAAGGAAATTTAATTCTCTACAAATTATGTATAAATATTCCTATACCTATTTATTATAGTTTTCTTGCTATTGAGGAATTTATCACAATCATAGGTAAAATGCTAGAAACCGTCTGTGTTTTTGTTAGCAGGCCATGACATTTTGACAGTTTTTTGTTTAATTTATTTAAATTATTATTAGTATTATTTCTACAATGAACTGTGATTGAATAAACTTTAGATTGCTAGCTGTAATTTACCAAAAATAACCAAAAGAAAACCGAATAAATGAAATAATGAAAAACAACAATTTAATGATAAAAATTAAAATCAATAACATAAAAGAATGAAAAACTGAAAATTACAAAAATAAATTATGGGAATTTAATTCTCTACAAACTATTTAGATATTTTCCTGCGCCTATTTGTTGTAGTTGCCCTCATATTTGGAAATTAATGGACGCATGCAATGCTGGAAGCTTCTTGTTTTTATGTTAGAAAGCCATGGAGTTTTGATAGCTTTTCAACCATATTTATGTTATTGTTGTCATTACTTAGTTGTGTCATCACTTACTGCTGTTAATGTCTTTGAATATCATGGCGAATTATTCCCACGCCAACATTTTAAATTCGTCTTATATTCATGGCGTTTAGTTTAGGTAAGTAAGTTTTGGATAGGATAAGATACGTATCTCTTAGTTTTGGAAAGATCAAAATAACAAGAAAACATAAATTTCTATCACCAGCAGCCTAAGATAATAGAATAAATGTTTTGTCATATTTTATTGCTTTACCAAATTCTTCGGTAAGAGGTGCTTCGGTCGATTTAGATGAATAATATTTTACAAAAAAGCACCGTAAATAAATAAACTGAACTCTCTAGGAACATCTCGCGCATCATTACGTCGAATATTACGCCATATCATTGTTTTTCATTGTTTCATTTATGCGTTCTTCTGCTGGTTATTTTTGGCAAATAAAAGCTAACAAACTCAAGTTTATTCAATCGCAAATCATTCTAGAAATAATACCAATGATAATTTAAATAAATTAAACAATAAACTGTCAAAATATCATAGCCTTCTAATAAAAACACGACCGGCTTCCAGCATTTTGTGTAGGATTTTGATAAAATACTCAATATGAAGAAAACTATAATAAACAGGTATAGCAATATTTATAGATAATTTGTAGAGAATTAAATTCCCGTTTAGATAGGCTAAAAGGATACGGTGCGTTCCATTTAAAATTTTCGACTTTCTCGCAATTGAATACAGCGAAATGGTAATTCAATTTTTGACCACGCTGTATAAGGCACATTGATATAACAAGTGACAATCTATTTAACAGCATATGACGAGTTATTGTACCAATGCAAAACGTTCTAATGAACCAGTTACGTGAGACACCCTGTATAACGTAACATAAACTCTTAAAAAATGTTACTACATAAAATATGTATTCCATTTAAATTTGAAACAAAATAAAAAACAAATTCATATTAAAAAAACTCATCTAGCGTTGTTTGTCTCTGATTTTCGCGGAGCAAGTTATTAACAAAAATTTCATAGTCGTAATGCGTCTGAAAATCAGATGACCTGTGCTGCACACCACGTTGCAAAACTTCCAGCGCTTTTCTCATTTCGCTCATTGTTGGGGGTTGCATTGTTTGTATGTCTACTTTTTCCTCTGGCTCTTGATTTTCAATTGATGACGTTGTTACACTTTTGCACATTACACTTTCGCAAATCTCTTCTTCTGTTACGTTCTGTGCAACATTTAACTCGTTATCTATTGCCATCCACTCCTTGAACTCACTTGTCGTCATGTCGGGTGGCTGAATGTTTAGGTTTTCAGGTTCTATGTCATCTTTTGAAAATCCACCATGTTTGAAACAATTCTTTATTGTTATTTTGGAAACTTGGCTCCACGACATGGTAATAAGATGTAAAGCGTCTAATAAATTTGTTTTCTTGGCTAGATCATTTACGCTCATATTTAGGGTATCCTCCATACTTTCCAAAATTCTAGCACGCATCTCTTTCCGGTAATACGCTTTCATGGTCCTTATAATGCCTTGATCATACGGTTGTATTATCGAAGTAGTATTGGCCGGTAAAAAAATAACTTTTATATTTTTTAATTGACAATTTACACAGTGTGCAGCGCAATTGTCCACGAGAAGAGCAATTTTGCGATTTACTCTCCTATCCCATTTTAAGAGCTAGTCATTAAAAATTAAGGATGTCAACCAGGCATTTGTATTTGAATAATAATCAACAAGTAGATTTTTGACACTCTTAAAACAACGTGGATTCTTACTTTTGCCGATTACTAAAAGCTGTTCTTTGTCACCCGACATATTTGCACAACACAAAATTGTTATACGTTCTTTCGATGTCTTACAACCCTTTGCATTGTCTTTTTTAAACATGTATGTATGATCGGGGAGAGCGCGATCATACATACGCCCAGTCTCGTCTGCATTAAAAATATCATTAGGAGTAAATTCCCCAGCAATCTTGGTCCATTCATTTTCAATCCAGTGTTCTGCACTCTTAAAATCAGCATCTTTTTGCTCGCCGTGTGTCCGTTTGTATACGATGTTTTCTCTTTTTTTCCAACGGTGAAACCATCCCTCCGTTGCAACAAAATTTTCTTTTCCCATTTTATTTGCAAATTCTTCCGCTTTCTGTCGCATCAACGGGCCATCTACACGTGCGTCATGTTCGCGGACATTCGCAAACCATAGTTTCAACGCAGATTCTACTTGAGCGTATTTCCCAGTTCGATTTTTTTTAGTCAGTAAATTCTCATTTTTTTTTTAGCAGCATCTTCTATTTCCACACGTTTTTTTTTTTAAATTTTACACAAAATTGGTTGTGAGATTTTTAATTGTGCTGCTGCATTTCGCTGACTCAATTTCGGCAACTTGTCATATTTTTCTAAAATGTTAATTTTTTCACTTAAACTAAGATCACGTCTCTTTTTTACGTCAGCCATTACAAAAGGTTAAAATAGAACTGAGACGTAACGTACACAGCCGAGCGTCGCGTGTTCGAGTTTTCAAATGCAGAGTTTGGGGATTCACCGAATCGTCGCGTGTTCGAGTTTTCAAATGCAGAGTTTGGGGATTCACCGAATCTATGTAAACATTATTTATTTTGCTCGTAAAAATAAAATTTATTGCTCATGTCGAAAACATTTTTAAGAAAGAAATGATAACATCAACCGAAATCATGATTACTATAAGCGAAAATTTTTGTTATATAATATTACACGTCCGGCCCGTTCTTCCCAAAAGTGATAACAATATCCGATTAGTTCTAGGAGTAGTTCTAGGAAACAGAATTACCATTTATATAATAATATAATACTATTAAATAACAGAAATTTTCGACGCGTCCAATACCAATTCTGTGAATTTTGGGTACACAATTATTTAACACTCTGTACATCTCGACATCATACTTGTTACAATCAGTGTTGAACAAAGTGTCGATACCTACGTCAGTATCGATATTCGCTACCAGCAAAGCATCGGTATCGAAGTATCAAAATATGAAAAGTATTGAAATATCAAAAGTCTCGAAGTATTGCAACTTGTTTTATGTATACAGGAAATTGAGATTACAGTATATTTAAGATCGATGTACATCAGATCAAAATCAGTCCTAAAGTATTTCATGAGAGCTGATATACTTTGAAGATGAAACTCAATATGTGGTTATTCCTTATTATTAATTCCTGTTACAACTAACAACTCGAAATTTTACGTATATTTTTGTTTTTTCGCGATGAGTACGATAATCAAGGAAAATTATTAAGAACATATTGAATCCATATGTTGTTAATAAGAGTGACGTGCGGAATTTATTTCTCTTTTATTTTGTCTTTATTATTTCCACCACTTTAACTCCAAAATTAAAATCTACGAAGGAAAATACATAAAAATGTGCTTATTATCTACTTTATGTGATTAATAAAATATTATTTCCAATAATTCGATACTTTCGATACTTTGAATAATATCGTTACCACAAAGGTATTAATACTCTATATCTTATTTATGCTACCGCCCAGCCCTAGTAGTTACTAAAGAGAAATGGAAAATTAATGGAAAAACAGCACATATTAACATGTCTGTGATTAACTAGTCATTGGACGGCTTTTCTCCGAGATGCAGCTGATAGGTTTAATATTAGCATAAGTTCCCTACAACCTGTAATTCAACGAAAAATTTATTTTATAAGCAATCTATTAGATGAAATAAAGAGAGACATACTGATATAATGAAAAGAGTAACCAACTGTAAACAAGTTAGCAGACTACAAAGTGATGAGTAAGAGGTTTAAGGCATAGTAGCTCATGATATATAAAGTCTTTAAGATAATGTACAATATTTGGATCAGTAATAGGTCATGTTATGAATAAGTTAGCAGACTTTAAACTGACGAGCAAGATTTTGCAGACATAATAGCTCACCCTGTCAACAAGTTGGCAGTCCTTCAAATAATACATAGTCAATGAAATAGAATTGACTCATGCTATCAACAGGTTTGTATACTTTAAGCTGATGAGCAGGCCTTTGGAGATATAACAGCTCTCAGCAGTCTTTAAGATAATGTACAGTGTTTTGAACAGGAATAACTCATGGTATCATCAAGTTGGCAGACTTCAAACTGAGAAGCAGGACTTTGGAGACATAAGTCTTTAAGATAATGTATAGTGTTTGGAACAATAATAGCTTAAAAATCAAAATAATATATAGTCTGTGAAATGGTAATAACTTATGCTGTTAACAAGTTTGAAGACTTCAAAGTGATGAGCAGGACTTTGGATATATAACAGCTCATGCTGCCAACAAGTTGGCAGACCTCAAATTGCCAAAAATGATTCTGAAGACATAATAGGTCATGCTGCCAATAAGGTAGTAGTCTATAAGATAATGTACAGTGTTTTGAACAGTAAAAAGATAGTATACAGGGTGTCCAGTATCTTCCGGATCAGAGGTATATAGCGATGTAGAGCACATTATTTTGAGACGATTTGTCTAATAAAATTTCTGATACATAGTCTGTGGAATAGTAATAGCTCATGCTGTCAATAAGTTGGCAGACTTCAAGCTGACGAGCAGAACTATGGAGCTATGAAGCACTATGAATTATGAAGCACTCACGGAAATTTGATCATTCTGTCTCATAGCATCATTGAAGTGCGCAAATGAACGTCGTGGGTAATAAGCCTTAAATATGTTAATGGCTCCTTGCTTCATTGGTTGAAGCAGGTTGGTTGTGTATTGTTGCCAAAAGACAACCTTAACATGTGAGTTAAAATCAAGTAGAATAGTTGGCAGATAACTAAGGGCATTGTCAATGAAAAGCATAACGTTAAGAGGAATAAAGTGACAATCAAACTAGTTTTCGAAGGTAAACGCTGTCATCCATTGCCTTAGCTTTATATATACTTTTTAAATCTCCAATTTTCCAATCGGTAAATTGCATACATTTTTTATTTTAAACTCTTTTTTTAAGTTTTATTATCTTTGTTATCCTATATTCCTCTTTGAATGAACCATCCCAAAAAGAATTGCTAATTTATGGACCTCTTCCTAGCAGTGTATTACAGATACCAAGGCTGAATTGATTAGAAGATGTTACAGTTACAATTTCATTAATAACTTTGAGACATAACTAGATATAAAAACTTAATCAAACAAAAAGAGGAATAATATTATGTTCTGTAATATTAATAAAATGTTTATATTAAATTACTCATAAATATTTAAATAATGAATTATAGTCTATATCAAATTGATCATTTAATACTGTATATCCATTATTTCTCTTAAATATATTAATTTCATGTTGCTCCATTTTTGAACTTCCGAAAATGTCTCTCATTGTCGCATAAGATATTTTAATCCTTAACTCCTGCTCATTTTTTGATTAATGGTCCAATGAGTGCTATTCCTGAGGGTGATATATAACACAACATTAACCAACTTCGAAATTACGAAAAATTGAAACGACTTCAAAAATTATTTTTTAAACAATTTTATAAAGATTACCTCACCACTCTTCAACAAAGAGTTAAATGACATAGAGACACCGCGGATCTAGAAGTTGGTGATATAATATTGGTAAAAGAGTTAAATTTATCATCACAACATTGGCTAATAAGACGAATTATCAAGTTCCATCTTGGCAATGACAACAGATAAAGTGTATCTGCTATTAGAATCCCGGATACTGCTATCATCTGAGGTTGACCAATCCGGGAAATCCCACACCGCCACCAAACGACGTAAATATGAATCGACATAAACCGAACCAGCGCAAAACGACGTTTATTTATAAACGTTATTCTTCATTTTTCTTCATCGCTACCTTTTCTTATTATTACATGTTCTTCTTGGGATTTCCGTTCCACGATCTGCTTCAGAAAGCTCATCAGCCTTTATGCTCTCCGCTTATCAAGATCCAGGCCACCGGGTTTTTGGTTATTTTTTGTTCTATCCTACTTCGTTCTTTGTCAAACCTGGCACTATGAAATATCGTGTGCTCCGAGATATGTTGTTCTGCGCACTTAAGCCAAAACAAATGCAACTTAATTTTCTTATATTCTTTTAAGTAGCTAACGAAACTAGTTTGTTCGGATATTCCTGCATCATGTAGTAATTTATCCGCCGACAGTCTGGATGGTCTCTTTCTTGCTATGTCACGATGTTCGTGACAAACACGCTGGTCAATTCTTTATAGTCCTTCCATCTAGACTACTAGTTCTTCTGCATTTCTAGGTCGGGGGGTCTTTTCTTATATTACTATTATTCCTCCAGTTGCTAACTCTTTCCCATACATCAACCTTATCCCAACCCAACCCAACAAGAACTAGTTAGCTCTAGATATTAGCTGGGTTGGGATAAGCCATCACCAATTTCCCAACCCATCCCAACTCAAATACTTAATTAACATAAAATATTAGTTTGGTTGGCTTGAGCCATCAATTTTAACTCGACCCAACCCAACTAGCTAGATACCACTAAATATTCGTTGGGTTGGGTCAAGTTAAAATTGATGGCTCAAATTTTAACTCGACCCAACCCAACTAGCTGGATACCACTAAATATTCGTTGGGTTGGGTTGAGTCATCAATCTTAACCCAACCCAACTATCTAGTTAGTACTAAATATTAATTAGTTTGAGTTGTGAATCATCGTGAACTCACTGTATATATGCATTCAATATATTTATTTATAAGATGTTTTTTCAGTTTTTAATTTATTCAGTTAACATAACAATGCTTGATATTTAACCCAGCACTAATATTATTCAAATAAATCTAATATATATTTTTAATTAAATCTAGAATTTGCAATGCGACATAGGTTGGCAAGTATTTTGTAACTTTTTAATCTTTGAATATTACGGAAAAGTGGAAGAGATACAAAAAATAGCCGAATACGAACTATACAATTTAACTTTGTTTAAACAATTATGGTTGTTTTATTCATCGGAAAGAATGTATATGATAAAAACGATGAAACATATTTTAGAAAACAGTACTAACACAAAACATGGATTCCATAAACTTTACATCGCCGTTTTGGATGAATTGGATATCGCTAAAATCCGCGAATCTCTTTTCGAGCAATACCAACTACTTACGCATGAAATAAAACGTGACAACGCACAATGTTGTCTCGAGTTTAAAGAATGGGTCACCAGAAACCATCGAGAACAAATCGAAACTTTACATTGTTTAATGATGACCATGAGTTACAAACCGTGTAATATAGACGAATTTATTTTATTGATCGATATTTGTAAAAAACACGCTTTCGCGTACATGCCGACTAATGATACTATTTTAACAGTTTGCGAACCGGAAGAGTTAAAACATATCAGAATGATACAACTTGCCGCTATGTTATTGGCGGCAAAAACGTTTTGGGAGGATTCGGCCGGGTTTCAAGCCCACACTGAAGCAATAGGACATAACATATTCCAAATGTCGAATACCAACGAACTTTCGATTTTATTAACACTATATATATCGTTACAACTCTCCACGGGCAATAAAGAATTTATCAATAAAAATTCTAACTTATACACGAAATTTATTATGTTCGCTTTGGATCAAAAAGTTTATTATCATTTACACGAGCTAATATCACTTAGTGATTGGGACAATAAGTTTTTGGGCGAAATGATGAAAAAGGCGATTTTTTATTTCGTCGAATATACCAGTTATAACTTTGAAGATTGCTCAACTGTTTTAATCGCGGATGGGATGGATGATTTAATAAGCAAGTTAGCTCAAAATCGGGAATTTGCTGTGTCAATGATGACGTCTGAGAGTGTTTATAAACGATTTTATGTTTCGACGTATCAAATGATGCCGTACACTTTCGTGTCGTTCACAAAGGTCTCGGCGGAACTTTTAAAACATAAAGAATTGTATGATTACGTCTACGGAATGTTGAATGAGATAAAAACGTTTGCTGAAATTTATAATGAAACACCATACGATGGGGAAGTTGTTTTAAGGCAAGATTATCAACCAAGGGGGGTTAAGTCACTTACAATTCCAACCGGGACTAGATCTGTGATAAGAAAAATTAATGCAAATGTATATATTGTGTTTGATTTTTCTTATAAATATTTTGACGTGTTAGAATACATGGCGTCTGTGGTTGTGTCAGATACCGATTTGGCGAAAGAAACTTTGCGTTGTGTTCAGTTGGGGTATAAATGTCTTATTCCTATTGTAAAGAAAGATATGGGGCGTAAATTTTATGGGGGGCTAAATTATTTGCAACCGGTCCTTTTAAGGACGTCAACCCGGCCGAATATTAACTTGGAATTGATAGTAACGTGCTTGGATATTTGCACGCTTCTTTTAGATCACGAGCCAGAAAAAATAACCGAGTTTTTAGTGGTAAATAATTTTTTGCCTCACGCTATGAAGGATTTAACCGATGTCGGCAAATTTTTCGAAAATTCGTTTCTAAATACCTGCATTTTATTGCACACGGTCTGGGAGGAACTAGCTTTGGGAAAAATCAACGTATTATTTTCGTACATAAATTTTTTGAAAAAATTGATCGAAATCAAAAAGTGCGTGCGCAAAGTTTTAATACCAGGAATGATTTTGTTGTATGTCCACATTTTCCCGATTCATTTAAATTGGTTGTTTGAATCGAGTTTGCATAAACAGCGATTATCAGATGACTGTCTCGGGGTTCTATTGAGCGTGCTACAAAATGATTATCACGAACTCAACGATGACGACAAAATAATATTCGACTTTTGTTTCCGGTTAATAACTGATCATTCGCCCACGATTGAGTTGTTTAATAAATTATTCCGAATGACAAATTCTTTTTTAAACGCTTTCATAATGACTAATGGCGATTGGGAAAGACGGTCATCGATTAGCTTGGTGCAATGCCTCAAAAAAGTTTTGGCCATTATCAATATTCTATTATTACTACACAACCGAGGTGAACGAAATTTAAAAGGAACTACTTTCTTGGGGAAGTTCCTCGATAGCGCGGCCAAACCGAGCTCGCTAAAGTTATTAACCGGTTACATGCAACAATCGTTCGATTTGGTAATACCAAGATTATCGTGCCAAATCCTCAAAAAATTAGCCATTGACACAGATATCCCAATGTTATCATTATTAGAAATGGATAAATATCAGTTACAATGCACATTTTTAGAGAAACTTCGCGACCCATTAGAAGATGAAAGCCTAAAAGTGGCCATATTGGATTTAATAACACTTTGCGTCCAAAATCAAAGCGGGATGATAGTCGCATTTTTTGACATATCAGGATTACCCCAGAATAATCCTCTTAATTTCGGCGACAGCGTAAACACATTCATGGAGGAGTACCTCCAGAATATAAGAAAATCCACCGATTATTTATACAGTCCTATTCAAGCTGCCGTCTTAGATTTATTCCACGCGTTGTGGATGTACCGAAAAAATATGATCGTCGATGATTTAACGAAAAACGAAAATTTTTGGTCAACCCTCATGGACCCCCTATTCAAAGACTTAAAATTACCCATAAAAACATACACCAAAATAATAAGCATATTAACTTACGAATTATTTAGAAGCAAAGGTTCCAACGAAAAAATCATCGAAGTCATTAAAAGATTATTTTCAATCGAAGAAAAGCACCTCAAAACGTGGTGCAATTACATAATAAACTCATTAAATGACATCAAAAATTTAGAGCTTTTACGCATATGGAAAAACTTATTAATCGCAATCTGCAAAATTTACTCGCAAGTAATCGCCGATACAAAACAACAACAATTATTAATCGATGCGTGTTTAAACGGAATCACGGAACATTTCTCCCAAAAAAACGACATAAGAGTGTTTTCAATTTGGTCCGAAATTCATTTATCGTTAATCACGCACTACCCAAATTCCGCGAAAGCAATCACATCGAAAATCTTGGTAACATTCACCAAATTATTTAGATACTTAGAAGACGTTTACTCAGAAAGATCGAACCATCTCAACGAAGTCATATTAGCAATCTCCGTTAAAACCGTCCCTAATTTGGATGATTTATCAACCGAAGCTTTAACAATCGAGCAATTTTTACACGCCGTCGGAAAAGTTTTTGAAAAAGAACACGAAAAAATTAAAAGATACGAAGAAGGATCAACATATTCGAATTGGCTCTTATTAATAACATTTGGCACACATTTATTACAATGTAAAACCAACGTTTGTTTAGAATGGTTTAAAGAAACGCAATTTTTAACGAAAATTTTACACTCAATCGCACCGTTTATACAAAACTCTTTATATTTTCCAATTGCTAAAATTACAATGCAATGTCTTATTGCTTATGCAAACTCTCCATTACTTGACCATTATATGTACGTTGACTTTGAACCTTTTATCGATGCAACTCGTCCATCTGAAAGATATATTCACGCAACTGAATTGTCTTACAAAAACGCTTTACCATGGCATTTCGAAAATTGGTGGTTAACTTACACCGGAATTATCCAGCTAATGACGATGTTAATCAACAAATATGGGCGATTAATGCTGGCGAAATTGATGTCGTTCACTTTGGTCCATTGCGATGTTATCAAATATACGTTAAGATTACCTCTTGTTACCTCAGAAATAACAGCTATAAGATTAGTTAGAGAGTGTTTAAGATATACTTATGCTTTGTTGGATTATAAAGTTCAATGGAGACTTGTTTTCCCGCAAGTTTATTTTACTTATTTGGTAAGTATCTTATAAGACTTTGAAAATAATGTATGCATTTATTAGTTTATTTATATTAATAAGTTAATATAAAAATGATATGAATAAGGTGGCGAATTTGACAAAAATTTTTGTGTTGTGTAATAATTATATGGATTTTGTTAAAAATGATCCTCAATTGGGGATCTTTTCAAAGAGAAGAGATCAGCATCATCATAAATATTTGCTCATTGTCTAAACTTCGTTCAGCCATAGTCTGTGTGATTGTACCCTTTCTTCGACACTTTCTCGTTAATTTAAATCTGACTTTCCTCACTTTAAGTATAAAGAGTGATTCATCACAAAATATATGTCCTTGTTAAGATTCCAATGAATCACCATTACGAATGGAATAATAAGTTTGCTTGAGAATTTAGTTTTCCCAAGATCAGACATGAATGATTCTTGATTAATAGCCATCTCTCGCAGCGTGTTAAACCGAAACATAATTTTGAGTCTTGCTTCAAAAAGATAGCACCTAAGAGACTCCCATAAACTGCATCTCTTTCCTAGGCAACTAGTTTTTTTCATTATGTGGTACAAAAAATGTCTCATTTTGGTTATGGCAATATCTACATTTCAACCCGATTTATCAAATTGGATTAATTCGAGGTGTAACTCTAAAGTTAGATTTACATACATCCAATAACACAGGCAAGCACTTAAATATCTTGCTATTATAATAGATACATGACTTGGGGTTTATTTAACAACAGCAGAAGCTACTTTCTTGATCCGCCATAAAACATCAGCATTTAATTCAGAAAGCAAAGTTTACAATGCTTTTACTGTGATTGAAGATAATAAAAAAAATATCATAAACTGTTAAGTCCAAGTCCAACTATACATATATTAAATTACCATGCATAGACAGAAAACTAGATCAGCTGCTATTCTGGAGTTAAAAAAGAAGCCGAATCTAACTAAAATAGCGCATAAATACCTCCGCATACCAGCGACTTCAGTAACTATGTTTTAAAGCAAGTATTTTATATAACGATCGAAGAAAACAAATAGTACCCACTGGATTAAAAATTATTTTTATAATTCACCTTTGAATAGTGTAGATTCGTTAAAATATATTTTTTTCTTAATGGGGCCATTTTTACAGAATGGCAGGACATCATTCTAAAGTTAATACATTGAAGATGGCGACATATTGAAGATTTGCTACTCCAAAAGTAGTAAATCTTCTTTCTCATGAGGAATCGTTTCAATGTGAAACAATCGGAGCATGTTAGAAAAAATTATTGCGCCAATAATTACAGCAAATTTTATACCGAACAATATTTTTTTCTTGTACTATATAAATTGACTGAATTAGTTAAGCTGAATACAATATGGACATGAAACTCGGGAAAGTTATTGGATTTGGGTGTTATTAATGGTGTTATATTAATTATTAAGTTAGGTTGGGTTGGGTTTGAAGATTTAGGGATGGATATAGAACCCCTTGAATTGATACAAGATGCGGGATGAGCAAAAACAAGGACGATAATAATAACAAATTATTAAACACTTAGGCCACAACAGTGGATATTCATTGTCAAATACACAATGAAATAATAATAACATAAAAGAAATTCAGACCACAATAAATTCGTATTTAACATTCTAATGAAACAGATTATAAGGTATCAGAGAGATACTCCCGCTGGTTATAGTATGCACCATTAATCAAAAGTGATTTAGCTTTACTTATATTATTCGGAAACTGATTATACAACTTAACAAAATTATGGATCCTTCAGCCAAACACGAATTTAGCCTTAAGGTTACAAAGTAACCGGAATTCAATCTGGAGCATACCTGCTTTATATGTGATCTAAAAGTCTTACTCGAATTGAGAATTATCTTATTTCTTCTACGGCAACTTTTGAATTCTTCAATCATTGCTCTGACCTTGCAAAATACGGTTACGAAGTCAGGCGCGGCAATGACGACGGAAGTGCCGTCTGCATACATTGTCAACAAAATTTCCCTGTCGATGTGGTTCGGTAGGTCATTAATAAATAATAAAAATATTAAGGATTGTAAAACAATTAATACAGTAAAATTCCTCTTGTATTTTATTGAATATTAATTTATGACGTTTCGAACTACTTTCAGTTCATCATCAGATAATGCTCCTTTATCGAGTAACTTCTTCGAAAAAACTTCGTTTGTGTGCATCTGAGTTAATTCGTTGTTTAAGTCTTTGAGAAATTTTGTAGTTTTATGGATTGTGTTATTTTAATGAAAATGACAAATTTATTTTTTAAAGTTACTCGATAAAGGAGCATTATCTGATGATGAACTGAAAGTAGTTCGAAACGTCATAAATTGATATTCAATAAAATACAAGAGGAATATTACTGTATTAATTGTTTTACAATTGCAATGAGCAATATCTCGTCTTTTTTGAAAAAAATGTATATATACATATTATTTAATATTAAGGATATATTATACAGATATAGATATATATTATTGCTAGAGGTGGGGCTAGGACATCATGTAGCAACTTGACGAATCCGACATGGACACCATCAGAAGCAACACAAAAATCTGAAAAACAAGTGTTTTTCAGATTTTTGATTGCTCTCATTATTTAAGACATAGTCACATTATACAAATACATACTCGCACTTAGGAGCTCGACGACGCTGAACAAAAGGCTATTCTTAAAGATTTGGGAACAACGTTTACAAAGAAATTACAGTAATGGGAACATCACTCAGAACATCATGATTAATTTATCCTCTATTACTAACTTTGAAGCAGTTCTTTTCCATACATCTTTACCGAATTCATTATTTACCAGAGCGCTTTTGTACGATTATCGGAATTCAGTATTTTATCTGCACATAGATTTTAGATTTGTGTAATTTGGTTTAAGTTGAAACCATTGGACGTGAACCAATGTATATTTTTTAAGTGATTACCAGCATCTCTGATTTCCTGGATGACCACAACCAGCAGGAGGACGCCTCTGTTTTAACGGACAATATAAATCGTAAAAATATTATTATCACTGGATGAATATTAATATCACTGGAAAACAACACTGAGTTCCAGTTTATCACATTAATTTTATATTCAAGCAAAGCCAAGTGCTCGTCGGAACGCAGTCTACTGGTTACAACATGTGGTACCTCCTCACTTGATATGTGACTTATCTTCGAAAAAGTTAAAGAAATATTAACATCAACGCTAAAGTCACAACACAAAACAATAAACTTATATTTTAAGCACAAAGAATTGACGCACAAAATGTCAATTGAACCGTTCCGTGGCCGATAAATACATACACAAGCGCACTTCTTTGACTCAAAAATAAAACTAACTGCACAGCATTCAAAGACCGTCTCAAGTTCAAACTTCTTTAAATCTAATTCGTCTATGCCGAAGTCAGATCTTGCAAAGATAAATGATCATGTTTTCATGTTAAATCACCATGTTCTCTTGTGGTGATCGTTTACATTAATTCGTCGTTCTCGAAAGTCAATTAATAAGATCAAAGAATACAAAGATAAAGTATGAGGTTGAACATTTTATAAAAGATCTTAATGGTGAGACTTGGTTACAAACTTGGTAAACATTGTCTAATTATAGCAAGTATTTAATTTATTATCTACGAAGTAATATAAAAGTAATAAACTAATATAATGTGAGTCAAAGAATATCATACTGACTTAGATATCCATCAATTCATTCCAAACTTTTGATTTTTGCTACCAACTAGGTTTGGATAAGTCGGTTGAATTCGGTTTACGCAAATTTTTATCTCTGTTTGATGAAAATCCGAGTTGACATATCCAATGCATACTTTCGCATGATCAAATCTTTTATTTTAAAATTCATATAGGTTTTCTTTTACTTAAGTAATGTCTTCATTTTCGTTTTCATCTTGAAGTTTATTAAGTTATAGTTAAATTGTGGTATAATAATCGAAATACATGCATCATCCTCTGATGTTGCCTGTATATTTATGATGATTAGCGATTTATTGCTCCTTTTTTCTGTACAAGTCGCTGCATCATTAAGTAGGTGCTATTCACCTGATTTGTATGTCTTACAGCAATCAATAAATAAGAAGTCCACTTTGACAATCAGTCAATTTTCTGGATACCTACTCACTTCGACGGAAATGACATTTTCAAAGAAAACTTCGTTTATGACTAATTAGGGTCTAAATATCTTCTCATGTGCGCCACACAGCCTAGGGATTGAAATTGCGTTCTGATAACACATACCATATTGGTTGCATTATCATGTATAATTAGGAACTCTTAATAATATTTTAGTCATTTACCATTTCAGTTATTTTTTGTTGTATATAAGCGTCTGTATGGCCCTGATCTAATATTATCCCTTATTAAAATATAATATTATTCTCTATTAAGCGCCTAATAGCACTTCCAATTTTTGTGTATTTATAATAAAATGCCCTGTA
Organism: Onthophagus sagittarius; assembly: GCA_036711965.1. Lineage (NCBI taxonomy): Eukaryota > Metazoa > Arthropoda > Insecta > Coleoptera > Scarabaeidae > Onthophagus > Onthophagus sagittarius. The sequence continues at coordinate 9,056,563 of JASERS010000007.1, read as the reverse complement.
AAGCTTAATAAAGTATAGGTTTGACTTGGATTTGACCATATATGTGTAGTGCCATAATTGACTATGTAATTTTAATTCTGAAAAGTACCAAAATTGGTGAATTTTGATACTATTCGACCAATGAATACTGCACTATATCAAGCAATATAACATCCATGATAGCTTTATTAATCCTCTGAGCCACTTCGTTATTATCTGATCGCCTATCTTTCGTTATTATGTCAAGTAACGTTGATTGCACAGTGAATCTGAAAAAAAGTTCACGTTTTTTCTTTGATTTCTTTTCTTCTATTTCTGATTACCATTTTAAGACATTGCCTGTATTCGTCCTTTGCGCTTTCTATCCTCGTGATACCCCCAGACATCATTACGCTTTTTATCAAGCTCTCAAGCATTAACTTCCTATTTCCTACATCTTTCCCAAAAATCCTCCAATCTTATTCCCAAACTTGTCCCATAACTTTATTGCCCTCGCTGCCTACATTCTAATACATTCTGTACCCCAAGAACATGTACTCCTTCCTTCACTCCTCCCAGCTCCAGTATCTCACATGTTTTCATGCCAATTTATCTTCTATTAAGAGAAAAATGAAGTAATCTCGTAAATTAAAAAAAACTGAGACTATTTGGACACCTCTGCCTCAACCTTCTCATCCTCCAAAACTGATGGCTTAGATCTTCTTGTAGCTATATTCTAGCCACCGTTTCTGCAAATATGTTACATTGTTCTTGCTGATCAATGTTCAGATTTTCAGCAGCTATTTTTAAACCTTTATTGGCTCATTTAAAAAAAATATCACTTCATTTACTTATTACCAATTTTTGTTAATATGTGTTGCCATTTTTATATCAAAAAATTCTTTCTATCATTTTTAATTTTTGAGATATAATGAATTTTCAACAATATACAAATATTATTACTGACCCGTTCTTGGGATGATCTAGAAAGAAGCTAAAAAGCTTTGTTATTAAAGAAGAGCAACAACGAACAAGAAAACAGCAACACTACATCTTAACTTAGAGTTCATTATTATATTTGGAACAGTAAAAAGTATTTCATATTTTCAACAGGTTAGCAGACTTTAAGTTGATGAGCATGACTTTGGAGACATAATAATTCATGCTGCCAATAAGTTGGCAGTTTTTATGACGCTTATGCTGTCAATAAGCTGGCAGGCTTCAAACTGGTGAGCAGGACTTTGGATACATACAACTCATGCTGCCAACAAGTTGGCAGTCTTTAAAATAATGTTCAGTGTTTCAGACAGCAATAGCCCATGCGGTCAGCAAGTTGGCCGACTTCAAAGTAATGAGCAGAACTCTGAAGATATAATAACTCATACCGCCAACAAGTTAGCAGACTTCCAACTGATGAGCATGACTTTGGAAACATAATAGCTCATGCTACCAACAAGTTGGCAGTCTTTAAGATGATATATAGTCTGTGGAACACTAATAGCTCATGCTGCCAATAAGTTGGCAGACTTCAATTTGATGAACGGGAGTTTGGACACAAAACAGTTCATGCTGCCAACAAGGTGGCAGACTTCAAACTGATTAACAGGATTTTGGAGATAAAAGGCTCATGCTGTCAACAAGTTGGCGGACTGCAAATTGATGAGCAGGACTTTGGAGATATAACAGCTTATGCTGCCAACAAGTTAGCAGTCGTCAAATTGGTGAACAGGAGTTTGGAGCCAAATAGCTCATGCTGCCAACAAGGTGGCAGACTTCAAACTGATGAATAGGATTTTGGAGATAAAAGGCTCATGCTGTCAACAAATTGGCAGACTACAAATTGATGAGCAGGACTTTAGAGATATAACAGCTTATGCTGCCAACAAGTTAGCAGTCGTCAAATTGGTGAACAGGAGTTTGGAGCCAAATAGCTCATGCTGTCAACAAGGTGGCAGACTTCAAACTGATGAACAGGATTTTGGAGATAAAAGGCTCATGCTGTCAACAAGTTGGCGGACTGCAAATTGATGAGCAGGACTTTGGAGATATAACAGCTTATGCTGCCAACAAGTTAGCTGTCATGAAATTGGTGAACAGGAGTTTGGAGCCAAATAGCTCATGCTGTCAACAAGGTGGCAGACTTCAAACTGATGAACAGGATTTTGGAGATAAAAGGCTCATGCTGTCAACAAGTTGGCAAACTACAAATTGATGAGCAGGACTTTAGAGATATAACAGCTTATGCTGCCAACAAGTTGGCAGACTTTCAGATAATAAAGGCGAGTTTGGAGATGTAGCAACTCATCCTGCCAACAAGTTGGCAGACTTTAAATTGAAGAGCAGGACTTTGGAGACAAAACAGCTCATGCTGCCAATAAGTTGGCAGACTTCAATTTGATGTACGGGAGTTTGGAGACAAAACAGTTCATGCTGCCAACAAGGTGGCAGACTTCAAACTGATGAACAGGATTTTGGAGATAAAAGGCTCATGCTGTCAACAAGTTGGCGGACTGCAAATTAATGAGCAGGACTTTGGAGATATAACAGCTTATGCTGCCAACAAGGTGGCAGACTTCAAATTGATGAATAGGATTTTGGAGATAAAAGGCTCATGCTGTCAACAAGTTGGCAAACTACAAATTGATGAGCAGGACTTTAGAGATATAACAGCTTATGCTGCCAACAAGTTGGCAGACTTTCAGATAATAAAGGCGAGTTTGGAGATGTAGCAACTCATCCTGCCAACAAGTTGGCAGACTTTAAATTGAAGAGCAGGACTTTGGAGACAAAACAGCTCATGCTGCCAACAAGTTGGCAGACTTCAATTTGATGAACAGGAGTTTGGACACAAAACAGTTCATGCTGCCAACAAGGTGGCAGACTTCAAACTGATAAACAGGATTTTGGAGATAAAAGGCTCATGCTGTCAACAAGTTGGCAGACTACAAATTGATGAGCAGGACTTTGGAGATATAACAGCTCATGTTGCCAACAAGTTGGCAGACTTTCAAATAATAAAGGCGAGATTGGAGATGTAGCAACTCATCCTGCCAACAAGTTGGCAGACTTGAAGCTAATGAGCAGGAGTTTGGAGACAAATAGGTCATGCTGCCAACAAGTTGGTAGACTTTAAATTGAAAAGCAGGTCTTTGGAGACAAAACGGCTCATGCTGCCAACAAGTTGGCAGTCGTCAAATTGGTGAACAGGAGTTTGGAGACAAATAGCTCATGCTGCCAACAAGTTGGCAGACTTTAAATTGAAGAGCAGGACTTTGGAGACAAAACAGCTCATGCTGCCAACAAGTTGGCAGTCTTCAAATTAGTGAACAGGAGTTTGGAGATATAACAGCTCATGCTGCCAACAATTTGCTATATTATAAAATGATATAGGTGAGTTTGGGGATGTATCTCCTGCTGCCAAAAATTTCGCAGACTTCAAACTGATAAACAAGGCTTCGGAGCCATAATAGGTCATTTTTTTGTTTATCTGTTAGCTCAGTAAGCTACTATAAACATGTTTGAACCTGTTTGGGTGGTAATAAAATAAATGTATACATTATTTTCTGAGTAAATCATTAATATTAATCAATCTTAATTAATTTACAATTAATTTTAGCAAGCCATTATTGAATCAATCAACGCATCAATGGCAATTATTTTACGTCCGACGATATTAAAGTTTTTCACGATTGAAAAATCGACTGAATTATCATTCGTTGATCATCTTCCAACAAATAGTCTGATTCAAATAATGAACGGATTATTAGAAGTGATAACTTACGGCTGTTTGTGCTTAACGAGAACTTGCCCGACATTTGTAGACTTGTTAGAACCGTACAAGGTGCCGTTTCCGGATGATGTGCAAATTGGGTATTACTTTAATATTCCCAAGGTCCATGATGAAAATGTGTATCAATTAAAATATGGATCGTTGTTATGTTTGTTACATATTTTATGTAAAATATCTTTTGTAAGTTGTTAATTTTGTCTAGTTAAAATAATTAAATTGAAATAAATATTTTAGGGTAGTAAAGGACAATTGAATTCATCTGATCTTAATACGTCCGATTTGAGTTCGTCGCCAACAAACTCAAATTATTTATCTTTTGTATGTCCGGATTATTTTGGAAGGTCAATTTCCGATAAATACACAACATTACAACCATTCGCTCCTTCCGAACAAACATTTTCAACGAAATGGTTGACGGGTTTACAACAAGATCGTGTTAACTTCGCTTTAGAAGCTTTAACAACATTTTTAGCGAAACAAATCTATTTAACAACTCATTTCCGAATGCTTACACCCGCAGAGCTTTACTACGTCAAACGAGAACTTGGCTCTGAGTTATTATATTTCCAAGAATATACAAGAAAAAAGAACGCTGACCAACAACTATACAAAACGATCGATAATTTTGTTTTTAGAAAATTTTATGCAGGAGAAGCACTGCCATATTTATCAAACGGTGAGGTTCAACGATACGCCAAGGTTTCTATATATCAACTTTTTGAAGAATGCGAGATTTCACCGAGATACGGCGATTTTCTTGATAGCGATGTTGATGATGATCGAGTTTTTTACGAAGCGAATTGTTTTAAATCTCTTATCCCTTCGAAACAATCTATGGAAAAGCGAAAATCGGCCAAAGTAACGACGCGTTATCATGGGATAAGGGGCAATGAGAAGGTTCTCGTTGAGAATGTTTACCTTAGATATCCTCGCGATAAATTACCGATAAATCCTGCTGATTATTTGTTATTACTGTCACATTGGTTCTTTCATGTATGTCAGTTATCCCATTAATTATTAGTTCATTTTATTTCTTTTTATTGTCACGTTAGCATTGATCATTATCATTTTTGTTTTTTAATAAAGTTGATAAAAAAATGAAAATTAAATGTGTTTGATTTATGAAGTACACCTTTTACAATTATTTGTAATTTAAATTTAAATTAGCATTATAGAAATTATATGAAAATGATTTTTTAAATGTTTCCAAACGGTTTTTAGGAATAGTTATAAAGTTTTTGCGGCGTAAATTTTTGCATCAGTCTTGTAAGTGATTCTTTCATACAGATAAAACGGAGTTTTGGTGGTAAGTATCTGCTGCAACACAACAAGCAAAGAGAAGGACTCTGCGATCACTCAAATTTATACCGTACACATGCTTAAGCATAACATTAATTTAGTGTCTGTAGTTAATAAATGACGATTAGGATAAAATCATCAAATAAAAAAATAAAATTTGTTAACATGACAACCAAAATTCAACTTATTATGTAAAATGAAACCCAAAACTTTAAGCATTCGTGCCTGTAGCATGCTGTGCACACGACATGGATAGTGATGTTGTTGCTAACAAAATTTAGTTATTAATAATTGTGTCATTCACAGCAATTGTGTTAATATAAATATTAATGTAAAACAAATTATTCTTTATTGTGGACAAAACCCACAAATTTAATATAAATATTAATTTAAAACAAATTATTCTTTATTGTGGACAAAACCCACAAATTGGTGACCCCGACGTGATCAGAAATCCCCGACGTGATCAAAAATCCCCGACGTGATCAAAAATCCCCGACGTGATCAAAAATTTCCGACGTGATCAGAAACCCCCGACGTGATCAGAAATCTCCGGCGTGATCAAAAACCCCCAACGTGATCAGAAACCCTCGACGTGATCAAAAAATTTTTAACCTGCCTTCGACGAAAATTTTGGGACCTGCACCTGACACCTGAAATTGACGTCAAAAACTACACATCAGCGACCGTCAAGACTTTTCAAAATTTACAGTCGTGTGCCGGTAAGTAGCCAATTTTCATTCCTGTAAGGGTTAATATAAGGAGGAATCGAAAATTTTATCACATTTTTACACAATTTTAAATTATTTTAAATAACAAAACCGATTAAAAAAAAACAATCTTTTATTAAAAATGATAGATTCCGCTGATGATGACAATTTTACGCGTGAATTACAAAATATTTCGAAATTGAAATTACCACCATTTTGGCCTTCCAATCCCGACATATGGTTTCGGCAAGTAGAGGCACAGTTTGCATGAAATAGGATTAGCAATGAAAAAACCAAATTTAATGTTCTTTTGGCAAATTTACCCACTGAGATCATCTCCACCGTGGTTGATCTCATACAGAATCCTCCAGATAAGAATCCATGTTCTTCACTCAGAAGGTTACTAATTGAAAGATTATCATTGAGTGAAGAAAAACGTCTGGACGATCTTCTGACAGGTTCTCAAATGGGAGATCAAAAACCATCAGATTTTTATCGAACGATGTTGACCACGGTTGGTGGTTCTCAGGTGGTCAGTCCAAATTTATTGTTGAAATTATGGCAAAGGAGACTTCCTCGTGTTGTTTCGGTGGCACTCCTCGCTTCTGGCAAAGAGGACGTGGTTGATATTTTTTCCGTTGCTGACAAGGTGTGGGAATCAATGAATTTGACGTCGACCTCAACACACCTCTCAGAAATTCAAAAACATTGCACTACAACAACACCACCACACGACGAATTACTGATAACAATTCAAAATCTGACGTTAACCTGTCAAGCACTTGTGACTTCTATTTCACAACAACAACAGAACAAAAAATTTAGAAGACCAAATAAACTTTTTTACTACAAAATTTCAAGACATACCAACAAATACGTCGAAGAACTGTAATTGTAATTGTTTTCACAGTTCTAGAGATAGATATCGTTCTTCGTCACTGCACTCGCGAAATAAGTTTAATTCTCCGAGTTAATCGACTATTTGTTGGTATCACCGCAAATTTGGAGATAACGCGGTTAAATGTGAAGGAATATCTTGCAAATTTTACAATTCCTTCACCGACAAAAAAACAAAAATTTCCCATCGACATCAAAAAAGCTTGTAAAAATTTCAAAAGAAAAACAAAATTTTTCCAAATTCAAAACTTTGACAAAAAGTCAACCTCAATTTTCGATAAATTCTGTCAATTCCCGACTATTCATTTTTGACAAACAAAATAACCTAAATTTTTTAATTGACACTGGAGCTGACATAACGGTTCTACCTCACAAACTATATCCGAAACGTAACCAAGATACCAACCCAAACCTTTCTGCCGCTAATGGTACAACAATTGCTACATACGGTAAAAAAATGTTTACTGTTTCATTAAATCCAAGAAGGAATTTCCCATTCGTATTTACCATAGCTAATGTTAGTACCCCAATCATTGGTGCAGATTTCCTTCATGCATTTGGTATTTTGGTGGATATTAAAAAGAAACGATTGGTAGACTCGAAAACTAATTTATTTTCAATCGGTTCCATTGTCAAAAACACCATTCCAACCCCTAAAACGTTTTCTTTTGAAACCAAATACACAACACTTTTGAAAAAATTTCCAAAATTAACTTCTACACCGGACTTTACAAAACCAGTTGGACATAACGTTAAACATAAAATAGTTACCAACTCACACTTACCGTTTTATCGTCCCCGACGTTTAGATGTGCACAAACGCAACATTGCAAAAAAAGAATTCGAACAGATGGTGGCATTAGGAATTTGCCGACCCTCTTCTTTTTCTACAGCGTCGCCTCTTCACATGGTTCCTAAAAAGGATTCCAACGATTGGAGACCATGTGGAGATTACCGACAGCTCAACAACATCACAGTACCAGATCGTTATCCTCTTCCGCACATTCAAGATTTTAATCTACATTTACACAGAGATGCGACCTATTTGAAATAAAAGTATTTAAAATACAAAATACGCATTTTGTATTTTGTATTTCAAATACATTTCACCAAAAGTATTTTGTATTTGTATTTTAAATACTTTTAGTTACTTATTTTGTATTTTGAAAATACTAAATAATTTTTTCTAAACATGTCTAAAATTAATGATTTTTAGTAATCATTTTGTTGAGTTGTGTTATATGAATAAGATAGTACATCTACAGTTGTGTGAATACCCAACGAATACGAAATTAAACGAATTTCAGGAGATTTACCTTATTCGAACCTGGGGAAATATATTGTCAATGAGGGGATTTTTTAAATTCCATATTGTAACTCTCCTGCAATTTTGCAGTGGGATTAGCAGAGGTTTAGTCGTGGATGAAGTTTGAATCGTTGAGAAGTTTAATTGTATTTATTTGTGCATCCTCAAACTTTTACTTGTTGTTTATTTAGCATAACTTCGTGAATTTTAAAATGTAAGTACAAACATGATTAGCTTCTACACCGGACTTTACAAAACCAGTTGGACATAATGTTAAACATACAATAGTTACCAACTCACACTTACCGTTTCGTCGTCCCCGACGTTTAGATGTGCACAAACACAACATTGCAAAAAAAGAATTCGAACAGATGGTGGCATCAGGAATTTGCCGACTCTCTTCTTCTTCTACAGCGTCACCTCTTCACATGGTTCCTAAAAAAGATTCCAACGATTGGAGATCGTTATCCTCTTCCGCACATTCAAGATTTTAATCTACATTTACACAATTGTAAATTTTTTTCAAAGTTAGATCTGGTAAGGGCTTATCACCAAATCCCTGTAGAAGAAGACGATATTCCTAAAACGGCTATCACTACACAGTTTGGTCTGTTCGAATTCACAAGAATGCCTTTCGGATTACGTAATGCTGCACAAACCTTTCAAAGGTTTATTAACGACGTTCTTTCTGGTTTAGATTTCCTTTTCGTGTATCTAGATGATATTCTAGTAGCCAGTCACAATGAAGAAGAACATTATTTTCATTTACAACAATTATTTGACAGTTTAAACTCCTATAATATCAATATACAACCAACAAAATGTATTTTTGGAGTTTCAGATTTAAATTTCCTAAGTAATCAAATATCTGCTGATGGCATTCGCCCTTCACAATCTAAGGTTAATGCCATAACTGAATTTCCCAAACCAACCACACTTAAACAGTTTCAACAATTCTTAGGAATGATTATCTATTCTTTATTCACAAAAACTTAAATCAATCATTTCTTGGACACATGATCACGACATTTCTTTCACTACAGCTAAGTTCACTACAGCTAACTTTTATCAAAATCCATTTCACTTGCACATCTATCACCACAAGCAACTCTTTCACTAACGACAGATGCCTCAAGTAAAGGCATAGGAGCAGTTTTATCGCAGACTATAGACAACAAAAAAGTTGTCTAAAATAAATTTTCAACTTTTGACAGAGAATTATTAGCAATTTACTCTAGTATCAAATTCTTTAAACATTTTTTACATGGACTTCAATTTATAGTTTATACTGATCACAAACCACTAATCAACATAATTTTTTCTAACACAGAAAAAACTCCACGTCAGACACGATATCTTAGTTACATAACACAATTCACATCAGATATCAAGTACATTAAAGGAGAATCAAACATTGTAGCGGACACGTTGTCCAGAACAAATATTGATTCTCTAAACTCACAATACCCTGACACACAAACTTTAAAAAACTCACAACTTAATGACACAGAATTAACTCATTTACTAAATAAACAATACTCAAACTCACAAACTATTAAATATAACCTTTCGCAACAATCAACATCACATTCAGATGTAAAGCTTTGGTGCGACATTTCAACAAATAATCCTCGAATATATATACCACAAAAATTTCGGAAAACAATTTTCAACAAATTTCATAATTTAACACATCCAGGTATTCGCGCTACTATACACAGCATCAAAACACGACAATGTTTCATTCGTTACAATTACAACCATGATCACAATTAGCTACAATTAGTTATAATTAGTGCACCGACAACCCAATATCCACGCTCAACACCCCGCTAGCGCCGCCTAAAAATAAAATAAATAAAGGTTGGAGGTTTTTCTGTTGTAATAATGTTGTAAAACAAGCATACAGAGTGAACAAACCTCCCATTACACATATTTAGCCACTCCGACGTATACATGAATGGTGACACTCGCTCCCATTGACGCAGCCCAAACATGAACCGCAAACATGAATTTTGTATTTTTTGTATTTTGTACTTTAGTGCTGAGGTTAAAAATGTAGAATAAAGGACATCACCGTAATTGAAAGTAGACAACACCAACGAATCGCATAACAACCGTCTTGTTAAAAATGATCTCTGGGAATACAAAAACCTTAGTTTACCATAAGCTCATTGTAAACACCTATTGATGTGGTCACTAAATTGAAGACGCTCATCAATAAGCACGCCCAAATTCTTTACCACTCCCTTTAACTCGAGTTTCTCCCCCTCTACTTACACCCCAACTTTATTCCGAACTTGCTCTTTTACTTTTATCGGGCCAAAAAGTATAATTTCGGTCTTTTTTGGATTTATAGTTAAGTTGTGACGTCGAGATAATTCGATTATGGCAATTAAGTCTTGATTGAGCTTTTGGCAGGCGTGATCGATTTCGTCAGGAGAAAAGGATATACATAATTGAGTATCATCGGCGTAAAAATGCGGTTGACTATACTGTATGCATTTTACAAAATTAGCAGTGTATAATGTATATAATAAAGGCGATAGAATTGAACCTTGGAGACATCCGCACTCCGGACGTAACGACTCCGATGTCTGCCCATCAATTGCAACCGATTGTTGCCTTCCCGATACAAAGTCCGAGAGCAATGCCGCGGATAAATCATCCATACCGTAATATTTTAAAATTGCTGATAAAATGGTGTGATTAATACGATCGAACGCCTTAGAATAATCTAAAAGACAGACAATTGTGAGATTTCCTCTGTCAGTTTGTGCAACTATATTATCAACAATATTCAAAAGCGCCGTGACTCAACTAAAACCCTCACGAAATCCAGACTGTGTTGGGGGCAGTAAATTGTCCGATGATACAAAATCATTAAGTTGGTTAAACATAACCTTTTCAAGAATCTTTGACATCACAGGCAGGATACTTATAGGTCGCAGATCTGAAACATCCACAGGTTCATGCACCTTAGGTAGCGGTAAAATCAAGGCGTGTTTCCATGGCGTAGGGAATTTACCTTTAGCGATACAGGTATTAACAATAATAATAATATTATAATATCTAATAATAATATCTTTTGTTTTCTCATGGCATACTTGGGAATGGAAAACGTTTCCCAACATTTGCGATGAAATTCCTTTTTTCTCCGAAATTTTGTTATCCAATGTGCGATTTTTTTTATACGAATGGAAAATTTGGAGTTTTGGCTGTACAACGTCGTATTTTTTTTAGGGGGGTACCATTTGAAATTTTCGAAACAAATGACACATTTTTTTTCCATAAATTACCCGAAAAAAATTATTTTAAGGTATACGAGGTCTTAACCTGTCCCTCAATTCAAAATTTAGGCGTCGGCGTCAATTAGTTTCTCTACAAAAATTGTCAAAAATGCAATAAAAAATAGGACACTCCATTTAAAAAAACATAAGTTTGGTACGCCACTGGAATACGGCATGCCACTGATGATTAGAAATATTTTTGAAACATAGCGACGATAATTATGCACTACTTTGCTCTTAGATTTTTTTCGATACCTTTTATCGTAAAGGAGTTATGGTCCGAGGCGTCTTAAGTGCCACACCCTATATATACTAACAGCATGTTCAAAAAACATTGTGCTAATTGAAATGCCCATCAAGTTTTCTTTAAATATTATTACTATATTTTCTGCCCAATTTTAGTAGTTTTTGTGATATTGATATTTTAAAGAAAGATGAGTAATACAATATGCTATTATTATATTTTGCACATTTTTCTTTGTTCATTCTGTTTTTGTAGAAAAGAAAGAATGCCAAAATATTGCGAAGTTATACAAAAATACCATTTAAAATGACCATCTGAAAGGTCATAATTCGTAAAGGATGTACTCGATCATCATGATCTAAACATCATTCGATTCATCATAGTTTCTTTTATCAAAATCACAAATACCAGATTACAAATAAATCTCAATTCTCTCCCGTTAATCTTGCACACCCAATGAAATTTTATCAATTAATCTACCGTCTGTGCAGTTTAATATGAAACTGGGATATAATAGATACAAAATCGAGTTGATCTATAATGTTTTGAATGTTTGGACTCAGAGCAATCTCTTATTAAAAATACCTTTTTATTAACAGGTATAGAAGGCAAAATATCGGGAAACGATCTGTATAGAGCAATATTGCCCTTTTATATTTTTGCACTCAATTTCAAGAAATACACGAAAATGTAAAAATTCATGAATTTCCATGGTTTCTAACTTGTTAGTGTCGGGAATTTACGTGTTCTAGAAAACAACTTTTCACACAAAAGTTGTAGGGAATTTAACACTTTTCTTTTCAGATGCGTGAATACAGAGAAAAATTATATATATTTTTGCTATAATACTTAAATTTTTTTTTGAAATTTCTACAAAAACAATATGTCAGTTATCTCATCCATTATTAATTCGTTTTCTTTGTTATTAAATTAAAAAAAAAATTTTTCATTAATATTCATTTTTATTTTTTAATAAAGTTAACAAAAAAATCAAAAATAAAGTGTGTTTGATTTACAAACTACATTTACACCTTGCACAATTATCTACCACTTCTCTAAATGTTTATAAATAATTTTAGATATATATGTATATTCAATTAAAAATATGTTCACACCGTGGTGACGTGATGTTCCCAAAATCAATTACAATTTTCTTGTCATCTCAAAATATGCCTGAATTCGTCCAACTCATATATACTGGTTGATAATCTAAAAAGATTACAATAAAAAATTAATTTTTTAAAACAATTTAATCCAATTTAATCACCTCCCAATGCTGTTTAACAAAGAGACAATTTCCGTCCGTTTCAATTGGAAATCTTTTTTATAGTCGCTTTCGATGTATAAATTACTACTGGTATGACGATCAAACATTCCTGAGAATAATATTTTCAACGCTGTGCCCAATCCTTGAACCTGAAAATTAAAATAACAATTTTTAAAGCTATTCTTTTATCTTTTAAAAAAATAACTGAAATGCTTTTAATGACTAACAAACATTACTACGAAAAAAAAAACATTTTAACATAATTAAAATTGTAATTTTCAATTTTTTTCTAGTTAAAGTAATATTTAGTACATCGCAAATAAATAATAAAATAAAATTTCGTAACTTGTGATTAAATCTGATTAAGATAAGATAAACAATCCCATCAAAATAAATTGCTTAATATAATCCGAAAGGGAATCCCAAACACTTCATAAACTAATTAAATTAATTAAAAAAATATTTACCTGCAACTTTCCCCACAGCTTACATTTATCGCACCCGACGCAATCCATGATATTTGAAACGTTTCTAAAATGTTGCCGAAACTCGTACTTCAATTTTTGCGATTGTTCCCCTCCGTTAAACATAACGTTTTCATTAAAATGATCCGGGAATTTCTTAACGATGTTTAACAAATCGGTCACAGCCAATTTAGTATCCCAATCTTCACTTTCATTCCCCGTATAAAACTCCTCCCTCTCAAGATAATGGGAAGCTTTCTCCAAAGCTCTCAATTCAAGTAAATAAACGAAATATAAATTACGCAACCAATTTGGGCCTTCCCCGTCTGTTGTTTCCGGCGAAAATCGGCGCTTAAATTCCTCCAAATTATGCCCCCATTTTCCTTTTTCTTCGAGACCAAGCTCGGATTGATCGGATAATAAATATTTCGCGCTTAAATGTATGTTAATACTTGAATGAAGACCAGATATGGCTCGATAGAATACTCGCTTTTCTAAACACATCCCACTCAATTTTTCGCTTTGAATGTATGCGTTTAATGAGGATTTAGGCCGAAAACAGTTTTCCATGTAAATACTGTTCCATATTCGATGTGCCGAAAATCCTTTATAACCCGTATAACGCTCAGGATTTAATAATAAATCAACATATTCAGCATCGTTATCGTTTTCGTTTATGTCGCAAAAATTATCTTGGGCATCATCGTATTTGCGCCATAATTCGAATTCTTTTTGAATTTTTGCACTTATGGTGGTGTTCAAGTACGATAATTCTTCATTGTAATCTTGATCACAGCTTTTTTGTAAGTACTATAAATTGTATAAAGTAATTATTTTAATAAATGTCAACTAAGGTAGATTTAATAAATTAAATAATAATATATTAAGGAATCAACCCTTATTTATCGCGATCTTCATGATCATAAAAATAATAATATTTTAATATTATAGTAGCCTTATAACTCAAGAATGGAGGCTAAATTCTGGGTAGAAAAATTAACTTTTAATAACCGTAATGAAAACCTTAATACCAGTGAGTGTTAAAAATTTGTGAAAAAATGATGAAATGAAGAAAAAAACGATTATTTAATCGCGGGCGTAATATTGCAATGTCTGAATCAGCTTAGGTTGGGTTGAATTTTTTATGATTCTTGAGGCAGAAGACATCTTCGATGTTTATTCAACATATTCTTCGTTAGATCAGCAATATCTCGGCTGATTTCGAAGACATCGGCTGATATACTTCTTCCATAAATTTTAATCAGTGTATATTTATTCTCGGAAGCTGAATCCTAAGGTTTGATTACGAATTCGAAAAACTTTGGACGATTTAAGTCGGTGACTTCAAGTATTCTTCGTTATATAAGAAATAATCTCGACCGATTTCGAAGACGTACATTAAAATTTTAACATTAAAACATTAATATTAAAATTTGGTTTCTAGGTTGGGTAGAATTAACCAGATTCAAACCGATCTAAGAAGCAGTCTGCAGTGCAGAATTATAATGCAGTGTTTATAATTCTTGAGACAGCCGACGTCTAAAAGTCGACCGAGATACTTCATTAATAAATTTTTATTCTCATATGCCGATTCCTAAGGTGTAACTATGAAATAAGTAAATTTTGGACAATCTTAGTGACTTCAAATATTTTTCGTTATATAAGAAGTAATCTCAGCCGACTTTGAAGACGTCGGCCGCCCTTAATATTATCCACGATACATTCGATCCACAATAAGCATTCTTCATGACACTTGAAGAGGTTTTCTTTGGATGTAAAAAATAATCACGGGTGACTTCGAAAACGTCGATCGCAACAAGTATCACGGAGAATGCTTATGGCGGCCGACATTCTCGAAATTGGAAAATTCATTCAATCTCGGAAGCTTTTGGATGATCTAAGCCGGTGGCTTCAAGGATTTTTCGTTATATAAAAAATAATTTCGGCCGACTTCGAAGACGTCGGCCGCTTCAAGAATTACAAACATTCAAATCTGGTTTCTGAATTGGGTGGAATTAACTCCATTTGAATTCAAACCGACGTAAGAAACCGACTTCGAAGATGTCGGCCGCCCCAGCCATTGTTTATAATTTTTGAGACAGCCAACGTCTTCGAACTCCAAGAATTACGTACACTAAAATTTGGCTTTTAGTTAAACTGAGAAACCAAATAGGGCTACTGTTTGCTTTTAAACCAACTTAAAAAGTAATTTATTTTAATTCTTGATTGTTTATAATTTTTGAGGCAAGCGACGTCTTCTAAGTCAGCCGAGACTATTTCTTCAATCAAGCATTACAACCTTATGGAATAAATAATTTTAGCTTAATATCTCTCAACCCAACCCAAGTATTATGAACAATATTTATGGTTCTTGATGAGGGTGTTTGATCCTTGTTGATCAGTTATTTTATATAAAATAAGTTTAATAAAGAAAAACACTTTTTCTGGTCTTTTTTAATTTGTCGTCTAACCGGTTTCGGCTTACGCCATCATCAGAGACATTACTAATATAAATTAGATTTTAGCAACTTACTTTCCATTTTGTTGTTCTTAAAATCGGTTTCACAAAAATATACGAGTTAAAATTATAAATATAAACACATTAAAATTATATTGTATTAGTAATATTGTATTAGTAATTTATACTACTAATGTCTCTGATGATGGCGTAAGCCGAAACTGGTTAGATATTAAATTAAAAAAGACCAGAAAAAGTATTGTTCTTATGACGACTGACGTCTTCGAAGTCGGCTGAGATTATTCCTTCCATAAACATCAAGTAGGATCAACCTTATGAAATAAATAATCTCTGCTTAACATCTCTTAACATATGCACAACACAACAATATTGCTTGTGGACTTCCGGTCAATAAAAGTGCAATTCTCAATTTGGATATGGGTGATATGATGAGATTTGAAAATGAAAGTTACGGTAACTAATTTAGATTTAGTGCGCATGAAGTTGGTTTTTTGAGAAGTGTCAATGAAGTAGTTTCTTAGTATTTTTGTCATTGAATTCCACTCGTAGAAGAGTACGTCGACATGATATTTTTTTGTATAGCTATAGTATAGGAAACATTTCAAAAGTTGCGAGAGAATACGCAGAACGCTATCCGAACCAAAGAACATCATTGTCCGACAACCATTATGAATTGTTTCAGTTCAAAAATATTACACTAAAGCAGTTCTTCATTAAGTTTTTGAGAATCAGAGAATCAGCATAAGAAGAACGGTTACCAACACTGGATAGAAGACAATGTCGATTAAAAGGACCCTGCGTGAAAATGGATTACATCCTTACCACGTAGATCAAGTACACAATGAAATGAGAAAAATTTTGTTCGTGGATCCTACAGAACCAATATCCACGAAAAAATCCTCCTCCCATTGCTTTATTCCCAGATAAGTCTACCTTCACTCATGATAGGGTTAACAATTCGTATAGCAAGCACATCTAAAGTAAAGAAAATCCCCATGCTTTGTCAGGAATCAGGCATGCTTTGAAGGAATCAACAAAAGCGTTGTCTTGGAACCGAAACTTTTTGATGAAAATTTGACCAGTCAAATCAACAAGAGATTCCAAGAAGAACTTCACATACTTCTTAAAGATATCCCCTTGAAGGTGCGTAATAGGATGTGGTTTGCCCATGATGGATGTCCGACATACTATGAAAAGGTTGTAAACGATTTTTTGAACACCGCAAGATATGGATCGGAGGATATGTCGGTCCTGACCCCTATCCAGGATTTTCTTTGACGCAATATTAAAAGTATTGTTTATGGAATAGAGAAGCCGGCTACCAAAAAAGAGATGATAGGTAGAATCCACCAAGCATTTCAGGAAGTTCGTGGAAACATGGAAAATATCAAATAGATAGGAGATCTGAGTCGAAGAGAAATAAAGCCACCAAAGGTCGCTATCTTGAGCTCTAATCGATTAGAAATTGTAGTGCTTTTATTTTTGTTTAATTATTAAAATCTTTAAAACTTAACACTTTTTACTAATTATTGTAGAAGTAAGCTTTTGCTGCAATTAGTGACTTTCAGCGTTTTTGTGCATCCATATCTCAGGATGTTGACCGGAAGTTTAGTAATAATTTTGATGCAAGGAATAACTGTACGAAGTTATGCAACTTAACGAGACATATATAACGAAAGATTTCACCTCAAATCGTCGAGGTCACTTTTGTAAAAAAAAATTGTATTTTTACCAAGGTATACAGATATTTAGATTCTTGTGATTTCATTTTCAAGGGGAGCTTAAACAGCTCAAAAGGAGGTTATTAACGCAAAAATATTTTAATAAAAGTCACATAATAACAGACATTATTGTTAAAAATATTGTTTTGAAGTGTTATTTTTTTTTTATTTTTGATCGTACAATTTTATTTTTTTACCAACTTTACACTAATTGCTTAATGTTATTTCCATATTATAGAATGCAAATTCTTAGGTCGTGATTTTCCCTTCGTCTTGTTTTCGCAGCTGCCACAACCCGTAAAGAATTATTCAAAAAAATTGGCAATCGATAACAATGGTTTTAAGGTTATTGAATTATATTAATTATTTTAACAATAATATCTCTGTTATTATGCAACTTTTGTTAAGACATTTTTATGTTAATAACTTTCTTTTAAGATGTATAAAATGAAAATAAAATCATAAAACCGTAAACACCCTGTATAGTGTCCAAATACTTGGATGACTTCGATATCAGCAGAATGGATTGCTTTCATACAGCCCTGATTTACATCCTATTGAATCCGTATGGGATATGATAAGGAGACGAATTATTATTAATTTTAATGATATAAAAATTCTAGACTACCAAAACAGGTTATTCGTATAAATTATTTATTACATAATTTATAATTTAACTCGCTCTAAAAAATTAGAATATCATAACTTTGATAAACTAAAAACAAGATTCAATAAAAGTAATTATATGACATATTTTTGTTTCAACCGCGATAAAATTTAAACCACAGTTAATGTTTACACGATAGACCCGTTCTAAAAAAAATTGTGAAACATTGAAATACTTTGTATATGACATATATCATATAAAGAATATTTTGTATCGATTTTCTTAAGACAATATTTTTCCTAAAATCCCGGCCCTCTAAGGTTAAAAAATTGTTTCGTGCTTATACAGGATGTTTCTGTAAGTCGTGGAATAATTTTAACCACTAACATTAGAATAAAAATGTTAAGAAGTACAATAATATAATGTAATATAATAAGAAATTTTTAAACATTTTCTTAAATATTTCCAAAATAGTTTATCTTAGAAAAATAAAATTTAGCAATTAGTGTAACAAAATTTAAGATCACTTTCAAAAATGATCAAAAAAATGGTCAAAAAAAGTATTACGTCGTAAACCTTCAATTTTTCCAACTGATTCTAGAAGCCTTTAGTCCTTGAAATTTGTTATTATTATGAAAATGACCGTTTTCGATTTATTTTTTCAACTTAAGCTATAAATCTTGTCATAAAAATAACAATTTGCTTAATCATTTTTGAAAAATGGTAAAAAATCTAATTTTTAAGATAGCTTCATGAAATATTTTGTGATTTATAAAAGAAAGTATGCACTTTATCGAGAACAAAATCTTACTTGAATATCTCGATTTGTTTTTGAGATATCAATTTTTGAATTTAATCTAAATTTGTAGCATTTCATAAAATTAATAATATCCTTTAATCAACTTTGAAAAATCGTAAAAAAACTAAATTCTTAAGAAAGTATGCGTTTTCCGAGAATAAAATCATATTTGAATATCTCAATTGGTTTTCGAGATATCAATTTTTGAATTATAAAAAAAATCAATTTCTCAAGATATCTTGATGAAGTTTGTTGTGATTTATAAAGGAAAGTATCCACTTTTCCGAGAACAAAACTAAATTCGACTATCTCACTTCTTTTTTGAGATACCAACTTTTGAAGTCAACCTAAATTTGCAGCATTTCATAAAACTAAAAATTTTCTTAATCATTTTTGAAAAAATCGTAAAAAATAGAGTTTTTAACATATTTTGATGAAATTTGTTATAATTTACAAAGAAAAGTATGTACTTCTATAAGCACAAAGCCATGCTTGAGTATCTCAATTCGTTTCTGAGATATCAAGTTTTGAACTCAACTAAATTTGTAGCATTTCATGAAAATAAAATATTTTTTAAGTCATTGTTGAAAAAATCATAAAAAATCGAATTCTTCAAATATCATGATAAAATGTTTGTGATTTATAAAGGAAAGTATGTACATTCTTCAGAACAAAACCATCCATAAATATCTCAATTCGTTTTTGAGATAAATTTGTAGCATTTCATAAATATAACAATTTCCTTAATAGTTTTTTAAAAATCATATAAAATCGAATTCTGAAAATATGTTGATGAAATTTGTTATAATTTACAAAAATGAATGTACTCACATACGCACAAAGCCATACTTGAGTATCTCAATTCATTTTTGAGATATCAAGTTTTGAACTCGACCTAAATTTGTAGCATTTTATGAAAAAATCATAATAAATCGAATTCTTCAAATATCATGACGAAATTTTTGTGATTTATAAAGGAACGTATGCAATTTTCTGAGAACAAAACCGTACATAAATATCTCAATTCTTTTTTGAGATAAATTTGTTGCATTTCATAAAAATAATTATTTTTTCATTAATTTTTAAAAAATCATATAAAATCGGATTCTTAAGAAATCTTAATAAAATTTGTTGTAATTTACAAAGAAATGTATGTACTTCCATGTGGACAAAGCCATGCTTTAGTATCTTAACTGGTTTTTGAGATATCAAGTTTTGAACTTCGAACTTGAAAAATCGAATTTTTCAAATATCATGATAAAATTTTTGTGATTTATAAAGGAAAATATGTTCTTTCTTCATAAAAAAACCATACTTGAATATCTCAATTCATTTTTGAGATATCAAGTTATGAACTCGACCTAAATTTGTGGCATTTTATGAAAAAATCATAATAAATCGAATTTCTTAAATATCATGATGAAATTTTTGTGATATGTAAAGTAAAGCATACACTTTTCTGAGAACAAAACCATACATAAATATCTCAATTCGTTTTTGAGATAAATTTGTTGCATTTCATAAAAATAATAATTTCCTCAATAATTTTAAAAAAATCATATAAAATCGAATTCTTAAAATATCTTAATAAAATTTGTTGTAATTTACAAAGAAAGGTATGTACTTCCATGTGGACAAAGCCATACTTTAGTATCTCAATTCGTTTTTGAGATATTAAGATTTGAACTCAATCTAAATTTGTACAATTTCATAAAAATAACAACCCTCTTAATCATTTTTGAAAAAATTGTATAAAATCTAATTCTTCAGATATTATAATGAATTTTTTTGTGATTTATAGACAAAAAATATACTGTTCTCAGAATAAAAACATATTTGAGTATCTCGCTTTATTTTTAAAATATCAAGTTCTAAACTCAATCTAAATTTGTAACATTCCATAAAAATAACAATTTTCTTAATCATTAAAAAAAATCGTAAAAATCAAATTCCTAAGTTATCATTATGAAATTTTTTGTGATTCACACAGGAAAGTGTGTACATTCCGCAGTACAAAATCATAAAATTAACAATTCCTTTATAATTTTTTAATAATCGTTGAAAATCGAAGAGTAAAAATAATTTTAAAAAAATGGGCTCTTAGAATCTGTTGGTATTATATCAAATTAAAAAAGTTTTCACGAAATAATCTTGAAGAATAGCATTGTTGAATAGCATCTTTGAGTTGTGTAGGAAACGAAACTTTTAGAAGTATGGAAGAGACACAATTTTTATTAATTTCGGTATAATAATTTTGATTCATAAAGAATTAAGATGTAACATCTTTATGTACATGGGCTCGCAAAAGCCTCCTTAACAAATCTTAAGATGTCAACGTTTTTGCGATCAAAATTTTTGTGATTTATAAAGGAAAGTATGTACTTTTTTCAGGACAAAACCATATATAAATACATCAATTCGTTTTTGAGATAAATTTGTAGCATTTCATAAATATAACAATTTCCTTAATAATTTTTTTAAAAATCATCTAAAATCGAATTATGAAAATATGTTGATAAAATTTGTCATGATTTACAAAGAAACGAATGTACTCTCATAGGTACAAAGCCATACTTGAGTATCTCAATTCGTTTTTGAGATATCAAGTTTTGAACTCGACCTAAATTTGTAGTATTTTATGAAAAAATCATAATAAATCGAATTCTTCGGATATCATGACAAAATTTTTGTGATTTATAAAGGAAAGTATGTACTTTCTTCAGAACAAAACCATACTTGAATATCTCAATTCGTTTTTGAGATAAATTTGTAGCATTTCATAAATATAACAATATTCTTAATAATTGTTTTAAAAATCATATAAAATCGAATTCTGAAAATATGTTGAAGATATTTGTCATGATTTACAAAGAAACGAATGTACTCTCATAGGCACAAAGCCATACTTGAGTATCTCAATTCGTTTTTGAGATATCAAGTTTTGAACTCGACCTAAATTTGTAGTATTTTATGAAAAAATGACAATAAATCGAATTCTTCAAATATCATGATGAAATTTTTGTGATTTATAAAGGAAAGTATGTATTTTCTTCAGAACAAAATCATATACAAATATCTCAATTTGTTTTTGAGATAAATTTGTAACATTTCATAAATATAACAATATCCTTAATAATTGTTTTAAAAATCATATAAAATCGAATTCTGAAAATATGTTGAAGATATTTGTCATGATTTACAAAGAAACGAATGTACTCTCATAGGAACAAAGCCATACTTGAGTATCTCAATTCGTTTTTGAGATATCAAGTTTTGAACTCGACCTAAATTTGTAGTATTTTATGAAAAAATCATAATAAATCGAATTCTTCGAATATCATGATAAAATTTTTGTGATTTATAAAGGAAAGTGTGTACTTTTTTCAGAACAAAATCATACATAAATATCTCAATTCGTTTTTGAGATAAATTTGTAGCATTTCATAAAAATAACAATTTCATTAATATTTTTTTTAAATCGTATAAAATCGAATTCTTAAAATATGTTGATGAAATTTGTTATAACTTATAAAGAAACGAATATACTCCCATACGCAGAAAGCCATACTTGAGTATCTCAATTAGTTTTTGAGATATCAAGTTTTGAACTTGACCAAAATTTGTAGCATTTTATGAAAAAATCACAATAAAGCGAATTCTTCATAAATCATGATGAAATTTTTGTGATTTATAAAGGAAAGTATGTATTTTCTTCAGAACAAAATCATATATAAATATCTCAATTTGTTTTTGAGATAAATTTGTAACATTTCATGAATATAACAATTTCCTTAATAATTTTTTTTAAAATCATATAAAATCGAATTCTGAAAATATGGTGAAGATATTTGTTATGATTTACAAAGAAACGAATGTACTCTCATAGGAACAAAGCCATACTTGAGTATCTCAATTCGTTTTTGAGATATCAAGTTTTGAACTCGACCTAAATTTGTAGCATTTTATGAGAAAAATCATAATAAACCGAATTCTTCATAAATCATGATGAAATTTTTGTAATTTGTAAAGAAAAATATGTACTTTCTTCAGAACAAAACCATATATAAATATCTCAATTCGTTTTTGAGATAAATTTGTAGCATTTCATAAATATAACAATTTCCTTAGTAATTTTTTTAAAAAATCATATAAAATCGACTTCTGAAAATATGTTGATGAAATTTGTGATGATTTACAAACAAACGAATGTACTCTTATAGGTATAAAGCTATACTTGAGTATGTCAATTCGTTTTGAGATATCAAGTTTTGAAGTCGACCTAAATTTGTAGCATTTTATGAAAAAATCATAATAAATCGAATTCTTCGAATATCATGATGAAATTTTTGTGATTTATAAAGGAAAGTGTGTACTTTTTTCAGAACAAAACCATACATAAATATCTCAATTCGTTTTTGAGATAAATTTGTAGCATTTCATAAAAATAACAATTTCATTAATATTTTTTTTAAATCGTATAAAATCGAATTCTTAAAATATGTTGATGAAATTTGTTATAATTTATAAAGAAACGAATATACTCCCATACGCAGAAAGCCATACTTGAGTATCTCAATTAGTTTTTGAGATATCAAGTTTTGAACTCGACCTAAATTTATAGCAGTTTATGAAAAAATCATAATAAATCGAATTCTTCAAATATCATGATGAAATTTTTGTGATTTATAAAGGAAAGTATGTACTTTCTTCAGAACAAAACCATAGCTAAATATCTCAATTCATTTTTGAGATAAATTTGTTGCATTTCATAAAAATAACAATTTCCTTAATAGTATTTAAAAAATCGTATAAAATCGAATTCTTAAGATATCTAGATGAGATTTGTTATTATTTACAAAGAAAAGTATGTACTTCCATATACACAAAGCCATACTTGAGTATTTCGATTCATTTTTGAGATATCAAGTTTTGAACTCAACCAAAATTTGTAGCATTTCATAGAAATAATAATTTTTATATCATTTTTCAAAAAAATCGTAAAAAATCGAATTCTTAGGATATCATGATGAATTTTTTTGTGATTTATAGAAAAAAGAATGTACTCTCCTCAGAATAAAAGCATACTTGAGTATCGCGCTTTATTTTTGAGATATCAAGTCCTAAACTCAATCTAAATTTGTAGCATTTCATAAAAATAACAATTTTCTTAATAATTCTGTAAAAATCGTAAAAAATCGAATTCTTAAGATATCTTGATGAAATTTTTTGTGATTTATAAAGAAAAGAATGTACTTTCCTCAGAATAAAAGCATACTTGAGAATCTCGCTTTATTTTAAGATATCAAGTTATAAATTTGTAGCATTTCATAAAAATAATAATTTTCTTAATCATGTTTAAAAAATCGTAAGAATTAAATTTTTAAGTTATCATTATGAAATTTTTGTGATTCACACAGGAAAGCGTGTACATTCCGCAGTACAAAATCATAAAATTAACAATTTTCTCACCATTTTTTAAAAATCAAAGAGTAAAAATAATTTTAAAAAATGGGCTTTTAAAATCAGTTTGGGATTATGTCAAAATAAAAAGGTTTATAAAAATAAAACTGATTTTAAACCATATTGAAAATAATTAAGAAAGTGTCTAAAATTTCTAGGTTTAAACCAAAATTTTCTTTAGTGTTTATGATTAACCACAATTTATTGAAACATCCCATAAATTGAATCGTCCCTTATGTTTTCATTACACATCATTTTCAACCAAATTAACACCCTTATTAATAACATGTTTACTACATGTTAACTTTAAATGCAAAGATTGAAGTAAACATGCAAAGAATTTCGAAGAATTTCGTCAACCGAATTTAAATAACTCAATAAATCAAACCAGAAAACATGTCTTATTCAAAAATAGTGTTGTCAATATTTGTACGAAAGATTAAGGCGTTATTAATAGCTACTTAGTCATTAAAAATTGTTTTCCAACTTTATCAAGTTATTCTTTTGTGACTCACTCAATTTTTTACCAAACAAAAGAAGCCCATAATTTTTTTATTTCTTTGTTTTTAATTTGAAGTTTATCTTGATTAATTTCGCACATGCGCCTTGCTATTTAATGTAGGTAAAAATAATAATGCGCATGCGCGAATTTAACCTTAACCGTTTTAATTATTATTTTAAATAATTAATTTATTTATCTCACCTTATCCTTTTCTTTTTGTTCAGATGGCTCTTTCCTAGCCTCCCCTTTCAACCCCGGTGGAATTAAATCCTCATCACATGTCTCCACATGACAATATCTAATTGCACATCTACTATCATCAATCCAAAAAGGGCAATCCTTTTTTAAATTAACCTTGTAGAACCGGAAGTAGTCCTTTGTTAGTAAACTTCTTAATCGGGGGTAGATTTTGACGTTGTTAAAATAATCAACAGTGTCCACATTGCAGGTGCAATCATCAATACTTCCTTGCAACTGTATACATATATATGTATATATATTTAATGTTTTCTTTTTATTATTATGTTTATTACCTGACAAAAACAATCATCGGAATCTTCTCGTACTCCGAAATAGCCGAAACATTGTGTGAACACTAACAAGAGTACTGAGATGTTTAGGAAAATCATGGACTTGAACTTGTACATGGTTGATGTTTATTGTACATTGAGTAGCAAGTTGAATGTACGGCTGACTGTGCTCACTCGAAAAACTTTCGACTCCCCCCCGTTACTTTTCACATTTAACTTATTATTTCTTTTATGCAACGTGATTTAATCGACTCTTATCGAACAGATATTGAACACGTACCTATTCGTGTCATTTTCACTATGTGACCGAGCTCGCGTCCGCTCAGACAAGAAAAATTATTCTTTACCTAAATTACTTAACTCTATATTTTTATACTTTGCGGTTTCAGTCTTAGTGATGCAATCAGTAATCATAAAAATAATGCAATTATCGTGAATATATTTATTGACCATAAAACAATAAACTCCAATTAGTTGCACCATCTATGTTCTTAATCAGCCGTTAATCAGCTGTTAATTATATGAACTATTATCTACAAGATGGTATGACGTCTGATTTTGTTGAAGAGTTCTGTAAATAGTATTAATATAGCATACGTTTCATAGATGGCTCCATCAAACAAACTAAGTTAAAAACTTGGAATTTAAGTTAATATTATTTTTCTGTAAGAAACTGTGTAATAGAAGTTGCCTATTAACAGACTGATTATGAAATCGGCTCTGATTTAGTAATAATTTTAGCAATTGTTACTACAACTTGAGTATTGTATGACCAAAACTAGGTCAATAATGACTCGAAAACAATAATTCTTTACACAGTATATGAAATTAAAGTTTGATTTTGTTCTTTTATATACTCTCTATTATTATTATTCTCATACGTTATGCAACTTTATTCTACAAAGATAATTAGTTTACACTATTATACAGGATGTCTCACGTAACTGGTTCATTAGAACATTTCTAGGTTCCACTATTAGTAGAGGCTTGAAATTTTGGTACATGGGTACATGGGTTGTTCATTCCAATCTATTAATCTAAAATATTTTCAAGATGGCGACCATTTCCGGTCTACTGGAAGTAGACCTCAACTTCATTATTTTAAATGAAATGCTATAGTTTTTATTGTACCATTCAATCTTACGTAAGAAAATATGTTGACTTTGATAATAGTTATTGGTACCTAGCGTTTTTTGTTTTCGAGTTATTTTGATTTTAAATGTTTTTTAGCAAATATCACCATGCTCTTTAAAAGCACATATCTCAGCCAACGTTAATACAAAAACGTTTTGCATTGGTTCGATAACTCTTCATATGCTGTCAAATAGATTGTCACTTGTTGTATCAGTACAGGTTTTATACAGGTTGGTCAAAAAATGAGTTACCATATCTCTGTGTTCAATTGCGATAAAGTCGAAAATTTTAAATGGAACGCCCCTTATCTTGTTAGCCTATCAAAACGGTAATTTAATTCTCTACAAATTATCTACAAACATTGCTATACCTATTTATTATAGTTTTCTTCATATTGAGCATTTTATCAAAATCCTACACAAAATGCTGGTTTTGCTCAGTTTTTATTAGAAGGCTATGACAATTTGACAGATTATCGCTTGATTTATTTAAATTATCATTGGTATTATTTCTAGAATGATCTGCGATTGAATAAACTTTAGTTTGTTAGTTTTTATTTACCAAAAATAACCAGCAGAAGAACGTATAAATGAAACAATGAAAAACAATAATATGGCGTAATATTCGCCATAATAATGGGCGAAATATTCCTAGAGAGTTCACTTTATCTATTAACGGTGCTTTCTTTGAAAATATTATTCATCTAAATCGATCGAAGCACCTCTTACCGAAGAATTTGGTAAAGCAACAAAATATTACAAAACATTTATTCCCTTATCTTAATCTGCTGGTGATAGAGATTTACAGTATCTTGTTATTTTGTTCTTTCCAAAACTAAGAAACAGATTATATCCAATACTTTATTACATCCGCCATGAATATAAAACGAATTTAAAATGTTGTCGTTCGAATAATTCGCCATGATATTCAGACATTAACAGAAGTAAGTGATGACACAACTAAGTAATGACATCAATAATATAAATATGGATGAAAAGCTGACAAAACTCCATGGCTTTCTAATATAAAACCAGAAGCTTTCCAGCTTTGCATGCGTCCATTAATTTCCAGATATGAGGGCACTACAACAAATAGGCGCAGGAAAGTTTCTAGATAGTTTGCAGAGAATTAAATTCTCTTAATTTATTTTTATAATTTAAAGTTTTTGATTCTTTTATGTTATTAATTTTAATTTTTGTCATTAAATTGTTGTTTTTCATTGTTTCATTTATTCGGTTTTCTTTCGGTTTTCGTTGCAAGTCTTGTGGCATCATTGTAAGACTTTTGGAAATATTACGAGTCTTCTGGAGCAATTTGTAGTCTTCTGGAAACAGTATCAAATCTTTCAGTGTCAAAAGTAGTATTGAGTCTTCCAAGGGCAGAATCAACTCTTCTGGTAGAAGTTCAAGTCTTTTGAAAGCATATCAAATCTTTTAGAAGTAGTATCAAGTCTTGCAGAGACAGTATCAAGCCTTCACGAAGCAGTTCAGGCATTCTGAAATTATTTTAAAATTTCTAGAAACACTTCAAGTCATTTGGAAGCATTTCAAGTCTTCTAGAAGCAGTACGGAGTCTTCGAGAGCAATTCAAGACTTTTGGGATCATTGCAAATCTGCTGGAAGCATTTCAAATCGTCTGAAAGCAATATTAAGTCTTTTAGAAGCAGCATCAAGTCTTTCAGACGCAGAAACAAGACTTTTATAAGCATTTCAAGTGTTCTAGAAGCAGTATCGAGTCTTGTGGAAGCAATTCAAGTCTTCCGGGATAATTGCAACTCATCTGGGATCATCGTAAGTCTTTTGAGATCATTGCAAGTCCTCTGGGAACATAACTAGTCCTCTGGAAGCATCTGGTGTCTTCTGGAAGCATCTGGTGTCTTCTGAAAGGAGTATCAAATCTTTCAGAGGTAGTATCAAGTTTTCAGGAAGCAGTTCAAGCCTTCTGGAAGTATTTTAAGTCTTCTAGAAATATATCAAGTTATTTGGAAGCATTTCAAATATTCTGAAAGTATTTCAAGACTTCTAGAAACACTTCAAGCCATTTGGAAGCATATCAAGTGTTCTAGAAGCAGTACCAAGTAATACCGAGGCTTATGGAAGTAATTCAAGTTTTCTGAGATCATTGCGACTCTTCCGGGATCATTGTAAGTCTTCTGGAATAATTTAGTGTCCTCTGGAAGCAGTATCAAGTCTTCTGAAAGCAGTTTAAGTTTTCTTGGAGCAGTATCAAGTCTTCTAGAAGCAGTATCAAGCCTTCTAGAAGCGATATCAAGTCTTGCAATGGCAGTATCAAGTCTCTAGAATGAATTTCAAGTCTTCTAGGTGCAGTGTCAAGTTTTGTGGAAGCATTTGGTGTCTTCTGAAAGCAGTTTAAGTCTTCTGGAAGCAGTATTACATCTTCCAGAGGTAGTGTCGTGTCTTCCAAAGCCGGAAACACCTCTTCTGGTAGCAGTTCAAATATTCTGAAAGCATTTCAAACTTTTTAGAAGCAGTATCAAGTCTTCCAGAGGTAATATCAAGTCTTCCGAAAGCACCTCAATTCTAGGAGTATTCCAAGTCTTTTGAAAGCATTTCAAATTTCTTCAAAACAATATCAAATCCTCCAGAGGCAAACTCAAGTCTTCCGGAAGCAGTTTAAATCCTCTGGGCGCATTGCAAGTCTTCTACCAGAAGTATCAAGTCTCCTAGAATAAATCACAAGTCCTCCAGTAGCAGAATCAAGTCTTCTGCAAGCAGTATTGAGTCTCTTGGAAGCAGAATTCAGTCTTCTGGGAGCAGTATCGAGTTGTCTAGAAGCAATATCATTTCTTCCTGCGCAGTATTAAGTCATCTGAAAGTATTTG
Source organism: Onthophagus sagittarius (assembly GCA_036711965.1). Taxonomy (NCBI): domain Eukaryota; kingdom Metazoa; phylum Arthropoda; class Insecta; order Coleoptera; family Scarabaeidae; genus Onthophagus; species Onthophagus sagittarius. The sequence goes on along the minus strand of JASERS010000007.1, from coordinate 9,027,264 downwards.
AAGTCTTTTCAAGCAGTACCATGTTTTCCAAAAGCAGTATCGAGTCTTCCACTAGCAGAGTCAAGTAATGTCTAATAGAGATTGTACCAACTACTTACGTTCTATAGATTTAGTATGTCTAACTAATGAAATTAGTCGATAACTTTTATTAGGCAAATTATGTTCAATGCATTCAGTTTGATAAATTTTGTTGGATAAATTAGAATTCGCAAAAGTTTTGATTGATAACATTTTTGTCAGTAAATTTAGTTCAGTAAACTTCTAAGAGTCGCTCCCTACACCAACATTTCGCGTCTGCTGGAAGCAATATCAAAGCTTCAGGAGCATATCAAGTCTTTTGTAAGCATTATAAAATCTCCTGGAAACACTATTAAGAAGCAGTTCAAGTCTTAGCGTTTCAAGTTTTGGAAAAAGTATCAAATTATCTAGAAGTAATATCAAGTCTTCTGGAATCATCTCAGATCTTCTAGGATCTCTAGATACTAAGGTATCAAGACTCAATTCAAAATATATGTCCTCCAAAAATACATTCATAACAGATACTGGGACTGAATTAGAAGTTTATTGAACTACATTTACTGACAAAAATGTTATCAATCAAGATAGAGAGAGTCGCTTCTTACACCAACATTTCGCGTCTGCTGGAAGCAATATCAAAACTTTAGGAGCATATCGAATCTTTTGGAAGCAGTATAAAGTCTCTTGGAAGCACTATTAAGAAGTAGTTCAAGTCTTAGCGTTTCAAGTTTTGCAAAAAGTATTAAGTTATCTATAAGCAATATCAAGTTTTCTGGAAGTGGATCTAATCTCCTGGAAGTGGTATAAAGTCTTCTGGAATCATCTCAGATCTTCTAGGGTCTCTAGATACTAAGGTATCAAGACTCAATTCAAAATATATGTCCTCCAAAAATACATTCATAGCAGATACTGGGACTGAATTAGAAGTTTATTGAACTACATTTACTGACAAAAATGTTATCAATCAAGATAGAGAGAGTCGCTTCTTACACCAACATTTCGCGTCTGCTGGAAGCAATATCAAAACTTTAGGAGCATATCGAATCTTTTGGAAGCAGTATAAAGTCTCTTGGAAGCACTATTAAGAAGTAGTTCAAGTCTTTGCGTTTCAAGTTTTGGAAAAAGTATCAAATTATCTAGAAGCAATATCAAGTGTTCTGGAAGTGGATCTAATCTTCTAGAAGTTGTATCAAGTCTTCTGGAATCATCTCAGATCTTCTAGGATCTCTAGATACTAAGGTATCAAGACTCAATTCAAAATATATGTCCTCCAAAAATACATTCATAACAGATACTGGGACTGAATTAGAAGTTTACTGAACTAAATTTACTGACAAAAATGTCAGTAAATTTCAGTAAATCAAGATAACATTTTTGTCAGTAAATTTAGTTCAGTAAACTTCCAAGAGTCGCTCCTTACACCAACATTTCGCGTCTGCTGGAAGTAATATCAAAACTTTAGGAGCATATCAAGTCTATTGGAAGCAGTAATAAGTCTCCTGGAAGTACTATTAAGAAGTAGTTCAAGTCTTAGCGTTTCAAGTTTTGGAAAAAATATCAAGTTATCTAGAAGCAATATCAAGTCTTCTGGAAGTGGATCCGATCTTCTGGAAGTTGTATCAAGTCTTCTGGAATCATCTCAGATCTTCTAGGATCTCTAGATACTAAGGTATCAAGACTCAATTCAAAATATATGTCCTCCAAAAATACATTCATAGCAGATACTGGGACTGAATTAGAAGTTTACTGAACTAAATTTACTGACAAGATAACATTTTTGTCAGTAAATTTAGTTCAGTAAACTTCCAAGAGTCGCTCCTTACACCAACATTTCGCGTCTGCTGGAAGCAATATCAAAACTTTAGGAGCATATCAAGTCTTTTGGAAGCAGTATAAAGTCTCCTGGAAGCAGTATTAAGAAGTAGTTCAAGTCTTAGCGTTTCAAGTTTTGGAAAAAATACCAAGTTATCTAGAAGCAATATCAAGTCTTCTGGAAGTGGATCCAATCTTCTGGAAGTAGTATCAAGTCTTCTGGAATCATCTCAGATCTTCTAGGGTCTCTAGATACTAAGGTATTAAGACTCAATTCAAAATATATGTCCTCCAAAAATACGTTCATAGCAGATACTGGGACTGAATTAGAAGTTTATTGAACTAAATTTACTGACAAAAATTTTATCAATCAAGATAACATTTTTATCAGTAAATTTAGTTCAGTAAACTTCCAGGAGTCGCTCCTTACAAGTGGTTCAAGTCTTAGCGTTTCAAGTTTTGGAAAAAGTATCAAGTTATCTAGAAGCAATATCAAGTCTTCTGGAAGTTGATCTAATCTTCTGGAAGTTGTATCAAGTCTTCTGGAATCATCTCAGATTTTCTAGGGTCTCTAGATACTAAGGTATCAAGACTCAATTCAAAATATATGTCCTCCAAAAATACATTCATAGCAGATACTGGGATTGAATTAGAAGTTTACTGAACTAAATTTACTGACAAAAATTTTATCAATCAAGATAACATTTTTGTCAGTAAATTTAGTTCAGTAAACTTCTAAGAGTCGCTCCTTACACCAACATTTCGCGTCTGCTGGAAGCAATACCAAAACTTTAGGAGCATATCAAGTCGTTTGGAAGCAGTATAAAGTCTCCTGCAAGTACTATTAAGAAGTAGTTCAAGTCTTACCGTTTCAAGTTTTGGAAAAAGTATCAAATTATCTAGAAGCAATATCAAGTCTTCTGGAAGTGGATCTAATTTTCTGGAAGTTGTATCAAGTTTTCTGGATTCATCTCAGATCTTCTAGGGTCTCTAGATACTAAGGTATCAAGACTCAATTCAAAATATATGTCCTCCAAAAATACATTCATAGCAGATACTGGGACTGAATTTGAAGTTTACTGAACTAAGTTTACTGACAAAAATGTTATCAATCAAGATAACATTTTTGTCAGTAAATTTAGTTCAGTAAACTTCTAAGAGTCGCTCCTTACACCAACATTTCGCGTCTGCTGGAAGCAATATCAAAACTTTAGTGGCATATCAAGTCTTTTGGAAGCAGTATAAAGTCTCCTGGAAGTACTATTAAGAAGTAGTTCAAGTCTTAGCGTTTCAAATTTTGGAAGAAGTATCAAGTAATCTAGAAGCAATATCAAGTCTTCTGGAAGTGGATCTAATCTTCTGGAAGTTGTATCAAGTCTTCTGAAATCATCTCAGATCGTCTAGGGTCTATAGATACTAAGGTATCAAGACTCAATTCAAAATGTATGTCCTCCAAAAATACATCCATAGCAGATACTGGGTCTGAATTAGAAGTTTACTGAACTAAATTTACTGACAAAAATGTTATCTTGATTGATAACATTTTTAACAACTTCCAAGAGTCGCTCCTTACACCAACATTTCGCGTCTGATGGAAGCAGTATAAAGTCTCCTGGAAGCACTATTAAGAAGTAGTTCAAGTCTTAGCTTTTCAAGTTTTGGAAAAAGTATCAAGTTATCTAGAAGCAATATGAAGTCTTCTGGAAGTGGATCTAATTTTCTGGAAGTTGTATCAAGCCTTCTGGAATCATCTCAGATTTTCTAGGGTCTCTAGATACTAAGGTATCAAGACTCAATTCAAAATATATGTCCTCCAAAAATACATTCATAGCAGATTCTGAGACTGAATTGGGAAGAAAAAACATAAGAGTACATTAAAATTAAAATATAATTGAAGATGATAACTTTGATCCACATAAAACCATCAACAATTTCATGCAGATGCACACATTTAGAGAACCCACATGTTCAGCATGATATGATTGATACCCTTATACAATTTCTGTAGCTGAGACGAAGTGTACCTAAATCCGTTTCAATCGTTTCAGGGTTATCCAAATGGATAACTTTATCTTTAACTTAGAAAATCCAAGAAATACAAAAAATATATTTATTTAAATACAGTTCATTCAACATAGGCAACCGAACCATCACGTATAATTGTATTAATTTCATTCTGATCCTGCCATCTGTAAACCAACATTCTAACTTTTTAACCAAAACAAAATTTTTGCTACGAAGTCGAAGTCTGTTCTATGTCCATATTCTTAATATAGATACCTGCATAGATAATATAGATATACACAACACGTAAACAAAGTTAAAAGCTGATTTTGCCATGGAGCCAAACGAAAACGCCGACGTTTCACTCGAACAAATAATACAAAAAAATATTGCTAAGTGGCAAGATGCTGAGAACCCTTTAGCCCCATTATCGGACTCCCAATGGGACATTTTATACCAAATGGAAGATGTTGTTAAACAATTATATTACCAACAACCACAAGAAGATGTAAGATTAACCTCTCTTAATTCTAATTAATCAATACCTAACTATTTATATTATCACATAGATTACCCCGGTTAATAAAAAGAACATTGAAACAAACAACGATTTCATTTCATGGATGGTTGATATTGAAAATGAAATGCAAGATGAGAGCCAGCGAGACTTGCTTGTGTATTTTAGTGGGTTAAACATCCAAGCGAAACAATGTAATGAGTTGTTACAAAAAACCGAGAATGTTTTGGAAAGGTTAAATGATTTGGGGGTGCGCCACGGACGTGTTGTTGCAAAGACGGAGTCATTACATGTTTTAAGCGAGGAATTAATGACTTGCCAAGCCGAGTTAAAGCAGAAATCGATTGATGTTGAGGAAAAGTTGAAATATTTCATTGCGTACCCTGGGTTGAATAATGGAGTTGAGATGTTAGCTAATAATGTGAATAGCGTTGAATTTATACATGTTTTGGAGCAGATTGATAATGCGTTAAGATATTTAGAGAATTATGTAAGAATATTTATATTTACGTTTATAATCATTAATATGTTTTAATTGATTTTAGTCAAAATTTAAAGAAACTTATAACTTCAAATTGAAATATGAAAATTTATTGGTTGTTGCGTTACAAAATGTGTTAAAAGTTTTTGATCATCATGTCTCAGAGGCTAGCCAACTTAGTGCGACTGAAAATAAGAATTTGTTGAGTGTTAGTACGGATGTTGATGTTAGTTTGGATTCCGCATTTGCATTTTATTATGGGAAGTTTGAAAATGCAGCTGGGAAGCTTTCCAAAATCACTAAATATATAGAAGAAAATTCAGAAAATAATAAAATGTAAGTAAAATATTTTGGCCCAAGATAATATCTTGAATCATTTTTAAATTAGATAAAAATTCGAAATTTAGTTTTAGAAGGAAAGTTGCTGCACATTTATTATTAGTATTATTTTCAATATTCTAAAATACTATTGTCAAAATTTGAATGAAACATACGCAATTTTATTTTTATTTTTTTTTATTTTATTTTAACTGACTCCAAAACAGTGAATGTCACTGGTATCGAAGCCTTAATACACAAAAAATATATGTAAACAAAAAAAAAATCACAATAGGTTATGTATAAAAAACGAAAATAAAAATCATCAAAAATGCAATACCACCAGAAACAGATCAACTCATTCACTTCAAAAACATTTTCAGATTATAAACTAATTTTTTTATTGTTCTTGCCTCCACTATTATTATCGGAACACTGTTGTATGCTTTAATACCAAGATATAATGGTGATCTCTGTGCTGTCGTTGTTCTAAAATATTTATTTCTAAAATCATTTGAATTCCGGGTGCTGTATTCATGCCAGTTCTTAACTTGTTTTGTATTTATATTAGTCTTTATTAGTTTGTTTTTTATAGAATATATATATTTTATTTGCTCATAAGTCCGAATTTTCTGCAAGTTCCATATATTTTCCATTTCATACACAAGATCAGTTGACATACAATAGTTCAACTGAAAGATAGATTTTACTGCTTTATTCTGCGTTCTTTGTAATTTATTTAACTGGTAAAGCGGAAGACCTCCCCAGCAGGGAATTAAATATCTAATTTGTGGCAGTATAAAGCTATTATAGAGTAAACGCCTAGAGTTTTTATTTAAGCAATCCGTACACCTTTTTATTGCACTAACCATTGGCACAATTTTTTTAATGATAGCATTCACATGTACATTCCAATTGAGATCATTTGTCAAATTTAAACCTAAGTATTTGTACGTTTGCACTTCTTTTAGTTTTTCTCCATTGAGAAACACATTTATATCACTTTTTTGTTTATTTTTTTGTTTAATAATCATATATACCGTTTTATTAACGTTCACCGATAATTTATTATAGCACAGCCATGTATAATACAGATTTAAGTCGTCGTTCGCCAACTTTTCAAGTTCCTTTATATTACTTGATGATATAACTAAGACGGTGTCATCAGCAAACACAAAATATCTCGCTTGAATTTGTAGATACTTTAAGTTTTGAATGTATAATAAATATTGCAAAGGACCAAGTACTGATCCCTGAGCTACTCCAATACTTAGGCTTTTCTTTTTACTCTTGGTTTTATTGATTTGAGTATAATGCTTACGGTCCTTAGAATATGACTGGAAGAGGTCTTTTGCAATGCCTCGCATTCCCATTTTTTCTAATTTATTGAGTAAAATATCTATGTCCACAGTATCAAATGCCTTTTGTAAGTCAATAAACACTGTCAAAACATACCTCTTCTTATCGAGTTCTTCTGTAATATATTCTAGTAAATCCCCTGTCGCCCCCAAGGTACTACTCTTCTTTTGAAATCCGTATTGATATGGATCGATGTTAAAGAATTTCTGTATAAAGTTAGTTAACCTGTGTTTGATAACTTTTTCTGTTATTTTAGAAAATATATTTATGATTGAAATTGGTCTATAGTTACCAAGTTCTGTTTTTGCTCCTTTTTTATGAATAGGGGATATTTTCGCCGTTTTTAATTCATTCGGAAACAGGCCAGTAACCAGGATATCATTAATGATATTCACTATTTTGTCTCCCAAAACTTCAAAAAGCAGCACTATATCAGATTTAGTAATACCATCTTCTCCCGGCGAACTATTATTATTTAAATCCCTTATGATAGAATTAATTTCTGTTAAATCAGTTGGTTCCAAGTAGATGGATTCTTTTGTTTCTTCTTCTCTAAACTGGTGATTAAGAACCGGTTTAATTTTTGAGGCTAAATTCTTACCTATTTCAGAAAAATAAGTATTAAATTCCTCAGCTATTTGTTGCTCATCTTCAATGACTGCACCTGTCATACTTTTCATTTGTCCCATTTTGCCCTTTTTTTTTGTTCGTTTCAAACATATATCGTTCAGGACCCTCCACATTTTTTTACTGTTTGTTCCAGCCTCATTAAGTGTTTTTTCCACATACTCCTTCTTTAATTTTCTTCTCATATTATTTACCACATTCTTTAAATTTTTAAAATGTCTTTCGGTTTCTGAGTTTCTTATTAATTTCCATCGCTTACATGAATTATCTCTCTGTTTTATTTTCTCAATAAACTCAGCTTTATCCAATAATTGTTGTTGGATACTTTTATTCTACTTTCCTTTGTACACTCAATTTTTGTTTTAGTTATTATTTCTGCTAATTTTCCAAAGGAAGTTATTTCTTCCTGTTGCAATTTCACTTGAATTAGTTCTTTCCATTTTCCTTTCAGCAATTTAGTTTTATTGATAACTTCTTTAGTTTTTTTTTCAATTACTTTGTTTAATTTAATATACATAACTTTATGATCTGATATCACATGATCCGTAAGGGTTATATCACAGTAGAGGTTTTTATTCATTAAAACATGATCTAAAATAGTAGCTGTTTTTTCCGTTTGTCTTGTAGCAATCTCAGTAGTAAGAATATTCTGTATTGTAAATGTGTTCATTTCGATAATATTTTTATACTCTCTAATCGTATCAGTTTCACTGAGTAAATTTAAATTCATGTCTCCCAAAATAATACAAGGAGACTTCTGAGTTTCCATAATTTTATCTATTTGTGCTAAAAAAACGTCAGCTTTGTTTCTGGGCGCTCTATAGATATTTATAATTACGCAATTAACTTTAGTAAGACAAACACAAAGTATGTTACAGTCCTCAATTTCCATTTCTCGAATATGTCTCTGATCATACTCCAAATTGTCTTTTATAAACAGACTCACCCCTCCTCCCCTTGAATCTCTACAATGATGTACAACGTTATAATTTGGTATATTAAAATATTCCACCTCATTAGGATAAATCCATGTTTCAGTAAGTGCAATTATGTGAATTTCAAAATCATGCTTATTTACAATCTCCATCAAGTCATCAACTTTATTTCTTAGACTTCTTATATTTATGTACTTTTTATATTTATATTTATGTAGATATTAAATATTTCATCCATTTCTGTTACGATCTAGACATATATACATTAATTCTAATTTTTGTACTTAATATTTTAATTTTATGAAGTAAGTTTATATAGTAAGATCTTGTTCAGATCTTATTCTGATAGACTGATCCTTAAATGTTTTGCGAAGGTAAATCTTACCATTTCTACAGAACGTTGCTGCAAAATTATTTTCTTTTCTAAAATCACGTGTACTTTTAAAAAGTCTCTGATTCGCAATAGTAAGATCTTCATTAAAGAATATATTTCCATTTTTTCCATTCAGTCCACACTCACCAACTTTGATACCTTTAAGTTCTTTAACCTTTTTGAAAACCTGCAATTTCAGGCTTTCTTCTAAGAATTTGACAACGATAGGTCCTTCCCTCTTCTGTTTAACTCTAAAGCAGTCCGTTATTTTATTCATAGGTATATTCAGCGTCATTGTCCCAAAAACCTTACACACAACTTCTTTTGTATCTTCATTTTCTTGGATCGGTACACCAGAAACAATAATATTCCTTTGTCGTTCTATTTGCTCTTGGTTATTTGCTTTTTGTTCCAGTATTTCCAATCTTTTCTTTAATATACGATTTTCATCTCTATAAAGCTTCACCTCCTCAAACAAATTTTCAGACACCTTTTTTTGATCCTCAAAAGAATCTGACATAAATTGAACAGATTTTTTAAGATCCTCTATATCTCTGAGTATTTTTTCCTCAAAGGGTTTAAGGGCTTCGCTTAAGAGTTGCTTCACTATATATATTAATTTTACTTCATCCACAAGTTTCGATGTTTCATAAACTTTATCTTCCCTAACCTCACTTCCATCGCGCGGTTTACAACAAATCATTTTATTTTCCTTATTCATTACTTTTGCTTGTAACGCACAACTAGGGTGGTAGTAGGAATTGCAAATTTCACATCCCACTGGTGCATTGACCTTCTTCCTGCAGGATTTACAATTTTTTTCCATTTTTTCATTAACTTTATAACTGTTTCAAAGGAGGATTAAGGATTATAAAACTATAAAATATTTAATTATGATATAATCCAAAGTTAAGCATGCAACGAAGCTAGACGTGCGCGTGCCTCTCCGGGTGTTGTCGCCGAAAATTGTCGAAGTAGTTTGAGTTACCGATTAGTTTAACTTGACTTTGTCTTTTTAAGTTTGTTTTTGTTTGTTGTTTGAGTGTGTTACTTAGTTAAAAAAAAATGGTGGTCACCAAGAAATAACTGAGTGATTTTGAGGAGGTATTAACTGAGTTGTTCAAGAAGGAATCGTTCATTACCAATATTGCAAAATCAATATCGTCCATCCTAAGGGATGAACTTGGAGAATACAAAGAAAAAGTTAAAATTCTCGCAGAAAAGGTCGTACTTTTGGAGGCGGAAGTTGCTCGTTCGAAGTCCGAAAATACCGTATGTAGAGCAGACCATGCAGAAAATCTAGATCGACTTGAGCAATATACTCGTCGGAATAGCCTTCGAATTTTTGGGGTGAGCGAGACAGATAATGAGAACACCCAACAAGTTGTATTAGATATTGTTAATAAGAAACTGAGTATAAAAATGATTTATTCAGGATAAACGGTCCACAAAGTAATTAATGAAACAACTTTTTAAAATTGCTAATATATTTCGAATGTATTTTTCATTCTTCTTCAGAGCATTTATGTTATGTTGCTAAAATGGAGATTTTTTTATTACAATTAATGAAAAGATTTTTTAACATGAGCATCCAACATATGTTGAAGACGCCAAGGAACAAAATAAGATGAAATTAAACTTACTTGTTTTAAAAAGCATGAAATAAAAAAATCGTCTTGGTCATAGTAGAAAACACATTAAAACTGAGTATTGGTAAATTAAAATAACAAATTAAAAGTTCAACAAGAACGTGTAAAATTTAACAATACAAAATGGACTCGATGAGAACGTTAAAATGTAAAAATTGATATGAAAAAAAAAAACCTGTTTTCGATCGCAAACACAACCCCGAAAAACGAAACTGCCAACAAACCGAAATTTACCTAAAACAAAGCGGAAACTTTAAAAATTTAAATTTCAAAAATTCAAACCAAAGAAACGATTTATCAAATAAAAACAATAAAACGTAATCAGAATAATTAATACAGACTATGTAAATAAGAAAATGCAATTAACAATCAAAAATGCACCTACTAACTTAAAAACTAGAAAACCATATCATTAGAGAAAGTAGAAACATTATTAATATCATGATTATGTTGGGTTGGTGGATTATAGTTATGGTTAGTCTTGTCCCTAGTAAACAAATAAGCATATATGTTACTTAAATTCTGAGTATCCGTTCTATAGTTAACAGTATTACTAGTGTAATTTATATGGACCATCTCTAAGAAAATTCTATTGTAGTAATTAGATTCAACATCCAAAATTTTAACGTTATCAAAATCGAAGGTGTGTTTGCAATCCTGAACATGTTGGGATAAAGCACAAACGGTCTTATTCAACCGGCAGTTACTTTTATGTTTAGAAATTCTACTTTTAAGCCATTGAGAAGTTTGACCAACATATTTTCCACTACAATCGTTGCATGAAATGCAGTAAATTAAATTGGATTTAAATTTGTTTTCTGTAGCGTCTTTAAGTTTTGTGAAATGGTTACCAAGTTTGTTATCGTAGCACTCAACTTTTAAATTGTCAATCACTGATAATGTTTTTTTCAAAGAATCACTTAACTTCTCGATATAAGGTAGTTTTTTATAAATGATAGGTTCAGTTGTAAGTAAAGATGGGTTAGTTAAACTGACCTGGTTTATGTTATTATTAATTAACGATGTTGAAAATAAAATTTTATTAATTAATTTACTTGGGTAACCATTATTAACAAAAGTTTTTTGTAGAAATTCTAAGTTTTCACGAAGAAATTCTTTATCACAAATGTTGGAGACTCTATGCTTCATGCAACGTACAGCTGAAAGTTTGTGCTTAAAGCTATGACTTGAGAAATAATTAAGATAACGTCCTGAGTAAGTCGGATTAACGTACCAATCAAACTTAATCTTATTGAAACCGTCTCTGATTATTTTAGTATCCAAAAAAGGAATGCTATTATTACTATCCAACTCCATTGTAAACTGAATGCTCGGATGAAAATCATTAAAACAATTTAACACTGTATTGACATCATCCTTGTGTACCCCCAAAACCAAATCATCAACATATTTCTTAATGAAATTTATACGAAAAACTGAACCATTATTAATCAAAATCTCGTCCAACGCATAGTCCATCACAATCAAAGCTAAGACAGGTGATATTTTAGATCCCATAGGTGTACCTTCGACTTGATGATAAATAACATTATCAAATGTAAAAATTGAAGTGTCAAAAATCAACTTTAAACCTGTTAAAAAGGTATCCCTATCCCATGAGCAATGTTCAGCAATTAAATTCCATTTTTCCTTAATTATCTCATTAACCAAATCCAAAGGGATAACGGTGAACAAACTAACAACATCTAAAGAAATTAAGATGTGATTTTCAGGGAGGCTGTAACCTCTAAACTCTTCAACAAATTGAAAAGTGTTAGTGATGTTATAATTAGTTCTGTTACTAAAAGTCCGACTTAATATATCAGAAATGTGACCCGACAAATCGTACGATGCCGCACCAATGGAAGAGATGATAGGTCTTAAAGGTACTCCTTCCTTATGAATTTTTGGCAGAAAGTATGCTTTGGCTAAAATAGAATTATTAGTTGTTAACTTTTTCTTTTCAGAAAAAGTTATGTAATTTTTTTCCTGTTACCGAAATTCTAATCCGTTAATAACGGATTAGAATTTAACACCTTGTAAACATTTTTATCGTCGAGCATACCTTTTGATTTGTTTATGTAGTCAGTTTTATCAATAATAACTGTTGTTGAACCTTTATCTGCCTTGGTAATCATTACGGAAGGGTTATCCTTTAGAAAAATTTTTGTTTTTTTTAAATAATTACGTAAAATACTGTGCAACCCATCACACGTTCTGCCGGTAACCATATAGTTAGTGATAATATTAGTGATTTTGCCTCTCACCACATTCTTGGTGTCTGTTTTCAGTTCGTTAATGATGTTCTCTAAGTACATCAACAACCTTTTTAGATCGAAATTATGAGCATCCACTGGTAAGTTAAATTTCGGACAAAGCGAAAGTAAGTTTACAACTTACTTTACTTATTATTATTTATTATTTACTTACTTACTTAACTTATATCGAGAAGTTAAGTGATTCTTTGAAAAAAACATTATCAGTGATTGACAATTTAAAAGTAGTTGAGTGCTACGATAACAAACTTGGTAACCATTTCACAAAACTTAAAGACGCTACAGAAAACAAATTTAAATCCAATTTAAATCCATTTTGTATTGTTAAATTTTACACGTTCTTGTTGAACTTTTAATTTGTTATTTTAATTTACCGATACTCAGTTTTAATGTGTTTTCTACTATGACCAAGACGATTTTTATATTTCATGCTTTTTAAAACAAGTAAGTTTAATTTCATCTTATTTTGTTCCTTGGCGTCTTCAACATATGTTGGATGCTCATGTTAAAAAACCTTTTCATTAATTGTAATAAAAAAATCTCCATTTTAGCAACATAAATGCTCTGAAGAAGAATGAAAAATACATTCGAAATATATTAGCAATTTTAAAAAGTTGTTTCATTAATTACTTTGTGGACCGTTTATCCTGAATAAATCATTTTTATACTTATTGCACACGTACGGTCGTTGGATACTTCTTGCCGTAATAAGAAAATGAACCTCGCATTGATACCGGATTCTATTGATCATTGTCATCGAATTGGACCGAAGCGAAATGGGAAGACCCGACCAATTATAATAAAGTTTATAAGTCACAAGACTAAAGATACCGTATTTTATCATAAGAAACTGTTAAGAGGAACCCAAGTTATAATTAGAGAAGACCTTACGCACCACCGGATTTGTGAATTTCAAAAACTGGAGGAAGAATATGGTAAAAGAAGGGTGTGAAGCCAAGATGGGACTCTGTATGCAGAGGTTGACGGACAGAAGAAAAAAATGTTGATATAACTATTTCGATCTGTTGTTATTTTTCTTTCTCTTTTTTGTTTTCGATTAATTTTTTTTTTATTTTCTCTCAACTTGGTTTAATTGACATTTCTAGTTGATTTATTACCTGGAGGGAAAGCCCTCTAGAATTTGGTTTATATATTTTTTTTCCTCAGTAGTTAAATTTGATTTAATAGCTAATAGTTATTTGTTTATTTATATTTTTTGTTTTTATTTTCCTTTTGGTTTTGTTTGTTTTTTTTATGTTTGTTTATAACATGAATATAGCATCAATTAACAGGTTGACTGCCATGTGCAGCAAATAGATGCACGGCTTCATATCCAAGAATTGATTTAAAAAATCCTACGTAGTGGGCTGGTGAGCCACAAAAGAAAATTATTATTAATTGTTTTCTTAAGCAAGTTTTGTCAATAATATACTTTGTTAGAAGTTTCATTGCGTTTTTTGTGAATGTATGTAAAATTTGTTCTGTGCATCAATATGGTGCACATGGCCTCAGAGACAAAACTTGTTCAATTTGACATCGCTGTTCAATTCTGCGTATATTAAATGCGCCACCTACGTTCGTAGTTTGTTTACATTTTATTTATTTATTTAATGTATTCGGAATACAAACAGGGTAAACCCCACAACAGTATCCACTAACAAATAACAAAATAACAATTCAAGCAAACTTAAAGAAAAGAAAAAACTCGAACAACAAACAAAAAAGAATGTAAATGTAGCTATAAACAACAATAAGCAGTAATTAGCTACAAAAAAACTAAGAATATTTAAAAGAAATTACAACTCTGGTACTATTATTGACATGCGTTCAATTTACAAACAACATTCCGAAAACTAATAAATGATAAAACAAAAATGTCCACGTCAGAACAGTAACGATTATACATATTCATAATTCGGGGAAGTGGCGAATTAAAAAATGCATTAATGCTACAAGTGGGCAATCTAAATAAACACTGATCCCGAGTAGAATAGCTGGGCACCGCGAATGAGATATGGCTCAAAAAATCAGGCGAATCCACTAATCCATTGATCAATTTATGCAAAAGTAATATATCGGCAGCAGTTCTACGACCACGGAGTGTACGCAAACCGAAGATGGTGCACCTCTGCTCATACGAACAATACGGTAAGTTAAATTTGTGAGCCAAGTATCTAGCAAATTTTTTCTGCAGTCCCTCAAGGCGATCAATGTACACATTATAAACAGGATTACAGACTACCGATGCATAATTTAGTACACTATTGACGTATGCCATGTATAAAGATCTTATATATTGTAAGTTAGTAAAGGGTCTGAAGATTCTAATGATATAACCTAATAATCTGTTAGCTTTAGAGAATACTTGTTCCGAACGGTAATTGAAGAGCAATTTAGACTCAAAAACGACACCCAAATCCTGAACACTGGAAGTAACTCTCAAGGACTCCGACCCGATTCCATGGTCAAAGTTCACGTTGTATCTTTTTCTGCTGAACTTAATATGTGTGCATTTGCCATAATTTAGATAAAGAGAATTTTTTGTACAGTAATTTTGCAAACGATTAAGGTCATCCTGAAATTTAACGCAGTCAGATGTTGATCGTACCTTAATAAATATTTTGCAGTCGTCAGCGTAAAGCAAAAATTTACTGTGTTGAAAACATTCATGAATATCGTTAATGTAGGCAATGAACAAAAGCGGGCCTAAGTGACTCCTTGAGGTACACCAGAAGTAACCAAAGCGAAGTTGGAGGTATAATTATTGATTTTTACAGCTTGATATCTATTGGAAATATAAGAAGCCAACCACGATAAAAGCCAATTTAACAAATTGTATCCTTCAAGTTTAGATAGAAGTGTAGCATGATTCAATTTGTCAAACGCTTTAGAGAAGTCCGTATAAATGGAATCTGTCTGACAGTTTTCGTTCATACACGTTTGAATGAAATTTATATATGATATCAGTTCGTATCAAGACGTTTCTGTGAATTGTACACGTAAGATTGGTCTCCGTGTTGTTTTCACTCTTTACAGTGGTTTTTAGTTCGTTTTTATTCGCGATTTTTGTGTTAAAATCGGACCCATAACTGCTTGAGAGAATTTAAGCGGTCGACCTTTACTGAGTGTGCTAGTTGATTGGAAAATTAACTTATTTTTGTGTGGATATCGTTTGTTGTTCTCTCTTACTCCGATAAAAAGTGGTCAGTATGCCGTCTGCATGTAGCCTCTGCCGTCAGGTGGTCGGAAGAAATACACCTAGCCTCCTTTGCTCTGAATGCAGCGCTTGGTTTCATCCGAAGTGCGTCGACATCGATAAGGCGTCAGCAGCTGCGCTCTCGATGCCGGGCGCGTCCTGGCTGTGCCCGAACTGCCGGCCGAAAACCCCTCCACGACGATCGTCGACCTCGCAGCCTCAGCCTGGTGGCTCTCCCCCCAACACGCTCGAAAGCGTCTACAGTATCATCCAGGGGATGCGTTCAGAGCTGCGTGGCCTTACGTCTAAATACGACGAGTTGGTAAAATCGGTCAATTTTTGTAGCGATCGTATTTCGGATTTCGAATTGAAAATGGTAGAACTAACAAACAAAACGAAACTTATAGATAAATTGCATGCAGATAATTGTCAGTTGAGGGATAGCGTTGAGGAATTGTCATTACGTGTATCCGACGCTGAGCAGCATACCCGCAGAAACAATATTGAAATTCAGGGCGTTCCGGAAAAGGACAATAAGAACGTATTATCAATTTTACGCAAAATTGGAGACCATATCGGTGCACCAGTAACTGTTACTGATATTGATGCCCTGCATCGCGTTCCGCATGCTGATAAAGGGAACTCTCGACCCAAGGCTATAATTGTAAAGTTTTGTAGCAGGTTGAAGCGTGACAACTTCTTGGCGGCAACCATTAAAATGAAACGGTCAGCTCCTGCAGGTTCAACGCCTGGTCTTACAATAGAAGGTGTTTCTGATCGGCTGTTCGTCAATGACCATCTGACCATCTGAATAAAGGTCCTGGCCCTGATGGAGTCCCGTCTATTATAATAAATAAATGCTGGGAAGCGTTATCAAAACCTTTACTAAAAATTTATAATCTGTCAATTTCTTGTGGTCAATTCCCAAGTCTGTGGAAGCAGGCTAGGGTGGTACCGATATTTAAGTCTGGGGACCGAAGTAAAGTTAACAATTACCGTCCCATCTCTCTTTTGTGTATCATGGGCAAAATCTTAGAAAAAATTGTATATGGAAGAATTTTCTTCATTGTACGCCCTTTATTAACCACAGCACAACACGGTTTTATATCTGGTTGCTCGGTCGAGACAAATCTACTGTATTACACTGATCAGCTCCTTTTGTCAGGCGATGACCAGATTCAAGTGGACGCTATATACACAGATTTCAGTAAGGCCTTCGACAAAGTCGATCATGAAATCCTAATCCTAAAGTTACGCCAGATTGGAATTTGCCCCAGGCTGGTGAATTGGTTTAGATCATATATTACGGGTAGAGCGCAAGCCGTCGTTATTGGCGATGCCACTTCCCAGCTTGTACCCGTTACGTCGGGAGTTCCGCAGGGTAGTCATTTGGGGCCCTTATTGTTCAATATCTTTATAAATGATGTAGCGTCCTGCTTTCATTCGTCTCAATTTCTCATGTATGCGGATGACTTGAAAATATTTTCACCAGTCACCAGCCTCAGTGACTGTCTTGCGGTTCAGAGCGACCTTGATCGTTTTTACTATTTCTGCATTAATAATGGATTGCAGTTGAATTCCGACAAGTGCAGCGTCATCACATTTACTAAGAAGAAATCATATATTACATATAAATACAAACTAAACACGAATATTGTTACAAGGGTTTCCACGGTGAGGGATCTTGGCATCACCTTCGATCAGAAACTAAAATTTGATGAACATATAGACGGAGTGGTGCGAAGAGCTTACGGGATGTTGGGTTTTATTAAAAGATCCACTGTACACTTCACGAATCCTGCAGCTATCCCCAGTTTATATATGGCTTACGTCTTGAGCACTCTTATGTACTCAAGTACTGTGTGGAACTCCCAATATAGTGTGTATATAGAGAGACTCGAAGCTGTGCAAAAAAGGTTCGTGAAGTATTTATGTTTCAAATTTTTTAAAGGTATACACAGATTACGTCTCCGCTTGCGACATGTGGGGCATTCTCACACTTCGTCAAAGGCGTCATTGTTCAGATGCCATGTTCCTTTTCAAATTGGTAAATGGTGTATGTGATGCTGCTTCACTGCTGTCTAGAGTAGACTTACACGTCCCCCCACGTCGTCTGCGTTATGATTTTTTGTTTTACGCGCCTTCAGCGAGAACAAGTGCCTATCGCAACTCTCCGGTGTTGAGGATGGAGAGGGCTGTCGACAGGCTTGGCGTTGACGTTTTTGGTATGAATGTGTTGGCGTATAGACGGCATATTCGGGCCAGAGTTCATGATGTCCTAATCGAAGACATTTGATATCCTATTTTTTAATTTTTAATTTTGGAATTATTTTTTGTTTTTTTTTTTCCTGTCAACACTATAAAAATATATGTATAGTTTCTAACAATTTATAACTTGTATGCATGTACGTGTGGCATAGCGTTTGTGGGTTCGTCCCGTTGCTGCGCCCTATTTGTAAATAAATAAATAACAGATTAGTATTAACCGAGCGACCGCGGAGAAAGCCATGCTGTTGCTGAATCAAAGAAGGTTGCAACGTACGATATAAATTATTATAAACAATTTTTTCGAATACTTTAGCTATAATCGGTAAAATAGAAATGGGACGATAGTTCGAAACAATATTTCTACAACCCGATTTAAATATAGGTAGAACAAATGCTCTCTTCCACTCTGAGGGGAAAACTGATTGTGAAAGAGAGCAGTAGAAAATAATGAAAAGTGGTTTAGCAAGTTCCGGTGCACAAGTTTTTATGAAAATACCAGGTAATCCATCGGCCCCAGGACCCAATTTACTATCAACAGAAGCAAGACCATTCAAAACATCATCAACCGAGAACCAGGGACAAAAGTTATTAGAAACCGTTAGATATGCTGATATCTGATTTGCACTACCAACAAAAACCGAACTAAAATCTGGGGACCCCCGACTGCAGAATCATTATTATATTCCATACGAGCCGATACACTGCCACCACCACGTTTTCTATGCTTTGCATATGACCAAAGATGAGTTGGATGATCAATTAACTCAGACTGTACATTAGTTAAATAGGTATTATAATCACTCGAGATCAATGTCTTAGATCTTCTGCGTAAAACCTGAAACGATAGATAATCCGCGTAAGTAGTTCTATTGCTAACTCCAGATTTTTCAAGTATGCATGAATGCTTAAAATTTCTTCACCAATTTCAAATCTCTGATAGGATGACCATCCAAATCGACTTGAATAAATGTTATGATTGATACAATCTTTAAGAAAAAGAAACTATTCATTAAATTTAATTACGAACACAGGTATAGTATTCTACAGCGCATAGATTGTATTAAAGACTTAGGTATCGTTTTAGATAATAAATTATTTTTTGATTAATACGTTGATTAAATAGTGGCTAGAGCTAATAGGATGCTAGGATTTGTAATACATTCTTCCAAATCTTTTAGCAAAGCATTGCGAATAATCTTTATGTTAATACATTTTTAAATAGTATTTTATGATTATTTGGAAGCACAGTTTGGAATCGTCACTATGATGTTTGTGTGATTAAAATAGAAAGATTTCAGATGAGGTTTCTGAAATACCTCTCATATCGATTCCGTAATCCTAATACAAATTATTTGTCTGCCTGCCAAACTGAACGGTGTAACTCGCAATATGCAGACCTTTAAAAAGTGAATCAATTTGATTCAAATAATCTCGGCCGATTTTGAAGACAATCAATATTTAGGACGGCCGACGTCTTCAAAGTCGACCAACATTATTTGTTACTTAAATTTCAATGAGGACAGACTTGGAACCACTTGTTTAACACGTTGATTTCAATGTGTATCAAAACTGATACACACTTGTTGGGTTCAATACGCCGCGTGCATCATTTCGTATATACAAATAATTATTTCATTTGATTAAAAAATGGTTTGGCCTGAGAGACCTTCAAATATATCCGTGACAGTCAACGTGTTACTTTTGAAATTCATAGCTTATTTTACTTATCCATATTTTGCATTTGTCCGAAACTCCAAACAGCGTAGACTTGGTTTTAACTTGGTTCGTTTTTTTAAAATCGAATATAATAGATAATTAAGTGTGGAGCAACTTTTCTTTTATAAAATTGTCATATCTCATATGTATTAATATTATGTGATTTTAATAATATTACCTCTCAATTAATAAATTACAGGTACAACAGAACACTTTGGGATTGTCAAAAATCGTATTTTGCTCAACGTTCTGCAATAATGTCAGGCGCAGTTTCCGTCGCGTTGTTAGATTTGAAAGAGAAGCACAAAAACGATCACAGCATTTTATTCCGATCCGCCGTTTTATTCATTATAAAAATCTGCCAAGACGAATCGACGTGTTTCCGATACTTTTTTAAAGGACCTTCAACTCAATTAGAGTAAAAATTTATTTTATTACAAACAATAAAAATAATCATTAATAATTTTTAGCGAATACCTTGTAATGTTGTGCCAAAATTTATACGACGTTCTCCGTCCTTGTTTAATTAATGTCCATCATTTAGAAGTGCTCACCGAGTTATGTACAATTTTGAAGCAGATGGTTAATGATCAAATTCAAAGCAACAGTTAGTATATTTAGGTTTTTGATTCAGATGAATTTATTTTATTTTAATTTTTTTTAAGATTCAATGGATCAATTAGTTGAAATAATAATGCAATTAGTACACGATGTTGAAGAGCGTTTGGTGTTTCGTACCAACATTTTCTTCCAACATGATTTAATAAAATATGAACCATCACCCGGCGATCTTGCTTATCCTGAAAAATTAAAAGAAATCGAAGATATCACGGACGAAATCACCGAAAGACGAACTGAATCGAGATTGTCTACTTTATCTGTTGATTTAAGTGATCGCGCCAATGTTACTGGGAATTATACTGGGCAATTTCGGTCATACACAGGGAGTAAGTTTAAAAAATTAAAAATTATTTTTTAATTAATTAATTTATTGATAGATTCCCCCGCTGATCTTCATGGAATGTGGTACCCAACCGTGAAACGAACCTTAGTTTGTTTATCACGATTATATTTCTGCTTAGACAAAGAAATTTTTCAAGGATTAGCTCAAGAAGCTTTGTTAATTTGTACAAAAACCGTTGAGAGCGCAGCCGATAAGATAGCAGCGAGAAAAGTAAAATTAAATTATATTATTAATATTAATTAAATATTTATTATTTTTTTTATAGACCGTAATGGATGGAAAATTATTCCACATAAAACACTTATTAATAATTCGCGAACAAATAGCACCGTTCCAAGTTGATTTTACCTCAAAAGAAATGAGCTTAGATTTTAGCGGGGTAAAAACGGCGGCGGTCGGTTTGATACAAAAACGGGATAAATTATTCGCTTTGAGTAGCAATAACGCGTTATTGGAGTTTCTTTTGGAAGGTACTCCGAAAGTAAAAGAATATTTGGTGGATTCTCGTAAAGAAATCGATAAGCAATTAAAATCGGCTTGCGAAGTTTTCATTTCGAACGCGACCGAACTGTTGATAGGCGATTTATTGGTGTGGATTAAACGCGCGGAACACGTCCTTTCGATAATCAACGCTCAAGCTAATTCTCAAGCTTCGCTGAGAGAGCAGGAGTTTGGACGTCCGAAGAATTTATCCGAAATTGTTTCTGGGACTACGCGATTGTTGAAAACGAAGATTCCGGAAATTCAAAAAGCTATGCGATTGTACTTGGCTAATAGAGAGACTGAATTTATTTTATTTAAGCCTATTAAAAATAACGTTTTGAACTGCTTTCTTCAAGTTGAGCAGATTGTTACGACCGCTAAGTATACGACTGATGATCAACTCTTAATTGCTTGTCCATCTACGGAGCAGTTAAACGTTTTGATATGCTCCGTTTCGTTGACTACTGAAGCTGATAGAAGTCATTCAAGAAGTTTTGAACCGTTAAGTTAATAAAGTTGCTCAATAAGTATTATTAAAAATGTTATTAAAAATTTATTTTTTGTTGATTCACTTTTATATTGAATAAATTATAATATTTATCTCTAGTCTTATGATTTTATTTGAAGATACAAACTTGTTGTAATTCCTCAAAGTGACTCAATTCGATATTGAACTTTGAAAACCTGCCCAAGTATTATGAACAATATTTAGGGCGCTCACTACAATTACAATAATATTAATTACAATAATATTATTTATATTATTACTTTTTCATAAGAAATATTGTATTTTAGCTTTGACCGAGACGTGGTTGGATGATCGTGTTAGTGATGAGCAACTGTTTATCGACAATTATGTACTTGTTAGACGAGATAGAGGTTTGCGTGGTGGAGGAGTTGCAATGATGTTAGTAGCAGTTTAGTCTTTCATGTTCTTTCTTCTGGTACTAATATGGAACAACTCTGGATTACGGTTAAAAGTGAATCTCACAATATTGCTATAGGTGTTATATATAGACCTCCTAATTGTGATTATAATTTCTTTGTTTCAGAATTGGAGACTGATTTAAGCTTGCTATGCTTGGAGCATGATATTATTCTCCTCATTTTTCTTTCGCGCTTTATTATTATTATTTTTGTTTTGTTAGAATTAGTTTGCTTTATTATGTATGATATACATTTTTGTACTTTTTTTTTCTCTGTTAGAGAAGGTTGAATTGCTCCGTTCTGCCACTGTATTGTCTGTTATTGGCTGGTTTTTGAGCAACCCGGTCGGCAGTTGCGTGTGTCGCAGAGGCGAGGAGTAAATTGTAATCTACTCTTTTTCTATTGTTATTATACTACTGCTTTTCTTTTCTTTCCTTCCCTCTTTGATTTACTTTTCGCCGTTGTCTTACTTTTTGTCTACTAACTATTACTTTTTATGATGAATACAAGCTGTACTTCCTGTTCATCGTCCTCTAGTGACTCACCTCCTGATTCCCGCAATTCAGCTTCTTTTAACTCACTTCGGGATAACATGGGTGAGATTACTGATGGCAGTCTTGATGCTCTCTTGGGTGCACCTCTAACTGACCTTTTCCGTGGCCTATGTCATTTTATTTCGGTTTGCCACATAAACGCGCAAAGTCTCTGGGCCCATTTCGATGATTTTGTAGTCACATTTGAGTCACATATTTTTGACATCATCATGATTAGTGAGACATGGCTCAAACCCTCCCTTCCTTCGTCGTTATTATCGCTCCCAAATTATCGCCTACTGAGAAATGACCGGGAATATTCACGGGGTGGGGGCGTTGCGTTGTTTGTTCGCGACCATTTCAACATCAATATTATTGCTTCATCTGATGGGTCACAACAAAACGCAGAGTATCTTCTTACTGAGATAACGTTAGCTAGCAGCCGCATGCTTTTGGGCACGTTTTATTGTCCACCGAACCTTCATTATTTTGATCAGTTGGAGGATGTACTGGAGAGGCACACTCTTAATTATGATACTACTCTTCTTATGGGCGACTTCAACACTTGTCTCTTAAGAAACGATCTGCGCTGTGAAAAACTTAAATTCATCACCTCTTCTCTCAATCTTTCTATTTTACCGACACAACCCACATACCATTTACCAACATCTCAGTCGATGTTGGACCTTATTTTAACGTCCTCTCCAGACAACATACTTTCTCATGGTCAGATTCCAGCGTGTCAGTTCTCCAACCACGACTTAATTTATTGTGCACTTGAGACTGGACGTTGTGTGATACCTAGACGTTCTATTCCGACTCGAAACTACAGTGGAATCAACAGCGAGTCATTGATGTCTGATGCTTCGATGATCGATTGGTTTAAATTATACCGCATGTCGGATATCAACGAAAAGGTTAACTACTTCAATACGCAACTCAGGGAATTGTATGATTGTCATGCCCCTTTGCTTCCACGCAAAACAAAGCACTTACCTGCGCCCTGGCTCAATGGTGAGGTTAAAGATCTTATGCGCAGACGCAATGCTGCAAAAACTCTTCTTCGAAGACATCCATCCAATAACCGCTGCAACCACCGTTGTAAGAACTTAAAAAAATTGTATATTTATCGGAAATTGTCTTATGCTACCCCTAACACTTTCTGGAAAACTATGCGTTCGCTTGGTGTGGTTGAATCACCTTCTTATCATGGTGGTTTTGATTGTGATTCTCTCGTCAATTATTTTGCCGAACCTCCCATTACTCTCGATGACTCAGTTAAGGCATCAACTATTACCGCTATTATTGCCTCTGCTAATGTCAATACTAAATTTTCCTTGGAGCTGTTTGACGAGCTTCAAGTCCGCCAGGCTCTCAGTCATTCTAAGTCCACTAGTGTTGGTGCTGATGGTGTCAGCATTAAGCAGCTCCTTCCTATTTTGGATGTAATCATTCCTCCACTACTCCACATATTTAACTTCTCCATTGAGACATCGACCTTCCCCTCTATTTGGAAACTAGCTTACGTTGTACCCATACCTAAACTTAAATGTCCCACTTGTCTGAGTGATTTTCGTCCTATATCCATTATTTCTGTAATTTCTAAAGCACTAGAGCGCTTGGTATATATGCAGATGCAGCAGTATTTTGATGAGCATAAAATTATCACTGATTTTCAATCAGGTTTTCGACCAGGCCATAGCACGACATCGGCGCTCATCAAGATTACTGATGATATTAGACGTGGTTGTGATGATCGGCGTTTGACCTTATTGGTCTTGCTCGATTTCAGCAAGGCATTTGATTCTGTTGATCATGGTTTGTTGGTGGCAATTCTTTCTTCTGTGGGTTTTTCGTCGAGCTGTGTCGCGTGGTTTCAATCGTACCTTTCTAATCGTACCTTTCTAATCGTTCGTTGTGTGTACGTGACTCCTCATCATCTTCGTCTATAGTTGCAAGCCACTGTGGTGTGCCCCAGGGCAGTGTCTTGGGTCCACTCCTATTTTCAGTATTTATAAACTCCATTTCTAAAATAATTAAGTGCAACTTTCACCTATATGCAGATGACCTCCAAATTTATACAACTGCAGCTGTGGATGCACTTCCAGCAGCGGTGATGCGGCTTAATAGGGATCTTGCTAGCGTTCTGGACTGGTCTAGATGCCATGGCTTGGGTTTAAATGTGGCAAAGACTCAGGCTATTGCTTTTGGATCAAGGCCTCTGGTAACAAAATTTTACTCCCTTAACAATACCTATTTGTCACTTGACGGTAATATTATACAATTCTCTCGAACTGTTAAAAACTTGGGTGTGATGATGGATTCTGCATTGTCCTGGCAGCCCCAGATTCAGTCTATCTGTAGGAAGGTCTATTTCTGTTTCTACTCCCTACGCAAGCTTGGTTGTTTCCTTCCACCTACTGTTCGTCGTAACCTTTGTTACTCTTTAATTCTTCCCCATTTGGACTATGCCGATACCGTATACCCGGACCTTTCGATTGGTCTTCATAACAAATTAGAGAGGTTACAAAATAATTGTGTGCGCTTTATCTTCGATCTGAGAAAATGTGAGCATGTTACACCTTATCGTAATCACCTCGAAATGCTTACCGTTGAGAACCGTAGATCTTTCCGTATACTAACTACCTTATACAAGATTCTTTCCTCTCAGTCTCCAATCTATCTGTTCACTACATTTGAGTTCATGGCCTCTCGCGGTCTTCCTACTAGAGCACAATCTGGTGTCTCACTCATGTTTCCGATTCATCGTACCGAAATATATCACGGGTCATACACAGTGCAAGCTATAACTCTCTGGAATAACTTACCCACTGAGTTGCGGGAAGCCCGTAGTTTTTCTGTATTCAGAGCATCGCTTAAAGATCGCTTCTTGTCACAACAGTTGTCTCAGACTGTTTCCTGATTTAATCTGCCTCTTCTCTTTCCGTTCTCAGCTGACAGCTTTATTTCTTCTTCTCCAATCATTTTTCTTTTGTTTAATTCGAGTCTCTTTCCTTCTTATTCTTGCGTACTCTTTTTCTAATACTTTATACATAAATTTATTATTTTTTTGTACTTATATTCGCCATATCAATTTATTTTTTTTTAACTTACATTGCTGATTGGGTCGTTTTGAAAACATCGCCTCTGGCGATAAATCGACCTTTTGTTAACCTTGTACCAATGTTAAGGAATGATGTGTACATTTTTTTTTCTTTTATTGTATATCTTGGTGGCAATAAATTGTATTGTATATTATTGCTGCTCTCGGCGATTTTAATATTGATCTCATGTCATGCGGTGGTTCCCGGCCTGTATCAGTACTGCTTGATTCAATGCTTTCCTTTGGATTATCTCAAATAATACAAACGGCTACCCGCGTTGCGACTTCTTCTTCAACTTTATTAGATTTAATTTTTGTATCCGATCATAATTTAGTACTTGATAGTGGTGTTGAATATTTTAATGCATCTGATCACCATCTGGTCTACTGCTTACTTGATATAAAATATAAGAACACTGGCCCGTATTTGCGAACATTTAGATCTCTTAGTAACTTTGATTACGATAATTTTCAATTTGATTTGTTGCAACTACCATTCTTTAATATATATGATATGAATGATATAAATGATAAGGCCAATTATTTTAATAATCTTTTGATTGATTTGATGAATTGTCATATACCATTGATAACTGCTAAATTTACTAAACATGTCTATAATTGGTAAATATCCATTCGAATAATAGGAGTAGTATGCTGAATTAGGTATAATGCCAAATGAGGAATAAACGTAGCAATTAATTTTTTACAAACCTTGCTTAGTAATCTTAAATTTTTCTCACGGCTGCCAACGTTTTCGAACGCTCTCTTATATCATGAGCAATACTTGAGTACTTGAGTTATCACTTTTTAACAGTAAGAACAATAGTTTTGGCGGGCGACGTCTTCGAAGTCGACTGAGGTTACATCCTCAAAGCCCACCCAGGTGGTTTCTTATACTATGAACAATTCGTGAAAATACTTACAATATAATAATAATAATAAATTCATTTATTTCCAACCATAACTACATTACATATGCAAAAAATGACAATAATATATAATAAAGTTACATTATGGTGGAAAATGGTGCCAGGTTCAAATTACCACAAAAAGTGGAATTTGTTCTACCACCCGGCCCACAAAAAAAAAGAAAAACAAAAGAGAAACAATATACAAAAATTAATTTCCATCAATATCAACCAATATCCACCCAACCGACTCCCTTGCCATAAAAATAATAGTAATAATACAAGCCAAAAGAAACAAAATTGTTCAGCCGCCAACAGAAACAAAATCGCTCAATCACTCAACTGACTCGCCACGATGAAAGCCTTATATTTTCGTTTAAAAATCTCAATTGACGTATTAACTTTGATCGGAAGAGATATCTTGTTGTATACATGAGCAATTTGGTAAGAAAACGATTTTTTGAAAAATTCATGTTTATGCGATGGAGGAGTCAAAGTACCCTTGAATCGGAGATTCAATGTACTTATTAGAGGCTTATTAGTAACGATTATAGTGTGGAACAGCGTAGCGGAATGAAGTAATCGTCGGTTATTCATATTTAACCACGGTAAAAGTTTCAGTGTGTGCGATACATGTTGTCTCCTCCTAATACCATATATCATCCTCAAACACGAATTTTGAATAGTTTGCAATTTATTCTTATCTCTGGCGGAAATGTTAGGCCCATAAACGACATCACAGAAATTCAAATGAGAAAGAACTAGCGTTTCGCACAATAGTATTTTAGCTCTACGAGGCAAGAATTTCCGTGAGGCATATATCATTCTTTTATACGTACATTTATTTACGTGTTCCGAAAAGGTCAATCCCTCATCCAGCATCAAACCGAGATTACGAACACAAGGTTTTAACGGAATGAGCTGATTATCAATAAACACCCTCAATTTATCTCTAAATGACAAGTCATTCCGTATCCTTTTAGAACCAAACAAAATTAGATCGGTTTTAGTGGGATTTAAACACAAAGAATGCTTAAGAGATGTACCGCTTAATCGCTCAAGGTCATCATTTAACCTGCCGCACGCAGCATCCACCTCGTGAGGAAAAAAGGAAAGGTACAACTGCGTGTCATCAGCATAGAAGTGACATTTGGAGTGCGACAAGGAGCTCATAAAAGAAGACAAATAACAAAATATAAAAGTGGTCCCAGAAATGAGCCTTGTGGCACACCAGAAGCAACGTCCAAAAAGGAAGACCTAATCCCATCAATTTCAACACATTGCACCCTATCCAGAAGATAGCTGCGCATCAGTTTTGTGCGTATAAAAGTGCATACATTTCTTTATAAATTGTAATAAATTTTATTAAGATATCTTAAGAATACGATTTTTCAAAAATTATTAAGGACTGTAATTTTTATGAAATAGTACATATTTTGGTCGAGTTCAAAATATTATATCTCAAAAACGAATTGAGATACTTAAGTATGGCTTTATGCGTATAAAAGTGCATACTTTTCTTTGTAGATAATAACAAGTTTCATCCAGATATCTGAAAAATTTATTAATTTATTATTATTTATATTCTTTTGTTTTTTGTAATCCTATAAACTTATCTCAAAAACGAATTGAGATATTTATTTATGGTATATACTTTTCTTTGTGTAGTTCAACAAATTTAATGAAGATATCTTAAGAATTCAATTCTATACGATTTTTCAAAAATGTTTAAAAATATTGTTATTTTTATGAAATGATACATATTTGGGTCGAGTTCAGAACATGATATCTCAAAAACGAATTGAGATACTAAAGTAAGGTTTTGTGCGTATAAAAGCGCCTACATTTCTTTATAAATTGTAATAAATTTTATTAAGATATCTTAAGAATTCGATTTTATACGATTTTTCAAAAATGCTTATGGAAATTTTTTGTTTTTGTAATGATACAAATTTATCTCAAAAACGAATTGAGATATTTATGTATGGTTTTGTTCTGAGAAAAGTACATACTATTCTATGTATAGTATAACCAATTTTATCAAGATATCTTAAGAATACGATTTTTCAAAAATTATTAAGGACTGTAATTTTTATGAAATAGTACATATTTTGGTCGAGTTCAAAATATTATATCTCAAAAACGAATTAAGATACTTAAGTATGGCTTTATGCGTATAGAAGTGCATACTTTTCTTTGTAGATAATAACAAGTTTCATCAAGATATCTTAAAAATTTATTAATTTATTATTATTTATATTTTTTTGTTTTTTGTAATGCTATAAACTTATCTCAAAAACGAATTGAGATATTTATTTATGGTATATACTTTTCTTTGTGTAGTTCAACAAATTTAATGAAGATATCTTAAGAATTCAATTCTATACGATTTTTCAAAAATGTTTAAAGATATTGTTATTTTTATGAAATGATACATATTTGGGTCGAGTTCAGAACATGATATCTCAAAAACGAATTGAGATACTAAAGTAAGGTTTTGTGCGTATAAAAGCGCCTACATTTCTTTATAAATTGTAATAAATTTTATTAAGATATCTTAAGAATTCGATTTTATACGATTTTTCAAAAATGCTTATGGAAATTTTTTGTTTTTGTAATGATACAAATATATCTCAAAAACGAATTGAGATATTTATGTATGGTTTTGTTCTGAGAAAAGTACATACTATTCTATGTATAGTATAACCAATTTTATCAAGATATCTTAAGAATACGATTTTTCAAAAATTATTAAGGACTGTAATTTTTATGAAATAGTACATATTTTGGTCGAGTTCAAAATATTATATCTCAAAAACGAATTAAGATACTTAAGTATGGCTTTATGCGTATAAAAGTGCATACTTTTCTTTGTAGATAATAACAAGTATCATCAAGATATCTTAAAAATTTATTAATTTATTATTATTTATATTCTTTTGTTTTTTGTAATGCTATAAACTTATCTCAAAAACGAATTGAGATATTTATTTGTGGTATATACTTTTCTTTGTGTAGTTCAACAAATTTAATGAAGATATCTTAAGAATTCAATTTTATACGATTTTTCAAATATGTTTAAAGATATTGTTATTTTTATGAAATGATACATATTTGGGTCGAGTTCAGAACATGACATCTCAAAAACGAATTGAGATACTAAAGTAAGGTTTTGTGCGTATAAAAGTGCTTATATTTCTTTATAAATTGTAATAAATTTTATTAAGATATCTTAAGAATTCGATTTTATACGATTTTTCAAAAATGCTTAAGGAAATTTTTACTTTTTGTAATGACACAAATTTATCTCAAAAACGAATTGAGATATTTATGTATGGTTTTGTTCTGAGAAAAGTACATACCATTCTATGTATAGTATATCCAATTTTATCAAGATATCTTAAGAATACGATTTTTCAAAAATTATTAAGGACTGTAATTTTTATGAAATAGTACATATTTTGGTCGAGTTCAAAATATTATATCTCAAAAACGAATTAAGATACTTAAGTATGGCTTTATGTGTATAAAAGTGCATACTTTTCTTTGTATCTACAAAGAAATCTAATAACAAGTTTCATCACGATATCTTAAAAATTTATTAATTTATTATTAATTATATTCTTTTGTTTTTTGTAATGCTATAAACTTATCTCAAAAACGAATTGAGATATTTATTTATGGTATATACTTTTCTTTGTGTAGTTCAACAAATTTAATGAAGATATCTTAAGAATTCAATTCTATACGATTTTTCAAAAATGTTTAAAGATATTGTTATTTTTATGAAATGATACATAGTTGGGTCGAGTTCAGAACATGATATCTCAAAAACGAATTGAGATATTTAAGTATGGCTTTGTGCTTATGGAAGTACATAATTTTCTTTGTAAATTGTAGTACATTTCATCAAGCTATCTTAAGAATTTGATTTCATACGATTTTTTAAAAATTATTAAGGACTATTATTTTTATGAAATGTATTTTGGTCAAGTTCAAAACATGATATCTCAAGAACCAATGGAGATACTCAAGTGTGGTTTTGTGTATATGAAAGTGCATACTTCTCTTTGTAAATTGCTGTAAATGTTATGAAGATATCTTCAGAATTCAAATTTACACGATTTTTCAAAAATGTTTAAAGATATTGTTATTTTTATGAAATGATACATAGTTGGGTCGAGTTCAGAACATGATATCTCAAAAACGAATTGAGATACTTAAGTATGGCTTTGTGCTTATGGAAGTGCATGCTTTTCTTTGTAAATTGTAGTACATTTCATCAAGCTATCTTAAGAATTTGATTTCATACGATTTTTTAAAAATTATTAAGGACTATTATTTTTATGAAATGTATTTTGGTCAAGTTTAAAACATGATATCTCAAGAACCAATGGAGATACTCAAGTGTGGTTTTGTGTGTATAAAAGTGCATACTTTTCTTTGTAAATTGCTGTAAATGTTATGAAGATATCTTCAGAATTCAATTTTACACGATTTTTCAAAAATTATTAAGGATATTGTTATTTTTATGAAATGATACATATTTGGGTCGAGTTCAAAATATGATATCTCTAAAACGAATTGAGATACTTAAGTATGGCTTTGTGCGTATAAAAGTGAAAGTGTTTTTTCTAGATAATAACAAATTTCATCAAGATATCTTAAGAATTCGATTTTATACGATGTTTCAAAAATGATTAAGGAAATGTTTAGTTTTATGTTAAGTATTACAACTTATCTCAAAAACTAATTGAGATATTTATTTATGGTTTTGTTTTGAAAAAAGTACATGCTATTCTTTATATAGTATAACAAATTTCATGAAGATATCTTAAGAATTCGATTTTATACAATTTCTCAAAAATTATTAGTGACGTTGTTAATTTTATGAAATGGTACATATTTTGGACAAGTTCAAAACATGATATTTCAAAAACGAATTGAGATACTCAAGTATGGCTAATAATATATTAATTTTGTTTTGTATGATAAGAGTGCATACTTTTCTTTGTAGATAATAACAAATGTGATCAAGATTTGTTAAGAATTCGATTTTATACGATTTTTCAAAAATGATTAAGAAAATTTTTACTTTTATGAAATGCTGCAAATTTATCTCAAAAACGAATTAAGATATTTATTTATGGATTTGGTTTTAGAAGAGTACATATTTTTCTTTGCATAGCATAACAAATTTCATCAAGATATCTTAAGAATATATCTCAAAAAACAATTAAGATATCTATGTATGGTTTTGTTCTGAAAAAAGTACATACCTTTCTTCGTAAAGTATAATAACTTTCATTAAGATATCTTAAGATTCAATTTTTAAAAAATTAATAAGCATATTTTTAATTTCGTGAAATGCTACAAATTCTCAAAAGATATCTCAAAAAAAGAATAGAGATATTCACGTATAGTTTTGTTCAAAGAAAAGCACTTCCGAATATATTCCTTCTATACTCTACATCCGTATATACCTTTGATTCAAAAGGTTCACTATCGGTTCCATCACTGAATCTAAATAAATATTGTTCTCTTTCTCTCTCTCAATATGGAGAATAGTGCATAAATGATTATTTCACTTGTGATCAGATTAAATTAATTACATAGAAAATTTGAGTCTGACGAGTTTCGGCCGCAGGTCATCTTCAGAGACTCTAAAAATAGAATTAACATTTATAAATATAATCTTAAGTTTAAAATTAATAAAAAGGTTATAAATTCTTATATTCAGAATAAAAACAAATCACATATCAATTAAACATTTTTTAAAAATACTTCAGTATTAAATACATAGATCAAAACGACATTAGCATTTAAAACTTCAAGTTGCACGAAAGCTAGAGGAACAAGTTTTTGTAAAGTTCTTAGGTATGTGTTGCATTTCGAGAAAAATGAGTCAATTTAATAAACAAAATTTTTCATATGAAAATTTGGGTTTAAATTTTTAAAATTAGGGTTCGCACTTTTTGGGTTTCTTGCTTACTAAATATGTTTGATTATTTTATTTTAATAATTCCAGAAACTTTTTTTGTAACTTGATGGAATTTAACGCAAAATTTTATTTTTTTAATTATATTACAAAATTTCCTTTAAATTATATTTTTATAGATGAATTTATAATAAAAAAAAATTTACAACTATTTAATTTTAATACTTAAAGTTAATTTAAACAAATTATTTCTTTTCTCTTATATTAATTTTAATTTACAACAAAAAATGTTTCCTATATATTTTTAAAATTAGTACATTGATTAATTTTTTAAATTTTGATTTTTAATTTTTACCACCAAATTTTCATTTTTAAAAATTTTGTTTGTCAATTTGAATGTATCTAGTTTTATTTTTGGAATGTTTTTTTTTGTACCTTGATGAAATTTAACGCAAGATTTTATCCTTTTAATTACATTACAAAATTTGCCTTACATTTTTATAATTTAAATAAAAAAAATTTACAATAAAAAAAATTTTAATATTATTCAATTAAAGTTAATTTCAACAAATTATTTCTTTTTTCTCATATTAATTTCAATTTACAACAAAAAATATTTCCCATATATTTTTTAAATTACATCAATTAATTTTTTAAATTTTGATTTTTAATTTCTAAAACCAAATTTTCATTTTTAAAAATTTAGTTTGATATATTGATTCACTCAAAGTTTTATTTTTGAAATGTTTATATCGTTTTTAATCTATAACTGATATATATTACAAATTTAATTTGTATTTTGCTAAATTCTGAATTTTAATTTACAACTATAAAATTTGTAATATATATGTGATTTGTTTTTGTTCAGAATGTAGGTAAGAATTTTGAATTTATAACTTTTTCATTAATTTTGAACTTGAGCTTTTGATTATAAATGTTAATTCTATTTGTAGAGTCTCTGACGATGGATGGCCTGCGGCCGAAACTAGTCAGATCCAAATTTTCTGTGTAGTCAGTAAACCAGTTTATGTACAAAAAACAAAACCGTTATAATTTACCCTGATCAGAAATTTTAATTGGTAAAATGGATCACAACTTTCATTATTTATTTCACCTATACCACGTACCAATCTTTTCGTTGTAAGATCTTTTGATCATAATAACACTTTTCCGCATCCTTGAATTAGTAGGTACCATAATAATTTTAATAAAAAAATCTATTATTATTACGGATTAATTTGCGGGATAAAATGGTTAAGGATTAAAACAAACAAAATATTTTTAAAATATTTAACTGCCTTTTTCATTTAATTGCTCATAGTACCACTGCTACAAAATACGACAGAACTTTTTTTACGCTAGTTTGTCACATAATTTAATTAATAATTAATAATCGTTTAAAAAATAATTAGAAAATAAACAACAACATATACAAATTGACTATGAATAGTACAACTGGTATACAACAACGAGTTTATTAAGTTGCGAAATAGTAATAAGTTACGTAAAATAAGTATAAATGTAAAGTGTAAAATATAAAATATATTTACATTAAAGATTTACATTAAACGCTACATAAATATAAGCACCCTTTTTTTAACGGTAAAAGCGAAATTTACCTTTATTTTATTTTTTCTTTAATCGTGAGTAAAATAAAAAAAATACTAAAACGGCAACATTCAGAGCAAAATAGTAAGTACATATACAGAAAAATTGCCAATCGTTAAATTCACTTATATACACGTAACGATCAATTTGATATATCTGATATTATTCCTTGTTTTTCGATTATTGCTAAGAAAGATTATTTTTATTTTTTTATTCAGTATAGTCTCAAGCGTGTGTGGAGAGTGATCGAATTGGTAACAAAAATTACAAAAAAAAATTATAAAAACGACCCTTTGCGAACACTTGATCAATATGTTGCATCGTTTATCAATTACAATACGATTAATATTTATATTTATTCATTTTTTTATTTATATATATATATATATTTATATGTATATGCTTTGTATCATAAATAGATTTACATACACGTCAATGTGAATTACGAGGCTACTAAAAACGCTGAGAGAAATCCACTGAAACAAGATATTTTTTTAAATTTTTGTTAAGATACATCTATCTCACTACCACTCGCGGCGGCGAAAGCCGTAAAATACGACAAAAAACGAAAAAATTCTAAAAGTTACTGAGCAAACAACGAAACGTCAGACTAGAGGTAAAATTGCATGCGTTAAGTCTTACAGTAAAAACGAAGTAAATGAACCGAACGGTAAACGACTTTTCTAGGTATTTTTTAAAATTTTATTATTATAAGGGAAGGGATTTTCGGGACGAGGGGATGATGGAGGCGATGAATTTGGCGCGTGCACGTCGTCCTCACGTTTATTTACAAAAAGCTTCCTACCCTAAGCACATCGATGTTTCGAGACAAAACCTTTAAAATTTCATCTCTTTCAAGCTTTAGCTGCGAATTAAGCGGAGAGCAAACGGAATACAGACCTCGTACGCTTGGACATTTTTCTTTTTTTTTTGACAATGGACTCTTTGATGGACGGCGTATACTACATACGTTAAGGAGGGGTGGTGTTTATGTGAGTGTGCATGATTTTTTTAGAGGGGCGGATATCGTGGATTTTTATTTTTAATTAATTATATTTATTTCAACTTTGTGTGGAGGCCGTCACTTCTAGATTTTGATCTTGGTAACGTTTCACCTTTAATTAATTTATTTAATATTAATTATAAATTCCAAAGAAATTGTATATATAGAAGTCGCTTATTATTAAGTTTTAATATCCACAACTTCTTTTATATATACAATTTTTTTAATAAATTCTTACCTTTACTGTTTTGTTTTCCATTATTAATACTTTCAGATTTATGTATTCTCATGGCTCGACCTCTACGGTCGAGGATCAATTTATCGGCTCGAACAAACATACCATGCTTAGGTTTGCATGAGAAATACTTAACACCTTGCACGGTGCCATCATTTTTGCCTTTCGGGGCGTCTAATTCGATGCCGACCCACGTGCCATTCGCGAATTCCGTTTCTCCAATGTATGCAACGACTCCGGACGAGTTGTAAGGACGAATTAGGATACTTTCGCCGACTACCACCCACTCAGGAACTGGTACATCGGCTAGTTTTGTGAGATCGGGACGGGAACCAAAATTATTATCACCAACATCTATTTATATTAAGTATATTATTATAATAAATTTCTTTTTTAAATAATTTTTTTATGTACCTTCTATTTTATCGCTTGAGCTGTGAAAACTATCTTCACTTAACACACTTTCTTGATCAGTTAATTGCGGACGGATCTGGGGAAAAGACGCCCTCTGTTGATGCGTACCTAGACCTTTGCCGTTTTTCTTCACCCTCCGGACAACTCTCCCAGGTGACAAATTCACTTTAACAACCCCACCACCAACTTGCGTATTAGCCTCCTCCGTGTTATTATAATTTCCATTCATCGCTTGGAAAGATCCATCCGACGATGGTTCCTCATTAATGGAGCTTTCAAATAAATCGGGATCGGAAGGGATGCGATCGGCGACTTCGGAAACAGACTCCAAGTTCACGGCGGCATGGCGCATTTCAAAATCGGGGGTGTTATCAACGCTCACACTCTTCAAAGACATCGAATCATCGAGGGTTAAATTGCTGGAGGAGACAGTTTGGGAACCATATCCACTGGAACTTGTGCTTGGGGTACCGGTTATTTTCGGTGCTAACTCTACCAATGAGTCTAAAGTGCGCGAAGTTGTCATGGAGCGGCGTCCTTCTTGTGTTGACTTCGCGCTACGATGCTAATTTACACAATAATAACACGAGTTTATAAGACAAGTCTCGCAGACTGTGATATTTTTTATAACGTATGATGTTGAGGAGCTGATTTTGAAACCGTCTAGTTTCGCTCCATTAAACTCAATTTTGGAGATATCCCCAAAAGTGGGAAAAATCGTAAATAACAATAACGATAAAATTCAGTATAGATAGATTTTTTGTTGTATCACTTCGTTTTTCGCGATGTCCACGCGAAAAGTTGTAAGTGCAAAATTAACATTTTAAAGAATGTTGACTCTTGAAACGGAGAAGCTGGAGGAGATGGAAGAAAAAACTTAAAACTGTGCATTTCTCGTCTCAGGAACACTTATTAAAGAGAAAGCATTTAAATATGCGAAAATGTTGGGTTATGATAATTTTCAAGCAAGTTCAGGATGGACTCAAATTCAAAATTGAAACTCAATTTGCTGTCGATTTTGGAAGATTGTGGACTTATTATAAATGCTTTTATAAATGTTGTGGCAAAACCCTCCTCACCTACCAGAAAAGTTAGCAAATCTTAAACTGGTATTCTGTGTTCTAAATATAACATCGACGTTACAACCTTTGGATCAAGGGGTGTTTAAAGGAAAAACGCCTTAAAAAGAATGATTTTTCACATTGAAAAATAAGCAGTTCATTGATAAAGTTATTGATCTGCGTGTTTGCATAACGGATCTGGAAGAGGCTTTGCCAAATGATGTCCAATAAAAATTGGTTTAATAATGTTGGATTTTAATATATTAAAATTCAAATAATATAACCCGAATATTTTACAGAGGAAATAGTGAAAAATTTACGAGATATCGATTTCTGTTAGAATACACTTCAATCAAACGCTGCAATAAATGATAACATAAGCTTGATGGAATATTTTGAGATGAAGATGTAATCGTAGCTGATTATCGCACTCATGGTATATGGATCGGTAAAAGACCATGAAAACGAAAACAACGCAGAAGTGGACGATGGAAATATAGTCATTGAAATACATTTGATTGATGACGATATTTGAAACCAGTAGATAACCGGTGTATTGAAGAAGTGCCAGATAATGTTTTTTATGTGTTAAATGATTGTGAACATTTTTTGTAATTGGTCAGGAGTACCTGATTTTGGCAGTTTCGCGATGCGAGCTCACGTTTTTGGCTAATCTTACCAAAGATTTGTTTATACCATCTAAGTTTATGTTACCCATTTACTGTTTGGTATTTTCTGGTCACAGATATCAGATCATGCCGACTGCTACTTGTATACCATAAACCTAGGCAACAAAAGAAAAATTTGGTTTATCCTAACGTAAGATTAGTCAAAAAGCCGATTTCTGACAACGAAACTTTACCAAGACCAAGTCCTCCTGACCGATTAATACGATGTAGTGACCGTGATCAGAGTAAAGATATGTCATGTAGCAATGACTATGATGCCAAAATAAACCAGCAAATATCACAGACAGAAGTAAATGACTTAGCCTGACCTGACGTTGTCGAATACTGATAGTGAGGTATTGGCATCTCGCTTACAGCAACGGAATTATTTACATACTATTCGTGTAACTGTTTATCGAAACATAGTCGAAGCATTTCCACAATTTTTCACGAAAAATAAGAAGAATAAAGTATTTGTTATTGTACAAATATGCACAGACTGCTTGATGAATTGAAAATAGATAACAAACCAAATGAACGGCGTCTTTTTATTGATAGCTTAAACATCGTAAAACAACGTTACTTATCAAGTAACGTTGTGAAATCGCACTACCAACTATTCCACTTGCAATGCAAGCAACATGTGTGCGTATCAGAGGTTTTGGGTTTAATTAAGCACAATGCATTTTAATGGAAAGCTTGTGCTGATTTAAAGGTAATTGCGCGAGTAAACAAATTTACTGACTTCTACTTTTTAAATATTAGCTTACATATCTATGATTTTTAGGTGGTTGCTGTGTTACTGGCCTGTGGATTTTACAAAATATTGCTGTTTCTCAAAGTATTATCAACAAACTTTATAGCAATAAATAAAACGAATTTTATGTTGTACTTGTAGACGATGAATATATTTATTATTTTTTTACCGGTTTCGGGGCTGTTATATTCCCATCCTCAGGGAAATACGTCAAAAGTCTTTAGAAACACTGAAAATATTTTCTAATATAATTCCAATTTTATTCTAATTTTAATTCTAATTTTTTGCCGCCAAAATTTGTTTGTTGTCTTGTCTCAAATATTAGAAAATATTGTCAGCAATTAAACTCTAGATACTTCAGAAATATACCTTTTAGTTGGTTAATAATGTTAATTAAATATTTTCCGTATTTCTAAAGACTTTCGATGTATTTTCCTGAAGATGGGGATAGAACAGTCTCGAAACCGGTAGAAAATTAATAAAAATATTCATCATTATATTTTTTAAAACAACGATATTTAAAAACCAAAATTACTCATAAACTTTATGGCGTCTTCGAAATCTTATATTTTGATATAAGAAATAAATTCGGCCGACTTCGAGAGATTCGGTCGCCATAAAAAATGTTCGTGATACTTAGGCTGCATTATAGGGTGTTTAAAAGTCAGCCAATCCAAGTAAAACGAACAATCATTATGGCGGTCTATGCCTTCGAAGTCGTCCGAGATATTATCTTTTCATATAAGAAGTAATCTTGGCAGACTTCGAATACGTCGGCTGAGATCGTAATACTTGAGGCAGTCTTCGCAATACATGAGGTGACTGACGACTTCGAAGTTAGTAAACATCACATTTTTTGTATATGGGAAATATTTTCACAAATTTTTAGCTCATTAGGAAAAATGAACTGTTAAAAATATTTGTTAATAGCAATATTTATTGGTTCAACATTGATATAAGCAACACATTTTGAATGTGAATGAATTTTGAATTTTTTGCATTAAATATCTCTAATTTAGTAATCACTGGGGCTATTTGGACCATCAATGATGATGCAATTTCCCTCGGTGTCTGTTTTGAACCTAAGTATCATGTTGTATATACAACAATCAGGAACCCTACCCCTGATTATTGGATATATACAGGGTGTTCCGTAAGGATTTTTCTTAAGGATCAATTTTAGGACCAATATTATACCTAATTTACACAACTAATTTCTGTTCCAATCTAAAGCATTGCAAGACCCACATGTATGCGGACGACACTTTAATCAGTGTTGCCAACTTCAGGGAATATTCCCTAAATCTAGGGAAAAACTCATCCCTTAAATAAAAAGGAAAATCTTTTCACTTTTTATCAAAATCTAGGGAAATTTCGGAATTACGAATAACTTCCCGTAATTCTTTAATAAATCTCTCTGTAATAAAGACTTTGTGTGTGGTAAGTCTGAAAATGAAAACCATGGAAACGAGAGAATCCGTTCTTCCATGGTGAAAAGTATCATGACCAAATAAAAACTCTAACTGCAATGCCTTCAGTAACACAATCAACGTTGCTTGTTGAAACAGTGAAAATCAAGCTTTCTACTTTTATAATAGAACATAACCTATCATTTTATTTTAATGACCAAGGTCGTCCCAGATGTATCTTTTGCTATAAGAAGTAATCTGGATCGACTTCGAAGACGTCGATCGTCATAAAGATTGTTCGTAATACCTAAGGCGGCTGATTTCAAAAACATCGACCGTTTTAAGTATTATTCGTGATACTTGCGGGGTACAATGTCTTCTAAGTCAGCCAATCTAAGTATCACGAACAATTTTTATAACGACCGACATCTTCGAAATCGGCCGAGATGTCGAAGTAATCTCGGTCGACTTATGGGATAATCGAGTGAAACAATATAATTATGTGCGCAAAGACTGGCCTTCTAGAGAACATCGCGCTTTTAATATCTTAAAGATGTCTCTAATAAGACTAGAATCTATAATATTACCTCCACTTCACAAATTGGTTTTGATGACAAATTTTGTGAAAACGTTAAATCAGCATATAAATATCTCAGCCAGCTCTACTCATAACTGTCGTACGCTATACTAAAATAAGGCATATTTGTTGGCCCTCAAATAAAAAAAATAATTAGTGACAACGAATTAACATCTACATTAACAACAAAAGAAGCAACGGTGTGGAATACCATCAAATAAATCATCCATGGATTTTGTTGGGAGGTTGGTATAAACCTGTATAACATGTGCGAATAAGGTTAGTTACTCACGAGACTCGGAGCTTACAACATGGTGTCAGGTGATATCGGGTTATACGGAGACGAGTAACAAGATTAAATTGAAAAAAAAAATACGTGGATTAAATTCGAAAAGTGATTAAATTCAAAAACCACGTTCTTCGCGATGTCCACGCGAAAAGTTGTAAGTTGTTAGTGCAAAATTAACATTTTAAAGAATGTTGACTCTTGAAGCGGAGAAGCTGGAGGAGATGGAAGAATAAACTTAAAACTGTGCAGTTCTCGTCTCAGGAATACTTATTAAAGAGAAAGCATTTAAATATGCGAAAATGTTGGGTTATGATAATTTTCAAGCAAGTTCAGGATGGATTCAAATTCAAAATTGAAACTCAATTTGCTGTCGGTTTTGGAAGATTGTGGACTTTTTATAAAGGCTTTTATAAATGTTGTGGCAAAACCCTCCTCACCTACCAGAAAAGTTAGCAAATCTTAAACTGGTATTCTGTGTTCCAAATATAACATCGACGTTACAACCTTTGGATCAAGGGGTGTTTAAAGGAAAAACGCCTTAAAAAGAATGATTTTCACATTGAAAAATAAGCAGTTCATTGATAAAGTTATTGATCTGCGTGTTTGCATAACGGATCTGGAGGAGGCTTTGCCAAATGATGCCCAATAAAAATTGGTTTAATAATGTTAGATTTTAATATATTAAAATTCAAATAATATAATCCGAATATTTTACAGAGGAAAGAGTGAAAAATTTACGAGATATCGATTTCCGTTAGAATACACTTCAATCAAACGCTGCAATAAATGATAACATAAGCTTGATGGAATATTTTGAGATGATGTAATCGTGGCTGATTATCGCACTCATGGTATATGGATCGGTAATAGACCATGAAAACGAAAACAACGCAGAAGTGGACGATGGAAATGTAGTCATTGAAATACATTTGATTGATGACGACATTTGAAACCCGTAGATAACCGGTATATTGAAGAAGTGCCAGATAATGTTTTTTATGTATTAAATGATTGTGAACATTTTTTGTAATTGGTCAGGAGTACCTGATTTTGGCAGTTTCGCGATGCGAGCTCACGTTTTTGGCTAATCTTACCAAAGATTTGTTTATACCATCTAAGTTTATGTTACCCATTTACTGTTTGGTATTTTCTGGTCACAGATATCAGATCATGCCGACTGCTACTTGTACACCATAAACCTAGCCAACAAAAGAAAAATTTGGTTTATCCTAACGTAAGATTAGTCAAAAAGCCGATTTCTGACAACGAAACTTTACCAAGACCAAGTCCTCCTGACCGATTAATACGATGTAGTGACCGTGATCAGAGTAAAGATATGTCATGTAGCAATGACTATGATGCCAAAATAAACCAGCAAATATCACAGACAGAAGTAAATGACTTAGCCTGACCTGACGTTGTCGAATACTGATAGTGAGGTATTGGCATCTCGCTTACAGCAACGGAATTATTTACATACTATTCGTGTAACTGTTTATCGAAACATAGTCGAAGCATTTCCACAATTTTTCACGAAAAATAAGAAGAATAAAGTATTTGTTATTGTACAAATATGCACAGACTGCTTGATGAATTGAAAATAGATAACAAACCAAATGAACGGCGTCTTTTTATTGATAGCTTAAACATCGTAAAACAACGTTACTTATCAAGTAACGTTGTGAAATCGCACTACCAACTATTCCACTTGCAATGCATGCAACATGTGTGCGTATCAGAGGTTTTGGGTTTAATTAAGCACAATGCATTTTAATGGAAAGCTTGTGCTGATTTAAAGGTAATTGCGCGAGTAAACAAATTT
This sequence comes from Onthophagus sagittarius, assembly GCA_036711965.1. Taxonomy (NCBI): domain Eukaryota; kingdom Metazoa; phylum Arthropoda; class Insecta; order Coleoptera; family Scarabaeidae; genus Onthophagus; species Onthophagus sagittarius. Next base: position 8,985,013 of record JASERS010000007.1, on the reverse strand, counting down.
ACTGACTTCTACTTTTTAAATATTAGCTTACATATCTATGATTTTTAGGTGGTTGCTGTGTTACTGGCCTGTGGATTTTACAAAATATTGCTGTTTCTCAAAGTATTATCAACAAATTTGATAGCAATAAATAAAACGAATTTTATGTTGTACTTGTAGACGATGAATATATTTATTATTTTTTTACCGGTTTCGGGGCTGTTATATTCCCATCCTCAGGGAAATACGTCAAAAGTCTTTAGAAACACTGAAAATATTTTCTAATATAATTCCAATTTTATTCTAATTTTAATTCTAATTTTTTGCCGCCAAAATTTGTTTGTTGTCTTGTCTCAAATATTAGAAAATATTGTCAGCAATTAAACTCTAGATACATCAGAAATATACCTTTTAGTTGGTTAATAATGTTAATTAAATATTTTCCGTATTTCTAAAAACTTTCGATGTATTTTCCTGAAGATGGGGATATAACAGTCTCGAAACCGGTAGAAAATTAATAAAAATATTCATCATTATATTTTTTAAAACAACGATATTGAAAAACCAAAATTACTCATAAACTTTATGGCGTCTTCGAAATCTTATATTTTGATATAAGAAATAAATTCGGCCGACTTCGAGAGATTCGGTCGCCATAAAAAATGTTCGTGATACTTAGGCTGCATTATAGGGTGTTTAAAAGTCAGCCAACCCAAGTATGACGAACAATCATTATGGCGGTCTATGTCTTCGAAGTCGTCCGAGATATTATCTTTTCATATAAGAAGTAATCTTGGCAGACTTCGAATACGTCGGCTGAGATCGTAATACTTGAGACAGTCTTCGCAATACATGAGGTGACTGACGACTTCGAAGTTAGTAAACATCACATCTTTTGTATATGGGAAATATTTTCACAAATTTTTAGCTCATTAGGAAAAATGAACTGTTAAAAATATTTGTTAATAGCAATATTTATTGGTTCAACATTGATATAAGCAACACATTTTGAATGTGAATGAATTTCGAATTTTTTGCATTAAATATCTCTAATTTAGTAATCACTGGGGCTATTTGGACCATCAATGATGATGCAATTTCCCTCGGTGTCTGTTTTGAACCTAAGTATCATGTAGTATATACAACAATCAGGAACCCTACCCCTGATTATTGGATATATACAGGATGTTCCGTAAGGATTTTCCTTAAGGATCAATTTTATCACCAATATTATACCTAATTTACACAACTAATTTCTGTTCCAATCTAAAGCATTGCAAGACCCATATGTATGCGGACGACACTTTAATCAGTGTTGCCAACTTCAGGAAATATTCCCTAAATCTAGGGAAAACTCATCCCTTAAATAAAAAGGAAAATCTTTTCAGTTTTTATCAAAATCTAGGGAAATTTCGGAATTACGAATAACTTCTCGTAATTCTTTAACAAATCTCTCTGTAATAAAGACTTTGTGTGTGGTAAGTCTGAAAATGAAAACCATGGAAACGAGAAAATCCGTTCTTCCATGGTGAAAAGTATCATGACTCAACAAACTCTAACTGCAATGCCTTCAGTAACACAATCAACGTTGCTTGCTGAAACAGTGAAAATCAAGCTTTCTACTTTTATAATAGAACATAACCTATCATTTTATTTTAATGAGCAAGGTCGCCCCAGATATATCTTTTGCTATAAGAAGTAATCTCGATCGACTTCGAAGACGTCGGTCGTCATAAATATTGTTCGTAATACCTAAGGCGGCTGATTTCAAAAACATCGACCGTTTTAAGTATTATTCGTGATACTTGTGGGGTACAATGTCTTCTAAGTCAGCCAATCCAAGTATCACGAACAATTTTTATAACGACCGACATCTTCGAAATCGGCCGAGATGTCGAAGTAATCTCGGTCGACTTATGGGATAATCGAGTGAAACAATATAATTATGTGCGCAAAGACTGGCCTTCTAGAGAACATCGCGATTTTAAAGTCTTAAATATGTCTCTAATAAGACCAGAATCTATAATATTACCTCCATTTCACAAATTGGTTTTGATGACAAATTTTGTGAAAAATCAGCATATAAATATCTTAGCCAGCTCTACTCATAACTGTCGTACGCTATACTAAAATAAGGCATATTTGTTGGCCCTCAAATAAAAAAAATAATTAATGACAACGAATTAATATCTACATTAACAACAAAAGAAGCAACGGTGTGGAATACCATCAAATAAATCATCCATGGATTTTGTTGGGAGGTTGGTATAAACCTGTATAACATGTGCAAATAAAGTTAGTTACTCACGAGACTCGGAGCTTACAACATGGTGTCAGGTGGTGTCGGGTTATACGGAGACGAGTAACAAGATTAAATTGAAAAAAAATACGTAGTTAAATTCTAAAAGTGATTAAATTCAAAAAAAAACGATTAAATTCTAAAAGTGATTAAATAAAAAAAAACGATTAAATTCTAAAAGTGATTAAATTAAAGAGTCGAAAATAAATAATGGCGAACGTTCAACAAATAACACAACAAATACAAGACCTGCAAAATTTTGTGAAAAACCTGCAGAAGCAAACAATAAAAGAGCCGTCAGTGGTAACAACGCACGTACCAGCGTCAGAGAAGTTTTCCTTTGTAAAAGAAGAGTGGCAATCGTGGATTACTCATTACGAAAGGTACCGAATAGCAACTAATTTAAATCAAACCGACGAAAAAACTCAAGTTAATTCTCCATGTTTACACATGGATCGGGAAATAACGAAATTTCTAGAAACTCAATTTAAAAAAGAGGAAAGTTTTAATACTTACAAGGAAATAAGAGTTTTTAAATGAAAAATTTATAAAGACGCATAATGTTATTCATGCGAGAGCTAAATTTAATTTGCGGAATCAAAAGGGAGGGGAAACGGCCGAAGACTATGTAGGGCTACTCTAACAAAAACTTGCAATTACGGTGCATTAGAAGACGAGTTAATAAGAGACAAACTAGTCGTCGGAATAAGAGATCAGAAACTTTCTGAAAATTTACAATTGGATGAGCACTTGACTTTAGAAAAGGCAATAATGAAAATAATGCAAACAGAACGGTTCGAAAAAAGTGTTTTCGGTGCGGCGATAAAAACGGACACAAAAGGGAAGATTATCCAGCAAATAAACAAACGTGTCATAAATGTAAAATGATGGGACATTTCGCGGCAAAGTGTAAAACGAAAAAAGGTAGACAAATTAAAGAAGTAAAGAAAGAGCGTTCAAAGAAAAGTACAGACGATGAAGAAAGTTCAGATAGCGAATATGAAGTAAGAGGAGATTTAAGGCGTGTTATTCGCGTCAATAGAATCGAAAGAAATAAGCCGTGGGAAGTAGAATTAAGAGTAAGTAATAAATCGGCTATTTTCAAGATAGATACAGGGGCGGACGAGACTATTTTAAGCCATAAAACATATATAAATAAATTCAGCGCAGAACATGAGTTAAAACCGACAAATGCAACACTGGTGGGACCTGGAAGTTCAAAAGACGGGACCCAGCTGAAAGTTTACGGTAAAGTTAAGTTACCAGTTCTGTGGAAAAATCAAACAAAATTAATTCAATGTTTCGTGGCCGATACAAACGAGAATTTATTGGGTAGACCAGCTTTAAGCAAATTAAAAATAGTTAAATGGAACGATCTTGAATTAACAATTGGAAATATTAATAAGATAAATAAAGAAGATTACGATCAGAAAATGAAAAGCAAATATCAAGATGTATTTACGGGTATCGGAAAACTAAAAAATTTTAAATACAAAATACGATTGAAGGATGATGTAACTCCATTTGCAGTTATAGTACCCAGACGGATTCCAATTCCTCTTCGAAAAGAAGTTGAAAAACAGTTAAATTAAATGGTGAAAGATGACGTCATACAAAAGATAGAGGAACCAACAGAATGGTGTGCACCAATGGTGATAGCACAAAATAAAAATGGAAAATTAAGAATTTGTTCAGATTTTACCGAACTCAATAAATTCGTGAAAAGAGAAGTATTCCAATTACCGTCAGTGGATGAGACTTTGGCTAAACTTCAAGATTCAACTATTTTTACGAAATTGGATTTTTCTAGAGGCTTTTGGCGACTAGAATTGGACGAAGAATCTGAAAAACTGACAACTTTTCTAACACCGTTTGGCAGATTTAACTATAAAAGAATACTATTTGGAATATCATATTTGGAATATCATCTGCACCTGAAATTTTTCAACGTACGATCAACAAAATTTTAGAAGAAGTAAATTCAGATAGAATTGTGGTGCATACAGACGATATATTGATAATGTCTAAAAATATAAAAGAGCACGATGATCTGTTGAAAAAAGTAATAAAAGTTTTAATAAAGAATGGTCTCACATTGAACAAGGAAAAATGTGTATTTAGACAAGACGGAACAACATATTTGGGATATGTAGTTGGTGAAAAAGGAATATGTCCAGATCCTAAAAGTATAGAATAGTGGTGTAACGGATATTCGCATCCGCATCCGCAACTGCGGATAATCCGCATTGTTTTGAAGATCCGCATCTGCATCCGCATCCGCATATATTTTAACGGAGCTCCGGTAAAATAGTGACAGTTTTTTGTTTCGATTTTTTAGATAAAAAAAATTTTTAGATATTGTAACATGCACGAACACGTGAGGTAATCGCGATGTGGCGACGGACGATACGACTCCTATATTGTCGCGCCGCAACGCCTCAAATCGGGGGCGCCAATGCATAGCGCTCTAAAAGATCTTAACTCCTAAAGACGATCAGTTGTTGAACGGATGGCAACTTGTATGTATGCTTTTGCGCATTTATCGTCATTCGTTTTATTGTTTGCTATCCATCGAAATTAAATTAATTAAAATGAAACCAAAAACAAGCTTTATTTGGGAATATTTCTCGGAAATTAACAGTTTGATTGCTCGTTGTAAGATTTGTGAAAAGGAATATTCACGAAAAGGACGTACCACATCTTCTTTAAAAAATCATTTGAAATCTAAGCATACAAAAATATTTGAAGAGTTAGAAAAACGTATAGCTGAAAATGCAGAACAGAACCAGCCAAGTTGTAGTACATCTACAGATACAGGTCCAAATACAACAAAACAACTTACTTTACAAGAATGTTTAACGAAGAATGGATGTTGGGATTTCTCATATACAAAATCCAAAGATACGGATCGATTAATAGGCGAAATGATTGCTTTGGAAGAATTACCATTCAACTTCGTCCAAGGTGTTGGTTTTCGGCGATTAATCAATACAATACTTCCACGATATAAATTAAGGGGACGTCAGTTTTTTACGTTGCTTGTATGTGACGATTAATATAACGGTGTGGCAAATAAAATTAAAGCACTATTAAAAGATCTTAAGAAAATATCCTTTACAACTGATGTTTGGTCAGATACAAGTTGTGGGACTTCATTAGTTAGTTTGACTGCTCATGGTATAAACGAAGGTTTTGAAAGAGTAAGAATTATTTAGAAATGTGAAATAATGGAAGGCCGTCACACTGGTCAAGCTATTTCGACAAAACTTGAAACCATTCTTGAAGAATGGGGTATAAAACAGGACAATGTTCACTGTGTGGTACGCGATCGTGGTAGCAACATGATTAAAGCAATGCAGATATCTGGATTTACTGATTTTGATTGTGTGATTCATCAAATACAGTGTTGCATTAAAAATGTTATATTATCGGAAGAATGGGTTCAAGAAGTAATTGAAAAAGTGAAAAAAGTGTCAACACATTTTAATCATTCCCTAGTAGCACAAGATGAATTAAAAGCTATACAGGTAATAAGATTGAAGCAACCTCCAATGTCAACAATACAAGATTGTCCCACTAGGTAAGCCAACGATTGTCTATAAATTAAAAAGTATAACTAATTTTCATTTCAGGTGGAACAGCACATTTTACATGTTGGAACGTTTTGTTAAAATAAAAGATTCATTACTTCTATACTTAACTACAAAACAACTTGTGTCATTTTCTCCGGATGATTTGTCAACAATTGAACTGTTGTTAAAATTGTTGGCACCTTTTGAAGACCTTACTAAAGAATTAAGTAACTCGAAGAACAGCATTTCTATGGTTATACCACTTCTGCACGTTACTTTGACAATATTAAAAGCTGAGAAAGATAGCTCAAATACGCCAGAAAATATCAAAGCACTTTTTGTTAAAGTTATACGAGTAATAAGTGAAAGATTTGGCGATTTAAACAGAAATTTACTATGTTCGATTTCCACGTACTTAGATCCCAGATATAAAACCAAATTTTTGAATAGTTTTGAAATAGAAGAAGTCGAAGCCACAATAGATAATTTGTGCCAAATTCAAACGATTCATCAAGATAAAGATTGTAGTCCGATACATAAGAAAAGAAAAATTGATAAACAAATTATTACTAATTCTAGCTGTTGTTCTTCCAAACTACTGCAGTCAGTACAATCCGTTCTAAGTTCAAGTGAAAGCGAGGCAGAAGATGACCAATTAATAACACTGAAAATTGTGCTCCAAAATTATATTAAAGAAAGAAGACTACCTTTAGAAGAAGATCCATTAATGTGGTGGCGACAAAATGGGTACAAATATACCGTTTTATTGCCGGTTGTTCGACAATATTTATCAACACCACCAAGCAGCTTTACCAGTGAACAGCTATTCAGTGGAGCATCGTTAATATACACAGATAAAAGAAAAAGTCTGAAAGGAGAGAAGGCATCAAAATTGCTGTTTTTAAAATATAATTTGCCTATAATAAATTATGAATATTAATTACTTTATTTGTGCATTAGATATTTTCAAGAAAATTTTAGCATCCGTTAAATCCGCATCCAAAAATCTGCTTACGCATCCGCATCCGCAAAATTAGAATTAAAAAATCCGGTTCCGCATCCGCATCCGTTAAACCCACATCCGTAACACCACTAGTATAGAAGCCATAATAAAATATCCAAAGCCACAAGAAATGACAGAAGTAAGAAGATTCTTAGGTATGGTGAACTATATGGGACGATTCATAAATAACCTAGCAAAAGTAACTAAAAATTTACGTGAATTAATGAAAAAGGACAGGGAGTTTAGGTGGAGCTTAAAAAAGGACAGGGAGGTTAAAACAAATTATCGCGAACACGCCAGTTTTAACAAAATTTGATACGCGAAAACGAACACGAATAACGACAGATGCGTCATCGTACGGAGTGGGTGCCGTGTTAGAGCAAGAATACGAAAAAGATATTTGGAAACCGGTATATTTCTGTTCGAAGACGTTAAATGACACTCAAAGATGTTACGCACAGATCGAAAAAGAAATTTCAAATTGTTACCGATCATAAACCGCTTACCGCGATACTGAAAACTAAAGAACTAAATAAATTATCAAATAGACTACAACGCTTTCGAATGCGGTTATCAAAATTTAATTATGACATAATATATGTGCCGGGAAAAGAACTAGTAGTGGCGGATGCGCTATCGCGAGCGCCAATTAGTGCGGACTTATTAGAGGTAAATACAATATTAGAAGATACGGACATTTATATAAATGTGATTATAAAAGAAGTGGGGCAAGAGATAATTACGGAAGAAATCGTTAAGAAAAAACAAGACTCGAACACTGGAATCGAACACGTGAAGAGGTATGTAAGAAACGGATGGCCGAGGAAGAAAAAAAATAAACGACTTAGCCAGAGAATACGCAAAAAACGCAAATAATCTTAGAATAGTTGATGGTGTACTAACATATGGTGATAGAATAGTTATTCCCAGAGAGTGTAGAAAATATTGCCTCAAAGCTATTCACGAGGGGCATTTTGGAATAAACAAATGCTTAGCGAGAGCAAGAGAGACTATTTGGTGGCCAGGAATAAGACGACAAATCATTGATAAAATAGAGACCTCTGAAATTTGTTTAAAAAATAAGATACCTTCAACGGAACCAATGATTCCGAGCAAAGTACCACACAGACCATGGGAAATGTTGGGAATGGATACAGCTGCCTACAAAAATGTAAATTATTTAGTTGTGCAGGATTATTATTCTAAATACCCTGAGATTCGAAAATTAGAGAACATGCGTAGCGAAACTATCATAGAGCAGTTAAAAGATATCATATCTCACCATGGAATTCCAAAAGAAATAAGATCAGACAATGGTAAACAATTTGTCAGCTATGAATTTAAGCAATTTGCTAAAGATTATGGGTTCAAAAGTACAACCAGTAGCCCAGAATATCACAAAGCAAACGGATAGGCAGAGAGTGCTGTAAAAATCATTAAAAAGATTTTTCGCAAGAATAAAGATTATCACATTGCACTATTAATCTATAGAAATACCCCTTTAAAATGCGGGCTTTCTCCAGCCCAATTGCTTTTTGGCAGAAGATTAAGGGATAAAATTCCAATACTTAAATCAAAATTAGACTCTAGAACACCAAACCATAATAGACTGAGAAAAGAATTTGAAACCGAAAGAGAAAAACAGAAAAAACAATATAACCGAAGACATAGAGTGAGAACAAACGAACACTTGGAAATTGGTGAAAGAGTATGGATAGTGAACATGCAAAGAGAGGGAATAGTGAAAGAGATGACAACGGAACCGAGATCATATATAGTAGAAACGGAAAAAGAGGATATTCGTAGGAACAGGAAACATTTACAACCGCTTCCAACACAAGACAGGGACAAAGGTCATGTAAATACAGAAGATACAAACGAAGAACAAGAACATGTGACAGACGAAGATACAGCAATCTCAGAGAAAAACAATGATGGAGAAAACGGCCCTAGGAGAAGCGAACGCAGAACAAGAGAACCCAAAAGATTAAAAGACTTTATTAGATTTTAAGTTTTGAAATGTACTTAGAAAGGGGGATGTTGGGAGGTTGGTATAAACCTGTATAACATGTGCGAATAAAGTTAGTTACTCACGAGACTCGGAGCATACAACAGATTTTTTAGGAAATCATAAGAACAAGAATTATCCCGAAATAATTTCGAACTTATTCCATAATTATCATGTCTTAAATGGATATGTCGTTCAAAATTCATTTTGTTCTTTCACACATAATAACCGAACCAAATATATACAAAAAAAAATGTAGAAAACTAATAAGTAAAGCACTGTATTAAATACAAAATTTAATTCCATAAAAATTCCAGAAACATAATATCTGTAACATAAACCTCTAGGTTTATGTATTCTGGGTATTCTGTGGTCTACCACAGAATAACCAGAAGTAACACTGGAGCTATCCCGCCAAAACTGGTGTCGTAAAATAAGGGGTGCCGATAATGCGCCTGTAATGACGTCATAGTCACGTGGTAGTCCCCCTTATTGTAATTAATTTAAAAATATGTTTTTCAAATATTCGGTTTAAATTATTGTCAACCGTAAATACATTTTTATTTTAAATAAATGTTATTTGACATTACTTTGAATGTACATTAAAAATATGTTTTTTCAAATAAGCGCCCGTGGTGACGCCAAAGTCACGTGGGGGGTACCAATAAGGGGTATTTTAAATCAAGGTCAAGAAACGAAGTGCCGTCAACATCAAACGAATCGGTGTCAGTGTCACTTCTGGTTATTCTGTGTCTAGACTGTCCATATAGCTAAAAAAACATACTATACAAAAAAAAAAAAAATTGTTTTTTTTTTTAAATTTTCGTTAATTTAGAATATTCCACATTTTTGATATATCAAAAAATTGAAGACAGAAGCAGCTCAACATCCTACGTTATAAAAAAATATTACGATCTTCGAGAAAAAAATGGTTAAAATTTATAAATTAAGATAATTAATTAAAATTATTAATAATTTTTTTATTTACCGAACGCTGATAACTTGCAAATTCCTGACTTTCATTATCTTCGGTCTCGGAGCTTTCATCGGCGATGAGATCCAAAGAATGTTTTCTTGGTAACGGGACTTGTTCTTCATGAAGGGTGGTCATGCGCAGACCAATTTTTTGATTAGCAGGGGATACCATTCCCGAAAAAACTACAAAATAAAATAACATAAATAATAAAGAAAAAAAATAATTCTAAATAAAACAAAATAATATCTCTCGTTCTTCCCGGTAAAAAGAGCTACACTATAAAATAATATAAAATAATAAACGAAAAAATTTATCTATAATACACGAAAAATTCTCATGCGGAAACATACGTTTTGTTGTTCCTGTAGGCTGCTGTATACGCAGCGAGTTCAGATTCAAATTCAGATTTAGGAACGTCGGCCGGGCTGAAATATTAAAATTATTTTAGACGCACGGCAATGAAGCACCGGAAAATGGCAAATATATACAAACAGGTACCACACATTGTGTTCTTTTTTATTTAATTTTTTTTTTCATCGCAGGTAGAAAACATATCTCGAACTCTCGTAATACGTAGAGCGATGGGAGTGGAACGTGACACTTTCAATTCAACGTGAAGTCAAAGAGACCTTGTACATTCACATAGTATTTGAAGAAATATACAAAATTCATCTTTAAATTATCTCTTCATATACTGTCAATGTACATTCATCTCATGCAGATTATTTGGTTATGGTTGTATCCATACTTTGTTTTAATACATTACAATAAATTTAGTAAAACCTCGATATAAGTAACTTTATAGAATGGATATAACTGATATAATATATATGATGTATTAATTAAGGATGGATGTTTTAGATTTAATTATTATTCAGTATTAGATTATTGTGTATTTTTGTTGAATTAAAACTTGACCATGAACTAGAAACTTTCGAGTTTAGTTTTTTTTTGCGAAAAGATTTTGTTTCACTCATTTAATTCCTTCTTCTCTCATCCTCATTCTTGCGATATTGAAGTCCAACTATCTTTCCAGGAGATGATTACTACATCTTCCACTTAACATTCTTTCCTGATTTCATTAGTCATCTTTTGATTACTTAATGTGTATGTCATCAAAGGTCTAGGATATGCCTTGTATATCTTCATTTCCGGTTGTTGCAATACGAATTATTTATCCAAATAATATATCTTATAAATAAGATTTAAAATCTCTTAAAATCTCGGGTGTCTTAAATAATATAAGACACCCGTTATCCTGGCTGCTTTACTCATCTGATGTCTCACATTCTCTTTCAAGTTTTCATACGATAAGATTATTACGCCCAAATAGTTAAGCTTGCAGCAACTACTGTAAGCTATTCTCAGTAAACATTTTGTATTCATTATTCATCTTTTGTCTACTGCCTATTATTTTATCTCACATCCGTGTTGATTTATATGATTATTATATGATGTGCCTTAGTCAAATCCATAAATCACATATTGAATGGCCTTCTCCGTTAGGTGTCTGACGTCAAATACCACTTAACAATAGAACGATTCCGGAAACCTTGTTGTTCTTCACTCAAAGCGTTGTATTGTAAAATGTGTTCAGTATGCGAGTAAATGATATAATAATTTGTCGAATCCGATGTTTTTCCTTTTTTGAACAGCGATATTGTGACGCTTTTTTCCATTCTTGTTTATTGTATCTTCTCGTTGGGTTTCAGGTCGTTGATCTCAACTTTGCGAATAAAAGCCCTTTAATTAAATTTTACCCTTATCTGAGAAAATATTTTTTATTTCTGCTGTTTCATTTATTGGATGAAAGTTCCCAAGTCTTGCTTCAACTGCTCTATGACCTGTTTTGCGCCGTGGTCATAATATGTACAGACCAAAAAGTAAAAAACATAAAAACAATAAACTGTATTAACATAACAATACAGTGATAGTAATAAATAATAATATAACAGCTTTTTAGAAATGACAGACAGTTAAGAATTTTAAGAATGAGATGTTTGTGGTCGTAAGCAGTAACTCATAGAAGTGTCGAATCTAGGAGCTATACAGTGCAGAATATTGTTTCTCTTACCAGATACATTCAACAAACTAGATGTATGTGACGATAATATAGAAGAACTACAAAATGAACATAATCAAGAATTGATCATTGAGAAGTTACAAAAAGCTTCTCACAGAACAATAAATTCCACTTGGAGAAATTTGTGGCGATAAGCAGTATCCGATAGAAATGTCGAAATCCAATGAGCTGGATGAACTGAACATTGAGGAGTTATACGAAGTTTTTTACACAACAATTAGATCAGGCCAAATCTATGGAGCTGAATGTATGTAATGATGATGTAGAAGAATTACTGAAAGAATATAATCAAGAACTGAAGAGTTTATAGTGGAAGAAGAGTTATACTAGAAGACTTGATACTGCTTCTAAAAGACTTAATATAGCTTCTAGAAGATACGAAATGATTTCAGAAGACTTTGTACTGCTTCCAGAAGACTTTATACTGCTTCTAGAAGATTGTATAGTGCTTCTAGAAGACTATATAGTACTTCCAGAAGACTTAAAATACTTCCAGAAGACTTGACATGCTGCCAGATATCTGGATATCCTTCCAAATGTTTGGAAATGCTTCCAGAAAACTTGAAATACTTCTAGAAAGCTTGAACTACTTCCAGAAGACTTGATACTGCTTCTAAAGGACTTAATATCGCTTCTAGAAGACATGAAATGTTTTCAGAAGATTTAAAATGTTTCTAGAAAACCTGTTATGCTTCCAGAAGACTTAAAATTCCTCCAAAGGTCTGCTTTCAGAAGACTTGCAACGCTTCCAGAAGCCTTGATATTGCATCTAGAAGACTTTAAATACTTCCAGAAGACTTGATATTGCCTCTGGAATACGTTACTTGCTTCCAGAAGACTTAATATTAATTCTAGAAGACTTGATAGTATTTCCTGAAGACTTGATAGTACTTCCAGAAGGTATTTCCAAAAGAATTTATACTGCTTCGAGAAGACTTCAAATACTTTCACAAGTTGTGCAATGCTTCTAGAAGGATTACTACTTCCAGAAGACTTGATACGGCTCCTAGTAAATTTAATGCTGCTTCTAGAATATTTAAAATGCTTCCAGAAGAGTTGAAAAAGCTTCTAGAAGGCTGAAATGCTTCCAGAAAACTTGAAATACTTCTAGAATTCTTGAACTGTTTCCAGATGACTTGCTTCCACAAGACCTGAGTTGCTTCCAGAAGACCTAAAATGTTTCCAGAAAACTAGCAATGTTTCTAAAACACTGCATACTGCTTCTAGAAAACTTGAAATGCTTGCAGAAGATTTGGTATTACTTCTAGACAACTTAATATTACTTCCAGAAGATTTTAAATACTTCCAGTCTTCTGGAAGTATTAGTAGGAAGTATTAAGATACTGCTTTCAAAAGACTTGGAATGTTTCCAAAAGACTGGATACTGCTTCTAGAAGGCTTTAAATACTTCCAGAAGATTTGATATTGCCTCTGGAATACGTTACATGCTTCCAGAAGACTTAATATTAATTCTAGAAGACTTGATAGTATTTCCAGAAGACTTGATAGTACTTCCAGAAGGTATTTCCAAAAGAATTTATACTGCTTCCAGAAGATAAGAAATGCTTTCAAAAATCTTGAAATGAAGACTTGAACTGCTTCCAGAAGACTTGAAATGTTTCCAGAAGACTTGCAACTCTTCTAGAAGTCTTGATATTGCTTCTAGAAGACTTGACTGGTTTCAAACGACTTGAAATGTTTCCAAAAAAACTTGATTCTGCTTCTAGAAGACTTTATATTGCTTCCAGAAGAGTTGATATTATTTCTAGAAAAGTTTATAGTGCTTCTAGAACACTTGAAATGCTTCCAGAACACTGCTTCTAGAAGACTGGAAATGCTTCCAGAAGACTTGATATTACTAGCTGTTACTTTTGTTAATAATTTTATTAACTGATGTGAGCTGGTTCACAACCACTTTTTTGTTATTAAATAAAATGTTATTTATTTCGAAATATTACACTTGATGTTTAACAATTATATTATTTCTGTACGAAATATTGTTTGATGAATTTATGAAAAATGGTGCTGTACGAAAACGAAAATGATACTTGTGATTACTGCGATATAACAACGACTTGATTTAAAACGAAAGAGAGTATCAGAACGAGAGAGTGTTTGGCGCACGCCCTGCTCTTTTATATGAAAATTCGAAAACACAAAAAAACTGACCTTTACATACAATAAAAATAAATCCTAAATGTTCGCAACCAAAAATACAATAAAATAAAATGAAAATTAAATTAAAGGTTTCTTAACACTAGCAGAAGACTTGAAATGTTTCCAGAAGTCTTGCAACTTTTTCAGCAGACTTGATACTGCTTTTAGAAAACTTGAAATGCTTTCAGAAGCATTGATATTGCCTCTGGCAAACATGAAATTCTTCCAGAATACTTTATATGTTTCCAGAAAACTTAAAATTGCTTTGAAAACACTTGAAATGCTTCTAAAAGACACAATAATTAATACTGTTTCTATAAAACTAGAAATACTTCCGGAAGACTTGATACTGCTTAAATACTTTTTAAGCAGTATCAAGTATAATTTTTTTATTAAATAATTTTGGACAAAATGCAAAATCTTGACGTAAGTAGTCCTAAAACTGTTATTAAAACTGTATCAATTGTTAATAATAAAATTAGTAAAGAATGCTTGTATTATGTTATCCAACAATTCTTCCTTGTTTATGTAACAAGAACTTTTATTTGGAATTTTCCATGTTTTCTGGCCAGTGGAAAATTGCACAGATAATAACTATCCCAAAAAATAATAACCCTTCAGACCTGAATGATAGGCTAACCAGTATCTTGTCCATTTATTCCAAAATCTTGAAAAAGCTTATTGCAGATATGACACCGATAATAACAACCTTCCACCTAAACAATTTGGATTCCGTCCTGGCTTCAGTTGCACCACCGCACTCCTGGATATTACAGACGACATATTTAAGATAAGTTAAGAAGAGTATATGATGGATGTCTCACTGCACTTGCTTTATTGGACTTTTAAAAGCATTACGTTACATCACGAAATTTTATTTTTGATCTTACACTATATACGAGATAACCCTATACAGGGTGAGTCAATAGTGCGAGGACGGAACATGTGGACTTACTGTTGAAAATAAAGAAAATGTTTTTGTGTCATCATAGATTACAATCAAAGTTGCTTCGACTAAAATTATTTTCAACTATACAGGGTATTTCGCAATTCCAGAATCCTACTCAACTTCATTTTCTTCAATAGAACCCTATACATCTTTTTAGATATGTTGATTACCTGTCTTAAATGCTATAAATTATTATACAAGTTATTATACCAAGTTATTATACATTTTGTGAAAATTTTTGAAAAATCTTGTGGTGACTTAAAATTCATTATCACCATTATTATTAAATATTGAAGATTGCAATTTGGCATATCGATAAACAAAGCTTTGGTCTTTGAAACCCCACTAATGCTATTTGATAATATTATACAGGGTGGTTACCAGAACCGGTTAATTTATTAAATTGATTGAAGTTTAATTCGAAATCCATTTTTTACCAGTGTTGTATCAAATCGAATAAGGTTAAAAGTCAAGTAAAAATTTTTTGTACTTTAACTGGTCGTTTTTCAAAAATATTTATTTATCTAACTAGTTTCGGCTTTATTGACATCTTCAGAGATAAAAAGTCAAACAAGAAAATAAGAGCATGTGAATACTAAATATAATCTCATGTAAATTTTGATCATGTGGAAGGCTTTACATTAATACATACTGAGTTAAAAACACACTTAAAATTTAATTGACAAGAAACGTGGTACAAACTACGAAGAATTGTAATGGCGACCGTTTTTTAATTTATTAAATGTTTGAGGGACCATAACTTTGTTATTTTAAATGGAACACCCTATATCGTTTCAACGCTTCAGAAGGCTTTATTAATTATCTTTCATTTTTGTTAAGCATGCAGTATATCTAACATGTGTACTTTTTGAGATAATTACACTATTTCAAAAATGTCGGCATAAATTTGATTTTTCACAAGAAATAAACAATGAAGAAGACATTTTTAAACAAATGCAAGTAAGTTTATTTCGTAAAAGATGGAAAAGTATGGATCTCTGCACAGACAACAGTATTAAGTAAACAACTTTTCAAAAATTCTATTTAAATATGTTGCAAAAATTCTATCATAGTGGGGAAGTGTGCCATCGTGCTGAGAACACATCCTTTGTCAAACGTCTCGTGAAACATCTTCTAAAAGTATTTGCAATTGATTTTCTAAGAAATTCAAAAAGATTATCCATTGACGGTTGCCTCGAAGAAATACGATTTGATCAAATAAGATTCTAGAATTCCTACCCAGATAGTTTAATACCATTGTTGTTAGTGAGCTACTTCTCATATAAATTTACTGTTGCGGATATCGTAGTAATGAAGATTAAGGGGGTTAACACACTTATTTTTACAAAACATCGCTTATTCGCTGTATAGAAGATTATCGTAAGAATTACATTGTTGTTGACATTTTTCTAATACCCATTTCGAAAATTTTAGTCTTTTTTGAACTGAATATGCACACATGTATAGCTCTTCATCTTTTACAAAATAGACGCACTTGCATTTGTTTAGAAATGTCTTCTTCATAGTTTATTTCTTGTGAAAAAATTAAGTTTATGCCGACATTTTTGAAGCAGTGTAATTATCTCAAAAAGCACACATGTTAGATATGGTATAATATAACATAATATAGCATATGGTATATGCTTGATAAAAATGAAAGGTAATTAATAAAGCCTTCTGAGGCATTGGAAAAATATAGGGTGTTCCATTTAAAATAACAAAGTTATGGGCCGTCATACACTCCATAAATTCATCGATTCTAGTAACCACCCCATATAATATAATCCAATACTATTAGTGGCGCTCGAAAGACCCTAGCTTTGTTTATCGATATGCCAAATTACATCCTTCAATATTTAATAATGACGCTGATAACGAATTTTAAATGACCACATGATTCATCCAAAATTTTCACAAAATGATTAATAACTTGGCAACATTGCATTCAAAATTTGAAAACAAGATATGCACTTATAGTATTTAAGCCAACTAACCAGCATATGTGAAAAGATACATAGGGTTCCATTAAAAAAAATGAAGTTGAATACGGGTCTAAAATAGTGAAACACCCTGTATAGCTTTGACTGTAATGTATGATGACATAAATTTTTTTTTAATTTTCAACGGTAAAGCCGCAATCTTCCGACCCCGCATTATTGACTCGCCCTGTATAGGGTTATCTCATTCAGCCATTTCATTGCTGAAATGCTATCTTTGTGATCAAAAATAGCAAGATTCTGGCCTCGAGAGTTTATTGTACTTGATTTATACGTTCTAACTTCGTTCTTGTTTGAAATATTGTGAATATATGTATGCTTTTGATACTCAAATCTATTACCGCTTTAAATCTGATGAAGTGAATATCGCGGTGGATCGGATGAATAGTAACTTGCATAATTCAGCAGTGTATGCTTCTAATCAATGTTAGTTATTTTTGAACCCAGCGGCGGCAGACTGATAAGTGACCTCTTTTAAAAAACTTTCATTTAGTAATGCAAGATTCCCGTTTACTGATTTCGTGTGATCTCGTAATCTCGGTGTAGACTTGTTAACTCGACATACTCCATCTTGAAGTTGCTTTATAACAGTCTATATACGCTACATCACCGACTTAGACTTCACTTTTAGCGATGCTTTTATAATTCATGCATCTTACTAATAATATCGCATACTTTAAGGTGACTTGGTTTTTTGAACAAATCTCACAGACATACTTTAACAATACCTAAATATCGCCTTGAAAATTTTAAAAGATTTTTCTCTTATAATATGTCTAGTGTTTATAATTCAATCCAAAAAGGTTAAGTTGAGGAGTGAGCGGCGTTTTAAGATTGAACTTAAAGAACATTTACTGGCTCGGCAGGCGACAGCAATGGGTTAACTGTTTAATAGATGTCCCCCCGTATATGAGCTTCTATATGAAAATTATATTATTAGGTTGTATTATCCTTGGTTTTCGATTATCCGGTTTTTATTTTCTTCGGATTATCGCAACTATAACTACTGTGCTTATAAAACTCTAAACATTGCTGGTAGAAGATATTGCAACTTTTGTTTTGAGAGCCGTCATTCGTTCTTTTTAACATCCAGCACCTAAACGTATTTTCAAAAATCGGCGCCTATGCCTCTATTCTCGGCAACCGCAGTTTTTTGAAAGTGAGTTATATGGAATAAATCACTTCCCATGACTTCTGATGAAGTTATCTCATTGTTCTTTTTTTATTTTCCGTATTCTGTTATTCACTCTGTTTCTGATTCCTGTATATCGTATCTAGTTCGCGAGTGACTTTTGGGTAAGGTATGATAAATGAGCTTCTTTTTTACTTGAGCTAGTAAATCAACGCTTATTTTTACCCTTATGTACTTTAGGTTTAGTGGTGATTCAGCGGTAATCTCTTGATTTCATATTCATCAAGCCGCTCACCCGTCCTTCGGAAGGGACGTTAAGCCGTTGGTTCCGGCAACTAGTCGTTTATATCTGGTTGTCGTAATCACCCATGTGAGTAAGGGGTTCGAGGAAATGACTAAATGCGCTTTAGCGTCCTGAACTGCAACTCGTATGGGTGTAGCTCAAGACAGAAGATGTTGAGCTTTGCTTCCCCTAGGTTCGGAGGGCCATTGAGGGAGTGCAATCGAGAAAAATCGAATACACTCCCATCTAACATCTCAGATCTCTTATAGATTGAGCAAGAAGTACAAATGACCTGTTAGGGTAGTGCCCCGATGTGCGGTTAATTTAACCGCTTTATTGTCTTGTCCAATAACGTCATGAATGCATCATGTATTAATTTCCAAAAGGTGATGTTTCTTTTCTCATGGCTGGACGTCTTCTATATAACTCAAGTGTGCTCTATGTTTATGATGACTCAATGTTAAACTTGATTGTAGAGTAATATACTGTTGGAAAAAATTCACGAGCACACCTTGTATAACCTGAATGCGTGTGTCTAGCGCAATGAAATTTGGTATAATATTGAAGTAGTATAACTTATCCTCACATGGAGAGCCTTACTGGAAGGAGATGCATCAATGGCAAAAGTATCCTCCATGAACGGCACGTACCATATACACCACACTCTCCCTGTCCATATGAAAGTAAATTATACTTTTAAGTAGTACACTTCCACACCAAATTTCATTACGCTAGACACACGCGTTCACATTATACAGGGTGTGCTCGTGAATTATTTCCAAAAATGTATATTATTATAAATTACATATTGGTGAATATTGCAGATGCTCCAAAGATATAAGTTCCGTAGAAAGTGATTTTATGTTGGAAGTACGTCTAATTGATTATCAACTAATTCCAAGTACAATACCCAATAAGAACTTCTCCTCGTCCATTTACGTTTTCTTAATAAAACTCATTCTTAATTCCGGGAATTATTTCATTTGCAACTAAACTGTTTTGGGCCAATTCTTGTTACTCATAGAAATATGAGGTAGTAAAACTTTAATAAATCAGATTCCCATTCCCAATACCGTTAAGATGCGTTTCGACTTCCACAGTAAATTAAAATATTAATTACTACAATATTTTTGTTCCTAAAGTCGAAAGATTCTAGTTCTAAGTTAAATTATAATTTTAGTAGTGGAAGTTTTAGTGTTAGTTATTAAACAGTGTTGGATATTTTATATTTATCTCAAACTAGAACTAACTAATAACTCAACAGTTATTTTTTAATCAATCAGAATTAATTCATTATATCAAAGTTTTACTACAATTTATTTAAAAGACAGGCCACAATGCAATTTCTATTCAAGACTAAAAAAATTTATCTCAAAAACCCAACCACATTACACGTTCTAATCAACTATTTGGTGCTAATGTTACTTCTAAAAGTCTCTGTGACTTCATCGCAAATAAAAAAATAAGTGGGGAAAGCTAAAATATAATAAAAAATTGTGGTACGAAAGGGGGTGGGGTGAGGAGCATTCAAAAATGTCTCATGCCATTTCTACACGAACGAAACTAACAATAACTCGTGAAATGACTTGGTGACTGCGGCGGGAAGCGACCAGACCATTTCCTTCTTTCTAATGCTTCGAAATATATCTGATATTGCGAATAATTTGTATCAAACACAAAATGTGCAATAATATCAAATATAAACCAAGCAAAACGGCACAATTTCAGGTGTAATAACAAGGTGATTTAAAAACCAGGTATTAAACCCTAAAATTGTGTCAATACACACCACATTTGATTTTTACACATTAACCGGTTTCAAAAATAAAAAAACAGCGGTTTCCACCTATTCAATTCAGTCATATATATATATAGATATATACATATGCGCATTATAGTACCATTTTTTTAAATACTATAACGATACATACGTATAAGTCGCAATCTTAGTAATTGCAAGCCTCCATTTTACCTGAAAGAATGGAGCCTTGTGGTTTGCAGAAAAATTTAGAATAACAAATTAGTAAAGCTAGGATGAGTCGTCAATGTACGAGATCAAATAAAACAAATAAATAAAACACAATTACAAGACAAGTGATAAACATGTAATAAGATGTAGAGGAAGACGTCGTGATGTAAATATAATAATCGAAAGCTGACTATCCTTCAAACTGTGTTCGTAGTGAATCGTAGTGATTCAGATCCCCTATTCTAAAAAACGCTCACTGTCTATTCTATGTGGAAATTCTTTTTAACTAAAAAAATACCGACCGCAGCCGATATTTTGGTACGTACCTAAAGCGCCACCTGTGCGTGGTCGTAACGGTGTCGTGTTGCCCAAAATGTCGCTATTCAATTCGTTGACGCTCTCCGATCGTGATATGTTAAGTGATTCCGTGCTCATGTCCATCCGCATGAACTGCACAACACAAAAAAAACACAACACCGTGTTATTTTCAATACCCGTTATGAAAGGGTTATCAAAGTTTTATCAAAATCTTTTTATACAAAAAAAAACAGAGAAATCGAGCTTGGAGTTAGAGAGACATAGAAAGCATTTTTACCCCGTTCTTGTTCTCCAACGCCTGGGATGCAATAACGACAAAGAGAAACAATGACATCATAGTATGGATGATAATGCCACTATTTTTTTTAATAAAAATAAAACGCTTACGTGAGAAAAGTTTGGTACGCTTGCCGTTTTCCTCATTAGCGGCTGTCCTTTCGCTTGTTGAAGTTCTTTGACTGCTACACTCTGTCGCAACCTATCCAATGATAAGATGCTTTCAACTGCACTCACTCCTCTTGTATATTTTTCTATGCAAACAATTATAATTTAAATATAAACAAAAAAAAAATATTATTCGTCATTCATTAATATGAATGGACGGTTAACTCCTGAAATAAGAGAGTTAGCACAAACATGTTTTAGTGTTAAATTAAGTATATTCATATCATATATTCACTTTTGAAAATTAGCAAAATTAGTTGCCCACTATAAGCAAAAGTTGGATTTTTATGGATGATGGATAAGTTAGTTGAGGAACGATTGGATGGCTCGTTGATTCCATGAATTTGTCACCGAACAACGAAAACTGTTCTAGGGAAAGGAATGATCTGGAAATGAGGAATGATTTTGGAACTACTACTTTGAAAGTGTTGCCCACGATAAGAAAAGTTAGATTTTTATGGATGATGGATACGTTGGGTTGAGGAATGCTTGGATAATTCGAAGCCCAGGTAATGGAAGTGTTTGGATAAGTTGATGTTACGAACGATTTGATAACTCGATAAATAAATCATGGAGGTGGCGAAGAAATTCAATTAATGCAATATCATTAGACAATTTGCATAAATATATCACCGACTAATGAAAATAGCCAAAGGGAAAAGAAGGCTTTCTAAGGTACTTTAGAGGATAGATAAGTTGAGTTGAGGAACGATTAGATGACTCGATGACTAAACGATGGAGGTCGTGAGGAAATTCAATTAATGTAATATCATTTGACAGTTTGCATTAATTTATCACCAACCAATGGAAACAGCTCCAGGGAAGCAAAGAATGGAAGTACCTTCTTGAAATGAGGAACAATTTTAGAACTACTACATTAGAAGTGTCACCCATGACAAGAAAAAAATTAAATTTTTATGAATGATGAATAAGTTGAGTTGGGTTGGGCCAAGGAACGATTGAATAACTCCATAACTAAATGATCAATAAATGCAATATCATTAAATAATTTGCACGAATTTGTCATCAACTATTGAAAACAGCTCCAGGAAAAAAAAAGGTTGAAAGTACCTTCTGGAAATAAGGAATGATTTTGGAGCTATTATTTTGGAAATGTCACTCATAATGAAGAAAAGAGTTGGATTTTTATGGATGATGAATATGTTGAGTTAGGTTGGATTAAAGCACGATTGATAACTTGGTGATTAGATGATGGAGGTGGTGAAGAAATTTAATTAATACAATATTATTCCTTAGCTCGCGTTCCCACTATGTCGGAAGTTGGATCTGACAAAATATTCAATATCGTATTTGCAATACGTTCTACATGAAGCTGTATTGTTGATAATAAATTCATGCAAATTATCAAATAATATTGCATTATGTATTTCAGTGAATTACACTATGTAATTCAGTTTACACATAATTTAGTTTTTACAAGTGGGAACATGGCCTTAAGCTGCATTCGCATGTTCCGTGCTTTACGCACGTCTAACTGTTACCACATTCGAACGAAAGAAAAAAAATCAATTAAAACCTTTTTTTTCAGTAGTGTTCCTAAGATCAATTAAAGTGTTTTTATGGTTTTTGATACAATTTTAGAAGCATAACAAGGATAAAAACGAACCATATTGAACCAAGTTATCTGTGATTTTCCTTGTACACGCATTTTGGAGACACTCTATATAAGCTAAATTACATTTCTAGTTCACACTGCTTTTTTATTTCGTAACGTCCCCCCCCCCCCCCTTTAAAACCCGTTCTGCTCTATCTGGCACATTACATTTTCCAGACCTTCGATAAGTGAAAGAGACCAATATTGTTGATAATAAATTTGCTACAAGTTTAGTTGAAGTTTTTTTTTAATATTTCGAATCCTAATTATTGTTCACGATATAAGTAATCTCGGCCGACTTCAGAGACGTCGGCCGTCCAAGTATCATGAACAATATTAAGGCGGTCGACGTCTTCGAAGTCGGTCGAGATTATTTCTTCCAGAAATTTCAATCAGACTAAGTTTGATTTCAGGCCCCGAGCAACGAATGATACAATTCACAACTTATAAAACTCCGAATTCATAAAATTTTTATATTTTTGCATTTATTTAGAATCTTAACAACTCAGACTATAATTAAAAGAAAGAGACAGACATCGAATCCGAATTATTATTCCTGATATACGTAATATCGGCCGACTTCAGAGATGTCGGCCGTCCAAGTATCATGAACAATATTTAGGGCGGTCGACGTCTTCGAAGTCGGTCGAGATTATTTCTTCCAGAAATTTCAATCAGACTAAGCTTGATTTCAGGCCCCGAGCAACGAATGATACAATTCACAACTTATAAAACTCCGAATTCATAAAATTTTTATATTTTTGAATTTATTTAGAATCTTAACAACTCAGACTATAATTAAAAGAAAGAGACAGACATCGAATCCGAGTTATTATTCCTGATATACGTAATATCGGCCGACTTCAGAGATGTCGGCCGTCCAAGTATCATGAACAATATTTAGGGCGGTCGACGTCTTCGAAGTCGGTCGAGATTATTTCTTCCAGAAATTTCAATCAGACTAAGCTTGATTTCAGGCCCCGAGCAACGAGTGATACAATTCACAACTTAGAAAACTCCGAATTCATAAAATTTTTATATTTTTGAATTTATTTAGAATCTTAACAACTCAGACTATAATTAAAAGAAAGAGACAGACATCGAATCCGAGTTATTATTCCTGATATACGTAATATCGGCCGACTTCAGAGACGTCGGCCGTCCAAGTATCATGAACAATATTTAGGGCGGTCGACGTCTTCGAAGTCGGTCGAGATTATTTCTTCCAGAAATTTCAATCAGACTAAGCTTGATTTCAGGCCCCGAGCAACGAGTGATACAATTCACAACTTAGAAAACTCCGAATTCATAAAATTTTTTATTTTTGCATTTATTTAGAATCTTAACAACTCAGACTATAATTGAAAGAAAGAAACAGACATCGAATCCGAATTATTATTCCTGATATACGTAATATCGGCCGACTTCAGAGATGTCGGCCGTCCAAGTATCATGAACAATATTTAAGTCGATCGAGATTATTTCTTCGAGAAATTTCTTATATTAATTCCGAGATCATCAATTTTTTTATTTTCCATTTATTTCGAATTTTATGTAGATCAGATTATAGTTGAAAGAGCAATATTATTAAAAATGAATTTGCTACAAGTTTGGTCGAAAATTCAACAAATTTCTTCTAGTAATTATAATCAAACTGTTTTGAGCTTGGTTTCAAGCTCAAAGCAGCAAACAAAACCAATAATAACTTATAAAACATCAAATTCATCAAATGTTTATATTTTCCTCGATTTTTGTGCATCCGAGACTAATATTATTAAGAATGAAATTAAGACTTTTGTACGAAAAGTTTTTTTGTAGCATGCTCCGAATCCCAATTATTATTGTTCCTGATATAAGCAATCTCGGCCGACTTAAAAGACATCGGCCGTCCAAGTATCATGAACAATATTAATCGAGATTATTTCTTCCGTACTTTGTCAATCAGACACCATTAACACCTTATAGAATTACGAATGCATCAAATTTGAAATTTTTGAAATATTTTTGATTTTTATGCATCTGAGACTATAAGTGATAAAGACAAATATTATTAAGAACAAAATTTGTTACAACTTTTATTCAAAAAGTAGCACACTCCGAATCCCAATTATTGTTCTTGATATAAAAAGCAATTTCGGCCGACTTCAAACACGTCGGCCGCCCAAGTATCATGAACAATATTTTAATATGGAGTAATGCCAAACTTATATCGCCAAAGTAATTTAGCAAAAATAATCTTATTTCAGGAGAAACCCACCGTTTCAATACATTCATATTAATAATCTTACCAATATATGTTTCACCATCTTCTAGAGAAGTATCTTCTCCAGAAGCGACTAACTGCGCTAACGACTCTCGATCTTCAAGCTCTTCGCTCGCTTTCGGAATGTTAGAAACTAATTCATACGTAACCCCCGTATGCGTAATAACATCCGTGCGAATAATCCTCCGTTTTAACCGATCCGTAATACTCTGCCGCTTATAAACATTTAAAGCGATTCTTTTCCGAAGTACTAATTCCATAGGGGCGGGATGCGACAGACGAATTGTAGTTCTTAAAATCAAATAAACCCGGTCGTTGGCGTCCGTAACTTTGTTAAGATGCACGTTATCATGTATTGATGAATCCCACGATGCTACAGCACAAACGTCTTTTTCTAAATGTTGTAATATGTGGAGTGGATAAAACATGTTGCCCATTTCTTTGGAAAGGATCGAATTTTTTCCGGTTGTCGAAACGGATTCGCCTGATTGGTTGGTTGTTAAATCGTCGGCGTTTAAGTCGAGGAATAAAACCGGGACGTAGGGTTCCATCCCCGCGGGCGGATTCCAAATGGCTGGTGCGCCAGGGATTCCGGAACCGGGGGTTGGAACAAGAACCGCGTTTCGTTCTTCGGTTAAACTAATCCATTGATCGACGAGGCTTTGCTCCCTTTCTTTATCTTGCTCCGTTTTGTCGGATTTATCCAACAATTTTTTTATTTGTTGATCCAAATAATCTTTGCGCCGTTTTAAAGCGTCGCTCCATTTCTCGCGCAAAACTGTCAAGTCTTCCTCTTGATACGAATCTAATGGCTTTTGCAAACGCGATCTAACCGTTATACTACCAACTTCAATTTTTAAAATCGTCTGACAAATAATCGGAAGTGTTCCGGAATTTTGAACCGGTTTAACACGAACTTGAATTCTCCGCTGTTGGCCTTGACGTAATTGGTAAACTCCCCCGGTTAAAACGTCGCCTTTATTACTTACTTCAACCGGGACGTATTCACCAATATCGTTTAATTCTTGTATTTCGACCCATAATTCTATTTTTCTTGTCAATTCCGACCAACGATCCGCTAACGAACGGGCTTTTGTTAATTTTTGCTCGGTGAGTTGCTCAACTTCCCACCCAGGTTTACTCCTGGAAAATCCTGGGCTGCGATGTCCCCACACTTCGATTGATAAAGCACCTTCAGTACAATGTTCTAAAAACTCTTCGGTTATGGGTACTGTAAATTCTTTGATGTGATCGAATTTGAACGTCATTGAGTCTTTATGGCCGCGCAAAGCGTTTCCAGAGTGAGGTTCCGGCTCAAGAGGGGGTAATACTATGGGCTCAGACTGTCTGTCGTTCCAAAACGTGTATTGGCAATAAACGAAATTTGATAATGATAATGGTAAACCGGATGCTTGTTTGATGTGTACGCGGACTGTTATTTCTGATGATTCCGATGTGTCGTCATCGTCTTCGCTTGATGCGAGATCGGATGTATTCGATGCTGCTTCACCATCTCGATCTTGTGGTAATATTCCTGATATCCTACTTAGTTCCACCTAAAAAAATTTTTTTAATTAAAATTTTAAAGACGCTTAAATATAGGGTGTCCAATTCCCGGGATCAAGAATGTGCTACAACTCGGTACTAAATGTCCCGAAATCAAAATATGTCTGCAAATAAAAACATTTAACAATAAATTTTTTTTACTTCGGTAATATTATAGGACTTGTAGGTGCCGCATATGTGGGTGCTCTAGATGCGCAAGCACCAATCAAATTGTTAAATGGGTGCAGAGAAGTATAATTTTCATCGATGAATATTGCTAAAACAAGCTTTAATTAAGACGTCTCCCCGGAATAACTTCAGAATTATGAAGAGAAGAATGTAATCACATCGAGAAAATTAGAAATGAATATTTGACAAAAGAACAAGTATTCGAAAATGAAGAGATTTATTAGCTTTGTTCCAACCAGCGCTCCGACTCGTCGCGGAATCGCTAAATGTCGTTAAACTTAAGCAAATTGGACTGCGTCACTTGATATGGGCATTGGACGAGTCCGCGACGATGGAACAGTCATATTTTACATAGTGATTCAGATTAGAATGGCTTTAAAAAAATGTTTGTCTCTGTAAATCAATAAATATGTATGTAGAGTATAATATAGTTACATATTGTTTTTAGTTTTTATAATGGTCACTAGTTTGGTATATTTCTTTTATTTTTTCACTCGTAACCTCGCATTCCATTCCACATTATAAATATAAATATCAAAGTTTTGACTTAAGCGCCACAAATTGTTTGCTCTGAGTGTATCTTTCAAAATGATCGCGATGCTTGACCGTCCTTATTAGGTTGGTCGTACTACTGCTTTAAGAAGATTTGCTACTGCCCCTGGAAGACTTGATACTGCTTCTAGAAAACATGATATTGCTTCCAGAAGATTTGAAATTCTTCCAGAAGACTTGCAATGCATTCGAAAGACTTGAGATGAGTCCAAAAGACTTACAATGCTTCCAGAGGACTTGATACTGCTTCTAGAAAACCAGATATTGCTCCCAGAAGGCTTGTGCTACTTTCAGAAGACTTGAGAAGCTTCCTGAAGCATTAATATTGCCTCTGCAAGACATGAAATACTTCCAAAAAACTTGATACTGTTTCTAGAAAATTTGATATTGTTGCAAACGATTTCAAATTCTTCCACAAGACTTGCAATACATCTAGAACACTTGAGATGAGTCCAGAAGACTTTATATTGCCTTTGCAAGACTTGAAATTCTTCCAGAAAACTTGCAATGCGTCCAAAAGACTTGAGATAATTCCAAAAGATTTAATACTGCTTCTAAGTGATTTGATATTGCTTGCAGAAGACTTGAAATTATTCCAGAAGACTTGATACTACATGCAGATGATTTGATACTGCTTCTAGAGACTTGAAATGCTTCCAGAAGATTTGATACTGCTTGTAGGAGAACAGAAATGCTTCCAGAAAACTTACTGCTTCTAGAGGATTTGAAATGCTTCCAGAAGGCTTGACACTGCTTCTAGAAAACTTGATATTGTTTGAAGAAGACTAAAAACACTTCCAGAATACTTGCTATTGCTTTTAGAAGACTTGAAATGCTTGCAGAAGATTTGATACCGCTTGCACGAAACTTGAAATGTTTCCAGAAGACTTGCTGCTTCTAGAGGATTTGAAATGTTTCCAGAAGGCTTGACACTCCTTCTAGAAAACTTGATATTGCTTGAAGAAGACTAAAAATACTTCCAGAAGACTTGTAAAGCTTCCAGAAAACTTGCTACTGCTTCTAGAAGACTTGATACTGCTTGCAGGAAACCTGAAATGCTTCCAGAAGACTTGCTACTGCTTCTAGAAGACTTGATACGGCTTCTAGAAGACTTGATATGCTTCTAGAAAACTTGATATTGTTTGAAAAAGACTAAAAATACTTCCAGAAGACTTGTAAAGCTTCCAGATACTTGCTACTGCTTCTAGAAGACATGAAATGCTTCCAGAAGACTTGATACTGCTTGCAGGAAACCTGAAATGTTTCCAGAAGACTTGCTACTGCTTGTAGAAGACTGGAAATGCTTCCAGAAGATTTGATACCGCTTGCACGAAACTTGAAATGCTTCCAGAAGACTTGCTGCTTCTAGAGGATTTGAAATGATTCCAGAAGGATTGATACTGCTTGCAGGAAACCTGAAATGCTTCCAGAAGACTTGCTACTGCTTCTAGAAGACTTGATACGGCTTCTAAAAGACTTGATATTGTTCAAAGAAGACGAAAAACACTTCCGGAAGACTTGCTACTGCTTCTAGAATACTGGAAATGCTTGCAGAAGATTTGATACCGTTTGCACGAAACTTGAAATGTTCCAGAAAACTTGCTGCTTCTAGAGGATTTGAAATGCTTCCAGAAGGCTTGACACTCCTTCTAGAAAACTTGATATTGCTTGAAGAAGACTAAAAATACTTCCAGAAGACTTGTAAAGCTTCCAGAAGACTTGCTAGTGCTTCTAGAAGACTTGATACTGCTTCTAGAAGACTTGAAATGCTTCCAGAAGACTTGATATTGCTTGCAGGAAACCTGAAATGCTTCCAGAAGACTTGCTACTGCTACTAGAAGACTTGATATTGTTCGAAGAAGACGAAAAACACTTCCGGAAGACTTGTTACTGCTTCTAGAAGACTTGATACTGCTTGCAGGAAACCTGAAATGCTTCCAGAAGACTTGCTGCTTCTAGAGGATTTGAAATGATTCCAGAAGACTTAATACTGCTTTTAGAGGACTTCAAATGCTTCCAGAAGATTTGACACTGCTTCTAGAAGACTTGAAATGCGTCCAGAAAACTTGATACTGCTAGAAGATGTGAAATATTTCCAGAAGACTTGATATTGCCTCTGGAAGTCTTAAAATGTTTCCAGAAGACTTGTTGCTGCTTCTACAACACTTGATATTGTTCCCGAAAGACTTGAAATGCTTCCGGAAGACTAGAAATACGTCCAAAAGA
The DNA here is from genome assembly GCA_036711965.1 of Onthophagus sagittarius. Taxonomy (NCBI): domain Eukaryota; kingdom Metazoa; phylum Arthropoda; class Insecta; order Coleoptera; family Scarabaeidae; genus Onthophagus; species Onthophagus sagittarius. Next base: position 8,955,454 of record JASERS010000007.1, on the reverse strand, counting down.
GCACCCATACAAAATTTGGTCAAAGAGAGTTTCCTCCATTTTCATCGTTACTATTAAATAAAAACAAAAACCAAAATTTGGTGAAAAACGATAATAATTTGTTAAGTAATCGGTACTACATATGTTTCGTTCCCTGTGAGAACGCCTCCAGGCACAACTAGTAAATAAGAATGTAACAAAGTTGAAATATAAATAAAGATATTATTTGTTGTATTAAATACATCACAGTAAAAAAATCCTAATTAATATTTTAACGCGTTATATTGTGTCGTTAGTATTTTTTTTTTAGTTTTAAATGATTATTTAATATTAATTTACACATATGTAGCAAGCTTACAGTTAAATATGTAAATACAAAAAATTAAAAAGTAAAATAAAATAAAAAAATAAAATTTTTAAAAAGGAGAGGTGTTAAGCCAAAAAATCAAACAGGTCTCTAGATAGAGATCTATCTAGAGATCAAGTGTTCTTGTATGATCTTCTTATGATGAAATTATTTATATAAAAATATAAAGAAAAAACTAGAAAGGTGTTCTAAAAAAAATAAATTTACAAAATTATCATACTTTTAAAATTAAAAACTGTGAACAATAACAAAAATCATGAGGTGTAGGTGATTATCAAGATAAATTAAGAAAAATTGTTACCTTACATTCATTTTCATGTTTGCTTAAGCAATAACAAGTGGAGCATAAAATTAAATTAAATGTAAAAAAATGTACTTGTTTTCTTAATTTATCTTAATAATCACCTACACTTTAATAAAAAATTATAAAGTGTAGGTAATTATTAAGATAAATTAATATTTGTTCAGTTTTTGATCTTATAAGAATGATAATGTATTTTATTTTCATTTTGTATACATTTTTTATATAAATAATTTTATTATAATGGATTTTAACGAGAACACAATTTTTAAATCAAATTCAACTTTTATGGTGTTTTTGTTTTATTTCATTTCTAATTTTTTTGAATTTCCATTTTTAATCTAAAGCTAAGTTGTGGACACTACAACGTAGCCTTATTAGGTAGGAGGTGGCGCAGGATTTTATGATCTCCCTAATCTTGTTCTCAATTTATACAGCACGTTTAAGGAATGTCTTTAAGTACTGAAAAGTTCATTTTTATGCATATGATACTCAGGTGTATTCACATGAATGCAATCAACTACTAGGAGCGATTCTTTAGTGAATTTTAAGAAGTACTTTGATATTTGATATGGTTCATATATATTTGTATATATGAACCACGGGTGACTTTGGCTTAACTAAGTAGATAGAGGCCTATACCCGTTTACCTTGATTAATTAGTTAAAAAACTCAAACGCTTAGTAAGACACTCAAAAACACTCATAGTTATGTGTTAAAGAATATTTCACAAAGAACTTCCAAAGCATACTAAGATCTTTTCCTAAGAAATTTATTCTCGTAAGAAACTTTTGAACGACAACCAGTTGCTTAACGGATAGTGCTTGCTTTATTATTTCTTTTTCTCAAAAATTAATCGTTTTTGGAAAAATTTTGGAGCCAAAAAGGATATTTTCATCTACCTATTTAAAATTTTTTTAACGTATTTACCATCTGCATAACCTTTAGTAATTTAGCAGGGTAGGTTGAAAATACAAACGTGCGCTATAGCGCTATGGTTTTTGAGAAATAAAAATAAAAGAAAAATTTTCCGCCATTTTTGGAGGGCTGGCTCTTCAGGGCAGATGATATATAGCAAATCATATAGCAAAGTACCCTTAAAATTCACTAATAAATCACCCCTAGAAGTTTGTTGCAGTCATTCGGATACACCTGTATATCATACAAACCCCAAGAATAATAACATTATCTAAATTTATTGGATATAGAATTGTCGCATCTGATATCTGTCGCCAACCATCACAATTTAAGTCATGAATTTGGCCAAAAAGCGAATGTTTTGCGTTATGGTCCCCATCGCATCTGAAGCACGTAATTTAAGGTTGGTGATAAATTCGGATTTGAGATTCCAAAGTCATGTAAGAAGTATACTTCAGTACAAGTATACAACACTAACACTCTACTTTGCACAATCCAAATCGGAAAATGTCCGTTTGCGATTTTTTTTTCGACATTAGCAAGTGTGGCTTAATACGGTCCATAAGAGGCAGCTGCATTGTTGTGTGTTTTATTACAACATAATTGGGAGAGAAAAGCCTCAATATTTATGTCAAAAAATTCAATATCGCACCGATATTCATAACTTGAATTTAAGGTTCAGGGGGATTTTGTCACATCCCAACCGGAGTTATTTAAACAGAGCTTCAATGTGACACATGGAACAACAAATCGGAATCCGAAAGCAGAATCAGATTCTTGGAGAAAAATTACTTTAATTTCACCTACGAATTTTATGTTCTCCTCATATACAATTTGTAATGACATATTTTTATTTGTTATTTTTTAAATTAATTTTTATTAACTGGGCACTGGATTAAATTAAATGCTCGAAATGGCGACTTTCGAGTTTGCTTCTTATTCTTGCTTTTGTTATTAGAACTAATCTCAGCCGATTTTGAAGACGTCGGCGGCCCTAAATATTGCTTTTGATATAAGAAGTAATCTCAGCCGAATTCGAAGACATCGATCGTCCTAAGCATTATAAATAATATGTAGGACAACCGAAGTCTTCGAATTCGGCCAAGTTTACTTCTTATATTAACAACAATATTTTGGGCGGCCGACGTCTTCGAAGTCGGCCGAGATTATTTCTTATATCGTGAATATTACTAAAAATGAATTAATCTCAGCCTACTTCAAAGACGTCGACCGTCCTAAACATCATAAATAAAATGTGGGACAACCGACGTCTTCGGCCGAGTTTACAGCTTATATCAAGAACAATTGGGGGTGGCCGACGAGATATTCTTGGCCGACTTCGAAGACGCCCCAAATATTACTGTTGATATAACAAGAACCTTGGGCGACTTTGAAGACTTTTGAACTTAAAACCAATTATTTAAAAATTTAAATTAGAAAAGAAAATTAAATTGACAGCTTAAAATAAAATAATGTTGTAACACCAATTTTTACCATGTTCATACATAACTTTGAATCTTCCCCTTAATTTTTCGGCAGTAAACATAATATTAGTTAATATCTTTATTTATATTTTAACTAATTAATCATGCTGTTTTATTTGTATTTCATACAAAATAATTAATTTTATAGTATCATTGAACTTATTTTTCCTAATTCAGTACCAGCATTTGCTGCAAAAATTTTTAAGTACCCAGCACCCATCCCTATTTTTAAAAACCAGCGCCTATGGACTTACCAAATTAAATAAAATAAATTTATATAGAATGAAAGTAACATAACAAAATATACAAAACACGAAATTAAAAAAAAAATAATTAATATCTCTCCTAATACCAGACTTTTTAATGATCATCATTTTTTTAATGAAATCCCGGGATTGGACACCCTACTCAAAAATATCTTACCTGTAACCTTCCAGAAACTTCACCCTGTTGACTAATAATTGGGGTATGATAATCCAAAACAACGTCAGCAAAAAGACACTCCAAAAACACGTTAGCAACACCAATAAGATTATGATTTTCCTGTGACTCAAACAAATCGTTCAACTTATAAGCTTGAGATTGCAAAATAGAATCTTTAAGACTATTATCTTTGTCTTTTTGCTCATCGTACATTTCCCGCATATCGATTAATTTATTCTCCAATTTTTCCATGTTCCAAATTTGACTAGCGAAGTTCTCGCGTTTCACCAAAATGGCCGGCTCGCTTACAAACGCGCCCTTCTTTCTATTCGGGCTTAAATTCGCCGGTGGGATTTGCAAAGTCACGCTAAATTTCGCGTACAAATCCATTTCTTCAGCGAGAACGTTCGCTTCTTGCACCAAAGCGTTTGCTTTTAAAATTCCCGATTTTAACTCGTTAATACTTCTTCTAAACGTCTCGTCTCGTTCTTGCGCCCATTTTTCAACGCGCATTTGGGTCGTTGGTGTGCACGGTGTGTTTTTACCAAATCGAAGCGGGTCGTAAGAATATGGTGGATATGGAGTTGATGGTGACATGATGTTTCTTAATTGCTGGAATTGGCGTTCGTATTCTTGACGTTGTTTTTCTAACGCGACTTGTTTGTCTTCTTCGTGTTGTTTTTCTAAACGGGAAATCGCCGCTTGAATTGGGTCATTACTTAATTCGTTTAGCATTAATTCGTCGCGCGCAAAATTGTAATCGATATTTTGGGCTGGAGTTTGAGGTTCGGATGTTGAAACGATCGATTTGGGACAATTCACCCTAAAGAAGTGGTGATTCCCCCAAACGATTCGATCGCCATGTCTTAACTGCGTTTTCTTAATTATTTGGGAACCATTTATGTAGGATCGCGCGTTCGAAAATGGCTCCATAAAAACTAATCCGTCTTCTATGGTGATTAAGCAATGTTCCGGTTGGATTCCTAATCCAGAAAGTTGGATATCCGGTTCTCCTTCAGCTCCGCGTCCGGTAGCTCCAACGACGGTTCTTTCTTTTAAATAATATACTAATAATTCGTTTAGAGACGGATCAGCGTTTAGATTAACGAGATAAAATTTATTTTTTTCTACTTTTATGCCTGAATCTTGGATGCTTATTCCCATTTTTTCTAAAGTCTGTTGTCTTTCGTTTTGTATCCGTTCTGTTTTCATTAATTTTTCTTCCCAAGTTTGAGACATCTCTTTATACAGTTTTTCACTTTCGCTTAGTTTTTGATGTATATTTACTCTTTGAATGTCTTCTACAGGAGAACCCTGTTAAATAAAAAAAAAATATAATTATTAATCTAAAAATACTTGAATGATATAAAAAATACCAGTTTAATATAAATAAATTTGCGCGACCTTCATGACTAATGCAACTGTCAGGAAAGGACTTGGCCTACTCTGATTAAATGAAAAGTAGCAACCTAGAACGCTTTGAAAAAACGATCTTTTTAGAGAAAAAAGTTTTTAAATCGTCCCAAGAATGGATATTGTTAGCAATATTTGTATATTATGATTAAAAACAAAGAAATTTTTTACAATAATAAAAAAAAAATTTAAGACGCGTTTCAATTCTGTGAGTTTGCTAAAAGTGCAAAGGAATACAGTTATCGCCATGATGTAGAGAGAGCGTTAGATGATCGATCCATATTCAAACGTTAAAAAAATTGCAAATAGTACGCAATACGAACGAGTAATATAAATGGAATTATCCTGATTGAGTTGATTGATTTGAGGATTGACTTCAGCGATTTGAGGTGAAATCGTTCCTTGTATGTCTTAATAAATACATAAATATTCCTAATAAGACGATTTTATTCTCACTCCGTCGAGGTCGCTTGCGGGCGAGGCGCTACAATCTTCCAAAATGAACAATTTCTTGTTAATATTTCATATCCAGCGCCTCGCCCGCAAACGACCTCGGTGATTTGAGGCAAAATCGTTCCTTATATACCCTAAAAAATACATAGTCTCCTATAAGACGATTTTATTCTCGCTCTGCCGAGGTCGCTTGCGGGCGAGGCGCTATAATCTGCCCAAATTAACGATTTAGTGTTAATATTTCATATCTAGCGCCTCGCCCGCAAGCGACCTCGGCGATTTGAGGCGAAATCGTTCCTTATATATCCTAGTAAATATATAAAGTCGTCTATAGGACGATTTTATACTCAATCAGCCGAGGTTGCTTGCGGGCGAGGCGTTACAATTTTCGAAAATGAACAATTTCTTGTTAATATTTCATATCCAACGCCTCGCCCACAAGCGACTTCGGTGATTTCAGGTAAAATCGTTCTTTATATATCCTAGTAAATATATAAAGTATTTTATAGGACGATTTTATTCTTACTCCGCCGAGGTCGCTTGCGGGCGAGGCGCTACAATCTTCCAAAACGAACAATTTCTTGTTAATATTTCATATCCAGCGCCTCGCCCTCAAGCGACCTCGACGATTTGAGGCGAAATCATTCCCTATATATCCTAGTATATAGTCTTCTATAGGAAGAATTTATTCTCAGTCAGCCGAGGTGGCTTGCGGGCGACGCGCTACAATCTTTGAAAATGAACAATTTCTTGTTAATATTTCATATCCAGCGCCTCGCCCGCAAGCGACCTCGGTGATTTGAGGTAAAATCGTTCCTTATATACCCTAAAAAATACATAGTCTCCTATAAGACGATTTTATTCTCAATCTGCCGCGGTCGTTTGCGGGCGAGTCGCTTTTAATCTTCCCAAATTAACGATTTAGTGTTAATATTATTTCATATCTAGCGCCTCGCCCGCAAGCGACCTCGGCGGTTTGAGGCGAAATCGTTCCTTATATATCCTAGTAAATATATAAAGTCGTCTATAGGACGATTTTATTCTCAATCAGCCGAGGTCGCTTGCGGGCGAGACGCTACAATTTTCGAAAATGAACAATTTCTTGTTAATATTTCATATCCAACGCCTCGCCCACAAGCGACCTCGGTGATTTGAGGTAAAATCGTTCCTTATATATCCTAGTAAATATATAAAGTATTCTATAGGACGATTTTATTCTCACTCCGCCGAGGTCGCTTGCGGGCGAGGCGCTACAATCTTGCAAAATGAACAATTTCTTGCTAATATTTCATATCCAGCGCCTCGCCCTCAAGCGACCTCGACGATTTGAGGCGAAATCATTCCCTATATATCCTAGTAAATATATAAAGTCTTCTATAGGACGAATTTATTCTCAGTCAGCCGAGGTCGCTTGCGGGCGAGGCGCTACAATTTTCGAAAATGAACAATTTCTTGTTAATATTTCATATCCAACGCCTCGCCCACAAACGACCTCGGTGATTTGAGGTAAAATCGTTCCTTATATATCCTAAAAAATACATAGTCTTCTATAAGACGATTTTATTCTCACTCTCCCGCGGTCGTTTGCGGGCGAGTCGCTATAATCTTCCCAAATTAACGATTTAGTGTTAATATTTCATATCTAGCGCCTCGCCCGCAAGCGACCTCGGCGATTTGAGGCGAAATCGTTCCTTATATATCCTAGTAAATATATAAAGTCGTCTATAGGACGATTTTATTCTCAATCAGCCGAGGTCGTTTGCGGGCGAGGCGCTACAATTTTCGAAAATGAACAATTTCTTGTTAATATTTCATATCCAACGCCTCGCCCACAAGCGACTTCGGTGATTTGAGGTAAAATCGTTCCTTATATATCCTAGTAAATATATAAAGTCTTCTATAGGACGATTTTATTCTCACTCCGCCGAGGTCGCTTGCGGGCGAGGCGCTACAATCTTCGAAAATGAACAATTTCTTATTAATATTTCATATCCAGCGCCTCGCCCGCAAGCGACCTCGGCGATTTGAGGCGAAATCGCTCCTTATATACCCTAAAAAATATAGTCTCCTATAAGACGATTTTATTTTCACGAGGCGTTATAATCTTCCCAAATTAACGATTTAGTGTTAATATTTCATATCCAACGCCTCGCCGGCAAGCGACCTCGGCGATTTGAGGCAAAATTCTTAAATAATAAAAAATATATAGTCGTATATATGTTGTGTGCCGTTCTAAAAAATCGCATTTCGATAAAAACGCATCGATTTTACATGATTTTCGGATATAAAACATTGAAAAATTAATTCCTCTTAGGTGCTGATACCATTTGAAGCAAAATATAAGCTATTATACACAATGTTCAGAAGTTAAGAAATAATCTATACAATAATAATGATATCATAAATAATCTATGAAAACGATTACTATTCAACATCTGTTGAAAGTAAATAATTTTTTTTGTTAAAATTAGTTTCTTTAGCTTTAAAGTACGTTTTTAAAATTTTTTAATATCATATTTTCGTAAGAAACACATTTTGGGATTTAATGTCGTTCAAATTTGATCGTCAGATTTGTATTTTTAATTATTAATTAAAATGTGCATGGCAATTTAGTTAGATTTAGTAGATAACGAAAGTTAGTTAATTAATAGATAACCAAAAAAAGTTATACTGATTAAGCTGAGATTTGAAGTAGGGTTTATCGTCGACTGTTAAAATACCTCTAAAAAAACTTGAAACACCAAACCAAAAGTACTATTTCTGTCATTCTTGCCAATTGAGTGCATAATTTTTTGTTTTTATCGCACAATATTATCCATATTTCCTGACTGCATATTTCAACTAGTTTTAAACACATAAAAAATTATATTACTTATTTTTGTCGCATATAAATTCGGCGTTAGTTACATTACATATGAGCTTCAGTTTCCACCACCATTTTGATTAAAAAAATCATTGTGTCAGGTACATAATATATGTGTTACCTTTAATACTACAATGTATTATTTCAACAATAAATAATGATTTATCTGACACTACAATACAATAAAATGAAGTATAAAATGTTTTCATAAATTGAAATTGATAAAAATATTAAGGTTTCTATTACACGTTTTACGTTTCTTTTTATTGCTCCCTAAAACAAGACGAGGCGTGGTACAACAATTTAACATTATGATTTTCGAGTTAAAGTCTACATATAGATTATCCACTAATTTGTGAATATCCTATATAGATCTCATTATAAAAAATCATAAAATCATCAAAAATTAATATTTTAAATACCTTCGAATGAAAAAGATACAAGATTGACAATCAAGTTTAAACAACATTCAAACTCGGTCTACTACATAATCAAATGTATTATTTATGAGAATGTGATAATAAAGAATGTTAGAAAGTAATTTTAACTCTAAAAAAAAAGATTTTAACAAAAAAAAAACTAGTTTTCAAAATATGTTTTATTTTAAATTATATCTTATTTATCACCAGATTTTGAATACTAATGATTTATGGACAAATTATCCGAACTTTGGGAACCTGCTGAAGACATATGAAGCATACTACATTTTAACATTAAGATTTTCACTTTAAAATCGAACGAAAAATGTCATATTTGCCACCTTGTTTAAGTCCCTAATCTATTTTAGAGAACGATTTGTATTAAACCCTTATTATTTTCATAATTTATTACTCTTAGTGTCATGGTTATTTTACAATACTACATATATCAGCATTAAGTCGTGAATGTACAGGGTGGACAAATTTTGGTGTTATTATACGGTATCTCTGAAACTATAAGAGATACGAAAAAAGTAGGTGCCATGTCCCGGTCTCCATTTTCAAGAAATATTCAATCCCGCAAAGACAAAATCTCTATCTTCTTTTGTTTTTAACTTATAGCCAAAAAGTCATATTTTCGCCATTTCAAAAAATGATCCTATTTCGTTTATTTTTGAAATTGAAGAAATGCGGTTAATATATTCTTAAGACACTTTTTTAAGTAGAATGTAATACCGTTGAAACATTTTAAAGAAAGTTGATAATTTTTGAGATATAACGCAAAGTTGTGTTTTTGTTTAAATACAACCAATAGTTGATTATGGTGTTACTAAAACGAGCATATTTTTAGCTTTTAATGATGTATCGCATGTATGGTGTTATTGCGGAAAATAAGCGTTATTTTTCAATTTTAAGATATTAAAGGATAATAATAATTTTTTATAGTAGGCGTGAAAACCGTCATATGCCACTTAGTTACCATGGTAACGAGAGTTTACTTGCCATTTCATAAGATGAGGCAAGAGGTGCAATTTTTGTATCCAAAATAACAGGGGACAATTTGAAAATTTGGTGTGATTTAACCAAAAAATTTAATAGTTAATTTTTGGTTTAATGTTTGAGAAGCTCCACTATTAAATTTGCCTTATCTGTTAGATCAAGTTTTACAGAATAAAAAGCTTAATTAACACTAAGTAAAACAGTAAAATTAAAAATTATTTCTTACAACTAAGGTGAAAGATCTTTCCTATTTTTAACACCTATGTCTTACTAAATCATTTTAATCAATAAAAAAACTATAAATTTTAAAGACTCTAATATATATCTTTAATTCATTTAATCGTTTTATTTAAAGATAATGTGGAACTTATTAATCAGAAATCTCATGTTGAGAAAAAACATGAATGAAATGACAAGTGACCTCTCGTTATCATAGTAACTAAGTGGCAAGTGATGTTTTCCACGCCTACTGTTATAAAAATTTACATCTTTTTCCTTAAATATCTTTGAATTGAAAAATTAACGCTTACTTTCCGCAAATGTGCTCTTTTTAATAACACCATAATCAACTATTGGTTGTATTTAAAAAAATACGACTTTGTGTTATATCTCAAAAATTAACTTTATTTAAAATTTTTCAAGGGTGTATTAACCACGTTTCTTCAAATTCAAAAATAAACGAAATATAAGCATTCTTTAAAATGGTAAAAATATGACTTTTTGGCTATAACTTAAAACAAAAGAAGATAGAGGTTTTGTCTTCGCGGGATTGAATATTGCTCGAAAAAAGAGATCGGGACATGGCACCTACTTTTTTCATATGTCTTAATATCTCCCGGTGTATATAAAAATTAACATTTTGAACTGCCTTCTTAAATCATCCTAAGAATGCATATCATTAATAATATAATATAATGATAACAATATTAACCCAACCCAAGATTTAATAATTGTTAAGAACCTTAAATTTCACATTAAAAGCGATTGTATCTCGAGACAACAAACTTTTTAAAGCTGTAATTTTGGATAATATCAGAGATTCTCTGAATATCTGAACAGAATAAATCTTCCAACCTTGAAGCGGGACGGTTTTAACTTGTTTTTAATGATGTTTGTGAATCAAAGGCATTGCGTATATCCGCCCTGTGTGCTCAAAATGACATTTCAACACAACAGGTCTCGCAGTATTATTTTAAAAAAATCTATGAGGAAGAACTTTGTATCTCTATGGGACATCGAGTATACAAGTATGTAATTATAAGCACTAAAACTTGAAACCAACGCAAGACCCGGTAGGTTTACTAACATCTTGTGTAAAAAACGAGAATTTGCATAGATCGGACCATCGATCCGGCCGATTATAGAAATGTTCGGCTTTAATTTAAGAAATAATCTCGGCCGACTTCGAAGACATCTAAGTATTTTTATAAGAATAGAGATATTAACTATGTTACGATTCGGAAGTACCCAAAAGATCGCATCAACATAAATAAAGTTTTCTGCATTTCTTCAATTTCAAAAATACACGAAATATGAGCATTTATAGAAATCGCAAAAATTAGATTTTTTGGTTATATCTTAAGATCTTTACCGGATTGGATTAGTCTTGGGAAAACAAACCGGACCAAGACACCTACTTCTTTTGTATCTCCTATACTTTCCAAGATAGCCTACAATGAGCATACAATGAACCGATAAAGTAAATTTGAACAAAGTACTATGAGAATTGTTTCACAGATGAATATGCACAAATCAAAACTATACGAAAGGCTGGACATCAATCTTCATGATAGCTTCAAGTATTATGAATAATACATAGGGTAGCCGAAATTTTCGAAGTCGGCCGCTCAAATATCATCAAAAATATTTAGAGTAACCGACGTCTTTGAAGTCAGCCGAGATTATTTCTCATATAAAAAGTAATAAATGCTTTAATTATTGTTCTTGGTGCTTGGAAAAGCCAATTAAGTCTACCCTACTTAAAGTTAATGGAAGAAATGATTTCGGTCGACTTTGAAGAAGCTGCCACAAGTATCATGAATACTTATAAGTAACTATTAGTTATTTGTTAGTATGATGTCAGCCTCCCTAAGTATTTTTAATAATACTTGAGGCGGCCGAAGTCTTCGAAGACGACCGAGATTATTTCTTCCATAAATAATACTTATGGCAATTATTAATTGTGATATAAGAAATAATAGTTGCTTTAATTATTGTTCGTGATACTTGCGGAGGCCGATTAAGTCGATCTTGCTTGAAGATTATGAAAGAAATAATCTCGGCCAACTTCGCAGACATCGGCCGCCTCAAGTATCATCAAAAATATTTAGAGTAACCGACGTCTTCGAAGTCAGCCGAGATTAATATCATTAAAAGTACTAAAATCGGCTGATATCATCGAAGCCGACTTTATAATAATACGACAACATTAAGGGGTAATATCAGTGTAGGATTTAAAAATAAAATCGATTTTTTGTTTTTTGCCTAAGCGATATGTTTTACCTTTAAAATTAATATTCACCAAAGCTTTTGGTCGAAAAAACTTTTTTTACCAACATAGAGCTTGAAAATTAAAAACATCCACCACCAATGAAACCGGAACTTTTGAAGCGATTCAACATATCTATGATGAGTTATGTAGAGATGAGTTACTTGAGCGTTGCATAGGAGGATACACTCGAAATAGCAATGAGAGCTTTAATTCATTAGTTTGGTCCATCGCTCCGAAGACTACAAAAGCGGTAAAAAAATACTGGATTTAAGTACAGATATTGCCGATGATAGACTAAGTGACATAATGGAGGTTATGGTAATTATAATTGGCTACGACTGTTATTTTTTGCATCGAAGTCGATGCGAAACGCATTAAATATTCCGAACGTTTACTTACTGATAGAGCATGAGAGGCACGCCAATTCTTAACAGCGGTCAGAAAGCTGAGAGAAAAGGAAATAACAACATTGAGGGTCAAGCGATTTTTCTCGAAACCATATTTTTAATTTTGCGCGACAAATAACATTTACAATTTTTGATAGATTAACTTCAAATTTTAACACCATCTGTAGCAACACTTTGTCTAAGGAAAAGCGTAGGGATTTTTCGAAATATTAATTATTTCAGCTTTTATAAATAACTTTCAACAATTTTTTTTCGTGAAAATCACATTGAAATTTTTAAAGGCATATCATTTTTACAAAAATTATTTTTTTGAAAAAACGCTTTTCTCTAGATTTTGAGCTAAACTTTGGAAAGAATTTTCGTTTTCTATTCTAGGTTATGATTTGCGTCTTTTAAGAATCGCGCAAAAGAGCGCGAGGAAGAAAATTTTTGATGTAATCTGTTATACGGCGAGTGTTAAAAAAAACATTTAACAATATAAATAAATAGAGCTGTTAAGATGTATACAATAAGCCTACCTCATTTGACTTTTTACGTTACCACTCCCGGTAAAAAAAAATCCGAAAGATAACCTCTGAAAACAAGCTTCTACACTGATTGATTTCATTATAATTTATTGGTTTAATATGGCTTATTCTTGTTTTTCTTTTCTCGTTCAAGGAGGATCGATGAAAAACAGTCTGCTTAATGGTATGACTGACTCGATTCTATTTGACTTAGAATTTATTTTGTAATTTCTTAATTTTATTTTCTTTAATTTTTATTCTTTATTAATGTTTATTTTTTAATTTACTTGTACGATCGTATTAATTTTCTTTTTTGTATCTGAGTCAATAAATATCTTTATTATTATTATTATTATATTACCCCTTAAGTAAGCTACGATTTAGAAATACTCAAAAAATTACATCAGCATCTTAAGAAAATTAGTAAAACGCATCTAGAAACATACTTATCACACCTTCATGAAAGAACAATTTCAAAAAAATATATAAGAACATGCAAGAGCTAGAACAAAGATGGTTGTGGATAACGAAAGACAAAAAAAGTTAACAGAACATATAATATCGTCAGATTGAAAAGTCGAAAAATCGTCTCCAACTCTACATCGTTGGAAGAAAATTACGAAATAGGAAAAAAGAATTGAAAGTGGGACCACGTTTGAATAAAGACTTAAATTAAGATAAATTGTAAGAATTAATAGTAGGGCGTCATAACATATCAAAACAAATAAAAATTTACGCAGGATCAAAACAAATTTTTCCTTTTAAATTCATCGCTTTAAATTTAATCAAGGCGCAATTGAAATCATACAATTCCACCCTAATCAATTGAAATCATAATCATAAATAAACTCAGTTGCAGTCAAGAAGTAATAATAATAGAATTAAATTATATACTTACAGTCGCATGTTTCAACATTTCTTTTAAAGCAGCAACTTCCTCTTGTAATTCTCTGATAATACGTGCATTAGGATCTTCATTAACCACGGCGTGATTAACAATTCTTTTAGCTCTATCCGCGTATCTTAAAGTAGATAATGTTTCTTCGTAATTATCGGCAGCGGGGGATATGGTGGCGACCATAACGGTTTTGCTATTGCCTCCCAAGTTGTCTTTTAACAGCCACGTTAACACAGAATCGCGATAGGGTACGAATTTGTCTCGATTTTTCGTAGACGTCGCTTGATCGGCCAATTTCGATATAACTAGTCCCAAGGTGGTTAATGATTTGTTTATGTTTGAGCCTTCTTTTAATCGTTCGCCGACCGCCCCGGTTTTCACAGCCCTTTCCGACCCGGCTAAGTCGACTAACGAGAGTCGACTTTGTTTTTCGCCGGAAACGCCGGTTTTGACGTCTGTTAATGTTTGCGTTAAAATGACCGTAAAAACGGCGTGAGATCGGGACGATTCGCTGTTCATGTTCGTCGAAGCAACCGTTCGAGACTTATTACCCTCGGCCATTAAAGTTTCAATGTCTTTGAACGACGTTACGGCCAATTGCGAGAGTCCATCAACGTAGGGTCCTAATACGTTATGTTCGCGCACCTTTAGTGATTGTTTATTTGTTTTTGGATCGAGTAAATCGTGAACTTTCTCGTTATATATCTCCATATAGCTCACTTCCACTTTATACGTCAATTCGGAATTTTGTTTTTGTGAGATCAACTCGAATAGGGAATCGCATAATCGCGGGATTATCCCGTTTTTATCTTGTGAACCCATCATCGTGTATGATTTACCAGAACCTAAGAAAATTAATATTACAAAAAAATTTTGTATTTGGGAATTAATTTGTTTTATTTACCGGTTTGGCCGTAGGCAAAAATGCAAGCGTTATAACCTTGGAATGCATTATCTAAAATATCCCTACCAAGACATTCAAATACTACCTCTTGAGATGCGTAATCTTCCCTGTGGGGGTCCACCGAATAAAAACAGTGATCGAATGCAAACGTTTTCGGATTTTTCCTGCAATAAAAGGAAAGATTGAAATTGTGTTGCTCGTCTTTGTCTTTGTCCTACTTTCATTGTTTAGAATATCTAAATGCTGTTTCGTAATGTAATGAATAAGGCTTTTGTTCAAGTTATACCGTGTTTGATTTAAGTTGTCACAACAAAAATATATTTAATATTATATTATTTGGAAAATAAAAAAATCGGCATCAAATGTATCAATTTTGTTATATACTCAGAATCTGCGTTTACGCCAACCTGAGATAACTCTTTAGGGACAATGATGTTGCTGGTGGTTTTACGTCACAAAGACATTGAGGACAATAAAAAATAGGACAAGTTGGCCAAAGAGGTAGCGAGGACGAACTTTGCTGTGAACTATAAAAAAGCTACTTATAACAGGTAATCAATAATTAGGAGGGTTCAAAAAGTTGTTTTAAAATGCGAACTGAAGAAGATATAATAAGGTTGCTCTCGGGCTTTCTATCTATAGTGGATAAGCTGAGGATCAAAATTATCGAGTTTGCAACGAAGTGACAAAAACTGTTCAATATTTGTACCGAGTAACATATCGACATACAAGAACAATATCAACATTCATACATTTAAAATTTTTTTGTAATTGAAAGAATAATCTCCGAAGTATAGTGCTAAACATATTTTTTGTATCTGTGAGATGACAGAGATGATTTTTTTATGTCTAATAAAAGATTAAGAATTCGGAGCATATTAGTGATGAGCGATAAATCCTTACCGATGATTTAATCACGATTATTAAGAAATCGCTGATAACGACGTTACGTCAAAATAACGACGAGTGCTAAAAACAGCGATTTATCTTCAAATACCGAACACACATGAATAGCAGTTGCCCGTTGCCTTTAGTTGGTTGTAGGTTTGAGACTCTGATGAATGAGAATCTGATGATAACGTAAGTCGAAATCTGTCGGACAATTACAAAAAGAGCCAGAAAAAGCGTTGTTTTAATTCTAAAATGTGTTATAGAAAATAACTGGTCGACATGGATCAAATTCCCTCATTTAATTAAATATACCCAGATAACCTATGAAATATTAGTTATGCGGAAGCATACACAATGAATAGGGTTTTTTAATGATTTGACACTAAACCGTGATTGCCATAACGCTTTAAAATCGTTGCTTCGCCATTATCACTATTGTCCGTGCCAAATGACAAGGCCCCAACATTTTAGAGATCGATATCTTCGAAATCGCTCGTTGAAAAAAAGTTTATTGTAATCAGTGAACATTTCTGTATATAGGTTAATTTGAAAATGTTCGGATTCGCGATTTTTCTTTT
Organism: Onthophagus sagittarius; assembly: GCA_036711965.1. Taxonomy (NCBI): domain Eukaryota; kingdom Metazoa; phylum Arthropoda; class Insecta; order Coleoptera; family Scarabaeidae; genus Onthophagus; species Onthophagus sagittarius. The sequence goes on along the minus strand of JASERS010000007.1, from coordinate 8,939,160 downwards.
ATCGCGAATTAATTTTTTGAAACTTTGTGATTTTTTTTCTCAAAAACTATTTGACGAAATAATTTCAAATTTGAATAACCCGATCTGTTCTTAATGATATTCCCTGTAGTTTCGCGGAAAATCGTGGTTTAATAAGATGTGGTTATTTCGAAAACGAAGAGGCGAATTTCAATGCGATTTTTACCAAAATGCGTTTAATAATGTTGTATGGCGTAGTCCGTTACCAGTTTTTTTAAAGAAGAGCTCCCTATTTTTTAAGAGCGATTTAATAACAGAAATAGAAATAAACACTGCAAGGAAAGGTGCTCATTCCAGAGACCTCATTTTGAAAAACTGATTACGAAATCCGACAAACGACAGTCTTTAACACATTTTGATAAAAATCGCGTTGAAATTCGTCCGGACGTTTTCGAAATAACCTCATCTTATTAAACCGCGTTTTTGCACGAAAGTATATGGAATATCGATAAAATAAAATATGTCTCATATTAAGAACACATCAGGTTACTCCCAATTCAAATTTTAAATTTTTTCGTCAAATAGTTTTTGAGAAAAAAAATCAGAAAGTAGAAAAAGTTGACGGCACTCTCAAAAATCGGGTACTTTTCTCAATTAACTCGCGATAAAAGAAAAACCGCGGATTCGAAAATTTTCAAATTAACTTATTATACACAGAAATGTTCACTGTTTACAATAAATTTTACCCCAATTTTTTTCATCTAGCGATTTCGAAGATATCGATCCCTAAAGTGAAGGGCCTTGACATTTGGCACGGACAATAGAGCATATTACAAAAAAGCTTTTTAAACAAAAAATTATAACAATTGCTCTCGGAGAAAATACAAAATGAAATCAAATCTATCGTGATTTAAATTTAAAAAAGAAATATCTCGGCCGACTTCGAAGACGTCGGCCGCCTTAAGTTAATGGATTCGAAGCATACTACAAAAAAAGTTTAGCTCTCTTTCGTTCTTGCTCTCAAATGCACAAATTTCAAGATTCATAATTTTACAGATTGTTAATGGAATCACTCCGTATATGGAATATGAATCGAAATCTATAATACTTGAAGTTAATATATAATATAATGATAAAATATTTAATATAAAGATAATAGAAATATTAAATAGACATTTAATATATCTATTTAATATAAGAATAAAATAAACATATGAAAAGAAATATTCCAATAAAAATAAGTAAGTTCAATTAATTACAATAAAAACACTGCCCATTATAAAAAAATTTCAAACACCCTCTAAGACAATGTGTTTGAACGCACGGACCGAGGCGGCATACTTCGCAAAAGCTGGAATCGAATTCCAAAACTTAAACTTAGCACTTAAACTTAAAGGACATGTGTAACGGAATATTCAAGCAAAATTTATGTCGGAGATTCAAATTGTGAATATCAGTGCTAAACGTAATTTTATGGTAGAGATAGCGGTTTGCGAGATGTAATAATATCATAAATGAAAACAAGTAGTGAATCACAATCCTCTCTCTCATATTCAGCCAATTACTTGATAATTCTGTATATATGAACAAAGATTATACATAAAACGAAGACACGAAATCTGCAGAACCTGAACCCTTTTTAAGATCTCCTGAGACAAACAAAAACGAAACACAACATCGCAATAATTAAAGTGAACCAAGCTAAGAGAATCAAAAAGGGGCCGCTTAAAACCTTGTAATAAAAAACTCCTGCTGCAGCCTATATAATAAATTAATATGTTCATCAAACGCAAGCTGATCATCAATGACAAAACAAAGGCATAATCATATTCGTGAGTGTTAATTGTACTCCAAGCATCTTAATATCGTCTTTATTAACAAATCATTTTACGAAGGTCTTGTCATGACTTTTAACCTCTATACATAAGTGATTCAAACTCTTAGTTAGTTGAAATCTAAACGAAGTTGGGAATCATCTAGAACAACACTATTTTAACTTCCTGAAAAAATTGCTGTTAAAAATTGTAAATAAGATAAATAAGAACGACTAACTCGATAACTTCAGAACACTGTGACTTCAAGTTAACCGCCTGCGTTCTATTAAACAGATAGCTCTGGAACAAGAAAACAACAAAATCGGATACACCAATAAATTTAATATCTAATAAAAAGTCATGATTCAGAGATTTGATCTCTTACTGATGTCAAGCATGATACAAGCTGATCTATCAGCATCAAGAGCTATATATATATATTTATATATATCAGGTATATCTAAAAGCGCTGTGGCACAGCTTATCGACTCCTAAAACTAAATTTCTTAAATTCTTTTCTTAATTGCTCCGTCGTAATTTTCGCTAACACTTTTGACAATACCGAAAGGATTCAAATCCTCATGCTCTTTAACTGATTTCGTTTTGGGAACAGGAGTCATATTTCCATATCTTAGGAAAAACAGAATCCACGGATACTATCAAGATTTCATTGATTGGTGTGATAGAAATTCAATAAATTTAAGTCAGGCTTAGTAATAACAAAAGTTGACAGTATGTCAGGGCAAGCTGAGTGAGGAGATAAATCAGTGATATTAGACTTAACAAAATTAAATCTTCTCAAGCTCTTCCATATCGAACTAAAACCCTCCATAACACAACTTCGTTCAATAAAAATTCTCTTTTCACAACTCATAGCACCCGTAACAAAATTACGTAACTGCTTATAATACTAGAAATGACCTTTAATCCTTGTTATTCTATAACGCTTTAAAGCAGACTATCAAAGAACTACCATTTCTCTTATATTGGCAATAATCCATGGAAAAGACTTCTGTTTACAAGTTCTAATAAAGAGGGGTGCATGGGCATCAAACAAGGCAATCATCATTTCATTAAAATAATTAACTTTGTCATAAATAGAAGAAAGGTTTATACTAGTGGTGTAACGGATATTCGCATCCGCATCCGCAACTGCGGATAATCCGCATTGTTTTGAAGATCCGCATCTGCATTCGCATCCGCATATATTTTAACGGAGCTCCGGTAAAATAGTGACAGTTTTTTGTTTCGATTTTTTAGATAAAAAAAATTTTTAGATATTGTAACATGCACGAACACGTGAGGTAATCGCGATGTGGCGACGGACGATACGACTCCTATATTGTCGCGCCGCAACGCCTCAAATCGGGGGCGCCAATGCATAGCGCTCTAAAAGATCTTAATTCCTAAAGACGATCAGTTGTTGAACGGATGGCAACTTGTATGTATGCTTTTGCGCATTTATCGTCATTCGTTTTATTGTTTGCTATCCATCGAAATTAAATTAATTAAAATGAAACCAAAAACAAGCTTTATTTGGGAATATTTCTCGGAAATTAACAGTTTGATTGCTCGTTGTAAGATTTGTGAAAAGGAATATTCACGAAAAGGACGTACCACATCTTCTTTAAAAAATCATTTGAAATCTAAGCATACAAAAATATTTGAAGAGTTAGAAAAACGTATAGCTGAAAATGCAGAACAGAACCAGCCAAGTTATAGTACATCTACAGATACAGGTCCAAATACAACAAAACAACTTACTTTACAAGAATGTTTAACGAAGAATGTATGTTGGGATTTCTCATATACAAAATCCAAAGATACGGATCGATTAATAGGCGAAATGATTGCTTTGGAAGACTTACCATTCAACTTCGTCGAAGGTGTTGGTTTTCGGCGATTAATCAATACAATACTTCCACGATATAAATTAAGGGGACGTCAGTTTTTTACGTCGCTTGTATGTGACGATTTATATAACGGTGTGGCAAATAAAATTAAAGCACTATTAAAAGATCTTAAGAAAATATCCTTTACAACTGATGTTTGGTCAGATACAAGTTGTGGGACTTCATTAGTTAGTTTGACTGCTCATGGTATAAACGAAGGTTTTGAAAGAGTAAGAATTATTTTGAAATGTGAAATAATGGGAGGCCGTCACACTGGTCAAGCTATTTCGACAAAACTTGAAACCATTCTTGAAGAATGGGGTATAAAACAGGACAATGTTCACTGTGTGGTACGCGATCGTGGTAGCAACATGATTAAAGCAATGCAGATATCTGGATTTACTGATTTTGATTGTGTGATTCATCAAATATAGTGTTGCATTAAAAATGTTATATTATCGGAAGAATGGGTTCAAGAATTAATTGAAAAAGTGAAAAAAGTGTCAACACATTTTAATCATTCCCTAGTAGCACAAGATGAATTAAAAGCTATACAGGTAATAAGATTGAAGCAACCTCCAATGTCAACAATACAAGATTGTCCCACTAGGTAAGCCAACGATTGTCTATAAATTAAAAAGTATAACTAATTTTCATTTCAGGTGGAACAGCACATTTTACATGTTGGAACGTTTTGTTAAAATAAAAGATTCTTTACTTCTATACTTAACTACAAAACAACTTGTGTCATTTTCTCCGGATGATTTGTCGACAATTGAACTGTTGTTAAAATTGTTGGCACCTTTTGAAGACCTTACTAAAGAATTAAGTAACTCGAAGAACAGCATTTCTATGGTTATACCACTTCTGCACGTTACTTTGACAATATTAAAAGCTGAGAAAGATAGCTCAAATACGCCAGAAAATATCAAAGCACTTTTTGTTAAAGTTATACGAGTAATAAGTGAAAGATTTGGCGATTTAAACAGAAATTTACTATGTTCGATTTCCACGTACTTAGATCCCAGATATAAAACCAAATTTTTTAATAGTTTTGAAATAGAAGAAGTCGAAGCCACAATAGCTAATTTGTGCCAAATTCAAACGATTCATCAAGATAAAGATTGTAGTCCGATACATAAGAAAAGAAAAATTGATAAACAAATTATTACTAATTCTAGCTGTTGTTCTTCCAAACTACTGCAGTCAGTACAATCCGTTCTAAGTTCAAGTGAAAGCGAGGCAGAAGATGACCAATTAATAACACTGAAAATTGTGCTCCAAAATTATATTAAAGAAAGAAGACTACCTTTAGAAGAAGATCCATTAATGTGGTGGCGACAAAATGGGTACAAATATACCGTTTTATTGCCGGTTGTTCGACAATATTTATCAACACCACCAAGCAGCTTTACCAGTGAACAGCTATTCAGTGGAGCATCGTTAATATACACAGATAAAAGAAAAAGTCTGAAAGGAGAGAAGGCATCAAAATTGCTGTTTTTAAAATATAATTTGCCTATAATAAATTATGAATATTAATTACTTTATTTGTGCATTAGATATTTTCAAGAAAATTTTAGCATGTAACTTTTTTCAACAACTCCGCATCCGTCAAATCCGCATCCAAAAATCTGCTTACGCATCCGCATCCGCAAAATTAGAATTAAAAAATCCGGTTCCGCATCCGCATCCGTTAAACCCACATCCGTAACACCACTAGTTTATACACCGTATATCACAAAAAATATATCGGATTTGAAATGTAACAAATTTCATTCTTGTTCTCAAATGCATACATTTCAAGAAAAATACAAAAATTTGAAAATTTGCAGAATTCGTAGTTTCGTAACTCGTTAATAGTATCACTCGGGATCTGGAGCATGAGTCCAAGTCTATCATGCTTGAAGGTGATATCTTAATTTGGCATCAAGTATAATTCTGACTCTAGTAAATATTTTATTATTACCCGCTTAAAGCAGGAATTTAGAAAATTTAAAGGAAAAAGATTACTAAGATGACTTCCCTGAGGCACACCAGATGAGATGGGTTTATAATCAGATAGAAAACTGATTAATTGCCCCACTTCTGTCTGACAGATAAGGCAATATCCAGTGTATAATGCCAAGAGGAATGTTTAAAAAAACAGCTTTTTTATAAGAATACCATGGTCAATTTTGTCGAAGGCTTGGAGTAATCGATGTAAATTGCATCAACAAGACACCAAGTTAAGACTTAAGAAACCATGTTATACGCTAATGAGAGAGTGAGCAATAGAGTGGTTGAAATAATTATAAACAATTTCTTCAAACAGCTCGAGAATAGACGAGAGAATAGATATAGAACGGTAATTTGATTTCAACAGCTTATTCCCGGCTTTAAATATTGAAACTGCAAGAGCTGTTTTCCATGCACTCGGAAATGTACTGTTGGTTATTTGTAGAGTAAGAATTGCGAAAAATAAGAAAAAGTAGGATCTACAGTTCTACAGCAAACTCTCAAAGAACAAGATGAAATGCCACCAGGGCTAAAAGACTTGTCAAGACGAATCAAAACAGTCCGCAAAGAACCAAAGTGAAATACCCCGGCCACCGAAGACCTGGGTATTTCGTAAAATCGAGGGAAATTCTCCGAATGCATAACAGATATCAGGACCTAAGCTCACCTTTAACTCATCAGCAAAAAACATAGTACTCCTGGACCTAAGAAAAACCAGATTCTTTCTTTATAGTCAGCCGCGATAAGTCTCTTAGACGTAGAGCACAAAATAGAGAAAACCAGGGAATCCCTGTTATGTCTAATAGATTTCCATTTTCTGTGGCAATGTAACTTTTCCTTAATAACTCGAATAGTTGAACGGTTGTACCAACAAGGAAAACGTTACTTAGGAACATCTCTATTAATTACGTAACTAACACGGTCATAAATAACCTCAACTATTCCTCAATGACCATCCCAGCAAAAACAGGCTGCCAATCGTACTATTATGAAACATTTGATAGCTACTGAGTTTGTATTCTTAAAAACAACGCGAATGTTCATGCCTTTTACTAAGAATTCAAGCGTTGGATGGTGGCAGTCTGGATCTAAAAGTGAATCTTTGCAGACATGTACACTCTCGACTCGACCGCTAGTGCATAAAACAAGATCGAAAATTCAAGCATTAATATTCGATACATAATTAAATTGACTAAAATTACAATGTGAATAAATATTATCAAAATCAAAAATCAGAAATGAGTAGATTATTAGTTGACATATTGAAATCACCAACAATCACAATCATAATATCCGGGAAGGCATCGTGGACGGCAGACAAATTAGGGAAAAACAGATTCAGCGCTTCATCAGCAGAAGGAAGAAGATAAACACAACACGAGAGAACTAAAGTGGTCCTCCGCATCACTTTGCAGACTCGGTATGGAAGCCAAGCTTGACAGTTATGAGGATGCCGCCACCATCGCTCTTGGTGGAAGCCGTTGAATTTCTGTCGCGACGATATTTCAATTTAATTAAGTATAAGATGTGTTGAGTAGCTCGTTGTCGAATATATTAATATTGAGAAATGTTTCAATAAGGCAGATAAAATCAGTCGATAGGGCTTGTAAATTAATTGAACAGTAGTATTTGTCTTGAAACGTAGACCACGGATGCTCTAATCAAAGAAGTTGATACCTATAAACAATTTAAAAAAGGGGTTAGAATCAAAAATAAAAACGACAAAGACCATTCTATAATGTATTCAGACGACGATTTAATCACCAAAATCTTTTTCATCCAGACATACTGGAACTTTTTATTTTTTGCGATTTCCCTAAAGAGGTTTTAACTATACCGAAATCGACAAGCAGTTGCATAAATAGTATCTCAAAAATAGAGATGCATAAATATTGAGAAAAGAATCAAAATATGATGAATTTGAAAATTTCGACTCAACAACGATGATTAATTTGATATGAAAAAAAATTTAAAAAATTTGCGTTTTTATATGGAATCACTCCGGATCTAGAACATGAATCCAAGTTCATTATACTTGCAATTTCAATCGTCGAAGTCGTGCCAAGGTTATTCTTAATATTACGTCGGATTCAGAGAATATTACAAAAAATGTTGTAGCAAATTTCATTCTTAGCAATATTGATCTCGTTTCATTCTTCCTCTTAAAGGTATACATTTAAAGAAAAATACAAAAAAAAATAAATTTGCTAAATTCGCAGTTTTGCGTCGAGATTATTTCTTATATCACGAAGAATATATCAGATTTTGAGCATTAGTTGTTAATGGTATAAGTCAAGATTTGGAGCGTTAAACCAAGTCTTCATTAATCGAAATTTATGGAAGAAACATCCCAACCCAACCGAAAGTTGATAGATTTGTTCTCTTTGTTGTCATCGTGATGTTAAGTTTAGAATAGGAAATGAGAATTCTGTTGTACTTCAACGATGAACATTTTATTATTTTTTGGATTCAACCGGTTTCGGCTACACACCTTCATCAGGAAACCACGTTAAAAAAATTCAAACTATTACTTCATAACATCGAGGTTCAGTTATTTCACTTTTTTAAAAAAGCAGTTAATCGTTTAATTTTGAATAGGGTCGAAAATTATTAAAAAAATTGGACATTCACAAAAAACGTTCGCGCCAACATAATTTATCTTTTGTGAATGTCCAATTTTTTTAAAACTTTTGACCCTATTCAAAATTAAATAATTAACTGATTTTTTAAAAAAGCGAAATAATTGAACCTCTGTATTATTAAATAATAATTTGAATTTTTTTAACGTGGTTTCCTGATGATGGCTGTGTAGCAGTAACCGGTTGAAACCTAAAAATAACAAAGAATTTTCGATATATAACGATAGATCATGATTTGCGTCGGGTGGTGAAATTGTTCAACCAATTGCAAGAAATGCAGATTTATTAAGGAAATGATTGGGATGAAGTAAACATGTTTTACCTAAAGTTGACTAAAACAGTAAAACGGCTTCCTTAACTAGAGCTTGCGAAAATTTGTATGCACTTATGCTAAAATGTGTTGGAAGCATCAAATATTCGACTTTATCTATTAAATTTTCTGAAAAATCTTCGTCATTGTTATCTGCTTTTGTAATAAATTCTGTCATATTACCACATGAAAGCCAGTCAAGTAGTGGATATCAATTCTTATTCAAACCAAGTGCAGAATAAATTAAACAGCTCCAGCGGCTCCAATTTCATCCTCAAAGTCGTTTGAACTGTCCATCATCTTTTCTTTTCAAAAACTCTAAGAGTAGTATCATAAGAAATTCGTTAATCCCCAAATACAAAAAGTATTTCATGATCGAAATAGTCCTTCCATAAATTTCAAGTATGATATACTTGGATTTTTGGAGATTATTTCTTGTATCACGAAGAATATATCGAACCTCCTATCGAAGTTTTTGGAAGAAATATTTCGGCCGACTTCGAAGACGTCGGCCGCACTAAATTATTCATGAAATTTGTGATGGCCGACGTCTTCGAAATTGGCCGAAATTCTTTATTAGCTCACAAAGAATATATCGGGTCTTGGACATCTCGAGTATAAATTGAAGTCTATCAAACTGAAAATTTTTGGAAAAAATATCTCGGCCGACTTCGAAGACGTCGGCCGCACTAAATTATTCATGAAATTTGTGATGGCCGACGTCTTCGAAATTGGCCGAAATTCTTTCTTAGCTCACAAAGAATATATCGGGTCTTGGACATCTCGAGTATAAATTGAAGTCTATCAAAATGAAAATTTTTGGAAGAAATATCTCGGCCGACTTCGAAGACGTCGGTCGCCCTAAGTTATTCATAGTCCTTGTGGTGGTCGACGTCTTCGAAGTCGGCCGAAATATTTCTTCCATAAACTTCAAGTATGATAGACTTGGATTTTTGGAGGTTATTTCTTATATCACAAGGAATATATCGGATCTCGGATGTCTGGAGCATAAATCTAAGTACATCACACTTGAAATGTATGGAAGAAATATCTCGGCCGACTTCGAATTCGTCCGCCGTCCTAAGTTATTCATGGTCCTTGTGGCAGTCGACGTCTTAGAAGTCGACCGAAATATTTCTGCTATAAACTTCACACTTTATCATACAGTTTAATATTTCGGCCGACTTCAAAGACGTCGGTCGCCCTAAATTATTCAAGATTCTTGTGGAGGTCGACATCTTCGAAGTCGGCTGAAATTATTTTTTATAACACGTAAAATATATCAGATCAGTACTGAATTTTATTCGTAACAAAGTTGCTCTTTCATTCTTGCTCTCTTCGAAGTCAGCCGGTCTAAGTTATTCATGATCCTTATGGCAACCAACGACTTCGAAGTAGGGCGAGATTATTCCTTAAATCACAGAGAATATTCGGATCTCGGATATCTCCTACATAAATTCAAGTCTATCAAACTAGAAGTTTTTGGAAGAAATATCTCGGCCGACTTCGAAGACGACTGAAATATTTCTTCCATTAACTTAAAGTATGATAGATTTGGATTTTTGGAGATTATTTCTTATATCACAAAGAATATATCGGATCTCGGATGTCTGGAGCAGCAAGTATTCAAAGTCAGTCGAGATATTTCTTATATCACGAAGAATATATCAGATCAGGAGCATAAGTTGTTAATTATCGAACTCAAGATTTGAAGCTGAAATTAAGTATGTCTTGCTTGAAATTTATGGAACATCTCAACCCAACCCAAAATATTCTTTATCACGCTTGGAACGATCGATGTCTTTGGAGTCGGCCGAGATTACAGGCAGGAACAAATTTAAACAACGTGTCGCAACTTGACGCAATGATCATCAAATCGCAAATTCTCTATAAAAACTTGTACATCTTGAATAATATCTAGCCGACGTATTATGTCCAGATTTTTGATGCGTTGGATCACAGTGTAACCCTAATAACAGAATATAACGACTGGGTTTAGAAAAATACTATCTCATGCTCAAGAAATTGTTCACCGAATTACGAGAAATGCCAATTTACGAAGGATGCGCAATAGTTTAAAATAAAATTATTGGGATGAAGTGGATATGTTTTACCAAAGCATGGTCAAAACAGTAAAACGGCTTCCCTGAGTAGAAAAGATTTAGATCCCAAAATTAGCAGAACAAAACATTCAGCGTTATATATTAATTTCTCTGAAAGATCTGCGACATTGTTATCTTTTTTGCAATAAATTCTGTCATTTTATCTCATGAAAACCAATCAAGTAAATGATACTAATTTTTATTCAAACCAAGTGCAGAATATGGCAATCATAATATTCCGCACTTTCAACAAATAAAATAATTATCCTCAGCTTCTTCTCAGCTCCCATTTCTACATCAAATTCGTTTGATGTGTTGGGTCACAGTGTAATTCTAATAACAAAATGTAACCACTGGGTTTAGAAAAATACTATCTCATGCTAAAGAAATTGTTCACCGAATTACGAGAAATGTCGATTTACGAAGGAAGCGTAATACTTTAAAATAACATTTTTGGAATGAAGTGGATATGTTTTACCAAAGCATAGCCACAACAGTTAAAAAGCCTCCCTGAGTAGAAAAGATTTAGACCCCAAAATTAGCAGAACAAAACATTCAGCGTTATATATTAATTTCTCTGAAAGATCGGCGTCATTGTTATCTCTTTTGCAATAAATTCTGTCGTTTTATCTCATGAAAACCAATCAAGTAGTTGATTTTAATTTTTATTCAAACCAAGTGCAGAATATGGCAATCACAATATTTCGCACTTTCAACAAATAAAATAAATATCCTCAGCTTCTTCTCAGCTCCCATTTCTACCTCAAATTCGTATGATGTGTTGGAATCGAACTCTAATAACAAAATGTAACAACTGGGTTTAGAAAAATACTATCTCATGCTAAAGAAATCGTTCACCGAATTACGAGAAATGCCGATTTACGGAGGATGCGCAATAGTTTAAAATAATATTTTTGGAATGAAGTGGATATGTTTTACCAAAGCATAGCCACAACAGTAAAACAGCTTCCCTGAGTAGAAAAGATTTAGACACCAAAATTAGCAAACAAATCATTCGGCGTTATATATTAATTTCTCTGAAAGATCTGCGTGATTGTTATCTCTTTTGCAATAAATTCTGTCATTTTATCTCATGAAAACCAATCAAGTAGTTGATATTAATTTTTATTCAAACCAAGTGCAGAGTATGGCAATCATAATATTCCGCACTTTTAACAAATAAATTAAATATCCTCAGCTTCTTCTCAGCTCCCATTTCTACCTCAAATTCGTTTGATGTGTTGGAATCGAACTCTAATAACAAAATGTAACAACTGGGTTTAGAAAAATACTATCTCATGCTAAAGAAATTGTTCACCGAATTACGAGTAATGCCGGTTTACGGAGGATGCGCAATAGTTTAAAATAAAATTTTTGGAATGAAGTGGATATGTTTTACCAAAGCATAGACACAACAGTAAAACAGCTTCCCTGAGTAGAAAAGATTTAGACCCCAAAATTAGCAGAACAAAACATTCGGCGTTATATATTAATTTCTCTGAAAGATCTGCGTCATTGTTATCTCTTTTGCAATAAATTCTGTCATTTTATCTCATGAAAACCAATCAAGTAGTTGATATTAATTTTTATTCAAACCAAGTGCAGAATATGGTAATCATAATATTCCGCACTTTCAACAAATAAAATAAATATCCTCAGCTTCATCTCATGCTAAAGAAATTGTTCACCGAATTACGAGAAATGCCGATTTACGGAGGATGCGCAATAGTTTAAAATAAAATTTTTGGAACGAAGTGGATATGTTTTACCAAAGCATGGCTACAACAGTAAAACAGCTTCCCTGAGTAGAAAAGATTTAGACACCAAAATTAGCAGAACAAATCATTCGGCGTTATCTATTAATTTCTCTGAAAGATCTGCGTCATTGTTATCTCTTTTGCAATAAATTCTGTCATATTATCTCATGAAAGCCTATCAAGTAGTTGATATTAATTTTTATTCAAACCAAGTGCAGAATATGGCAATCATAATATTCCGAACTTTCAACAAATAAAATAAATATCCTCAGCTTCTTCTCAGCTCCCATTTCCACCTCAAATTCGTTTGATGTCTTGGGTCACAGTGTAACTCTAATAACAAAATGTAACAACTGGGTTTAGAAAAATACTATCTCATGCTCAAGAAATTGTTCACCGAATTACGAGTAATCCGATTTACAGAGGATGCGCAATAGTTTAAAATAACATTTTTGGAATGAAGTGGATATGTTTTACCAAAGCATAACCACAACAGTTAAACAGCCTCCCTGAGTAAAAAAGATTTAGACCCCAAAATTAGCAGAACAAAACATTCAGCGTTATATATTAATTTCTCTGAAAGATCGGCGTCATTGTTATCTCTTTTGCAATAAATTCTGTTGTTTTACCTCATGAAAACCAATCAAGTAGTTGATATTAATTTTTATTCAAACCAAGTGTAGAATATGGCAATCATAAATATGTTCTTCAGTTCTCCCATTTCTTCCTCAAATTCGTTTGAATGTACAATATCTTTTTTTTCAAAAATTGTAACTCCAATTACAAAAAGGTATTGGACTTAAAAGTTTCTAACTTGTAGAAGAAATTGTAATAAATTTCATTATTAACAATCTTATTCTCTTTCATTTTTGTTATCATAAGCATTTATATATACAGATCGCGAAAAGTATGAAAATTGTTATTATGTTCAATTGTTTTTTAGAATATGCTAGATAACAGATTATTAAAAGTTTAAACATTTAGTCATATCTCCAAGGTATCTGCTGTGACAGCTAAAATCAAACACGTTTTATATTATCACATAAAAAAGTTTGCGTCTAAAACAAATCAAATTATTTCCGGTAATTGTTATCAAGAGTGATAATGAGTTATTAAAATAGCTTTAATGATATAAATGAATAACAATTAAATTTAATTTGAAATAAATATTTTATCAAATTTGATAATCTAAAAAGTTGAAATTGATTGAGTAATTATTATAATTTATTACTTAAAGGTTAGGTAAGGATAAAGTAATTTATAATTATAAAATTTATAAAAAATGTGATTAAAAAAATTTCTTTTTCCAATTGTTACTCAAGGTCTTTCAAATCATTTCAAAATATAACCATGATTTCAGAACGAATGAATTTTTACCTTTCCATTTTATCCAGTGACGAGGGATGTTGCAAAATAGTTTGCTGTTTTTCCATTTCCACGATGCATTCCGTTCCCAGCTCCAGTTCTACAACATAATAATGAGATATTCCCCGCCAAAAATAAATAGCCGAGATCACGTTTATGAGATAAACGAAAAGATAATAATCAATTACTCAAATTCTAGTTACGATTAAAACGGATTTAAAAGGGGTTAACATTGTCATGGATGTTGACTTAGTCTTGTTAAAGCATGTTGTTCATGTTTGTTATTGTCCCTTGAGATTTTGATTATTGTGGTGCGTGTGAAAAAGTAGAGGGGGTAATTTAAGAGGTGGTGTGTTATTAGCTAATCAAACATATACTAATATGAACATGATGTTGCCGCGCCTTCATGTCCAATTTGGTTAATTAAAAAAGTAAATGTTAGAGTCAAGGTGAAAAGAGTATGTATCGACTTTGACAGATGTATTTGATAACGTCGATAAAATGAAGTATATTTTTCAATGTTGGTGATCGTCATATGTTTCCGACGCATTTGTTTTATTCGCAATGTTTAACGATCAACTGTCAAAACACGAACTTCTTGGTGGTAATAGCACTTGGGGAAGATGTATTTATTTTAGGAGGTACAAAGAGTTTTTTGTGTCTTACCTCTCCTGCTGAAAGGACGGACTCGTACCGCAACTTTAATCTTATCCGTCGACATTTTCGTCCCTCCAAGTTTTTTTCAAAAAGAAAAAAGGGGCCACAAGATCGGCGATCACAGTCACAGGGCACGTCACACAGCGTCGTTGTAATCCGTCGTGTGCCTATCCATTATCGAACATAGTCGAGTGCGATCTACTTGGCTGTCACAACAACACGCACCAACTTCGCCATGTTTCCACAATACAGAGGATACAGAGTCAGAGTCATACAGAGTGGAGAGAATATCGGACAATGCGCCGAGAACGCTTCGGAGCTGCGCAAACCCCTCTGTCGTCAACGATAGGGTTTACCTCTTCTATTCGCGACGTTCGCGCCGTTCGCGCGTTTCCTCGGTGGCAACTTCAGTTTTAATAAAGAAAAACCAAGCTGCTAAATCGATATTTCGATTTGGTTCTGGCTGTTTAAATCCGCAAGTAGATTTCTATTCCGGTTCGATTTCCAATACCGGTTGTAATGTAGAGATGGCGATAACGGCGGTCGGGTACTTTCGATTACTCTCGGTTACCTTCGAGTATTGGAATTAGATGCGCGCGCATCCGCACACGATTCCGTGCGCGGCACTACATTAAAATTCAATAATTTATAAAAAAAACTTCTTTTACGAGTCGCGTGACTCATCATCGGTTGACTCACACTTCTTGCTTCGCATCATTTCCAACACTTTCAATAAAATAATAAAAAGAAATTACTTCTTCGCCTCCTTTTATTTCTTTTTATTTTAACTTGAAATTTGGGTCGACTAAGAATGTCTTTGACATTGTTCTCATTTAAATCCCGCAATTTGGGTCGCAATAATATCACTGTTTATTTAATAATTTTTTGTACTTTCATTAACAAGACGATAATATATAGTATTTTACACATTGTTACTACCGGTTTCGGTTACGTTTAAACCATCTTCAGGAATATATTTTAAAGAAAATTGTTGATGTTATTGACATTTTATTTTGTGATTAATGTCATGTTGTGTCAATGTGAAAAATTAAAATAGGATTAAAATAAAATAAAATTAAAATTGAATATTTCCCAAACCAAAAGTTCAAATATCTATTATAAATTTGGGAAGGGAAATATGGGAAAATGTTATTGCGGTTTGATTTCATTGTATATGTTAGGGTTTTTTAATTTTATTTTTATTTTTAGGTGGAGTAAAAGGATTTTTCAAATACATATATAAAGGTTTTTCTGTGTAATTAATTTGGTCATTCAAACATAAAATTTGTGGATGATTATGTTTAAATTTTCTAATTTCATAAAGTTCAAGTATTTCCAAAAGGTTACTTTTATTTTTCTTATGAAGTAATGTTGTGTTTTTTGTTTCATTAAATTGGTGTTCTTTATTAAATATTATATGTCTTCCAAAGTTAGATCTCTGTTGTGTTCTATGTTCTTTTATACGAGTTTTTAAGCATCTCCCTGTTTCACTAATGTAAATGGCTTTACACGTATCACATTCCTCTTTTAATATAAGTGCATTATCTAAAAACCGAGGCAGCTATGCTACCGAGGCAGTGGTTTTTACACACACTTATAAGGAAGAAAAACCTCTTTTAATATAAGTGCATTATCTAAAAGCCGAGGCAGCTACGCTGCCGAGGTAAAAGTTTTGAATTGTAAATAATAATTATTATTTACAATCCGAGGCAGCTATGCTGCCGAGGCAGTGGTTCTTATACACACTTATAAGGAAGAAAAACCTCTTTTAATATAAGTGCATTATCTAAAAGCCGAGGCAGCTACAAAAAGCCCAAAAATTGGACGTTTTTCTAAATGAAAATTTTTCAAGTTCAATTTATGACATGTAACTAGAAACTATAAACATTTGGGTGATTCGTTCGAATGATATATAACTAGATCTACTGTTAGTTCTAGTTCAAGATATAGAGTTATTTCTAGTGATATAAAACTAGAACTAACACTAAATTTAGAACTAGAAACTGCCTAGAATCCAAGGTAGCTATGCTGAGGCAGTGGTTTTTATACACATTTATAAGGAAGAAAAACCTCTTTCAATATAAGTGCATTATCTAAAAACCGAGGCAGCTATGCTACCGAGGAAAAAGTTTTGTATTGCATATAATAATTATTATTTACAATCCGAGGCAGCTATGCTGCCGAGGCAGTGGTTCTTATATACACTTATAAGGAAGAAAAACCTCTTTTAATATAAGTGCATTATCTAAAAGCCGAGGCAGCTACGCTGCCGAGGTAAAAGTTTTGAATTCTAAATAATAATTATTATTTACAATCCGAGGCAGCTATGCTGCCGAGGCAGTGGTTCTTATACACACGTATAAGGAAGAAAAACCTCTTTTAATATAAGTGCATTATCTAAAAGCCGAGGCAGCTACGCTGCCGAGGTAAAAGTTTTGAATTATAAATAATAATTATTATTTATAAACCGAGGCAGCTATGCTGCCGAGGCAGTGGTTCTTATACACACTTATAAGGAAGGAAAACCTCTTTTAATATAAGTGCATTATCTAAAAGCCGAGGCAGCTACGCTGCCGAGGTAAAAGTTTTGAATTGTAAATAATAATTATTATTTACAATCCGAGGCAGCTATGCTGCCGAGGCAGTGGCTCTAACACACACTTATAAGGAAGAAAAACCTCTTTTAATATAAGTGCATTATCTAAAAGCCGAGGCAGCTACGCTGCCGAGGTAAAAGTTTTGAATTGTAAATAATAATTATTAGTTACAATCCGAGGCAGCTATGCTGCCGAGGCAGTGGCTCTTACACACACTTATAAGGAAGAAAAACCTCTTTTAATATAAGTGCATTATCTAAAAGCCGAGGCAGCTACGCTGCCGAGGTAAAATTTTTGAATTGTAAATAATAATTATTAGTTACAATCCGAGGCAGCTATGCTGCCGAGGCAGTGGCTCTTACACACACTTATAAGGAAGAAAAACCTCTTTTAATATAAGTGCATTATCTAAAAGCCGAGGCAGCTAGGCTGCCGAGGTAAAAGTTTTGAATTGTAAATAATAATTATTAGTTACAATCCGAGGCAGCTATGCTGCCGAGGCAGTGGCTCTTACACACACTTATAAGGAAGAAAAACCTCTTTTAATATAAGTGCATTATCTAAAAGCCGAGGCAGCTACGCTGCCGATGTAAAATTTTTGAATTGTAAATAATAATTATTATTTACAATCCGAGGTAGCTATGCTGCCGAGGCAGTGGTTCTTATACATACTTATAAGAAAGGAGTACCTCTCTTAATGTAAGTCCATGATTTAAAAGCCGAGGCAGCTATGCTGCCGAGGCAAAAGTTTTGAATTGTAAATAATAATTACACTACTTTACAAATTTTAATTAAATTTTTCCTCAAAGTCTGCGATATTTTTTATAACGTAGAATATGGTGCTGATTCGGAAACTGTTTTCAATTTTTCGTCATCGCGTCCAATTTTCGAGATATACCCAAAAATGTGCAAAATCGTAAATTAAAAAACGCAGTAACGGTTTATGTTCAGTATATTTGTTATTTTCCATAGTGTAGCTATACGGACATGAAAGTGGAGATCCGGACGAACATTTTGAGGTATTGATGACATACTTAAATCGGACACTCCGTTATTTTACTACAGCCTAAAACAACTCAAAGTCAAATTTTTTGGCATTTTTCTCATTTTCTTGTCATTTAATCGCACCGTAATAGAAAAGAATTATATATAATTAATACACTCCAATAAAATACAACCAATTAGAGTAACGATTGTTCAAAATTCTGACCAATCACATAATTTTATAAGTGGATAAAGCTACCTAGTTTTTATAACTGAATAAAACACATGTGATATTTTATAACTGATTAAAACGCGACTACCATATATATATATACTTTTGACAAATGTCAAATTTGAGAAATGTAATTGTCATGTATTAATCTCCCCAAAATACACACGAGCGTAACTTTAAAACAGAATAATGTTATTTTGAATTCACTCAAGTTTTGTTGCCCTTTGGAAAAAATTCGAAATCAAAATCATGATAAAATAGCGACGGCTTTAGCTGGAGTGATTTTATCTATTGATTTTGATTGATGACAACAAAACGTTCGGGTCAAAATAAAATTATCCGATTAAAAGTAAAGCTCTTGTGTATTTACCCTCGATTTATTTTAACTGTTCCAGGCACTAAGTATAAACATTAAATTCACTAAAATCAATATTATTTTACCTGTTCTGTATGTTGAACATTAAGCATAGGTGGTCAGGAGGATTTGATTTTTGCAGAGTTCCACTATGTGTACTCGGGTCTTTTTATTTATATTGTATAGGTTTATATTACAAATTATATTACAGAACTTTTATGGAATTAAATTTTATATTTAATGTACTACTTTACTTATTTTTTATTTTATAGGAATGTTTTTCGTCTTGAATTAAATGTTTATTTAACAATTTTTTGCACTTTTATTAACAAGACGATAGTATTTTACACATTGTTACTACCGGTTTCGGTTACGTTTAAACCATCTTCAGGAATATATTTTAAAGAAAATTATTGATGTTATTGACATTTTATTTTGTGATTAATGTCATGTTGTGTCAATGTGAAAAATTAAAATAGGATTAAAATAAAATAAAATTAAAATTGAATATTTCCCAAACCAAAAGTTCAAATATCTATTATAAATTTGGGAAGGGAAATATGGGAAAATGTTATTGCGGTTTGAGTTCATTGTATATGTTAGGGTTTTTTAATTTTATTTTTATTTTTAGGTGGAGTAAAAGGATTTTTCAAATACATATATAAAGGTTTTTCTGTGTAGTTAATTTGGTCATTCAAACATAAAATTTGTGGATGATTATGTTTAAATTTTCTAATTTCATAAAGTTCAAGTATTTCCAAAAGGTTACTTTTATTTTTCTTATGAAGTAATGTTGTGTTTTTTGTTTCATTAAATTGGTATTTTTTGTTAAATATTATATGTCTTCCAAAGTTAGATCTCTGTTGTGTTCTATGTTCTTTTATACGAGTTTTTAAACATCTCCCTGTTTCACCAATGTAAATGGCTTTACATGTACACATACAAACAAAACATATCAAATCCGAAAGTTCAATACCATCTACATCTTCAATAACAAAATTCTTTAGTTCTTCTCAATTGGATGATACCAAAAATATAAAACGCTGTGAAATAATTATGGCAGCATTTTTAGCCGAAAATAATTTGCCATTTTCGCTAGCTGACACAATGCTTGATACATTCCGAAATGCCGCTCCAGACTCAAAAATTTTAGCAAAAGCTTCCTTACAACGGACCAAAGCAACAGCTATTATTACAAATGTGTTAGGAAAATATGAAAAACAAAATTTAATTAATTTGTTACTGAAAACAAAATTTAGTATACTAACTGATGAAAGCACCGACATTAGTATTAGTAAACTTAATGCAATTGTTGTACGATTTTATTGCCATGAAACTAATAAAATTGTCAGTAAATTTTACGAATTAACCAATGTATTTGTTGATGGTAATACCAAATGCGACGCTGAAACCTTATATAAATTAATTACGGATGCATTTTTCAATAAAATATACCAAAAAATAATATAATAGGTTTTGCATCAGATGGATGCAATGTAATGATGGGAGAGAAAAATTCTGTGTCAAGTCGATTTAAAGATAATTTTGAAGGTATAAAAATAATGAAGTGTATATGTCATTCCCTTCATTTATGTGCTAGCGAGGCATGTAAGGAATTGCCTCGAACTCCAGAAGATTTAGCAAGAAATGTACATAATTTTTTTAAGGTAATTTCAAACATTTTTCTACATGAATTTTGTTTTGTTTAATTATGATTATTATATATTTTAGACGAGTTCAAAAAGATTAGCAGAATATCAAGAATTTCAAAGTTTTGCCCAAGTTAATATACATAAATTACTTCACCCATCTCAAACAAGATGGTTATCGTTACATTCTGTAGTTATGAGAATATTAGAGCAATGAAATGCACTGGTGATATTATTTAATCAGAAATATTTGGGAGAAAAATTACTTGCTGCTGAGCAAATTCATAAATCTTTAAATGATCCATTTATTGCTATGTATTTTAAGTTTTTAGATTGGATTTTACCAAAATTTACACAACTAAATTTATACTTTCAAAAAAATAGTGCAATAATTTTAAATTTGCATTCAACAATTATAAGTGGTTACACTGACATTCTGTTATGCTACATGAAAAATGATTACGTTTTAAAAAGCGATATTAACTCAGTTGATCCTACAAATACTACCCAGTTTAAATCTAAATCCCAGTTATACTTAGGAGTGAATATTTTAAATGATTTAAACAAACCAGAAATTCAAGCAAATAAACCTACCCTTGACTATTTTTACGATAGATGTTTCAAATTTTTTTCAAAAGCTTGTTCTCAAATTAAACAAAGATACGATTTTGTCGATCCTTTATTATCTCGTTTACACATTTTTTTGCCACGTAATGCAGTATTAATAGACAATAGATTAGAGAGTTTAGTTCCTTTATTAAATAATTGCAAAAGATTCGCCAACTTTGAAGATTGGCAAAAAATTGATGATGAGTGGAGAAGATTATCGACTTTTCCTAAAAATGATTTGCCAGATTTAGATTTAGAAGCAGATGAATTTTGGGGTAAAATGTTAAACTTAACGGTTGCAGATGAGTATCTGTTCAAAAATTTGTCATCGTTTGTGCTGAATATTTTGAGTTTACCACATTCCAATGCAGAATGCGAAAGAGTGTTCAGCAAATTAAATTTAATAAAAACCAACACTAGAAAAGACTTGTAACTAAAACAATTAATGGTACAATGCTTGCTTCGCAATATATTTCTAGGAGCGGTGGTAGCAACAAATTTAATCCACCAAATGATGTCATAAATCAAATGTATTTTTTATTTTATAGGAATGTTTTTCGTCTTGAATTAAATGTTTATTTAATAATTTTTTGCACTTTTATTAACAAGACGTTAGTATTTTACACAATGTTACTACCGGTTTCGGTTACGTTTAAACCATCTTCAGGAATATATTTTAAAGAAAATTGTTGATGTTATTGACATTTTATTTTGTGATTAATGTCATGTTGTGTCAATGTGAAAAATTAAAATAGGATTAAAATAAAATAAAATTAAAATTGAATATTTCCCAAACCAAAAGTTCAAATATCTATTATAAATTTGGGAAGGGAAATATGGGAAAATGTTATATGTATATGTTAGGGTTTTTTAATTTTATTTTTATTTTTAGGTGGAGTAAAAGGATTTTTCAAATACATATATAAAGGTTTTTCTGTGTAGTTAATTTGGTCATTCAAACATAAAATTTGTGGATGATTATGTTTAAATTTTCTAATTTCATAAAGTTCAAGTATTTCCAAAAGGTTACTTTTATTTTTCTTATGAAGTAATGTTGTGTTTTTTGTTTCATTAAATTGGTGTTCTTTGTTAAATATTATATGTCTTCCAAAGTTAGATCTCTGTTGTGTTCTATGTTCTTTTATACGAGTTTTTAAGCATCTCCCTGTTTCACCAATGTAAATGGCTTTACACGTATCACATTCTAATTTGTAAACTCCATTATCGTTCATTTTATTGATTTTATCTTTGTTGTTAAATAAAATTTTATCTAGTATGTTGTTGCTTTTGGATGTTATAACTATATTGTGTTTCTTAAAATTTTTTTTGATTTTATTATGTATGTTACCTTGATATTCTATTGTTCTATAAATATTGTTTTTGTTATTTGTTATATTTGTAAGAGTGGTAAGTTTTATGTGATTCTGTTTGTTTCTGTATTTGTCAATCATTTTGTTGATGATTTGTGGTTTATATCCGTTATTTTGGCCAATTTGTTTGATAATGGATATTTCTGTTCTAAGTTCTTTTTCACTAAGTTTTGTGTTGAGGGCACGGTGTATATATGCGTTGAAAGTTGCCATTTTATGAGTATAATCATGAAAAGACTCATTTGGGATGATAGTATCTGTTTGCGTTGGTTTTCTATAGATACTGTATTGAAGTCCGTTGTCTGTTTTTAAAATTGTTAAGTTTAAAAAATTTAATTTATATCTTTAAAATATATTCCTGAAGATGGTTTAAACGTAACCGAAACCGGTAGTAACATTGTGTAAAAATACTATACATTATCGTCTTGTTAATGAAAGTACAAAAAATTATTAAATAAACATTTAATTCAAGACGAAAAACATTCGTATAAAATAAAAAAAAATACAGCAATAATATCACGTCACTTCAAAAATAAATTTAATTTATATTAAACTTTAGTTAAAAGACAATGATTTTCATTTAAATAAGACATTAAATTAATTCAGCGTTAGTTTTATACGATTTTGCACATACTGTGAGCGTCTAAAAAAAGTAAACAGCTGTTGTTTTTCTATTAAAAGGTTAATAAAAATGCAGTTAATAACGAAAATCAAAAAGTTTTATTGCAGTCTTCACAACTCATCTATACTATATTTAAATCAATAGAAACATGAAAAAAAAACAAATCATTACCCGTAATAATTCAGATTATTGTAAATATCTACCGAATTTATGCGTCAAAAGAAAGTAAACAGAATTCGGAACTAATAGGTATTAAGTACAAAAATAAATATAATATTAACTTTTAATACTTGGTTTGAGCTCCTTTGGCCTTCAACACCTCCCTTAATCTCCTTGGCATGGATTCCACCAAGTTTTTTGTAATATTTTGAGGGATTTTCATCCATTCTTCAGTTAAAGCTTTTTTAAGGTCGTCTTTATTTGAAATTGTCCTTTCTCTGATCTTCCTGTCAAGGTGATCCCACAGATGTTCTATAGGATTAAGGTCTTAGGACTGCGGTGGATGATCAAGGGTTTTAGGGACTCGGTATAGCATCCATTCCTTCACAATTTTGGAATTGTGCTTTGGATCGTTATCCTGTTGGAAGATCCAGTTCTCTGATAAGCCCAATTCATTAATACTCGGGGAAATATTGTTCTTTAAAATGGTTAAATAGTCCATTTTATTCATTGTTGATTCAATAAAAACTAGATTACCGACCCCTGACGTCGCCATACAGCCCCAGACCATAACCGAGCCTCTACCGTGTTTGATGGTATTGGTAACAAATTTCTCTTTGAAGGCCTCATTTTTTGGCCGCCATATCTTTGGTAGTTTTCTTTTACCAAAAATTTCAAATTTACTTTCATCACTAAATAATATATTTTTCCAAAAATCTGGAGCTTCGTTCTGATATTTTTTTGCGAAATCAAGACGTTTCTGTTTATTTATTTTCGATATGTAAGGCTTTTTACGGGGTGTTCTTCCATGCAGGCCACTTCTATGGAGTGTTCTTCGTATGGTACTGGAACTTATGGTTGTGTTTGCTATCTGCGATATGTCGTTTGCTATTTTAACCGCACTTGAACATGGATTATTCTTCACTTCTCTTACCACTGCTCTAGCCTGTGCTTCTGTAAGGCGCTTTGGTCGTCCAACGGGTTTTAAATCGGCTACAGTATGATGTTTTGCGTATTTATCCAAAATTTTTTTTATTGTGCAGTGATTTCGTCCCATTATTTTAGCTATTTCGGGTAAGGATTTACCTTTTTTATTTAAACTTAATATAATTTTACGCGTTTCTATACTTGTTTGTTTTTCCATGATGATTTTTGGTATTTATAATTAATTTCGACGTTCAACCACTTGCTGTTTCTTCTAAAATGTTCTAAAGTTGTCCTGGGAAGGGTTTATAAGTATTTATATGAAAAGTGTGGTACTTCCTTTAAATCTAAAATGAATTTACAACAACCTGTAACCTGTTTACTTTCTTTTGACGCGTAAAAATCGGGGTATTTTTACTCTAAAGGGGATTTACCATATTTGTGGGTTTTTTTGCTTAACTATTTTTTACGATAGGATTGCTCACAAATAAAGTCGTAAATTTTGGTATATAAATTTTTATTGTAAGTTAACAGAATCGTAGTAAAAAGGGTTTTTAAAAGTAAACAACTAGTGTTTACTTTCTTTTGACGCTCACAGTATTATGAATGATATTATTCTCATATTGGATTCGAGACAATTAAGATTAAAATTAATCGGGATTTTTGAACTGGAACGTTGATAGGGGCCGAATTATCGATATGAAAGAGGCGGATCTCTCATTCCGACAAATTACAAGAAGGTTGAATTGGGACCATACTACAATTGTTCGGATATGGTTTTTATGGTCCGAAGAAAGTATATTCTTCAACTGGAAGACTCGCCCGAAGAAGCAAATCAAGTAAAGTTCGACTTCCACCGGCTTCCAGCTTCAACTTAGAACAGATCAGATCAGATAAAATCAAATCATTTTATAAACAGCCGCTTTCTGTGTTGATCACTAAAGACCGGATTAATAGGCACAAAAAAGACGGAAAAAGGCACTTAAAAAGGCATGAAATTTTGGCAACAAAAGCATTAAAAAGGCATAAAAATTAGAAATTGAAAAAATTGCTATACCTAATTAATAATGTATTTTAATAACGTTTTCATTAAAAAATACATCGTTAAACTAAACAATCATATATAATTATTAAACCACTAATCACGAAAACAACTAATTATTAAATGCTGTTCTAAATGTTCCATTGTGAAGTCTCTCACTTACGTATTCTTGTAAGCCGAAAAACTTCTCTCCACGTTCTCATTACAAGTGTGGTAATTGGTGCATACTTGAACTTTGTAATTAATGTGTGATCCATAATAAATCCAGTAACAATTTCACCACTTAAAATTGATGCAATTTTTTGTAATGTGGTAAACTTTTCATTTTTACACAGAACGTCATTAAATTTATTCGTAATAATTTGATCAATATGTCCTGGTACGCTATACATCTTGAAACTTTTTAATCATTTCTACTGCAGTCACTAAAGGTGAATCCTGTTTTTCAAGTGATTTTATAGAATCACATATATAACTGTAATTGCTTTTTATAAATGCCAAAGTATTTTGTAGCTCCACTTCTTTTAGGACGGCCTGGCAATCTTGTATTGCTTTATTACTTGTAGCTGGAAATTCATTTATTAGTTGTTTAAGATGATCTAAGGCGTTTGTGTAGTATATAGCGGCATCTAGCCATGTTCCCCATCTTGTTAGAACTGGTTGTGGTAGTAATGGGGTATTTGGTAACCTCTCTCTAAACAATTCTACCCTTAAAGGGGTTTTAACAAATATTTGTTTACCGCTTTTTATTAATTTATTAACTAATGGGAACTGTAACCTTATAGTTTCTGCTACTCGATTAAACGCGTGTGCTAAGCAAGTACAATGAATTAAATTAGGGTAAAAAAATCTTCATATTAGACGCAGCTTTTACCATGTATGCCGCTGCGTCTGACACCATCAGTAAAATTTTATCATTCGGTACCGGCACCGGTATGAAAAAATGCGTTAATTCGTCGTGAACAAATCTTATTACCGTATTATTATTTGTTTTACTTAATTCTTTGGTACTTATTAGAAAACTTTTTGACGAATTTTCATCACTTAATACTCCAAGTATTAAATTTGCCACGTATCGTCCACATACATCAGTTGTTTCGTCTACACTTATCTAAATATAATTATTCCCAATAATATTTTTTATTTCTTGAATAACTTCTTTGTAGACTGAAGTAATATAATTTCTGCGGAGATGGCTTTCATCGGGAATATGCATTGTACAAGATGTTTGTAAAAAAGTTTTGAAATATTTATTTGTCACTTTATGGATTGGTATGTTTGCTTTTATCAAAGCTTTGCAAAGATCAAAATTGAATTTTGATTGTTCAGTGTAGCCGGATGTTGATGCCACAGATTGTATAGCTGTACCTATAGTTTGTTGTTTTTTGGATTGACTTTTATTCAGTTTTAATTTTTCCTGATGCAAAGATGTTTTGACATGCTGAATTATGTAGTATTTCTAGTCACAATTAATCTGTTAATAGTAATTTAATAACGTCAGTATTTTATAATATTTTCCATAATTATTAAACAATCAATATATTGTTCTATTAATTTTAGTGATGAAGTACTACATTGAATCAATAGTGAATTTTATTTCTAGTGAATTTTGGGACATGCTATTCTTTATAATTTCCAATTTTTACCGTAAAAAGATTTAAATTTCAGTTTTAAATATTTAAAAATCTTTGGTATTATACATAATTTAATCATTATTTAAAAATATAATTAATATAATTAATTGTTTTTACTCGATTAACTCCATCAATACTTACGATTTTTGAACAGGCTTGGCAAAATAAACGATTGCGTTCATATTTCAATTCCTTGTAATCTTTAATCCATTCTTCTACGGTTTGCTTCGGCATTGATTTCGGCATTGTACTACGCAAGAACTTCACACTGTCACTCGAGTAACTTTAATACAACTAAATGAATTGAAGACTCGACGCAAGTCAAACCAATTACGGGGAATCCCGTGTAAGACAACACGGCACAACGGGGAATTCCAAAGCTTAAATTCGGATCGATGAAAAACGCGGATCTTACGTCAGACGGCACAACGAGGAAATGTACAAAGGCGCAGCGAAATATTTTTTCATAATTCAACCAATTTTTGGGGAATCGACGCCAAAAAGTTGGAAAAAGGCTTTAAATAGGCATAAAAAAATAATAGGCATGAAAATTCAAAAAAAGGCAAAAAAGGCATAACTAACCTGGTCTTATTTCACTTATTTTTAACTGATTCGTTAAGATATTTAAATATATTTGTAATGCCTTTCATTTTGAGCATAAGCATATTTTCTATAAATCCGGTCTTTATTGATCACTACTAGAGTGACTTGTTATGTCCACTCACGATTTAGACCCACGCGTGTCACTCACGTGAACACCATTCATGAATCACGTGATTCACGCGTGGGTCACGCCAATTCACGCGACTCACGCTCGATCAGGTGATCAAATGTATGAATCATGTTTGATTACTTGTTAATTTGATTATTAATTAATCGCTATTTTGAATCTAGATAATGAAACATTATTGCTTTTGAGAATGGAAGTTGAAAGAGAATAAAAACTCTATTTTTAGTTATTCTTCAGTCTTAAGTTGTTGTATACTTGTATCAAAGTAAAACTAGAACTAACACGAGACCTAGTTCTAATTGCCACTTAGTGCTTGATTGTTGTAAATACTCCTGAAAGTAAAAGTATAACTAACACTAGATCTACAACCTATCTATAGTATTGACACAAGACCTAGTGCCAGAAACATTGGGATTTAACCGTACGTCTCTTTAGACAGCTAAACTGTAATATTTCTAATTCTAAGTTTAGTGTTAGTTCTGAAGATAGGTTGGATTGTGTTAGATTGGATTCCGTCTTAAGAGAGAGACGACTAAACCTAAATGTTTTCGTTTTAGGTCTAGTATTAGCTCTAGCGTTAGTGTCGGCTCTATTTTTAGGTGTTATTGAATCTTAAATTGTTATATACTTGTACCAAAGTAAAACCAGAACTAACACTAGACCTAGTCTTCAGACGCACGGCTAAACCGAAACTTTCTAATACTACTTCTACATTTGAATTAAAAAATATATTCATGCATTACTACAAATTTTTGAAATTGATTAAGTACCCACTGTCAATACATTCGAGAAATACAAATTTTAAATAAACGGTTTTTAAATAATAAAATAAACTTCAATATTATTAATAAAGAACTATTCAAAAATTATTCCCATCGAGTCATGCCGGGTCTCGTCGAAACCAAGGATGTTGATGATCACGCACGTTCACGTGAGCGATATAACAAGCATGACCCTTCGTGACCCGGTGGGACTTACAAAATTTGCACATCTCTAATCACTACACAATTGGAAAACTTTTTGAAGAACTTTGCGATACACTTTGGATGAAATTATGTACAAATTCAGCGTTAAATGGAAATTTCCAGTCTGTGCAGGTTGCATTGATAGAAAACATATAGAAATAAAATGTCCACCAAAATCAGGATATATTACAATTACAAACATTTTCATTCGATTGTTTTATAAGAAGTAGCGGATGTAGATTGTGGCTTTATTTTTATTTTTATTGAAGACTTTTACCGTTTGTAACTTATACGATTTTTTGGCATTTCAAAAAGGCAACTTACAAATCAGGAACCCATATTTACCTACAGGAAAAAATGTCCCATGCAAGAACACGTATTGAATATACATTTGGCATCTTATATGGTAAGTGGAGTTTCTTAAATAAAGCTATTGAAGCAGATGTTCAAAAAAGACTATTAAAATTGTTGAAATGTAGATACAGTGGAGAGAAAAGCACTTAAAACTTACAGAAATCAAAATAATGTTATCAATAATAACAGAAGAATTTGAAGATCATTGAATAATAATCCAAATGACACAATACAAATATGAGAAAACTTGAATAGTTACTTTAATGCACCTATCACACCCCTTTCCTTTTAAACAAATTATTTAAATACCTAGTTTTGAATTAAGTAGTTAGTTTTTCTAGGTCGATTAAAACTGATTTGTCCATTGTCTCACAAGCTAATTTAACGAACGTGCTTGTCTGACGAAAACGTGTCTGCTGCAGTCTAAACGGACAACTGTAGCCACTTATCTGATTCGATCAAGTCTGAACTAGTCTAAATCAGTGCCAGTGTAGCCGTAGCATTAAGCGGATGACCAGTGATCGGTTTCAATCAACAAAGCCGATTGCTGTGGATTATACGAGAGCTTTAAACTGTTACCATAGAGGCCAATTTTTGAAAATACGTATGGGTGTTGGGCAATGGAAAAAAGTTAATTCCAAAAATAGTTTCATACCTTAAACCCAAGTGAAATAAACAATACTTTGATACTTTTTTCTTAAACAATATGTGTTTAATAATGGCTTAACCCAACCCAACAATATATAACAACGATATTTTGTGTTAAATAGCTAAATGTCGTTAATAATTTTAACAAAGAACTAATCTTGGTTGACTTCAAAAACGTTCTTCCTTAAACAATAACTATTGTAATAGCTGACTAGTTGGGTTGGGATTGATAAACTGGGTTAAGATTGATGGCTCCAAGAAAAATGAACAATACATTCGGCGGCCGACGTTTTCGAAGCCGGCCCAGGTTATATCTTCAATCTCATTAATAACTTTTTCGAAAAATAGTCTTGGAAGACGTCGGCCGCCCCAAGGAAAATGAGGAATAGTTTGAGCAGCCGACGACTTCGAACCTGCAAACAGATATTTGGCCTGGGATGATGGTCGTCCAGACAGTATATGGGGTTGAAGCACTCTTGGTTCTCCCTTCTTTTCGTGTTTCTCCACTTTTCCTTTTCTTCTTTTTTCACAAAATACTTCTCGTCTCTCAGTGGTGTCTAAACCATAACATAGAATTCGCATTAATTTTTGTATGTTGTATTGTTTTATATATGTATAAACGTACCGAGTTTGGGAAACCAGCTTTACTCCCCTCATCATCTCGTTGCATTCTCGTTTTCTTTCGCCGCGACTCTCTCTTTTTCGCCTTCCTTCATCACGAACACCTCTTCATCCATCGGGTTTGGAGAGTCAGAATCTCCCCCTCGTCTTTGCGTTCCACCGTTTTCTCTCCATCCATTGCTCCTCCATACAGAAAGTTCTTTTTGTGTCTGTCTTCTTTTGTATCTAGGTTTCTACAAATTCATGGCACATGAGTAATAAAAACCAAGGTGACTTTTCAGTATTAGTACTAATATATCGTCTCTTATTGGATCCGCTCAATCTCTACTTACTTCTTCCTATTCCTTCGTCTTTATCAGCTTCATTATATATTTTTTAATTGCCTCCCAGCTTTTTGTTTGTCCAGCAGGGTTTTAATACGATTTTCTGATGTTATTATTATCCCGATCTTTCTATTTACATTTGTTCTGCCCTCCCTCCATTGAGTACATCTGAAGAATGCATACTCCACGTTGTCTCTGCTTGACAACGTGGAGTATGCACCATCCATGGAATATAGGCATCCATCGTCATTTTCTTTTTTGTATTTGAAAAGATATTCGCGGAAGCAGCAATTTCCGCTGAAGAAACTGGCTTAGGGCGTAATTTACTTTGCTCCATCTTCTCTCTACCCAAGATTTTAATGATGGTATTAACTTTTTTGTCCATGTTATTGTGCCTGTATCCACCCTAAATCTAGATTCAACCCAACCCACTCTTTTCCGGGATCATTCTTCAGAGCATATCTTGGGGTTTCAGTACGTGCCTCAATCTTATCCAATGTTAGGATTCTAATGTTAGGAATCCTAATAGTCATTAGGATTGTTGAAGATTTGTTAGGATTTGATAAAATGGTTTATATATTTCAATTGCTTTCGGTTCGAATGTTACATCTCTCTTTGGGTGTTTACTTTTACACCTTTGGGCTATACTTTAATACTTGGATCTACTATGATAATGTTCCATGACATTCTTTTCATACAACACCACAATTCCGGAAAACAGTGGAAGGCATTAACTTTTTTTGTTCACTATTACACTTCGTAGCTGGATGAGGGGAAAAAGTCCCCATCGCGTCTTTCATTCACATTTTCTCTTCTCTTGTATTCTTCTTTCCTCTTTCATCTAACCATTTCATTTAGTCTTTTCTTCTCTGGTTGGCCGGAAATTCCTCTTAGGTTGAAACAGAAAAAAAAAGATTTTCGAAACTATTTTTACATATTACATACCCGAATTGTAAACCACCCCCCTATTCGGTTTTTATGCAGATGGGTGCTCAGCACCCATAAAAACTTTTGTATGGATTTTAGAGCACCCACGTATCCGGCGCCTATAACCGTTACTTGACAATGGCAACTGTCGATAGAAGAATTTCTTCCTTTGGGCTTCATTCATAGCGTCCTTACCTTCGGCTTCCATTAACACCTCTTTATAAAGCAACCAGTTTTGCATGGTGTCAAGAACAACAAGGGCTTTCAGACAATTCAAGATTTTATTTATGGGTAAATGATGGTCGTAGAAGGGTGAGGCGACATCTGGATGAACTTTGACATCATGTAGAGTTTGCAAGGAACGAGATATCCCACGAGGATAAGGAACACTTAATAGAAAGTATGACCATACATAGCCCTCAGTTTTTTTTAAGAAATCATATTTGTACCAGGATACTAAAATATGTAATGATATACCGTTGGATGTGAAATCGTCCGTAACCGTTTACACGTTTATAAGGAAATACTTTAGGTATTTGCTTAGCCTAGGCTGAGATGTCGTGGTCTATAGCGTTTATAGTAACTTTTCCTAAGGAACAGATCTTATAAATGACAAAGACAACCAACCTTTCTCTTGATTTATTTTTTATGTTGCTAATGTTGAAGTAGGTGGTTTTGTTATTATTTACTGTCACTCCCTTACTCGACCAGAAACTGTTATTACTGTATGTTATTACATGTAATGTATCATTAACTGGAACCATCGATAATAGCACTAGTCTTTGAATACCAATCAGCTTCCGACAGAAATGTCTATTCGCTTCTACGACCTTCCGCAACCATACATCACCACGGCCATGATAATTCCCAAAGTCCTATTTATGACATTTATGATAATTCGTCATAAATAACATCCATCGCGGACGGCTTCAACCCCCACTCGCAGC
Source organism: Onthophagus sagittarius (assembly GCA_036711965.1). Lineage (NCBI taxonomy): Eukaryota > Metazoa > Arthropoda > Insecta > Coleoptera > Scarabaeidae > Onthophagus > Onthophagus sagittarius. The sequence goes on along the minus strand of JASERS010000007.1, from coordinate 8,906,976 downwards.
GCATAATCCCTCTTCAATTTAACCAATTTTTCTTCCACGAACTTTAGATGTTCCACGATCCAGATATTTAACTTTCTTCTCGTCGTATTTTACATCACAACCGAGTTCCTCATAACTTCCCCTTCATCTTCATAGTGTAAGTTTTTTGCTCCGCCATCATTATTCTCACCTCATCCATCCATTCCTTCATTCTAACCATAACACCTGCATATCTTTTTTATAACAGTACCCTATTATCTCTCTTCACTAGAATAAGCCGGTCGACAGCATATTGTAGTAGCATATAATAGTTCCAATCCCGTACCCCAATCACAATCTGATATGATACCACATGTTTTCATTATGTATCCATCTACACCTCGCCCACAAGCGACCTCGACGAAGTGAATTCAAATGTTGATCGTTTGGTCTACTTTTCAAAGCATCAAATGAACGATATCATCTCATGTTGCTGAGATCGCTTCAGCAGAAACAGTAGATCTGATGATGATATCGTGTTTCTAAGTACCAAGAGTTATTGAATTTATGTTCATGTGGGTGATGTGGCGCCACGCCTGCAAGCGACTTCGGCGAAATGACAACAAATTTACTCATCAAAATCATGACTCATGAGTATATGATCAATCATATACTCGATATCATATTATGTATCACCGAGATCGTTTGCTGGAGATGTAATTATAACAACATTATATAATATTAAGGGTTTCTGATGAAAGTATTGCACGTTCAGTTTACTCTTCAACATATTAAATGAAAATAATATCATGAAATCAGATTATCAGATGCAGTGGCTCGTCCGCAAGCGATCTCAGCGAAATGACTTAAAATGTTGTACGTTGCATTTCAAAACATCATATAATTATAAAGTTGATAAATAGCCTTGGCGAAGTAATGATAAACGACGGAACATGGCAGCACCATTATTTTTAATAATAACAAAATAAAATGTTGTTAAAATTATTCTCATTTGAATGCAAAAATTTAGGGCGCAAAAAAATCACATCGTTTAAAAAATAAATTTATTGTATACCAAACTTAATAATAAACTTTAGTTAAAGCTAACGATTTCCGCCTAAATAACACATTATTTAATTGCGCTAAGTGGTGCAAAAACCCAGCGTTAGGCCAAACTCTTCTTTGGTTAAACACGTAATTTAAAGCGGTTGCAGCATCCATTTGCTTACAAATCATCATGTAAGCAATCACAATTGTTGCGGAACGAGAAATGCCTACGACGCAATGCACGAGAACTCGTCCACCGGAAGCGACTGCACTTTCTATAAAACGAGCAGCTCTTTCAAAATACACAGATATATCCCAAGACGGCCGATCGTGTCCGGGTATTCCCATGTATTTAATACCAAAATGTTTGTAATATATCTCATTTGTATTCACTTGATATTCGTCAGATCCTTCCGCGCAATTCAACACGTGCGTAAAACCATTATTCACCAAGAATTTCCTATCTTTCGCTGCATATCTAATCATACACACAACACAATTTTTTTTAATTCAAAAAAGAAAATCATACTTACTTATCACCCAAATAAAGGCCTTTATCAATCCTATTAACCGAATGGATATTGGAAACACTCGTTGATGGATTTGATCGAACAGTACATGTTAAAGTATCCACGAGATCATTTAAGTATTTACCAGTGATGACCGTTTGAGATGGTGGTCTTAACGTGCCCTAAAGCATCACAAACAAAAATGTTTTAAAAATAAAAAAAGTTTCAAAACTTTTCTTACACTGTAAACACTATCGCGCCACATCTTCCAAACACAACCTCCACACGACTGAAACGCTACGATCTAATCCACATGTCTTAATGAAAATGAATGAGTAACATCACTAATTTTACGCCATAACGTCGAGGTGCAACAACTATTGACATTAACGCACGCAGTTTTAAAAATAGCATCTTGAATCGGTGCCAAAAAGATAATCGGTACGACGCAATTTCAATAAGAATTCGGGAAAAAACTCAATGAAAAGTGTGTTTGGGTTAACTATAATTAAGTTATAATGAAATAAATTAATTCGTATTAATAAATTCTTTTTAAATTGGTTTTGTAGGTCTTAAAAATTTTTTGGTGGGAAAAGTGTTTTTCGCAAAAAGACCTTCGTGTGTTTTAAAATAGACCATTATTTACGCAAATCTGGAATTTTTATTTTTAGCAAAGGTTACCGTTCTGTAACCGTTTTATTTCTCGACATGATTATGTGACTCATTTTTTTCCTGTGGGAATACATTGTTATATTATTTGTCCTTGTTGGCAAATCATTACCAACTCGTGGTTGATTTATCATAATCTAATTTAACTAATTAACTCATTCATTTCGAATTCTTTTAAGTTATTTATAACTAATTAATGCTGAATCAATAAGAAGAATTTGTAAAGTTGTCATACGGAGATATAGTCATATATTTAACACCTCGTAAGAAAATTATTTTGAAGAAACGGAATTTTCGTCCCAAGAATTTAAATAAACGATATATAACATCGGCAATATATTAACATTAAATTATGATTTGTGGAGGAGTTTAGCGTATCTGCTTGTTATATTTAGTTTTTTATTGGCAGTATCTAAATGTCTTAAATTTTTCTTATGTTATAATTTAATAAAATTTTGAATTTCTCGTCTTGTCAATTTTTAATTTTGATGACTCAACCCAACCCAACCCAACCCAACATCTAGTTAATTAGGATCTAGTTGATGACTCAACCCAACCCAACCCAACATCTAGTTAATTAGGATCAAGTTGATGACTCAACCCAACTAATATTTCGCGACGACTATTTTGTTAGTTGGGTTAAGATTAATGGCTCAACCTCACCCAACTAATATTTAATGCTAACTAGCTAGTTGAGTTGGGTTAATGTTAATGGCTCAACCCAACCAAATTAATATCTAGCACTAACTAGCTAGGTGGGTTGGGATTGGGCATGATTTGGGTCAGATAAGATTGATGCCATAAGGTTGATGAAAGCGGCTTGGAGGAAACTATGCGACGAGTTACAAAATAATACATGGGGGTAAAAAAGACAAAAAACATAGCTTATCACTGGCTAAGGAACAAGTTGGGGTATTTTTTAAAGAGCTGTTTCCTGATTGAAACGGAGTAACGTTTAATTCGGAAGAAGTTGAAAACGAATCTGAGTGTCGAGAAATTACCGAAGATTAGATAAATAATATAGCTTATAAACTAAAAAATTGAAAGGCTCCTGGTCTAAACAGAATTACACTCGAGATTATCAAGGACACCGTAAGTATGGGGAGTGAGAAAATGAAAAAATGTACAATGACCTCGTAAAAATAATGTTTCTGAATATCTGGAAGGCAGTTAAACTGGTGCTTATAGAAAAGCAGATGGGTGCAAATAAGTACCCCTATGTTTATTAAATTGCTATGGAAAGGTATACGAAGGCATTATAAAAGATAAACTAGAGAAAAAAATTGGACGTGAGAGGGGGGGCTGTCTGAAAATCAGTTCGACTTTAGAAGGGGAAGATCTACGGTTGATGCAATAACAAAAGTAATGGAGGAGGGAAAAAAGCTAGAAAAATTTAGACAGGAGAAAAAATAAAAAGTATGCTACCATCAACGTAAAAAATGCGTTTGGTTTGGCGCCCTAGGAAAAAATCATTCAGCAACTACAAAAGAAGGGAATCTCCACATATCTGGTAAATGTCATTAAGGATTATCTAATTAGAAGAAATATATGAGATCACTAGGGGATGTCCCACTTTTTCATGGTTCTAACTTGCGATTGGTACAAGCATCAAGACCATGAAAAATGGAACACTCCTGGTAGTGTGGATGACGATCTTGTCATTTTATTGTAGAGATTCACAAACATGAGGTGTATACCAAATTTGAAATAATTATTCAAAACAACACCGGAGAAAAACGCAAAATTAGAAAAATAAATTGAAACTTTACCACTCTGTAATGAACACATAACGCATTTTTGACCACATGTTTATTAGCATTTTTTTCCTATTTTATCGAGTACTACCGCCTCCTGAAATATGTACATGTCGTTCATTAACACCCTGTATATTATGTTGGATTAATGTCCTCGAAAATATGACGTTTAAAAAAATTGGATTTATTTGTAAATAATGACTATAATACTGATAGGCTAGGATTTTGTACATTGTTTTATTCGTTATACTTTATTATGCTTTTTAGCTTTAAGAAATATCAGGCGCTACAAATTTTTGAAAACGACGCTAGGTACCGCGACGTACACAAATTTATATTTTAGGTGGGGCGTCGAGTTCAGCTGAACCTATACACAAGTACACAATGCTATTTTTTCGAAAATTACTGAATATAGAAATGCTGAGCAGAAAAATACTCAGAATTTGACGTAGAATCCATAAATGAAATAAAAAATGGGGGTTACTATTTAAAAATGTCAGCTTATTCTAGCTTTTTATATTCTACCTTAGAAAACGCGCATTAAGAAATATGAGATAGGTGTGCAAGCCTTTTTCTTTTTTTCAATATCCCTCGCGTTTATATGAGATTGATTTCATACTTTGTATATACATTAACTCGCAGCCATTTTTTCAAAGACTGCTGAATATCCTCATCAAGAATATGTTCCTATTTAAGAATACCAAGTTAGGCATAGTATTTTAATTTTGGGACACGCTGTACATTTCAATTTAACACAAAAAATGTGCGGTAAAGATTATAACATCGATCACTAGGCTTTTTTTCTACGAACTTCCCTTGAGTTTATATCGAATTGATTCCATACTTTATGTGTTCATTTGTACTCAGTAAATTTCTGAACAATTTTTCAACTTTTGTCTAAAAAAGAACTCTGTATCTCGGATCCTTAATGTTATTTATGTACTTCGCTATTCACTCATACTGAGTGATGCATTTATAATGAGACGACCTGATAACTCATACATTATACATTTTATAGAAACAAGTTTCAACATATAAAGGGGAAAAATATTTTGTATGGTTTTCATTACATTTTTGAATCGGCATTTTCGCCATCTGGCTTTCCATTGTTAAGTAATTTTTTTTAATGGATACTTATATTTTTTCCATCACTAATCTACATTTCATAACAAAATAAATAACTTTTATTTGAAACATTTTTCTATTTAATTAATATTAAATAAAAAATAGGCTGCAATTATAATGGTAATCATAATAGATAGCAGTTGTTTTTGTATCCATATCTGTCAAAATGTCTCTTAGCAGCAAATTCATTAAATAAATAATTTCATTGAATATGCATGGAAAGATATGCAATTGTTAAAAAACAAATCTAATGATGCTCTTTTATGGAGATCATATTATGTTGATGCTGATTAATGGTTACTTAACGACGCTATTCTCCAAAACTAAATAACTAGCTTTTATTTCAAGTATTTTTTATTTGACCTGTGATTATGGATAAAAAATATCATATGATTTCTTGAATAGAATTATCCTTTGTTGATCCTGAGTAATTATTTCACATTACGCCAAAATGATGCACGGTATAGGATGTATCTGTCAGGATATCTATTTTCATATAAACTTAAGATTAGAGATGTGCGCGTGAGTGACCTTTTATGCCCGCTCACGATTTAGACCGTGAGTCACGTCTATTCATGTGACTCACGCTGGATCAGGTGATCAAATCTATGAATGATTCATTACTTGTTAATTTGGTTATTAATTAATCGTTCTTGATAGAATGAGCAGAAATTAGTGTTAGTTCTGAAGCTACGTTGGGTTGGGTTGAATTGGGTTTCATCTTAAGAGAGGTACGACTAAACCCTAATTGATTTTCGTTCTAGGTCTAGTATTAGCTCTAGTGTTAGTGTTGACTCTATTTTTAGTTGTTATTCTGTATTAAATTGTGATATATTTATATCACAATTTAATATGACAACATTGAGGATCATGGTGTTCTTCTTGCTCATGATGTTGCTGACCACAGTCTAGTATATGTCACCTTAACTTGTAGTGTCCAACGTGATGCTCCAAGGACTTTAACTATTACTGACTTGAAATTATGATAATGAAAAGTTCATGGATGATTTAGGGGAACTAAATTGGTATCAATTTTTAATTAGTAATGATATTAATGAAAGGGTTGATTTTTTCAATAACACTCTTTTATCTGTATTCAGCGTTCATGCACCTCGCCGAACTGTAACTCTACGAAATAACTATAGGCCATGGATAACTGATACTATTAAAATTCTCATTCATTTGCTAAACAAAGCATATTCTAAATTTAAATCTACTAAAAGTTCGTCTCATTTCAACTCGTATAAAGTGTTAAGAAATTTTACTAATTACCAATTCGCCGCGGAAAAAAACATATCTTTCATTATTGTTTGGTAATTATAACTCGCGTTAAATTGTTGCGTAATCTCAGATCGTTTGGAGCATGTGAGAATAAGACAAGATCGGTTTCGGCCACTGTGGTAGACGCTGATGATATCAACAGTTTTTTTCTTTCATCTCAGAATCAATTAGCATGTGATTTTGATTTATTACATTTCTATAATTCCAATATCCTACCTTTTATTACAAATAAACTTTCTTTCACTTTGACTTCCAAGGTGGAAATATTACAAGCGCTTAATCGAATCAAGCCAAATGCTGTTGGTGCCGATGGAGTTACTAAGCAGATGCTTTTATTAAGTTCTCCTGTGACATTACCTTATATGTGCCACATTATTAACTTTTGCATTGAGAATTCGGTATATCCACTCAAGTGGAAGACTTCCCTAATGACACCAGTCCCTAAAACTGGGAAGGTGACTCAATTGCAGGATCTTCGGCCGATAAGTATTTTATCAGTATGTTCAAAAATATTTGAGAGAATATTATCCACTAGGTTATGGGTACACTTGGTTGAGTATTCTATACTCCCTACTTGTCAGTCTGGTTTCCGTTGTGGTAACAGCTACACAACGGCACTCTTGTATATTACGGATGATATATTGCGTGGAACTGATGACGGTTCAGCGACAGCTTTGGTCTTACTTGATTTTTCTAAGGCTGAATTTTCAAAATTTGATACGCTGCATCATTCATTACTTGTCGGAATGCTTGGGTTCATTGGATTGTCTCAATCTGCGCTTGAACTTGTCCAAAGCTACTTGTTTAACCGTTCACAGCAAGTTGTTTGTAATGGTGAGTTATCTTTACCAGCTAATGTCATATCGGGTGTCCCACAGGGTTCCATACTTGGACCAATCCTGTTTTCGATATATACGTTCCAGTTGTGCTTATTATTGAAGCACTGTACTCCGCATATGTATGCTGATGACATCCAACTTTACTACACATTTCCTACTACTAATGTTGTTGCGGCTAAAGATAATATAAATGCTAATTTACAGGCTTTAGTTGATGTTGCCGACAAACACTGTTTGATAATCAATCCCTCTAAGTCCTCTAAGGTTGGAACTGCATTGAGACTGCGAATTAATTCGGATATTTTGTAAACTGCTGAGTGTGCAAGGAATCTAGGTTTCAGCATAGATAGTAGGTTAAGATTTGATTCGCTTATAACCGGTCTTCTGCGTCGGGCCTACTCAGCTCTAAAACTGATTTATAATAGTAGACACTTATTGGATCAGCGACTCCGAATACATTTATACAACGCCCTAGTTCTTTCGATTTTTAATTACGGTGATGTATTGTACGGCCCTTGTATTTATAATATGCAGAAGGTGAGAATACAAAGAGTTCAAAACGCTTGCTTACGCTTCATTTATGGTATTCGTAAGCATGAAAGTATATCACACATGTTGAAATGGGTGGGCTGGTTGAATATGTCATATCGGAGGGCCCTTCACTCTGCCAGCCTTTACTATAAGATTTTAAGTACCAAATGTCCACCGTACTTATTTAATAAAATTCGGTTTCGAATAGATGTCCACAACATTAATATTAAGCATAGGCAAACATTAACAATACCTCAGCATAGACTGGAAAATTTCAAAACAGCATTTTCTTATTGTATGCCTAAATTATTAAATGAATTTACTCTTTCGGAGCTGTCGGAGAGTGGGCGGGTTTTTAGAGCGAAATTCGGGTTTGTGTTGCTTGGAAGACAAGGTGGAGACCGAGTATAAACTAATATGTTTTATTTGTTATTACCACTAAGCTTTTGTTTTCTTGTTCTTTCTTTTCTTTTCTTTCTGTCTTTTACTTTTTTCTTTTCTAGTTTTCTTGTTAGAAAATCCATAATCCTTCGTCCCAGCACTATTGACTCACCCTGTATAAATTCGGCTGATTATGACCTAATTAGGTCGAAACCGGTACCGCGAAAATTAAACAATAAAGGGAGAAAGAATTTTTTTAAATAATTTTTTTATTAATATTTGAAAGCCTGCAATATGGATTTTATCAAATTTAATATTATTTAAGAATGAATTAATCACAAATCTTAAAAGGAAGAAACCTACAATCGTAGAAATCCTACATTACCGTCCCTAGAGTTAGTGTTAAAATCAGCCGTAAAAATTTTGTTCCAGAGCGCGCGTAAAGTACTTCTGCTACTTGCTACTTTCGTCTTCAATATAAACAGAACGGAACGTAAATATTTACATTCCTAGCGTTTAACCGAACGTTCAAGCAAAAATTGTAAATGTAACTTAAATGGATACCTATGTGAACACGGTTAACTTCGCGGACGACGACGACGTTCCGCAGAATCGCAGCAAAGACTCTCAGAAAAAGCAGCGCTACCAAGACGATGAAAGGAGACTGATGTCTGGTTTTTCAACTTTGGATGGTTCCCCAGTTAACGGCTACAATTGGCAAGCCAAACAATCCACGATGGCTGACCGTTTAGGTATACTTTTATTTAATACATTGATGTCCGATGTAACTTTCATCGTTGGGGTCCAACGAGAAAGGATTCCAGCACATAAATTCATCTTATCCATTAGTAGTTCGGTGTTCGAAGCTATGTTCTATAGCAACTTATCCAATCAATCCAAAGATATTGAGCTCCCGGATGTTGAACCCGCTGCCTTTAGAAACTTGCTAAAACATATTTATTTGGACAACGCGTTTATCGGTCCAGAAAATGTTATGACAACTTTATACACTGCCAAGAAGTATTCACTACCAAAATTAGAAAAGCACTGCGTCGAATTTTTAGAATGCAACTTATGCAGCGAGAACGCCTTCTTATTATTATCTCAAGCCCGATTATTTGATGAATCAAAATTAGTTTTAAATTGCCTCGATGTGATCGATAAGAAAACGCAGGACTCTCTCGACTCTGAAGGCTTCTTAGACATTGATTTTGATACATTAGTTTGCGTATTGCAACGAGATACTCTTAGAATTCGAGAAATTCGTTTATATGAAGCTGTGAAGAGGTGGGCTGACGCACAATGTCGTAGGAAAAATTTAGAATTAACCAATGAGAATCGCAACGCGATTTTAGGACCATGTATTAATCTTCTAAGATATCCCTTGATGAGCGTTGAAGAATTCGCGTCTGGTCCTGCACAAAGTGGATTTTTATCTGATGCTCAAATCGTCCAATTATTTTTATACTTTACTTTAAATCCAAAACCGGCGACGGAATTTTCAGAAATTCCTAGATGTTGTATGATGGGGCGCGAATGTGTCGCTAATCGGTTTGTTGATGTGGAGAGCCGATGGGGTTATAACGGAACTAGTGATAGAATCCGATTTCAAGTCGATAAAAGAATCTTTATTGCGGGATTAGGATTGTATGGTTCCGTTCATGGACCGTCCGAATATGATGTCACCATACAAATACATCATACTCATACCGCTAAAGTTGTTGGGTATAACAAAACTAAATTTAATTCTGATGGATCTAGTCGTACGTTTCGAGTCATGTTCAAAGAACCAGTTGAGATTATGCCTAATACTAGTTATATCGCGATAGCTACCTTGAAAGTAAGTTTGTTTTATTAAAAAGAAATTGTTGGTAATAATTTTTTGTTTAAGGGGAATGATTCGTATTATGGCACAAAGGGATTAAGAAAAGTGATATTACAATGTAGTAAAGGTGAAAGAGTTATTTTCCAATTTTCGTACGCCGCGGGAAATAACAATGGTTCCTCAGTTGAAGATGGACAAATTCCAGAGTTTATTTTTTATACATAAAGTGTGATGGTATATTTATGTCGTATTATTTTAACCATATCCTTGGATGTTTTGGTATCAAAAAACAATTGCATGAATCAAAAGTATTTATATTTAATACATTTATAGTAATAGGAATACATTTATGGTTATTGTATTACAATAGCTTTCCTGTTGATTATGGGATGTAAAAAGAAGCAATAATTTTGTTTATACAGTTTCATTTTATAAAGTTTTACTAAGGCAAAAAAGCATTCATTTTCATTAATTTACCTTTCATTTTTCTCCTATCTTTAGTTGCTTTCGTAATATATCATCAACATACCACGAAAGCGACCAAGACGAAGTAATATTATTTCCTAAGAGAACAATATCATCTCGTGTTGCTGAGGTCGCTTGAACTGATATTTTCTCAACGCAATAGGGAAATAATTGAAGTTTTAATTTTTATTACATCAAAATTTTATTTAATTCTTATAATAAAATTTGCTTATAATTATTTTATTTACACAAAACAGGTTTCAAGTGTCAATGCTCATCAACAATTTAGGGTAAAATATATCAAAACGGATATACTGAATTGTGGAGCTATTCCCACATATTTAAAATTTTACTAAGGCAAAAAGTGACGCATTTATTTTTATTAATTTACCTTTCATTTTTCTCCTTTTCTTTAGTTGCTTTCGTAATATATCATCAACATATTACGAAAGCGACCAAGACGAAGTAATATTATTTTCTAAGAGAACAATATCATCTCATGTCGCCGAGGTCGCTTGAACTGATATTTTCTCAACGCAATAGGGAAATAATTGAATTTTTAATTTTTATTACAACTAACTTTTTTTTAATTCTTGGATGGTTCCCTAGTTAATGGCTACAATTGGCAAGCCAAACAATCCACGATGGCTGACCGTTTAGGTATACTTTTATTTAATACATTGATGTCCGATGTAACTTTCATCGTTGGGGTCCAACGAGAAAGGATTCCAGCACATAAATTCATCTTATCCATTAGTAGTTCGGTGTTCGAAGCTATGTTCTATAGCAACTTATCCAATCAATCCAAAGATATTGAGCTCCCGGATGTTGAACCCGCTGCCTTTAGAAACTTGCTAAAACATATTTATTTGGACAACGCGTTTATCGGTCCAGAAAATGTTATGACAACTTTATACACTGCCAAGAAGTATTCACTACCAAAATTAGAAAAGCACTGCGTCGAATTTTTAGAATGCAACTTATGCAGCGAGAACGCCTTCTTATTATTATCTCAAGCCCGATTATTTGATGAATCAAAATTAGTTTTAAATTGCCTCGATGTGATCGATAAGAAAACGCAGGACTCTCTCGACTCTGAAGGCTTCTTAGACATTGATTTTGATACATTAGTTTGCGTATTGCAACGAGATACTCTTAGAATTCGAGAAATTCGTTTATATGAAGCTGTGAAGAGGTGGGCTGACGCACAATGTCGTAGGAAAAATTTAGAATTAACCAATGAGAATCGCAACGCGATTTTAGGACCATGTATTAATCTTCTAAGATATCCCTTGATGAGCGTTGAAGAATTCGCGTCTGGTCCTGCACAAAGTGGATTTTTATCTGATGCTCAAATCGTCCAATTATTTTTATACTTTACTTTAAATCCAAAACCGGCGACGGAATTTTCAGAAATTCCTAGATGTTGTATGATGGGGCGCGAATGTGTCGCTAATCGGTTTGTTGATGTGGAGAGCCGATGGGGTTATAACGGAACTAGTGATAGAATCCGATTTCAAGTTGATAAAAGAATCTTTATTGCGGGATTAGGATTGTATGGTTCCGTTCATGGACCGTCCGAATATGATGTCACCATACAAATACATCATACTCATACCGCTAAAGTTGTTGGGTATAACAAAACTAAATTTAATTCTGATGGATCTAGTCGTACGTTTCGAGTCATGTTCAAAGAACCAGTTGAGATTATGCCTAATACTAGTTATATCGCGATAGCTACCTTGAAAGTAAGTTTGTTTTATTAAAAAGAAATTGTTGGTAATAATTTTTTGTTTAAGGGGAATGATTCGTATTATGGCACAAAGGGATTAAGAAAAGTGATATTACAATGTAGTAAAGGTGAAAGAGTTATTTTCCAATTTTCGTACGCCGCGGGAAATAACAATGGTTCCTCAGTTGAAGATGGACAAATTCCAGAGTTTATTTTTTATACATAAAGTGTGATGGTATATTTATGTCGTATTATTTTAACCATATCCTTGGATGTTTTGGTATCAAAAAACAATTGTATGAATCAAAAGTATTTATATTTAATAGTAATAGGAATACATTTACGGTTATTGTATAACAATAGCTTTCCTGTTAATTATGGGATGTAAAAAGAAGCAATAATTTTGTTTATACAGTTTCATTTTATAAAGTTTTACTAAGGCAAATAGTGGCACATTTATTTTTATTAATTTACCTTTCATTGTTCTCCTATCCTTAGTTGCTAGTTGATAATATATTACGAAATCGGCCCAGACGACGTAATATTATTTTCCAAAAGAACAATATCATTTCATGTTGCTGAGGGCGTTTGAACTGAAAATATTTTCTCAGCACAATAGGGAAATAATCAAAATTTAAATTTTTTTTAACCTCTTGCAATAAAATTTGTTCACAATTAAGGGTAAAATATTATAGAGAAATATAAGACATGACCAGTTTCGGTATTTAGATTACCATCTTCAGAAGACACCTACATGTAAAGACGTGTACATGGTAAAATAAAGAATGTTAATAATAATATTATTTAAATTATAATAATATTCATATAATTAATGACGATCTCCCAATGGGATCATCGCTCAGCGGACTTATTTCAGATATTTTTTGAAATAAATTAGAGGAAGATCTTATCGTAAATCCAATAAACCCACATCATGAAAATATTATCACATGGTTATGTTAAGTTGATGATATTTTAGTTGTAACTAAGACGAGAGATATAAAAATGATTAATGACCTACATAAATACGTAAATAACCTCCATAAAAACATAAAATTTACTTTGGAAATGGAAAAAGACCACAAGCTAAACTTTTTAGATTTTACGCTAATCAGAAAAGAAGATAGGATTGATTTCGATATATACCGCAAATCGACACAGCACAGCAAAATCATTCCGCATGATTCATACCACGATTATACATAAAAATTAGCAGCATTAGGATCATATATACACCGAGCTTTTAATTTAGAACAAAATAGTTTTGAAAAGGAAATATCAATAATACAAATGATAGCAAAAAATAATAATTTCTCCAAAAATACTGTGCAAAAATTAATAGACAAAAAACATAATAAAATAAATTCAAAACAAATTTCATCCTTAGAAAAGGCTATCGATAATAACAAGTTAGATAAATTTAAAACAATAAGTTACCCAGGTACAATATCATACAAATTGAAAACACTTTTTAAAAAATATAACATCAAAATATTCTTGATAATAGCAAAAACAAATTTGATATCTTACAAGAAAGCTGTGACCAAATATATGCCCAAATAGAATGCAATAGCTGTTGATTTACTACAATCCAATTTCATTGTCTATAATTTTTGAATAAAAATTGTCAGAAATTGTTGAATCAGTGGGTAAATCAGTTTTTAATTCTTACAATAAAATTTGCTTATGATTATTTTATTTACACAAAACAGGTTTCAAACCTCAATGCTCGTCATCAATTTAGGGTAAAATAAATCAAAATGGATATACTGAATTGTGGAGCTATTCCCACATATTTAAAGTTTTACTAAGGCAAAAAGTGACGCATTTATTTTTATTAATTTACCTTTCATTTTTCTCCTTTTCTTTAGTTGCTTTCGTAATATATCATCAACATATTACGAAAGCGACTAAGACGAAGTAATATTATTTTCTAAGAGAACAATATCATCTCACGTCGCCGAGGTCGCTTGAACTGATATTTTCTCAACGCAATAGGGAAATAATTGAAATTTTAATTTTTATTACAACTAATTTTTTTTTTAATTCTTGGATGGTTCCCCAGTTAATGGCTACAATTAGCAAGCCAAACAGTCCACGATGACTGACCGTTTAGGTATACTTTTATTTAATACATTGATGTCCGATGTAACTTTCATCGTTGGGGTCCAACGAGAAAGGATTCCAGCACATAAATTCATCTTATCCATTAGTAGTTCGGTGTTCGAAGCTAAGTTCTATAGCAACTTATCCAATCAATCCAAAGATATTGAGCTCCCGGGTGTTGAACCCGCTGCCTTTAGAAACTTCCTGAAACATATTTATTTTTTGAAGACTTAGTACTACTTTTAGAAGACTTGATATTACCTTCAAACGACTTACTACTGCCCCTGGACGATTTGAAATGCTTCTAGAAGACTTGATACTGCATTTGAAAAAGCTTGATCTTGCTCTCAGACGATATGAAATGCTTTTAGAAGATTTGATGTAGCTGCCAGAAGACATGTAATGACTTGCAATAGTGACAAAAGACTTAAACTGCTTCCAGAAAATTTGGGCTATGGGCATATAGCAGATTTAATACTGTTTCTAAAGAACCTGATTTTGCTTCAAAAAGACGTGAAATGTTCAGAATACTTGTTAATGCTTTAAAAGATTTAATACTACTTCTTGAAGTTCTTCCAGAAAACTTGATATTGCTTTTGGAAGACTTAAAATGCTTCTAAAAGCCACTTCTTCTAGAAAAGCGTATATAGCCTCTGAAAGACTTGATACTGGTTTTAGAAAAATTGAAATGCTTCCAGAAACCTTGATTCTGCTTCCAGAAGACTTGATATTGTTTTTAAAACTTCTGGCAGAAAACATTTTCATTGCAAAAAACACGATATTGTTGATAAACTGTTTGAGTTTCCTTCGAAAATATTAAATACTATTAGACAAAATTCAAAATCTTAACTGGCAGATTGATTTTTTTTTTATCTCTTTGGATGTTATTATTTTAAAATTATTTTAATAGCTACATCCGATGTAGTAGCATCATCTACCAATATTAAGCGACTTTTACTTCCTAGGACTTAATACCACACTTTAAGCAATAAATTAGGAATTGATAAAGCAGCAAAAACAGTTTGCATATTTCAACAGTTAAATGGAGGAAATAATGCATCTAGCGGAAACGGGTAACGATTTTTTTTTAAAGTTTTTAATCATATATTAAGTTTTAGTTATAATGTAGATCTGGCGATAAACATACATAAAGGAAATGTTCTATTTTCCTGCTAATTTTGAAACAAAGGTGTTCTTTTAAAAAACACCCCATGTTTTAAATCACCTTTTGAACTGTTTAAAACATATACAGTTTTAAAAATGCTTCAAACAGTTTGTTTTAAACACTTTCTTAAAAATATAACAACTCTGTTTGAAATTATTGTTATAATTGTAATATAATAAAATCAAAAAGTTAATCAACTCAACCTTTATTTATAAAATAAAACGAAACAATGCCATTAAAGGCACGAAAAAAAAAGTGCACGCATGCGTTAAATTGCGACCGAAGGTTTTAGCTTTAAGAAGTTAAAAGTTGGGCAACTCTTGTGACTAAGACAAAAACCGTTTTAGTCATAAGGTGTTGCATAAACAGTACTACTATAACGCACTACCTTAACTTTTCACTCTTATGAATATGACTAGGACTAAGACTAAAACACATTGCATGAACCCACCATTAGAATTTTTCTAGAAACAGTAAAATTTAATATAAGCTGTTAACAGTTAAACTATTTTTTTAGCAATTTTATTACCTCGTTAGAATTTTGAAACTTCTGATTTCTTTCTTTTTATTTACATTATCATTCATTATCACCTCTTAAAATTTTCACATTTGAAGTTTGTTGTAATAAACGGTCGATTAAATCCGTTAATAAGCAATACTAACAAAAACGTAAATAGAATCCAGGAAAATTGACAATTTATTCTAAATAAATCCATAAGAACACTTATATTACATTCAATCACACAACAGAACATCTGATTATTATATAATATATTATTATATTTATTATAATTTTAATCACTTATGCAGCATTTAATTTGTTTAACCCGCTTTTAACAGCATGTTTATATAAAAAGTCTAATATGGTGTCAAATAAAGTACCATTTCTGGTTCACGAATATGACTCAAACTTGGTATAAATCTCAGATAGTGTTACTAACCATATGCTAAATTTCATTGCTATAGCTTGCTAGGTCTTCGAGTAGTCGAAGGTTTGAATTTTGAGAAATTGGCCAATTTCATTAATCTTTTTTATTAATGTTTATTATTCTGGACTGATAACAGAACTCCTTTATAATTTATGTAGTAACAAAACATGTATATGTATATTAATTTTCAACAAAAAGAATTCGCAAGAGTTTAGTTAATTAATTGATTTTTATTATAATAGAATTGCATATGTTGAATATGTTTAAGGATAATGAAGGTAAATAAAAGTAATAAGTTTGTTTATACAGTTTTATTTTATAAAGTTCTACGAAGGCAAAAAGGCACACATATATGTGGTTAATTTTCCTTTCGTTTTCCTCCTATCCTTAGTTCCTAGCTTAAATAATATAATACTTTTTATTGATTGAAAATTAAGTTATCCCTGCTTGATAGCGAACAGGCTTCGGGCGGCGGTGAACACGATGGGACCAAAATAAAATAAGTCATCGAAAGAAAAATGGTCCTGATTGGCACAACAACGGGATACTGCCGCCCGAAATCTATTGCGCGACTGTAAGTCTTGTCAACTATAGGATACAAATCTTTTTATTTTTCGTACAAATTTAGGCACTATCGTAGATCACATTATATAAAAGAAAATTTGTCTAAGGGAGGGAAGGATGCGAATATGTGATGAGGTGTTAGTGGAAGAGTTGTGAGCGGGACACAAGGGGCCAATAACAAACAAAAGATCTAACAACCAAATTAATTAAGTAACCAATAGTAGATAATAATAATAATAAATGGATAACAAACGATCAAATAAAATTAATTTTTTCCCTAAACACGCCAAAAAACGTCGTTTTAAGGCGTGCCAACAATTAGGCTATTCATATTATTAAAATACTTTTCATTTTTCTTTAAATATATATAATATATGTATATGTATAATTTTTCCATATAAATATTAAAAAAGGTGTTCTTGTATCTCATGTACACTTGCAAAAAGTAAGAAAATATAAAAGTTTTCAAGGAGGGGCCGTTGGTAACTATATGGGAATAAGGGAGGAAATCTTGGAACAAGGATCTTTAAATTTTTTTGTACACCAGATACTTACGAACCCGTGGTCGAGTTGATTTCAGCGCATTGCGGCGACGCAGACGTGGTGCGTTGATCGTTCACCCAGGACATCGCCGAATCGTTACTCTACGAACGAACACAATCAGCATCTCCTACTACGTTTTCACCATCACTTACGTATCTCCGAACCGCTTTACGATTTCTACCGGAATCCGAATCCGATTTCCTCCTTTTCTTTTTCGCTGTTAACGATTCTTGCCCGCTGTCGTCGTTTTCTGAATTCGATCCACCCCCATTCTCCGTATCCGAACTAGAACTCGACGAATTGCTCGAGCTATCTGAAGCCACCCCCGACGGTTCTTCCAAGTTAACCCTATCGGCTAACATCGCCAAACGTGGTTCTTTTTCCCGCAGCATTTTCAACCATTTTTGTGAAAGCTTCGGACGGCCGCGTGCTGTTTTGTGCCAAACGACCGGGAAATTCGTACGACTACAAAAGTTTTGAGTGACTGCAATTGTCGTATCTAAATTTAAAACGACGTGCCACCAACCGCCAGGAACGAAAACCGTCTCACCCGGTTTTTGTAAGATTTCTATTGGTTTGCAATCGTCCGGCCATGATGGTTGTTTCGTTTGTGGATAAATCAAGTTAAACCAGGTTATTGCCTCATCTCTTTGTTTACCTCCCATTATCCCAGTTACTTTTAATAATTCTTTTGGAGTGTTTGTTGGAAATAAACACCAACTGAAAATAAAAATTTTTTTAATACATTTTATAAAAATTAAGAAAGTTTTATTTTTGATATAATTAATGAGTATTGAAAGATATAATATTGGTTATGTCGTCATACCGATGTGATTAATTATTTTTTGCAATCAAATTAAAACAAAAAAGTGGATTTTCAGGATCATCTTCTATCTTGTAACTTCAAGCTATATAAAATTTGTCTGACGCAGTATTGATCTTGAATACTTGCTTCAGCATCATATCTTCTTCAAGCAGTAATAAGTATTCTCCAAACCGCATCAAACCTTCTATAAGTAGCGTTTAGTTTACTGAAAGGAAAATTTGATCTGTTGTTAGTAATACATAATTTTTTTTAACAAATTTGTGGTCGGTTAATCTGAATCTCTTTAAGCAATACACAGTTTACTTAAAGCGAAATATTATTTGTCTCAAAGTTAAAACAGTTGTGGTCGTCTTTAATCAGTGGTACTCAGTCTTTTGCAAGTAATGTCTAGTCTTTTATAAGTAGTATTAAAGCTTCTTAGAGTATCTAGTTTTTGTCTAAGAAAATGAAGTCTTTATCAAGCTTGAAGTCGTCTAGAAGCAGTTTTTAGTATTATGCAATAAGAATTTCGCCTTCTATAAGCAGTATATAGATATTTTTTCAGCAGAATATGTGGTCTGCATCAAAATAATATATCAAATCGCCTGTAACAATCGAGTTCTTTACGAACAAAGCATAGTTTTCTTCTGGTCTTGATTAATCTTCCCGCAGTATACAGCATCTCTCATAAAATTCTACAGCCAATAACTCCTGGTCTTCTTTATGCAGTATCTACTTATCAGCAATGAAAAGCATTCATTTTTTTATAATTTTTGTGTTGTTTAAAGCATTCTGCTAATTTAAGTTCCTGCAAGCGCTATTTATTCATCTGCAAGAAGTATTCGATCTCCTGTTAATTATATCTTATTGTTTTGTGAATAATTTTGCTGAATTAAGACTTTTGAATTATTGAAATGACCAGTTTTATAGTTATATGCTCAAAATGACGTCTAGACGCAAACTACTTAGTTTATTACTGCTTCATAAAGTCATCACGACACGATGATTACATTTAAATCAGATGTTTTTAGATATCTTATAGTTTAAGTACATAACATCATTGTACCAACATCGTTTCGACAATTAAGTAAATCAAGTTGTAAAAAGCAGCTAAGAATTTCAATGTTTAAGGGCATCTGTGAAATAATTAATGTGAGGTACATTTGCAAATTGGCAAATTTGGGTTGGGTTGGGTAAGCGCACTTAAACGCAATTATAAAGAGTTATGAGAAATTTGTTCGTGCATTGAGTACCGAAAATACTCAGAAAACACGATTTGGACATTAAAAAGAATCGTCAACGCGTTGTGAGTATTTCACGGTTGCTCACAATAATGTAAATATTTTTTGATGCCCAAATCGTTTTTTAAGTAAACGTTAAATCAATGTCCGAATTCGGATATTGCTAATTAATGGACAAAACTTGCTCAGCTTATTATCAGCTTATTAGTTTTTTTATACCGATGGTCATGATAATACCCTGCCTTTATTGAAAAATTTATGGAATTTTTATAAAATGTTTTCCGCATAATTTCTTGGGCAATTTTTTCAAACCAAGCAATATCTGGGAGAAGAAGAAAAAAATCCTTCAAGCATAGCCGTCTTCAAAAGAAGAAAAAAAAACATCGAGTAAGCTCAGCGTATCAAGAGACAAGATGTCCGGATAGAGAAGCTGATGAAACTTTACGCCAAGATTAAGGTTGAGTTAAAACCAAGAAAACCAAAAAGGACTTACGATTACTTGAAGAAATTAATTCAAGAATAAATGGACAACATCCAAAGATATTCGGGTATTTGAAACCAAGTTCAAATCTGAATGTTTCAGAAAAGAAAAATTCTTGAGCTTTGAGGAAATATTTTTTTCGTAATGGAACGACTACAGAAGATTACCTCTGAGAATTATGAATCCGTAAGACTCAAAATCCTATCATTCCTCTCCCAATAATAAAACTTTCACGACCTCTACCATTAAGTAATCCATTATAATCAATCCTTAACTAACGTGGAAAAAATGGAGTACTTAAAAACTCTGTAATAATACAACATGTCAACATTTCCGAAACAAACTATGATGCCGCATAGATTTTACTTCAACGTATATACCAAAATAATCGATTAATTTTATCCAAAGTACTGGATAAAATACTTGATCTTCCAAAATTATCGATCGAGTCATGCGAGAAGATCAAAGAACTTCACGATACTACTTCAAAATACCTACATTCTAATTAGTAACATTGGAATTGTTTCTGTCACAATCCCATGATCGTCAGAAGTAAGCTTAGTAAGCAAATGGGACAACGAAAAAAACAAATTATATAAACAATACCTAATAGATCCCAACAAGATACAAGAATTTCAAGAGTTAATAGAATTCCTTCAAACACGATTCCAATCGGTAGAAGGAATTGGCGAAAAAATAAAAAGAAATCAAGTACCAACCCAACAAACAAAGTAACATGCATATATTGTGGAGGAGATCATAACATATATTCCTGTTTTAAATTTCAGAACTTCCTGGGAAAAATGAAGAATTCGTGAACTCAAAATATTTATAAGACTACCAAGCGATGTTTGAAGCGCAAAGAGCCTCATCGACCGAAGAAATTCTCCAGTCCCAGTACCAAAACAACAGCTCACGTTTCTCAATGAGAAAGCAATAAATATTAATATAAACAACAGTTTATATTAATATTGTTAGCGACAGCTTTTGGAAAATCACGATCAACTTCCGGTTCAATGCAATATCTAAGGATTCTGATAGATCAAGAAAATCAAGCGTCTTTCATAACAAAATCAGCAGCTTTATCTTATCCCAGAGAGAAGATACGCGCAGAAATCTCCGGGCTATGTGATGGAAATCCAAAAACATCGAAATGGAAGATTCAATTTTCTATTCAACCACATTATCCAAACAACTTACGCAATCCCTGCCAAGCATAAAGTTACCAAAACAAAATTCATAAGAAATGATCTAGAAAATCCTTGCGTATCCAACGTACAACATCCCAGGTCTTATCGACGCAATCATTGGGGCACAAGAATATAGAAAAATTCTGGAATATCTTCAAAAGATAACCGATTGGGTCAAAAAACAAAACTAGGTTGGATTTTACCCGGTCTTCTGAAAAGACAATTTTCATCCGCAAGCAAAGTCACTAATTTTGAAAGCCGCGTAGAAGAAGACCAACAAGAAGACTAAGTTTTTGGAAATAGAAGTGGAACAACCGAAACAAAAGTCCAAAGATGAACAAGATTGCGAGAAATACTATCAACAAACCATAAAAGAAAAACAAGGATGGAACTTACACCGTGAAGATATCATTCGAGACAAAGTGGAATTAAAATGCTCTAAATCCAGGGCGGGTGCAAGACTACTCCAATTAGAAAATCGTTTTACAAAGAATGAAATCACAATATGAGAAGTTCATAACAGAATACATTGAACTGGGTCACGTGGAGAAAAATCTCAAAAGAAGACAACCTAGGAAAATACTACATTCCGCACCAAACGGTATTAAGGCCATCAAACACCACTACAAACTATGGGTGGTATTTGATACATCTTGTAAAACCTCTAACGGCAAAAGTCTCAATGATTTCACGCACACTGGTCCGAGATTATAACAAGAAATCGCAGATATTTTCTCTCTAATTATTTTCTCAGCAGATGTAGCGAAAATTTTGCAGAATTAAGACTTTTGAATTCTTATCTTGACCAGTTTATATAAGTAATACAAGAATGCTAACTGGCTGAAAATGATTTCTAGACGCAAACTGCTCAGTTTATTACTACTTCATAAAGTCATCACGACACAACGATTACATTTAAATCAAATGATGGGAGATATCTTATAATTACTTCATCTAAGTACATAACATCATTGTACCAACATCGTTTCTACAATTTATTTTTTTGCAATTTTTTCAATTGCAATTTAATTTGCAATTTACATTTGTAAATTGGCAAATTTGGGTTGGGTTGGGTAAGCGCATTATGGGTAAACTTAAATAACTTACAAATTTAAATAATTTCAACGCGTTCTGAGAAATTTCTTCGTTCATTGAGTACCGAAAATACTCAGAAAACACGATTTGGACATCAAAAAGTATCGACAACGCGTTGTGAGTATTTCACTGTTGCTCACAATAATGTAAATATTTTTTGATGCCCAAACCGTTTTAAGTAAACGTTAAAACAATGTCCGAATTCGGCCATTGCGGGTAACATATCGACTGATATACTGGACAAAACTTTTTTTGGGCAATTTTTTCAAACCAAGTAATATCCGGGAGAACAAGAAAAAATCTTTCAAGTATGACCGTCTTCAAAATAAGAAAAAAAAAATCGAGTAAGCTCAACGTATCAAGAGACAATATGTCCGGATAGAGAAGCTGATGAAACTTCGCGCCAAGATTGAGGACGAGCTAAAATTAAGAAAACCAACAAGCACTTACGACTACTTGAAGAAATTAATTTAAGAATAAATGTATATAGTAATAAGAATAAAATAATTGATTAATTGATCCAAACTACTAAATAAAATACTTGACCCTCCAGAATTATCGATTGAATCCAGAAAATCAAAGAACTGTACGACGCTATTTCGGAATGCCTAAAGCCATTAATAATATTGGGATTGTGACAGAAGCATGGCGTCCGATGATCAGCAGAATCTTAGTACATGAGCTTTTAAAATTATCGATCGAATCATCCATGAAGATCAAAGAACTGCACGACATTACTTCAGAATGCCTATAAGCCATTAATAACATTGGGATTGTGACAGAAGCATGGCGTCCGATGATCAGCAGAATTTTAGTAGATGAGCTTTTAAAATTATCAATCGAATCATCCAAGAAGATCAAAGAACTGTACGATACTATTTCAGAATGCCTATAAGCCATTAATAATATTGGGATTGTGACAGAAGCATGGCGTCCGATGATCAGCAGAATCTTAGTACATGAGCTTTGAAAATTATCGATCGAATCATAAATGAAGATCAAAGAACTGCACGACATTACTTCAGAATGCCTATAAGCCATTAATAACATTGGGATTGTGACAGAAGCATGGCGTCCGATGATCAGCAGAATTTTAGTAGATGAGCTTTTAAAATTATCAATCGAATCATCCAAGAAGATCAAAGAATTGTACGATACTACTTCAGAATGCCTATAAGCCATTAATAACATTGAGATTGTGACAGAAGCATGGCGTCCGATGATCAGCAGAATCTTAGTACATGAGCTTTTAAAATTATCGATCGAAACATCCAAACAGATCAAAGAACTGTACGAGACTACTTCAGAATGCCTACAAGCCATTAATAACATTGGGATTGTGACAGAAACATGGCGTCCGATGATCAGCAGAATCTTAGTAGATGAGCTTTTAAAATTATCAATCGAATCATCCAAGAAGATCAAAGAATTGTACGATACTACTTCAGAATGCCTATAAGCCATTAATAACATTGAGATTGTGACAGAAGCATGGCGTCCGATGATCAGCAGAATCTTAGTACATGAGCTTTTAAAATTATCGATCGAAACATCCAAACAGATCAAAGAACTGTACGAGACTACTTCAGAATGCCTACAAGCCATTAATAACATTGGGATTGTGACAGAAACATGGCGTCCGATGATCAGCAGAATCTTAGTAGATGAGCTTTTAAAATTATCAATCGAATCATCCAAGAAGATCAAAGAACTGTACGATACTACTTCAGAATGCCTATAAGCCATTAATAATATTGGGATTGTGACAGAAGCATGGCGTCCGATGATCAGCAGAATCTTAGTACATGAGCTTTGAAAATTATCGATCGAATCATAAATGAAGATCAAAGAACTGCACGACATTACTTCAGAATGCCTATAAGCCATTAATAACATTGGGATTGTGACAGAAGCATGGCGTCCGATGATCAGCAGAATTTTAGTAGATGAGCTTTTAAAATTATCAATCGAATCATCCAAGAAGATCAAAGAATTGTACGATACTACTTCAGAATGCCTATAAGCCATTAATAACATTGAGATTGTGACAGAAGCATGGCGTCCGATGATCAGCAGAATCTTAGTACATGAGCTTTTAAAATTATCGATCGAAACATCCAAACAGATCAAAGAACTGTACGAGACTACTTCAGAATGCCTACAAGCCATTAATAACATTGGGATTGTGACAGAAACATGGCGTCCGATGATCAGCAGAATCTTAGTAGATGAGCTTTTAAAATTATCGATCGAATCATCCAAGAAGATCAAAGAACTGCACGACACTACTTTAGAATGCCTATAAGCCATTAATAACATTGGGATTGTGACAGAAGCATGGCGTCCGATGATCAGCAGAATCTTAGTACATGAGCTTTTAAAATTATCGATCGAATCATCCAAGAAGATCAAAGAACTGTACAACACAACTTCAGAATGCTTATAAGCAATTAATAACATTGGGATTGTGACAGAAGCATGGCGTCCGATGATCAGCAGAATCTTAGTACATAAGCTTTTAACATTATCGATCAAATCATCCAGGAAGATCAAAGAACTACACGACACTATTTCAAAATGCCTATAAGCCATTAATAACATTGGGATTGTGATAGAAGCATGGGGTCAGATGATCAACAGAATCTTAGTATGCAAATGGGATAACAAAACCGACAAATTATATGAACAATCCCTAAAAGATCGTAACAGGATACAAAAATTTCAAGAATTAATGAAATTCCTTCAGACACGACTCCCATCGCTGGAAGCAATTGGTAAAAAAATAAAAAAAAATACCAACCCAACAAACAAAGTACGAACAGAATAAAACATGCAGATATTGTGGAGATCATAACATATATTACTGTTTTAAATTTCAGAACTTCCCGGGAAAAAATGAAGAATTTGTGAACTCAAAAAATTTATAACAGTAAATTCTTTGAGTTCCAAAGCACCAAAACAACAGCTCATGTTTCTCAAACAAATGATAAATATAAATATAAACAATAAATATTAATATAAACAACAATCATGCTGGCGAAAACCGCGACATAGTATTGTTAGCAACAGCCTAGTTAAGTTGTTAGTCTTTCATAACAAAATCAGCAGCTTTATCTTATCCCAGAGAGAAGATACGCGCAGAAATCTCCGGGCTAGGTGATGGAAGTCCAAATACATCGAAATGGAAGATTCAATTTTCTATTTAACCACATTATACAAGCAACTTACGCAATCCTTGTCAAGCAAAAGTTACCAAAAAATGATTTTACAAGAAATGATCAATAAAACCATTGAGGATCCAACGTACACCATATCAAGCCTTATCGACGCAATCATTGTTGCACAAGAATATAGAAAAATTCTAGAAGGTCTTCAAAAGACAACCGATGGATTATTGGGTCAAAAAATAAAACTAGGCCGGATTTTATCCGATCATCTGAAATAACAATTTTCGTCCGCAACCAAAGTCATTAATTTTGAAAGCGGCGTAGAAGAAGACCAGCAATTGACTAATGACTAAGTTTTTGGAAATAGAAGAAGTGGAAAAACGGAAACAAAGGTCCAAAAATGAACAAGATTATGAGAAATATTATCAACAAACCACAAAAAGAAACAAGGATGAAACTTACACCGTGAAGATACTATTCAAGACAAAAGAGGAATTAGGATTTAGAGAAATGCAGGGCGGGAGCAAGACTACTCCAATTAGAAAATCGTCCCGCAAAGAATAATGAGCTGAAATCACAATATGAAAAGTTCATAACAAGATACATTGAACTGGATCACATGGAGAAGATCTTAGAAGAAGACAGCCCAGGGAAATACTGCATTATGCACCAAACGGTACTAAGGCCATCAAGCAGCACTACAAAACTACGGGTGGTATTTGATACATTTTGTTTGTTGCATTACGATTTCCAGCTAAAGCTGTCGCGATTTTATCATGATTTTGATTTCGAATTTTTTCCATGGCAACAAATCTTGAGTGAATTCAAAATAAAATTATCCTGATTTAAAGTTAAGCTCGAGTGTATTTAGGGAGATTAATACATGACACTTATATTTGTCAAATTTGACATTTGTCAAATATATATATATATATATATATATATATAATATATGCTAGTCGTGTTTTAATCAGTTATAAAATATCACATGTGTTTTATTCAGTTATAAAACCTTGGTAGCTTTATCCACTTATAAAATCACGCGATTCTTCAGAATTTTGAACAATCGTTACTCTGATTGGTTGTATGTTATTGGAGTGTATTAATCGTGGAGAATAACATAATAATGAAAAAAATGCGTATCCATTTAAAAGAAGATATAGATGACCATACACAATATTTCCTCTCTTTATGTCATTAGTTTTATTTCAAATTTTTTCCGACAAAATTGATGGTTTGTGAGTTATCAATGTAAGTGCTTCACCAGATATTTTATTAAAATTGAGTTTTAAACAAATTTCGACATCTCACGATTTTTTATGACATGGCGGTCATTCTATGTGTGTAATTTGGCAACCTTGATATGAATCTAAATAGAAAACTTTCTTAACATTTGAAAGACAAAGATCAAAGTCTCAAATCTAATTACTAAGTTCTCACATAAACCATTGAACATCTACAAATATTCTAAGTATTTTATTTTGAAGTATTACGATTTTTTGCTAATATTAAATTTAGCTGTTGAGCTCCAAATTGAGCGTCATAATGCTCACATTTATTACCTCTTGATAAATTTATCCAATAAAATAATTTTCGGTTGATGAGAGCGCTTAAATTCATTATAACTATGACAACTATCCTTTAGATAGTTTAACTTGGAGGTTGGTAAAAGGGAGCCTAAATGTATTAAAGTAAATATATCTTGTAATAATTTAATCTCATTTTTCATATATCTCTAAATTCAAATATTTAAGATGACGTATGCGAGCTAAGCATATTACGCGAGGTTTTCGCCAATTCAAAATTATCAAAGCGGTTTATCGCGTTTTTCGAAATTTTTTAGCATAAAACACTTCCTAATTAAGTGAATCACTTTCTTTAAATTAAAGTTAGAGATAAGACTTTTGTAACGATTTTTGTGTAATAAAAATCAAAGCTTATTTCAATCATATCAGCACATTCCCAGAATTTAAATTGTACCTTTGTTCTTTTGTATGTTGAAGAAAGAATGGAAATTTTTCAAAACAAGGTTTATAACGCACGTTTGCCAAATAAATTTTTCTAAAAAATCGTTTTTCTTCAAAGATTTTTAAATTTGTTCAAAATACTGGAAAAATCCCAATTAAGTTCAGCAGCTTATATCTCAAGAACTAAGTGAGATATCTCAAAATTTACTTCCCTTTTGGAAAGTAGATGCTTCAATTAGTAATTTAAAGTAATTTCGTAAAAATTAATAACGATTTCATTAATAAAATATATCAATATAAAAAATATTTATACTCATATATAAAAAATATAAATTAGAGTATAAATAAATTACTGGTGTTATTATATTTTCAACAAAAATGAAACGTAATTTATAAATTTGAAATTAACTGAAATGAATCGAAGATTTGAATTTGCTTAGCTACAGGATTCAGATGACATAAAATTATAAATAACTTAATTGATTTTAGTCCTCTACTGGGAGTATTAATATTCA
The DNA here is from genome assembly GCA_036711965.1 of Onthophagus sagittarius. Lineage (NCBI taxonomy): Eukaryota > Metazoa > Arthropoda > Insecta > Coleoptera > Scarabaeidae > Onthophagus > Onthophagus sagittarius. Next base: position 8,879,092 of record JASERS010000007.1, on the reverse strand, counting down.
TGTCTCATCTTACAAAAAAACCCTTTGAAAATTTTCGTATAAATTTAGAAATAGCCTGTATAATAATCCACTTAGATTGATTATTTATTTTTTATTCTTATTTCCCACGCACTTGCTTTCATTTTCAGCACACTGCTTCTGAATGTGTTGGCTTATATTTCATTTCGTTTTTTGTTTATTTTACGATTGTTTTACTTAGTTGTTATTTTTCTTACTATTATCTTGCTCATTGTTTATTTTTTTTTGTTATGTCAAGTTGATGTTTATTCCCACAGCAAAATATAGCTCCATTTCTTGTTTTAATTTTTAAGGTACAGCTTTTTGGGTTCATTATATTTTATATCATCTTTTGGATAAATAAAATTTAAATTAAACATTTAACAACTATTATAAGTATTTGGCGTTATTTTTTATTCTTTATGAGAAAGTTCGGAAAATATTTTAATTTAACGGAATTTTAATTAATATTGATGTATATGTTGAATTAAAAAAAAATTAAGAAAAAAATTATACCGAGCAATTTGAAAACCTATTAAGATATCATAGATGGCGCTGGGAATTTTTTGTAGATTAAAACGCAGTATTCAAGATTTGATTTCATTTCGAACCCGATTCCCTGTTTCCCTGATTCTCTGACACCCTATTTATACAATTTTTTTAAAATTGTTTTTACATATCACATTAAAATCTTCTTTGCGATTTTTTCTCAAAAACTATTTGTCGAAAAAAATTTTAATTTGAACTGTATTTGCAAGTTGAAATAGTTGTTTCAAAATGTCTAGTACAAATTGTAATTTGGCAGTATTTCAACATTAACGAAAGTGATGAAGCAAAAGCTAATATAAATTGTGCAAGAAAGTAATATCAACAGAAGAGAAATGGAAATCTGTTACTACTACAATTAAAACGACACCATGAAGATGAATTTATGAAATACCAACAAAACAAAACTGAAGATAAGAAACTTGGGAAAACGTTAACGGAAGACGTAAAATTAAAAACAAATATGCAACAATCAACTTTACAATAATACCATACGAAAAATGACCTTGAGTTATAATACGATTGACGAGTTAAAAGATGCCATTAAAAATTCATCGTTCAATACAAAAATTAATTCGTCGTGATTTAAATTTAATTTTTAATATTTTTTTTTGAAAATATATTATTGTGTTATGTTAGTTTAAAAAAAGAATATGTCGAAAGAAGTTTCTTGATTATTTTACAGTTCATTCTATTAATGTATTCCTGATTAGTACAACGAAACTATTTGTGAATTTTAACTCCTTAATTTTAACGTCGTGCCCGGCGAAGAAATAAGATAATTCCGAAACATGCCGCATCGGTTTTAAAATAAAATAAATAATTTTTATCGTTAATCAAGATTTGTTAATTAATTTTCTAATATTTGTGACTTAATAGGAATTCAAATTACAAAAAAAATATTTAAAACGGAATATGTGTCGTTACCTTCTGATATTTGGACATGTTTTAAAAACAATCATAGTTTTGGAAGAAGTTAACGCATTTTTGAATTTACCTATAATAGACAGAAGTTATTATGAAACTGTTTGATGGAAACACCACAGAAAACTATACTCCAAATTAACCCCTTACACGCATCCCCTCGATTTAACTCAAGCGATCGACATTACGTTTGAAAATAATTGTGCGAGAAGGGGCTAAAGAAAATAGCTCAAACGTATTTGTCAAGTCCTGCAAGTAAAATAAAAAAATAACTTATGAAGACCACCGTTTTGGATTAACTTCTGTTAATGCAGAAAAAATACTTTTCATATAATCATTTTTTTAATAAATCTTCTTTTCTAATAAATAATGCTGTTTCAATTTAAATAAATTCAAAATTCGTTAAAAAACGACTACTTCGGAAACGAAGACTGATGGAAAAAGAAGATTTCTTTTGCTACTTTGGAATCAGTGTAATAATAATAAATTTTGCCCGATTTTGTTAGTTGATTCGACCGGAACCTAATCGTTAATTAAAAGTGGCATCAACCGGAATCAATATCAATGCTAAATTTTCACGCTATCCTTAGTAAACACCCTGTACAATAAGATCCAGTTAGCAATCTACGAGAGACCCAAATTTTGTTTATTGATTGCAATCTTATAATTGCAATTAAAATTTAATAACAATGTTGATAGCGTATTTGAAGTGACCATATGAATTGTCAAAAATTTGTACAAAATGATTAATTACTTGGCAACCTTGCATTCAAAATTTTGTAAACAAGATATGCAGTTGTAGCCTACATTTTTTGTTACTCTTTAAATTAATTTTGTCAACACGGCACTGGATTAAATTAAATGCTCAAAATGGTGACTTTTCAATTCGCCAGATAGATCTTGATGCATAGTCACATGATATGAAAATTTATTTATTATTAACATAAAAATGTAATTAATTACATTTTTATAAATATTGTACGTGATTAAGAAATATTTTCGGCCGACTTCGACGACGTTGGTCGCCCCAAATATTACTTTTCTCGAGTTTCATCCGTCCCAAGTACGTCCCGAACTCGAATAACAATATTTGGGCCGCCAACGTCTTCGAAGTCGGCCGAGATTAATTCTTATATCATGAATATTACTTAGGATGAAATAATCTCGGCCGACTTCGACGACATCGGCCGCCCTAAATATCATTCATAATACTTGGGCGGCCTCTAACTTCGAAGCCGGTCAAGAATACTTCTTAATCACGAACAATATTTGGGGCGGCCGACGTCCTTGAAGTCGGTCGAAATTATCTCATCTTAATATTCATGATAGAATTGTGAAATTAATGTAAATTTTCCCGGAGAATCAGATTCTGCTATAAAAAGGAGGGTTTGCATTTAAAATTTTAAAGTTGTTTCTCATTTCGCTGCCAGGGGATGAGAGACAAGTTATTCTTGAATATTTTTCATCAAACCGAACAAATTTTGTGCAAAACTTTTTTTAGTTCGAGACGCAGTTTTTGAGGTATTTCTTACTTACTGTGTGCTATATAAACTTGAAATACAAAATAAAAGAACTATAGATTTATACATCTTGTATAAGTCAGGGAAAATGACCCTTCATTACTACCCTTTAATGTGCAGTACATCTATTTTGACGGTAATTGTAGCGATGAAATATAGCATCCTATACAGGATGCTATATTAATACTATGTACAAAAAATATGAAATAACGGTACTATAGCCTTAACTTCAACTTATATTAAAAAAAAGTTTTAAATAAATATACATATATATATATATAATACTTGAAATTATTTTCCGCGTAACTTAGTATAGAAATAAAACAAAAATGATTATGGTAATTTGAGTTACGACATGGTGAGTGTATTTTTTAAATGAAACGTCCTGTATATTTTAAGGTTTTTGGATTTCCTTTGACAAGGTGTTGCAAAATACCAAAAGGTTTTTAGATTTTAAACTAAATAGTTATCGTTTTTTACATAGTTTTGTAGCTATGCCATATCTTTCTAAATAAAAAAAGGTATAACCAAATTAGGATTTCCAATTCAATTTTCCTAAAAAATCGTTTTTTTCAAGGATTTTTAAACTTATTCAAAATATTAGAAAAATTCCAATTAAGTTCAGCAGCTTATATCTCAAGAACTAAGTGAAGTATCTCAAAATTGACTTAATTTTTGGAACGTAGACGCTTTAATTATTTAAATTTTCGTATCTTAAAATTACTATTCTATTTTTTAGGCTTCTTATTAATTCCCTTTATCTAAACTTTATCTATTAATGTGTCTTGTGAAAGTCTTCGTTTCATCCACACACTTTTGGAGGTATTTAAATATGTATTAAATAACAGAAATAAAAAAAATGTATTAAACTCGAAATATCTCGTAATAATTTAATTTTTTAGATAACGCTGAATTCGAATATTTAAGATGGCGAAATATGCTAAATATTACGCGAGGTTTTCACCTGTTAAAGATAATCGAACCGTTTTATCGTCTTTTTGAAATTTTTTCTTTGAATTTAAATTGGCGATAAGAAATTTGCACCGATTTTCGCGTATTATTAATCAAGGCTTATTTCAATCATATCAGCACATTTCCAGAATTTAAATTGTACCTTTGTTCTTTTGTATGTTGAAGATAAATGGAAATTTTTCAAAACAAGGTTTATAACGCACGTTTTGCCAACTAAATTTTTCTAAAAAATCGTTTTTTTCAAGGATTTTTAAATTTATTCAAAATACTAGAAAATCCCAATTAAGTTCAGCAGTTTATATCTCAAGGAGTAAGTGAAATATCTCAAAATTGACTTCATTTTTGGAAAGTAGATGCTTCAATTAGTAATTGAAAGTAATTTCGTAACCATTTTCCTAAAAAATGTTTTCTTTTCAAGAATTTTTAAATTTATTCAAAATACTGGAAAAATCCCAATTAAGTTCAACAGTTTATATTTCAAGATCTAAGTGAAATATCTCAAAATTGACTTCATTTTTGGAAAGTAGATGCTTCAATTAGTAATTGAAAGTAATTTCGTAATAAATTTCCTAAAAAATCGTTTTTTTTTTTTCAAGAATTCTTAAATTTATTCAAAATATTGAAAAAATCCCAATTAAGTTTAACAGTTTATATCTCAAGAACTAAGTGAAAAATCTCAAAATTGACTTCATTATTGGAAAGTAGATGCTTCAATTAGTCATTGAAATTACTTTCATAACCATTTTCCTAAAAAATCGTTTTTTTCAATAATTTTTAGATTTATTCAAAATATTGAAAAAATCCCAATTAAATTCAGCAGCTTATATCTCAAGAACTAAGTAAGATATCTCAAAATTTACTGTATTCTATTTTTTAGGCTTCTTATTAATTCGCTTTATTAAACTTTATCTATTAATGCGTCTTGTAAATGTTTTCGTTTTATCCACATACTTTTGAAAGTATTTAAATATGTATTAAATATACGAAATAAAAAAATGTATTAAACTCGAAATATCTCGTAATAATTCAATTTCATTTTTTAGATAACGCTGAATTCAAATATTTAAAATGGCGAAATATGCTAAATATTACGCGAGGTTTTCACCTATTAAAGATAATCAAACCGATTTATCGTCTTTTTGAAATTTTTTCAACATGAAACACTTCCTAATTAAGTGAATCACTTTCTTTGAATTTAAATTGGCGATAAGAAATCTGCGCCGAATTCGCATATTATAACGCACGTTTTGCCAACTAAATTTTTCTAAAAAATCATTTTTCCAAGGATTTTTAAATTTATTCAAAACACTGGAAAAATCCCAATTAAGTTCAGCAGTTTATATCTCACGAACTAAGTGAAATATCTCAAAATTGACTTCATTTTTGGAAAGTAGATGCTTCAATTATTAATTGAAAGTAATTTCGTAACCATTTTTCTAAAAAATCATTTTTTTCAAGAATTTTTAAATTTTTCAAAATATTGGAAAAATCCCAATTAAGTACAGCAGATTATATCTCAAGAACTAAGTGAGATACCTCAAAATTTAGTTCCCTTTTAGAAAGTAGATGCTTCAATTAGTAATTAAAAGTAATTTCGTAACAATTTTCCTAAAAAATCGTTTTTTTTTCAAGAATTTTTAAATTTATTCAAAATATTGGAAAAATCCCAATTAAGTTTAGCAGTTTATATCTCAAGAACTAAGTGAGATATCTCAAAATTTACTTCTCTTTTGGAAAGTAGATGCTTCAATTAGTAATTGAAAGTAATTTCGTAACCATTTTCCTAAAAAATCGTTTTTTCAAAAATTTTTAAATTTATTCAAAATATTGGAAAAATTGTAATTAAGTTCAGCAGCTTATATCTCAAGAACTAAGTGAGATATCTCAAAATTTACTTCCCTTTTGGAAAGTAGATGCTTCAATTAGTAATTGAAAGTAATTTCATAACACTTTTTCAAAAAATCGATTTTTCAAGAATTTTTAAATTTATTCAAAATATTGGAAAAATCCTAATAAAGTTCAGCAGCTAAAATCTCAAGAACTAAGTGAGATATTTTCAAATTGAGTTCACTTTTAGAAATTAGATTCTAGAATTAGTAATTGAAACTAATTTCGTAACAATTTTCTAAAAAATCAATTTTTCAAGAATTTTTAAATTTATTCAAAATATTGGAAAAATCCTAATTAAATTCAGCAGCTTATATCTGAAGAACTAAGTGAGATATCTCAAAATTTACTCTATTTTATTTTTTAGGCTTCTTATTAATTCGCTTTATCTAAACTTTATCTATTAATGCGTCTTGTGAAAGTCTTCGTTAAAAATGTATTAAACTCGAAATATCTCGTAATAATTCAATTTCATTTTTTAGATAACGCTGAATTCAAATATTTAAAATGGCGAAATATGCTAAATATTACGCGAGGTTTCCACCTATTAAAGATAATCGAACCGATTTATCGTCTTTTTGAAATTTTTTCAACATGAAACAGTTCCTAATTAAGTGAATCACTTTCTTTGAATTTAAATTGGCGATAAGAAATCTGCGCCGATTTTCGCGTATTATTAATCAAAGCTTATTTCAATCATATCAGCACATTCCCAGATTTTAAATTGTACCTTTGTTCTTTTGTATGTCGAAGAAAGAATGGAAATTTTTCAAAACAAGATTTATAACACACGTTTTGCTAACTAAAATTTTTCTAAAAAATTATTTTTTCCAAGGATTTTTAAATTTATTCAAAATACTGGAAAAATCCCAATTAAGTTCAGCAGTTTATATCTCACGAACTAAGTGAAATATGTCAAAATTGACTTCATTTTTGGGAAGTAGATGCTTCAATTAGTAATTGAAAGTTATTTCATAACAATTTTCCTAAAAAACCGTTTTTTTCAAAAATTTTTAAATTTATTCAAAATATTGGAAAAATCCCAATTAAGTTTAGCAGCTTATATCTCAAGAACTAAGTGAGATACCTCAAAGTTTAGTTCCCTTTTAGAAAGTAGATGCTTCAATTAGTAATTAAAAGTAATTTCGTAACAATTTTCCTAAAAAATCGTTTTTTTTTTCAAGAATTTATAAATTTATTCAAAATACTGGAAAAATCTCAATTACATTCAGCAGCTTATATCTCAAGAACTGAGTGAGATATCTCAAAATTTACTTCCCTTTTGGAAAGTAGATGTTTCAATTAGTAATTGAAAGTAATTTCGTAAAAATTTTCCTAAAAAATCGTTTTTTTCAAAAATTTTTAAATTTATTCAAAATATTGGAAAAATTGCAATTAAGTTCAGCAGCTTATATCTCAAGAACTAAGTGAGATATCTCAAAATTTACTTCCCTTTTGGAAATTAGATGCTTCAATTAGTAATTGAAAGTAATTTCATAACACTTTTTCAAAAAATCGATTTTTCAAGAATTTTTAAATTTATTCAAAATATTGGAAAAGTCCTAATAAAGTTCAGCAGCTAAAATCGCAAGAACTAAGTGAGATATTTTCAAATTGACTTCACTTTTAGAAATTAGATTGTAGAATTAATAATTGAAAGTAATTTCATAACACTTTTTCAAAAAATCGATTTTTCAGGAATTTATAAATTTATACAAAATATCGGAATAATCCCAATTAAGTTCAGCAGTTTATATCTCAACAACTAAGTGAGATATTTTCAAATTGACTTCACTTTTAGAAAGTAGATGCCTCTATTAGTAATTAAAACTAATTTCATAACAATTTTCCAAACAATCAATTTTTCAAGAATTTTTAAATATATTCAAAATATTGGAAAAATCCTAATTAAATTCAGCAGCTTATATCTCAAGAACTAAGTGAGATATCTCAAAATTTACTCTATTTTATTTTTTAGGCTTCTTATTAATTCGCTTTATCTAAACTTTATCTATTAATGCGTCTTGTGAAAGTCTTCGTTAAAAATGTATTAAACTCGAAATATCTCGTAATAATTCAATTTCATTTTTTAGATAACGCTGAATTCAAATATTTAAAATGGCGAAATATGCTAAATATTACGCGAGGTTTCCACCTATTAAAGATAATCGCACCGATTTATCGTCTTTTTGAAATTTTTTCAACATGAAACAGTTCCTAATTAAGTGAATCACTTTCTTTGAATTTAAATTGGCGATAAGAAATCTGCGCCGATTTTCGCGTATTATTAATCAAAGCTTATTTCAATCATATCAGCACATTCCCAGATTTTAAATTGTACCTTTGTTCTTTTGTATGTCGAAGAAAGAATGGAAATTTTTCAAAACAAGGTTTATAACGCACGTTTTGCCAACTAGTTTTAATAAACATCTTTGCAATATTAGTTGGTTATAAAGGCCGCCTATTAAAATTACGCATAAAATTTTATTGTTTCAGATAACATTCTAAGGAATTATTCGTTTAAATGATTCAAGATAGGCTTTTAACAATAAAAGCTTTAATAACACCCGGTTTAGTCATAACAAAGATTCGTATTTCTTGGGACAGCACCTGTTCTAATCGGATAGGGCTCGGTTTTGAGTCACAGGAATGGACGCGGGAATGTGGGCGTAAAGCTATGGTCATAAAAAATTTATTGGTTCGGTGTTTTGAAAACAATTTTAACTCACCGTTTATGACCGGTTATAAGCGCATTCCATGCGCTTGTTCCTAAGGGGTCTATGTGAATTCCAGTTCCCGAACGTGCTGGACCCATTACGAACCAACGATATGGGGGGCGCTTATTTTCACCCGTGTATTTGAAGAGGTCGTCTCGAAAATAAATAGGAACTTCATAGTCTAATAACAGTTTTCTACGACGTTCATGCTAAATATTAATTCGAAAAATTAAGTTATTCATTTAAAATTGAACAGGGTAAATGCGCTAAAAAGAGGAGATAATCCAAATTTTTTGATTTACTCATACTAAAGAAAATTTTATTTAGAAATACATTGCTGGTATAACTCATTTAAGAATGATCTGAGCACCAAAATGGAACGAGTATTATATATTTATTAATCTATATTAGTATAGCTGTAATTAATAATCTTCTCTATACTTATTATATATGTAGTCTATATGTATTATATGTACATAGTCTATACATATTATAAATACATAGTTTATACACATATATTATATTATATATATTTATATGCATGTATGAGGGAATCAAAAAAATTTTTGATTATTACCTCCTTTCCCACATTAACCCTGTTTAATAAAACATAATAAAACATACTTCACCAAAATTGCTATCAAAAATATACAATGGGCTATCATCTTTAGTCTTGAGCATATAATGTATATAATATTTCATTTTCATTTTGACGCTATACCCTTCATTATCCTCCCCACATTTGAATTTTTGATTCCTGTATTTCTTGGCGAGTTTCTCGAGGGTCCACTTCCGTTTGGCTTGCCATGCATCTTGACAACCCAGGATAACAACGGGCTTTGAGGGTAACTCGAAATTTGAAATGAACTCCCTGATGGGGCAAAGAGATTCGGAGATCCTTGGGCAATTGTCCTCAAATTCCCAGTATTGCTCGAAATCGTCGGCGTAGTGGTGCTGGGTCCAAGACTCCTTGGTGTTAAGTTCTGGTTGTGCCGAAAAGAAGAGAAATAAATTTGTGATATTTTAGGTTAAAATTTTTTGCTAACCTGGTCTTGCTTTCTTCTTAACCTCCTTGATACGTTTTTTGGCCCGGTGGTTAAATTCGTTCACGTCCTCCATCCTTCGCGTCTCGAGTGTAAATAGTATAAAATAATTACATCGAAAAATTTATCACAATGCGTTAAACACTACGTGAGTTACTGTTATTTTATATGACAGATGTCGCTGGACTAGCGGCTGATTGATGTGAAATTAGTACTTATACAACCCACATTGTATACTCAAATCTGGACAATTTCCTTCCAAAAATTAATTAAACCCTATTAATAAATAAAACAAAAATAAATAACATCATTATCACAATTATAAAATAATAACAAAATTTCTTATTTGTATTCTTATTCTTATTTTTATTTCAAAAGAAAAATCGCATCTTATTTGGAAATTGATATCTAAAAATCTGATGAGTCTCCCCCCCACTTAACATGCAAACCATCCCAAAACGAAACAATTAATTTTAAAGTTATTAAAAGCAACATCTTCTAACAACACATTATCTTAAAATTATTAAAAGGTTTTAAAATGAATCAAAACGGTTTAAATTAAATTGTTAATGAATTTTATAAATGTGTAGCGCCACCTATTGAAAGAACTTACACTCATACATTTTAACAAAGTTTTCTTTAATTATTAATACAAATTAAATTTAAAATTATTTCATTTATTATTAAATAATAATAATAATCTTTATTACCCCAACAGACATAAGTCCTATAATAAAGGTAATATTATAAAAATTACAAAAATTGTTAAAATTATTTAAAGAAGGTGACAACACATGAACTTTTTTTAATTTAATATATGAATAAAATTAAAATTAACACAATCCATCATCTACAAAATCGGCTGATTCTATTGATAGGCGAATGTAGGCCCCAATTGGTGTTATATACCTCTATGCGGTAAGAAAGTCTTATGCCCGGTTTCTCGTACGTTATAGTGTTGAGTAGATATCGGAGCGACAGTTATTGAAACGATATCTTTTATCGAGTCGATATCGTCTATTGGCGTTCATGTAGGAACTGATCGACAGATATTGCACGCAATAGTTATCGAACGGTTTTGTCAAAAAATCGATTACTTGTTTATTGCCGTGGATAGGTAGCGGTACAAATTTTGAACAACAATTCATAAAATTATTTATTTATTGTATTTGAGACGAAAACTGGACAAGCCCAGCGAAGCATCCAGTAATGAATCACAATAAATAACAACCAAATAATTTTTAAACAAAAATAAAATATTGCTGAACAAGAAATTAATAATAATGAAAATTATCAAAAGAAAATCAAATAATAACGAAAATGATTAGTAAAAGAACATAATTAACAAATAAGAAAACATTTTAAAGGCTCAATTACACAGAGAACAGTTGTAGGTAAATTATATTTATTTAGGTAAACTAGGTCAACTTAAATAACCTTTATCTCAAAAACGAATAAAAAATTTCTAACTTGGTTCTCACCATGACAAAATAGACACTTGCCTCTATAAATTTTGAATGTTTCATTAAAATATCTCAAGAATTCGGTTTTTGGGAAATTTTTAATTAATTTGAGATAGCCATAAATGTTCATGTTGAATTTAATGATTTATATCTCAAAAACGAACAAATATTTTCAAGATCCGGTTTCATCATGAGAAAGTAGATACTTTCCTCTATAAACCATGTGTAATTCATTAAGATAACTTAAGAATTCGATTTTTCGTGATTTTTTAAAACAAGATTATTAATTTCAAAAAATCATAAAAAACTAGGTTAACTTAAATAACCTTTATCTCAAAAACGAATAAAAAATTTCTAACTTGGTTCTCACCATGACAAAATAGACACTTGCCTCTATAAATTTTGAATGTTTCATTAAAATATCTCAAGAATTCGGTTTTTGGGAAATTTTTAATTAATTTGAGATAGCCATAAATGTTCATGTTGAATTTAATGATTTATATCTCAAAAACGAACAAATATTTTCAAGATCCGGTTTCATCATGAGAAAGTAGATACTTTCCTCTATAAACCATGTATAATTCATTAAGATATCTTAAGAATTCGATTTTTCGTGATTTTTTAAAACAAGATTATTAATTTCAAAAATCATAAAAAACTAGGTTAACATAAATAACCTTTATCTGTAAAACGAATAAAGATTTTCTAATTTGGTTCTCACCATGACAAAATAGACACTTGCCTCTATAAATTTTGAATGTTTCATTAAAATATCTGAAGAATTCGATTTTTGATGGTTTTTAATTAACTAAAGATACCCATAAATGTTCACGATTAATTTAATGATTTATATCTCAAAAACGAACAAATATTTTCAAGATCCGATTTCATCATGAGAAAGTAGATACTTTCCTCTATAAACCATGTATAATTCATTAAGATAACTTAAGAATTCGATTTTTCGTGATTTTTTAAAACAAGATTATTAATTTCAAAAAATCATAAAAAACTAGGTTAACTTAAATAACCTTTATCTCAAAAACGAATAAAAATTTTCTAATTTGGTTCTCACTATGACAAAATAGACACTTGCCTCTATAAATTTTAAATGTTTCATTAAAATATCTGAAGAATTCGATTTTTGATGGTTTTTAATTAACTAAAGATACCCATAAATGTTCACGATTAATTTAATGATTTATATCTCAAAAACGAATAAATATTTTCAAGATCCGGTTTCATCATGAAAAAGTAGATGCTTTCCTCTATAAACCATGAATAATTCATTAAGATATCTTAAGAATTCGATTTTTCGTGGCTTTTTAAAGCAAGATTATTGACTTGAAAAAATCATAAAAAACTAGGTTAACTTAAATAATCTATCTCAAAAACGAATAAAGATTTTCTAATTTGATTCTCACCATGTCAAAATTGACACTTGAATCTATAAATTTTGAATGTTTCATTAAAATATCTCAAGAATTCGGTTTTTGGGTGATTTTTAATTAATTTGAGATAGCCATAAATGTTCACGTTGAATTTAATGATTTATATCTCAAAAACGAACAAATATTTTCAAGATCCGATTTCATCATGAGAAAGTAGATACTTTCCTCTATAAACCATGTGTAATTCATTAAGATAACTTAAGAATTCGATTTTTCGTGATTTTTTAAAACAAGATTATTAATTTCAAAAAATCATAAAAAACTAGGTTAACTTAAATAACCTTTATCTCAAAAACGAATAAAAATTTTCTAATTTGGTTCTCACCATGACAAAATAGACACTTGCCTCTATAAATTTTGAATGTTTCATTAAAATATCTGAAGAATTCGATTTTTGGTGATTTTTAATTAACTTGAGATAGCCATAAATGTTCACGTTGAATTTAATGATTTATATCTTAAAAACGAATAAATACTTTCAAGATCAGGTTTCATCATGAGAAAGTAGATACCTTCCTCTATAAATCATGAATAATTCATTAAGATATCTTAAGAATTCGATTTTTCGTGGCTTTTTAAATCAAGATTATTAATTTCAAAAATCATAAAAAACTAGGTTAACTTAAATAATCTATCTCAAAAACGAATAAAGATTTTCTAATTTGGTTCTTACCATGACAAAATTGACACATGCCTCTATAAATTTTGAATGTTTCATTAAAATATCTCAAGAATTCGGTTTTTGGGTGATTTTTAATTAATTTGAGATAGCCATAAATGTTCACGTTGAATTTAATGATTTATATCTCAAAAACGAACAAATATTTTCAAGATCCGATTTCATTATGAGAAAGTAGATACTCTCCTCTATAAACCATGTATAATTCATTAAGATATCTTAAGAATTCGATTTCTCGTGATTTTTTAAAACAAGATTATTAATTTCAAATAATCATAAAAAACTAGGTTAACTTAAATAATCTTTATCTGAAAAACGAATAAAAATTTTCTTATTTGGTTCTCACCATGACAAAATAGACACTTGCCTCTATAAATTTTAAATGTTTCATTAAAATATCTGAAGAATTCGATTTTTGATGGTTTTTAATTAACTAAAGATACCCATAAATGTTCACGATTAATTTAATGATTTATATCTCAAAAACGAATAAATATTTTCAAGATCCGGTTTCATCATGAGAAAGTAGATACTTTCCTCTATAAACCATGAATAATTCATTAAGATATCTTAAGAATTCGATTTTTGGTGGCTTTTTAAAACAAGATTATTAATTTCAAAAATCATAAAAAATAGGTTAACTTAAATAATCTATCTCAAAAACGAATAAAGATTTTCTGATTTGGTTCTCACCATGACAAAATAGACACTTGCCTCTATAAATTTTGAATGTTTCATTAAAATATTTCAAGAATTCGATTTTTGGTGATTTTTAATTAACTTGAGATAACCATAAATGTTCACGTTGAACTTAAGGATTTATGTCCCAAAAACCAATACATATTTTCAAGATCCGATTTCATCATGAGAAAGTAAATACTTTCCTCTATAAACCATGAATAATTCATTAAGATATCTTAAGAATTCGATTTTTCGTGGCTTTTTAAAACAAGATTATTAATTTCAAAAATCATAAAAAACTAGGTTAACTTAAATAATCTATCTCAAAAACGAATAAAGATTTTCTAATTTGGTTCTCACCATGACAAAATTGACACTTGCCTCTATAAATTTTGAATGTTTCATTAAAATATCTCAAGAATTCGATTTTTGGTGATTTTTAATCAATTTGAGATAGCCATAAATGTTCACGTTGAACTTAAGGATTTATGTCTCAAAAACCAATACATATTTTCAAGATCCGATTTCATCATGAGAAAGTAAATACTTTCCTCTATAAACCATGAATAATTCATTAAGATAACTTAAGAATTCGATTTTTCGTGGCTTTTTAAAGCAAGATTATTGACTTCAGAAAATCATAAAAAACTAGGTTAACTTAAATAATCTATCTCAAGAACGAATAAAGATTTTCTAATTTGGTTCTCACCATGATAAAATTGACACTTGCCTCTATAAATTTGGAATGTTTCATTAAAATATCTCAAGAATTCGGTTTTTGGGTGATTTTTAATTAATTTGAGACAGCCATAAATGTTCATGTTGAATTTAATGATTTATATCTCAAAAACGAACAAATATTTTCAAGATCCGGTTTCATTATGAGAAAGTAGATACTTTCCTCTATAAACCATGTATAATTTATTAAGATATCTTAAGAATTCGATTTTTCGTGATTTTTTAAAACAAGATTATTAATTTCAAAAATCATAAAAAATAGGTTAACTTAAATAATCTATCTCAAAAACCAATAAAGATTTTCTAATTTGGTTCTCACCATGACAAAATTGACACTTGCCTGTATAAATTTTGAATGTTTCATTAAAATATCTCAAGAATTCGATTTTTGGTGATTTTTAATTAACTTGAGATAGCCATAAATGTTCACGTTGAACTTAATGATTTATGTCTCAAAAACCAATACATATTTTCAAGATCAGGTTTCATCATGAGAAAGTAGATACTTTCCTAATAAATTAATAATAACTAATTTATTTACAAAACAAGTATAGTATTCATGTAAAAATGTATGACAAAAATGATAAATATATTAATTAAACAAATTTATATTACTATTTGAAAAAATAAGCATGTCGAGGTTTTTCCCAGAGAGTCTGTTTCGGCGTTCATTTATAATTTGTCCAGCTTTGGAAAATACTCGTTCTGAAGGAACTGAGCTAGCTGGAATGTACAAATATCTTTTATGCAGTTGAATTATTTCAGGAAGTACACTTTTGTAGCGCTTCCAAAATTCAATCGGATTTTGAGTTCGTGCTATAAGTGAAATCTCTAAATATTGTGTAACCATCAATGCTGCAGTCGTACTTGGTGTTGAAATACTTTTCAAAGTGACAATTTTTTGATCAAAGTGGGTTGTCACCGTTGTCACTAACAATGCTAATTATTTTATAGTCAATTTCCCAAACATTAAAAATTTCTGACAAAGCAAACGCAATGTTTACACCAGTATGGGCTTTCGGTATTTCTTTAGTTGCAAAAACAGTATTATGTATAAAGTCGTCGCAAAAAAAGTGACTAGTTACAGTCAAATACGCTTTATGGCTGTCCGAAGACCATATATCAGTAGATACAGCGACATGATCAACTTTTCCTAACATTATTTTTATTTTTTCGCAAATTTGATTATATGTGTTAGATAATATTTTCGCAGGTAACAATTTTCTAGATGGTGGTTTGTATAGTAGCTGTAACTTTTTAGAATATTCCAAAAACCCAGGATTTTCTACAATTGATAAAGGCTGGTAATCAGTTACTACAATTTTAATTAATCTTTGATCTATTTGCTCATTTTCAATTTCCGACAACTCGGTTTTTTTATTTGTAACACACAGTTTCATTTGTCGATTTCGTTTTTTGCAATTAACGGAGTCTATTGTAGATGTGGATTTACTGCTTTGTTCTTGAAGTTGAAACTGCAGTAATGTGGATGGTAGTTACTGATCTCGAGTTGATGTTGACGGCTAATTATTATATCGATCTTCGAATTGTTGGAATTCATCTTGTTTATTTAATTTATCTATTCCAAAATACCCAGGATGTTTGCGCCTTAAATGGTCGCGGATGTTTGATGTGTTACCACTAAATTTGAATTGTTTTTATACATTTCGCAAGTTACTGCACTAACTGAATCTTTTATAAAATAATCCCATACAGCTGACCGTTTCTTACTAGAAGCCATTTTTATAAAACAAATAGCACAACTTCACTACAATAACAAACAACGAGTCCATACACGATATTTACACGCGAGAATTACAATCCAAGGTTTCGGTAATTCTACGATTTTTGTGTATTAAAAGTCAAGCAGTTGGGAGAGTACCTGTTATGCCGGGTTTCTACAGAGGATATAACTAAATTAAATTTAAGAATTTATCTTTAAAAGTTAAGCGTATTGAAACTTCATATATTGTGTATGCAAAGCTGTTAAGATATAGCAGTTTCATTAAATTTAACTTTTAAAACTAAATCTTAAAATTTTAAATGTACAGCTAAATTCTGTATAAACACTATAAACCCGCTATATATTGCGCATTATTGGATATTCTCACCGAATTCGAATGAATGAATTTATTCGAATGAATCATTCGATAGTTCGAAACATCATTTACGATTTATTCGATAGTCAGATTCATTCGATAGTGCCCATCACTAGTTATAACATTAAAAATACACCCAACTCTTTTTTTACACGGTCTTTTTTAACACGATTTTGAATTAACACGGTTCACCAATAATTTTTTTTAAACAAATTTTTTGTTATAGCACGAATCCTAAAAAATATTCGTAATTCTAATTTTGATAGCGTCTTGTAGAAATTTATGCATACAGTAACAAAATACAATGGGGGAATACCGTCGGGGAATACCAGAATTTTATGATCATTTTTTTTCTTTGTCTTGTTGTGCTTCAATTTGAACACATGATTTCGTTATTCATTATTTATTTTATGTTGAGAGTGGTCAGTTTGTGAGACGTAATAAATACTTTCGGTAAAGTTCTAAAAGTGGATGTTTCAATTAAAGTTTTTTTAACCCTCCAGTACCCGTTTAAAATATTTGTGACCGGGTACCCGTTTCGATCTCATAGACCGACATAGTAAATTGGTAGTAAATAAGTGGTGGTAATGTTAATAAACATTAAGTTTTGATAAATAATTAATAAAATAAAAAAACATGTGATAAATTGTTACAATAACGTGTATTATATTTGTATGTACAAAAATACAACAAATAGAAAAGTGCATTTTTTAAACTAGAAAAAAACTGTAATAATAATAAATAACCTCAAAGTATTCCGAAGTAGATCTATATCCAAGGCACATATAATGTACATACCATCTTCACAGCACAAATCACATACGACAGTAATATGTTCCAAGCACATAAATTTTTTGCATTTACGACAATAATGTGTTTTTCGATTTCTTCTGGTACCACAGTCGCTACATCTGCCACTTTCGGGCATGGGTTCTCTATTCTCATTATTCATTGTCTCTTGTATATTACATATTTCCCTGATGAGCAGTTTCATTAGCCGAGGAACTCTTCGCAGATTTGAACGTTGAAGTAAATGAGGACACAACATTTCCATCGATAGTTGTTTCTAAAACTGTCTACGTACTGTTGAATTTTGTGAATTATTAGACACATATACTACGAAAGAATTAATTGCCGCAACATTTAAGCTTGAATAGAAAACCACCATTGGCCATCTTTGAGTAAACTAACCGACTACATTTAGCTTTTTCTGTAATAAAGTGTTTACTAAAGTTAAACTAGTAAACCAGTTATCTATGGTTATGTTACGACCTGAATTGTATATGGGTTCGCAGTCTCATTACAATGTCTGCTGGAGCATTGCTTGTATTAAATGGCCCATTTGGTTGTTTTCCTACGTAGACTTCGATATTTGCAGTATAGAACGTTTTTGCGTCTGATAAAGCAAAAATTTTTATACCGTACTTATTCGGCTTCGACGGAACGTATTGGAGAAAACCTCAGCGACCGCGAAAAGCTATAAGCACTTTTCGTCTACTTTTGACAAATCCAGACATACTACAGCCATTCTTGCAATTATCAACAAATATTTTAAAATATTCCCTAATAGGAGCTAACTTATCTATCTCTTTTCTTTGAAGACGAGTGGATTTACCATCAAATCTTCACGCACTGAAACGACTCGGGAAAAAACTCGAGTGTCGAAAGATTTCGACACCCGAACCATCAGTAGACCACAATTCCTTAGTATTGAGATGGTTACTCTTCAAAACCCCGGCATAATACAACAGTCCCAACAGAGCTTGAATTTTCTAACATCACTTTCTCGTGAATAATTTTCTGCTATGGTTACTATAAACTTGTTTGTATTATCCACAATCAAAGTAAAAATAATCAAAAATCAAAAGTAAAAATAAAGGGAGAAGTTGCATCAGCAGACGAAAATGGTGCAAAAATCTTTTCGGGTAAACTAGCAAAAATCGTTGAAGAGGGCGGTTATACTCCAGGACAAATATTTAATGCCGACGAAACGGGATTGTTTTGAAAATGCCCGAAAGGACTTATATAGCAAAATCTGAAAAATCAGCTGGTGGTTTTAAAGCGGCCAAAGATCGAGTGACGTTTTTGTTATGTAGTAACGTATCTGGTGATAAAATGTTAAAGCCTTTATTAATCGACAAATCTGTTATGCTACGAGCATTAAGAGGTAAGAACATTAGACAACTTCCAGTTATTTCACGGCGAATAAAAAGGCATGGATGACGGCTGATCTGTTTACAAATTGGTTCAACAACTGCTTTGTTCCTGAAGTCCAGAAATATGTGGAAGAAAGAGGTTTGGAATTCAACATATTTTTGCTCGTTGATAATGCGTCCAGCCACCCAGTGTTGGATCACCCAAATATTCAATTACTATTTTTCGACTAGTTTGGATTTTTCGACTAGATGAAAAAAATCCAAATTTGAGTTGGTGATAACCCGATGTATTTCTAATCTAGGACATATTTTATTTTATCGATATTCCATATAGTTTCGCGGAAAATCGCGGTTTAGTAAGATGAGGTTATTTCGAAAACGACTGAGCGGATTTAAATGTTCATGTTAAAGGCTGTCGTTTGTTGGATTCCGTAATCAGTTTTTCAAGATGAGGTCTTCTTAACGAGCACCTCTCCCCGGAGTGTTATTTCTGTTTCTCTTTAAATTGTATTCCCATTAAATCGCTCTTAAAAAAATAGGGAACTCTTATTTTGAAAAACTGGTAACGCAATCCGACATACAACCTTATTAAACACATTTTTGTAAAAATCGTATTGAAATCCGCCTGGTCGTTTTCACAATAACCGTATCTTCCTAAACCGCTATTTTCCGCAAAACTGTAGATAATATCGATAAAATAAAACATGAACCACATTAAACACAGATTGGGTTAGGTTGCGTTTACCGCAATTTTTTTAATCAATATCGATTTCTAAAATGAGAGGCCTTGACATCTGGCACAAACAATAGAGTTAAGCAAAAAGTAAAATGGGAATTAACACTAAACCTAGAACTGAAAAGCTTCAGTTAAGCCGTGTTTTCAAACGCACGGCGTCTGAAGATTCTAGATCTTGTGTTAATTCTAGCTTTAGTTCGATACAAGTATATAATAAGCTACGCTACAGATAACACTAGACCTAGAACTAAAACCATTTGGGTTTAGCTACACGTCTCTTAGAATGATTAAACCGAAATATTTAACTTAAAAAATGTTCAATTTAGTAAAAGTCACGTTTTTACATAAAAAATAAGAAAAGTTTCGGTTTCGTTTTCGTCTAAAAATTGAGTTTCGATCGAACACTATAGATAAGTATAATTAGGGAATAAAAGAGGGATTTTAAAAATTTTTTAAAACTGTAATTGTTATTACGTACTGGCCTGTAAATAAAGTAGTAATCCAAAAATTGAAAATTGCTCGGTTATTCGCTAGATAATATTACTTTAAATAGGAGTACAATATTTGAATATGACCGATATGTTCGTTTCCGAGGAATCGTGTCCACCAATTTCAAAAATAGAGTTTTGAGAAAAATGAGTTTGAAAGTTTAAGATTGCATAGAATTTGTTCTAATCAAAAAAAAGAAACGCTTCATTAAATCGCTGGTTAATCTTATTATGAAGAAGTGTGCAACATTTCGACAACATTTTTGAGTATTTGTATCCACCGACATCAAAATCAAGGGTGCTTTTAGAAGACATTTAGGTAAAAGGCCGATCAAAAGTAAATCGATCAATATTCTTTTTTTGTTGAAACAAATTGCGAACGCTTTGAACTAGAACTAACTAAAAGTGAAGCACAAACTAACACTAGCACTGGCACAAGAAGTATCACAAGAAGGATATAAATACAATCGTCTGAAACGAATTCGTGCTTTGCGCATTCTTTTCTCAGCTATAAGCGAAAAGGTATAAATTGAAAATAACAATGGTTCAAGAATGGATTCTTGCGGCACACCACTCGGCACCATAAGGGGATTCGACGATATCAAGATAACTAGAAAACAATTCGACCGCCAACTCATCCAAGCCAATGTGTTGAAGGACGCTGCTCATAAGGGAAGCATTAACAGTATCAAATGCACACGAATAATCCAAGATAACCAATGCCGTTATAGAATTATCATCACGAGTCTGTATCTGTCTCGCGATGTATGCTCAAAGCGGCGTGTACGTACACCTCTCCAATATCTTGGACATTGCCGAAAGAATGCTTATTGGTCGCAGATCCTTTATAAACATCGGATTCTTGATCTTAGGTATGGGGGTCACATGGGATATCTTTCAAGGCCTGGGAAACACACCTTCAGCCAGACAAATAATCAGAATATGAGTAAGAAGTGGAGCCAGAGATGAGCCACACAATGTAATCAGCCCAACACCAACTATATCCGGACCAATCGCTTGTGTTGTGTTTAAATAAATTCTAAAATTGCAGTGAGCCATCTGTAAATTAGTAAACACAATTAGCATTAATCCTTTTATATTACTTGTTAGTACCTGTTTGGAATTTTTCGTTATTAAAGTCGAAATAATTGGTCTTTCGACTGAGATTATTTCTTATATCACGGAGGATATATCGGATTCGGAGAAAGTCGGAGAAAATTGCTGAATTTGTAGTTTTACCAATTGTGTTAATGGAATCACTCCTGCTCTGGAGCATGAATCATTTTGGACGTCGTCACTCGCCCTCGATTACGCATGATCCCGATAGTATCTAGAAAAACACAAAAATATGAAAATTTACTAAATTCGTAATTTCACAAGTTGCTGTTGGTATAAGTTAGTATTTGGAGTGTTAAACCAAGTCTTCCCTGCTTGATATTTAAGAAAGAAGATCTCAATCCAATAAAAGTATTCTTCATTATGTTAACCGACGTCTTTTAAATCAGTCGAGATTACTTCGTATAGTGTAATAATAACCGAGACTCGGAGCATACATCAAAAAACTTTTAGAATAAAATTTGTAGTAAATTCTATTTTTAAGAATATTGTAAAAGCGCAAAAGCTTTTGTTCTTAAATACGTCAAAATCTTCTTACCATGGTGGTTTTGATTGTGGTTCTCTTGTCAATTATTTTGCCAAACCTCCCATTACTCTCGATGATTCAGTTAAGGCATCAACTATTACCGCTATTATTGCCTCTGCTAATGATAATTCCAGACATTCCTTGACCACTAGTGTTGGTGCTGATAGTGTCAGTATTAAGCAGCTCCTTCCCATTTTGGATGTAATCATTCCTCCACTACTCCACATATTTAACTTCTCCATTAAGACATCGACCTTCCCCTCTATTTGGAAACTAGCTTACGTTGTACCCGTACCTAAACTTAAATGTCCCACTTATCTGAGTGATTTTCGTCCTGTATCCATTATTTCTGTAATTTCTAAAGCACTAGAAGGCTTGGTGTATATGCAGGTGCAGCAGTATTTTGATGAGCATAAAATTATCACTAATTTTCAATCAAGTTTCCGGCCAGTTCATAGCACGACATCGGCGCTCATTAAAATTACAGATGATATTAGACGTGGTTGTGATGATCGGCGTTTGACCTTATTGGTCTTGCTCGATTTCAGCAAGGCATTTGATTCTGTTGATCATGGTTTGTTGGTGGCAATTCTTTCTTCTGTGGGTTTTTCGTCGAGCTGTGTCACGTGGTTTCAATCGTACGTTTCTAATCGTTCGTTGTGTGTACGTGACTCCTCATCATCTTCGTCTGTAGTTACAAGCCACTGTGGTGTGCCTCAGGGCAGTGTCCACTCCTATTTTCAGTATTTATAAACTCCATTTCTAAAATAATTAAGTGCAACTTTCACCTATATGCAGATGACCTCCAAATTTATACAACTGCAGCTGTGGATGAACTTCCAGTAATAATGCGGCTTAATAAGGATCTTGCTAGCGTTCTGGACTGGTCTAGATGCCATGGCTTGGGTTTAAATGTAGCAAAGACTCAGGCTATTGCTTTTGGATCAAGGCCTCTGGTAACAAAATTTTACTCCCTTAACAATACCTTTTTGTCACTTGACGGTAATATTATACAATTCTCTCGAACTGTTATAAACTTGGGTGTGATGATGGATTCTGCATTGTCCTGGCAGCCCCCGATTCAGTCTACCTGTAGGAAGGTCTATTTCTGTTTCTACTCCCTACGCAAGTTTGGTTGTTTCATTCCACCTATTATTCGTCGTAACCTCTGTTACTTTTTAATTCTTCCCCATTTGGACTATGCTGATACCGTGTAACAGGACCTTTCGATTGGTCTTCGTAACAAATTAGAGAGGTTACAAAATAATTGTGTGCGCTTTATCTTCGACCTGAGAAAATATGAACATGTTACACTTTATCTTAATCACCTCGAAATGCTTACCGTTGAGAACCATAGATCTTTCCGCATACTAACTACCTTATACAAGATTATTTCCTCTCAGTCTCCAATCTTTCTGTTTACTGTATTTCAGTTCATGGCCTCTCGTGGTCTTCCTACTAGAGCACAATCTGGTGTCTCACTCATGTTTCCGATTCATCGTACCGAAATATATCATGGGTCATAGTCACAGTGCAAGCTATAACTCTCTGGAATAACTTACCCACTGAGTTGCGGGAAGCCCGCGGTGTTTCCGTATTCAGAGCGTCGCTTAGAGATCGCCTGTTGTCACAACACTTATCTCAGAGTGTTTTTTGTTTTAATCTACCTCTTCTCTTTCCGTTCTTAGCTGACAGTTTTATTTCTTCTTTTCCAATCATTTTTTGCTTAATTCGAGTCTCTTTCCTTCTTGTTCTTGCGTATTCCTTTTCTAATACTTGATATATAAACTTATTTTTTTACTTATATACGCCATATCAATTTATTTTTTTTAAACATACATTGCTGGTTGGGTCGTTTTGAAAACATCGTCTCTGGCGATAAATCGACCTTTTGTTAACCTGGTACCAATGTTAAAGAATAATGTACACATTTTTTTTCTTTTATTGTATATCTTGGTGGCAATAAATTGTATTAATTGAAATTTTAAAAAATCGAGAAAAATACTGAAATTTATTATGTCTAAAAAATCTATTATGAGTAATATTCATTAAATAAAAAATATTTCAAACAAAAGTTGTGTAAAAATATATGTATCTACTTTGAAAATCTTTATCTTATTTTTTTGATAAAATTGGTGGTTTCAATTGTGTTCTCTCGGCGTTTCAGGAATTATTTTCAGGAGAGCTAATTGTTTAGTTGTTCAACTTTCGGTAGAACAATATATAGATTTTCCCATAAATAATGATATAGAATCCATTCGTAAGTACGCAAGTCCGCAATTTGTAATTTGTGAATAATAAGAATATACTCGATTTCTATGGTACTAATTTCCAATTATTTGCTTGAGACCTTGTTTTGGTCATCTGTCTCGGTTGGGGTCTGAGAAAATATGGACAGCTAATTATAAGGTCGTCTTAATTTAAATGATAACTCGGTGTAATACAAAAGAATAATAAACTGTAGTAATAGAATAATCATTAAATCAAACCAAACTGAAATATAAAAACCAAAAAAATATATAAAAACAAAAATAAAAAATTTTATCCAAAGAAAAGGAATCTTATTCTGGGATTGTTACATTTCTATCTACTTTCGTATTACACTTGGATCAGTAAGTTTTATTAAAAATTGGGCTATAGAACTTTTTTCCATTTCCTGCCACTCCTCATTGGTCTGTTCTTGATTACGTTCTTGTAATAATTGAAAATGCTTTATACTTTAACTGGTCCTTTATTTGAAAAAAATACTGTCTGACTAGTTTCGGCTAATCGCCATCCTCAGAGACAAAGTCAACATAAGAAATTAATTCGGAATAATTGGATCAGTAAGTTTTATTAAAAATTGGTCTATAGAACTTTTTTCCATTTCCTGCTACTCCTCATTGATCTGTTCTTGATTACGTTCTTGTAATAATTGAAAATGCTTTGTACTTGAACTGGTCCTTTATTTGAAAAAATACTGTCTGACTAGTTTCGGCTAATCGCCATACTCAGAGACAAAGTCAACATAAGAAATTAATTCGGAATAATTGGATCAGTAAGTTTTATTAAAAATTGGTCTATAGAACTTTTTTCCATTTCCTGCTACTCCTCATTGATCTGTTCTTGATTACGTTCTTGTAATAATTGAAAATGCTTTGTACTTTAACTGGTCCTTTATTTGAAAAAATACTGTCTGACTAGTTTCGGCTAATCGCCATCCTCAGAGACAAAGTCAACATAAGAAATTAATTCGGAATAATTGGATCAGTAAGTTTTATTAAAAATTGGTCTATAAAACATTTTTCCATTTCCTGCTACTCCTAATTGATCTGTTCTTGATTACGTTCTTATAATAATTGAAAATGCTTTGTACTTTAACTGGTCCTTTATTTGAAAAAATACTGTCTGACTAGTTTCGGCTAATCGCCATCCTCAGAGACAAAGTCAACATAAGAAATTAATTCGGAATAATTGGATCAGTAAGTTTTATTAAAAATTGGTCTATAGAACTTTTTTTTGCATTTCCTGCTACTCCTCATTGATCTGTTCTTGATTACGTTCTTGTAATAATTGAAAATGCTTTGTACTTTAACTGGTCCTTTATTTGAAAAAATACTGTCTGACTAGTTTCGGCTAATCGCCATCCTCAGAGACAAAGTCAACATAAGAAATTAATTCGGAATGATTGGATCAGTAAGTTTTATTAAAAATTGGTCTATAGAACTTTTTTCCATTTCCTGCTACTCCTCATTGATCTGTTCTTGATTACGTTCTTGTAATAATTGAAAATGCTTTGTACTTGAACTGGTCCTTTATTTGAAAAAATACTGTCTGACTAGTTTCGGCTAATCGCCATCCTCAGAGACAAAGTCAACATAAGAAATTAATTCGGAATAATTGGATCAGTAAGTTTTATTAAAAATTGGTCTATAGAACTTTTTTCCATTTCCTGCCACTCGTCATTGGTCTGTACTTGATTACGTTCTTGTAATAATTGAAAATGCTTTGTACTTTAACTGGTCCTTTATTTGAAAAAAATACTGTTTTACTAGTTTCGGCTAATCGCCATCCTCAGAGACAAAGTCAAGATAAGAAATTAATTCGGAATGATTGGATCAGTAAGTTTTATTAAAAATTGGTCTATAGAACTTTTTTCCATTTCCTGCTACTCCTCATTGATCTGTTCTTGATTACGTTCTTGTAATAATTGAAAATGCTTTGTACTTTAACTGGTCCTTTATTTGAAAAAAATACTGTTTTACTAGTTTCGGCTAATCGCCATCCTCAGAGACAAAGTCAAGATAGTCAGTTTTCATAATCACAAAAATAGTATAAGTTAATTAAAACAATATATTTAGTTAATTAAAATATAATAAAACACAGTTTACAAAGTTGACGAATGTGAGTTAAATAAAATCAGACTTTATTTAACTTACGTTCGTCAAAGGTTCGTAAGAGTCACCACCAAAAACACTCCAAGAGTAATCAGCAAAGCATTAACGAAGCCGTGTAATCTTATGTCTTATATAATTTCAGATCACATTTAATTCTTTTCCATTTACTCTTATAGAAGTTTTCTACTTTTAAAATTTTTTTTAATTTCAGAAGTGTACCAAATATGGTATGAGGATCTACGACACAATATAACATCTTAGAAACAAACAAAAACAAAATCTTTACATAAAATATTACAAAAAATGTAACACATTTTAGTTCGTTTAAGTGAAAGTTTATTTTTAGGCTATTTAATCAATACCCTTGTAAATCTCGATTTGATTTACTTCGTCTATCTCTCATGAGTGGAATTTCTAAACCTAGTATTTAGTCTCGAGTGGTACACTTGGAGTGGAAAATCTATGATTTCGCCTGATTAAGCGGAATTCAGTTGTGGATGAAAATGTGGAGAAAATTGAATAATAAATATTTATTAAAATAGAATATCGTCTAAATTTGTTACTTAGAACCGTAAACGTGGGATTTTGAATTAGAATTTAGAATTAGTCAAGGTCATTTTATGGTATAATTAGTACAATTAATATCGTATTAGCCGAAAAATCACACATGCTTGATATTATATTAATAATCACATTATCGTCTTTGATTGCAAGCGAGCTGGTCTAATTATATATATCTTTTCATATTTTGATATTTAATCATTTTCTTGCAGTATGAAGTATTTTAAAAATAATCTAGGTATCTATACAAACCTAATACAATTTAATGAGAATTTAATCAAAATTAAATTCAAAAATTGTTTGATAAGCTTCTTATTAAATATCAAGTTCAACATTAAATGTTATTTCATTGCTTTGATAATAATTGATGTTAATTTACAATAATAACATGGGAACTAAACGTCATCCTGAATTTATATTCTGATCGATTACCAATTATTGACTAAGCACTCCGTTCAGTATGGCTTAAAAACAAATGCTGTTGGTTATGACAATAGAAGTAGGCAAATGTTACTGTGTTGACCTACCATTTTCCCTAG
Organism: Onthophagus sagittarius; assembly: GCA_036711965.1. Taxonomy (NCBI): domain Eukaryota; kingdom Metazoa; phylum Arthropoda; class Insecta; order Coleoptera; family Scarabaeidae; genus Onthophagus; species Onthophagus sagittarius. The sequence continues at coordinate 8,851,880 of JASERS010000007.1, read as the reverse complement.
TATGTACCCTAATTTGTGAAAGACAGCTTTGGTTATTCTGGTGTATAACAAGAGCAATGTAAGGATTTGAGCGATTTGAGACTTGTTAGTATCTAAAGGTGTGGAGAAAATTATTGCTGTTATAATTTGGAAATATTTTGATACATTTTCCATTTTATCAAATAGGCAATCGGGTTTTCGACGGGAATTTAGTTGTACATCCGCTCTTCTTAACTTGCCGGATAACATACCGAGAGGGATTGATGGTGGGTGTGTTAATCTCTTGTGTGGCTTAATGTTTTAAAAGCGTTTGACACTCTACATCACTTAAATCTTATTTCAATATTGAATTCTAATCTCAGTTCGTAATTGTAGATGAAGTGTTCTCTATGATATCCAGTGTTCGTTTAGGACACTTTTGGTAAGTATTTTTTAGTTGTTGTCTCAATTCGCAGATCTTCAAGAATTTGCGAGATTTTCACAAACCAAAGGGCGTCTACAGTTATTCTAAGTAATTTATTTTAATTTTTTAAGCACTTCGATTTTTTTTAATATTAAATTTTGCTGTTCAGCTCCAAATTCGGCATGCATAGATCTTATTAATGATTTATTATTACGATCTCGAGTTTCGATTTTCTGCTGATGGTGGAGTCCTAATCTTCAAATATATTAAATTAATACACCTCGTAATAATTATGTGATCTCATTATTCATATAACGCTCAATTCAAATATTTGAGACGTCCCAATACGTTTTTAGCACATTACGCGAGGTTTTCGCCAATTAAGGTCTATCGAAGTCGTTTATCGTCATTCTAGAATTTTTACAACATGAGACACTTTCTAGTTAAGTCAATCACGTTTTTAAATTAAAGTTGGCGATAAGAAATTTCCAACGACTTTTGTATTTTATCAGTCAGAGCTTATTCAAATTATATCAGCACGTTCTCGGTATTTCAATTGTACCTCTTTGTGCTTTTGCGGAAAGAAAATAATTTTATTTTAATTAGTTGTTTGCATTTTTACATCTTTGCTACAAAACCTTTTAAGCCTCGAGTATTTGGATGATATTGATCATCCAAAGATGATGTAAATATAGATAAACTTAAACGTTAGTTTTTAAAATTTATTAATGATCAGTTTGTTATGTTGCGTTTGCTATGCCGTGGATTATTTGTTTTTATTTTAGATAGCTTTAACATGTATTGTTTTTGTTATACGAATTTAATAAGTAGTAATAAAGATAAATGTGACATATTATAATGTATTGTATACTGAAATATTGAGCATAAATGAATAGTAGTAGTAGGAGGTGGAAATGGTGTCCAAAAGACGGCGTTTAGATAAGGAAAGTGGGAATGTTGGTTCAGAAATGTATACATTATTTAGGATATATTTTTAAGAATCTATGACATAGCGGCCTTCTGAGAAACAACCCAAGAATGCTGTTATTAAAGAAATCGATATTTTGGTCAAAAATATTTTGGTTTGATATTCGATAAATAACAAAAAAAAGTGGCGAAAAATACCGAATATCGAATAATAGTAACTATTCGTGGCATCTCTCATTCTTAGTTGGGATTAAGATAAAGATTTGCCCGTACGAGATCTTGGCAAAACTAGAAGACACACAATTTTTAATGTATAGGATATAATAACAAAAAATTACACTGCAATATTGCTCATAGGATATATACGACCGCAAGAAAATTTGACTAAACTGGAAGACAAAAGATTTATATAATATTATAAACTGAAGAAAGAGTGTATTTTGAGACAGCAACGAATCATGGCGGAACTTCTGCGATGTGGCGTGTTATTCGTAGGTTTGAGTTAATTAAGTTTTAGCCTCACACTTGGTTAATATGGACGAAGTGAATGATTACTTTCTCTTCCTTTACAATAATAAGAAAAAAATATGATTTTCGTAACAGTTATCTTCTTAAAATGAAATCTATTGTCGTTGGAGATGATGGTATTTCAATGCTTTTGTACTGTTGCCCGTTCATTTTTCCACATTTAACACACATATTTGATTATTGCATAGAAAAATGTATTTTTCCTTTTTGTTGGAAAACTGCTTTTGTTCCTCCATTACCAAAAATTACTAACCCAATGGAGTATAAGGATTTGCGACTTATTAGTGTCTTGCCAACTGTTCAAAAATGGTGGAAAAAGTTATTGATTCTCAGATTAGGAAATTCATCAATTCTTATCATATTCTATCCCAGTATCAATCACAATTTCATAAACATTATAGGTGCAAAATAGCTTTAATGCATATTAATGATATCATTAGAACGACCTATGAGAAAGGGCACTTAAGTCTGAAAATAGATTACAAGTAAAAATTGTGAAAAGTATGGAACCCAAGATGGACCCCTGTGGCTCATCAGACGCAATTGCCATAGAAGACGAGATTGGATTATTCATCCTAACTAACTGCTGCCGATTCTGAACGTAATTTCGAAACAATTCAACAGCCACAACACTAATTCTAATGTAATGTAAGATTGACAATAATAGATAGAGAGGTAGATAGTGTCCAAAAGAATCAAGATTACGTCGTCAGTAAGGTCCAACAGCGCAGCAAAATCCCATTGTCTGCAAGATAGAATATTATTCTCATTCAAGTGACCACAGAACTGTCCAACAATCACTCTCTCAACTACCTTAGACAATGCTGGAAGTATTATAAATCTTTTATAGATTTTTACGTCCTGTCTGGAGTTACAAGACCATACTTCCAGACAGATGGAAATACAGAATCCCGTAGACATTACAAATGTGACACAAAACATCAAGTATGTGAGGATAGCACAATCTTATCATATACAAAGAAAATCCATCGGAACCAATACCACCCAATTTTAAGTGTAATAACAAATTCTCAATTTTATTAGCTGAGACAGGCTCAAACGTCAAGTTACCATTCACACTACGTATTGTATTGTCCCGATAATAACTTATCAAATCATTATTAGAAGGAATCTGAGTATTTTGAGTAAAATCAACATCAAAAGGGTTGTAATATAGAAGTTAATTTAAATTTAAAAAATTAAGTGAAAAATTTAAATGTTACATTAAAACATCAAAATGTTAGCTTTTTAGCGCTTAAGATGTTCTCACATTGGCGGAGTGAGAAGAAAGTCTCAATTTTTAAAAAACAAACCAAGTTTTCGCATATTTTTTTCGACGATCTTTTAGCGTTCATAACTTTATAATTATTATAAGTTTTTTTAAATTTTAAATTAACTTCGATATTACAACCCTTCTGATGTTTTTCGATGACTTTTCTTTTCAAATGTACTTAATTTCAACATTATAGTTTCCTTTGACATTTTCGGCTGCAGATGGAATAAATTATTCTGAAACCGGTACTGATATAAATAAATAATAGCAAGTTTAATACCACTTTTATTATTTTCTTAAAGCTAATAATGTTTCATTAAAATAATTAAATATTAAATAAATATTTAAAATTTATATTAATAATATAAAATTATTTTTATTATTTAAAATAATTGAATAAGTATAATTATATTTATTTATATATTTTAAATTTAAATTTTATTAATAATTATTTAATTTTAATATTTTTAAGAAAAAGATACTTGCATATAAATTGCTTTAAAAAAAATGGACCCATATTTCTATTGTTAAGTATTCTACACCACACATTTATATGAATGCTATCTCCTGGTTATTATTGACCATTTTTGATGAAATTTATTAAGATTTATTAAATTAAGATTATTAATTAAGAAAAGACGGTTAATGCTGTTAGATTTTTTGTAAAAATCCTGGTATGATTCAAATCCTGGTTCAAATCATAGTATGATTCATTTTGTGTAGGTATTATCTCCGAATCTGTATATAATGATGGATTGGTAGAAGCAACAAACATTTAATTAGCTTTTATTTTCTATTAATACCTTTGTTGAATGATTTTTTTTTCTTGAATATTTTGGAATTATGATAAATATTGTTATGACTAAAAACAGTTTTGTATTATTCTCTGTATTTTATAACATTTTTGTTATCGCCTAGATTAGATGAAATTAATTGATAAAAATAATATTTTTCAATTTCTGCAATAGTGTTAATTTATGACCATTTACGATCAAATTTGGTACATACCCATTTCAAAAGGCGCTTAATGCAGTGGTGTACTCAGATTTTTTGTAAATCTTAAATTAAGTGACCTAATATGATTTATTCATTTTTAGCACATAAAAGATACCCGTGATAAGAAGGGCGTTAATGTAGTTCCCTCGACGATGAGCTTCGAGTTTTTTCCTCCGTGTTTATCACTCCCTCCAGTGATTTACCTGAGGTTATCTCTATTATATATTATTATGATTTATATGCTGTTATCAATGATGCTCCTTGTCCCTTGAGTTCTTTGGAGTTTGGGGTGGTCGAGGTGGAGGACGCGCTTAAGTCTATTAAAATTAGTACTACTTTATGTTCTGATGGTATACCTTCGATTTTTGCAAAGCAATGCTCACATTCACTTTCATTGCCTTTCAAAATTTTATTTAATAATTCTTTGCTACAGGGTACATTTCCTGATGTATGGAAGTGCGATGTCTCCAATTATCGTCCCATATCTATATTGCCGATTTTTGGAAAAGTATTTGAAAAACTTACATATGCCCGCCTTTTCTTTGCAGTAAAATCTAAAATTGACCCGAGACAGCATGGTTTCTTTGCTGGAAAGCAAACTACTGGAGTACACACATTATATTCTCTCCTCTTTTGATCAACATTGTCAAGTCGACTCAATTTATACTGATTTTAGTAAGGCCTTTGATCGTGTTGAACATAGCATATTATTATCCAAACTTCAAATCTATGGTATTCATGGGAGGTTGCTTCAGTGGTTCTCCCCTTACCTAAAAGATAGAAGTCAAATAGTTTCCATTCTGTTACTACATATATAACCTCTGGTGTACCTCAGGGCAGTGACCTTGGACCATTACTGTTTAATATTTACATAAATGATTTATTTGAGGTCATCCAACATCCATGTTGTTTGATGTATGCGGACGATCTTAAACTCTTTCAAAAGACACGGAGTCTCTTCACCTCTCGACTGTTCTAGGCTTCAAAGTGATCTCTCTAACCTTTACGAGTATTGTCTTAAAAATCGTCTTACTCTAAACCTATCCAAATGTAACGTCATATCTTTCTCTAAGAAATTTAGCACCTTACACTACAACTATTTGCTTGCAGAATAAGCTTTTATTTAACGAACACATACATTCTATTGTTATTAAAGCTTGGCGTATTCTCGGTTTCGTTATTAGATCTACTGCCCTATTCAGGAATGTCAATGCAATAAAAACTTTATATTTTGCTTTTGTCAATACTCTTTTTAATTATTGTAGTGCTGTCTGGAGCCCTCAATATCAAACATACATAACTCGAATTGAAAAAATACAAAAAATTCATCAAAATTTTTAAAAAGCTTTGCTATAAAAGTTCTATTCAATACATTCACTACGTTTCTTCGTGTAATTATTTTCATATTATGACCCTTACTTGGCGTCGTTTTTGTAGTGATGTGCTCTTCTTCTTTAAACTTCTACGTAACCTATGCGATTCTCCTTCTTTACATAATCTTGTCTGTGTACATGCTCCTCCACGTTTGTTGCGTTTTGATTACTTATTTTCCACTCCTACACCACGTACTAACGTTTTCCAAAATTCCACACGTATATCTAGAACTGCGGATCGCGTAAATTTCGATATTTTTAATTTTTCTGGCTCTTGTTTCATTTAAAATTCTGTTACGTCGATTAATTGTGCCCTTCACGTTTTGAAGACTATAATTATTATTTGCTTTTATTTATTCTTTTGAATTTTCGTTAGTTTTTGGCGTGTTATTTAAATTAGGGTTGTTTGATTATTTTTATTTTGTTATTTAAACTAGTCTTTTTTTTTTCGCATTTAAATTTAATTTTTTGATTTTTTATTTTGGATTGTATGATTTTCTTTTATTTTTACATTAGTTCTAACTGTTATTACTTATAACTGTTAATTATGTTTCCGTTAGGTTATCCGTGGCGCGGTTTTTATTAGGTTTGTCCTGTACCGTGCTTTTGTAATAAAAGTATGATTATTTGTTCTAAGGTACAGTTTTTTACACTCTACTATTAAAAAAAATCGTTAAAATCAAATGATAAATACGAATTTTAAGAAGAGACTCAGCTTTCAAATGGGCCACACTGTACAGTTATTTATTTGATTCTATATTTTTCGTAATTAGGTTAGAATTGATGTGGAGCCATGAAATAAACTAGAAGACAAACAATTTATATATTATATGTTGTGAGTACGGTAGGGATTGATGTAAGGCCTCGCCCGCAGGCGACCTCGGCTAAACTGGAAGACAAACAATTTTTATAGTGTAGGTTGTTACTAAGATAGGGATTGATATAGGGCCTCGCCCGCAAGCGACCTCGGCTAAACTAGAAGACAAACAATGTTTTATAGTATAGGTTGTTACTAAGATAGGGATTGATATAGGGCCTCGCCCGCAAGTGACCTCGGCTAAACTAGAAGACAAACAAATTTTATAGTATAGGTTGTTACTAAGATAGGGATTGATATAGGGCCTCGCCCGCAAGCGACCTCGGCTAAACTAGAAGACAAACAATTTTTATAGTATAGGTTGTTACTAAGATAGGGATTGATATAGGGCCTCGCCCGCAAGCGACCTCGGCTAAACTAGAAGACAAACAATTTTTATAGTATAGGTTGTTACTAAGATAGGGATTGATATAGGGCCTCGCCCGTAAGTGACCTCGGCTAAACTGGAAGACAAACAATTTATATATTATATTTTGTGAGTAAGGTAAGAAAACAAAAAATTTATATTTTATAAATTTTTTATTTTATAAAAAAATTATAAAATACAGAGAATGTCATAGAGTTGGGAAGCGCACTGACGCGAAAGTTAAACGCGCAATAATCGTTAAATTTATAAGCTACAAAACTAAACAAAATATCTTTTCAAAAAAAAGGCATTAAAATATTCCGGTATTACCATTACTGAGGATTTGACCAGTTATCGAGCTTCGCGGCTAAGGGAACTAAGGGAGGACCTCGGAAATAATATGGCGTAAAGAGAAGAATAATGTATTAAAGCGTTAAAAAAAGTTTTTAGTTTATTTTTATATGTATTCTTTTATTTTTATATTATTTTTATTCATTTCGTTTGTTTACATTTATAATTGGCGGGGTGGGTACAGATGGAGGTTTCTTTTTTGAATTGTTTTATTGTCGACGGATAGTAACCGTTTGGAAAAGATTAGGAATGTTTAAAATATCGCACCTGAATGTTCGTTCTCTGGCGAGTAAGGTGGATGGCGTGCTGTCATTGACGCGATTGATAATTTTGGTATTTTTGGCTTAAGCGAAACATGGCTGAGTTCAGCAGTTGAAGACTCGCTGATGGAAATGCGTGGTTATAAATTCGTTCTGTGTAATTCTGGTACTTTTATGGTTGGAGTATGCTATCGACCTCCTAACACTGTCACCCGGATGTTTCTGTCGTCATTGAATAAAACTCTAGCTGATATGGTCTTCTTGGGTGTTGGCTTAATGTTGATGGGTGATTGTAATTTAAACTGACTGATAAATGATAATAATGTTATCGACCTCCTAACACTATCACCCGGATGTTTCTGTCGTCATTGAATAAAACTCTAGCTGATATGGTCTTCTTGGGTGTTGGCTTAATGTTGATGGGTGATTGTAATTTAAACTGACTGATAAATGATAATAATGTTCTCGCGTTCAATTTTGCATAGTTATGACATGATTCAAATAATAGATAAACCGACAAGAATAGGTCATAATTCCTCTACGCTCCTCGATATCATTGCTGTTTCTGAATGCATTACGGTCATGGATTCACGGATGATAGATATTCACGAACTTTCAGATCACTGCCTGACTTTTTGTGAATTAAAACTGAAGGCTGAGATGCAACTGGCGAAGCCAGTGTCATTTCGTTCGTATGAACTCTTTGACTATGAAACATTTTCTCGGGATTTAGCTAACATTGATTGGCATTTTATATTTTACATGGATAGTGTGGACGATATGGTCGGTTTTCTGAGCTGTAATATCTCAAATCTTTTCGATATACATGCACCAATTTGTACAGTTGTTCCTAAACAGTCTAGTCCATGGATTACTAATAATATCAAATTGATGATGTCATTACGCGACAAAGCTTTAAATAGATTCAAGCGCACTAATCATGTGGGACATTGGGACTATTACAAGCAACTGCGAAATTATACGACTAATGCAATTAAGCATGAAAAGAGAGCCTACTTAACTGAGCAAATGAGAATCGGGAGCACTCAAAATTTGTGGAGTCAACTGCGCAAGTTGAATATTTATAATAAAAAGAAGCCATGCCTGCCGATGACTCTGAGGGATGTTGATGCTTTGAATGGGTACTTTTCTGCGATCTCGGGACAATCTGCGGATGTCGATGCGGACGTGCACAACTTCTATGCTCATAATGTTAGACCTGGAGTAAAAAATTTCTTTTCTCAAAAAATAGATGAGTCTAAGATTAATATTATCTTGGCGAGGATGTCGAGTCAAGCGGCAGGGATTGATGGCATAAGCCTTAGGATGCTGGGTTACTGTTGTCCACACATAACTCCCTATATCCTGCATGTAGTTAACTTTTGTTTGGAGTTTGGTGTCTTTCCTGAGAAATGGAAATCTGCCAGAGTTGTTCCTATACCTAAATCATCAGCTGCTTCTTCTTTCTCGGATGTACTTTGTCGGGAATTTTGGAAAGAGTCGTGGCGGAACAAATACGTGACCACTTAGACCGTTTTCATATTTTGCAATCCATCCAATCGGGATTTAGGCCTGGGTATAGTTGTGCAACCGCACTATCGACAATTGTTGATGATGTTGTGGCTGCAACGGACAATGGCGCGGCTACTATCTTGGTTTTGCTTGACTTCTCTAAAGCGTTTGACACTGTGAATGATCAACTTCTTCTAGCAATTCTTCATCACATCAGGTTCAATAATACAGTCCTAAAGTTTTTTAATAATTATCTGTGCGGGAGAAGTCAATATGTAGCTATTGATAATGATGTGTCAGATCCAGCCGTATTGAAATCTCCTGTGCCATATCAAAATGTTGATCTTTGACCACTTCTGCTCAAAATTTCATATCTATGCGGATGACACACAACTATACCACAGCTTTAACTTAAATAATGTGCTAGAGTCTGTTGCAGATGTAAACAGGGATTTAGATAAATTTTTAAATATTACTAAAAAACATGGTCTTTCGTTAAATGGCAATAAATCGGTTTATATGGTATTTGGAGGTAGGGAATCCAAAGCTTTTGTCAGCAATATGTCTCATATCTTTATAGATGGAATTGAGTTGGAGAGGAAAGACTGTATCAAGAATCTTGGACTTTACATTGACGATGGCTTAAGGTTTACCAATAACACAAGCGAACTGATTAGACGTGCTTACGCGAAATTGATAATACTGTTTGATCATAAACAAGTCTTGAACGTCGACATTAAAAAGAATCTTTGTGAGTCTGTAATCTTATCCAATTTTACATACTGTGACACAATTTACGGCCACTGCCTGTTGAGTGCTGATGCATGATGTATTCAGGTAGTTCAGAATTCTTGTATTCGTTTTATATTTGGTATAAGTCGACGTCAAAGAATACCGTATAAGCTAGGGGAGTTGAAGTGGTTAAATATGTCAGGCCGTCGTCAGTTGCATTTTAGTTGTTTTCTTTATAAGGTAATGTCTAGTAAGCTACCGCCTTACCTCGCCAACAAGATCACTTACAGAACGGTGATTCATAATATTAATGTTCGGCGTAAAGACCTCATTGATATTCCTCGTCACCGTACACAACTATTCAAGAGGTCTTTTAGGTATAACGTGACATATGTTTTGAATAAGTACGGTCTGTTTTTTGCTCAGCCATCGTTTCGCATTTTTAAAAGATCTATGTATCTTAAGGTACACAATGACTAGCGTTTCGTTCTACCATCAATGCCTTTTTTTGTCTTTTATTTTTTCTTTTTTGCTTGTTTGGTTCATTTACAGATTTATTGTTTATTGTATTTTCCTATCGGAGACGATAATCGTGTTAGCTAGAATTTAATTTGATTTTTACTTTATTTTGTTTATTTTTATATATAATTTTCTTTTGTATATAGGATTTCCAGGAAGACCAGGACGCCATAAATTGGCTAACTGATGGAAATACCCTTTGGCAAAAATTTATAATTAGTTCATTATTTATATTATATTGTGTTATTTATTTTGCCAATAAACTATTATTATTATATGTTGTTCCTCAGGTAGGGATGATATAGTGCCTTGCCCGCAAGCGACCTCGGCTAAACTAGAAGACAAACTATTTATATATTATATGTTGTGAGTAAGGTAGGGATTGATATAAGTCCTCGCCCGCAAGCGACCTCGGCTAAACTAGAAGACAAATAGTTCATATATTATATGTTGTCACTCAGGTAGGGATGATATAGGGCCTCGCCCGCAAGCGACCTCGGCTAAACTAGAAAATAAAAAAATTATATATTATATGTTGTTACTCAGGTAGGGATGATATAGGGCCTCGCCCGCAAGCGACCTCGGCTAAACTAGAAAACAAACAATTTTTATAGTATAGGTTGTTACTAAGATGGGGATTGATCTAGGGCCTCGCCCGCAAGCGACCTCGGCTAAACTAGAAAATAAAAAAATTATATATTATATGTTGTTACTCAGGTAGGGATGATATAGGGCCTCGCCCGCAAGCGACCTCGGCTAAACTAGAAAATAAAAAAATTATATATTATATGTTGTTACTCAGGTAGGGATGATATAGGGCCTCGCCCGCAAGCGACCTCGGCTAAACTAGAAAATAAAAAAATTATATATTATATGTTGTTACTCAGGTAGGGATGATATAGGGCCTCGCCCGCAAGCGACCTCGGCTAAACTAGAAAATAAAAAAATTATATATTATATGTTGTTACTCAGGTAGGGATGATATAGGGCCTCGCCCGCAAGCGACCTCGGCTAAACTAGAAAATAAAAAAATTATATATTATATGTTGTTACTCAGGTAGGGATGATATAGGGCCTCGCCCGCAAGCGACCTCGGCTAAACTAGAAAATAAAAAAATTATATATTATATGTTGTTACTCAGGTAGGGATGATATAGGGCCTCGCCCGCAAGCGACCTCGGCTAAACTAGAAAATAAAAAAATTATATATTATATGTTGTTACTCAGGTAGGGATGATATAGGGCCTCGCCCGCAAGCGACCTCGGCTAAACTAGAAAATAAAAAAATTATATATTATATGTTGTTACTCAGGTAGGGATGATATAGGGCCTCGCCCGCAAGCGACCTCGGCTAAACTAGAAAATAAAAAAATTATATATTATATGTTGTTACTCAGGTAGGGATGATATAGGGCCTCGCCCGCAAGCGACCTCGGCTAAACTAGAAAATAAAAAAATTATATATTATATGTTGTTACTCAGGTAGGGATGATATAGGGCCTCGCCCGCAAGCGACCTCGGCTAAACTAGAAAATAAAAAAATTATATATTATATGTTGTTACTCAGGTAGGGATGATATAGGGCCTCGCCCGCAAGCGACCTCGGCTAAACTAGAAAACAAACAATTTTTATAGTATAGGTTGTTACTAAGATGGGGATTGATCTAGGGCCTCGCCCGCAAGCGACCTCGGCAAAACTAGAAGACAACAAATTTATATATTATATGTTGTGAGTAAGGTAGGGATTGATATAAGGCCTCGCCCGCAAGCGACCTCGGCTAAACTAGAAGATAAAAAATTTATATATTATATGTTGTTACTCAGGTAGGGATGATATAGGGCCTCGCCCGCAAGCGACCTCGGCTAAACTAGAAGACAAACAATTTATATATTATATATTGTGAGTACGGTAAGAAGATAAATTTTTTATTTTATAAAAAATTTATAAAATACAGAGAATGTCATAGAATTGGGAAGTGCACAAATAAGTTTTATAGTATATGTTGTTACTCAGGTAGGGATGATATAGTGCCTCGCCCGCAAACGACCTCGGCTAAACTAGAAGACAAATAAGTTTTATAGTATAGGTTGTTACTAAGATAGAGACTGATATAGGGTCTCGCCCGCAAGCGACCTCGACTAAACTAGAAGACAAACAATTTATATTTTATATGTTGTTACTCAGGTAGGGATGATATAGTGCCTCGCCCGCAAGCGACCTCGGCTAAATTAGAAAACAAACAATTTTTATAGTATAGGTTGTTACTAAGATGGGGATTGATCTAGGGCCTCGCCCGCAAGCGCCCTCGGCTAAACTGGAAGACAACAAATTTATATATTATATGTTGTGACTAAGGGATTGATATAAGACCTCGCTCGCAAGCGACTAGAAGACAAACAATTTGTATGTTTTTTATTATTTTTTATGTGTTGTTACTCAAGTAGGGATTGATATAATAATCCCTAACTAGAAGACCAAAAAGTTATATAACTCTAAGTTTTAAATTTTCTTAATTAATATCTCAACAACTATTGATCAGTGTAAAAGATGCTATTCTAAAAGGGTTACTAAAACTACCTTGGAACTCCAAAATTGCCATCTTAATGGGTGTTTGAAAAGTTTGGTTGCCCGAACTTCCCTTATTATAAGATTTATGAAAATAATAATAAATGAGAAGAAGATCCCTATAAATTTAGTTGATAACGCGCATTATATATTAATGGGAAATGTGTTATTAAAAAAGAAATAAAATAAATCTTTTTTAAACATTTTTATTTATAAATAAATATAAAAAATTCCAAAAAGAAAACATTAACTCCATTGTTTACAGAGATTCTATCTTCTATTATTCTAAGCCTATTATATGGTAATTAAATTAAACGTAAGAGAGCAGAGGAACGAGGTAGTTCGCTATAAAATAGCTCTAGTAGTACTCTGAGAGTGTTACGCGACATTTCAGTCATTTTTAATCGAAATAATAAAAATTCAAAAGAAGATTGTAAATTTTAAATAATTTAAAACAATTCGCTATGTTTATTTTTATTTTTCTCGCTTTTCTCACAAGCACCGAGTGTAAAGCACCACATCACAATCACAATCACAAGTAAGTTTAGTGAAATTGTTTCTTTTTTTGTAACGGAGAATGAAAATGTAATTTTATTAAATTATTTGTTTTTTTGGGCAAATAGTAGTCCACATTGTAGCGGAAGTCCGGGGAATACGACAATTATTAAAGAAAAGTCATTTCTTAGGGAAGAGGTCAGTTTGTCTTTGCGCGATATTCTCCCTTTGAAACCGAAAATGTACGATAAAAATCGCGCACCAAAATTCCAAGGTCAACCAACGATCGTCTACTTCCATGTCACAGTTTTGTCCTTGGACTCGATCAATGAGGAATCAATGGCAAGTGTGAATCCTTTCAAATTCGGTACTCTAATCCTTTCAACAAATCACTTTCCTATTCAAATTCGGTTAAAAATCAGACTAAATATTGGGCATTTTATAGACATACGTCACCGATATTTTTCTTGCACAAAGTTGGAGGGACCCTCGATTAAGACTACCTGAAAATATGAGCGAGGAATATAGAATTTTGGATGTAGATTGGCTCCATAATATTTGGAGACCCGATTGTTTCTTTAAAAACGCCAAAAGTGTTACGTTCCATGAAATGACAATCCCTAATCATTATTTATGGCTCTATCATGACAAGACGTTACTTTACATGTCTAAGTATTTATCAAAAAATATTAAATTATTATATTTAATTGAATTAATTATTTTTTAAGGTTAACTCTCGTTTTATCATGCGCAATGAAATTTGAATCTTACCCCCATGATACGCAAGTTTGTACCATGATGATCGAAAGTTGTAAGAAAATAATTAATTTGTTAATTTATAAGTTAATTTTTTTATTCGTAGTGTCTCATACGGTACAAGATTTGGTGTTTATATGGAACTTAACCGACCCTTTAGTTGTAAACGACGAAATCGAACTGCCTCAATTAGACATAGCAAACAATCACACCAGCGATTGCACCATACAATACTCAACAGGAAATTTTACCTGTTTAGCCGTAGTTTTTACGTTACGTAGAAGATTGGGTTATCATCTTTTCCACACGTATATCCCGTCGGCTTTGATCGTCGTCATGTCTTGGATATCGTTCTGGATCAAACCGGAAGCGATCCCGGCGAGAGTCACTTTGGGAGTTACATCGTTATTAACGTTGGCTACTCAAAATACTCAATCTCAGCAATCTTTACCGCCGGTTTCTTATGTTAAAGCTGTAGATGTTTGGATGTCGAGTTGCTCGGTTTTTGTCTTTTTATCTTTAATGGAATTTGCCGTTGTTAATAATTATATGGGTCCTGTTGCTACTAAAGCTATGAAAGGGTATTCTGATGAAGATTTACATTCTGATATAAATGAATATAAAGTAAGATATTTTGTATAAAAGAATATTTTTATATATAGACGGGGTGAAATATTTAAATTGAGACTATTTTTAAACTCGAAAACTATAAATTTTATGTGCAATAGTATGTCATTACTATGGTATTTCCTACGATAAAATACTTAAATTTTATTTGAAATATTTTTTATTTAATGAATATTACGAATACTAAAAATTAAAAGTGCATTAGCACTTTATCAAGTGGTATTTGTGTAATAATTTTGGCCGAATTCGAAGACATACTTGGGATGTCTTATTCGTGATTATGAAGTCAGTCGGGAATGCGGCTGATTTCGAAGATGTCGGCCACCCTAAGTATCTGCAATTTTGGATGTTTGTAATTCAAGCTGCTGCAGGAATATTCTCAATGCCTCTACAATTCTTGGGATGGCCGTCGTTTTCGAAGTCGGCCGAGATTACTTTTTATATCAAAAATAATATTTGGAATAATTAAATAGAAGCATCGAAAGTTTGAATAATAAGAATGTACCTAGAGATGATTTTTCGATCAATGACATACCAACAATATGTGTTAAGGCAAACCCAAAAATAATAAAAACTCCAAAAAACGATGAAAAAATAATTTTATTAAATCAGTGCGACTAGTTTCGAGATCAACTTACGACTGAAAATGTACCAAATATGAATTACAAAAATAGAAAAACAATTTAATTTTCTTTGTTCTGTTCACGAAACTAATCGCACTGATTTAATAAAATTATTTTTTCATCGTTTTTTGGAATTTTTATTATTGACACTTTCGATGAACTTGGAATCAAAAATTGTCAAACCCAAAAATATCTAGACTGTACATGA
Organism: Onthophagus sagittarius; assembly: GCA_036711965.1. Lineage (NCBI taxonomy): Eukaryota > Metazoa > Arthropoda > Insecta > Coleoptera > Scarabaeidae > Onthophagus > Onthophagus sagittarius. The sequence goes on along the minus strand of JASERS010000007.1, from coordinate 8,836,529 downwards.
TAATTGTTTGAAACGAAAAAATTTCTCAATAATCTTCCTATAGTCGAAAAACTCCTAGAGAGGATAATAAATAATTATTTTATAGAAGAACTTGAAGATATAGTATAGAATAATGATATAATGATAAATATTAGACGTTCAAAACGTCCTTAACTCGGTACTGTGGCCGGAAATAACAAAATTGATGAAAAGAGATGTATAGACACACAAGAGATACACAGAGATACACAATATCAAACGCAACGTAAATAATCTTATTTCGCAAGTGTCTCCAAGAACGCGAATAGGATAGAGACTTTAGAACCTCTACTACGATAGAGTCCTTATGCTAGATCCACATTCTCACTGAGATCACACGAAAGCGAGAGTGTGTATGGATGTTCGTCTTGCCTCGATCCTTCTCATCTCGGTAATGCTCCATCCGATGTTGGTTTTTTTGCCATGAATTAAAGGGCTCTCGTCGAATTTCCTCTCGATGCAAAAATGACCCCTACACAGTCTTGGTCTCACCTCGGGATCTTAACGAACGTTTTCGTAATGAATATGGACCTAGCATTAGGATAAGAATAAAAGAAGGAATAGAGATAATAACACACGCTGATGAGTTCGCGGTCGTCATGCAAACAAGAAAAGCATGAAAACCTAAGTTTGTTTCACCAAGTCTAGTTTCTGGAAAATGACAGCTTCCACGCTCAAGCTGTTTGACCTAATTTGTTCATATTAAAAAAATGTAAAATTTTGCTCATATGTTTATCTTATGCTTTATGCGCTTTTAAGTAACGGTGTATGACATACTCTGTGATTTATACGTTTTTAAAGTTAACAAGTAGCATTGAGGATCGTCCTAAATCTAGAATACCAGCTGTTAACCTGGCACGTGATTCTCAAACATCGTTTGTGGTTTTGTAGCATTAAGATGCTAAAGACTCACATTTTGCATAACAATAACGGCCATTCGCTGTTAAGAAGAAGTTAGGGTTCATGGTTGAGTAATCATTCAACTGACAAAACGACAGGAATCTGTTGGAAACGGTTCAAGAAACCAATCAGTGTGCTGGTTACGTTTCCCAAAAGGCCAAATTACTTTTCTGGAGATAAAGAAAGTCGGAATACTCCATTGCAAAAATAGAACACAAGTTGAAAGATATTGGACTGAAACTTGCTTCCCAAAAGGCTGAGATAGTCATACTTGATGGAAGAAGAAAGAAGTGAAGTATTCTGATTAGAGTAGGAATCACATTAATAGATACTCCTTGATGGAAACCTCAAATCTGTTGACCTTGTAACCAACAACCATAAAGAAGACCTACGAAAAAGAAATCAAGACACAGATCACTTATATATTTAAAAAATTAAGGATATAACGCAACAAAACAAATATAAATCGTATAACGTGGTTTCCTGATGATGGCTAATGTGATCTGAAACGGGTAGAATCTAAAAATTATAGATAATTATGTTCATCGTCAAACATAATTACGTTTTATTTAAAAAGAAATACTATAAGACTTGATGATAAAACTGAATCAGACAACGAATATATTCACATAAATCATGAATATTATATTTTTCAAAATTTACTGACGTGTTTTAACATTAGTATCGACATTGTTTCAACAAGCGGTCCAACTCATGTCAAGTGATGTCCTAACAATTCAACGGATTTTATTGCATTACATTTGCAATTGTATTTGATAAGCACATGATAAAACAAAATAAAACTATCATATATCCATAACTACATATTTAATGGTAGTACGTATTGCTTCAAGGATGGAGAAGTATGTGTTCTGGTTGATGCGAGATATTATCCATTCATCTTCTTTGTTGTTCCCTGAAGGTGCCAAGTAAGATCTAGGCGAAACGTCCACAGAAGATGAACGGATGATACTTCGCATCAACCAGAACACAACTACATACTTAATGTACAGCAGTATGACTATGACATATATTAATGAATGATTCACGAACGTGTGTGGATATGACATTGAAATAATACGGAACTGACACGTCACATTATCATCATGTGTGTAAATGGACCTTAAGAACTAGAAACATTTGGGTCATACATCTCTGATGAAGGCTAAATCCGAATAATTGTAGGTGTAGATCTAATGCTAGAACTTCTGTTTATTTACGTGTCGATTGACTATGCTTAGACACTGTGGTCTGTATAATTTCCTTGGTTCTCTTTTCTTTGCTTATTTTCTTAGGATCAACACCGCTATCTTCCAGATTATTGGAATGTTTCCTGGTTTAAAACAATCATAATGATTGATACGTGTGGCATTAATTATGTTGCGATAGTAGCGAGAGAAGATTCAAAAAAATACTGACGGGTGAAGTATCAAATATTTTATTAAATACAAAGATAAATAAATTCAGAAAAAATTGGAACCAGAGTTTCCCACAATTAAACTTCTTCTTCAGTCGTTGTTGGCGATGGTGATGACAGTTGACTTTGTGACTGTAGACTCGTAAGTTAGAACTCGTACTTCTGAATGAAATGCTTTGGACTGATCCTGGCTGGAACATTTGAACGTGTTGTTCCGATGTTTTGGAAATCATTTCGGGACTTTCCGGGAATCCAAGATCAGGACTGGCCGGTGAAAGTTTTTATGGCCATTCTTTGTTTTCAAAAGAATTCGGTTGACGAAGCGTCTTTCGGCCACGTTGTAAAAAACTTTAATTATTAGTTATTTTATTAATTATTAATTACTTTAATTAAAACTTTATAACGTAGTTGTTTGCCTGTCGAAAGTCCGAGAAAGCCTTTTAGAAAGTCTGTTATAAATTTAAGACAATTCTAGGCTCTTTGGACTTCCCAGAGCTCTTGAAGGAATTTCATCTGTTTGGCAGATGTTCGCCACAATACGGTCACGAATATTTTTGGATCTACCTTAACACATATTTTTGGTATATTATTGGTCACAAAATCGTCACCAGTACTTTATTAAGATTCAAACGTTCGATGGTGCTATTTCATCTTCCAATGTTATTTCATGATTTAGTTCCCAGTCTTCCCCATTTTTTTCGTAATTGCCCTCTTCATCTTTGTCAGTCTTTAATTGCGGAAACAATTTTGTAAATTCTTCATGTACTCTTTCTGTCTATTTCCGATCTCTTCTATACACATTGTTTTCTTGTTGCTATCTGTATAATATCCCAGATATTTTTCTCCAGTTCCTCACACAATTCTCTCCATAAGCTCTTTTTACTTTTATCTAGCAGAGTTGTATCACAGTTGAATTTCCTCTGCTTTCTTCATACTGCCTTCTGAATATTTCTTCTGTTTCTTTGTACACGTGCCTTTTCTTTCTCTCTGTTGTTTCCTAGTTTGTTGTACCTCATCGTTCCATCAATACACGTTTCTTCTCTGGTTTGAACATCTTACTTTGAGAGTATTATTGCATGCTTCTGTTACCACATTCATGAGACTTTGTGGATTTACTTATTATTGTTACTCATTGAAAGAATAAAAGAACTCAACTCAACCCATCACAAATCACCGCAACCTAACCTTATCCGAATATTTCCAGTTCTAGACTTGATAAAGTGCAAATACAAATGCCGGTATGTTTCTAGTTCTAATCAAAGATTAAAGAGTAAACAAGATGCGACGCTTTAGTTTTGGAAAGAGATACAAAACATTCCAATTTATATGTCCTGACAATAACAAATCTTAGCTAAAAATGTAACAGCTGATATTCTAACTTATAAATCTATTCATTGTGCATTTTAATTTAAAGATCTACGGCATTCAAGGTCATAACAAATTGCAGCCATACATCAAGTGTCGTATCTTGTTTACTCTTTAATCTTTAGTTTTAAAACTAGATCTAGAACTAGAAACATTCGGATTTAGCCATTTTGCGGGATACGAAATATTAACACGAAATCGTTCATTTTGGAAGATTGTAGCGCCTCGCCCGCAAACGAACTCAGCGGAGTGAGAATAAAATCGTCTTATATGAGATTTTATATATTTAATAAGATATACAAGGAACGATTTTACATCAAATCGCCGAGGTCGCTTGCGGGCGAGGCGCTGGATTTCAAATGTTTACATGAAATTGTCCATTTTGGAAGATTGTAGCGCCTCGCCCGCAAACAAGGTATACAAGGAACGTTTGCGCTTCAAATCGCTTAGGTCGTTAGATTTGCAATTATTCAGAAAACCATCATTAAAACCAGTATTGACACAAATTCGTTCATTTTGGTAGATTGTAGCGCCTCGCCCGCAAGCGGCCTCGGCGGAGTGAGAATAAAATCGTCTTATAGGAGACTTTATATATTTATTAAGATATACAAGGAACGATTTCGCCTCAAATCAAAGAGATCGCTTGCGGGCGAAACGCTGAATTTAAAATATTAACAGAAAATCATCCATTTTGGAAAATTGTAGCGCCTCGCCCGCAAGCGATCTCGACGGTGTGAGAATAAAATCGTCTTATAGGAGACTTTATATATTTATTAAGATATACAAGGAACGATTTCGCCTCAAATCGCCGAGGTCGCTTGCGGGCGAGGCGCTGGATTTAAAATACTTGCAAAATATCGTCCATTTTGGAAGATCTTATATGTGATTTTATATATTTACTAGGATATAGAAGAAACGATTTTGCCTCAAATCGCCGAGGTCGCTTGCGGGCGAAGCGCTGGATTTGAAATGTTTACATAAAATCATTTATTTTGGTAGATTGTAGCGCCTCGCCCGCAAGCGACCTCGGCGCAGTGAGAATAAGATCGTCCTATAGGAGACCTTATATATTTACTAAGATATACAAGGAACGATTTCGCCTCAAATCGCCGAGATAGCTTGCGGGCGAGGCGCTGGATTTGAAATGTTTACATAAAATCATCCATTTTGGAAAACTGTAGCGCCTCGCCCGCAAGTGACCTCGGCGGAGTGAGATAAGATCGTCTTATAGGAGACTTTATATATTTACTAAGATATACAAGGAACGATTTCGCCTCAAATCAAAGAGATCGCTTGCGAACGAAGCGCTGAATTTAAAATATTAACAAAAAATCATCCATTTTGAAAAATTATAGCGCCTCGCCCGCAAGCGACCTCGGCGGAGTGAGAATAAAATTGTCTTATAGGAGACTTTATATATTTACTAAGATATACAAGGAACAATTTCGCCTCAAATCGCCGAGGTAGCTTGCGGGCGAGGCGCTGGATTTAAAATACTTGCAAAATATCGTCCATTTTGGAAGATCTTATATGTGATCTTATATATTTACTAGGATATAGAAGAAACGATTTTGCCTCAAATCGCCGAGATCGCTTGCGAGCGAAGCGCTGGATTTGAAATGTTTACATAAAATCATTTATTTTGGTAGATTGTAGCGCCTCGCCCGCAAGCGACCTCGGCGCAGTGAGAATAAGATCGTCCTTTAAGAGACCTTATATATTTACGAAGATATACAAGGAACGATTTCGCCTCAAATCAAAGAGATCGCTTGCGGGCGAAGCGCTGAATTTAAAATATTAACAGAAAATCATCCATTTTGAAAAATTGTAGCGCCTCGCCCGCAAGCGACCTCGGCGGAGTGAGAATAAAATCGTCTTATAGGAGACTTTATATATTTACTAAGATATACAAGGAACGATTTCGCCTCAAATCGCCGAGATCGCTTGCGGGCGAGGCGCTGGATTTGAAATGTTTACATAAAATCATCCATTTTGGTAGATTGTAGCGCCTCGCCCGCAAGCAACCTCGGCGCAGTGAGAATAAGATCGTCCTATAGGAGACTTTATATATTTACTAAGATACACAAGGAACGATTTCGCCTCAAATCACAGAAATCGCTTGCGGGCGAAGCGCTGAATTTAAAATATTAACAGAAAATCATCCATTTTGAAAAATTGTAGCGCCTCGCACGCAAGCGACCTCGGCGGAGTGAGAATAAAATCGTCTTATAGGAGACTTTATATATTTACTAAGATATACAAGGAACGATTTCGCCTCAAATCGCCGAGATCGCTTGCGGGCGAGGCGCTGGATTTGAAATGTTTATATAAAATCATCCATTTTGGAAAACTGTAGCGCCTCGCCCGCAAGCGACCTCGGCGGAGTGAGATAAGATCGTCTTATAGGAGATTTTATATATTTACTTAGATATACAAGGAACGATTTCGCCTCAAATCGCAGAAATCCTTGCGGGCGAAGCGCTGAATTTAAAATATTAACAGAAAATCATCCATTTTGGAAAATTGTAGCGCCTCGCCCGCAAGCGACCTCGACGGTGTGAGAATAAAATCGTCTTATAGGAAACTTTATATATTTATTAAGATATACAAGGAACGATTTCGCCTCAAATCGCCGAGGTCGCTTGCGGGCGAAGCGCTGAATTTAAAATATTAACAGAAAATCATCCATTTTGGAAAATTGTAGCGCCTCGCCCGCAAGCGACTTCGGCGGAGTGAGATAAGATCGTCGTATAGGAGACTTTATATATTTACCAGGATATAAAAGGATCGATTTCGCCTCAAATCGCAGATATCTTGCGGGCGAGGCGCTGAATTTGAAATATCAACAGAATCGATATAGAGCGATCTCGGCGAAGTGAGAATAAAATCATGTTATAGATGACTTTATATATTTACTAAGCCATACAAGAAATTTCTTGCCTCAAATCGCCGAGGATAACCAAAATTATGATGATTCTAAAATTTGTAAGTGCATTTGCCCTTTGAAATTTTACTAAGCGCTTTAAATAAACAACTATTTCAAACAAAAATAATGTATTTTGTCATCGGTGACGTAAAAATAAATGTGTCAATTAAAATGCAATGATATCCATTTAGAATAGATCTCCCTTCATGCGATGAAACTTTTATTTGAAACTTTTTCGATAAAATTGTTAATTTATGAGTTATAAAGTCGTCTCAATTTAAATGCCTCACCCTCGCGCATACATTAATTTTTTTGTTCTTTTTCAGCCAGATATAGAGCATACGCGTTATAGCATGGTGAGTCAACCACAATACATGACATTTTGCAACGGTAGGAGTATAGCATTGTGCATCGATCAATTCTCGAGGTTTTTCTTTCCGTTTTCATTCTTGATCCTGAATGTGGTTTACTGGACGACGTTCCTCTGATTCGCGCGTGTGCACAACGCTCCGATTAATTAGCGACCCCGAGCGTCGAGACGCCCGTCGCCGGTAAAGCCCGCAGTTTGTAATCCAATTATAGACGACACCTGGTCGCAGCAATGAGAAATTATAAATAAACCCGCGATACGGTCTCCGGCGGCTCATCCATCGGAATTGTGATCGTTAAGCTTGGATATTACGTTCTAAATAAACAAGGTCCGGCTATGTTCGGCTCTCTATTATCTGTCTCTCTTTATTTCATTTCTTTTATTAACCCGAAAATTTTCCTTTTACATTATTAATAACGTTCTATTCGGTTTATTCGTAAAAATCGTTTTGTAATCGTTATCGTTTCGACAAAAATTTAAATCGACATTTTTTATCGATTCAGTAATTGATTAATGAAGAAATCACATAACAACGAGTAGTAAGCGGCAAGGTTAAAAATCGTTTTAAATGCATAATCGGGTCATAAAAACGGTTCTATTGGGAAATGATAATTAATTTATTAAGTTTGAAAAGTTTATTAAAAAAATTAATTATGTATATAAATGTATTTTTTGTTATAGTGGATATGTGTGTATATGAGTTGATATTGATGTAATGAATAAAATAAATAATTTAAAGATGGATTATATGTAAGGAAAAATATTGTGGAGTTATATTGGAGGCGATGTGGAGTGTGGTGTTTAGGCGTCGGTCCGGCGCGTCGACGCACAGCGTCGCAGGCGCAAGCTCTCCGCCGGGCGGCGAAACGTTTTCAGTACCTCCAGAAGACGCTCGGCACGAAGAACATAACACACGCACATATACACACACAAAAATGGTGCGGCTAGTGCTCGCCCGCGACGACGATTAGCGTTCGTTTTAGTTAAAAGATAACGACGTCGCGACGCTGAAACGGGGCGCAACCACGAGTCCGGGAACGTCTCGACGCCGCGTTCGAATACCGACCAGTTCTCGTAGTTTAGTACACGAAGGTCTGTGGGTTGATCAGTCGCGAAGTCGCGAGGAAAGGGTTAGGGGAGGCGATAGAAAGAGAGAGCGAGAGAGAGAGAGAAAGAGAAGAGAGCTAGAGAGGGTGTTGTAAAAAATCGCGTAAACGCGTAAAAGGGTTAAGCGTGTAAATAACGTGTGATGCGGAGGGCGATGATGCGAGAGTTGATGGGACTGCAGTGCGCAGAGTGTTGAAAATCAATCGCAGGTGGACGGCCGTTTGGTAATGGGACAGGGTCGGTCTTCAGTCGCCGAACGGTGACCCTGAGGAATGTTCATCCCCGACACCCTTCGTAGCTGCATGGTGGAGCCCGATGTGTCGTCGTACCTTCAAACCCCGTCCACAGGACAGGTGCCTAAACGATGCTACACCCTCCTTAGATCCCCTCGCGGCGTGATATGTAATTAACATGATTAACATGAGTGTTTCTGTCCGGGGGCGAAGGTGGACGCCGCCCGCGGCCGCCTCCACCCGAGCCGCCGTTGGTGTTGAATTTGATGTTGGTTCTTGTACGTTATTTATCGTTGTACGTTGTACTTTGTACGTTTTTTAAGTTTTTCTTTTATAAGTTTTAACGTTGTGCGTTGCTGCACCGCCCGTGCCTATATCTATCTTCTATTTCTTTCAATCTCCTCTCAAAACATCATCATTCCTTTCAAATTTTCCCTTATCCGTAATCGTTCCCTTTCTGTTTTTACCGTACCATCGCTATCACTGCGGTACTATGCCGCTAGGAGCAGCGAGCGATCCTTTGCTAGCGGCTAAAAATACGCGTGTATAAATAAGTAAGAATTTAAAGACGAACATCTAGCCCCGCGTCTGCTAAAACGACGCCGACGTTGGCCGCTGTCAGATTACCAGGACCCGGACGCTAAAAGCGACGCTTTTATCCTTTTTGTCCTCTGCTACGAATTCCGCTAACTACCTTTTTTAACTCTACATACACGTTTATTCAACATATTTCACTATATCTATCTTCTATATATAATACACACACACAACATATACATACATATATATTTCAAAAAAATCCTAAAAATAAAACACATAATTAACTTAATATTCCCACCAACATCATCATTTCCATCCATTTCCACATTTCCATAATAAATCCTTAGAAAACATCCATAAATTAAAAGCTTATTGCATGAACCTAATTAAATCTTTCAATGACCAAATAAATTGAGTTAAAATAAAATTAAAATTAATAAAATTATTGCTGCTTCTTTTGCATGTCTAGTGTAGCCCCAAAGCTTATTTTCATTTCCAACTAATAATAACGATCTAACCGAAAATCTTAACATCCTAAAAAAAATACTTCTTTCTTTTATTGTTTTTTTTTATTTAGATTGCACAGTTCTTAGAAGTTTATAGAATTTTCCTTCGATTTGTTCCTTTTTCGCAAATATCCGCATTCCGGGTCGAAAGTAACAATAAAAAATTTTAAAGAAAAAAAGGAAAACAATCCATACACTGCAGAACATGTATCGGAGGACTTGAACCCCGGGTTGAACCTCGTTGAACCTCAGGAAACGCATTCGAATGCAGTGTTTGCGATGCATTTTCATTCACGTCTGGTCTGTGCGATGCAGTCGTTGTGTGCATGCGAAGTTTTACGTGACCAATAGCCCCCCACAAGTAAAAAGTTTTTTGCATTCTAGAGTGACGACCCCTCATTTTTTTTTTAATTTATTTATTTTCCGTTTTGTTTTCGTATTCCGCTTCGCCTCCAGGAAGTACTAAGATCTATTTTAAATTTTCTTTACCAATTTCTTATTTGAAGTAACAGGTTCTATCCGCTATCAGCCCCCAGAGACAGGAACAGAAAATATAATACAAGTAAAGAAAATTATTATATATTTTTTTTATATATTATCTATTTATTATTATCACCATTTTTTTATATCAATTTTTAAATGTATTTTAGAATTTAATTTTTTAAATTTATTTTTAGCAAAAAAAATCAAATAGAATTAGAATAATTATTTTATTATCAATCAATCAATCAATCAAAAAAAATATTTTTTTAGCTCTCGGCATTCGCGTTTCTTGCACAGCCCCTCCAATATCTGTGTAAATAAGTGTGTACGAGCTGGTCAGTGTGTTTTTTGTTTTCTCGCTTTTATTCTAAACGTTCTGTTCTATACTCCCTGTGTAAGAAGATATTGGTCGCGATTTGGAATCCTTCTAACAAGCCGTCGAAACGTTTTTCGATTGCAGGACGAATTTCACCCGTTCATTGAGGCCCTACTGCCTTTTGTAAAGTCTTTTTCTTACACATGGTTCAACCTGCAGGCAGCGAAGCGAAAGTATTACAAAAAACATGAAAAGCGGATGTCGCTAGAGGAGGAGCGCCAGTGCAAGGAGGCTTTGCAGGTATCCGTCAAAAAAAAATTGGAGATAACGTCCGGGAGATGAGACCCACGAATGGTTTCAGAATGAGAGCGCCGAGGTGAAGCAGAAATGGGCTTCTAGGCTGCTGGGGAAGCTGAGGAAGGACATCACCCAGGAGTGTAGGGAGGACTTCGTCCTGAGCATCACCGGGAAAAGGCCAGCCGTCTGCGTCCTGTCCAATCCTGACCAAAAGGGGAAGATGAGGAGGATCGATTGTCTGAGACAAGCCGACAAAGTTTGGAGGCTAGATCTTGTCATGGTTATCCTCTTCAAGGCTATTCCTTTGGAAAGCACCGACGGGGAACGATTGGAGAAGAACCCCGATTGTTCCCAACCGGGGCTTTGCGTCAATCCCTACCATATCAACGTTTCTGTTAGAGAATTGGATCTTTACTTAGCCAATTTCATCAATAGTCACGGTAAGATCATTATAATTATTACTAAACTCACAAAAATACACAATGCTTTATTATCAACTAAGATAAAATGAAAGTTTAGTTCAAAAAAAAAAACAAATTCAAATTAATACTTTTCAATAATACATGCATTAACCTTATTAAGTTAATCTCATTCTATGCAACCTCTAAATGGTGTTGAAATTCACCCAGATTATCTCAGATTCGAGACTTCTTCGAAGTCGGCCGAGATTACTCCTTAAATTAAGAATAATATTTTGGACGACCGACGTCTTCAAAATCGGCCGAAATTACTTCTTATATTAAGAAAATATTTGGGCCGGCCGAAGTCGGCCGAGATTATTTCATCCTGATTAGTGTTCATGATAAATTATATCATGATATAATGACATAAGGAACATTATTTGTGGTTAAGAAGTATTCTCGGTCAACTTTGAAGACGTCGGCCGCCCCAAGTATCTGCAATTTTGGACGTCGACAATTCAACCTGCTCCAAGAACCTTCTTGTAATCATAGCAATATGTTGCCTTGGCAGTTGGGTTGGGTTGGATTCCAATAAAAATCATTTTCCACGCCTTTTGAATTCTTGGTACGGCCGATGTCTTCGAAATTAGCCTAGATTACTTCTTATATCAAAAATAATGCTTAAAGTGGCCGACGTTTTCGAAGTCGGCCGAGATTAGTTCTTATATCAAGAACTGGCTGAGATTACTTCTTATATCAAGACTAATATTTGGGCCGACCGACGTCTTCGAAGACGGCCGAAATTATTTCATCCTAAATAGTGTTCATGATATAAAGATATAAGGAATTTTATTCGTGGTTAAGAAATATTCTTGACCGACTTCGAAAACGTCAGCCGCCCCAAGTACCTGCAATTTTGGACGTCGGTAATTCAACCTGCTCCAAGAACATTCTTATAATCATAGCAATATGCTGTCTTGGCAGTTGGGTTGGGTTGGATTCCAATAAATGTCATCCTCGACGCATTTTCAATTTTTGGTACGGCCGATGTCTTCGAAATTAGCCGAGATTACTTCTTATATCAAAAATAATGCTTGAAGTGGCTGACGTTCTCGAAGTCGGCCGAGATTAGTTCTTATATCAAGAACTGGCTGAGATTACTACTTATATCAAGACTAATATTCGGCCGTCTTCGAAGTCGGCCGAAATTATTTCATCCTAAATAGTGTTCATGATATAAGGCATTGTATCATGATATAATGATATAAGGAATTTTATTCCTGGGTAAGAAATATTCTTGGTCGACTTCGAAAACGTTGGCCGCCCCAAGTATCTGCAATTTTGGACGTCGGTAATTCAACCTGCTCCAGGAACATTCTTATAATCATAGCAATATGCTGTCTTGGTAGTTGAGTTGGGTTGGATTCCAATAAATGTCATCCTCGACGCATTTTCAATTCTTGGTACGGCCGATGTCTTCGAAATTAGCCTAGATTACATCTTATATCAAAAATAATGCTTAAAGTGGCCGACGTTTTCGAAGTCGACCGAGATTAGTTCTTAAATCAAGAACTAGCTGAGATTACTTTTTATATCAAGACTAATATTTGGGCCGACCGACGTCTTCGACGACGGCCGAAATTATTTCATCCTAAATTGTGTTCATGATATAAGGCATTGTATCATGATATAAAGATATAAGGAATTTTATTCGTGGTTAAGAAATATTCTTGACCGACTTCGAAAACGTCAGCCGCCCCAAGTACCTGCAATTTTGGACGTCGGTAATTCAACCTGCTCCAAGAACATTCTTATAATCATAGCAATATGCTGTCTTGGTAGCTGGGTTGGGTTGGATTCCAATAAATGTCATCTTCCACGCATTTTAAATTCTTGGTACGGCCGATGTCTTCGAAATTAGCCGAGATTACTTCTCATATTAAAAATAATGCTTGAAGTGGTCGACGTTTTCGAAGTCGACCGAGATTAGTTCTTATATCAAGAACTGGCTAAGATTACTTCTTATATCAAGACTAATATTTGGGCCGACCGTTGTCTTCAAAGTCGGCCGAAATTATTTCATCTTAAGTAGTATTCATGATATAAGGCTTTGTATCATGATATAATGATATAAGGAGTTTTATTCATGGTTAAGAAATATTCTTGGCCGACTTCGAAAACGTCGGCCGCCCCAAGTACCTGTAATTTTGGACGTCGGCAATTCAACCCGCTCCAGGAAACTTTTTAAAATCACAACAATATGCTGTCTTGAAATTTGGGTTGGGTTGAATTCCAATAAAAGTCGTATTCGTTGCATCTTCAATTCTTGGTACGGCCGATGGCTTCGAAATCAGCCAAGATTACTTCTTATATCAAGAATTATATTTGGAGAGATTATTTTATCCTAAGTACTGTAATTATAATAATAGTTTATTCTTGAACAATACAGATATACAAAAATGTATTAATAATAAATAAATTTGAAAAAAATGTTGAAGAATCATAAGATAACGGATTCAGTACCAAAATTGTTCTTGCACCGTCACATGAAATTAAAAAAAGAGCTATCAGAATAGGCCAATTAGTACCAAAATAAAACATAAAGCTTTAGATTTAGTACGTATTATCCCTATCGATCTTAAAGAATCAAAAATTTGATCCTAATGCTATCAAACAACAACATCAATTTAATAACCTTCCGAAATATTTCTGTATGATATTTCTGTATGTTAAAATTACTGTAGGTTGAAAAGGTAATCAAACAGCAAACATTTAAACGCACAGCCACGCCTAGCTCTTATATAATCTGGGATAGAGTGGTATAGAGAAAAGTTTCAAACATTTTAAAAACATTTCAATTTCTGATGTTGACACTATGCAAGTCATAAGTAAAATAAATCTTTCTAGCCAAGTAAGGTGGACTGCGACCAACGATCATGACTTATAGAGATCATTAGATATTAGACTTCATATTAAGCCATAGTCAAATTTTGTTATGCCAAAAATGTACCGCATACAAGCATTTTGCACACGCTACATCCTAGACACGTCAGCAACGTTGAGATAAGGACCGAAGACGGCGCCTCAATAATTAAGTATGCACATCACAGTGCTTTCATATAAAAATTGTCTAAAGCTTAATGCTAAAAACATTCCTAATAAGACACATAACCTTCAGGTTCAGAAAACTCAAAGCTATAAGTCTTGAAATATGTTATCAACATAATATAAGAAATTATCTCGACCTAAATATTGCACGTGATTAAAAGGTATTCTCGGCCTTCTTCAATTTATTGTTGATATAAGATGTAATTTCAACCGACTTCGGAGACGTCGGCCGCCCCAAATATTGTTATTGATATAAGAAGTGAACTCGGCTGAATTCCAAGACATCGGTCGTTCTATATATTATTTACGGTACTTAGGACGACCAGCGTCTTCGAAGCCGCCGAGATTATTTCTCAATCAGGAACTATGTCAGGAACACCGAGATTGTTTCAATCTAACTAGTATTCGTGGTATAAGAAATAGTATCGAAGTATTCGAAGACGCCCCAAATATTTTTCGTTCTAATAAAAGTTGTCCTTAAAGTCTCTTCAATTTTTGGTATGGCCGACGTCTCCAAAGTCGGCCAAGATTACTTCTCATATCAAAAATACTACTTGAAGCAGCCGACGTCTTCTAAGTCGGCCGAGATTCTTATATCAAAAGTAATATCTGGGGCGGACGACGTCTTCGAAGTCGGCCGAGATTATTTCATCCTAAAGTAATATTCATGATATAAAAATTAATTTCGGCCGTCTTCGAAGACGTCGGCCGCCCCAAGTATCCGCAATTTTGGATATCTGCACTTCAGCTTGCTCCAAGAACTTTCTTTTGACCACAGCAGTATAGTATCTTGACACTTGAATTGGGTTGAGTTCTAATAAGAGTTGTCCTCAAAATCTCTACAATTTTTGGTATGGCCGACGTCTTCGAAGTCTACTAAGATTACTTCTCATATCAAAAATACTGTTCGGGACGACCGATGTCTTCGAAGTCGGCCGAGATTACTTTTTATATCAAAAGTAATATCTGGAGTGGCCGACGTCTTCGAAGTCGGCCAAGATTATTTCATCCTAAAGTAATATTCATGATATAGAAATTAATTTCGGCCGTCTTCGAAGACGTCGGCCGCCCCAAGTATCCGCAATTTTGGATATCTGCAATTCAGCTTGCTCCAAGAACCTTCTTTTGACCACAGCAGTATAGTATCTTGGCACTTGAGTTGGGTTGAGTTCTAATAAAAGTTGTCCTCAAAGTCTTTTCAATTTTTGGTACGGCCGACGTCTTTGAAATCTGCTAACATTACCTTTCATATCAAAAATACTATTTGAGGCGGCCGATGTCTTCGAAATCGGCCGAGATTCCTTTTTACATCAAAAGTAAGATCTGGAGCGGCCGACGTCTTCAAAATCGGTCGAGATTATTTCATCCTAAGCAGTATTCACGATATAAGAATTAATTTCGGCCGACTTCGAAGACGTCGGCCGCCCCAAATATTCGCAATTTTGGATATCTGCAATTCAGCTTGCTCCAAGAACCTTCTTTTGACCACAGCAGTATAGTATCTTGGCACTTGAGTTGGGTTGAGTTCTAATAAAAGTTGTCCTCAAAGTCTCTTCAATTTTTGGTACGGCCGATGTCTTCGAAGTCTGCTAAGATTAGCTCTCATATCAAAATACTATTTGGGACGACCCATGTCTTCGAAGTCGGCCGAGATTACTTTTTATATCAAAAGTAATATCTGGAGCGGCCGACATTTTCGAAGTCGGCCGAGATTATTTCATCCTAAAGTAATATTCATGATATAAAAATTAATTTCGGCCGTCTTCGAAGACGTCGGCCGCCCCAAATATTCGCAATTTTGGATATCTGCAATTCAGCTTGCTCCAAGAACCTTCTTTTGACTACAGCAGTATAGTATCTTGGCACTTGAGTTGGGTTGAGTTCTAATAGAAGTTGTCCTCAAAGTCTCTTCAATTTCTGGTATGGTCGACGTCTTTGAAGTCTGCTAACATTACCTTTCATATCAAAAATACTATTTGAGACGGCCGATGTCTTTGAAGTCGGCCGAGATTCCTTTTTACATCAAAAGTAATATCTGGAGCGGCCGACGTCTTCAAAATCGGTCGAGATTATTTCATCCTAAGCAATATTTATGATATAAGAATTAATTTCGGCCGACTTTGAAGACGTCGGCCGCCCCAAATATTCGCAATTTTGGATATCTGCAATTCAGCTTGCTCCAAGAACCTTCTTGTGACCACAGTAGTATAGTATCTTGGCACTTGAGTTGGGTTATATATCATATATCAAAAATACTACTTGAAGCAGCCGATGTCTTCTAAGTCGGCCGAGATTCTTATATCAAAAGTAATATCTCGGGCGGACGACGTCTTCGAAGTCGGCCGAGATTATTTCATCCTAAAGTAATATTCATGATATAAAAATTAATTTCGGCCGTCTTCGAAGACATCGGCAGCCCCAAGTATATGCAATTTTGGATATCTGCAATTCAGCCAGTTCCAAGAACCTTCTTTTGACCACAGCAGTATAGTATCTTGGCACTTGAGTTGGGTTGAGTTCTAATAAAAGTTGTCTTCAAAGTCTCTTCAATTTTTGGTATGGCTGACGTCTGCGAAGTCTGCTAATATTACTTCTCATATCAAAAATACTATTTGGGACGACAGATGTCTTCGAAGTCGGCCGAGATTACTTTTTTCGATGCCTCTTCAATTTTTTGCATGACGGACGTCTTTGAAATCGGCCGAGATTACTACTTATATCAAAAATAATATTTGGGGCGGCCGACATCTTCAAAATCGGCCGAGATTAATTCATCCTAAGTAGTATTGATAATATAAGAATTAATTTTGGGCGAAGCCCCCCAAGTATCTGCAGTTGAACCCTCTCCAGGAATATTCTTGTAATCACAGCAGCATGGTTTCTTAGTAGTTGGATTCCAATACAAGTCATTCTCGATGAGTCTTCAATTCTTGGTATGGCCGACGTCTTCGAAATCAGCCGAGATTATTCCTTATAAAAAAAAGAAATGGAAGCCATTTTTGTTATGTAAAAAAGGCTATTCGTATACTAGCTGGCCTAAAATGTCATGACAACTGCAGAACTCATTTCAAAAAACTAAAAATACCCCCTTTGCCTTGTTGTTTTATATTTACCTGTTTTGAGTATATTCAAAATAAAAAAGACTCGCTACCAAAGAAGATAACAGATAATGACGATCACAACATCTGCTACAAGCAAGATATACAATATCTTTTATTACAAATTCTTTTACTCCGTTTCACCGAGTGGTAAAATCACCATAAACTTACTATTATATAGCAGTGAAATTGCACAATGCGCTACCACAAGAAATAAAAAGTATGGTAACAAAAGAATTTTGAATTTTTGAAAAATATTTTACTCAATCTAAGAATACTCCAATGATGATTTGTGATTATTTATAATTCAATTCTAACCGTTCTCGTAACTTATTTCTTAAATGCAAGTTATTGCATTATTCCTTTCTTTTTTTGACGTAATATTGTATTATACTTTATTTAAATAAATATGAATACATAAAAAAAGTATGTGGAGCCTTCTCATGTATCTGTAATTTTGGATATCTGGAATTCAACCTACTCAAGGACTTTTTTGTAATCTCAACATTATCATGTTTTGGCAATTGGGTTGGGTTCCAATAAAAGTTCTCCTCGATGCTTCTTCCAGTTTTGGTATCATCGACGTCTTCGATGTCGGTCGAAAGTACTTCTCATATCAAAAAAATATTTGAGGCGACCGACATCCTCGAAGTCGGCCGAGATTACTTCTTATATAAAAAAAAATATTTCATCCTAAATAATATTCATGATATAAGAATTAATCTCGGCCGACTTCAAAGGCGTCAACCACCCCAAGTACCATAAATAATATGTAGCACCACCGACATCTTCGAAATTGTCTTGTCTTCGAAGTCGGCCAAGATTACTCCTCACATCAAAAATAATATATGGAACGGCCGACGTCTTTGAAGTCGGCCAAGATTACTTCTTATATCCAAAAAATATTTCAAACAGCCGACGTCTTCGTGGTCGGCTGAGATTATTTCATCTTAAGTAGTATTTTTGATATAAGAATTAATCTTGCCCCAAGCATCTGTAATTTTGAATATATGCAATTCAACCTGCTCTAACAACCTCCTTGTAATCACAGCAGTATGGTGTCTTGGCAGTTGGCTTGGGTGAGGTCCCAATAAAAGATATCCTAAGTAGTATTCATGTTATAAGAATTAATCTCACCCCAAGTATGTGCAATTTTGGATGTCTGCAATTCAACCTGCTCCAGGGACTTTCTTGTAGTCAGAGCAGTGTCTTGGTGTCTTGACAGACCAATCGGGTTGCAATTTTTGCACGACCGAGGTAGAAATCAAGGATAATTGGAACGGTTGCCGTCATCGAAGAGAGATTATTTCATCAAGTGATATAATGCACAGTTCTTGGATCTATAATAGCCGAACCAATAATTAATAAGCTAAGATTACAGTCGTTTGATGAAGGTACACTTCATATCTCGCTACGAGAGCAAATACTTGATTATAGTCTACTCCTTCTTCTTGCGTATATCCTCGTGCTACAAGTCTTGCTTTGTACTTCTCGATTTCTCCCGTTTTAGTTGGTTTTTATTTTTAAACCAAATCTGTTTGTTAATACTTTTGCGATTTTAGATCTAGGAACAAGAATCAACGTTTCGTTTTCTTGTCGTCATAATTCTTCATCATTTCTTTCAATAATTTGTAATTCTGATTGGGATCAATGTTTTCATTTCTTTTTTTGTTATTAACTTTCGTTGGGCGATCTCTCGTATGTTTACACTCGGTACATATTCGTACATATTCGTATTCATCTTTTCTATTGGGTAAGTGGTGGTTCATTTCATGTGATTCGTCTACATTGTGACAGAATGCAACGTCATGTGAAGATTTGTCAATCTTGATATTTTCAAACTTGCAACATCGCGTGCTTTAATGACAATTTTGGTTCTTGGTTCCTATAATCGATAAGCTTTTGATGCTTAAGAATAATTAATATATAAATAAATGGGGTCCATTTAAACTCGTCTTCGACGCCTTTTCAATTGTTGATGTAGCCGACGCCTTCGAAGTCGGCCGAGATTACTTCTTATATCAAGAATAATATTTAGAACGGCCGACTTTGAAGACGTCGGCCGCTCTAAATAGCAGTATGGTCTCTTGGCAGTTGGGTTGAGTTCCAATATAAGTCATCCTAGATGGCTATTCAATTTTTGGTACTACTTTCTTTATTTAGGGCAGTCGACGTCTTCCAAATCGACCGAGATTACTTCTTATATCAAGAATAATATTTGGAGCGGCCGACGTCTTCGAAGTCAACCGAGATTATTTCATCCTGAATAGTATTCATGATATAAGAAATAATTTCGGCCGACTTCGAAAACCTCGCCCGCCCCAAATATTGTTCTTGATATAAGAAGTAAAGTCAGCAGAATTCGAAAAAGTCAGCCGTCCCAAGTATCTGTAATTTTGGATGTTTGCAATTCAACCTGCTCTAGGAACCTTCTTGTAACCATAGCAGTATGAAATTTTGGCAGTTATTTTGGGTTCCAATAAAAGTCGTCCTCGATGGTTTTTCAATTCTTGGTACGGCAAACATTTTTTATTTGGGGCAGCCGACGTCTTCGAAATCGGCCAATTTACTTCTTAATAATATTTGGAGCGATCGGCGTCTTCGAAGTCGGACCAGATTATTTCATATTTAATAATATTTTTGATATAAGAAATAATCTCGGCTGATTTCGAAGACGTAGGTCGCTCCAAGTATCTACAATTTTAAATGAGATTACTTCTTATATCAAGAATAATATTTGCCTACGTTTCCGAAATCGCCCATAACATGACAATTTGACAATCAAATAATTTGACATTTTGTGGACAAAAAATCATTAATTGCTAGGAAAAAATATTGAAAATTAGAGTTGATAATAAAGCATAATTTCACAGAACTCAAAATTATACTTTAAATTTTAGTTTGTGGTGGATTTCATATAACATTATAATATTATTCTTAAAAAAAGATCTTTCTTTTTTGAATCATCACAGATTCTAGAAATTATTCGCACCACGCGAGTATTAAAAGATTTTAGCTAGTTGGAGCAGATCCAATTTTGCTACGGTTGCTATAAATTTAATGAGATTTTTAGCATCTCCTAAATGCGCACTTAAGATCCCTACTTTATTATTCGCCGGGATTAGTTTGCGTTGTTACGATTTGTCCGGTTTTGATGATTCGAACATTTTTTTTCCATTCTTAAAATCATGTTTAAGTAATCGATCACAACGCAAAAGTAGATCACCAAATTCGTGGATGAGTTTGCAATTTTCATTCTGCCTTTCAAAAAAACAACGGTCAATCGTAAACAGATCGAAATGATTAACGATCTTTGCAGAGAATAAAGGATTCTCTCATCTTTTTCAGAGATACTAAGTGGGGTGTGTTACAACAACAACAACAAAAAGGAGGATGAGAGGAAGACTAAGGGTACGTGTCTCTCTTGGTATTTCTTTGTTTTTTTTTTGGTTAGTTTTGTTAATTTTTCGTTGAAAGAAAAAGAATAAGTTTAATTTTTCGTTGTCGTTTTTCAATGAAATCATTATTGTTATTTACGAGGTTGGTAGTTACAGGATATACGCACAACCCGTACAACGGAGTGATATGTAACGATATAATTCTAGCAACTGGGGTCTTTTCGTCGAAGGAACTCTGGAAGCTCTCGAAATGTAAGCACCTTAACTTTTTTTCTCGATGCGAGAATTTGGGTCTTCATCATGGTAAGTCTTGCGTGTTCTTTCAGCGTCGATTCTACACGAGTTAACGGATCCACAACCGACCATCAACAGCGTGAAGGTTGAACATCCGGCTTATTATTGCAATAGTTACGCTGAGCAGGGTCCCGTTGTTGGAGATAGAGCCGGATCGGTTGATCCAATGGTAGTTTCGGCAGCCTATTGTGAGTATATTTTTATTTTTTAGAGTAAATTTTATTTTATACGCATTCTCGTTTCAATTTTCTCTCCATACGGAGACTGTATTTATTTGTCTAGACGGTCACATTAGAAAATCGATAAGGGAAAGATTCATGAGCACTGCAGGAACGCCGGATTTTAGGGTGTCCTGCATTGGGGGGAATCTCGGCGGAGGGTGGGGGAGTTGGAGATTTATGCTCCCCGCATTGGGGACATACTCGAAATGCCGATTTTCCCCAAACCAACTCTTTCCGACTTTAACAAATTTTATTTTCTTTTCCTCCCTTTTTATTGCTGAAATATGAAATTTCTTGGAATGAATTCTATTTCATCGTTTTTGCAGCGATGCCACAAAATACGACGTTGGTTTCGTCGAGTTCACAATCGGCGAGTCCGAGCACGTTATTTTACCAGCACAGTCCTGACACGCATCAACATCAACACCAAAATCAAGTCAAGTATCCGGAGAATGGCCACGACTCCCTCTCGGACTTCGTGTCCTTCGTTTGCCAGGAGACGGACAACACCTCGCAAACGGCGCAGGTGAGTTTGTTTATATTTAGGCCACGTCCGGCGAATGCAACCGGGAAAGCCGTAGTAAATTTCGCGCTCCCGAAATAGAAAAACTCTATTAATAAAACGAACGGGTTGCGTAGATACTGCGGCTCGTGTCTTTTTCTTTAAAGAATCGATGATAATCGGTCGATGTTTCAGATGCAAACAAATATTTCAAGAAGTCCAAAGCCGCAGTACTTTCCGTCGACGATGCTTCCGCCACCTCCGCTGCCTCCGATGGCGCGACCTGTGGCTATTATCAGGTCAACGGGAGATGTTACGATGGGGGGAACAAATTCACCTCCGGCGAGTGTAACACCTCCCGGAAGTGAAGCATCGCCAGCGGATGAAGTGCCAGAGATTAGTTCTTCGCCTCCTCTGAGTCCCGGTAGCCACGAGAGGAGGAAATCACCATCGCAGAGGGGAGTGGCGCCAACCAGTAGTCCATATTCGCCGAGCCGGGATTACTCGTCCTTTAATCACTTCCACGGGCAGCCGGGACATGTTGGTTGTGCGCACTGTTGGTCGAGCGACACGACGTCTAACGGTGATGTTTGTTGCAGCTTTTCGGCTACCCGACGATGAGCGCGATATCTGGCGTCATCAGCCCTACCAACCTCAGTATGTACTCGCCAGGGGTGACGACGTCCAGGGGTACGCCGCGTTCTAGCGCGATAGCCCGATGGAACGCGCCGCTTTTTGCGTTGGACCAAGAGGATTTCGGGATGATCACGCATCCGGTCGGCGGCGGAGGCGGTTCGGGTGGCGCTGCCGAACCCGGCGCCATTATCCTAATGGAAGACGGCGCCGGGTCCGGCCCCGTTCCGGTTCCGGTGTCGGTACCTGATCATGTATCCCAATGTTGTACCAGTACAAACCTAATCTGCGACGCCGACAGGTTCTTCCAGTCGACGGATCCGTTGGAACACGCCCAGCGCGATAACGAACAGTTATCCACACCCAAGTCGCCTTGAAAGTTCTCGGACAACGACTCGACTGCCTTATGATCCTGCAGCTTCTTGCCGATTTTACGTGTGACGGTTCCGTTGGGTTCTCCTTCGTTTCGTAGAGGCTGCTCAAGTAGCGCGTAGGCGTAACGTAGGTCTTAGTCATAGACTCCGTGCCAATCGAGGCTGTGCAAACGCTCCAGCCGCCATCGGCGAGGTCGAAATTGCGATAATCGACGCGCGTTCGATGTACATGTCGACTTCGAGACAGAGTCGGTCACGTAGTTTCAATTCCGTTCCTATGTTGGGTAGATTATCCAGCGGTGCTTGTCTTCCACGACTGCGCTTATCGTCCGGCGGCGCCCCCTCGCGGCGTCCTCCGCTCGTACAAGCAATGAGCTGGGTCTGTGCCTTAGTATTACAATAATATTGATACCGTAGCTATAGTTGTTAGAGACTTTCGTATATATTGAGCTTGCTCACAGCGCGACGCCGGCTCATGGATACTCATACGGGATCCGCGGTATCCTCGCTCGTGCCTTCTTCCTTTGCGATCAGCCCCATCTCTCGACGATCGGATTACCCCAAATTGTTGTTATACACTTTTCGGTTTTTTTAATATTTAACGTTTTTCAGGTCAAAATAACGTTAATTCTTTTCTATCATCGTGTAGGTTATATATAAGGGCCGGTCGCGGAGAGATGCTCGTGGATCTGCGGGGAAGACTCCGTGAGGATACTGCGGAGGGAGAATTGTCAAACGCGCCGACGCGGCGCGCAAAAATATACATAGCTAATATGTATATAACATATTTATATACGTATCTACGATAAGGAACGTGTAGGGGGGCGTCGGGCCGACCATCCGAGCATCCGGTCGTGGGACACAGCGGCGGATGCTGGGCTCGGGTCGGCGCCTCCCGGCGCCCAAAAATCTACTGTGATTGAGTACCTTTAAAGCAGTTGAGATGCAGCGAAAGGGCTGCGCGTCCGGTCACCGCGCGGCCTTCAGGTCAACCGCTCGTCTTACCTTCTTTATCTTCTCACTTCTCTAGTCACGTGTCGACGGAGTGCCCCTGACTGATAAAAAATACCCACTCTGCTGATCCAACTGTCCCGACTAACTCCTCGTACTGCTATCGGGTCACTCCGGAGGTCAACGGTGTAACTCCGGCTGCTCTTCTGGTCCATACCCCATCCACGTACTTTTACTACTCTAGTGTACATAACATCCAAAACTTTGTTACTTTAACACGTACTTATAGAATCGGGTGATATTATAACCAGTGCCATAATATTGTTGACTCAATTGTTGGACGTGTTTTCCACGTCGGTAGTGTTGGTTATTATTATTACGGATATTGTAGAGAAAAAAAGCTTAACAAGAGGCGAATGTATTACATTACTTTAAGATTAAATCAGAGGGTTTATTTAATAGAATTTCACGATGTTTTATTTTCCTTATTCCAAACAAACATTAACACTGTTTCATGTTTTTGGAAATTTTATACATTGCCCAAAAACATTTCTTACAATTATGTTATAATACTTAAGCAATGAAATATATGTATTAGGCCAAATTAACACTTGTATTAAATTAATTCTTTATTTTATGTTCTTTTACACTAAATGTTATGTAACTGATAGTAACTTACAATGTACAGGTGTTCCAATTTTGATGTCCGCATAGGCTATCTCCGAAACAAAAAGAGATATAAAAAAAGTGGCTTATGATCCCTTTTTTTGGAGAAACCGCAAATGTCGTAAACTCCGAATAGCTGTCGTCTTTTGTTTTTACCCTAACGGCAAAAAGTGAAAGATATCCGAAAAAAATAATCGTGAACGTTTCAGTTGTTACCGAAGATGGTGTATTATAACTAAAACATTGTATGAGCAACTTTTTAGGAAAAATTCAATAACATAAATCAGATGATGGCAAACCTATGACACGCGAATAGATTTTGAAAGACGCACATCCACTGAGACAGGATAACTTTTTATATCATGAGTTCTTATCAATGAATATATGTGTCCTCGTTTATGAAAAGGGAGCTTACGTTCAAAAGTAAGTTTTAAAGATAAACAAGCCGTATCGTCAGTTTCTACTTAATTATTCTCTTTTTCTCTATTGGCCGGTATTGAAAGATGTCAAAGAATTATTTCAGATTAAACTATTTTCATAATTAATAGCATTAGTTGCTAGTTTCGTATTTCTAAATAATTAACACTGAATATTTTACGTTTTTTGCTATTTATTGTGTAATTTATATTGTATGTAAATAGTGATGACTCAAACGATTCATCGCTTTAACCACACTGAGCGGTGATAGCAAAGTTTTCTTATCTGGGTCCCAAGTCACTTTGTAGTTGCTGGCAATCAAACGGCAATCAAACGACCACTAATGCGTTTGTGGGGGCAGAGCCAGCAATTTGTGTAACATTTGTGATGGCCAAATAGAGGATTGGAAAAAATCTGATTTATCTTTAGAGCGTCAGACAACATTGGCACAGTTTTATTAGAAATAAGTATGAGTGTTGAAAAAACTGAATTGGATCAAACGACGAATGACGGTTCTCAAAAAAAGAGTTAAACGATTTTGGCAAATCTTATTCACAGTTTCTTGCCTTTTGCAATAAAAATGTCTTCTTCAAGATTTTGCAATAAAAATGTCTTCCTCAAGATTTTGTAATTTGGCCAATAAACAAAATTTTCTGCCAGCAGTTTTACAAACAAGTCTTCTAGAAGCAGTATCAAAATGTTTGGTATCATTTCAAGTTTTTTGGAAGCATTTGTCTTTTAAAAGCAGTATCAAATCTTCCCGAGGCAGTACCGGAAGCAGTTTAAATTTTCTCGCAGCAATATTAAGTCTTCTAGAAGTAGTATCAAGTTTTCTAAGCAGTATTAAGTTTTCTGGAAGCATTTCAAAACTTTTAAAAACGATATTAAGTCTTCCAAAAGCAGTATCAAGTCTTCCAAAGGCAGTATTGAGCCTTCTGAAAGCAATTTAGGTTTTCTGGAAGCAATATCAGTCTTCTGAAAACATTTCAAGACTTCTGGAAGCTGTACCAACTAACACGTAATAAGATTTCAAAATAAGTGCCTATAAACAAAAAGAAAAACTACAAAAACAGCTTGATGTTGTCAACGTATATTTTTTGGATTTAGAATACATTTTCTTATTGAAGTGGATTTTTTATTTCATTATGTATTTTCTTCTTTACTAATTTTTTAGGGATCTTTAGGGATCTTAATAAACTATAGGTTTTTGGTTTTCATCATTGAATCACCTTCATAGACCAGGTCACATATGATAATAAATTATAGAGAACGTATAATAGAAGGTCGGCTTAAATTATTTTACTTCTCATTTTATGTTTTAAAATTTTTATCTGACACGGCATATTATTTACTAAGAAGTGGATTATTTACATAGGTGGATTATTTTCGAGATATTGCGAGTAACTTCATTGGCTATAGCTTAAAATAATTCGTTATTTATCCCAATAACAAATATATATAGTAAATAAGTTTATAAAATAATTAACAAAAATTCTTGTTTTTTTCGCACAATTTTTTGAATGTATTTAACAAGTAATGTTGTAATACAATCTTCTTAACTCACTATATTTTTGGGCAGGAGACTTAAGTCAATGTTAAACTGTATCATAATACGAAATTTTATGCTTGCATAAAAGCTTAGTGAAATTTAATTAATTGGTCTGGGCACCAAATTTTATCTTTTCAAGACAAATTGTATTGAAAATATTAAAGAAAATGTTAAAAAAATTTAACTTGGAAGGCTCATACGTTAGCAGTTTATGGGTTTAGATTAAAAATTTTTACACGAAGCTTTATCATTTTATTTCTTGTATTCGTGATTAAAATTATGTCACAATTTATAAGTCTGACTTATAATATTTTCATATCAATATGAAAATATTACATCTCTAAACATAGTTCCTTATATCTAAAATATTTAATCAACAACGTCTCTCCACATTTTTACTATCATCAGCAATATCATTTTTTGAAGATTTTAGTTGTCATCCGAAACATATCACTGTCTAATCTCTAGCATCTTCCAACTGTCTTCCTTTCAATATCTTCCCAACTGTCCCTTAATATGGCCTATGTTAGACCAAATCTATTACCTCCAAATTCCTTCCATTAGAATCCTCTTTTCACGTCTCTAAATACACCCTGAAATCGAGCACTGTCAAAATCTCTACCATCTGCTCTAAATATCATCACTGATACTTGACATTTCCCCCCATTCTTAATAATCTCCAACATCGTCGTTTTTTAATATCATATATCGCTTTACAATCCTAATTTTCCTCAACATTTACTCTATCATTCAAACATTTCATTTTTCTTAGTATCGTTTACAGCTTGATTTTTCTTGTTACAGCCTAATTTTTGATATCTCTCAGCAAAATCCTTGGAATTCTTCAAGCTTCCTTTAACATCTTTTCCGATCATTCATCAACATCGTCTTGGCCATCTTCCATTATTATCTCTGACTTGACTAATTCCTAAGGTCTTTTTGACCATTGTTCAAGCATTATCATTTTATTTCTTTTATTTGTGATTACAATTATGCCACAATTTAAAAGTCTGACTTATAATATTTTCATATGAATATTTTCTTTTACATCTCTAAACATAGTTCCTTATATCTAAAAGGTTTAATCAACAACGTCTCTCCACATTTTCCCTATCATCAGCAATATCATTTTTTGAAGATTTCAGTTATCATCCTAAACATATCACAGTATAATCCCTATCATCTTCCAAAATTTGTTATTTGTCTTTCAACATCTTCTCAACTGCCCCTTAACATGGCCTATGTTAGACCAAATCTATTACCTCTAAATTGCACTGTCAAAATCTCTACCATCTGCTCTAAATATCATCTCTAATACTTGACATTTCTCTCCATTCTTAACAATCTAATGTCTAAATCTAAAATCCATTCTTAATATCATATATCGTTTTACAATCCTAATTTTCATCAACATTTACTCTATCTGTGATGTCTATATATACTTTATGATGTACTTTATGATGTCTTTGTCATTTTGAAATAACTTCTCTGGCCTTTGGGATCATTATTCAAAGATAGCATCTTTAATTTTTCTTGATGTTGTATATGACTATCTATGTTGTTTTTGACATCTCTCAGCAATATTTCTAGAATTTTTCAAACAGTCTCAATCTCCTTTAATATCTTTTCTAATAACACATCATTAGCGTCTTCGCCATCTTTCAAAATCATGTCTGATTGCACTAATCCCTAACATCATTCAGAACATTGTTCAGGATTTCTACATTTCTTTCATTATCCATCAAGATGCTTAATGTGTTTTGCCCCCCTTTAACATCTTTTTCAATCATCCAACAAGAACGGCTTTATCACCTTCCAACTAATACTAATTGTAATTCTACGACTAATGGTAAGATCTTTTACAACATTGTCTGTCATATTGTCGTGAACATTATAAATTATCTATCAGCATCATCGTTGTCATATTTCGACATCATGTTTGATATAATTAGGTACTGTTCTTAATATGATATTCCTCAACATCTTTCTAACACCTCTTAAAACATCATCTTTAACATCCATCAGCATTGCTTTGGTTTGTCTGGAAAGATTTTTTTCTTAAACATTTGGTATCTTTCTCATTTTCTTTAACATTTGTGTGGAATTCGTCAACATTTTAAATAAAATCTGAATGATAAGGTCATTACCAAAGGTAGTACCTATATTTTTTCTTAGTGTTGTTACCAACATCGTCTTTGTCATCTCTCAATATTATCTCTGATTAGACTAATTCCTATTATCATATAGAACATTGTTTAGGATTTGTACATTTATTTCATTATCCATCAAGATCAACCTTGGCATTGCTTAATGTTGTCTTAGTTTCCTTCAACATTTTTTCCAGTTAATGGATAATTGAAAAAATGATAATAAGATTATTTTTGTCACGTCCAACACGTTAATTATCTGTCATCATCATGTTTGATGAAGTGAAGAGATGCTTGGAAATGTGCAGAGAATGTTTACAATGAGAATTCAGAAATGTTTAGAAGCAAATGGCAAATTTTGAACATTTAATCGATGTATAAAGGTGACGTTATAAATTTTAATTAATGTTCTAAGGTGATTGCAAAAATGAAGAAGAATTTTAGTACTATTTTACGATTAATTAAATCGTTTTTTATTAATAAATGTTTTAATTACATTTCGAAAAAATTTTGTTTTATTTTTCCTTTTGTAGATATCCTTATAGCTCTGAATTTAAGAAAAAAAAATTAAGCTAAAAAAACTTAGTTTGTCAAGTTGTTCAAGATGTTGAAAGAAAAAAGTATATTGTAGTACCACTTGAAAAAATGAAAATGACGTCGGGCTTTTAGGCAATCTTGAAAAAAATTCGGCTCATATGTACCCTGTGCCCCTCTTTTTACCAAAAAAGCTTACTTGAAGCTTTTTTCAATTTGAGGTTTGGTTTTCGAGATATACATGAAATTTGGCAAAACAAAATGTTTTACTTAAGTTTTCATCTGTTTGGCTATCAAAATATGCAAGATCTCAGTGCAAGATGGTGTTATTCGTTATCTAATTAATAGTAAATATGAAAATGTTGTCGCTTTCTTGATACTTAACAAGATTTATTTGAAGCATATTTTAACACAAATAATTAGTAAGATAACCTTTTGGAGAGATGGGTTTCTCGCTGCTGCCAAGCTCAAGAGGAAATCTATACCGGTTGGCTCTGTACCTGGTGTGACTATTGGAGGTGTTGCGGAACGATGTTTCGTTAATGAGCATTTATCGCCTTCTAATAAGCTTCTGTTCGGGAAAGGAAGGACCTCCGCAACTGAAGAAAATTATAAATTTGTATGGACAAGGAATAATCAAATTTTTGTTCGAAAAAATGACGATTCACGTCCAGTAGCCATTATCACCTATTCTGAGAGAGAATAATATTTGTTTAGACAAATATATATGATAACAAAAACATACTAACAATAACATAACATCCTATATATAATACAATTATACAAGTCCAAAAGGGCTATAGACTTTAGCCTTCCTGCGCCACCTATTCTGATTTTGTTGGCTTTTATTTTATTTTGCTGTATTTTATTTTTTCATCTTATTATTTTTTTATGTAATAATTTAGTTTTGTTTTAAATTAAAAAATTTTACAATACATTAAATTAATTATATTAATTTTTTATTGTTTTTTTTATTTTTGTTATGTTATATCTAGATGATGTATATTTTGTTCTATTTTTTGTTGTAATTTTTGAGGCACAGTTTTTTTGAATTTGTTTCGTTCTGTATCCAACTTGGTGTAAAAATAAATAAAAAAAAACAAACAAATTAATCAAAAATTTTAAATGACAAATTAAAAAAATCGCGACAACACAGTTGTTCCTTTTCTAATTCTTAACAAGTTTTATTTGAAAAATATTTTGATCCAAACAATAATTAGAGCGATAACCTTGAATTCCATTTCTATACCGTTCACGTGGTGTTGCGAATTTATATACAGTGCAATCCGGTTAATGGGAACATCTGCTTAATCGGGACAAATCGCATAAGATATTTATACGTATTTCATATTCGCTTATTAGGTGCAATAATTCGGTTAATCGGTCCAACTTGTGTAAGTAATTTTATTGTTATCTTAATTGAAACGCAATTTCACACACTTTAATTATTAGCTCAACAATTGAATAAAACATCGTTTATCTACACACCGTTTTTAAGAAGACATCTTCATCTTCAAGTTAAGCAATTTTTCATGACGTTATCCTCATTATTAAAGCCAATGCAATTTTATAAAGCATAAAATTAATTTAAAATGCAATTTTATACGTATTAATTTTTTTTTTAAATTTTTCTCTCAAAGCTTTCTCCAAACATTTTTTGCCTTGCACCCCTTGGGCCAATAAGAAATAAATGGAATTTATTCTTAATATCTTTTAAATTGGTTTTATCAAATTAAATAAACATATAATGTTATAGTAAAAATAAAATTATCATGTTTATAAAACGAGCAGATAACATAATTTTAAATCTGAGTAAGTACTAGCCGAAACTTTATTCTATTACTTTTACTAATGACTGTTTGATACAATGCATTTCACAGAATTTAATTTTCTGTTGTTCACTTAAACTTAATGTGATCAATAGGATTCTAAGTTATCAATATTGTAGCCATTTCACGGTGAAATATTTTGAGAAACAGCAACTCTAAGTCAGGCTCAAAGTTAAGTTTTAACATATTTAGTTTTAATTGACGTCATAGCCGAAAAGACCGCTGCCCAAAGGTACGTTGACCCAAAGTGAAGAAAATCATTACTACTTCGGAAAACGTATTTTTAATTTTATCCGAGAATTGTACAATGTTAGCTGTTGAAATTCAACTCGCAGGTACAATATTTTCATTTCTAAAATTTTCTAAACTGACTCTTTTTACACAAACAACTAAAGCCCGTGCCAAGATACGGCCCCTCACTTTAGAGATCGATATCTTCGTAACCCCTCAACAAAAAAAAATAAATTATTGTAATCAATGAACATTTCTGCGTATCATATGTTAATTTGCAAATTTTCGGATCTGTGCTTTTTCTTTTATCGCGAGTTAAGTGAAAAGAGTACCCGATTTTTGAGAGTGGTTTTGAACTGGTGGTAACCCGAAGTAATCTTAATGTGAAAACGACCGGACGGATTTCTTTCTCGGTTTTAACCAAACTGTGTTAACTCTAAATTTTTAAGAGCGATTAAGAAATGTTTACTAATTACAATAAAGTTTACCGCAACTTTTTTCATCGAGCGATTTCTAAGATATCGATCTCTAAAATGAGGGGCCATGACATCATCGTAGGCGAGCCGGTTAAGTCAAGTCATTAAGCTTATGGGAGATTATCTCAAATTTTTTATAATGAATATATCTGATGCAAATGTTATGTACACTTAGCACTCTCAATCTATCTATGGAATCCAAACATTTCACAAAGCATCTTATTCATTTTTAAATCAAAAATATCTTTGAAAGAAAGTTGTTCCAATTTCAAAAAACCAACACTTATAGTTTGAGTAATGGACTATTTCTACCTAAAGGTGTTATCAGCAACTACGCTAAGATTCCTTGCCTGATCAACTATTGGTATATTGCAACCGTTTAACTTAAGAATCAGATTAGCTTTCAATTCCCAGACTTCCACATATTGTCAAACAGAATAACAACACTTTTATTAGGATTTAATGTCAATGCGTGATTGATGAGAGGGATACATGTGAATTTTACAATAATTGACAGCAAAAACCCAATACCGACCTTTACGGTACTCCAAACTTTAGTTTAATAGTTCAGAATTTCAGAAGCATTGGCATCTGTCTATTAAATACGTTTTGATTAACTTTATAAATTCATTGCTGCATACAATATAGTGAAGCATCAACAACACAATATCATAAACGCTTTGCAAAAATCTGATAACACTAAAACGGTGCAGTCTTTACCGTCTTTAGCATTTAATATATCGTCAGTTGTGTTGTGCAACCAAGTCCAGGCACAAATCACGATTAACTATCTGGTAACAAATTATTTGAAATAATAAAATTTTTAAATTGGTGGGAAATAATTTTTACCAGTACTTTGCTCAAGGTAGGAAGAATAGAAATCGGTCGCAGGTACTTAATGTCAGTTTCTTGTATTTTCGGTAATGGGATGACCACAGGAAACTTCCGCTGCGAGGGAAAATGTGACTCAACTAAGAACGACGGGAAGATTATCATACCAGTAGCTCTTGCAATCTTTGGCAATTAAAGCGGTTTTGAGAGTTGGACGGAATCTTTCAAAATGCCATTTCTTTGTGGATGGAAAGAGGATATGAAGATCTGGTGTGTACTTAAAATCTTGCTAAACTTGGAAAATAATGAAAATTCAAACTGTTTACCCTAGTCATGCGTGACAGTGTGAGGTGTTCCGAACCTAGAGAAATAATTCCGCAAGAGAATGTCGGCTATCATTGAAGCGGCCATATCCTTGAGCGGAAATGCTCATAATAATAGCCGATAGAAGGTGTAAGGGGGCCAACTAAGTCGATATGAACGTGTTGAAATCTGCCACTTGCTATAGGAATTTTTTGGATAGGTGATTTTGTATGTTTGATAGATGTCTTTGTCTATAATTGAATATCTTTTGTCATATGTGGCCAATAGAAACGGGATTTAAATTTTGGCTCGAGTGTCAACTAATAAAATTTTGATTATTTTGGTTGTCGAAAATGAAAAGCCGCGAACCTACAGGATTGATCGAAAATGAGGATTTCTATTGAAACTGGGTATTAGTTGTTTTGGTGGAACAAATTATTTGTTTTATTGTTGGAAGATGTGAAAAATTGACACTATGATACTTGGCAAAAAAATTAAACATAAATTAATCACGTTTTGAATTCATTAAGTCACCGCCGTGAGATTTCTCTTAATATTCTTTAAGTGTTGAGAATTTCCCGCGTCGGTTTAACCTAATTATGAATTTATAATTAGCGGGAAAATTTAAATCGATATTTTGTGGCGTTTTAAATACACACGAGAGAATACATACTTCACAATTTGATTTGGTAAAGTGAAATCAATCTGAATTGACTCAAATTGTTTTACAATCTAATCCTCTATCAAGTATTTATAGTTTGTGTATTCAGTACTTCATTAGCCGTTTCAGGTATTTTATTTGCAGTTTATTATCATCTGCAAGAAGCAACCCCACCCAAGTTAACTTATTTCAAATGTATCTAAATAGTAATCTCTTACGCAGCGCCGTTCTAAATCTAAGGCTAATAGGACTACAGCCCTGGGACTGGCAACTTTTGAGGGTGCTGTTTTTGCAATGAAATACATGGCGTCTCCTCCCAGGTGCGGAGCATTTTTTTTGGCATTGATTTTTGTATAAAATGGGACTGACTCGCTTCGTTCGTCCAGCTTTGGGCGCTGAATATCTTATCTATATACAGCTCTGCATTCAAATATACAGGGTTGGGTTGGGTTTAGCCATGAATATGAGGACTTTTTTCCTTTACATTGAGTACTTTCTGAAATAGAGTACTTTACAAACTGATTTGGCAACCTTGTATATTTGAATTGAAGTAAAACTAGAACTAACACTAAACCTAGAAGTGAAATATTTTGGAAACATTCCACTTCTAGGTCTAGTGTTAGTTCTAGTTTTATATCATTAGATCTAGCTATAAATCTAGAATTAGAAACATTTGAGTTTAGCCATACATATCTCAAGACGGCTAAACCCGAGTGATCTTCAATTCAAAAATACAGGGTTGAGTAGGGTTGGGTTTAGCCTGCACTACTAAATTTCAACTGTATCTAGTCTTATCTAGTCCAATCACAACCCTTCTGGGGAAGCTGCAGAAGAACCCGACCTACCACGCAAATGTTATCATATATACGCATCAATAAAGAGTAGCAAGAGAAGAAGGTTGTCGAACACGATCGGAGTGGCTCTGTTGGCCTCTGGCAAAGGGGAGTTAACAGAGTTGCTTGCTATGGCGGATCGAATCTGGGAGTCGATCTCGTCTGCCCCTACTGTTCGCCAGCATTTTTCTTCACACACATACACCAATTCTTTCTCCAATTAAGTCCCTACACAATCAACCTCTATGCACTCATCCCCTTTCAACACAAACGTCACTCCTTCTGCCATTTCTCATCTAACTTCTCTTAACTCTTCAGCGAAATTTTCTGACATAATCAAAGCTTTTAAAGCTTTCACTGCTTCATGTCAAAGTATTTTTAGCTCTTTTGCAAAAAAAGCAAGCCGACATGGACAAACAGATTACCTCCATTAACAACAAACTACATTTCAATAAAGATCTTCCTGATCAACATTGTTGTCAACATTGTGTTTATGGTAGAAGCCGTTCTCCCTGTTTCTTTCAAAACACATTCTCGTTCAAACTCCAGTAGTCCTGATAGGGATTCCAATATCTGCATTTATCACTCGAAATACGGAGATCGTGCTCAGAACTGTCAAGGGAAATGGTGTAAATTCCATTTTTCCTTGGTTAAATTAAATACTGAAAACAATCTTCAAAAGAACTCATACAGGTTTCTATAGAGAAAAATCTTAATTTTCATTCTACATCTACGTCCTCCTCCTCTTCCTCTTCTAAGGTTCACAACCCAAACTCAATGAGTTAACTTCAAGATTGTTTATTTTTGACTCTTTAAATAACTTGAATTTTCTCATTGACTCTGGCGTGGAAATTTCTGCGGATGTCTTTTGGACTGAGAACCGCAGCTCAAACATTCCAAAAATTTATCAATGAAGATCTTTCTGGCGTAACTTTTGCGTCGATGATATTCTTGTTGCAAGTCAAGACGTAGAAAAACACTTTCAACATTTACGAACCCTATTTGAAAGACTAACGATTTCAATATTAACATTCAGTCAATTAAATGCATTTTCAGAGTGGAATCTTTAGAATTTCTTAGCCATACTATATCATCAAAAGGAATTAAACCTTTTCCTTCTATAATCAAAGCCATTACTTCTTTTCCTGAACCGAAAACCGTAAAGGACCTACAAAGGTTCTTAGGAATGCTTAATTTTTGCTACCGAAAATTTCCGAAATTCTAACCACTGTTCATGCTCCAGTAAACAAACTTCACGTTCAGAAATGTAAAATCACCACTACCTGGACTATTGAGAAAAATAAATCGTTTAATCAAGCCAAATAATTTTTGGCAGATATCACCATCCTTTCTCATCTTGATCCTATAGGTGTATATACACTTTGCCCAGATGCTTTTGATTTTGCAGTGGGCGCCGTACTTTCTCAGACGAAAGATGGAGTAACTGCGCCGTTAGCTTTCTTTTCAAAGAAAATGACCTCCGGATTCTTAGAGCTTACATCATATCATTCTGAGCAAATGATTAAAGAAACTCAAGATTCTGATCAGGAACTTAACTTTCTTTTACAGAAGCAAATTTCAAAATTAAATAAGAACTACCATTTATCTAAAGTTAAGTCTATCAAAACCAGTTTAGATGTATGGCATGAAGATGCTACCCATAACCATAAATTGTATATACCCCTGCTTTTCGCCAAAATATTCTTCAAAAATGTCGCTTTATAACCCATTCAGGTTAAAAAACCACCCTAAACACCATTAAAAACCTATATTTCTGGCCACATATATCAAAGCAAGTTAAACGTAGGTGCAAAACTTGCATCCCGTGCTAAAGAACTAAATTGACTAAATATACCAAATCTGCTGTCCAAAAATTTAATTTACCTTCAGGACGATTTGAACATATTCATATCGACCTAATAAGTCCTTTTACTCCTTCATCATGCTTTGACAGTCATTGACTGTTTTACAAGATGGCCGGAAGCTTACCCAATTCGCGACACTACGGCATTTACCATAGCTTCGACATTATTAAATCAACACTTTTCCCGCTTTGGTATCCGTCACACAATCACACACGATCAGGGTAGACAGTTTGAATCCAGGTTATTTCTATAACCCATTCAGATTACAAAACCACCCTAAATACCATTAAAAACCTATATTTCTGGCCATATTTATCAAAGCAAGTTAAACGTTGGTGCAAAATTTGCATCCCGTGCTAAAGAACTAAATTGACTAAATATACCAAATCTACTGTCCAAAAATTTAATTTACCTTCAGGACGATTTGAACATATTCATATCGACCTAATAAGTCCTTTCACTCCTTCATCACGCTTTGACAGGCATTGACTGTTTTACAAGATGGCCGGAAGCTTACCAATTCGCGACACTACGGCATTTACCATAGCTTCGACATTATTAAATCAACACTTTTCCCATTTGGTATCCGTCACACAATCACACACGATCAGGGTAGACAGTTTGAATCCAGGTTATTTCTATAACCCATTCAGGTTACAAAACCACCCTAAATACCATTAAAAACCTATATTTCTGGCCACATTTATCAAAGCAAGTTAAACGTTGGTGCAAAACTTGCATCCCGTGCTAAAGAACTAAAGTGACTAAATATACCAAATCTACTGTCCAAAAATTTAATTTACCTTCAGGACGATTTGAACATATTCATATCGACCTAATAAGTCCCTTTACTGCTTCATCATGCTTTAACAGTCATTGACTGTTTTACAAGATGGCCGGAAGCTTACCCAATTCGCGACGCTACGGCATTTACCATAGCTTCGACATTATTAAATCAACACTTTTCCCGTTTTGGTATCCGTCACACAATCACACACGATCAGGGTAGATAGTTTGAATCCAGGTTATTTCTATAACCCATTCAGGTTACAAAACCACCCTAAATACCATTAAAAACCTATATTTCTGGCCACATTTATCAAAGCAAGTTAAACGTTGGTGCAAAACTTGCATCCCGTGCTAAAGAACTAAAGTGACTAAATATACCAAATCTACTGTCCAAAAATTTAATTAACCTTCAGGACGATTTGAACATATTAATATCGACCTAATAAGTCCCTTTACTCCTTCATCATGCTTTAACAGTCATTGACTGTTTTACAAGATGGCCGGAAGCTTACCCAATTCGCGACGCTACGGCATTTACCATAGCTTCGACATTATTAAATCAACACTTTTCCCGTTTTGGTATCCGTCACACAATCACACACGATCAGGGTAGATAGTTTGAATCCAGGTTATTTCTATAACCCATTCAGGTTACAAAACCACCCTAAATACCATTAAAAACCTATATTTCTGGCCACATTTATCAAAGCAAGTTAAACGTTGGTGCAAAACTTGCATCCCGTGCTAAAGAACTAAAGTGACTAAATATACCAAATCTACTGTCCAAAAATTTAATTTACCTTCAGGACGATTTGAACATATTCCTATCGACTTAATAAGTCCCTTTACTGCTTCATCATGCTTTAACAGTCATTGACTGTTTTACAAGATGGCCGGAAGCTTACCCAATTCGCGACGCTACGGCATTTACCATAGCTTCGACATTATTAAATCAACACTTTTCCCGTTTTGGTATCCGTCACACAATCACACACGATCAGGGCAGATAGTTTGAATCCAGGTTGTTTCGCCATTTTAACCAACTCCTTGGATCTGACCAGATCCACGCTTCATCTTTCCATCCTCAAAGCAATGGCATTTTGGAACGTTTTCATCGTACGCTCAAAACTGCCATTGCTGCCAGAGGCAACAGCTACAGATAGAGTAGTGACCTCCCAATTATTTTATTGGGTTTTAGATGTTCTCTAAAAAAAGACCTGAAAATGAAAATCTATATTTGAAGGTAGGCAGTGTACGGGTAGGGTAGTAACAATGATTGTGAATGGAAATTACAATCTAAGATCATTTGCTGATATTTGTCCATTATCAGGTATAGGGAATATTAAAATTAATTCTTTCAAGGTAGGGAAGAATGTTCAGAATTAAAATATATATATTTTATTAATACGTATAAAATATAAACAGTTGTTATCTATCCAGAATGATAAATATTAATAATGAAAGATAAACAAAAGGAATTTAAATATAATAAAAGGAAATCATAAAAGGTCCCAAATACAAGGAAATCAAAAAATAATAATTTTAAAAATGGTGATAAGAAAAGTTGTTGTCATTTCTAATTCTTAACAAATTTTGTTTAAAAAATATTCAATACAAACGATAATTAGGAAGATAATCTTGAATTTTATTTCTGTATTGTTCAGAAGGAAATTTTAAAAAATCGCTAATTGTACAAAATGGTGTCAAGATTATTATTCCTTCTCTAACTGGTAACAAGTTTTATCTGAAAAAAA
Organism: Onthophagus sagittarius; assembly: GCA_036711965.1. NCBI lineage: Eukaryota > Metazoa > Arthropoda > Insecta > Coleoptera > Scarabaeidae > Onthophagus > Onthophagus sagittarius. Next base: position 8,798,186 of record JASERS010000007.1, on the reverse strand, counting down.
TTTTGCTGCAAAGAATAATTAAGAAGATAACCTTGTATCTTATTCCTATTTTATTTACATGAAAATTACAAAATTGATAATTTTAATAATGGTGCCAATAAAAGTTATTCCTTTTCTATTTCTAAACAAATTATATTAAAAAAATATTTTATCAACAATGATAATTAAGAAAATAATCTTGAATTGAATTTCTAAATCATGCATAGAGAGATTGAGATATTAATAATTTTCAAAAATGATCGTAATTATATCCTCGGATTCAGAATAAATATTAATTTTCAAAATATTATGATTTATTATTAATTTTTATAATTTAATTTATAAATTATATATAATATTTTTTATAATATATTTATCTATATTAACTAAGAATAATATTTTAAAATTTTCTTATATAAAATAAATCTAAAATTCGAATAAAAATCGAATAAAAAATTTCGGAGCAAACAAAAAAATTTTTAAACGCCCTGTATACTTATATATTATTATTATATTAACTTATAAGTAATATATGAGAAATTTATATATAATAATAATAATATGATATATATAATTTATAATTATCAAATTTATTTATTTTAATAAAATCTGTCCCAATTAAGCGTTATCTTATCTAATTTAGACTCCAGCAAAGATTGATGCTGATGTAATTTATCAATAAATTTTTTCCTTATTTTGAAAGATATCGGATCGGCGTTACAAAATAGTTTCAAAACATCAAGAATCAATACGTTCAAAAAAAATTTGCACATGCGCGTTACTTCAACTTCCTTTTCAGAGATGGTGCTATAATAATAGGCGGAAGGCGTAATGAGCAATAAATTGTATACGTAAAAGTTGATAATAAAAGAGGAGGGAATGTTTATGCTACACGGATCGTCTGATAATTTAATTACAAACAGTACATGTTATTCTTTTCAGCAAATCATTGATTCTGTTTTAGTTGTGTTGCAGCGCTCATTTCGATCGCATGAAATTTTAGTTGAACGCATTTCATTTAAAAGGTAAAGTTATTCCGCGGTTTCCTCAATTTGTTATTGTTTATCGATAACAAACTCATACGTCAACTTCTGTACGGCTTTTACATAAGATTTATCACCCAATGAGTAAGCAATTTCTTATCGTGTATCGCGTACTTGTCTAAGATTTTCGTACCCGATGCGGCTAAATCTAGATATTTGGGTGAGGTCCTGATGATGAAAATAAAAAAAATTATTAAAAAATCTTTTTATTTACAAAAAATATTAATTTACTTGAGTGATGATGTATAAAGTATAAACCACTTCATTGCGTTATTTATTAGTTGAAGTACTTCAACTTATCTGTTTTAATAAATTATTATTCGATAATGTTTATAAAAAAATTATTGGGTTCTTTGTTTTTGCACTTATTGTTACTATCCGGTTTAATCGCTATTTAATGCTTAATGCAAAATTGGGAATACGTAAATGAGTTATATATTCCATTAATAGTCTCAAAATGTTATTTAAAATTTAAGTGGTCAACGTTATCGCGTTAAAGATAGGACTTCAAGTGCAAAAGGCGGTATATAACCATACCGAACTAAGCCAATAAACAATAATTTGCTTGCAGCTTCGCCTTTGGGAAGTCCACAAGGTTAGTAGCCTCGACTTTCTTCACTTTCCTTCCTCCACATTTCACCGACCGTTTTCACATTTATGTTTCATGTCGTCGCGAAGCTTGTTTCGTTTCAATCCTGGTGTAATTTTTTTTTAATATTTCTTTAAAATGCGATGTAAGATTCGATCATAATCTCAATTATTTATATAGATATATATATATATATATATATATATATATATATATATATATATGAGTTAAATAATAATTATTTTTTATGTTGCAGTTAAATCCCCAGAGCACAAGATGTTTGCCGTCGAAGACGATGATTTCGATGACGTTAGTAATCTAATTTCGAGCCTATTCTATTTTTAATTTTTTATTTTTTTAATATTTCAGTTCCAAGATGCTTGCGAAACCTACGATATGTAAGTTTTATTAACTCATTAATCGATTATTTATTAACATGAATTAAACATTAGGCCGGCCGATATGACGCTGGAAAAATCGCTGCAAGAAGCTCAATTGGCCATCGATCATTTCTTCAACAACAAATTCGATGAAGCTCGAGGGTTGGTAACACCATAGTGAGTGCAACAACATCAAAATAAAAAATCACAAAAATAATTATTTAATTATTTTTATTCTTAAAGCGCAAATTCAAGCTTGTACCATTCTCTGGGGAACTCTGTGTTTTATTTCTTGGAGGCTGTGTTAACATTCGATCCTCAATACATCTCAGAAGCAAGCAATGCTTTGAAATTAACATTAAGTGTGTGTAATCGCTACAGAAAGAAGAACACAATAAGCGAGTCAGTTAAAAGCATGGTGGGCAAAACCAACTATGAGCAATACACCGAGATGGAGGCGCACGCCGAGCAATGTTACGCGGAATGTTTGCTTTTAAAGGCTTTATTGACTTTCATGGAAGACGAAACTTTGGCCAGCTTCATCAAGGCCAGCTTGAAAATCCGGTCCTGCTACAACTCGATGAAGGATTGCGCACAAATCCTCCAAGAGAAAAATTGGGGGTCCTCCCCGACGAAGGTCCACTTCGAAAGCGGGGTTAAACTAGGATTGGGGGCTTTCAACTTGATGATATCCATGTTACCAGCCCGCGTTATCAAATTACTCGAATTCATCGGGTTCTCCGGCAACAAACAAATTGGTTTGACTGATCTTCAATCCGGCTTCGAAAACCAAGGCCTCCACCAAGTACTTTGCGCAATGGTCCTTTTGGGATACCACCTCATCATCATGTACGTCTTAAGCGACGTCCACGTCGCCGATGGATTCGAAATCTGCGAAAAAATCCTCGCCAACCAATCCCCCAAGTACCCAAACGGCGTTTGGTTCAACTTTTTCAAAGGCAGGATGGAATTCATGAAATGCAACATAGAGGGCGCCATTGAAGGATACACCAAAGCTTGGAAATCCCAAGACAAATGGGAGCAATTCCACCATTTCTGCTACTGGGAATTAATTTGGGTCAATTGGTACTCTCTCGTTAAATCAAAATAAAACTTAATTAAACAATCAATTTTTAGCTTAAAACAAGAATGGGGACAAGCCGAGCAATTCACAACATACTTAATCGAAAAAAGTAAGTGGTCAAGGACGTCGTATTGTTACCAAAAATTCGCAATCATGCTCATGGCGTGCAATAATAAACCAAACGACCAACAAAAAGCCACCATTGAAGAATTATTAAAGTATATAATAAATAAAAAAATTGTGTTAAAAAATTAATTAATAATTTTTAGGAAAACCATCAAATATAAACAACGCGTAGCAGGAAAATCAATCCCAATCGAAAAATTCTGCGTCAAGAAAGCCGAGAGATACTTAGACAACCCAAACAACTTAATCGTCCCAATCTTGGAATTAATGTATCTTTGGAACATGTTTAAAATCCTCAAAGGGGATCAAAAAGTAGCGGGGAATATTCTTAAATTAATCGAAACAGCCGAAAAGGGTTTAGACGGTACAAAAAATAAATACGACACTGATAAAAAAGCCGTTTTATTGCTACTTAAAGGAGCTTGTTTGAGACAACTCAACAGCCCATTATTAGCTTTAGAAGCTTTGGAGGGTGTTTTATCTTTACAAAAGAATATAGTTGAAGACACCTACACCGTCCCATTCGCCGTTGTTGAAATCGGCCTCCTCGAATGGGATCAAGGAAACACTGAAAAAGCGATCTTGGCGTTTGAAGACGCCAAAAAGAATTTCACCCGGTATTTCTTGGAAGCCAGGTTACATTTTAGAATACACACCGCCCTCCAAGAACTTAAAAAGGAATAAACACAAAAAATATTGATGAAATAATATAAATTCGTACTTAGTGTTGTTACTTAAGTTACCACTAAAGTCCAAAGATAATATTTGTTGATTATTGTTTATTATTCGATAAGAATACAGTTATTTTTGTACGTGTAATAATTTTTTTAAAAATAAATCATTCGTTGTATAGATGATTTCATCGTGTTTTTATTGACGTGATGCAACCGATTTAAATGACGGTGCATTCGCGGTAGGAGATTTAATCGTTCACGTGCTCATCGAATTGGGGCAAAAACAATTCGTGAAATTAAGTTCAAAAGTGAAATCATTTTGGAATTCATCGCTTGAATTTAAATTGTGTCTTGGTATAAGGTATTTTCTAACTCTCTCTTCTTTAATTGTAAAGCTTTATTTTATATATTGGATTCTTTAGAGATGTGTCACAAAGAGAAATGTTTTTACTATTGTTACGTATTTAATATTATCTATGAAATCTAGATTATTCGTTTTACATTACATTGGTATTAATATATACGATGTTTATTATGAAGTATGTGGATAATATCTGCAAAAGTGTTTGGCGATTTTTTTTTAATTCTTGAGTTTTATTTGAAAAATATGTTGGTAAAATTACAATTCTACTTTTTTCTACAGGGAAATGAAAAAAATTCGAATTATATAAAAAACTGTATTAACAAAAATAACTACATACCTGAATTAGCAAATGAAAGATAACAATAATAGAGAATAATAACATTATTAAAGAAAAAATATAACAAAATTAATGAAAAAAGATAACAAAATTAATGAAAAGAAATATTACCTAAAGGTTCCAAATAAAGATTGAAGAAGTTGTTGCAAATAATCTCCCTCTATCCTGCTTACTCATACAATTCAGAAATATAAAAATTAGCTTTTAATATCCTGTTCCATCAAAAGACTTTTTTATAGTATGACTTAAATCTTTATTCACTCTGCTGTTTGACTGAATTAGGAATGTTATTCATAATAATACATATTATGACATATTCATGTTCATAATAGCACATTTATAATAGTACAAATGTAACTACATAATAGTACTTACAATATAAGTGTAAGAGCATTTAAAAATCAGAAGTTTATGGTGAGGTATACATAATATGTCCCAATGTCGTATATTAATATTGTGAACATCACTGCGATACCTGATTCTATTGGTCAAATATGGTGGACAATCAATTTAACAAATTCAATTTACCCAATTCAAAGTGTATGATATATTTTCCCATCTTTTAATACAGTTTACCTCAGACATGAGTTATGTATTCTTTGTATACGCGTTTTAGTTGCAGATATTGAACATGGACAGGCCAAGAGTTTTATATAATTTGATTTTTTCAAACATTGGTTAAGTAAGCTCCTATTACTGCACTAATACCTTCAGCTTTGTAAATTAGAGAAGAAACATCTCTACAGAATCGACGTGATTTAACTTAACACCACCCACTCTGATATTTAAACAGATTTATATTAGAGATATGCGCGTGAGTGGCTTTTTATGCCCACTCACGATTTAGACTCACGCATGCCACACACGTGAATATCATTCATGAATCACGTGAGTCACGCGTGGGTTATATTTGATTACTTGTTAATTTGATTATTAATTAATCGTGCTTGACAGAATGGCAACTTAACAGAATGTTTAGTTTTATTTATCATGTTCTGAAATAAATGCTGGCATATTCTTCACGCATGTTAACGTGGATAGTTCATACGTGATTCAGCAATCACGTATGACCCATCGTGACCCGGCGGGACTCACGTAATTTGTACATATCTAATTTATATACTAATTGTAAGTTAAAGAAACTAAGGGTTGAGTTTAGATTGATGATAGACATTGTGAGCTGAAGCTTCTAATATATAAAAATAAAAATGTGGAAAGAGCTCTGTGTAGATTTGGATAATAATATATTGCCCCATATGGCACACCTAATAGTAATGAAGAAATTGAAACTACGAAAGGGGTTCTCTGTGAGCATTGGGGAAATACGGAAACAGGTAGAAAACTTATACTTCTCACTACGCAAAAAGGGGGCACCTGGTCCAGATTGTATCACGTCAGAAATTCTTATAGCGACAGTGGAGGGAAACAAAGATACCTTCGCTAAAATATTCAATACTACTTAGACCAATACTAATTTAGTATTGGTCGAAAAACCAAGCAAAGACATGAACGGTGAGGTCTCTTATAAACCGATTTACCTGGAAGATACCACGGGTAAGCTGCTAAAAGTGGTATTAAGATCACAGCTGAAGATAGAATTCGAGGAGAACAGCATGCTGCATAAAGAACAATACCAGGACCTGTGTGTAATGGTATAGTACTATTTATATAAACAACTTTATATAACTGAACTATTTACTCAACTCCTTTACAACAAGGTCTTAACCTACCTAACAATCAGATATTCGTATTGTCTGTTTGTACTCGCGCACTTATATAAGAGTAATGTAGTTATGTCTTGTATATGCACTTGTTACCATGCTAGGTCGCACTGGATTGTACATGCTCGTACGATTCGGTACTATCACCACACCAGACCGCACCAAGATTAAAAACACTATACTACATTCTTCCCCAACAAAACATTTGTAAACTCTATACCGCACTGTTAATCTTCGGTCTCTTATTTGGTTTCGTCTCGGTGTCATGTCTCTTGCTACTCTGCTCAATCACGTCCATCAATTATGGCACTTCATGCGACTTTTTCGTATCCTGATTTATATCCTCCAAATCATCCGCCAGAAAATCGTCAGTTGCATGTGGCATATCCGTGATTGGATTCACAATGCTTTTTCGTGTAACGCCGTCCGTGTTAACAACATACGACAACGGCCTCGTTTGATCCTCAACGACGCTTAGTTTACAACCTTTGTCTAGTGGATTATTAACCAATACTGCTTCCCACTTTTCGAAATTTTGGCCAATAGCTCCCCAGTCGTGATTTCGCTTTTGTGTTCAACATCAATTTACTTGGTTTCTTTTTGTTGAACGTATTACTGTATTTCTATATGAAAAGAGGAAATTCACATCCGACAAAGCATTATTTATTATTCCAGTTATGTTACAAAACTTCTCAAACTCACTCGAAACAAGAGAGTACTGATATCAATCATCAGAAATTTCGGCAAACCAAAACGAGCAAAGAAACAAAGATAGCAGTGGAAGATAAAGCTAGCTGCGCAGTAAGGAGGATGGTAGAAAAGGTAAAAACGGTGATAATAACAGCTGCCCCTTATAAGACCGAGATAGTCGTATTACAGGGAAGAAGGAAATCTCCAAAAATGACGATAACGATCGGTATGGAGAGTAATGGTTAAGTATCTAGGAGCCTTCCTTAACACGGATCTCAATCATCATCAGAAAAGTAGTGGAGAATGCTACTAGGATGATCAACATGTTGCGGCAAATAATGGCGAATATGGGGGGACAAAAAAGCAGTAAGGGGAAGCTTTTGGTATATACGGTTCTAATAGCAGTACTTTATGCCACACCAACATGGGGATGAGCGATGAAGTTTGTGTACTACAAGAACTTTCCACAATCAATCAACAGAAGACTGACAATAGGAGTTAGAAATGATAACGGGTCTGTCTCCGCAGACCTGATCTGCTAGTAAGAACGAACAACGGTGCATGAGAAGCAAGCAGAATGGAAGCTAGAAGCAAAGCTTACTCAATGACATAAATGGTAGGGGAGATGGGACGATTATGATGGATGGTGGGGGATGTGGATTATCACACCTACTGGGTATGACGACTCTTTTGAAGACACGATTTTTGTATGTGAAAAGTTTGACACAGAGAGAAAAAAGTGTACGCGAGAATATACGATGAAATCCTGTCAAAGTAAAATGTGAGTCGCTCATTATTGGAAAAAGAAGAAAATTAGTTAGCAATTGAAACACTTTATAAAGAAATTTACACGTTAGAAACAGGGAAGAGCTTGAAAGGGAAAGGAGAAGTCAATGCAATCACGAGGTCATGATGAGCTCTTCCAGGTAAAACTGGCCACCCATCATCCTAGACCAGATGTCTGTTCGCAGATTTTTCCTCAATTTCAATAAAAAAGGTCGCAACCCTTTTGGAACCTGTATTCAGACATACCACAAGGGTCAGAGGTGCTGAAAGAATAATAAATAAAAATAAAAAATAATAATGGAAGAGTCTGGAAGAATTAGATGCAAGGGAGACAGAAACACTCAGAAAGATTACTGAAAATATGAAAACGATAGAAATACAACTAGATTCTGAAGGAACTGTTTTTGCATCGCTAGAAAATAAATGAAGGTGGTTGGAAGACAAAAAATTGTAAAAATAATAATTCATGTTTTGCCCAACAAATTTCAATTCAATTTCAACAAATATTACAAGAAAACGAGAGACATATCTTATGCTATGTATGTACGTAGTTTCATGTGAGGTTGTTTAAACCACAGGTAGTATATCAAAGCACTTAAACCCCAGCGCTCCCCTTGTATATCCTCACAGTTTTACTTTAACCATGTGTGTCTGTTGTTACAGTAGTGAAGATGTTCGAAATGGCATCTGATTTGGGCTGCTACCATTTCTTCGCCTACCTCCCCTCAAGCTGGGCTGATAACTCCAATGTCACAGTATCTTGAAAGCATCCCTCATCAAGCCGGACTGGTCGAACGCTACAGAATCTTGAGTTTACCTCTCAAACCGGGCTGGTAACTCCATTGCCCAGAAACTTGAGTACGTCACTGGTGACAGTACCATTGGAAAAGCGCAACGCGCGTTTAGCCCGTTTTACACTCATAAATTCCAACTACACATCTATTTCACGGTGTTCCAACCAGAAATGTTCGACTGGTTGCAGAGACCGACGGCTTAACGTTCTCTCCAAAGGACGTAAAGGCGCTTTGCGTGTATTTACTGGGAATTAAACCTAGGATACCGACGTGGTAGCCCGAGATCTAAACTATAGAGGCATTCCCCTCAAATAAGAAATCATTCCCCTATAAGGGAAATATAACTCAAAATTGCCCTTGCACCCTTGCACCGGGAAGTAGGCTACAATATTGAATCTGCAATTCCTCAGATAAAACTCATTTAGCAAACAATTAGCGAAAATGATATGCGACAATAATCCAAATCAAATAATAATCCAAATCACCTTCCACCAATTTTCTATAAAAATTTGATACACGTCGGAACAGGGATTTGTAATCCACTCTATGATCCGGGTAATATCCGTCCAGGCATAGGGAGAAATATTCAAGCAGCCTATATTCTATTATGCAGCCTATTATTTATAATAAAAGTTATAAATACTACACATTGTCGTCAGAAAGCGCACGCGAGATATGTAGAACGAAACCAATCATGAACAAGATCAAACCAGTATTTGTTAGAACCAAAGCTAATAGTTGATTGTCACAGTTTAATGCATGATTGAGTTGACGGAGTACAGAAAGTTGTAGTCATATGTACCAGTCTGGATTTAATCTACAAAATCAATAACTATCTTTATCAAAATCAGCTCATCACATAACAACAATCTGTTAAGAAGTCGAGAATCGCTTTTGAGCCGAGTTGGATTTGGCATAAGGATTATTTTCATATAACCTTGATCTCATTGCGTGCTCATTATATCAATGCAGGCTGAATGACAACGTCGATTTATAATCCTAATCTCCTCTATAGAAATAAAAAGAAAAAAATATTTCAGTTGAGACTAGAAAATGATGAGTAATAGTACAAATAAGGTTCTGAATATTGGGAATTTGCAATATTCCACATAATCTCTTAGGAAAAAATTAATCCGCATTAACCTACATATTTAAATAAGACCAATCCGTATAAAGCAGTTCATCTTTCATTCATATAAAGCCTTCTATAAGACGATTTTATTCCTACTCTCCTGAGGTCGTTTGTGGGCGAGGCGCTACTATTTTCCAAAATGGACGATTTTAAGTAAACATTACAAATCCATTGCCTCGCCCACAAGCGACCTTGGCGATTTGAAATGAAATCGTTTCTTGTATATTTTAGTAAATAAGACGATTTTATTCCCTCTCTGCTGAGGTCGCTTGCGGTTGAGGTATTACCATCTTCCAAAATGGACGATTTTATGTAAAATTACAAATCCATTGCCTCGCCCGCAAGCGACCTCGGTGAGTTCAGGCGAAATCGTTCCTTGTACATCTTAGTAAATATATAGTCTCCTATAGGACGATTTTATTACTACCCCGCCGACGTCGCTTGCAGCAGAGGCGCTACAATATTCCAAAATGGACGATTTTATGTAAACATTTCATATGCAGTACCTCGCCCGCAAGCGACCTTCGCGATATGAGGCGAAATCGTTCCTGTATATCTTAATGAAAATATGAAGGCTCCTATAAGACGATTTTATTCCCACTCTGGAATAAAAACCGATGAGGCGCTACAATCTTCCAAAATGAACAATTTTGTGTCAACATTTCATATTCCGCGCCTTGCCGCAAGCAACTTTGGCGATTTGTGGCGAAATCTTATTCTCACTCCGTCGAGGTCGCTTGCGAGCGAGACGAAATAATCTTCCAAAATGAAGGATTTCGTGTTAACATTTCAAACCCAGCGCCTCGCCCGCAAGCGACCGCGGCGATTTGAGGCAAAATCGTTCTTTGTATGTCTCAGTAAATATATAAAGTCTCCTTTAAGACGATTTTATTCTCCCTCCGCCGAGGACGTTTGCGGGTGAGGCGCTACAATCTTCCAAAATGAACGATTTCATACCCAGCGCCTCGTCCGCAAGCGACCTCGGCGATTTGAGGCGAAATCGTTCCTTACATATCTTAGTAAATATATAAAGTCTTCTATAAGACAATTTTATTCTCACTCCGCCGAGGTCGCTTGCGGGCGAGGCGCTACAATCTTCCAAAACGAGCGATTTCGTGTTAACATTTCAAACCCCGCGCCTCGCCCGCAAGCGACCTCGGCGATTTGAGGCAAAATCGTTCCTTGTATGTCTCAACAAATATATAAAGTCTCCTTTAAGACGATTTTATTCTCACTCCGCCGAGGTCGTTTGCGGGCGAGGCGCTACAATCTTCCAAAATGAATGATTTCGTGTTAACATTTCATACCCAGTGCCTCGTCCGCAAGCGACCTCGGCGATTTGAGGCGAAATCGTTCCTTGCATATCTTAGTAAATATATAAAGTCTTCTATAAGACAATTTTATTCTCACTCCGCCGAGGTCGCTTGCGGGCGAGGCGCTACAATCTTCCAAAATGAGCGATTTCCTGTTAACATTTCAAACCCCGCGCCTCGTCCGCAAGCGACCTCGGCGATTTGAGGCGAAATCGTTCCTTGCATATCTTAGTAAATATATAAAGTCTTCTATAAGACAATTTTATTCTCACTCTGGCGAGGTCGCTTGCGGGCGAGGCGCTACAATCTTCCAAAATGAGCGATTTCGTGTTAACATTTCAAACCCCGCGCCTCGACCGCAAGCGACCTCGGCGATTTGAGGCAAAATCGTTCCTTGTATGTCTCAGCAAATATATAAAGTCTCCTTTAAGACGATTTTATTCTCACTCCGCCGAGGTCGTTTGCGGGCGAGGTGCTACAATCTTCCAAAATGAACGATTTCGTGTTAACATTTCATACCCAGTGCCTCGTCCGCAAGCTACCTCGGCGATTTTAGGCGAAATCGTTCCTTGCATATCTTAGTAAATATATAAAGTCTTCTATAAGACAATTTTATTCTCACTCCGCCGAGGTCGCTTGCGGGCGAGGCGCTACAATCTTCCAAAATGAGCGATTTCGTGTTAACATTTCAAACCCCGCGCCTCGCCCGCAAGCGACCTCGGCGATTTGAGGCAAAATCGTTCCTTGTATGTCTCAGCAAATATATAAAGTCTCCTTTAAGACGATTTCATTCTCACTCCGTCGAACTCGCTTGTTGGCGAGGCGCTACAATCTGTCAAAATGGACGATTTTATGTAAATATTTCAAATCCAACACATCGTCCCCAGGCGACCTCACATTTATTCTCACATAACGCCGAGGTCACTTGAGGGCGAGGCGCTACAATTTTCCAAAATGGACAATTTTCTATTGATATTACAAAATAACTCCCCTATGTTATGATCAGATGTACCAGTGTAGAGAATCGATCTGCAAAAGCATTAACTATTTTATCAGGATCAGCTCATCAGAAAATCTGCCAGGAAGTCGAGATTTGCTTTTAAGTCGAGTTGGATTGGACATAAGAATTATCTTCATAACCTTGATCACATTGACTCTCTCATTAATCTAGGCTGAATGACAACGTCGAATTTTATTATCCTAATCTCTTCTATAGAAATAAAAAGAAAAAATAGTTGAGATTAGAAGATAATGAGTAATAGTACCAATAAGGTATTAACCATTAAAAAAAGTACTTTGATAAGATTGTAGATATGATTTAAAGATATGATTCCTCTTACAAATAAGAATAGTATTATTGTTAGACTTTCAATCTTTTAATCTTAAAAAAAAACTCGGATTTGATACAAAAATCTTTACTTAACTTCAAAGCAGAGAGAACAGCTTTATGTTTAGCGTTTGATTATCTAATGTTCCAACATCCTGTTGTGCAATCTAATTGTTTCATAAAACATCGGATACATAGTATTACCTACCTTTCCTAATTCCTTAGTAATTTTATATGTAACTTAAAAAATGTACACAGTTTAAATAAAATTTCGTAATTTAACGAAGTAACGCAAACGAAATATTGCTTCGATTGCAGTTAAAGTTGTTAATTGAATGAGTCAGATAAATTGAATTAAAATGTTGCAAATTGGCGAGAAGTGACAAAATCAATTTTGTAAGAACTAATAATTAGCGTAACGCCGATAACAGTAAATTTATTGTGATCATACAGACAATGCAAAGTCTAATAAGGTCGATATCATATTGTACTGAATTACTGATAAATATAATTGACAGTCATCCGGTTGTAATAAATGTGAAAATACGAATGAGAAATGTAAATAAATTAATCCTTTGCACGTTTTGTCTTGTGATAAATTAACATCAATTTGTGGTGAACGAAAACATCTTAATAAAGTTGAGCAATTTATTGCAACAGTAAAAGAAATACTTTCGGCAAACAAATTGAGTGACCTCAATCTTGGTTATACATAAACAAGACTGAAACGATTTCTTATCAAAATTAACAGGAAACAGAAGCTGATTTACCATTGTTTAATGTGACGCGTTTTAAAAGAATCGTTCAAAACATTAGAAACTTTTTCAAAACTCGGTGTAATTTTATTTATTGCGGATTGAGGGAGATTTAGATATAATAAAACTGCGTAACTTATCGTGTATAAATAATTTCTTATCGCAGAATGGAATTTATTATAAAATTGCATATTTAAATAAAAGTTTGACGAGAAAAATTGACGAGTTTCGGTTGTAAGGTAATTTCCTGCTGAGGCGGTAACACAGTGGTAGGAGAAAACTGACGCACTCCGAAACGACACGAGCAGTTACCACTTCTACCTGCCGGGAGTGAGTCGATTCAGCAGTGTACCTGCTGCAAGTGTTGTAATCAAAACATGCCAAAAGGTGCATAACGTGCTCAACAATATTAAACACATCTACAAGAATTATCAAAAAAGAAAAAAATTGAAGAAGATGTCGAAGATTAATGGTAATAACGCGCGTTTGTGTCACATCACCAAACGGGACCATTTCGATGGGTACGGTTTTAACTTACATGCCGAAAAAGGCAAGTCGGGTCAATACATCGGCAAAGTAGACAAGGATTCTCCTGCTGAAGCAGCCGGCTTAAGACAAGGCGATAGAATCTTGGAGGTGAACGGTGTCTCAATCGCAAATAAGACGCACAAACAGGTGGTTGAGGCGATTAAGGCCGAACAAGATGAAACGAAGTTGTTGGTAATCGACCCCGAGGACGAGGACAGACCTGATGTAACGAAAACGCCGGAGAAGTCGTCGCCGAAGGAAGAGAGCAAGAAGGGGAACCAAGAAGCTAACGGTCCCCTTAATCTCAACATGACGGCAGCTGAGTTGAGGGCCACGTTGGCGTCGAAGAAGAAATTCGACCCGAAGAAAGAGTCTATGGACTTTAAGAAAAAATTTGATATAGTGCAGAAATTATAGTGAATAAATAAATTTTTTCGTTTTATATCTACTTGGTAAGATTTAGTTAACAGTTATATATTAATTTGTAGACATAACTTTTTAACAAAAAAATAATGTATAACTAAATTCGTGGTTGTCGCGAACGACCTTCGACTGCCTATTACCACATTATTGTATACCCGGAAAATTCCTCGAATCCCGGATTGGTATCGCTACTTTTTTATTATTAATCGGCGATCGTCAGGATGTGTCATTATGCGTTACGTGTTTAAATAAAGTTTATTTTTCGAAGCGTTTTGTTTTCACTGATCCAAGGTTGCGGGAGCGGCAGCAAACCTATATGTGTTAAACACCATGGAAGGCCGACGAGTCTTCTGAGAACCTTGATTCCGCTCGAACGGGCTAAGTCTGCCATCAGAACGGAGTAAAATGCTCTCTGATGCGGACGCCCGACATCCGTCCCTCAAATCAGTGCTAATAGAAAAAGATGAAACTGGAAATTGTGGCTTCCATTTAACCAGAAGCAAGTGGGATCCTTACCCATGGATTACCTCCATAGATCCTGGTTCGTCAGCCGAAAAATCGGGTTTAACGAACGGAGATTGTCTTCTCGAAGTTAACGGAGAAGACGTTCTCGGTCAGAAGATTTCAGACATCGCCAGTTTAGTCAAGAAAACATCCAACGTCACTCTTTTTCTTTGGAATTCAGGCGCAGACGATTTGTGCTCCCCTGAGGTAGGTACCTTTTTTCCTTTTTTACCTCCAAAACAAGGTCCGGTTGTAGCGTCTTCGGTTCGAACACCTTATGATTTCTATTTAATGTATCGGATGACCTTCGATGGCCTTGGCCATACCATCATCTTGTTTACTTCGTCGCTTCTCGCTTCAACACTCTCCAAGACAATGACGGCAATGACGCGCAGAAGATGTTACAACACAAAATAAAAATTCGTTTCGTGGGAATTACATAAATAATCTCGATATTTACAATAGATGCAACGGAAAAGAACAATTTTAAAATCGCGTAATAGTCCCACTCGACCTTCACAGAACGCTAATGCATTTCGTTTTTTCTTAACTTTGAAAGCAACCTTGAAGGTGTATTCAATAATATCTACGTTATTACTTAAAATTCCAAACATACTTAGAAAAGGAAGTGTCATTACCCAAATTAATTATTTATATATTTTTAGATGATATGGAACAATTTCCAAATATTAACAATTCTTGAACATCTAGAATTCTCAATTAGATCATCTTCATATCAATATAAGCAATTTTATTTCCCAAATTAATTATTTATATAATGAAGACAAAATAAATGTTTTAAATCCAGATCTTCAAAAGCATTACAAAAATAAAAAAAGATAAAAAATAATATATATACAGTAAATGGTGTATTAAATAATGATTAATTACTACAATAAATAATAAAATAAATTTCAAAATAAAAAATGCTTGTTGTTGTTCGATATTTAAAATTGCTTTATTTATTATTTGTTTAATTTCCAATGTTTATGATGATAAAAATTTATTCAAAACTTGATTAACAAACTTTATTTTTTAATTATGGTAAAGCCACAAATATTTCCCCATCCAAATTTGAGGTTGTGAAATATAAAATAAACAAAGAGTTTAAAAAAATAATAAAAAATTTAATTCAATTTAAAAGTTAATTTATTTTTAATTGATTTTGTTATAGTATTAATTTCGAAAGATTTTCGTTCCAAATATACGCTGGTTTTAATCAATCTGTGGTAATTGCTTGGTTTTGATTGTTTTTTAAGATTATGAAAGTTTTTGGATAACGTTTTAATAACTTTAAAAGGACTTCGAATCTAGGTGATGGAAATTTAATTTCTTGTACAAAAGTTTTTTTGATTTTAATTAATTTTAAGTAATTTAACTACTTTTAAAACCGTTGAAAAATTATAAAATTATGGTAAATACAAAAAACATCCAAAACAGAAAAAGATTCAATAAAAAATAAATTGGAGTTAGAGTTGTTACAGTTCTTGGAGGTCAAAAGAAATAATAAAAAAATGCTTAATGAAAATAAGTTAATTAAAAAAATATTTATAAATTATAACAAAATTAAATTCTGCAAATAAAATTTTGCAAGCTTGTTTAAACAATCAAGAAGACGTGCTATCTCTGACAATCTATTTTTTGATCAAATTTTTTTTAAGCAAGCCTAACATAAATTAAAAGTTCCTTTCAAAATTACAAAAGATTCGCGTTCATTTATTTCTTTATTATATTTTTTGTTTGAACAACTTTAATTTTTTAAATAATTTTAATTTAATTTGACTTTTAAGCATAATTTGTTTTTAAATAATAAAAAAAAATAAATAAAAAATATAATCCGTGCGAAACTTTACTTTAGAGCAGTGGTATTCAAACTATGGGTCGCGACCCAAAATGGGGCCGCGAAAAGTTTTCTCGGGGTCGCAAGGTGGATGAAATATTTCCAAATAAATTTTGTAGAATACATACACATACATCATTTCCAACTTATTTGGGAAAAAATATTAGTTTCCAAAACGTGTAATTTCATTTTAAATTTTTGATAAATTATTGTAATTTTAAAATCAACAAATTTTGAACGAACTATATACGGTGTGGGAAAAGTCAGATAACTGTTATTAATAATTTATTGACAATTAATTAACAATCAGTGATTTATTGTTGGTTTATTCAAATTTAATCCTTTTTATTCATTTAATTTAATAAGTACAAACATTTTAATGCAATTTCATATTTTCTATTATTATCGGTTAACTTCTCGCACCACCCTGTATACGGAACGACGTCGCGTATTTCGTTCTCGGGGAATCACATGACTTGGCAAACAAGTTCAGCGTGGTGCATTTGCGAGTTTAGTTGTTATTTAGAAATAAAATTTCGTGTTAAACTTACAATTAGTACTTGTAAAATAGGGACAACTTAAGGGGACCACTTTTCCCTCTCTTTGTCATTATAATAATAATAATAATAACTTTATTGAGCCAAGAATAAACAGAAAAGAAAAATATACAATAAATCCAAAAAAAGAACAAAAAAAACACTATAATAGTAATTCTTATTCCAAGCCCAAAGGGTGCAGGAGCAGAAAAGACAAAATGCCACTGATTTTACCTACACCCAATGAGAACAGCAAATATCACTCTACAGCAAACAAAAAATAAATTTAAACTAATTAATACATAAAATAAAATAAATGTCAAAACAAATAGCGCATTATAAAAATAAGTCAAAAATCCTCTCACGCAAAACAATATGTCTGAAAACACGACCCGAGCCGGCACACCTCGCAGAAACGGCAATCAAATTCCAAAGACGAGACACCTGATAGGAAAACGAACGCTGAAACCTGGCAGATGAATGAAGAGGGACGTTAACACAAAATCTATGCCGGAGATTCAGTTGATGAACATCCGTCCGGAAAGTAATCTTACGGCAGAGGTAAGGTGGCTTACCCGTTGAGATAATCCCATAGATAAAAGACAAATAATGAAAAACAAATCTCCGCCTCATAGTCAGCCAACCACTATCTAATAAAGCCTGAGAGACATGATCACCCCTACGAAGATTATAAACGCAGCGAAGACACGAATTCTGCACAACCTGAATCTTTCGCAAACTCTCATAAGACAAACATGAACCAAACACAACATTACAATAATTAAAATGAGACAGAACCAGAGAATCGCACAAAAGCCTCTTCATACTCCTCGATAATAGCATAATAATAGCTTAATAAACCATACGCACGCCTACACAATAAATTAACATGATCAGCAAAGGCAAGTTGATCATCAATGAGAAGACCCAAACTTTTAACCAAAGTCGATGATTTTAACTGTACACCAAGCATATTAATATTAATATCATTTTTATTAACACATAATCAATCTACCCTTCTTTGTAAATAAAATACATTGGGTCTTATCGGGGTTGACAACAAGAGCATACTTTTCTATCTCCACACATAAGTTACATAAGTCCTCCGTCATCCTATCACAAGCCTCAACCAACTCTCCAGGCAGGAAATCGAGATAAAGCTGGGAATCGTCGGCATATAGATGATAGGAACAATAACTTAATTTTGAAAACAGATTACTAGTGTAGATGGTAAACAAAATTGGACCAAGAATCGAAGCCTGCACCACGCCAGAATCAACTTTTGTAGGGCTAGAACACAACGACTTCACCTTAACCACCTGCGATCTGTCAGAAAGGTAGCTTCTAAATAACGAAACAGCACCATCTGATACACCAACAAACTTAAGAATAGCCAATAGAAGGTTATGATTCAATATGTCAAACGCTTTACTGAAGTCAAGCAACACAAGAATAGTTGACCTATCCATATCAAGAGATCTAAATACATCATCTGTACTGACAATCTGACTCCTAAAGCCAGATTGTTTGGCGAGTAATATATTATTCATATCTAAGAAGGAATTTAATTGAATAGCCATGATCTTCTCCAATACCTTAGATAGAACTGGAAGAATAGTAATAGGCCTCAACTCTTTGAACTCTTTAATTGGTTTAGCTTTAGGAACAGGTGTCACCAAACCCAACTTCCATACTTTGGGGTAAACTGCCATTCGCAAACAGAAATTGAAAATGTGACAAAGAACATCCAAAATTCTAGGACAACACAATCTAACCATATCTAAAGAAATTCCATCCGAGCCAACACTAGTAGACTTCGACGAAATCAAAAGTCGCTCAATAAAATTCACGGAGACCTCATCAAAAGTAAAAGGAGTAGTATCAATATTTAGTCTGTTAATATCATAAAAATTTAGTAAGTCCATGTCAGGCTCAATGATCATATCAGCACTTATGTACCTTTTCCTCAGGTTCCAGGAAAGATAACTTGATTATTTTATCTGAAAGACCCTGCTTTTTTATGTTAGTGGAACCTAAAATATTTAGTATTTTCGCTTTAGCTTTTTTGTAATAAGTATTTCACTGGTACTTAAAAATTTTAGTTATATTTTTGTTGGTTTTAATTTTTTTATTGATATAAAATGGCTGTATGATAAGGCTTGTAAATTCCAGTTTCGCGTATTTACAAGTATGACGTGTCTGCAAAATTTTAAATTTATAGCTGTTATACAAACTGAAATATTTACTCATTTATACTAAAAAAACTAGTTTCTCGGCAAGCAACAAAACGCTTTCAAAAAAAATTTATTTCTTGCTACAGACACATATGTTTTTAGTCATTTTAAATAAATTCAGTACATTCCAGATGCATATGATACATCTTCACCTTCTTGTTCTTCATATGAATCTTCACGTGTTCTTTTTAGTAAACATAAACGCTGTCTGATTTTCTTTGCCAGCGCTTCATTCGCTTTTCAGCAGCCTTTATGCGTCTGTCATCTAACATTTTCATTGCTTTGATGAAATTTTGCCCTGGTTTTAATCCAATTCTGGTGAATAATTTTCATTTGCCTATATGGCTATCATTGAAGCTCGTAACAGCTTCATATGTTCCGAATTTCAATGTAGGCAGTTTGACAAATATCTTTTTTGGTATATATGACCAAATTATATTATTCAACGATTCATTGACGTTTTACGTCCTTCCCTTTAAGCATTTCTCTAGCAACTCTGGCTTGGACAAATCATGAAATATTGGTTTTATGAAGTCCGTAATCTTTTCAGGTAAGTGAAAATGTTTTTGGTGTTGATTATCTTGTTTTACCTTTGCTGCATTATACTTACACCAAGTGGATTTACCTTTTGGTCGTGCGATGGTTTTACGTCACTTGAAAGCACAGAATCTGTGTTTCTTCTGATTGCCAAACCATAGAAATTTTGCAGTTGTTTGATTGCGGATAACGTCAAACCATTTTTGCCACCTAAGGCAGTTCCATCCGGTAACTTTTTATTTTTTTCTTTCAATTTTTTCAATCTGGTCCCCATTCTTTTTTGGATATGACCAACGCACTCCACCTATGGTAATGATATACACACTTTTTTATGTGTATATCATTACCATAAGGCTCCTCATTACATACAGCTTGGTAGGCCTTAGAGTCACCATCACCCAAATATTCAATATACCGGACATTATAACTTTCTTGGGATCGGTTGAAAATATTAATTGCTCCGGATACTTCCATTGCACCACTAGTCCCAGAAAAATTTGCGTAGCAACCTTTTCCATGAGTAGTACGACAATCACCAGTATTTCATTTACATGTACAATATTTGGAGAAAATGTCAATATCAATAATTTTGCCAGTTGTTAGGGAAGACGCTGAAAGAATGCCGTTTAGCGACGTATGGCCACGTTTTTGCCATCAATTGCAATGGTAAGCTCCTTTGGATTAGATTCTTCGGAGTTTTGGTCTACAGCTCGCTCGATTGCTTCTTTCATCGACTCTTTACAAATTTTTTCGGAGATAGACCCAAGGTAGGCTTCATGAGTGTGATAATTACTCAGCTGCCATAAGATTCAACATGCCACAAAGTTTCTCAGCGGCAGCCTTACCTTTGCCTGTGAATCGCATACCATAAACTAATCTAATGTTTAGAGCATAAAACATACACATGAGCATCACTATATTCAGTTTGAAATGAATCACAATTGTTTGTAATAGTTTTTTCCTCACACTTACTACAAAAAAATTTTATCTCGCAAGCCAACCCAGAAAGATGTTTTCTAGTGATTTGTAGACAACCACGACATTTCTTGCACACAGCAATATTTCGCAACGTTTGCTCAATCTTTTCCAAATCAACAATATCATATATGTGAGACTAATCGTAGTTGTTGTATTTTTCTAAAGAAGCACTTAGTTACTTTTTGAAGAAGATGGCGCAGGCTTTGAACTTGTTTGTTGAAGCGTGATAGTAAGGCATGTCTGTCACTTCTAGGCATTGTAAGTTGGATTAGATTGTATAATAACTCAATAATAAAACAAACAAGAAACGCAGCAAAGATAACACAATAAAAAGAGTCTAAAACGAAGATTGCGCGAAAAAGCACAAAAAAACGATATGGTCTGATTATATCAGATAAAGAAGAACACTAAACTAAACACTCACGAGAAGTCACAAAAATAAAACGAAATCACCGGCTTATACCTAAAAAATAACACTGATTAAAAGCTACCAAAACTAGAATGAAATAATAATCTGCTTATATAAGATAACTATAACAAGGACAGTAACTAAAATCTCGTGAAAAGTCACAATAATAAAAGGCAATAGTTCTTATGTTAGGTGACTGAAAACGCAAACGAAAATCGAACTGGTTTATACGAAACTGAACGTGAAAATGAGACAAAATATTATTAAGACATGTATTGATAAATTGTTTTTATACTTTGTTTGTAGGTCCTAAAGGTTCGTAAAGTGAACAAATCAAAAGAAGGTGTTTTTGAAAGGAGGGACTGCAAACAGTCAAAATTTGAAACTTATTCGTATAGAATTTACTAAACAAAAAATAATTCTTACACTTACACTTATTTATCAAAAAAGAATACTTACAATGTACTTAAAATTATAAATGAGGTATCAAATTAAAGCTGAAATTCTACTTAATAAAAATCATCAATAAAAAAAATCGATTTTTTTGCGATTTTTCATCAAGTAGTCCCCTTAACATACATATTTCAAAATCATGGATAAGTGGCTAAAAACGGGTAAAATAATTGATAAAACAGACAGTGGAGAAACAAATATCGAGAAGAGTGCTTCGATTTCGGTTGATTTATCTTCCGACACGGACCAAATACGTGCTGAAGCTTCTGTTTCCTCAACGTCGACAAATAAAGAAGTAAAAGCAAACAAACGGGTTCGTAAGTTCAATGATTAGTTTATAAAATATGGTTTCGTATGTACTGAAGATGATGAACCAGGGGCTAGATGTGTAATGTGTCTGGCAGTGCTGTCAAATGAGTTAATGAAACCAAATAAACAGTTACACTCGAAACACCCAGAATGCATAGGTAAACCCATTGAATTTTTTCAGAAAAAAGTCGATCATTTGAAATGTAATCAAAATTTTATAACTACTTTTACCGACGTTAACAAAAAAGCATTGGAGGCTTCATATCGAGTCAGTTATCGTATAGCAAAATCTGGCAAACCGTACACAATTGCTGAAGAGTTAACTGCTCCAGCAGCCCAAGATATAGCAGCCATTATATTTGGCGAAAATTAAAAGTAACAAATATCTCAAATACCACTCTCGGATACATAACAGTTAGCCGCATAATATTTGAAATGGCAGAAAATGTGGAAAACGAAATTATAATGAGAATTCAAAAAAGTAAATTTTTTAGTTTTCAATTGGATGAATCTTCTGATTGCCAAAATGCTGCACAACTAATTTGTTTTGCAAAATATGAATACAGAAATGAAGTAGTTGACGAGTTTCTTTTTTACAAGGAACTACAAAGAACTACGGGTGAAGAAATTTTTAAATTGGTAAACTCTTACATCACGGGAAATAATATTTCTTGGGAAAATTGTGTAGGTGTGTGCAGTGATGGAGCTCGTGCCATGGTTGGAAAACACAGCGGACTTCTAGCCCGAATCAAAGAAATTTCACCCAATGTAACATGGGTTCACGTATGATTCATAGAGAAGCATTTTTATGGAAAACATGCCACCGAACTTAATGTCTGTCTTTAGATACTGAAGTTAAAATAATACATTTTATAAAGGCGCGTCCTCTGAACCCAGAGATTTTTGCGCACATTTGCAAAGAAATGGGTAATGAGCATCAGCATCTTCTTTTACATACAGAGGTTCGTTGGCTTTCGAGGGGTAGGGTTCTAACGAGACTATTTGAACTTAAAGAAGAGGTGTTTGTGTTTTTAAATGATAATGATAAAGACAAAAAATTTACAAACTTTTTAACCGATGAAGAATGGCTATGTAGGTTAGCTTACTTAAGTGAAGTTTTTCTCAAATTAAACGAGTTGAATTTAAGTCTTCAAGGTGAACAATTAAATATATTAGTATCCAATGATAAAATTAAAGCCTTTACAAAAAAATAGATTTGTGGTGCTCATACTGCAAGGAGAATAATTTTGCAGCATTTCCAACATTAGAATATTTTGTTATAGAAAACAAGTTCAAAGTTATTCAATCGATTGTTAAAGATATAACATCTCACTTGACAGATTTAAACTGTCAAGTTAGTACTTATTTTCCGGAAGATTTTCCTAACTTTAAGTGGATTCGAAATCCCTTTCAATGTAAATTACTCAAAAATGTGTCATTTCATTTTAGTGAAAAACTAATTGAGTTATCGTCTGATGGCGAATTAAAATTAATTTTCAAAGAACTTGAATTGAGCAATTTTTGGCTTAAATTTCGAAATGAATATCCAGAGCTGTCTGATGAAGCTCTAAAGGTATTATTACCATTTGCATCATCTTATATGTACGAGTTGGAATTTTCCCAATTTCTCTACCTAAAATCGAAATACCGAAACAAATCAGCAATAGAGTCACCTTTAAGACTCAAATTGAGCAAAATAGAGCCAGATATATCAGCAGTTGTAGATAAGAAACAGGCTCACAGATCTGATTAAATATTTTTCTTTTGTATTGATTTTTGATTAATCCTACGTGTACGCCATAGTATAATTTTAATAGCTATAAATCGTTAAATGTTGATTTTGAACCTAATATTTGTTAATTGCAGAATTGATATTCTATTTATTGTAAGTACTTGTTTTAACATAATATATTTGCTATGTATGAAATAAAAAAATATAAAAACAAATTAACATCTTCTTGATATAATACCTCTCCCAATTTTTGGAACAACTAGAATTAAATTATTATTTTATGTTTGGGTCGGCATGTCACCTCAGTGTACTATTTGGGGTCATGCAGCCAAAATGTTTGAATACCACTGCTTTAGGGATCGATATCTTCTCAATGAAAAAAATTGCTTTAGTTTTAACATCTAAATTTAAAATGTTTTCGTCAAATAGTTTTTGAGAAAAAAAATCCCAAAGTAGACTCACCAAGTTTACTCGAGATAAAAAAAAAATCAGACCTGACGATTTCCAAATTAATATATGATACGCAAAAATGTAAGAAATGTAAATTTGTTATGATTTTCACCAAGCGCTTTCAAAATGCTTTATACAGGATCCCGCCGATCTTGCAATTTTATTTTCAAAGGATGTTTAAACATCTCAAACGAAGGTTCAAATGTTTTAATAAAGATTTTTGCAGTGTGGTATCTTTTTATGTTCGTTTAAATAAAACAATAAGATTTTTTCAACGGGTTGACGTGATTTATTTGGAAGTTCTTGTATTATTTCTTTTTTACAAAAGTTATTTTAATATCTTTATTTTTAAGCATATTAACTGAAACGAGGAGTAAGGTCAGGTGACCGAGGAGTTATAAATTAATAATAGATGTTTATTTTATTTTCAATTTATTTATTTGTTAGTTCAGACCCTTCTATGCATTTTCCAGTTGTAGGTACGATTTTGAGTTTTTACGTCTTAAAAATACATTTTATTATGTAGTTAAAAAAGTAGTTAGATATCTAATTATTAACTACTTGGTATTTTCGTGGAAGTAGTTAGTAATTATACTTCACTATTTTTTTCAAGTAATAATAATAATTTATTTTACCACTAAGCTACTTACAGCGGATGTGTATAGTCAGTAAATACAATACATTTATATACAATAGTTTAATAATACACTAAATAAAATCAATACACTAAAATTAAAGTAAAAATAAAAAACAAAGTTATTTAGGCATTCAAAAACTCACACTGGCTATAGTATGCTCCTTCTATTAAAATAATCTTAACTTTACTTTTAAAATGATTGAATTTAGAAATGTCTCTAACATATCGGGGAAGTTTATTATATAATTTAAGAAAACTGAACTGCGGGCTTTTTTCAAACAAAGAAGTTTTATACATTGGTGGAGACAAAGCACCATGACGTGTATTGTATGCCTTTTCATTATCGTCAAAAAGGTGAATATTTTTTTGACATAGAGCACAGCTTTTAATATATAAATGCACGGGAAAGTTAAAAGTTCCCACTACCGGAAAATTGTTCTACAAGATTCAGCAACGCCAAGTCCAAACATCATTCTCACAACTCTTTCTTATTGTACAAAAACACGCTTCCACTCAGTAGTCAGACCCAAATTAAAATATAGGGTAAATGGGAAAAACACAGGGCATAATATTCTTGTAAAAGGCAATTTATTTCCAAAGTAGCCCTTAGTTTCAAAAGAGCGAAAAAACATACATGATCAATATGGAGTCCAAACGTAATGGCATATCCCAACCAATTGGATCAGGAAGAATACGACGCTTATGAAAATGAATGCATATCGTTCTTTTGGAGTTCAAAATTATTTTATTTTTTCTACACCAATCCTCGAACTGGTTGACCACAAGATTTACCTTATTTGAAAGGGTATCAGAGTCACGAGCATTGGCTACGAAAGTATCATCGACATACATGGTGATGTGGACTTCATCGTCCAAATGTCGAGGCAAATCGTTTATGAACAACAGGAATATTAATGGTCCAAGAATAGATCCCTGCAGTACTCCCTTCTCAATTGGGACATATTCAGACACCACCCCTGATAAAACTACCCGCATCACACAATCGGTGAGAAAAGAAATTATCCAACTAAGAATTGGGCCCTTGATCCCAATGCAATGCTTATGTCCAACATATTCCGGAGGCAAAGAATCAAACGCACGCGTCAAGTCAAAAAAAGACTAACGACATAGTCACCCCGGTCAAGATGATGGTAAACATACCTAAAATAGTCGATTGTTGCAGTCTCAGTAGAAAAACCGGTACGAAAACCATGAAACTCCTAAAATATTATATTTGTTGAGAAAACTCAACAGCCGTTCCTTCACCACACCCTCGAAAATCTTGGAGAATACGCTATTTAATGAAATGGAACGATAATTGTTGATGTCCGATGGAGTGCCCTTCTTAAATACCGAAACCGTGTTGCATGTCTTCAGTTTTTCTGGATAAATCCCTGAAAATACCGACTTGTTCAGGATGATTGCTAACGGAGCAGCTATATCATCACAAAAATAATTGACGCATACGACATGCACACCATCAGGACCTACATTATTTGTATTATTCAGTCTACTTATGACTTTTTTAATTTCGGTAGCATTAACCTGATAGAAAACCATGCTAGAATTCACTATAATATCATTCGTACAAGGTTCAGATGTTACATTCCCAAACGCCTTAGACAGAGAGTCAGGAACTATGCTTACAAAAAAATTACAAAACCTTGAACAACACTCCTTAGAATCGGAGCCATCAATCAACAGTCTAACCTCAACATACTTTCGTTTACTCCTACCCAATTCCCCATTTACACACTGCCAAACAGCCTTTGTCCGATTTTCGGATTTCATAATTTTATTGGATAGCATCCGCCTTTTAGTCCTATCTATGATTTGTAGGCGGATTTATCTTTTGTATATACTGCCCTTAGTTCTGGGAAACCATTTGTCATCAACCAATGAATTTTTTTCAAAATTATCACCCGCGTCTATTACTTCGGAGGTAACCCAGTTGCACAATCTATAGCCAGCAGAGCAACATTTTCGCCTAAACGGACAACATATATTATAATAGTACATAAACAAATCAATAAACGTTCCGTACAAACTGTCGACGTTGTCAGTATCCAGTGACAGAGCAATGTTCCAGTCAATATCACAGATTCTGGAACGAAAAGGGATTATTAATTAGCCCAGTTCTCATTAAACATAAAAAGAGGAGGGACATTAAATGTTATTGATTTCATTTATATAAACTGTACAAATTCAGATTTTGTTGGTGTTATTGCTGGTGAATTTGAAATGTTTACATAAATTCATCCATTATAGGAGTGTTATAGGAGATTATATATATTTATTAAAATATACAAGGAATGATTTCGCCTTAAATCGTCGAGGTCGCTTGAGCGTAAGGCGCTGGATTTGAAATAATTACATAAAATCGTCCATTTAGAAAAATTGTAGTGCCTCGTCCGCAATCTACCTTAGTGGAATGAGAATAAAATCATCTTATAGGAGACTTTATATATTTACTAAAACATATAAGGAATGATTTGACCTCAAATCGCCGAGGTCGGTTGCGGACGAGGCACTGGATTTGAATGGTTTACACAAAGTCGTATATTTCGGAAGATTGTAGCGCCTCGCCCGCAAGCGATCTCGGCGGAGTGAGAATAAAATCGTCTTATAGTAGAGTTTATAAATTTACTAAGATATACAAGGAACTACTTGCCCTCAAATCGCCAAGGCCGCTTGCGGACGAGACGCTCGACTTGAACTGTATATATAAAATCATTCAATTTGGAAGATTGTAGTGCCTCGCCCGCAAAGGACCTCGGCGGAGTGAGAATAAAATCGTCTCCTTGATGATTTTATATATTTACTAAGATATACAAGGAACGATTTGGCCTCAAATCGCCGAGGTCGCTTGCGGACGAGGCGCTAGATTTGAATTGTTTTCATAAAATCGTCTATTTTGGAAGATTGTAGGTATTTGATTCAACATACCAAAAAATTTATCAGAAACAATAATTAAATTCAATACAATCACAAATAACATCGAATAACTTTGATCCAAGGAAAAAAAATTGTCAATATTTTAAAAACCACCATCATAACCACCCACGATCTAATACTCGTAATCGTACATCATCACCATCTATGTCATCAAAACATTGTTATTACCATAACAACTATGGTCATAAAACTTTAAATGTTCTGGTTCAGAATGTTTACTACATGATTTATTTTCCAGTAGTCAACAAAAACCTAAAAATCATTTAAAAAAACGAGTAAATGAGTTATATAACTGGTTTTTATGCCTTTGTTTTTTAATAATAATATACAGATTGTCAATGTTTTAAAAAGAGACAGTACATAATTAAATATCTTGCTAATGCAATTTTTAAATTATTTTATACTTCATAAATTATTTATTTTTAATTAAATTATTTTTTTCCTTTTCCTAAAAAAAGGAATTTTATCATTCCGTTCCTGATAAATAGATTCAATCTCGACATTGAGTGACATTCAAAAGTCATCCTGATAAAATTTTAAAAAAAATCGTAAAAAATATAAAATCATTTTGATTTAAGAAGAAAAATTTTCTGAAAATGCACAGAAAATTGTTTTGGAGTATACCAGTGGTCAACAAATTATTTATTTATATCAGCAAACATTTAATTATTTTTGATTTATAATCATAAGCAAAAATTTTATTTTCGACAAACACAATAAATTTAATTCGTTTATTTTAATAAATACAGATATTTCTGTGATATCTACACACATATTTGCAAATAGAACAAATGATAAAGACTCGTTTCTTAATAACTATTAGCAAAAAAAATAATAAATGTAACTCTAAATTTGAGAAGAAATTTTCTATTTGTATTTACAATTGCTGATGTTTTAAAACCGTTGGAGTTGATTTATTAGATAAATATGGTTTCTTTAAGAATTTGTAGATCATCATCTTCTTCCGTAGCATCAGCTTTGCTTATGGTTCCCAAAGAAGATTGTATTTAAGGGCGACCGTGTGGAGATTATTGATAACTCAATTCGATTAGACTTCAATCTACATTTACATAATGGCACTATTTTTTCAAAAATCACCAAATACCAATTGCAAAAGAAGACATATAAAACAGCATCACTTCTGCTTTCGGTCTATTCGAATTGAATGATTTTGATTTTCTGTTCATGTATTTGAATGATATGTTAATGGCTATTAGAAATGAAGAGGAATATTTATCTTATTTAAAAACTCTTTTCCAAAGACGTAATGATTATGATATTACCCTTAAACCAACAAAATGCATTTTGGTGTTTTTCTGTGTTCTCATGTTTTTCTTTTTACTTTAAAATTTTAAAACTTTAAAAGAACCTGAAAGTTTCCTATGTATGATTTAGTTTTACCATAAATTTATACCAAAATTTTCCATTACACTTCCTCCTCACTATCTTCTTGCAAATAATCTTTGAAACTTTAAAATAAAAGCTATTGAAGGACAGAATTGGTCACAAGAATGGCTTAATAGTTTTCAAGAATCAAAATTATTTATCAAATTTTGCTATTTTATTCTGCTATTTTCCCTTGTAAGCCTGGAAAATGAATTTTAACAAGAGACATTAAATCGAGAATTGTTGGCAATATATTCATCAATTAAACACTTTAAACATTTTTTAGAAGATGACTAATTTATTACTTACTCAGACCACAAATCATAACTTCCCTTTTTTCAAAATCTGACATCTCCTCGACAATGTCGTTATCATGACTACATTGTTCAACATTGCTCAGACGTTAGATTGATGCATCAAAAGTGGTACAAATATTGTTGCAGGTACTCTTTCGCATTTAAACATTGACTCTTTAGAAAATCCATTTTGTAACATTTTAGACATAAAAATTGTTCAATGTAATGACCTAGAACTTGATTATTTATTAAACAACTTTAAAAAATTTAAATTACAGCAAAAAGAAATTTCAAATTCAAAGCATACGTTTTGGTGTGAAGTTACAACACATTCACCACGTATATATATATTCCTAAAGAATTTTGATTAATTTATTATTAATATTAATTTTTTCAAAATTTTCATAACATATCTCACTCAGCAACCTAAAATTAAATCTAAATTTTTCTCGCCAAAAATGAATAATGAATACGAGGACAAAATGTTGTATTAATTGTCAATCAAACTAAAATAAATAAACACACGATTAGTAATTTCCACTAATCCATACCAGCAGGACGATTTGAATATACATATCGATCTTGTAAGTCCATTAGGTCCATCTCCAAATGATGGTTATTTTTATATTTTAACTATAATTGATCGTTTTACTAAATAGCCTAGATGTCTTAAGTATATTTCGGCTACTAATATTGCAAAAACTACTTCTCATGATTTGGAATTCCCCACAATATTATTCATGATCGACGAAGACAATTTGAATCGCGGATTTTAATAAAATTGCTTGGATCACAGTAAATTCATACGTCTTCGTATCATCCTCAAAGCAATGATATTTTAGAACGATTTCACAAAACTTTATCAGTAATCAATATCAAAGATATCGATCTTAGGTCTTTGCTAAAAGAAAACTTAGGTTATGACTCATCGAAAATTGTTTTTGATCAACCTTTGCGTCTACCAGGTAAATTTTTTTATATCGTCACATGACCTAACTGACGTAGATTCTCTATTTATGTATGTATGTATTTCGGGAGTACGTAATTTTTCGCGCGCACTTAAGCCCCAGTGGGTCCGTAGATCCTCTATTAAAATTTTTAAGAGAAACGTTTTCAAAATTAGAACCAGTACTAACTTCTTCTCACAATTGTGTCAACAAGCTTTTGTACTGCTCAAATTTTGATGGGGGAATATTTGTAGCGTTACCACAATTAAAAAACCAAATTTGTCAATCAAGTTATGTTGTATATATCTTATATTATACTGTATTGCATATATATTGTTGTTTATATCATAGTTGTTTTGATATAGTTGGTATAATTTATAATAAAAATTAATAATTATTTAATACACATCTACTATAAATATCATTGTGATAGCTTGTACCAACTGCATAGTTACAAAAAGGAAATTTCATTTCCTAAATTAATTATTTATATGATCAAGAGAAAATAAATGTGCATTGATGTTTCAATGTGTATTTATAATACGTCTGATATATTTCGCCTTATAGACATCTTCAAAGAGATAAGTACGAAGGCTTTCACGACCGGTGTTAATTGAACTAAAATTAGAACTATCACTAGGACTTATTAAAACTAGAAACTTTCGGGTTTTGCCGTGCGTTTTTTGAAAAAATGTTTGACGCTTCGGATGGCATGTTGCAACCTTCTTCAGAAACTGGTCCTAACTGACAAAATCGGGGATCGTAAAACAATATATAGGTCGAAAAACTAATTAATAATTAATTATATTAATTACAACCTAAGTACTAACTAATACTGCGTCGCGTCCGGTTTGGGAGTCGTGTTCGTCTTCACCACCATCTTCCATGTTCTGCTGAGTTCCCAGCCATCTTCTCTGTTGACGTTGTTTTTATGTCGGTGGATTTCTATGGCTTCTCTTGTCAGCCGTTGATGATATTTATTATTCCTTGCCAGAACCTTTGTTTTGTCGAAGTTTATTCGGTGTCCCTCCGAATGGCAATGTTCCGCAACCGCCGACTGTTGAATCTTCCTCAGCCTCACATCCCTCTCGTGTTCTTTGATACGGTATTCGTTGTTTCGTCCGGTTTGGCCAACGTAGAACTTCCCACAACTGCATGACAGCCGATAGACACCCGCTCCTTTTAATAGAGGTAGCTTGTCCTTGGCTACCGGGAGTGTATTCCGAATTTTGGTGACCGTTCCGTATCGCACCACGATGTCGTGTTTCTTGAGGTGTCTTGCAATTCGTTCCGTTACACCGGAAACTTAAGGAAGACAGATGAAATCAGCTGGTTCTGTACTTACTGCAGCTTCTTCTCCCTGCTTTCGCTGCTTGCTGGCTCGGTTGATGTACCTTAAACTATATCCATTTTTCTGTAGTACGTTCCGTAGAAACCGTTCTTCCTTCTTTAGGTTATCTCCTTTACATATTCTTGCTGCTCTCTGAAACAAAGTGCGAATTACGGACCTCTTCTGTTGGGGATGATGGTGTGATGTTGCCTCTAAGTACCTATTGGTGTGGGTTTTCTTTCGATACACCCCCAGTTCTAGTGACCAATACATCTAAGAAGGGCAATTGCTTGGCGGATTCTGTTTCCATGGTAAATTTGATCATGGGATTATTATATTGATCATTTAGATGACCTAGAAATTCAAAGAAGCGTTCCCTACCATGTTGCCATACCACAAACGTGTCGTCCACATGTCGGAGCCATAGGTTTCCATTGGCTCTTCTTCAGAGCATTTTTTTCGAACAATTCCATGTAAAAGTTAGCTATCACCGGCGACAAAGGAGATCCCATGACTGCCCCTTCAAACTGTTCGTAAAACTCTCCTTTCCAACTGAAATACGTCGACGATAAACAAAATTCCACTAAATCTGGCACGTACTCTGGCAAACCCTCCGAAATGAGTTTTTGGCGAAGACCCTCTACCGCATCCTTAATTGGTACCCTAGTAAAAAGAGATTCTACATCGAAACTAACCAAAATATCCTCAGCATCTAACTTTACATTTTTCACTGATTCCACGAAATAGCCAAACCGGACGAAACATCGAATGCCGTATCAAAGAACACGAGAGGGATGTTAGGCTGAGGAAGATTCAACAGTCGGCGATTGCGGAACATTGCCATTCGGAGGGACACCGAATAAACTTCGACAAAACAAAGGTTCTGGCAAGGAATAATAAATATCATCAACGGCTGACAAGAGAAGCCATAGAAATCCACCGACATAAAAACAACGTCAACAGAGAAGATGGCTGGGAACTCAGCAGAACATGGAAGATGGTGGTGAAGACGAACACGACTCCCAAACCGGACGCGACGAAGTAATTAGTTAGTAATTAGCTTGTAATTAATGTAATTAATTATTAATTAGTTTTTCGACCTATATATTGTTTTACGATCCCCGATTTTGTCAGTTAGAACCAGTTTCTGAAGAAGGTTGCAACGTGGCATCCGAAACGTCAAACATTTTTTCAAAAAACGTATGGCAAAACCCGAATGTTTCTAGGATCTAGTGTTAGTCCTAGTGATAGTTCTAGTGTTAGTGTTAGTTCTAATTTTAGTTCAATCTTCAGAGACTTCATCAATATCTTTAAGGTTACATCCAGATTTTCCAAATCATTAAAAAAAATCGACAGATTACGTTATTATGTAGCAAGTTAATCTTAATATTTGCATTATCTTAATATTTATATTTATTTATTAATATTTTTAAAATAATCATTAAATAATTTTTTTTCAAAACAATATATTTTCCACGTTAATTTAATTACAATTCAGCAAGACGACCAATCTATTGGTGACAATTCAATAGAAAACATTTCACATGTAAAATTACCTCCTTTCTGGGTCAATAAACCAGAAATTTGGTTCGCTCAGGTCGAGGCACAATTAGTCATTTCTAGAATAGTGACAATTTAAAACACAATTTAGTTATCCTAAATTTACCAATCGATGTAATTTCCCAAAAATTTGATATGTAAAATGATATGTATCATCTTCTAATACAAACATTAATTGATAGATTATCTCTGAGTGAAGAAAGGCATTAGTTCTGAGATGGGAACGCAAAAATCGTCTGATTTTTTTAGAAATACGTTAAATATTGCTGGCGGTCCTCAACTCGTAAATCGAGATTTAGTGACACAACTCAGAATCTTCTGGCGTCTGGAAACAATGATTTATTAACTCATATGGTCTTGCAGATGCAAATAATTTACCAAATAATACACTTAATACTAGTAATTCTATATTTTGAAGAAAAATCAGATTTCACTTTGACATGTTAGTCAATTCTTAATAACTTCACTCGAAAATAAGTGTTAATAGATGGTTAAATCATTTTTTTATAAAAATACTTCAATAATTTTAATTCTTCACAATGCTGTTCTCATTGCATTTCTCGTCATAACACTTCACATTCCAGTACACGTTATCGCTCACATTCACGTGGTCGTTCTTCATTAATATGTTCATATCATACATATTAATGAGGAAGCTTACATTCCAGTTATTTACCCAAACTCAACCTGAAGATTATCTCTGTAAAATTCTAAAAAAGCATCTCTTATTTTTCTTTTTTCTTACAAATCCAGGTGAAGTAGCAACCATAATGAAATCATTCCGAGGAAAATGTGTACGGAACCAGTATCCATCTTTTGAAGGAAACCGTTAACATTATAAAAGATCCTGTTTCTGATATTATAAACTGTTCAATTAGAGGTGTGTTTCCCGATACATTAAAACTTGCAAAGATTATACCAATACTATAATTTTTACCTAATCGCTATTCTATCGAAAGAATTATAGCACTCCAAATAATAAACTATTTTGAGAAGAATAAATATTTTACTGAGAAGCAATATGGGTTTAGGAAAGCTAAATCAACGGTAAATGCCCTTCAGGGTTTATGATTGATTTGAAATTGACGAAAACTGCCTAACACACTTCCACGATCTTTCAAAAGCCTTTGACTGCCTTTGCATTCAATTTTATCAAATCTTATTTCGAAAGCAGCTCACAAATAGTGGAATGGGAGTTGGAATGCCTCAGGGTAGCATCCTAGGCCCTTTGTTCTTTATTATTTATATTAATAACTTACCCATTAGTATTGATTGTCTAATTTGTTTGCGGACGATACAGTATCAATGGTTTCGAGCCAAAGGAAAGAACATCTGGATAGTGAAGATTTTAGAACTTGCACATCTATATCCGACTGGTTTACTACCAATAAACTTGTTACAAATCATGAACAGTCCAACATCTACTTAACAGCTAGTTGTATTCATCACGAGTTCCGGGGAGGAAGAGTCC
This sequence comes from Onthophagus sagittarius, assembly GCA_036711965.1. Taxonomy (NCBI): domain Eukaryota; kingdom Metazoa; phylum Arthropoda; class Insecta; order Coleoptera; family Scarabaeidae; genus Onthophagus; species Onthophagus sagittarius. The sequence goes on along the minus strand of JASERS010000007.1, from coordinate 8,763,577 downwards.
AATATTTGAGAATTATACTGGACAGTTACTTTGTAATAGACTCAGTCATCAAATATAATGCGATTAAAGGGTTAGGGACAGTTTACTTTGCCTTATTTCATGCCGCTATGCTATATGATATTGCGGTATGGAGTAACTCTTCCCATGCTCAGAGAGTTTTCCGTCTGCAAAAAAAAGCTGTTCGAACAATTGATGCTCCTCAAAAAGCTACATGTAAGCCCCTATTTATCAAATGCTATATAATGACTTTACCATCTGCATATATAAATGAGAGGTTGTGAAAAAGGGAAGCAGCCTCACTAGACAAGGTCAATGACATACATATATATAACACCAGACACTGCCAACTACTGGGTATTCCTAAAAGCATACTAAACTCTAACCCACTAATATTAGGTATGCATCTCTATAATAAGCTGCCAGTATCAATTCGAAGTTTGCCATATTCTTTGTTTAATAAAAAAAAATAAAAAGCTTCTTAAAAAGCACATATTCTATAATATCCCAGAATATTTGAAATCATCAACTTTGGATGAATAAAAATCTATATTATGTTATTTTTTCTTTGACTTATTTAAGAAATTAATTATTTTGTAATTAATTTCTTTACTTTACTTTATTTATCCCTCGCAATTTTTTTCCTAATCGACATAATGATACAGAACCTTATTTTTCAGCTGCTAATGGTTCTCCAATAAATTTACTAATTTACTAATATTAATAAACCTATTATTGAAGCTGATTTCTTTGAAAAATTTGCTAAAAAAATATCCAAACCTAATTTCCATCCCAAATTTTGATTACAAATTGTTTATTACAAATCCCCATTAGCTATTTTATAGACCAAGATGTTTAGATGTTACAAAATTCGTAAGAAAAAAAATAAATGCGAAGAAAGAATTCGATTATATGATGTCTCTGGGAATTTGCCGTCCTTCATCTTCAGTATTATTATGATTTATGATTCTTGGGGCGGCCAACGTCCTTGATATCGGCCAAGATTATTTCTTATATCATGAATATTACAAGATAAAATGATTTCGGTCGACTTAGAAGACGTCAGTCGCCCAAATATTATTCTTGGGGCTTCCGACGTCTTCGAAGCCGGTCGAGAATACTTCTTAGTCATGAACAATATTTGGACCGGCCGACGTCTCGAAGTCGGCCGAGATTACTCCTTAGTTCATGAATATTACTTAGGAATGAATATTACTTATTACATGAATATTACTTTTATTAAATAATCTCGGTCGATTTAGAAGACGTCAGCCGCCCAAATATTATACTTGGGGTGGCCGACGTCTTCGAAGTCGACTGAGGGACTTCTTAGTCACGAACAATATTTGGGGCGGCCGATGTCTTCGAAGTCGGCCGAGAATACTTCTTACTCACGAACAATATTTAGAGGGCCATAGGGATGTGCAAATTACGTGAGTCCCGGGTCACGATGTGTCATGTGTGACCCACCGTGAGCAGGCATAAATTTTTGTACCACTCATGTGAACGTGCGTGATCGTGAGCAACTTTGTTTTCGACGGAAAACGGCGTAGCTCGATTGAATTGATTTTTTAATTTTTTTTAGTAATAATATTTTACAGAACACCGGACAATTTTATAGTGTTTCTGTTGGCGATACCGAACATTCCTATAAAGTGAAAATATTTCAAATTTCTGATGTTTTCCGGATTATTAAAAACATTTTCAGTAACTAAATGTTGATGTGAATATTGTAATCAATTTTTAAGTAACTAGGATTTTAGCGAAGTGCATATTTATTTATGATGAATGCATGCATAGCAATTGGTATAACGGATATCCGCATCTGCAACTGCGGAAATATTCGGAGATGTGGAATGGAAAACTGCTTTTGGTGCATTAGAACCGTATCCCATTCAGTATTTATAATTATTTTGCGTACATTAAACGAAGAAGATGTTTTTAACCAATTTTGACACAACCTCTCAAAAACAAAAAAAATCTATTGTTTTCAATTTTTCGACTTTGATTAAGTATCATACAGATATTTTTAACGCATTACAATCATTTTGGTTAAGACCAATCAATAATACTTCAGAATTAAAATTTTTTGTATTTTCTGGAAAACATATCTTTAGCATTTTTTAATTGATTTACATTGATTAAGTAACCTGAATATGTATAGAATCAATTGCTACCATTTTATATTAGAAGACATAAGACATGTTAGAAGTTTTTTTCAAAAATCTCAAAATTACCCAACCCCATCTACAACATTCTTCAATGCAATTTCCAAAAGTTGTATTGGACCCTGATTTTGAACTGGGTTGGGTTAGGTTAAAAACTTCATGCTATTCTTCATATTAAATAGTATAATGTTGGAGTTCAACCCAACCCAACCCAGTTTAAAATCATGATCCAATAACTATGATACTGAACTAAAATCAAAATTACCCAACCCAATCCATAACATTCTTCAATGCAATTTCCAAAAGTTGTATTTGACCATGATTTTGAACTGGGTTGGGTTAGGTTAAGCTCCAACTTCATACTATCCTTCACATTGTATGGTATGATGTTGGAGTTCAACCCAACCCAACCCAGTTCAAAATCATGGTCCAATACAACTTTTGGAAATTGCATTGAAGAACGTTATGGATTGGGTTGGGTTGGGTAATTTTGAGATTTTTGAAGCTCCAACTTCATACGATCCTTTATATTGAATGGTATGATGTTGGAGTGCAACCCAACCCAACCCAGTTCAAAATCATGGTCCAATACAACGTTTGGAAATAAACTCGGTAAGTGTCATGTCTATTTCTTCATTAAACATTTCTACTTCGTTGTTAACATCGAATTGATAGATTAAACAGATCTAACGAATATTGCTCAGGGATTCACTCTAAATCAGGAAAGTGCTCGTTATAACCGGAACTACGTCAATAATAATTAATTCGTTATATCCCAAAGTTCATTATAACCGGTTTCGCGTCTGTTGGATTGGGTTAAACTCCAAGTTCATACTTTTCAATATGACCCCTTCCAAAAATTGGCATAATTTTTAATTTTTGGAAATATTTCGGGTTGACTTCAACCCAATTACTTCAAGTACAATCAACTTAACCAAACCAACCCAACCAATAACATTCCTCATATTGAATGATATCAAGTTGAAGGTTACCCCAATCTAATAAATATTCTAAGATTTTCGGAAATATTCCGTGATTTTTTCTTCTATAGTAGGATTGGGTTGAGCTCTAACTTCACACCATTCAATATGAGGCATGATATGAATGTTCTCTTCCAATTTCAAATTATTAAGTATGAAGTTGCGGTTCAATCCAATCCAAATATAAGAGAAAAAATCACGCATTATTTTGATTTTTGCTTCTATACCTGAGTTGTGTTAATCTTCAACTTCATGCCATCCCTCATATAACAAAGAATCAAATCCAAAATTCTTCTGTTGGATTGGGTTGGATTGGGTTAAACTCCAACTTCATACCTTTCAATATGAGCCCTTACCCAAAATTTGGGATAATTTTTAATTTTTGCCAATATTTCGTGATTTCCATATTTTAGGTTTGATTTATTACATTTGATCGAGTATGAGTCACGTGAATTGACGTGACCCACGCGTGAGTCACGTGATTCATGTATTATAATCACGTGAGTGGCGGGCGTGACCCGCGTGGGTCTAGATCGTGAGCGGGCATAAGAAATCACTCACGCGCACATCTCTAGGCGGCCGACGTCTTCGAAGTCGGCTGAGAATACTTCTTAATCACGAACAATATTTGGAGCGGCCGACGCTCGACTTCTTGAAAGTCGGCCGAGATTATTTCGTATATCATAAATTACTTAGCATGAAATAATCCCGGCGGACTTCGAAGACGTCGGCCGCCCCAGGTATTGTTCTTGATATAAGAAAATAACATGTAACACGGTCGACTTCGAAGACAGCGGCCGCTCCAATTGTTATTATTGGGCGGCCGACATCTTCGAAGTCGTCTAAGGTTATTGCCAATATCCTACATATTGCTAAGGATCAAATAATCCCGGCCGATTTCCAAGACTTCAGCCGCTCCAAACAATTTTCTTGGGGCGGCCGACATCTTTGAAGTTGGCCGAAAATACTTCTTAATCACGAAAAATATTTGGGGCGGCCGACGCGCGACGTCTTGGGAAGTCGGCCGAGATTATTTCGTATATCATAAATATTACTTAGCATGAAATAATCTCGGCGGATTTCGATGACATCGGCCGTCATCGTAAATAATATGTAAGGTGTTCCATTAATGAAGCTATTATTCATATACTTAGATGATATACTTGTTGCGAGTAAAGATGAAGATGCAGATATCTTACATTTAGAACAACTTTTCGAAAGATTAAACCATTTTGGTATAAAAACCTCGAATTGCGTTTTGGTGACTGTCTCAGTCACAACATTTCGTCAGAAGGAATTCGTCCTTCACTAAATAGAATAAAAGCAATCAACGATTTCCCAAGACCAAAAACTCAAAGATTTAACAAGATTTTGTACTCAATTTTGCTGAAGCTTTTGGTTATGTACTCTTTCTAATTATTTACACAAAATTGGTCAAAAATTTTCACAATATTTTTAATATTCATTTCTATCCCATATGCCTAATATAAATATATAATAAAAAGCAATTTTATTCCTCAAAATTAATTATTTATAAATTTTTAGACGATATGTAGTGGACCTATGCCACGAAATTTCCAAAAATTAACGGCATGTACCTCATCGATTCTCGGATTTCTAGAATGCCCAATATGTTTAGACACAATTGGACCACCTTCCTATCAATGTGATAACGGCCATTTAATTTGTATTCGTTGTAGATCGAAAACCGAAAGGTGTCCAATTTGTAGAAATCGCTTAAACAGAGGAAGATCCTTATTGGCCGATCAGGTGAGTCAATTCAAAAAAAGAAATTTTTATTTTATCTCATTTTTTTTGTTTTAGATCTATAACGTAATTACGGAAATATTTGAATTAAAAGAAACTCCCGGAAACATTCGAAACGACAAAATTCAACAAATGTTTAAAATTCCACAAAAAAAGGAAATTAAAGTTCCTGATATAAAGGTTACTCATGCGCACGCAAACAAATTTTTGGCGAAATTGGTGGGCAAGTCATCGTCCGTAGATAATTTGTCGTCGAATAATGCAGGTTCGAATTTGGGATTATGCGATAATAGCTTAAAAACGAAATCGTTGTCATCGACGGAAATTTTTAATGGGAGCCCCGCCGTCTCAAGAAGCAATTCAATCAAGAAGTCATACAAAAATAGCCGATTGGGAGCGTCTTCGTCGATATCTTGCCACAATTCGTTCGAAAACCTCAACAGAGCCGATGATGAACCCCGATTTATTTCTTGCCCATTTGAGCGAAATTGCCCAACCCCGATTGACTCTCCTAATTTAATTTTAGAACATTTTCAAATGCACCACACCGGCCCGCTTATCCAATATTTTAATTCCTCATTTAAATTAACCCCGAAAAATATTCACGATGTTAATAACACTTACATTATAAATTATTATAATAAAATATTTATTATTAAAATATTAAACGAAGAACCAAATAATTTCCACGTTTGGAGCTGGGTTAACTCCAATAAAGATGAGAATTTTTACATGGTTATAAAACTATTTCAAAAAAATGAGACATTTCTAAACATCTCAACTCCATGTTATCCCTTAAATAAAAAATGGGAAGATATTAATGTAAATTTGTGTTTCGGTAAGGTCGATATTTTCTCAATCGACGATGTTATTTTAGAGATTAATATTAAATGTAAAAGTAAAAAATAAATAAATTCAAAAATCGAGTTTAAATTTTTTTACCCTCCAGTTGGTAACACACATTCACAAAAACGCGCTAAATTCAAATTTTTTAAAATAAAAATTAATTTCAAGAAAACAAAAAACTCCAAATTTATTTACGGATTAAATTTACGATACGCCTCGGACGGCGTGAGTTTAAAATTATACAATCAAAATAAACGGTCGATACAGATAGGGAAAAGCAAAATTATTGAATGGGAAAACTCGAATGATATTTATAATCTGATAAACAACTGCGTATGTAAGCGAGATCGCTACCCGTTTACAAAACGATTTCGAATTGGAATAAATTCGAAAAGTAAGAAATTAAATACAGAAGTTTTCTGGATCGTTTTTTTTATTCACGATCCAAATCGAAATACCTATGGGGTATAAATAAATATAGGAGAACAGAAGAAATATTCGACTTTTTTCTCTTTTTTTCAGATGACGTTATAAGCTTAGTGAATCATAACAGTTACGTTGAGTGTACGTTACGTTTACGTTCAGACAAAAATTTATTTATAAAATAAATTCATTTACACATATTTTGATTTATTCCTTTTTGTCATAATAATTACTAACTTTCATGTTGTTTTAATAGGATATTTTATTTCTCCTATTATATCTATTTTCCAATTTTGTTTTGTTATATGTCGTTTTCATTCTTCGCTATTAATATGGGGATTATCCGATATTAACCTCATCTATGTTTCTAATTATCTTGTCCATGATAAGATTACGCAAATAGGAGCTAACATAGTCGTCTGAAGATTACTTAATCATATAATAATCACATAATCATAACACAATTAATGCATAAAGCTGTGCTACATACTAACACTTGGGACAAAAAATAATGAGTTCTGTATTAATCCGAACAAAACAATTTAGAAATAACTTATCTCGGAGAAGGAAGTTACAATTAAGTGCATTCTCCATTGATGGCAAAATAGAAGTCCTAGAGACATTGCTGGATAATAAATGCAAGTATAACTCTCACATGGTCGAGGTAAATAAAACAGATTTCACCGAATCTCCTTTGAATTATCACAAATGGCCTACGTGGCAATAACTAAACAAGATGCTAAATGGAAGAACAGATTTTAAAGCCAGATTTGGATGGCTTAAAATTTTTAAGTATATACATGGTATTAGGAAATTCAAAGAGAGATGCTTCCAAAAAAATCTATAAACAGTGAAAGTTTATTACTTGCTTATAGATACTTGGGATTTTCATGCTTGAGGATGCTTGAGATTCTTTCACGAAAAGCAACTTGTAAGGAGTCTTGAACAAATTTTGTCCTGGTGAAGAAGTTCTCCCACATAGTCGAACGAAAGAAAGCGGCTTTCACCAAATCCATCGAAAGTTCGTCTGAAATAGCACAAATGGCCTACGTGGCAATAACTAAACAAAATAGTCAATGAAACAACAGATTTTGAAGCCAGATTTGGATGGCTTAAAATTTTTAAGTATATACATGGTATTAGGGAAATTCAAAGAGAGATGCTTCCAAAAAAATTTATAAAAAGTTAAAGTTTATTACTTACTTATAGATGCTTGGGATTTTCATGCTTGGGGATGCTTGAGATTCTTTCACGAAAAGCATCTTGTAAGGAGTCTTAAAGAAATTTTGTCCTGGTGAAGAAGTTCTCCCACATAATCGAGCGAAAGAAAACGGCTTTGACCAAATCCATCGGAAGCTCGTTTGAAATATCACAAATGGCCTACATGGCAATAACTAAACAAAATAGTCAATGGAACAACAGATTTTAAAGCCCGATTTGGATGGCTTAAAATTTTTAAGTATATACATGGTATTAGGGAATTTCAAAGAGAGATGCTTCCAAAAAAATCTATAAAAAGTTAAAGTTTATTATTTGCTTATAGATGCTTGGAATTTTCATGCTTGGGGATGCTTGAGATTCTTTCACGAAAAGCAACTTGTAAGGAGTCTTGAACAAATTTTGTCCTGGTGAAGTTCTCCCACATAGTTGAGCGAAAGAAAACGGCTTTCACCAAATCCAACGAAAGTTCGTTTGAAATAGCACAAATGGCCTACGTGGCAATAACAAAGCAAAATAGTCAATGGAACAACAGATTTTAAAGCCAGATTGTGATTGCTTAATATTTTTAAGTATATGCATGGTATTAGGAAATTCAAAGAGAGATGCTTCCAAAAAAATCTATAAAAAGTTAAAATTAATTACTTGCTTATAGATGCTTGGGATTTTCATGCTTGGGGATGCTTGAGATTCTTTCACGAAAAGCAACTTGTAAGGAGTCTGGAACAAATTTTGTCCTGATGAAGAAGTTCTCCAATATAGTCGAGCGAAAGAAAACGGCTTTCACCAAATCCATCGGAAGCTCGTTTGAAATATCACAAATGGCCTACGTGGCAATAGCTAAACAAAATAGTCAATGGAACAACAGATTTTGAAGCCAGATTTGGATGGCTTAAAATTTTTAAGTATATACATGGTATCAGGGAATTTCAAAGAGAGATGCTTCCAAAAAAATCTATAAAAAGTTAAAGTTAATTACTTGCTTATAGATGTTTGGGATTTTCATGCTTGGGGATGCTTGAGATTCTTTCACGAAAAGCATCTTGTAAGGAGTCTTGAAGAAATTTTGTCCTGGTGAAGAAGTTCTCCCACATAATCGAGCGAAAGAAAACGGCTTTGACCAAATCCATCGGAAGCTGGTTTGAAATATCACAAATGGCCTACATGGCTATAACTAAACAAAATAGTCAATGGAACAACAGATTTTGAAGCCAGATTTGGATGGCTTAAAATTTTTAAGTATATACATGGTATTAGGGAAATTCAAAGAGAGATGCTTCCAAAAAAATTTATAAAAAGTTAAAGTTTATTACTTACTTATAGATGCTTGGGATTTTCATGCGTGGGGATGCTTGAGATTCTTTCACGAAAAGCATCTTGTAAGGAGTCTGGAACAAATTTTGTCCTGATGAAGAAGTTCTCCAATATAGTCGAGCGAAAGAAAACGGCTTTCACCAAATCCATCGGAAGCTCGTTTGAAATATCACAAATGGCCTACGTGGCAATAGCTAAACAAAATAGTCAATGGAACAACAGATTTTGAAGCCAGATTTGGATGGCTTAAAATTTTTAAGTATATACATGGTATCAGGGAATTTCAAAGAGAGATGCTTCCAAAAAAATCTATAAAAAGTTAAAGTTAATTACTTGCTTATAGATGTTTGGGATTTTCATGCTTGGGGATGCTTGAGATTCTTTCACGAAAAGCATCTTGTAAGGAGTCTTGAAGAAATTTTGTCCTGGTGAAGAAGTTCTCCCACATAATCGAGCGAAAGAAAACGGCTTTGACCAAATCCATCGGAAGCTGGTTTGAAATATCACAAATGGCCTACATGGCTATAACTAAACAAAATAGTCAATGGAACAACAGATTTTGAAGCCAGATTTGGATGGCTTAAAATTTTTAAGTATATACATGGTATTAGGGAAATTCAAAGAGAGATGCTTCCAAAAAAATTTATAAAAAGTTAAAGTTTATTACTTACTTATAGATGCTTGGGATTTTCATGCGTGGGGATGCTTGAGATTCTTTCACGAAAAGCATCTTGTAAGGAGTCTTAAAGAAATTTTGTCCTGGTGAAGAAGTTCTCCCACATAATCGAGCGAAAGAAAACGGCTTTGACCAAATCCATCGGAAGCTCGTTTGAAATATCACAAATGGCCTACATGGCAATAACTAAACAAAATAGTCAATGGAACAACAGATTTTAAAGCCCGATTTGGATGGCTTAAAATTTTTAAGTATATACATGGTATTAGGGAATTTCAAAGAGAGATGCTTCCAAAAAAATCTATAAAAAGTTAAAGTTTATTATTTGCTTATAGATGCTTGGAATTTTCATGCTTGGGGATGCTTGAGATTCTTTCACGAAAAGCAACTTGTAAGGAGTCTTGAACAAATTTTGTCCTGGTGAAGTTCTCCCACATAGTTGAGCGAAAGAAAACGGCTTTCACCAAATCCAACGAAAGTTCGTTTGAAATAGCACAAATGGCCTACGTGGCAATAACTAAGCAAAATAGTCAATGGAACAACAGATTTTTAAGCCAGATTGTGATTGCTTAACATTTTTAAGTATATACATGGTATTAGGAAATTCAAAGAGAGATGCTTCCAAAAAAATCTATAAAAAGTTAAAATTAATTACTTGCTTATAGATGCTTGAGATTTTCATGCTTGGGGATGCTTAAGATTCTTTCACGAAAAGCAACTTGTAAGGAGTCTGGAACAAATTTTGTCCTGATGAAGAAGTTCTCCAACATAGTCGAGCGAAAGAAAACGGCTTTCACCAAATTCATCGGAAGCTCGTTTGAAATATCACAAATGGTCTACATGGCAATAACTAAACAAAATAGTCAATGGAACAACAGATTTTAAAGCCGGATTTTGATGGCTTAAAATTTTTAAGTATATACATGGTATTAGGGAAATTCAAAGAGAGATGCCTCCAAAAAAATCTATAAAAAGTTAAAATTAATTACTTGCTTATAGATGCTTGGGATTTTCATGCTTGGGGATGCTTAAGATTCTTTCACGAAAAGCAACTTGTAAGGAGTCTGGAACAAATTTTGTCCTGATGAAGAAGTTCTCCAACATATTCGAGCGAAAGAAAACGGCTTTCACCAAATCCATCGGAAGCTCGTTTGAAATATCACAAATGGCCTACGTAGCAGTAACTAAACAAAGTAGTCAATTGAACAACAGATTTTAAAGCCAGATCTGGATGGCTTAATTTTTTTAAGTATATAGATGGTATTAGGGAAACGCAAAAAAAGGGAGATGCTTCAAAAAAAACTTGCAGAAAGTTAAAATTAATTGCATGCTTGCAGATGCTTGGGAGTTCGTACTTAGATATGCTTGAGATTCTTTCACTAAAAACAACTTGTAAAGAACCTCGAACAAATTTTGTCCTGGTGAAGAAATTGTAAATGATAATGAAGAATTGAATGATAGGGATGACTGCCAACAATCAGAATGATGTAAGAAAAGTTGAATTAAACGAAATTGAAGAAGCAGAAGTAACACATTCGTAATATGCAGTAGAGAATCTAATTGACATTTTGAATCTGACAACTCAGCACATTCTATTAAGACACTTCAACACATAATCGCCTGACATAATTTGTGACATAGCAAACTCTTTTTAAATAAAAGACTCTTATTCATAAAAAGACTTGTTGTCCCGATGAACGTTTTATTTGGAATGAATTTTATAAAATTATTTACATCAAAATATGAAATAATAGTAACATAGAATATTTGATCACGGTAGAAAATCGAAAGAGAAAATCAAACGTAAAAGGCAACATTAACAGTACGAACATTAAAGATTAATTAGCAAGACAAGTTGAATTGTTTTTTGATAAAAAACGCGACGTTGCTATGGCAGTTATTTAATAATAATAATAGCCTTTATTGCATGTCATCTGTTACCTTCAGCATTGCATAACCTCGATGAAACCCAGTATGAGTAGATGACAGAGACCCGCTATCCGTAATAAATTCGGTTAATTGCATTTTCAGCATTCTTTCAAAAACCATTGATAACATTGGTAAAATACTAATAGGTCTCTTTTAAAGCTTTTGGGTCACCACATTTAGGTATAGGCTTAATTAAGGTTTCCTTGCAGCAATCAGGAAAAACACTTTCCAGAATGCAGGAATTTATAATATGTGTTATAAAAGGTACTATATGAGGATAATAAAGTTTTGCTATCTCAGGACTGATTTTATCATCTCCTGTTGATGCAGATTTCATCGTTGTGGCTCGACGACACCAAACTTAAACTTTGAATTATCATCACTGACATTCATGTCGTATAATATATTAAAAGCAGAGTCATTAGAAGGGAAGAAATCATCTACAATATCTAATATACTGTCAATAAAGTATTTATTTATGTCCTCAACATTTTTCAAATGATCTGGTATATTCACATTTTTATTCTTACGGATGTTCATGTCACTGAGTGCGCACAATTTTTCTCTACCATCACTTAATTGAGAAACATACTTGAAATAAGCTCTCTTCTCGGACAAAACTTAAATTCCCGCGTATGCCTGTATCTCTCCTTGGCCTCATCCCTTAAAGTCATTAGTAAACGGAGATTTTCTGTTAGCCACGTAGGATGAACGAATCAGAATGAATCAAAAAGAGAATGTTGTGACAATCTTTTTAAATCTGTACACAACAGTTCAAAATTTATGTTTCTTATATCACGCTAGTACAATACTCTTGGTTTAGTACCATCACTTCCAAAAACAAAACCACAAAAAATTAAATCACGATCAGCTAAATCACATGATTCAACCCCAAATCCTTTAACAATAGAAATATGAAACGCAATGAATAAATCAGTAAGAGTGGCTGATGCAGGAGTTACTCAAGATACTGTGCCTCTGTTATTATACTTCAACATGTCGACGTTAAAATCACCGCAACAAACCATCACTCAACATTTTTGCACAATTCATAGAATCTTCAAATATATCAAGAAAAGATGAAAAACTGTAATTAGGGGTCTGTACTCAACCCCCAAAACCGTTAAATATCTAGCTTTGCTTACTGATACATTATTAACTGTTCACATCCGGTGATGAGTCAACAAGAGTAAACACAAGCGATTTATGAATGTAGACACAAACACCCCCACCTCGACCGCAACGATCACGTCTTACCACGTTATAATTATTGAGAAGTATAAAACTATCATCGACATTGGCACTTAACCAATTCTCCGAGACCAATTTAGAGTGCAGCGACCTAACATTAACATGAGCGATTTATATTTAAAAATTATTTTTTGAAATGATGAAAGTCGTTTAAAGCCTTTTAAAAACATTAAAAAGGCCTTCGTAACGAGGAGTAAGTGCAGGTTGTATGCCTTCAATTTTTTACAGAAACATAATCAGACTAAAAAGTTCTTTATGAAGAAAAGGTTTGTCTCAAATTTTGCAATATGGGTTCCGTCTCTAACGTACGTTGTGATTTGACGAAGATTTCGCCAGGAAGTCGGAGAGGTTGGCCGTAGACAAGTTCGGCAAAGGAACAACCCAGGTCTTCGTTAAGGGAAGATCTGAGGCCTAAAAGAATGAACTGCCTATCTTCGTCATGCGATGGTATGAGGTACTCCAAGTCTAGAGAAATAATTCCGAAAGAGAGTGTCGACTATCGTTGAAGCGGTGGTATCTTTGATGGGAAATGCTTCTAGCCAGCTATAGCTTTTAGAAGGTGTAAGGGGCCAACTAAGTTGACATGAACGTGTTCTGCCACTTGGCATAGGAACTTTTTGGATAGGTGATTGTATATGTTCGATCACTTTGGCTCGTTGGCATGCATGCTTTGTTCATAATTGAATATCTTTTGACATATGTGAATATGTAAAAATAACTTTTTTTAATTTGTGAAGATATTTCACACCAAACTTTAAAATCTGATTATTGAATTTTCTGTTGAGATAAATAAAAATTGAGTGAATGTTTGTTGGAAAATTGTTTATTGAGTAAGTGCGCAGAAGAACCACGCAATTCTTGGGATGAGGAGCGCGACTTATTTTTGGAGTTTATTGAGGATTTTCATCATCATGTTTAAAATTTACCAAAGACATTTTATCTTCTAGAGACGAAATTCGTTTTCGAAAAGATTTTGTTTTATCTTCTTGGGAATGAGTCGTGAGAGAGTAACTAGACAAAATTTTATTAATTTTAGATGTATAAGTGAATCAGGATGAAGGTTGTAGAGCTTCCCTTATTTTGTCCGCAATTGACAAAAGGTCAGCGACATTACTTCTTCCAGAAGATAACAAAGCAAGTGATATTGCTTTCGGAATTCTCTTTTGCCATATTTTTTATATTATTATTTTATATTATTTTGGCGGTAGCCAACATGGATCGATAAAATTCTGACTGTGTTGATCACTCATTTGAGAATTTGACAGTAAATCATCAAGACGTCTTTCTTTACTCAAAAAAAGTGTGTCAATCAAAATTTGTTTGAGTAACAAATACAAATGATCCATTTTGGAATCTTGAATAATATCTAAAATTAATGTTGCAACATCGTTTGATACAGATGATACACAGATGATATTCAAAGATAATTTGTGGAATGTTTCTATAGCTATACGTACTTCTCTCTTGCAATATACATTTCTTACGTTTGCAAGATATCACAAAAATGGTGGCATTAAAGAAATACTTTCTACCATAGAAAACCAATGGCAAAGTTAAATGTTTAATCGATACTTTTGCGAAACGTACCAATAAATATAATATGACCTTAGAAATGCATTGCTATATGCATGGACTCACCACCATGCATGAATGAAAACTGTGATTAAAATTGTAAATTCCATTAGGAGAATAGCTGCTTAATGATTCACTCCGTTCGTCTAAAAATAAATGCCCGATATCGATTTTTTTTTCAAAAATTTATTAACAATGGTCATCACCAAAGAATTTAATTTAGCAAGACAACTCTAACCATACATTCTTCCTGGTGACACTCAATACTCGTAACACAAAAGTCTTATGTTAGATTTAGTCTTTTTTAATGCAACAACAATCGGGTTCCAAGACAGAAGAATAATTAATTCTTGTTTTTGATTTTTTTTTCCGAATTAAGTTCGCAACTTTGAATAAAAATGTCCTTTCATACCAAAAGTGTATAATAGAACCCATGAAAGTAGATCACATAAATAAAGATTATTTACAAAAAATTTATTAAAACTTTATCAACATTATTATTATTTCTAATAATTATTGAAATGTTGAGGTATGATTAATTGTAAGTAAATGTTATAAACAAATGTTATAAATATTAAGTAGGTTAGGAGTAATAAGGTTAATTAATAAGGTTGTTGCAAAAAACAAACGAAGGTTTGTTGTCGCAACGTCAGCAATAAGTTCGGCGTAAACATAGCGTAATTTGTAAGGAAAATGATTAATAAAAAGTAACAAACACCCATAAAATCCAAAATATCAGGTTATTATTAAAATTATAACGCTTACTATGATTGTATTTGCTGATTTAATATTTTTAGAAAACGATTTGAAACGTTCATCGCGTAGAGGGATTTATCAAAATATGCAAAAAAAATATATGCATTCCATTTAAAATAACAATGTCGGTTGCCATAGTAACGAAACAAAAACGAATGCAAACAAATAAATATTGCCTGAAAACGCACCAGAATTAATAAAAAGCCTTTATCTATTTTCGTAAAATCGTTATTTTGAAGAGATTTTAATTCGTAAAATACGTCATTATTCAAATTCAAATTCAAATAAATCTTTATTGTCAAAAAAAAGAGAGAAAACCAAGTAGAAAGGGAAAAAATGCACATTGTTATAATTATCAGTAAAATAACTAATAATAGTAAAAAAAATTACAATTACTTAATTACTTATAAACTCAATCTTCAATTTTGACAAACGGAACGATTTATCGCCACAGACCATATCTTCCAATCGACCCAGTCTAAACTAAATTACAATGATACCACCAGATGTACAGAATAGTAATTAACTAACTAATGCGGCAAAACAATAAACGACAAGACAACAAAAAGTATTAAGTCTGATTGTAAACGAGTGGGACGCTCGTGTGACTATAGGAATTTAAAATTATTAAACAAGTATTGTGGACTTTGGGTATGAATAATCTTATAGAGACTTGTTAACACACGGAAGGACCGACGGTTTACGTACGTAAGCAAATGTAAGTTATTGCGGTAAGGAGTAATATGACAATATTTTCCAAGATCGAATATAAAACATATGCAATTATTTTGTAGTCTCTGGAGTTTATTACATAAGGATATCGACAGGTCAGTACAAACCGTATCCGCATAATCAAGATGTGGAAAAATGAGCGAATAACAGAGGTTGCGTCGAACGTAAGAAGGAAGAAAACAGTTAAATTTACGAAGGGAGTGAAAACAGGAGTAAACCCTCTTACAAATAGCCTGAACCTGAGGGCGCCAAGACAGTGCAGAGTCCATCATAACTCCAAGATTAAATGTGTTGAAAAACCGCAGATCCGAAAATTTCCAAATTAACATATGATACGCAGAAATGTTCACTGATTACAATAAACTTTACCGCAATTTTTTTCATTGAGTGATTTTGAAGATATCGACCTCTAAAGGGAGGGACCTTGACATCTGGCATAAGATTCTCGTAGCATCTCGCTCATGCAGCTTTTATTGATTTTTATTAAAAATAAATCGAGTGCGAAACGGCGTGACGTTATTAAAGTTTTTCAAATTTTCATTTTTTTTTGGAAAAGCTAAAGGCATGTGTGAAAAATAAAAAATTGTAGAAGACTTTAATGCCTCTAAACTTTTTAATATGCCAATAAAAATTGTGTAACGGTTCTCATTGTTACTTCATCAAAATTTCTGGAAGACCTTGATCTTAACTTGTTTGCTAGCTATTTTGCCGAATCGCCGGTAACGCTTGACACTATTCAGAAAGCTACCTTATCTCAAATCATTCGTGCATCAGGAAATGTGAGCATGGATGATACTCGTAGTTTTTCATTGACTATGGTTGACTCGGAGGTTGTTCGTGATGCTCTCACTCAAACCCGCTCTACTTGCTGCGGTGCTGACCTTATTTGTATAAAACAAATTTTGCCAATACTGGATTCTGTTGTGAGTCCGATGATCTTCTTCTTTCTATACTTTCATCTATTGGTTTTTCTTCCTCGAGTCTTTCATGGTTTCAATCATATCTTTCGAATCGCACACTGTGTGTCCGTGCCAATTCAACCTTTTCCAATCGCTTTGAGCTTTCTTGTAGTGTGCCCCAGGGCAGTGTTTTCGGTCCGTTGCTGTTTTCTATCTTCATTGATAGTGTCACCAAGGTTATTTCTTCAAATTTTCATGTTTACGCGGATGATCTGCAGATTTATACCGATACATCAGTTGATGACTATCCTCAAGCTATTGAGCGAATTAATAATGATCTTGCTAGAGTATCTGAGTGGTCTAAACTATACGGTTTGAAACTCAATGTTAATAAGACCCAAGCCATAATTTTTGGTACAAATCCTTTGCGGAGCAGGGTGACTACTTTTGCTAGCTCGCAACTTCTACTTGGTGACACTGTCATTAAATTTTCGGATGTAGTTAAGAATCTTGGAGTTATGATGGACTCTGCACTGTCTTGGCGCCCTCAGGTTCAGGCTATTTGTAAGAGGGTTTACTCCTGTTTTCACTCCCTTCGTAAATTTAACTGTTTTCTTCCTTCTTACGTTCGACGCAACCTCTGTTATTCGCTCATTTTTCCACATCTTGATTATGCGGATACGGTTTGTACTGACCTGTCGATATTCTTATGTAATAAACTCCAGAGACTACAAAATAATTGCATACGTTTTATATTCGATCTTGGAAAATATTGTCATATTACTCCTTACCGCAATAACTTACATTTGCGTACGTAAACCGTCGGTCCTTTCGTGTGTTAACAAGTCTCTATAAGATTATTCATACCCAAAGTCCACAATACTTGTTTAATAATTTTAAATTCCTATAGTCACACGAGCGTCCCACTCGTTTACAATCAGACTTAATACTTCTATTCCCAATACATCATACGAATATATACCATGGGTCGTTTACGTTGTGCGCCATATCCCTCTGGAATGGTCTCCCCATGGATATTAGAAACGCTCCAACCCTGTCATCTTTCAAGACTTGTCTTACACATTTCCTCTTCTCCCATCAAATTGCGATATTATAACAATTTACTTCCTTTTCTTCTGAGCTTCTTCTTTTCTACTTTCTTTCCTATACTCCTTATTCACCTTCTTTCTCTTCTGCTTTGTTACTGTGTGAATTTCTTATAGTTTTCTTTTTTCCTTTTTGTTGTCCACCCATTCAAATTTGAAATTTTTTTGTCAAATAGATTTTTAATCGAAGGGTTTTAAAGATCTAAAGCGAGGGGCCTTGGCTTATTGCACCGATATTAGTTTTATTGTAAATTTAGTCTTATGACCGCTGTTTTTCATAGTTGTTTCTAATTTGTTTCAATATATGTTTGTTCAGTGTCATATTGATAAATGTTTATCATAACGTTCTGTGTCTATTCGTTATCGGTGTGATGTTTGCCCTTTCTTACAGTTTATCATTTCGAATATTGTGTAGTGTAAAATGTTGTCTAATGCTGTATCGTCTGCATATTATAAAATATAGAGTAGGTGATTTGACAATTTAAAAATTCTGAATGATTATTAATATTAATTTTTAGTTTTTAGATAAAATATTGTATGAAAGTGTGAACATCGCGTCACACTTCCACACTCATCTACTATGCTTACATTAAATTACATCAAATTTTTAATGACTAATTGTTCGATAAGTTTAATAAATTTTTGTGCAATACCGTTCATTAAACATTTCAAGTTTTTAAACTGTGTAAAATTAACCATAAAAAATATTGAGGAAAAGGTTATGGACGTATAAACGAATATTTGTATACTTTTCGAATGATTATTCACCCATATTGAGTACATTAATAATAATTTTAATTCAAGAATTAATGAAAAGTCTTTTAATGGAACACCATTGTAACTGCAATTGAGACTGTTTTCATAACAAATCGAAAAAAATATTTTATTATTATTTGATTTGATGCCTTGACGATTTTTGAAAAATTGTAATAATCCAATTTTTAAGTTATTATGATGAAATTTTTGTGATTTATAAAGGAAACTATACACTTTTGCAAGAATAAACCATCCGTGAGTATCTCAATTCATTTTTGAAATATCAAATTTTGAACTTAACCTTAATTTGTCGCATTTCGTAAAATTAAAAAAGTGATTTTTGAAAACTCATCAAAAATTGAATTTTTTAGAATCTTTTTTAGGCTTTTAGAATCAATTGAAAAATTTAAGGCAATAAATTTTAAACGATTTCTCAAAATAGCGTCGCGAGATCTATCAACTTTGATCTTTCTAGAATGAACCATATTGAAAATAATTAAGAAAATATCTAAAAATTTACATCAAGAGCATGTCATATTTTTCATAATTTTCATAGCGGTCCATGTTACGAAAAGGCTAATTAATAGCAATACAACTTATTGGTGTTTTAAAGCATTATCAGAAATCAAGTAACACTTGACTTAATGTAATCAGAAAATTCAAAAGTAGTATTGACATTAAATAATTAAGTTTGATTTGTTTATTCCGGTATCTTAACAACGCGAGCACTTAATTTATTATAGGCTACTTCTAAAATAATGTATTCTATGTACCTGGCCATTTTAGTAGGTTAATTATAAAGGTAAATTATAAAATTTAAAAAAAGTTTTTTTTTCAGTTTTTTAATGTTTTTTAACATCAATAATACAAGCAAGAAGTTAAAGAAACAGTTGAAACTGTACACCTTAATGGTGAATACATAACTCTGACGTATTTAAGAACGTTATTACAAATACAAGCATTTGTAGTTCTATTCATAAGTTAAGTTTCATCCCTTGAGGGAACAAGTGTCTAATACAAATATCCCCCTAAAAAATCTGAAGGATTAAGACCTGGAGATCATGAGGGCCATACAATCGGTCCAATCCATCTTGCAGGAAAATAGCCGACTAGCCGATTTCTTACCACCCTACCATGATGAACTAGTCAACAGTCAAGATGAAACCAAGCCTCCCTTCTTAAATCTGAATCAATGTCACCTCACACATAGGCAAGTTCGATTTAAAATAATTCTTGGAATTATTGAAAATCGTCGATTATAAACCTCAATGTTAACACTAAATTCATATTGAAAGTGTCATGGCCGAATTTCATGCGGATTTTCACCAAAACATGTAAGCTGTGAAAGTCAACAATTTTACATTTTGTGAAACATAATTCATCGGCAGATTACACTATTTAAAAAATAATGTACGTGTAGGTAATGTAAAATTTAAAAGCTCGATCGTTAGCTGTTGCATTAGCAATCATTCAATTAAAATTTTCTTAATATAAAACAGAAAACAAAATGTTAATGTTAATGTTTGCCTTGTTAGTGCACATAATATTGATTATAACAAATTTTTTCAATAAATTATTTATTATGTTATGAAGAATAGCATAGTGATGAAAAAAATATATGCAACCTTGTATATGGCACTGTTAAAAGTGTAATGATAATGTTTTTTCCGTCATATGATAAAAGTATCATCTTAAACATTTTTCCATAACATTAATGATTTTTAAGTCATAAACTCGCTCTGTGTATATATCTTTATACTTGCTTATATTCGAAATATTTATTAGAACTGGTTTCGACTTTAATAAGTCATCATCAGCCAACTTGCACAATTTTCCATTATTATGTTTGGTGGTCGTCTTGTCGTTATATTATTTTAATCTGTAACATAATTTATTATTTTAATATTCATTTTTAGTGCCTTCGGGAGTACCGAAGGGCAGTCACTTAGGATCCCATTTGTTCAATATTTACATTAATGATATATTTGCTTTTATAAAACATTTTCATTGCTTAATGTATGCCGATGATTTGAAATTACATCACCTCCGAATTGCTCGTCGTTGCAACGTGACTGAAGCTATGTGACTCGAATCACATTAAGCTCAATCAGGACAAATGTCATATAATTTTTACAAGGAAAATAGAACAAGGAAATAGAATTTTATTAAATTTGACTATGGCTTTGGTGGCGCAGCCGTGTCGAGAGTATCTCATATTAAGGATCTTGGTGTGACATTTGACCAAAAGCTTACCTTTGAGAATCACGTTGACGGAGTGGTTTCCAAAGCGTGACGTATGCTTGCGACTAAAATATTATATTTTGCATATGTTCATATGTTCATGGTGTATTAAATTTTTTTAGCTCTGTTTGGAATCCCCAATATCAACATTACATTAGCAGAATTGAAGGAGTTCAAAAAAAAATGTTAAAACTCCGACTATTAGATTATTTGTCTTTTATTCCAATTTCCCGTACAAACGTTTTTCAAAACTCTCCTATGTTAAGAATGGCACGCACTTGCGATCATTTTCAGCATACCGGTTTGGGGGTTGACATTTTTTTAAATTCTTTTAGGCAATTTAAGCGACTAATTTCTATAGTTTCCACTTCCTCTGGTCACCTATTTTCATTTAGTTGGCTTTTATTTTATTTTATTTCATTTTATTATTTCTATGTTATAATTTAGTTTTGCGTAATTGTTACTTTTGTTTAATATTATTATATTCATTTTTTATTGTTTTTTTTCTTTTTGTTATGTTATATCAAGATGATGTATATTTCGTTGTAATTTTTGATGCACAGTTCGTTTTGGATTTATTCCGTTCTGTGCCCAACTTGGTGTAAATAAATAAATAGAAATTACCAGAGAACATATGTTGTGTGATCACGACCAGAGGCCGTCTAAGACACGAAATTTTCGAAAAGGGCTGCCTGACACTTGGTGGCATAAAGAAACAAGATCTTGCAGGAATACTAAGCGTTCATCGAGGAACCAAGCCTCCCTTCTTAAATCTGAATCAATGTCACCTCACACATAGGCAAGTTCGATTTAAAATAATTCTTGGAATTATTGAAAATCGTCGATTATAAACCTCAATCAAGACGTTAACACTAAATTCATATTGAAAGTGTCATGGCCGAATTTCATGCGGATTTTCACCAAAACATGTAAGCTGTGAAAGTCAACAATTTTACATTTTGTGAAACATAATTCATCGGCAGATTACACTATTTAAAAAATACGTGTAGGTAATGTAAAATTTAAAAGCTCGATCGTTAGCTGTTGCATTAGCAATCATTCAATTAAAATTTTTTTAATATAAAACAGAAAACAAAATGTTAATGTTAATGTTTGCCTTGTTATGAAGAATAGCATAGTGATGACAAAAATATATGCACCCTTGTATATGAAGCTTTTAAAAGTGTAATGATAATGTTTTTTCAGTCACATGATAAAAGTCCTCCGAATTGCTCGTCGTTGCAACGTGACTTTGAGGCTCTGTGACTCGAACCACAAATGTCATATAATTTTTACAAGGAAAATAGAACAAGGAAATAGAATTTTATTAAATTTGACTATGGCTTTGGTGGCGCAGCCGTGTCGAGAGTATCTCATATTAAGGATCTTGGTGTGACATTTGACCAAAAGCTTACCTTTGAGAATCACGTTGACGGAGTGGTTTCCAAAGCGTGACGTATGCTTGGCTTTGTTCTTAGAACAACAGCAAATTTTGCAGGCATCAATGCGACTAAAATATTATATTTTGCATATGTTCATGGTGTATTAAATTTTTTTAGCTCTGTTTGGAATCCCCAATATCAACATTACATTAGCAGAATTGAAGGAATTCAAAAAAAATGTTAAAACTCCGACTACTAAGATTAGATTATTTGTCTTTTATTCCAATTTCCCATACAAACGTTTTTCAAAACTCTCCTATGTTGAGAATGGCTCGCACTTGCGATCATTTTCAGCGTACCGATTTGAGGGTTGACATTTTTTTAATTCTTTTAGGCAATTTAAGCGACTAATTTCTATAGTTTCCACTTCCTCTGGTCACCTATTTTCATTTAGTTGGCTTTTATTTTATTTTATTTCATTTTATTATTTTTTTGTTATAATTTAGTTTTGCGTAATTGTTACTTTTATTTAATATTATTATATTCATTTTTTATTGTTTTTTTTTTTCTTTTTGTTATGTTATATCAAGATGATGTATATTTTGTTGTAATTTTTGATGCACAGTTCGTGGATTTATTCCGTTCTGTGCCCAACTTGGTGTAAATAAATAAATAAAAATTACCACAGAACATATCTTGGGTGATCACGACCAGAGGCCGTCTAAGACACGAAATTTTCGATTTGCCTGACACTTGGTGGCATAAAGAAACAAGATCTTGCAGGAATACTAAGCGTTCTTCGAGGACTTCAATTTGCCATGACCCTTCATTTGTCAGACTTTAGTTATTACATTTTTTTATTTCAAGTTTGTAGAACTCGAAATATTGTAAAAACAAAAATTAATATAAAATTTGAATCTTTGGTTTCAAATAAAATTACTTGCACGGTTACTCTGAATCACCTGAATATTATGCGATCATAATAATACAATGATGTAATTAGTTTATCGCATTTGCAATTGATTTTTTCCTTACACTAAATTTTAAAAAAACACTAATATCTAAAATTTTAAATCTCTTCTTTCTTTAATTTCTTTGCTACAAACAACACTAGTTTACAAAAAAAATCTCAAAGACTGTCATATTTTTTTATAACGTGGAATGTTGTGCTGATTCTGAAATTTTTTCCAGTTTCAGAATCAGCACGACATTCTGTGTTGTAAAAAAATATCGCAGACTTTGAGGAAAAATTTGATTAAAATTTGTAAACTGGTGTAATTTTCTTTTAAACCACAAGATAAGAAAAAAAAAATAAGTAAAAATTCCATGTATAGCTTTAGAGCTGATCTGGAAAATAAATTTAAAAAATAAGATTAAGAACATAACAACTAATAATTTTTGAAAGATCGTAAGAAATCTAGTAATCTAATTCTTGAGATATATTAATGAAATGATGGCTATAATATAGAATATCAAAAAAAAATAATTTTTTGTTCCATTTTGCCATCTCATTGGTTTGCATTTCCTTATTTTCGAAATATACAATAACATCGTTACAATACATCAAAATTAATTCAAAAATAAATTGTTCCTTTTAAACATTCTTCAGTAATTTTATTCAAAGAATTCGCGAAACCTTCGAAAATGTTCTCTTCTGTATCAGCAAACCTTTAAATTGTGTGAAATAATGAATTCGATAACAAATCAAATGTGCGTTACCTTTGTATAGTATAAAGCTAAAGCTTCAGCTCTTGTAGGGAGTGTTACATTTACCACTTCTTCCTCATCACCTTCATCGCTTTCTTCATTTTCTTCCCATTTTTGTCCTGCATTCACTAATGGTAAATCGATTTCAATTGCTTCTGAAGTCACTACCTCACTGTCAATAGTGCAGTATTCATCAAATCTAACTTGTTTAGGTACCAACAAGATGTGTTGATAATTTTCCCATTCTACATCAGTAAATTCAGCCTACAATGCAGACAATAAAAGCATGTAAAGTAAAAAGTTACTAAGAAGAACTAATTATCGATGAATGCTTACCATCGTTAACTGATTTTCCTCATTTTCTTCTTGAGAGTCAGTTGTCCACGCTTTGTTAAAACAATTTTTTATAATGATTGATGTTACTGAATTCCAAGAATCCGACAACGCTCGTATCGCTTGTAGAATATTCCATTTCGGATTTTCTTCGTTCGCTTCTATTGCCAAAATTGCTACTCTTACAAGACGAGCACGATTGATCGAGAGGTTGGAGTGCACTCGTTGTGTTAGGTGGAAAATAAATCATCTTCACATTGTCCAAATTGATATCCTTAACATTATCTGCAGCACAATTGTCCATCGTTAGCAATACTTTTCTGTTTTGTGCTTCGTTGTTATGTTTCGCTGGAAACGAATAAGCCATTCTCGAAATGTCACAGACGTTACCCACGCATTTTTTTTTAATTACTATAATGGCACGGTAAATGGGAACAATCTATTTTATTTAAACATCTGGGATTTTTTGACTTTCCTACAATCCGCAGATTTAATTTTTCGCTTCCATCTGCATTGCAACATAAAACTGCTGTTACTCTTTCTTTGCTTTTAGTGCCACCATAATACTTTTTACCTTTAAAATCCAAAGTACAGTTTGGCATAAGATTATAAAAAATACCAGTTTCATCAATGTTAAAAACATCTTTATCAAGATAGACGTTTCTTATAAATTTGAACTCCTGTCTCCACTCATCTATAGTAAGCACGTTAACTTTATTTTTTTCTGCAGATATTATAAAGTACGGTTTGAAATACCGTGCCTATTCTTAAATCTGTGCAACCACCCAGATGAAAAATCACATCCTATTATGTTCAATTGAGCAGCGATTAATTTTGCCTTATCTTGTATGAATTGCCCTGTTAAGAAAACATTTTTCGTTCTCATTTCGGTAAACCATTCTATTAATTTTTTTTTTAGTTCTGGAAATGTAGGTCTCCTAAACTTACGCTACGGCACTATCAATACGGTTTTTATTTTTTATAATTGTTGATAGCGTTGATTTTGATATTTTGTCTTACACTACCTAGGGAACAAAAAAACTCGTGTTCGGAATAATGATAATAGTTTGTATTGAAATCATACTTATGAGATGAAATAGTTGTTCGTAGTTCATTACCATGAATTTTCGTTATAATGAAAAAAATGGCATATAAAATGTATTGAAGATATTTGTTGCATAATTTTGATGTGAATCGCCGTTATTGTGAAATAACGGCCATTTCATTAAATCGATGTTCGCTATATAGGGGGTTTACTGTAGCAGTGGACACCGAATGTTTATCACAAACAAGCAACCACACTACGAATTGGGCATTAAAATGGTTCAAGAGTATATTTCAATTTGGGCAGAAGAAATATCCATAGGCGATTGCAACGAAGATGATCCCAAGATCTATACCTCTAAATAATATTCCTTTAAACCACAAGATGTTTAGGAGACTCATTGTGCTATGGATCCTTATGAAAAGGAGAGAGAAAGATTGCAGAAACTGTATGAAGAAGTTAGCACGGGCAGTGAAATAGCAGAGTCTGACGATAGTTCGATATCAGATCCAGATTTTGTAAGTATCAGTGATCATGATACAGAAACCGAGCAGGAAAACGTAAATGAAGATGCAGATATTATGCATCAGGATGACGGCGAGGATGATGAAGATGAACAACCCGTGATTCGTGATAGATGCTCGTATTTTTTTGGTAAAGATGGAACTAAATGGAAAAAGGCTGTCCCACCTAGAAATATTAGAACTCGCAACGAAAACATAGTGTCTCACCTGCCGGGGGTCATCGGTGAAGCACGTGATGCATTATCTCTCATTCAATGCTGGATGTATATGTTTGGAAACTGCATTGATATTGTAGTTGAAAACACTAATTTATTTATTGATAAAATTTCTGTTAAACATCAAGATAAGACTGAGTGTAGACCTACCGACTCTGTAGAAATCCAAGCGCTGATGGGTTTGCATTATTTAGCTGGGCTCCATCATGGATTAAGGACACATCTAGCAAAGTATTGGTCATCAGACAGTAGGGGATATGAGATATTTCCTGCTACAATGGCAAAACGGAGGTTCGTCTTCTTATTGAAATGCATTCGCTTAGACGATACCACAACTAGAAGTCAAAGAAAAGAAATTGACAAACTAGCAGCAGTTCGTACTATTGTTGACAAGTTCAACGACAATTGCAAGAAAACTTATTCTGTGGGCGAGTATGTAACATTACATGAGATGCTGCTTGCCTTTAGGGGTAGGTGCAGTTTCTGAATGTACATTCCAAGTAAACCAAAAAAATACGGATTGAAAGTCTTCGCCGTTGTTGCTGTCAAAACATTTTCCACTTCACACATAAAAATTTACGCTGGTGTTCAACCCAATGGTCCATATAAAACTGACAACTTTACCGCTGCAGTAACTGAAAGAATGTGTTCACATTTATTAGGATCAGGAAGAAATGTTACAATAGATCGTTGGTTCACAGGATATTCAATTATAAAGAAACTGCTAAGAGAGTACCGCCTTACTGTGGTTGGTACAATTAGAGCCAATAGAAGAGAACTACCTCTTGAAATAACACAAGTTAAAAACAGGAAAGTACATTCTTCGTTATTCGCATTTAGTAATGATATGACTGCAGTTTCATATATACCCAAAAAAGGAAAGAATGTGCTTGTAGTTTCAACAATGCACCGAGACGATCATATCGATGAAGCTACCGGTGATCGGAAAAAGCCCGAAATAATTACTTTCTATAATAGCACAAAAAGTGGAGTAGATGTTGTTGATCGAATGATCACATCATACAATGTTGCAAGAAACACAAAGCGTTGGCCAATATTAATTTTCTATAACCTCCTCAATATAGCAGCAATTAACGCTTTTGTTATCTACAAAGGCAACAAACCAGATGGTGAATTTGCTAAAACTCGCAGACTGTTTCAAAACAATCTTGGTATGGAGTTAGTGAAAAATAACATGCAAAGAAGAGCCGTTGATAAGCACTTGACCAAAAGTGTGCGTACTTCTGCTTTGAGGCTCTCAGGTATTGAAGAGGAGATTATTCCAGAGCCACAACCAGGGAAAAGAGGAAACTGTAAATATTGCAAAAGACGAAAAACTCGTTATTTTTGCAAAATTTGTAAATGTTGGTTGTGCATGGAGCACATAACAGCGTGCTGCAACGATTGTTTGGGAAATATGGAGACCACAGTTTGAAGCCCTCCAGTTTGTGCATAGAATATTATTCTTTAGTTAAGACATTTTTTTATAACACTTTATACATTTTTAAATTAATATTATTATAGATCGATTTTCTTTTCCTTTATTTAGGCGTTGTTTCTAAATTTTGAAAAATATGTGATTAAATTGTAAGCATTTTCTTTAAATCAAATTAACATAAAACGTGAGTTTGGAATTGGCCCTGTATTAGGCTATTATATAGTACAAGCATCATATAAAACATATTTATGAGAAATTAGCACTGAAGGACACGTTGGCGTCCTTTAGAGTTTTTTCTATTTTGGACTCCATAGATCACACCCGATCGAAAGTGTTAAGAAAGCGCGCCCGACAGACGGAGGGTTAAGATATCTTAATGAAATAATAACTATTTGTAAATTTTGAGATATGAATTTTTAAACAATCGGAACTTTTGTTAAATTATAAAGATGATAAATTACATCAATGATTTTCAAAAAAATTATAAATAATTGAATTTTTAAGATATGTTAATGAAACAAAATAAATGAAACAAAAAAAAAAATATATACTTTGTTATGAACAGAACCGCTTTAAAAAACTATATTTCGAAGATCGTGTTAAAACAAAAGATTCTTTTTTCTCTTTTAAAGTCATATTAAATCAAATTCGTGTAAAAAAAGAATAAGGTGCAATGTGAATCGGCTATAAATAGAAATAAAGTATGAAAAATAAAGTTATGCAAGGGCGACATCTTTGGAATTGAAATAGAATTAGGTAAAATAAAAAAAGGATGATAAAATAAAAGTGAAGTAATGATATATATAAATGATATTGAATAATAAAAATAAGACTGAATGCGTTTATGAACGGAAAGTAAACGATAATTGAATTCTTAAGATATGTGAAATGATGGCTTTTTGTAGAGAATATTATATACTTTGTTACGAACAGAACCGCATTAAAAAAATATACGGTTTTAACGAACCCGGTTATAACGAACTTCCGGTTATAACGAACTAACGTAAAAGTCCGGAATATGTCTGTATTCAACATAATCTAAATAAATTTGTCTATAACGAATCCGGTTATAACGAACTTCTGGCTATACCGAACTGATTATTATTGAAGTGGTTCCGGTTATAACGAACTTTTTTCCTGATTTCAAGTGAATCCCTAGCAAAATAGCTACGATAAACTTATATACGATTTGGTACTGTTATTTTTTAAAAGATAGCTCAACGATGTTTTTCTTATCTACCGGGAATCACAAGAAGTAATCGATTTTGGCTTGAGACTACTTAGTAACGTAACATTGTTGAACGCTACTTTGAAATAATTGTACCTTTAATTTCTTATTTATTGTCTGTTTTATCAGTGTATTAACTGTTTAATAAAATGGAAAACTCGAAAAAGCAAAAGGTGTTTTCATTAGAAGACAAATGTGAAATTATACGTCAGCTCGTAGAAGGAAAGAAAGAAAATGAGGTATGCCATGAACGAAATTTGAGTAAATCTACAGCAGCTACGATTGGGGGAAAAAAAATTATTTTCTAAAAGCGTGCGAAACAACTAGCGTAAGTGTTAAAAAAACCGAAAGTGTGTTCACGATGATGTAGATAAACCTTCGTTAAAATGGTTCACGCAGAAACGCCAACAAAATGTAACAATCAGTTAAAAAATTTTAAGGTTGAAAGCAACGGAATTCGGTCAAATGTTGAATGATGACTTCGAATGTACTGAATGTTGGATAAAACAATGGAAAGCTTGTTATAACATTTGTAGCGGTACAAGAGTCGGAGAATCAGCAGCGGTAGATCCCAAAATCGTTGACAACTGGATGTCCACAATTTTACCAACAATTAGGAGCCAGTTTAAAGATAATGACATTTTTAATGGTGATGAAACGGGTTTAACTTTAACTTTAAAGTTTAAAAGGGAAACTGCAAATGGAGAAAGTTGTGAAAAGACAATAACGGAGTTGGTTTGCGCCAATATGTCTGGCACTGAGAAGCGTAAATTAGCGGTCATAGTCAAAGCGAAAAATCCAAGGTGGCTTAACTTACTCCTAATAAAACTTTAAAGTTTAAAGGGGAAACTGCAAACGGGGAAAGTTGTCAAAAGACAGAATAACGGAGTTGGTTTGCGCCAATATGTCTGGCACTGAGAAGCGTAAATTCGCACACTACCTGTAAAATATTATGCCAATTCTAAAGCTTGGATGACGGGAGATATTTTTACCGACATAAAATAGAACGTAAAATAGCTTTGTTGGTTGATAATTGCCCTGCTCACCCGAACAACCCTAATTTAAATTCAATCCAGTTAATTTTTATGCCACCGAATACAAGCAGTAAACTTCAGCCAATGGATCAAGGAATAATTCATTCTCTCAAATGTCATTATAGACATTATCTTTTATTAAAAATTGTACAAGAAATAGACTCAAATTTTTCTATTAAAGTGACATTACTTGACGGTATTAATTTTATTCATAAAGCATGGGAAACTGTCAGTGAGTCCACAATTAAAAATTGCTTCAGAAAAGCCGGATTCTATCGGCCGCCTAACAACGATGAAGAAATGTTTGATGGAGAAGAAGGCATGCCACTTATGGTGGGTTCATGCGACGTGTTTTAGTTTTAGTCGCAGTCATAGTCATAAGAGTGAAAAGTTAAGGTATTGTGTTGTAGTAATACTGTTCATGCAAAACCTTACGGCTAAAACGGTTTTTGTCGTAGTCACAAGAGTTGCCCCACTTTTAACTTTTTAAAGCTAAAACCCTCGATCGGAACTTGACGCATGCGCACTTTTCTCCCTTCGTACATACAATGGCAATGTTTTATTTTATTTTATAAATTAAGGTTAAATTGGTTAACTTTTGTATTTTATTATATTACAATTATAACAATAATTTCAATCAGGGTTGTTATGTTTTAAACAAAGTGTTTAAAACAAACTATTTTAGACTTTTTAAAACTGTATGATATATCTTAAACAAAATTTGTTTTAAACAATTCAAAAAGTGTTTTAAAACATGGGGTGTTGTTAAAAGAATATTTTTGTTTAAAAATTAGCATATTCTATTTTCCTTTATATATGTTTACAGCCAAACCTACATTACAACTAAAACTTAATATGTGATTAAAAACTAAAGCAAAATTTAAACAAAAATCATAACTCGTTTTCGCTAGATGCACTACATACTTCATTTAACTCTTCCAGTTTGAAGACTATTTTTGCTGCTTTACCAATTCCTAATCTATTACTTAAAGGAGACTATAATTAAGTCTTAGGAAGAAAATGTCGCTTAATATTGGCATATGATGCTACCACACCATATGTAGCTATTAAAATAATTTTAATGTAATAGCATCCAAAGAATTAAAAAAAATCAAATGCGAAGATTGCTCAGATCAATCTGCCAGTCAAAATTTTGCATTGTGTCCAATAGTATTTAATATTTTCGATGCAAACTCAAATAGTCGATCAACAACACCAAACAAGTCGAAACTGGTTCTAAATGGCTTCGATCCTGTTTCTGAAGAAAGCTGCAACATAGCATCTGAAAAGTCAAACATTTTTTCAAAAGATGCGCAGTAAAAACCCAAAGTTCCTAGTTTTATAGGTTGAAAAGTTAAAAATATCCATTCTACCTGTATGTTAAGTTTGAAAAAATATAAATGATGATTCAGTACTTTTAACTGATTTTATTGTTTAAATTAAGACTAGTTTCGCTGTTTACAGTGAATCTTCAAAAACTACGTGTGAACGTTACAAAAGTCAAGTTATTTTCCATATTTTATGTGATTATTCAAAACATGATAATTAACTCCAATATTTAACTTTTTACTACATTGAACTAATTTAAGACTTAAAAGTTAAAATTTATAAAATATCTTTAAATCACATTAACACGTTAAAATTATCGGATATTTTTTACTGTTTGCAGAAGTCAAAAAGCACTACATATGTGCTCTCACATATTTTTGAAAACTTTGTTTTTTGTTGAAGATTTTCTAAACTTTCTTACCTTACTTTCAATTTTCCCGGATTCGGAAAAATTGGTTATTATATGAACAATCCTGGGATCCAGGAATATCGAGAATGTAATCCCTAATTCAAGCACATTACTCTAGCAGCGACAACATTTTTTTATTCATATTAAATAATGTTAGAAACAAAATATTTCTAATAAATAAAACGGTTTCATTCCAGGTTGCTTAAGGCTATGACTACGACTAAAACTAAAACATGTTGCATGAACCCACCATTAGACGTGGTGAAATCGTTTAACTTTGAATGTATGTTTTCTGAGCCTAGTAGGCAAGCTAATTGTATCGATAACATTTTGCTAAACTTTTCTGCTGTGTGCACGGCAAAGACATTGAATACAAATTTATCTGATCATTTTGGTCAATTGTTAAACGTTGAGATGTGTAATGAAAGTAACGTTGGAGCTAAAACAGTCAAATACAGGCCCATCACTGAATAGGGACTGCTCAATTTTTATAATCTTCTTGATCATGGGTTTCATGGGTTGCTCATGGGAAAATATTCCATCAATGCCAATAACTCACTTAACCATTACTGGTTTTCGAGTGAACTAAGAACAATGAGAGAACAACTTCATCTTTTAAATGACTTATGTAAGAGTCATCCTAATAGTCAACATTTTAATAGTCATAGAATTCGACTATTAAAAACTTATAAATCTGCAATTAAAGATAGTAAAGTTTTGTTTAATGACTTGCGAATCAAGAAGTCAAATGCACCAATAAAAACAATGTGGGACATTATTAACACCAATAGAGTAGCAAAATATAATAAGATCTCTTGTACACTACCTCCAAATGAAATGAATGAATTTTTCATCAATACTGCTAGAACACTCAATGACACGTCACATTGTAATATGAATGGTTTTCATATCAGTAAAGATGTTCGATTCAATTTTCAACCAGTTTCATACAATACAGTGAGAGATTGTATAAAGTCACTGAAAAATTCAAATGTTCGTGATGTCTATGGTCTTACAGTAAAAATTGTGAAACGCTAATCCCTATTACCAAATTGTTAAACATGTGCATTGTTTCCTCAGTATTTCCGGATATGCTTAAAGAAGCGATAGTTGTACCTATTTTTAAAAAAGGTGATCCTGATGAGTTTAATAGCTATCGCCCTATATCACTTCTGCCTATTATATCTAAAATCTATGAAAAAAATTTAGCTAACCAAATTAGTAAATATTTTGAAGATAATAACTTGCTATCCCAATCTCAATATGGGTTTCGTAAAAATAAAACAACGACACTTGCGATGCTGAATCTGATTGATTCGATTGTTGAGTCATTTGAGAAAAAGGAGCACAGAGTGTCGATGTTCTGCGACTTGTCGAAGGCCTTTGATTGTGTGCCTCATGATGGGTTAATAGGCAAATTAAAAGCATATAACTTCCGTGATGATGCCTTAAGTCTGATTGGCAGTTATCTTAATAATAGATATCAGTGAGTGATGATTGATGGTATCGAATCCTGTGGTGTTCCCCAGGGTTCAGTGCTGGGTCCTCTGTTGTTCTTGGTGTATATAAATGATCTACCGGCTATAAGTAAGACTGTTGATTACATTCTCTATGCCGATGATACTACCATATCGGTGAGTGACTACTTTGATTAGCTTATTGCAGAAATTTAATGAGACCCAGTCGGGAGTGTTCAACCATTTCAGTCCATTTTCAGTCGGGAGCAAATTCAACCATTGTCAAATCGTTCTGCAATACAAAGATTGTATGAAATTCGACGAAAATTCGGTATTTACAATCGCTACCATTACCGGAAAATATTTTAAATAATTTTGATAGTGTAGAATGCTACATTGAAGATGTTTGCAAAAAATTCGCAAACTGAAACTAAAATTACAGAGTTTTTTAAATAAGTTATTATTAAAAATAAAAAATGAATTGTTGAAATAAATGTATGTTCTCTATCATTCAATTTAATGATTAAATTGTCAGTTAAATTTAAATAAAGTTATTTCATCATTTTTTCTTTAATAATTGGTTATAACGAACTCCGGTTATAACGAACCGATTTTCAGGTCCCTTGAGGGTTCGTTATATCCGGAGTATACTTTATTTTGAAAATCGTGTTAAAACAAAAGATTCCTTTTTCCCTTTTTCGCTCATATTAAATCAAATTCGAGTAAAAAAGAATAAGGTGCAATGTGAATCGGCTATAAATAGAAATAAAATATGAAAAATAAAGTTATGCAAGGGCGACATCTTTGGAATCGAAATAGAATTAGGTAAAATAAAAGAAGAACGATAAAATAAAAGCGAAGTACGGATATGTGTATAAATGATATTGAATAATAAAAATAGGAATGAATGCGTTGATGAACGGAAAGTAAACGATCGTGTGAATCGGTCTTGAGCCGTAAAAAATAGTAGCGAATATAGTAACATTTCGTATTTCTCCGCATAGGTATTTTGGTGTAACGTTGGTAGCAACGCGTGTGGACAGTTTGGCATTTTGTGATGTGAGATTTTTATTAAAAGTTTTTATTATCATGTAGGAGACGATTTTAAAAGAGAAAAGAACCGTCGACGGAAGGATTTCCGATGCGCGATCGTATTCGGCGCGCGTCCCCACGCGAAAATCAAAGCCAAACGGCACAATATCCTCGTCCGCGTCTGTTCAAATTTGGTTAAGAGAGATGAAAATAAAAAATGAAGGAATGCAAATAAAAACATTAGAACATATGTGGTAAGGAATACGATTTTACGGAATTGAATCGTAACCCTGTATCCTGAAAGTTGCGGTATCGGTTATTATTGAAATCGTCAAGGACTCGAACTTTTATAACAATTTTAATAAAAGTGATTCACTGACATGTTGACTGTGTAAAGTTATACTTTGTGAAATGATCAAAGAAAAATCTGAGAAGGGACCGGACGGCGTCAAGGAGGAACCTGGGAGTTCTGACAAGGAATCATCAGGAGGTGATGTTCATGTTAAGAAGGAAGATGACCCAACTGGGAGTAGCTGTGTTAAGAAAGAACCAGGGAGGCCCATCACTAAAAATGGGGGCATTATTGGGTCCACAAACACAGGGTCGTTACATAACGAAAGGAAAAGCGAGGAGGAAACATCTTCAGGCGCAGACAACCCCAACATCCCCTTAAAAACAGAAGAATGTATCCCCCCCATAAGCGGAGACGCTTTCGGGTTAAACATCGCTTCCTCAGCCCCCGCACCGCTCCCAGCGCCCCCCGACGGGGTCCAACCCCTTGCCAGTAATGTTATTAACAAATCCAGCAATATGGAAGTGCAATACATGCAACAACAAAGCCAGATATTCGTATTCTCAACAACATTAGCCAACTCGGGCGCCGAAGAAGTTTTACAAAGACGTTATCCTTCCATTATTGCCTACCATTGTGCTCAGCCGGGGACGAAAAAATATTTAGAAAAAAACCCATTCAAAGCGACGCAATTCAACAGACAAAACCCCGCCCAATGGCTCAACAACCTCGCGATGATGAAAAACAAAGGCTGCACAAGAAGCCCAGGATTAGGCCCCAAAACCCAATCGTCCCTCGACAACTTCTTGGGCACCGACAGCTTAGAAGACATGGTCGCTTTAACCGAAAACGAACTCAGCTGGGAACAGAAAAACAATCATCATCTCGAAAACTTAGAGGGCGTTGGAAACGGTTTGCCCGACGTTCCCGACATGGACTCATGCTCCCCTTCCTTAGCAAACGTACAGCCCTCTTTGCAGGGCGTTAAAGTGCCTGACGAAAACCTGACGCCTCAGCAGAGACAACATCGCGAAGTACAACTAGCCACCATTCGAAAAATCCACCAAATCCTTTTCCCCGAGGATCAAAACATTGAGGGAACTCCCGCCAACGAAGTCCTCGATATGCAACCACCCAACGATTGGCAAAAACTCCAAAATCAATTTTTCGACAACCAAAAACCTCCCGCTACGTCTCAACCATCGAAACCCACCCAAATTCCGCCCCCAACTTCGAATCCTTCCTCGTTACCCCACAGAGAAGTAATGAGAGGGGGAGGGACTTCGACGACGACCGGTCCTCGGCTCCAAGGACCCCCGCCGCCGTATCATCAAACTCCCAGATCAGCCAGTGTCCCCATCGCGTTGCAAAGCCCTAGTCCCGCGTCTCCAAACAATCCCACCTCCAACCTTTCGCTTCCTTCTCCGAGGGCGTCCTCCGGACTCAATTCGCCCGCGGATCCTAGTAGACCCTTTGGTTTACCAAACAGACATATGAGTCCTACGTCGCAGGATTCACCTCAACCACCTCGATTAAATCACAGTAATCCTGGGACGCCAGTTTCATCACACGTTTCTCCTACCGTTACTTGCAGTACTAGCGAACCCACTACAAGCAGTCATCAACAAAATACAGGTAAAAACTCCTGTATAACAGGATAATTGAGAAATTTATAATAAAATTAATAATTAGAAAATTTATTTGAAGTAAATGCTAGGTTTGTATTTTTAAGGACTTTTCTTTATGCAGGATGATTCATATAAAATCAATACAGAGGACAATAAATTAAAATGTTTTATTATTATTATTATTTATATAATTAAAATAATAATACACAATTATCTAAATAATTAATTTTTAATTTAATTTTTTCATTATATTCACTTATTGCATAAATCTCATATTGTAACAATATTTCTTTCAATATTTTTTTTTAATTTTCGGTTTTCACAACTTGTAATCTTGGTACAAGTACTTTGTAAAGTTTTTTAATGTTTAATGTAAAAGTTTAAAATGTTTTTGTCATCATATATTACCATCAAAGCAAATTCATCACAATTATTTTCAGCAAATATTTTCAATTATTTTAATTTTTTTAATGGAATCTTATGTGTCTTTAAATATGATGATTAGCTATAACTTAATGATTAATTATAATTATTTTAAATAATCTATAACAGTATAACTTCAACATTCTATATTTTTCAAAGGCTTTTTTGAAAAAATTTTTTGAGACAACTAGACTTTTTTTAAAATATCCACCCAAACAAGACTTTTTCACAAAAAATAAACTATTCAGAAAGTGTACTTTGGGGGCAAACCATAGACGACTAAAAAATATCAACAAGGGCATACAAATTATGTTGGGATTTTGAGAATCAAAATTGAAGGTAATATAATATTCAAAATTGTAGTTGTGTTACAAACGTGCTACTGAATTAAAAAATTTGAAAGATTCTGTTTAAGGGGGGAATTGCCCCTTTTGCCCTGCCCTCTGGATACGCCACTGGCGGAGTTGCAATAAAATTATCTTATAGGAGACCTTATATATTTTACTAAGATATGCAAAGAACGATTTCGCCTCAAATCGCTGTGGTCGCTTGCGGGCGAGGCGCTAAATTTAAATTATTTGCAAAATATTACCCTTTTTGGAAGATTGTAGCGCCTCGATTGTAGCTTTATATATTTATTAAGATATACAAGGAAGGATTTCGCATCAAATCGCCGAGGTTGCTTGTGGGTGAGGCGCTGGATTTAAAATGTTTATTAATCGTCCATTTTGGAAGATTGTAGCGCCTCACCCGCAAACGACCTCGGCGTAGTGGAAATAATATCATCTCATAAAAGACTACATATTTATTAAAATATACAAGGAATGATTTTACCTCAAATCGCCGAGATCGCTTGCGGGCGAGGCACTGGATTTGAAATGTTTACATGAAATCGTTCATTTTGGAAGATTGTAGCGCCTCGCCCGCAAGCGACCTCGGCGAAGTAGGTATAAAATCATCTCATACCAGACTTTATATATTTATTAAAATATACAAGGAACGATTTCGCCTTAAACCACCGAGGTCGCTTGTGGGCGAGGCGGTGGATTTAAAATCTCTATTAAAAATCGCCCATTTTGGAAGATTGTAGCGCCTCATCCACAAGCGACCTCGGCGAAGTGGGAATAAAATCGTCTTATAGACTTTATATATTCATTAAGATATACAAGGAACGATTTCGCTTCAAATTGCCGAGGTCGCTTGCGGGCGAGGCCCTGGATTTAAAATGTTTATTAAAAATCGTTCATTTTCGAAGATTGTAGCGCCTCGCCCACAAGCGACCTTGGCGAAGTGGGAATAAAATCGTCTCATAAAAGACTACATATTTATTAAAGTATACCAGGAACAATTTCGCCTCAAATCGCCGAGGTCGCTTACGGGCGAAGCGCTGGATTTAAAATGTTTATTAAAAATCATCCATTTTGGAAGGTTGTAGCGCCTCGCCCGCAAGCGACCTCGGCGGAGTGGGTATAAAATCGTTTTATAGGGGACTTTATGTATTTACTCAGATATACAAGGAACAATTTCACCCCAAATCGCCGAAGTCGCTTGCGGGCGAGGCACTGGATTTAAAATGTATATTAAAAATCGCCCATTTTGGAAGATCGTAGCGCCTCGCCCGCAAGCGACCTCGGCGAAGTGGGAATAAAATCGTCTCATACAGGACTTTACATATTTATTAAAATATACAAGGAACAATTTCGCCTCAAATCGCCAAGGTCGCTAGCGGGCAAGGCCCTGGATTTAAAATGTTTATTAAAAATCGCCCATTTTAGAAGATCGTAGCGCCTCGCCCGTAAGTGACCTCGGCGAAGTGGGAATAAAATCGTCTCATACAGAACTTTATATATTTATTAAAATATACAAGGAACAATTTCGCCTCAAATCACCGACGTCGCTTGCGGGCGAGACCCTGGATTTAAAATGTTTATTAAAAATCGTCCATTTTTGAAGATTGTAGCGCCTCGCCCGCAAGCGACCTCGGCGGAGTGGAAATAAAATCGTCTTATAAGAGACTATGTATTTACTAATAGTATGTATTTATATATTTACCAAATAGCCGAGATCGCTTGCGGGCGAGGCGCTGGTTTTAAAATGTTTACTAAAAATCGTCTATTTTGGAAGATTATAGCGCCTCGCCCGCAAACGACCTCAGCGAAGTGGGAATAAAATCGTCTTATAGACTTTATATATTTATTAAGATATACAAGGAACGATTTCACCTCAAATCGCCGAGGTCGCTTGCGGGCGAGGCCCTGGATTTAAAATGTTTATTAAAAATCGCCTATTTTGGAAGATTTTAACGCCTCGCCCGCAAGCAACCTCGGCGAAATGGGAATAAAATCGTCTCATACAGGACTTTATATATTTATTAAAATATACAAGGAACGATTTCGCTTCGAATCGCCGAGGTCGCTTGCGGGCGATGCCCTGGATTTAAAATGTTTATTAAAAATCGTCCATTTTGAAAGATTGTAGCACTTCGCCCGCAAGCGACCTCAGCGAAGTGGGAATAAAATCGTCTTATAGGAGACTTTATATATTTATTAAAATATACAAGGAACGATTTCGCCTCAAATAGTCGAGATCGCTTGCGGGCGAGGCACTAGTTTTAAAATGTTTACTAAAAATCGTCTATTTTGGAAGATTATAGCGCTTCGCCCGCAAACAACATCGGCGAAGTGGGAATAAAATCGTCCTATAGACTTTATATATTTATTAAGATATACAAGGAACGATTTCGCCTCAAATCGCCGAGGTCGCTTGCGGGAGAAGCCCTGGATTTAAAATGTTTATTAAAAATCGTCCATTTTAGAAGATTCGGCGGAGGCGACTTCGGCGGAGTGGAAATAAAATCGTCTTATAAGAGACTTTATGTATTTACTAAGATATACAAGGACCAAATCTCAAAAAATGGTAGTAAATTCAATCAGTTCCAATCAGACTCAAACTTTATTTATCAATATGCCTAATTGCAATCTTCAATATTTAATAATAATGCTGATAACAAATTTTAAGTAATGACATGATTTTTCAAAAATTTTCACAAAATAATTAATAACTTCACTTATATATGATTATAGCTTATAGCATTTAAGACAACTAATCAGCATATTTAGAAGATACATAGGGTTCAATTTAATTAAATATTTATTATATTAAATGCTTTACCCGTTTGCTCTCGTTTTCATTTGTTTTTTAAATGTTAAGATATCTTGTGTTGATATGCTCAATTATTTTTACGTGATATAATTGTCATGGTTCACCGATCTTTTAATTTTGACTATTCAAACCAATGATGGCCTAATTATGCCATTATTTACAATGCGGCTTTGATGGTAATCATGAGCTCACCCTGTATATTATAATTTTTTTTCGTTTATTTTTAATTACAAAAAGCTTTTATCCAATTTGTGTATACAGCAATCGATTTATTATTATTATATTATCTCCCTCAATCAACATTATAAAATTTTTAACTTATTACTACAATTTTCGTTTCTTAATAATATATTTTATTACCTATTTAATATGAGGAGAAATTTGGTTTTTTGTCGTTTAATTTTGGTTAAATTATCTCGCGCATCTGTACAGGTTCGTTGTAGCCTTTATCTCAGTTCTAATAGATAATTCTAAAAGTTATAAAAAGGGTTCTGTTCATTCTATTGGAAGCTTATGAAAATTATTCAAAATTAATCTCTTAATAACTGAAATTTTTTTGGCTGTAATTAGTAAATTCTTTCTTCCTTTCAATTCTCTTAATAATAATATACATCTTTATCTTTTCTTTATACATAATTCTCGAATATTTAATTTTCTTCATATGTTAAAACATTTTTTCACAATACATAAAATGGATGTATAGAACCTCTCTGTCATTGAAGATAATTCATTGAGCATCTGATTCCATTCCGTTGCATCCTTTTGTCGTTTTGTTTGTGCTCTTGTTATTGCACAAACCCTTTCATGATTTCTTTGATTATGTTGTTGGTGAAGATGAGTTAATGATGCAGCGCTTAGTCATCGAATTTTAACTGATGAATATCCACTAGTATTCTTCATGTTTTTCTTTTTTTTTTCTTCATATTTCTTCTTCGATAAAATTTACTGACATTTTTCGTGTTTTTTTCTTATTCTTCGTAACATTTTCTCTGAATCAGTCTTTTTAAACAGGTTGTTCTGGCTGGATCACCATGTAACAACTTGATATTTTAGGTTATTATCTATATAGGGTCTTCATCTATTCATAGAGCATACCGGGCAGATATTTCAATGCTTACACAGTTTAGTTGAAAATTATTTATCATTGCATGATTTTGATTTATTCTGTCATATCTCAACAACTGCATCATATAGGTATAGGGGATTAAATTGCTGATAAGCAAATGTTTGAATATGCTTGATTGATTATTGGTTGGATTGAATATGGTAAAACAGAAGTTACATTTTTATACAGCCTGTATAAGATAAGCCGATAAAGCCAATGGCGCTCTATTTAAGAACATCTAAGTAGCAACTATCACAAATTTTGAATTTCTTGCTTGATCAGTCTCTAAGAAATTCAGATTTAAAGGGCAAGGTGTTAATTGCCAAAAAGTTTTTAATTGAAATAACTCAAAAACTAAAAGCACTATCCACATATCTTATCAAAATCAACATATTTTGGTGTGTAGAATCAGAATATGCTATAAAAACTATCATTCCATTTAAAATAACATATGCTTATTTCAGATGATCTAGACATTTTTGTTTTTTGCATAATAACAGAACAGAATAAATACAAGTATTTAGTTTAAGTTTTGAAAAAACTTAGAATACTTAAATATATTTCTAAGGTACACATATCAACATACCTTAGAAATATATTTAAGTATTCTAAGTTTTTTCAAAAAATGTGTATCATTTCAGTTTTAGTTCCACATTTCTTGCTGATCAAAATAGTCTAGTACAACATTTGCAGCTTTTTCATCTTCCCAGTTCGTTACCAGCTTGACAAATACTTTATTACCAGTTTTTTTACCATGCTCCCATTTTCGGATAAATAATTTCAAAGCTTCATTAATTATATCCTTGTTGCAACTCATCTTTGCCACACTAGATCTATTTTTCGATCTTATTATCATTGATTTCCTTCAATTTATTGATGTTCTGTACCAATACAGTTAGCTCAGATTTAATTTTTTTTTCTCACTAAATACTAAGTTAATGCTCTCAAAATTGGTTGTGCGATTGATCTCTTATTATTAGATGGAAAGAAATAAACAAAAAAAATTCTGATTTCCGACGGCGATCCTTGGTATTTCTTTATTGGCAGCAATTGTTCAAAAGACGAAGGGCATTTTGAGCATAAAATAGAGTTTTTAGTTTCCTGTGATCGAATAAAATAATAATGAAAAAGCTCGGATAATTCGCACACTGATAATTTGGGTTCTATTGTATTATTAATGCAAAGTGCTTCATTGATGGGGATTCGAATTAACATCTCTGTTGTGGTTGAAAGTTTCATCCGTTCTTCCTGTTGGTTTCTTTTGGAAAGGGAAACACGTTCCGCCAAGATCTCACTTGGCATCTTCAGAGCGTTGTCGTAGTTTCCTATCAGCAGGAGTCTGTATAGTAGTCTCATGTCAAGAGACTACGGCAACACATTGAAGATGCCTAGGGCGATCTTGGGGGAACCTCCCTTTCCAAAGAGAATCAACAAAAAGAAGGGATGAAACTTTAATCCATAACACATACAGAGTGTTAAAAAAATATATAAAATATTAAAATAAAAAAACGTTTTAATAAATATTGATCCGCAAATGAACGTCGTCGCAGATATGGTGTTTACAATAATTAATCATTTTTATCTTAATCAAAGCCAAAAATATGGTTGCAGCATGATGATGCTTTTCCTCATTTTTTGATTGCAATTAATGAACGGTAAATTAAAAATTTTTATTACTAAATAAAGTGTACAGATTTCGATGCTTAACATTGGTATCTCGGCTATTATAAGAGATAGAGCAAATCATATTTCGAATTGAACCTCACTTATTTTGTATTTGAGATATTTTGAAAAACTGAAATTTAATGATTTTTATTTTTTTTTTAATAAATCGGTAACCCTTAATACAACAGCTTTTAAATTTTTACGTTGTTCAGACACTTTTTTAAGACTAATTTGTTAATAACAGAAACTATTAACAATCATTTATTTCCAAGTTATTTGCGCCACTTTTGTTTTTCTTATAACAGCCAGATTAGTTTGTTCATTAGTTAAATAATCCCTAAAAAAAGTTTTCAAATGCCTAATAAATCTTTATTTATACCAAAGATATCAAGAATAAATTTTACGTTAGCACGAAATTAGATAGCTATGAAATGAAATACTGCACTGATCAAAGACAAATTAGAAGCTCTGTCTCTATTGATAGGTAAAAAATTGAATTAGTCACTCTTTGTACTTATAGTTAATCAATAATGATAAGTACCTAATAACGGTTAACTATTCAAATTAGTAAGTATTATCTGCACACATCGAGTAATCTTTGTTCCTTGATTTCCTGAGTATCTAGTGGTTCAAAATTTAATATTTCGTTTTTAGTCGTGCTCCCAGAGATAAAAATCAAGAAGAGTCAAAGATCGAGTGCTCTCGCAACTCATTGTATACTAGTCCGTGATTTGAAATTTGTTAGTAGCGTTAAATATCTGTTTGTGTTAAATTATACACAAAGATAAATAAACGTATTAATTGGTTGTCTAAAATAAAAAACACTCAAAAACACAACAAAGGTTGAAATCTCGATTGGATTTCGGTTTTTCAGTTACTTCAGAAACTCGACGAACTGAGGCATATGGAGTTAACATTGTAGTTCTCTCGTTTTTATTCGAAGTCTGCAATGTTCATCAGATATTCACCAAAATATTAATTTTAGAAAAGTGTCTTAATAATAAATATGTATAAAAGCATCAAGTTATAACAAAAATATCCGCAAATTTCAAAATATCTTAAAAACTAAACAAGTAAGATTGAATTTGAAATATTTAATTTAATTGTTACTCTGTCGCTTATAATAGCCGAGATGCCAATGATAAGCATGGAAATCTGGACATACTGTATAATAAAAAATATTGCAAATTTTGTCAAATACGTATTATTATTGTCAATAGTGTTAGCTTCTATTTCATTTTATTTTGCACAATCCCAATGTGACAAACTTAAACGAATTAGGTTAACAGATTTTCTACAAATGTGGTTCTTAAAACAGTTATTTTATAGCTTAGTATGAGACCGATCTTAGAGGTAATTATTGGTCTAAGTGTAGATAATATAAATTTTGAAGTTCATATCTTTAAAAAGTTACCGGAGAATATCAAGCTAATGACACAGAAAATTCCAAAAAAAAAGAGTATTTGGAAAATAGAAATTTTGGCCACTTATTTTAAGACTGTTAAATTTTAGAAGTCTTCTTAGAAGTGTGTTAAGTTTCTTTTTTTAATTAAAATATGTGTTACAAATTTATCATCGTTTTTATTATAGATGGAATATTTGGTCGTACACTTCAATCAATAGCCCAACAAAAACAAATGCTTACGTCGTCATCGCATCCACCGTCGCAACCAGGCCCTGCCGTCTCGAAGGAGCCAAA
This sequence comes from Onthophagus sagittarius, assembly GCA_036711965.1. Lineage (NCBI taxonomy): Eukaryota > Metazoa > Arthropoda > Insecta > Coleoptera > Scarabaeidae > Onthophagus > Onthophagus sagittarius. Next base: position 8,719,839 of record JASERS010000007.1, on the reverse strand, counting down.
CCTAATGCCCGTGCCATCGCCCCAACAGATACAATATTTGAATACATTTGAAGGGCAAGAACTTATAATCCAGAAACAACCAAATACCAGTTTAAAAGAAGGAAATATGATATCTCCACCGTATGTATTACAATATAATCTAATTTCTTGTTACTCTATCATGTTTTTTTGTTAAAAAAAATCGATGTATTGTTCTTTGTTAATCAATACCATGTAGTTCGTAGAAAAAGGTTGTTATCACCCCTTCCACTTGTATGATGATAAAATGCGGTTATATTAAGCAGGGTTCTGCCGACAACGATGGATAGTGGTTTTAACAATACTCCTGACTTGCCGCACACTCGAGGCTCGTGTCCCAACACACCTACATCGATGGACGTGGGACCAAGGTTTCCTTCAACGCCTGGTGTGACATCGGAAGGTTGCCGATTTCAAATTCCTAGCCCTCACACACCTACTACACCATCGGGTAAATAAATCTTTTTTAAATTATCAAAATTTATTCTTAAAAATGCTTTAATAGGTGATAAAACGCCAAGACTTAGCGGACCAGGTCCGGGATCGGCACCGGGATTAAGTCCACAAACAGTGCCAGGTCCGACGTCAGATCCGTTAAAAAGTGATTTGTTCCCGACTCCGAGTCCACATATGATGGACGCGAATAGGTTCCCGGGTCCTAGCGCTTCTCCCGGATCGAAGATGGGAACATTTAACGTTCCTCCGCATGAAATGCCGGGTTACGGTTGCGTGCGGGGTGAAAACGTGCCGTTGAACCCGAACTGTACGAGTGCCATGCCGGGAAACCCAAAGGTATCCCATTTCGACCCGATTTCGTCGCTGGCTCAAATGAGTCAGCAGCTGACAAACAGTGTGCCCAGCTCGTTAAACGGACAGGGTGGCCAAGGGCCGGGAATGATGAACTTTGGCTCGCCGTCGATGCACATGATGGACCTGGGGAACTGTCACGGCATGAACGAGATGGATCAACCGCCGGCGAGTATGATGGGAATGCCTATGCAAGGGCCGCCGCATGCGCATGGATTCCATTCGCCGTCGCCGATGGGGCCGATACGCTCTCTATCTCCGAAACTAACAGGTGCCTTTCCTAATCACATGACGATGCCTCGAATGATCGGCAGACCGCCGGGTCCTAACCCTTACAACGGAGCGAACGTTCAAGTGAAACCGAGCGCCCCGAACACGATACAATACTTGCCGGCGAAGCCGCAAGTCGGCAACGCTCCCGGCCCGAGAGGGCCTCCTAGTCTCGACTTTTTGCAACGTTTTACGGCGCCTATCCCTAATATGGACAATAAAATGCCCACGCAAAATATGCAGTACTTCCCTAACTGCCCCGCCAATGGTCCTATGCAAGGTGGCCCTATGGGCGCTCCTCACATGAGCCATATGGAAGGGCCGATGGGCGATGGACCTATGGGTCCTGGTCCCATGATGGGAGGACCATTAGGGAATGGCGCCGGACCAATGATGGGGGGTGGGATGGGTATGCCCGGGATGATGCCCATGATGCGAATGAGGCCGCCACCGAACATGATGCGGATGCCGCCGCAGATGGGTTTTAACGGCCCGGCGGGCGGTGCGCCCGACGGGATGTTCAATCCTGGACAGCCCAATCCTCAGATGTTCGTTAGCGGCCCGAAGGGCAGCCCCATGGGCATGGCTCCGGACGCTAGCCAGCCACTTCCACCGTCGATGGGACAGAACAATAGCTTTAAGAACTCGGCCTTCGTCGGCCCGACGACCGCCGACCCTAACTACGCACAGCAATATCACAACTTTCAGCAGCAGCTTTACGCTACGACCACTAGGAGTCAAATGGGAGGACAAACTATGGGGCACGGCACTTAGCTTTTATTTTAATGTTGGACTATCGATTTTAGTATTGGACGCTCGTCCTGAGAGGTTTCACTATTGCTCATTATTTTATTTCTATCCATCTGTTAAATCATTTATTGTAAGTTTATGAGTATTCATCATTGAATTGATAACAATAAAGTTCTATATTATATATCTCTTTATGTTTTTATTCACACAAATACCTTGTGGCTAAAAATGTGAGCCACATAATATATGTATAAAATATTTTTTTATTCATGAAGAACAATTGAAAAATATTTATAAAATAACAAATGTACTATAAATCTTATTTTGTTAAAAATATGAAGATACTACCATTTAATATACACTTTATTTTTAGGTTTATTAGTTATTAAATTATTGTATTAAGTAATAACTAATATCTGTGTTATTTTGTTAATGATAAAATACTTTGGATATTTTTTAATTACTTTTGTAGCGTTACCATTTGTTTTATATTTATTTTTGATCAAGTTGCTATTGTAATTTTATTATATATGTTGTTATAAAATAAAAAAAGACAACTTCAAAAAACAACGCAACAGAAAATCTTCATATAAACATAAAGTTTAAGTTTATTATTTTATTAATTATAAAGATATATATTAATATTATAGATAATATGATATTAAGATACACAAATTCAAAGTTAATCGAAATTTAAGAAGAAAATAATGATTAATTAATTTATTTTAAAGAAATGGAAGATATTATTTTCTTATTAATTTTTATCTTTCAGATTATCAAACACTGAAGAGAATTGGCTCGACCAATTACTTTCGTTTCTCTATGGACGAATACCGTCTGAAAAGACATGATGGAACAAGTCTAGGAAATGTTCTTCATTAGTATTCGCAATTAATATATCGTCAAGATACCCAAAAACGAAATTAAGTCCAGTAAGCGCTTCATTTATGAGTCATCATAAATCCTAGTCAACTCAAAAAGACCAAATGGAGTGATATGCCCTTACTAGATTTACCTTAGAAAAAAATTTACAATCATGTATATGTATCTGAGGAAGAAGGAGGGTAAAGAACTGGTACAGTGACATTATTCAATTGTAATCTCCACATGGTCGTCAATCGTTATAATCTCTTATGGGAACTATATGCAAATAACATTTGTTTGCATATAGTTACAGTTCTTAATGAAAATGCTCTCAATGCTGTGGCGCAGTTTTGTTAGAAGATGATCTCGTTATTCTCGTCGATATATGTATATCTCAAAGATCGAGGAAATTCAGTTAAAGGTTCTAAATTCTTGGACATTTGGGGTTTGGCGAGGTATCTTAGAAGGAATTTACAAATTTTCAACTTCTTGTACAATTCTCGGCTCATTGCATTTTGATCATGTTGTTTATCTTTTCTAAATTTCTTAAAAAATGGAAGATGTTTTTTGGACAAGTAGACCAGAAGTTTGGTTTAGAAAAATTAAGTTACAATTTGATCTTTCGCGAATTTCGTATAATAAGACTAAATATAATTACCACTCGACATTATTACAACAGTAATAGGCATAATTAATGACTGTAATGTCGTTAAGCGTGGAGAAAAGGTTAATAGAATTTTTATCTAATACTCAAATAGGAAATCAAAAAATTTTATGATTCTTTCAAAGATTTTGCCGGTATGTGATTTGATGGGTGATATCAATTGCGATTTGCTAGTACACGGTACATTATTTGAAGCTTTTTTGAATACGATAAGGTCACTTGGATTTATACAGATAATTGATATTCGAACTAGAGTAACAAACAAATCGATGACTCTCATCGACGTTATGTATCGACGATACATTGGGGGTAGTTTCTGCTGGTGATGGAAATGTGCCAGATATTTCAGACCATGAATTGATATTCTGTGGTATCGGCCTTAGTGCTAATTATTCGTATCTTAGAATTAAGACAGTGTGATCTTTTAAAAACTTTAATTACAATAGCTTTCGTACTGATTTGCAGCAAATATCGTTTTTCCTTCTTTTTAATATGGCTGATGTAGATGATAAGATTAATTTTCTCACTTATCATTTATTATCAGCTATTGATGCACATGCTCCCTTTAAGATTTGTAAATTTACCAGACCGGCAGTATGGCCGGTTGTTCGATTCCTCGGCTTGGTAACGAGAAATGTAATAATATCCCAAACAGTCTTAGTTGTTTCGATACCATTAACACTTCTTTGTCAATTCGACCAGAACTGTAAATTAAAAAATAAATTAAATGCTGTTACTTTTAATTTCACTTTGATTCGGGATAACCAAGTATTGAACCTTACTTCTACAAATAAAAACTAACTCGTCAGGCGTTGATGGCTTAAGTATTAAATTCTGTTCGCCTCTTATAATCACGTATGTGAGACATAATAAATACTTGTATGGAGGTTTGTAGATTTCCGAATGGTTGGAAGAAAGGTTTAGCTATAAATATTTTACCTGAATTGTCTAAAAGTATGGAGAAATTGCTAACGCGGAAGCTGCGTGAGTTTGTAAAGAGCAATAATAATGTACCAGATACTTAGTCTGAGTTCCGATCTGGTTTTCGGCTGTAAAACCGCTTTAACTTCAAAAGCGTTTGATACCATAAGTCATCGGTTGCTCCGGTTAATACGGCATTATATTGGACTGAGTGACGATGCAGCGGAATTGTTAAAAAGTTATTTGACAAGTCGCTATCAATAAGCTGATATTGATAATAACGTCTCGCAGCCACTGGGTCCATTGTTTTTCACCATTATACCTCTCGTTTCATCATGGAGCTTGTATATTGTTCTGCACACTTTTATGCTGGTGATACGCAGCTTTATCATTCCTTTCTGTCGAGAAATGTTGTCAGAGGATCGTCTACTTCTATTACTTCTGATCTTAATGGTATTGTTGACACGTCGCGCAAACATTGTCTTAAATTAAATGCTTCAAAAACTGAATTGATTTTATTTGCTCCTAAATATAAAAAAGAATTTCTAAAGGCTAACCTTAACATTTCGCTTGGTGGTGTTGGTCTAAAATTTGTTGATAAAATAAAGAGTTTAGGTTTGATTTTTGACGAAAAGCTATCATTCATGGATCACATATACAAATGTGTGTTCTCTTTTCTCGAATTCTTTCTTTTTTTGTAAGGTTAAAGAGAGGTGGTGGAAAAGAGGAACTCTGATTCCTAACTCCGCCCAACCATAAAGTAAATTTTTGTACTTTGATTCTTGTTTTTTGGAAATAAAGGCATTATTATTATTCTAGGAAATTTATAAGCTCTGTGATTCTTTGGTACTTTCGAATTTTAATTATTGTGATAGCATTTATTCTCCTTTTATATCCGTTGTGGTTCACAGGAAAATTCAGAGTCCAAAATTCATGCTTGCAATTTATTTTTGGGCTTCGCCGTCGACACCATGTTAGTCATAAGTTATTAGATGTTTGTTGGCTGAATATGATAAACCGCTGATTACTGCATTTCGCATATTAGAATTATTAACCAACGCCGTCATATCTGTACAATAAAATTACTTTCAGGACGGATGCGAATACATTGAATTTAAGAATTCAGAGAATGGCGACGTGCACCAATATTATAAAAATTGCTCTTCGTATCAAATATGTAAGGTAATCAATAATCTTCCACAAAAATATAAGAAATGCAACAAGCATTTTTGTGTATAGAAAACGCTACTTTAGTTATCTATCATCTATGCAACTCCGTGATATTAAGCTCAATCTTCGTCGATCTCTGCCATACTCTACCGGCTTGATTATTTGCTAATATTAGTTGTTCTTCTCTTTACTGTAATCAATATGAGCGGTTCTCTTATGTCTGCAACTATCAACATTGCAGTATAATAATTTGTATTATTAAATATAGGAAAACTATTTTGTGATTTAAATTTTCTTTTCTTTCAACTTTTATTGGTAAAGTTGAAAATCAGTCTTAACTGAACTTCGCTTATTTCTCTATAAGAACAAATTTTACTTATTTAGCCATATACTTCAATGTATTGTATTTATGATAGTTCGTAGTTCTTCACGGATGAAGTATGTGTTCTGGTTGATCCGAGGTATCATCCATTCATCTTCTTGGTTGTTCCCTGTGGACAGGGGCAGAAGTTTCACCAAGATCGTCTCCTGTTGACAGACCACAGAACAGATATAGAGACAGACTATGACAGACTGAGGTACTGCGGTGTTCGTAGGTGGTAGCGATTGGTTGGTGGTGGGGTGGTCGGTTTATGTTCAACGTGACGTGAGTCGTGGGTGGTGGGGGGAGGTCATTGAAAAAAAACCAAACGGTCCTGGGGTATTCCCACCGGATATGGTTTTGGTGACGTCATCCATGAGCGGGAAGAGGTCACTGACGCGCTGTCCAGGGATTGCTGGACCTGAGATGTTCTCACTGGATGCACGGCGGGCAGCTCGGTGTCCTGCTGTCTTGAACCTGACGGTCCATGCCTCAGGAAAGCCGCCTCGGATTCGGAGCGCCACAGGACCGTCCTCCACGCAGCCGACAAGTGCAGGACATCATCTCTCTTGTTGAGGGTGCCGTTACTCGCTATTTCGATGGATTCCTGGATCAATCTGCTTAGCTATCTCCTTGCCACCCTCGAAATTGATGGTATGGCCTGTGTCCAGATGGTGGTGGAAGAGAGCAGAAGTGAGCTGCTTATTGCGGATGCTCAGCTTGTGTTCTTCTACTTTGGCAGCTATACTTCTGTTGCTCTGTCTCACGTATTTCTTGTCGCATGAGCCGCAGGAGGTGGAATAAACTCCTATATTCTCCAATTTTATTTGGTTTGTTAGATTCCTGAGAGAGGCTCCTAAAGTCTTGCTGGGTTTCTAGATGGTACTGATGTCGAGTTTCCGTAGCGGTCTTCCTATGCGGTCAGTCGTTCCTTTGATGTAGGGTAATACAAATAATAGTTTATGGTCTTCAAATAAGAGAATCATGTAAACCGGTGTTCAAAAATCAGGAAATTCTAACACTTATCACTTATTATCCTTGCGTCTGCGATGTTTGTAAAGAATAACTATAGGTTTTTTTCAAAATATGAACAACAGCATTATTATGGAACAAGAGCAATAGAAAAGTGATATTTGCTACCATCTAAAACTCAATTTACAATAGTGCAGAAAAGTACAATTCATTTTTGTATCAAAGTATATAATCACCTACCTAATAATTTAAAAACGAAACCATCTATTACTTTCAAAACTTGTTTACAACGCTATGTTTTAGAAAACACCATCTACACAGTGAACGAATTCTTTGCTGTCGAATTACCAATTGTGTAATCTTTTATTTTGACGTTTTCTGACGTCTTTCTTCACCATTTATTTGGAGTAGCCGTTTTGAGCAAGAGCCAAAGTTACTTTCGTCATTTCTTCTGATCTGTTATCGTTGTCTGTAAGTCGAACGGATCTTCAGATTAGGGAGTTGGCGACTGTTTGGATCTGTGAAGGATGATGATGGGAAGAGGCGTTTAGGCATCGGTTCGTGTAAGTAGGTTTCCTATATACAGTAAGCTGCAGGCTGTTGAAAGATTTTTTTACTGATACGGCGAGAAAAGGAAGCTGTCCGTTTTCTTCGATATCAGTGGTAAACTGGATCTTTGGATGAATGGTATTCAAATATCCAAATAACGAAGATGTCATCGACGTACCGGATCCATAACTTCGGTTTGTATCTAGGCTCCCTTTACGCTTTCTTCTCGAGGTAAATCATGAACAGGTTGCCGATGACCGGGGACAGTGAGGAACCCATAGCTGCTCCTTCTAATTAATCTGAGTATCAAACAGAAAATAAGCATTGTTGAGGCAGTGTTTGGCAAGGTCTACGATGTGGCTGGGCAAGTCTTCGTTTTCTCTGATCTGCTTGAGGGCCACTTGATCGGGATATTGGTATAGAGAGACTTGATATCGAAGCTCGCCAAGATGTCACTTTCTTCAATTTGGACGTTGTCCACGATTTGAACGAAATGTTCAGAATTGTGTTTATATATAGAGAAATAAAGACAAGCATGACTGCAAGCATTTCAAGTCTTCCAGAGACAATATCAATTCTTCTGGAAACATTACAAATGTTCTAGATTTGTAATATCAAATATTAATTGGAAATTTTAATTAATATACGTGTGTTGGGTAAAGTTTCTTTCCTTCTGTTTTCATTGTGATATCAAGTCTTCTTGAAACATTTCAAGTTTTCCAGAGGCAACATCAAGAGTTCTGAAAGCATATCAAGTTTTCCACAAGCAATGTTAAGTTTCTAGAAGCATTACAAACCTTCTAGATGCAATATTAAGTCTTTTGGAACCATTTAAAGTTTTTCAGAGGTAACATCAACACTTCGGGGAGCATTTCAAGTCTTCCAGAAACAATATCAAGTTTCTGCAAGCATTACAAACCATCTACATGCAATATCAAGTCATCTTGAAGCATTTCAAGTTTTCCAGAAGCTATATCAAGACTTCTGCAAGTACTTCAAGTCTTCCGTAAGCATTTCAATTTTCCAGAGGCAATAATAAAACTTCTGGAAGCTTTTAAAGTATTGCAAAGGCAATATCAAATCTTTTGAAAGCACATTAAGTCATCTAGAAGCAGTATTACATCTTCTGGAAGCATTTCAAGTATTTCATAAGCAATATCCAGTTTTCGGAAAACATTTTAAATCTTCTGGAAGCAATTTAAGTCTTTCAAAAGCAATATCAAATTTTCCATAGCAATATCAGATTCTGGAAACAGTATGGAATCTTCTAAAAGCTTTTCAAGTCTTTTAAAGACAATATTAAGTCTTCTGGATACATTTCAAGTCTTCTGGAACAATTTTAAGCCTTCCACAAGCAATATGAATGCTTTTTGAAAGCATTTCAAGTCTTCTGGAACAATTTAAAATCTTTTAGAAGCAGTATCAAACCATCTAGATCAGTATCAAGTCATCTAGGACAGTATCAAGTCTTCTGAAAGCAATTCAAGTTTTTCAGACACACTAGCAAATCTTCTAGAAGCATTACAAGTCTTCTAGAAGTAGTATCGAGTCTTCTGCAAGCATTCCAAGTATTGCAAGAGAAGCAATATCAAGTTTTCGAACAGAATTTCAAATAATCTAGAAGCAATATCAAATCTTATGGAAGTATTTCAAGTTTTCTACAAACAATATCAAGCCTTCCATAAGCAATGCCAAGTCCTCTGGAAGCATTTCAAGTCTTCTAGAAGCAAAATCAAGTCTTCCAAAGGCAATATCAAATCTTTTGGAAGCACATTAAGTATTCTAGAAGCAGTATTACATCTTCTGGAAGCATTTCAAGTATTTCAAAAGCAATATCAAGTTTTCTATAGCAATATCAGATTCTAGAAACAGTATGGAATCTTCTAAAGGCTTTTCAAGTCTTTTAAAGACAATATTAAGCCTTCTGGATACATTTCAAGTCTTCTGGAACAATTTTAAGTCTTCCACAAGCAATATGAATGCTTTTTGAAAGCATTTCAAGTCTTCTGGAACAATTTAAAATCTTTTAGAAGTAGTATCAAGCCATCTAGATCAGTCAGCTAGGAGCAGTATCAAGTCTTCTAGAAGCAATTCAAGTTTTTCAGACACACTAGCAAATCTTCTAGAAGCATTACAAGTCTTCTAGAAGTAGTATCAAGTCTTCTGCAAGTATTCCAAGTATTGCAAGAGAAGCAATATCAAGTTTTCGAAAAGCATTTTAAATAATCTAGAAACAATATCAAATCTTATGGAAGTATTTCAAGTTTTCTACAAACAATATTAAACCTTCCATAAGCAATGCCAAGTCCTCTGGAAGCATTTCAAGTCTTCTAGAAGCAATATCAAGTCTTCCATAAGCAATGCCAAGTCTACTGGAAGCATTTCATGTCTTCTACAAGCAATATCAAGTCTTCTATAAGCAATGCCAAGTCCTCTGGAAGCATTTCAAGTCTTCTAGAAGCAATATCAATTTTTCCAAAAGCATTTCAAATAATCTAGAAGCAATATCAAATCTTATGGAAGTATTTCAAGTTTTCTACAAACAATATCAAGCCTTCCATAAGCAATGCCAAGTCTTCTGGAAGCATTTCAAGTCTTCTAGAAGCAATATCAAGTCTTCCATAAGCAATGCCAAGTCCTCTGGAAGCATTTCAAGTCTTCTAGAAGCAATATCAATTTTTCCAAAAGCATTTCAAATAATCTAGAAGCAATATCAAATCTTATGGAAGTATTTCAAGTTTTCTACAAACAATATCAAGCCTTCCATAAGCAATGCCAAGTCTTCTGGAAGCATATCATGTCTTCTACAAGCAATATCAAGTCTTCCATAAGCAATGCCAAGTCCTCTGGAAGCATTTCAAGTCTTCTAGAAGCAAAATCAAGTCTTCCAAAGGCAATATCAAATCTTTTGGAAGCACATTAAGTCTTCTAGAAGCAGTATTACATCTTCTGGAAGCATTTCAAATATTTCATAAGCAATATCAAGTTTTCGGAAAGCATTTTAAATCTTCTGGAAGCAATTTAAGTCTTTCAAAAGCAATATCAAGTTTTCCATAGCAATATCAGATTCTAGAAACAGTATGGAATCTTCTAAAAGCTTTTCAAGTCTTTTAAAGATAATATTAAGTCTTCTGGATACATTTCAAGTCTTCTGGAACAATTTTAAGTCTTCCACAAGCAATATGAATGCTTTTTGAAAGCATTTCAAGTCATCTGGAAAATTCAAAATCTTTTAGAAGCAGTATCAAGCCATCTAGATCAGTATCAAGTCATCTAGATCAGTATCAAGTCATCTAGAAGCAGTATCAAGTCTTCTGGAAGTATCAAGTCTTGTAGAAGTAGTATCAAGTTTTTTTCAAGCATTTTAAGTCTTCCAGAGGCAGTGTCAAGTCTTCTAGAAGCAATATCTAGTTTTCTAGAAGCAGTATCAACTCTTCTGGAAGCAATTCAAGTTTTTCAGACACACTAGCAAATCTTCTAAAAGCATTACAAGTCTTCTAGAAGTAGTATCGAGTCTTCTGCAAGCATTCCAAGTATTGCAAGAAAAGCAATATCAAGTTTTCGAAAAGCATTTCAAATAATCTAGAAGCAATATCAAATCTTATGGAAGTATTTCAAGTTTTCTACAAACAACATCAAGCCTTCCATAAGCAATGCTAAGTCCTCTGGAAGCATTTCAAGTCTTCTAGAAGCAATATCAAGTCTTCCATAAGCAATTCCAAGTCTTCTGGAAGCATTTCATGTCTTCTACAAGCAATATCAAGTCTTCTATAAGCAATGTCAAGTCCTCTGGAAGCATTTCAAGTCTTCTAGAAGCAATATCAATTTTTCCAAAAGCATTTCAAATAATCTAGAAGCAATATCAAATCTTATGGAAGTTTTCAAGTTTTCTACAAACAATATCAAGCCTTCCATAAGCAATGCCAAGTCCTCTGGAAGCATTTCAAGTCTTCTAGAAGCAAAATCAAGTCTTCCAAAGGCAATATCAAATCTTTTGGAAGCAGATTAAGTCTTCTAGAAGCAGTATTACATCTTCTGGAAGCATTTCAAGTATTTCATAAGCAATATCAAGTTTTCGGAAAGCATTTTAAATTTTCTGGAAGCAATTTAAGTCTTTCAAAAGCAATATCAAGTTTTCCATAGCAATATCAGATTCTAGAAACAGTATGGAATCTTCTAAAAGCTTTTCAAGTCTTTTAAAGATAATATTAAGTCTTTTGGATACATTTCAAGGCTTCTGGAACAATTTTAAGTCTTCCACAAGCAATATGAATGCTTTTTGAAAGCATTTCAAGTCTTCTGGAACAATTCAAAATCTTTTAGAAGCAGTATCAAGCCATCTAGATCAGTATCAAGTCATCTAGATCAGTATCAAGTCATCTAGAAGCAGTATCAAGTCTTCTGGAAGTATCAAGTCTTGTAGAAGTAGTATCAAGTTTTTTTCAAGCATTTTAAGTCTTCCAGAGGCAGTGTCAAGTCTTCTAGAAGCAATATCTAGTTTTCTAGAAGCAGTATCAAGTCTTCTGGAAGCAATTCAAGTTTTTCAGACACACTAGCAAATCTTCTAGAAGCATTACAAGTCTTCTAGAAGTAGTATCGAGTCTTCTGCAAGCATTCCAAGTATTGCAAGAGAAGCAATATCAAGTTTTCGAAAAGCATTTCAAATAATCTAGAAGCAATATCAAATCTTATGGAAGTGTTTCAAGTTTTCTACAAACAATATCAAGCCTTCCATAAGCAATGCCAAGTCCTCTGGAAGCATTTCAAGTCTTCTAGAAGCAATATCAAGTCTTCCATAAGCAATTCCAAGTCCTCTGGAAGCATTTCAAGTCTTCTAGAAGCAATATCAATTTTTCCAAAAGCATTTCAAATAATCTAGAAGCAATATCAAATCTTATGGAAGTTTTGAAGTTTTCTACAAACAATATCAAGCCTTCCATAAGCAATGCCAAGTCCTCTGGAAGCATTTCAAGTCTTCTAGAAGCAAAATCAAGTCTTCCAAAGGCAATATCAAATCTTTTGGAAGAAAATTAAGTCTTCTAGAAGCAGTATTACATCTTCTGGAAGCATTTCAAGTATTTCATAAGCAATATGAACGCTTTTTGGAAGCATTTCAAGTCTTCTAGAACCAACATCAAATCTTCTGGAAGCTTTTCAAGTTTTCTGGGATAATTTAAAATCTTTTAGAAGTAGTATCAAGCCATCTAGATCAGTATCAAGTCATCTAGGAGCAGTATCAAGTCTTCTGGAAGTATCAAGTCTTGTAGAAGTAGTATCAAGTTTTCTTCAAGCATTTCAAACCTTCCAGAGGCAGTGTCAAGTCTTCCAAAAGCAATATCAAGTTTTCTAGAAGCAGTATCAAGTCTTCTGGAAGCAATTCCAGTTTTTCAGACACAATAGCAAATCATCTAGAAGCGTTACAAGTCTTCTAGAAGTAGTATCAAGTTTTCTGCAAGCATTCCAAGCATTGCAAGAGAAGCAATATCAAGTTTTCGAAAAGCATTTCAAATAATCTAGAAGCAATATCAAGTTTTCTAGAAGCAGTATCAAGTCTTCTGGAAGCAATTCAAGTTTTTCAGACATAATAGCAAATCTTCTAGAAGCATTACAAGTCTTCTAGAAGTAGTATCAAGTCTTCTGCAAGCATTCCAAGTATTGCAAGAGAAGTAATATCAAGTTTTCGAAAAGCATTTGAAATAGTCTAGAAGCAATATCAAATCTTATGAAAGCATTTCAAGTCTTCTACAAACAATATCAAGCCTTCCATAAGCAATGCCAAGTCCTCTGGAAGCATTTCAAGTCTTCTAGAAGCAATATCAAGTCTTCCATAAGCAATGCCAAGTCTTCTGGAAGCATTTCATGTATTCTAGAAGCAATATCAATTTTTTCAAAAGCATTTCAAATAATCTAGAAGCAATATCAAATCTTATGGAAGTTTTGAAGTTTTCTACAAACAATATCAAGCCTTCCATAAGCAATGCCAAGTCCTCTGGAAGCATTTCAAGTCTTCTAGAAGCAAAATCAAGTCTTCCAAAGGCAATATCAAATCTTTTGGAAGAAAATTAAGTCTTCTAGAAGCAGTATTACATCTTCTGGAAGCATTTCAAGTATTTCATAAGCAATATGAATGCTTTTTGGAAGCATTTCAAGTCTTCTAGAACCAACATCAAATCTTCTGGAAGCTTTTCAAGTTTTCTGGAATAATTTAAAATCTTTTAGAAGTAGTATCAAGCCATCTAGATCAGTATCAAGTCATCTAGGAGCAGTATCAAGTCTTCTGGAAGTTTCAAGTCTTGTAGAAGTAGTATCAAGTTTTCTTCAAGCATTTCAAACCTTCCAGAGGCAGTGTCAAGTCTTCCAAAAGCAATATCAAGTTTTCTAGAAGCAGTATCAAGTCTTCTGGAAGCAATTCCAGTTTTTCAGATACAATAGCAAATCATCTAGAAGCGTTACAAGTCTTCTAGAAGTAGTATCAAGTTTTCTGCAAGCATTCCAAGCATTGCAAGAGAAGCAATATCAAGTTTTCGAAAAGCATTTCAAATAATCTAGAAGCAATATCAAGTTTTCTAGAAGCAGTATCAAGTCTTCTGGAAGCAATTCAAGTTTTTCAGACATAATAGCAAATCTTCTAGAAGCATTACAAGTCTTCTAGAAGTAGTATCAAGTCTTCTGCAAGCATTCCAAGTATTGCAAGAGAAGTAATATCAAGTTTTCGAAAAGCATTTGAAATAGTCTAGAAGCAATATCAAATCTTATGAAAGCATTTCAAGTCTTCTACAAACAATATCAAGCCTTCCATAAGCAATGCCAAGTCCTCTGGAAGCATTTCAAGTCTTCTAGAAGCAATATCAAGTCTTCCATAAGCAATGCCAAGTCTTCTGGAAGCATTTCATGTATTCTAGAAGCAATATCAATTTTTTCAAAAGCATTTCAAATAATCTAGAAGCAATATCAAATCTTATGGAAGTTTTGAAGTTTTCTACAAACAATATCAAGCCTTCCATAAGCAATGCCAAGTCCTCTGGAAGCATTTCAAGTCTTCTAGAAGCAAAATCAAGTCTTCCAAAGGCAATATCAAATCTTTTGGAAGAAAATTAAGTCTTCTAGAAGCAGTATTACATCTTCTGGAAGCATTTCAAGTATTTCATAAGCAATATGAATGCTTTTTGGAAGCATTTCAAGTCTTCTAGAACCAACATCAAATCTTCTGGAAGCTTTTCAAGTTTTCTGGAATAATTTAAAATCTTTTAGAAGTAGTATCAAGCCATCTAGATCAGTATCAAGTCATCTAGGAGCAGTATCAAGTCTTCTGGAAGTATCAAGTCTTGTAGAAGTAGTATCAAGTTTTCTTCAAGCATTTCAAACCTTCCAGAGGCAGTGTCAAGTCTTCCAAAAGCAATATCAAGTTTTCTAGAAGCAGTATCAAGTCTTCTGGAAGCAATTCCAGTTTTTCAGATACAATAGCAAATCATCTAGAAGCGTTACAAGTCTTCTAGAAGTAGTATCAAGTTTTCTGCAAGCATTCCAAGTATTGCAAGAGAAGCAATATCAAGTTTTCGAAAAGCATTTCAAATAATCTAGAAGCAATATCAAGTTTTCTAGAAGCAGTATCAAGTCTTCTGGAAGCAATTCAAGTTTTCAGACATAATAGCAAATCTTCTAGAAGCATTACAAGTCTTCTAGAAGTAGTATCAAGTCTTCTGCAAGCATTCCAAGTATTGCAAGAGAAGTAATATCAAGTTTTCGAAAAGCATTTGAAATAGTCTAGAAGCAATATCAAATCTTATGAAAGCATTTCAAGTCTTCTACAAACAATATCAAGCCTTCCATAAGCAATGCCAAGTCCTCTGGAAGCATTTCAAGTCTTCTACAAGCAATATCAAGTCTTCCATAAGCAATGCCAAGTCCTCTGAAAGTATTTCAAGTCTTCTAGAAGCAAAATCAAGTCTTCCATAAGCAATTTCAAATCTTCTGGAAGCATCTCAAGTCTTCTGGTAGCTTTTCAAGTCTTCTGGAAGTATTTTCAATCTTTTCGAATCAGTATCAAGTCATCTAGGAGCAATGCTAAGTCTTCTTGAAGCATTTGAAGCCTTCAAGAGGCAATATCATTTTTTCTGTGTGTTAATTCTTGTATAAGCAGTATTAAGTTTTCTGCAAGCATTTTAAGTCTTCCCAGGGCAATATCAAGTCTTCTTGAAGCATTACAAGTCTTCTAAATGTAGTTTTCTGCATGCATGTCAAGTCTTTCAGAGGCAATATCAAGACTTCAGGAACCATTTCAATTATTTGTCACCTATTAAAAAACAGAGCACCTGTATCCGGCTCTAAAGATAATGTATGTAGAAAATATTTATGTAGTTATGAGACATTTAGTTTTGTGAGTCTCGTCGTGTTTATAGGAAATAATTAAATATCTTGAAACTTCTTCATCTTTTTAACTTAACAAATTTAAATATTGTATAAAATAATTTTTCAAGTCAACTTTTTTTGCGGCGTTACTTAGGTTGCCTAACTTTGCTTTGAGTTATCATCAAAATCAATTATTAAGGCGTTACAATTTTCGGTTAAAACTCCTTTTCAAATTTCCCCTCTTTATTTATCTATACATTGGATTCGTTTCATTATCAAGCTTAAGAGAATACAAGTACGATGTATAAAAAGTTGCCTGACAACCACCAGTTGTATATGCGCAAGAATTAACACTTTCCGGCACTCTTTCGGTACAAATCGCACGTGTTTGTGTCTAATCGTTTAAATAAAGTTCAAATTAACAGTTAGTGATTAAGAGCGTATTTTATAGTAGGATATTAACAACATGTCGAGCCAAAGGAAGGTGAAAAAAGTCGGAGACACAGGAAGTAACGAAAACAGTTTGGAAAGGGGCCACAACGACGAGGAGATCCAAAAAGCCCTCGAAGAAGTCGACTCCTGTCAAGATGAGATAGACGCTTTAAACGCACAAGCAAGTGATGAGATACTGAAGATTGAACAAAAATACAACTTGTTGAGGAACCCTCTCTATTCCAAACGAAATGATCTAATCAATAAGATACCACACTTTTGGGTCACCGCAGTATCCTTTTTCATTATTGATACTTTTAAGTAAATAAATAAAAGGGTAGTATTGAAATTCTTAATTTTAAGTAGTTTGCAAATCATCCAGATTTATCTGCTTTGCTGAGTGATTCTGATGAGGACTGTTTACATCATATGACAAAAATAGAGATTGAAGATTATGATGATATTAAATCTGGGTATAAAATACATTTTTATTTTGAAGAAAACCCATACTTTGAGAACCAAGTCCTCACTAAAGATTATCACTTAGCTTCAATAAGTAAGACAATTTTTTCTTTAATAAATTTTTAATTGAATTAGAATTAGAACTAAAACTAGAAACTTTCAAGTATTGCCACTTTGCAAGTAATGGTATAAGTTATATAGAGGATGTTCTTGGAAGTCATGGCATAATTTAAATCACAAATATTAGATGTATGATATGGGCTTATAAAGTTAAGAATTTTTAAAACATTTTCTTAAATATTTTAAATATGGTTTGTCTTAGAAAACATTTAAAACAACTTTTGAAAATGTGTGATCAATGCTATACAGGGTGTTCACAAAGATTATTTCTTTAAAATTTTTATGCTATATCATCACATCATGAACATTTCCTAAACATACTAATAAGTCATTTAACATAAAAATAAAATTCTAGTAAAACGCAAATGGAAAATTAACAAATTAATTCGTACTTTGAGAACCAAGTCCTCACTAAAGATTATCACTTAGCTTCAATAAGTAAGACAATTTTTTCTTTAATAAATTTTTAATTGAATTAGAATGAGAACTAAAACTAGAAACTTTCAAGTATTGCCACTTTGCAAGTAATGGTATAAGTTATATAGAGGATGTTCTTGGAAGTCATGGCATAATTTAAATCACAAATATTAGATGTATGATATGGGCTTATAAAGTTAAGAATTTTTAAAACATTTTCTTAAATATTTTAAATATGGTTTGTCTTAGAAAACATTTAAAACAACTGTTGAAAATGTGTGATCAATGCTATACAGGGTGTTCACAAAGGTTATTTCTTTATAATTTTTATGCTATATCATCACATCATGAACATTTCCTAAACATACTAATAAGTCATTTAACATAAAAATAAAATTCTAGTAAAACGCAAATGAAAAATTTACAAATTAATTCAAGTCAATTTGGACGATTTTTTTTTCAAGCAACATCAAATTACAGTTTATAAGATTTTTTTAAAGACAAATACTGATTGTTGAGACCGCAAAGCGTCCAACAGAGAATTTCAAAAATCAGCAAATCTGCAAGATTTGCGTCGATCTTTTGAACAATTGGGTGAGACAATGTTACCTCTCATAGTCTAGATAAATTAACTGTACTTAGAGTAAATCTTAATATTGGTGAATATCATTTGATTTTGAATTGTATGTATTGACCGCCGGCATTAGAATGGGCACTGTTTCTCGAACTCTTAGAAAACTATGTGAGTGCTGTTTGTTTGGGGGCTTTAGAGGTTGTTGTGGGTGATCTGAATTTTGATTTGCTCAATAGTAGTGGTAATTCTGTTTTTCGATATACAAATATCATGACTCAAAGTGGCTTATATTAACCAACCAACTCGTATTGATAAAAATTTTAAGACGATTATAGATCACATCTTTATCAAGTAAGAAATAATATAACGGATCGGTTTTTAATATTTGTTAAATTGAGTTTTGAAAGGTCAAGATTAATGCACCAGCTAAAAAGTCGAAGTCAATGTTGGATGACTCATATTGATTATAATGGTCTTCCACAAAACCTTAAGCAAATAGATTGGGTATCACACATTGATGTGAATGATAACGTTGATGGTTGTGTATCGGAATTGGGGGGAATACAGACAACAAATAGAGAGATTAACTCAAAGAGCCGTAAATGAAAGCCCTGGATGACGTCTGGTCTTGTTAAATCTATAAAGGTCTAGGGATAATTTTTTTCGACAGTGTCTTCTACAACCATTAAACCAGGACCTTAATTTGTTATATTAACATTATAAGAAAATGATAATTTCATTGATTAAATCGTTAAAATCGAATTATTCTATTAAAATTTCTTCGAACACGGATAATAAGAAATTGTGGTGGGTGGCTGATATTGTGTTAAACAAGCAACGGGATAATACAAAAATTAGTTACCTACATTCAAATCAGCAATGCCGATATCGCTAAAATTTTCAGTTCATATTTCCTCAATATAGCAAATAATACATCAGTCAGTTTATCTTAACCTAATTTATCAGATGTGATACCCCTCAATCCAGATTCCTTGTTTATTTTTTCTGCTACAGAGGAAGAAATTTTTGCTGTGGTCTTACAATTTAAATCTAAACGAAGTGTGGGCGATGACACAGTCAGTTCGATTACAACTAAAAAGATTACGCATGATCTGTCGAAGCCACTTTGTTTAATTATTAATTTTTTTTATTAAAGTAATTACAATCTGGTCAGAAAGACCAATTAGCAATTTGTTTCTAACTTAACTTAATAATTAATAAACTATTCAGTGGTTCGACTCTTCAGTGACCTTCTGATTCCGATCCGTCTGCACACTATTCTTGACATGCACCTATTTTGCCTCACATATCACATGCTCTGCTTTATACACAATCACTCACAGAAGCTACACCAGTTCGAACGGCTTTTTTCTCTGGAGTCTTCTCTTTAGTCCAGTGTTGTCAAGGAGCTGGATGGCCTCAACGTTGGCGTGTTTATGCAGTCTTTCTTCATGTCTGCTGGCAAATTTCTTGATACTCTCTTCTACTGTTTCTATCTCTAAATCCTTATGGAGATCTTTATTTCTTATATACCAAGGTGCATTGACAATGTTTCTTAGCACTTTGTTTTGAAATCTTTGAATTACATCTTTATGCTTTGTTTTGTGCAACCCCATAGCTGGATACCATAAGTCCATGCTGGTTTTAATATTTGTTTGTACAGTATTAATTTATTATGTAACGCTAGGGTTGAATTTCGCCCTATTAGCCAGTACATTTTTCTATATTTTATTTCAAGTTCTTGTCTTTATTTTTAACATGAGCTCTCCAGCGGAGCTTTGCATCTAGTGTTATACCAAGATATTTCGCAGTGTTTGAATACGGAACTGGTGTATTCTTGATATTAACAGGCATCTGTTGACAAACTTTGTTGGTAAAGTTGACATGTATAGATTTCGTTTCATTTAATCTGATTCTCCATTTGACAGTCCAACTATATATACTATTGACTGCAAGTTGCAGTTTTTCAGTCGCTTCTTCATTGCTTCTACCTACTGAAAGAATAGCAGTGTCGTCAGCAAAAGTTGCAATTGTGCTGTTTTCTGGTTGTGGTATATCGCAAGTGTAAAGAAGGTAGAGAATCGGCCCTAAGACACTTCCCTGCGGAACCCCAGCCTTAATCAATTGTAGTTCAGAATAGGCGTCTTCTTATTTAACTCTAAAATATCTTTCAGAAATATATGATTCCAAAATTTTAGAAAATTGTTTCGGTAAATACGTTCTGAGTTTATAACTTAGGCCTTCATGCCACACTCTATCAAATGCCTGCGAAACATCCAAAAATACTGCAGAGCATATCATCTTCTCTTCTATGTTTTTTTTTATAATGTCCGTTATTCTATGTACTTGTTCAATCGTGGCATGTTTATTTCTAAATCCAAATTGACGATTTGGAAACAATGCCTTGGCGTCAATTATAGGTTTTAATCTTTTTAGTAGAAGTTTTTCGAATAATTTTGCTATTACAGGCAGTGATGATGATATTGGTCTGTAGGATGTTATTTCATGAAGGGGCTTTCCTGGTTTGGGTACCATTATGACTTCAGCCACTTTCCAAAATCTAGGCACATATCTCAATCTAAAGGCAGCATTAAATAAGTGTGTTAGTTTGACTAGTGCTTTTCTTGGAAGCTGTTTGAGCACTTCACCGGTTATTAAGTCAAAACCAGGAGCTTTTCTCGATTTCATATTTTCTTTTATCTCGGCGTACACTTCATTGGGCGATGTCGGTCTAATGCTTTCTTCTTCCTGGCATCGTTCTTCCCATGTTGTCTCTCCCTCCTGATCTTCAATAGGTGTGAACGTTTGTGCCAGATGGCTTGCAAAAATGTCTGCTTTTTGGTTGCTACTTCTAGCCCAGTTTCCATCAGGTCGTTTGATTGGGGGGTCCTGAATTATAGGCCTTTTGAGTTTTTTAGTAACTCTCCAAAGTGAGTAATCAGTACTACTGTCATTCTTTAGATTTCTCAGGTAAGTATTCATAGATTCATCCTTGATTTTCCGAATCTCTCTTTTTAGATGCTGAGTAGCGTTATTTAGTCTAGTTTTATCTTCGGGATCTCTTGACAGTTGCCATTTTCGTCTAAGTTTTCTTTTTTCCATTATTAATTGTCTGATTTCTTTGGGGTAATTGTTTCCTGCTACTCTAGCGTGTAGTATGGGAGAGTTTTCCCATGCAGCAGTTTGGATATTTTTAACGAATATCTCTGCTTCTTCTTCTAGTTGCGTTTCATTCTTAAGTGGAACTGCTAGGTTAATTTTCTCTTCCAATCGAATTTTAAAGCTTTCCCAGTCTGTTAACGTTGGATTGAATACTTTTTTAAATATATCATCACTTAAAGTCATTATGATTGGTGAGTGATCAGAATTCATATCCCAACCTTCTTCAATATTCAGATATTTGGACGATATATTTTTTATAATAAAAAAGTCAATGAGGTCGGGAACTTTATTTTGGTCTGTAGGCCAGTACGTAGGCTTGCCGGTTGACAAATATTCACATTTACTTTCTTGAATTGCTTCCAGTAGCTCCTTACCTTTAGTTGTAATTAATCTGTGTCCCCAGTTGGTATGTTTTGCATTAAAGTCTCTACCTATTATGAATCTATGACCTTGTTTACTCAGAAATTGAAGATACTGATGCTTCTTGATTGTGTGTTTCGGTAGACTGCCGCTATGGCAAATTGAAAAGTTTTTGTTGTTATACTTACAGATGTAGCTTGTAGCTCTTCAGTCTTGTATTCTAGTTCTTGGTGATGCAGGATATTTTCTTTAATTACAACAGCACTTCCTCCCTTTGCAGCGTTTTCAGGATGCAAAGTGTGGTAAACTTTATAGCCTCTAAATTTAATAAATTATTGATTGGTAAAGTGCGTTTCTCAGATTAAGCATACGTCAATATCGTCATTAATTAGGACTGCCTGTAGTTCCTCTTGATGCCGCAGGAGTCCATTAGCATTCCATAGCATAATTCTAAGTTTGGCAGCCATTTCTTTGCTTTGGAATAGCACCTTTATTGGTATATTCAAGCCTATACAGCCGTTCATCAAAGTTTACAAGCGCTTTTTTTTGTTCATTTAACAAGTTTAAAATTTGTTGTAAGGTTGTAAAATTTGCTCTATTGGTGCTCTATCTAGATGCATGTTATTATACAAACTTTGATTACCGGTTAGGGTTTGACTGTAGGTTTTATCTGTAGTTGTAGTCTTAAATGTATTTAAAATTTCAATGAAAATATTAAAATAATTTTATTAATTTATAATTTTATTAATTTAATTTTATTAAAATAATTTTATGAAAGAAACTATCTCTTATTATCTTTCAAATGGATGAAACTACATTTAACAAACTATTATAGATGGTTGAGCCATTTCTTAAACGAGACGATAGCAATATGAGAGTTGGTATAAGGGTTAGGAAAAATTAACCTTAACATTACTTCGAAGAAACTATCTTGGCCGACTTCGAATACGTCGGCCATCCCAAGTATCATGCGTAACATCGAGGCGCTCGACGCTAACGAAATCAACCGAGATACTTTCTTTCATAAAATTGTTAATGACTACCAAGACGACTTTTTTTTAAATTTTATGGAAGAAATCAAACCAATTCAATCCTGGCCGATTTCGACCATTCTAAGACGACGTTTGTGTTGATCCATGTGTTGATCGATTCTTCCATAACATGCTAACAGAATAGCCGTGGTATTCATTAATAATTTTATGAAAGAAACTTTCTTGGTCGATTTCGAAGACTTTGGCCACGTTGAGCATTATCCATGTTATTTGGTTCGGTCGACGTCTTTGATGTCAGACGAGATATTTTCTTCATATCAAACCAACCCAATCCTGGCCGACTTCTACCAACCTAAGTTGATGCATGAGTTGGTCTGTTTGCTTTCATAACATGCCAATAAGATAGCCTTGATATTCATTAACAACTTTATAAAATTTTTCTCTTCTACCATCTTGATTTTGAAAAATTCTCACCTTAGATTTGTATCAGTACTCGAAAAGATTTATTACCAAGTTTTATTTATGGTTTAATTTATGATGTATTTTGGTCCTCCTTCTTTGCATGTATTATTAATTATATCGTAATAAAGATCTGCTTAAAATTTGAAGTTAATATCATCTAACAAGAAAAATTGCGCGTTAAAATGTAAAGAATTTTTAAGTTTCTACAAAGCAAAAATATGCTCCTATATTTTAATGGCATAAACTTATCTTCTTTGACGTTTTTAGTACTTGAAATTGTTACATAAAGATGTATCTAAACAAGTTAGTTTAACAAAAATAGGTAATTATGTTGCTATATACTTTTACCACCTCTTAATAAATTTATCCAATAGTTAGTCAAAGAACGCTAGCATCCTTTTAAATACATTTAAGTTCGCTATAATTATGGTAACTATCCTCGAGATAATTACTATAGATTGATAAACTAAGTGAATGTAAGAAAAATTTCGTGTACAGATTCACTGTTGGGTTTATCAGTTATCATCATGGAACTCTGGATGCTAGAATATCGAATGTTTGCGTACGATTGTTTTGAATTGAAAATTTTGTCGTATTTAACCTTATTTTTTGGAGTTCTTTAGCTACAATACATCCACGATAATTGGCTGGGTGATTTTCTCCGCAATTAACACATTTTGGCTGCACATCTTGAGATTTCTTGCAGTCTGTTGTGAGGTGCTTTCCAGCACATTTAACACATCTTGGCTCTTTGGCACAATACGCTTGCGTGTGACCAAAGGCCTGACAACGCTTACATTGGGGAATCAACTTTGATTTTTTAAGTGACTGTATTTCTACTTTACTTCCTAGGATATTTGTTATGTTGTAGATTTTATTAATATCTTCATCATGACTAAGTGATAGTATGAACATGTTTAATGGTTGTTTGGTTTTCCATTTTAGTTTAACACTAGCTTTTAATATTTTATATCCTTTTTTCCGAAGATCATCAATAATTTCCTCAGTATCACATGAATGATGTAGTTTATTAGCGACAACCATTATAGGTCTATTTTGTTTATTTTGATATGAGTGCCATGGTCGCTTTTGGCTATTTAGTAATTCAGTCAGTTTTCTATAGTTTTCGCTATCAAAATATTTATTTTGAAGCTATCATCGTTTATTAATTTTATTTGAAACTGGGCTAAGGTTTTGCTCAGATCCTTATGTATATTATTGTAATCCTGTTTAATTCCCTCTACTATAACTGGAGGTGGTATATCTACCTTTTTAGGTTTTTGATTTTGTGTATTAATTCTGACGGTTTGAGCTTCTTGTAGTGGAGGTGTTAATGTTGCATTCAATCTCCTTTTTTTGCTATGTTTGACTCTTATCCACTCCGTCTCTTTAGCTAATTCTTCTTCATCGGCGTGATATTCTCTTTCTTCGTTTTGATTAGGCTTGGTTAGATTTTTTTGTAATTCTGCATATTTTTCTGATAAGTTCGCTAATTCAGTTTGTAAATGCATTATTATTTTACTTTCCAAATTTTTACCTCTATTTTCAGCTTGAACCCATGCATTATATAGGGTTTGTTCATTACTAGATCTTACATAGTTTTCTTGGAATAAACTATTATTTTGTTGCACTAGTATAGCATCATTATCTATAGTTGGCAGGCTGAATGCCATAGTAATTAAGATTTACGTTTGTTTTACTTATTTATTTCTTAAATTTTTCTCCTTTATTCGCAAAAATATGTTTTCGCATTGTATAAAAATAAAAATACACGTGTTACAGATCGCAGAGCCGGTTTACGTTCACGTCCGCACTCGACCACGCTCACAACGAATTAACGAATTATTAATAAAAATATTTGTAGACGGTTATGTTCCCTTAGCTTCCAAGCGTGCGATTAAAATGCCGATAGATAAAAACGTTCTTGAAAGATGTTGAGGTTTACAGACCAATTGCGCTTATACAACCTTTTTCAAGTTAATGTGTTTCTAATTTCAGTTTGGATTCAGAGAGATGTTCTTAATGAAAAAATTATCGCTACATGTCCTAGATTTTTAAGATCATACTATTTTGCGATGGCAGAATTAGTTATAAGATATGGTATTATTAAATCTTTTGAACAGGTGGGTGTTATGAGGCATGACAGAATTGAACAAAATGTTGCAAAACAAAATTGATGGGGTGTAATCCAAGATATCAAATTATAGTGTCAAAGTCATGAACTTTAAAATAATTGCCATATATGTATTTCCACTTTGCTCTCTACATTTTCTATTGATTCGCTCGTTGAAACGATAGTTGTATCATCTGCATAAACGCAAAGGTCACCATGTAGCATAATACTTGACATGTCATTTAAGTAAATGATAAATAGCAAAGGACCCAATGTCAAACCCTGAGGAACGCCTACTGAGACCTTTGTAGCACCAGATCTTCTTCCATTCACCACCACAATTTACATCCTAACGTTCAAATAAGACCTCAGAATGTCGTGTGCAATACCCCGAATGCTGTACTAATACAGCTTATCTAGGAGTAGGGCATGTTTACCTGGGGGGCGCTGATTCGAATTTAATCTTAAATCTTATGTGACGATAATCGATGTAAGATGTCGCGATATTAATAATAATAATAATTACAGTAACTTTGACATATATTTAAATGTGCTCAATGTGGGTTAGTTCGGTTTTCACCGTTCTTCCACTAACCCATCATAACAAAAAGAAACAAAAAAAACAAAACAACAATTTCATTCAATAAATCAGTAACAAATTAAATCAAAAATTTATTCTAGCTCCATGCTACAAAAGACCTATCAAACAAAAGAAAAATATGACATATGTCGCCCCCTCCTATTCCTACAGATTTTCGCATCCCTGCATTAACAGTGTCCTTAATCGCTTTTTAAACTGCCACTCAGACGAACACACTCCAACTTTCATAATTGTATCATTAAATATTTTACTAATTTGATAGCTAAAACTGTTTTTAAAGAATTCAGTTCTGTGTACAGGTGGCGTTATCGTACCCTTAAATCTTATATTAAGATTGTGCACGTCTGAGCGGAAAGTAATTTTGTTATATAAATATGAAGGTTTCTCCTTGGTGACCACATTGCGAAACAACAATGCCGAGTGCGCCAAACGTCGCGACTGCATGTCTAACCATCCAATCTCCGATAGCTTACCACTTACATGGTCCCTTCGCCTCAACCCAAACAATAGTCGTATGCAGGAGTTTTGAACTTTTTGAATTTTAGACTTAAGGACACAAGACAAAAATGGATAATATAAGCAATCTGCAAAATTAAAGTGCGATAACACTATGCTGTCACACGATTACTTAATCGTTTAGTTGTTCTACTGATGTACTCTCGGTTGCAATAAATCAATTTTAATGACGCATATGCTTTTTGTAGACACTTATTAATATGGGAATCGAACTTCAAATTTTCGTTAAGAATTGCTCCTAAATCCTTTGCTGATTCACTAAATAACAATTGCTTATTGTTGATCTCTATCCTGATTTTATTTTGTATTTTAATTTTAAGTTTATTGGGTCCAAGAAGCATTAACTCCGTTTTTTTGTGGGTTGATGCAAAGACAATGTCCCTCGGAGAGTCGTACCAATTTTTGTAAATCTTACAAAAAATCTTTCTACAGGTGGCGTTATCGTACCCTTAAATCTTATATTAAGATTGTGCACGTCTGAGCGGAAAGTAATTTTGTTATATAAATATGAAGGTTTCTCCTTGGTGACCACATTGCGAAACAACAATGCCGAGTACGCCAAACGTCGCGACTGCATTTCTAACCATCCAATCTCCGATAGTTTACCACTTACATGGTCCCTTCGCCTCAACCCAAACAATAGTCGTATGCAGGAGTTTTGAACTTTTTGAATTTTGGACTTAAGGACACAAGACAAAAATGGCTAATATAAGCAATCTGCAAAATTAAAGTGCGATAACACGATGCTGTCACAAAGTAATCGTTTAGTTGTTCTACTGATGTACTCTCGGTTGCAATAAATCAATTTCAATGACGCATATGCTTTTTGTAGACACTTATTAATATGGGAATCAAACTTCAAATTTTCGTTAAGAATTACTCCTTAATCCTTTGCTGATTCACTAAATAACAATTGCTTATTGTTGATCTCTGTCTTGATTTTATTTTGTATTTTAATTTTAAGTTTATTGGGTCCAAAAAGCATTAACTCCGTTTTTTGTGGGTTGATGCAAAGACCATGTCCCTCGGAGTGTCGTACCAATTTTTGTAAATCTTCATTAATTTTTGCGCACGCTACATCCACCTCCGATTCAGTAAATGAATGGTACAACTGTGTGTCGTCAGCATACCAATGGGCATTACAATAGCGAATTGTGTCCTTGAATTGCTTGCGTATATACTTATTTATTTATTTATTGCTGCCAGTGGACACAAAACGGGACAAACCCAAAAGATTGTGTCACTACATTGACAAAAACTACTATATTACAAATACATTGTGCGGTTAATTACGAATAAATTAACTAAAAACAATAATTATTCTATAAAGAAGAAAATAAATTTAAGAAAAATAAAACATACATTTGTTTACGCTACAGTAATGTTGATCAATGCTTTCTGTAACTCAACGGCAGTTATCAAGCTCTTAAATCTCCTATATGTATTACTAAACACATCTATACCGTTGCCAGTAGTATGGAACCGATCACAAGCAATCGCCATCCGAATCATAGGAGAATTTTGAAATAAATTTGTTCTCGGAATGGGAGTATAAAAAATTGACTCATGCCTTAAAGATCGGGAAGGTATACGTATATTCACACATCCCAATAATACCGAGGAGGCACATCTATTATTGACAATCTTATGAAATGTAAGAGCATCGTTACAAAAGCGGCGCTGCTGAAGTGGAAGAAGTTGGAAAGAGCTGCACGCAGAATTATAATCTTTATAGCTTAAATTAAATTTATAGGCTAAGTGCTTTAGAAACTTCTTTTGAATTCTTTCAATTCTGTTTATATAAGTGTGATACTGCGGATTCCAAATGGTAGTGCAAAAATTTAGTACACTGAATACGTAAGCAAAATATAAAACTTTTACTGCTTCTACGCTTTTGAAACATTCTGTGGATCTTATGACAAAGCCCAACATTCGCAGCGCCTTTCCAACCACTCCATCAACGTGACCAGAAAATGTAAGCTTGTTGTCAAACGTAACACCAAGATCTTTAATTTGAGATGCTCTAGGTAAGACATAGTTTTTCAATTTGTACTCATATCTGATGGCATTCGAACTTCTTGAAAAAGATATAACATTACATTTAATAGGATTGAGTGTCATAAAATTGTCATTGCAATAGACTTGCAGTGCGTCAATGTCACGCTGCATCCTCGAGCAGTCGAGTGGAGAGGAAATACGTGCAAACAACTTCAAATCATCAGCATACATTAAGCACTGGGAGTGTTTTATGACTGTGAAAATGTCATTGATGTAAATATTGAAAAGGAGAGGGCCAGGATGGCTACCTTGAGGTACACCTGACGGGACGGACATTACATCAGAATAGTATCCATTAATAGATACTACCTGAGTTCTTCCACGTATATAAGAAGCAATCAATCGTAACAAATAGTTATCAATTCCCATAAACCGAAGCTTTAACAACAGAAGATTGTGATCAACACGATCGAAAGCCTTACTGAAGTCAGTATAAACGGCATCCACTTGAGTTACTTGATCAAGAGAAGTAAAAATATAATTACAGTACTCAAGCAAGTTACTCTCGACCGAGCGACCCGCAAAAAAGCCATGCTGTCTTGTATCAATTTTATTTTTAGTAAAAAAAATAGCCGTTTATAAATTAGCTTTTCAAAGATTTTGCTTAACACCGATAATAAAGATATTGGTCTATAATTGGATACATCACTTCTATTACCAGACTTAAAGATAGGAACTATATGTGCCTGCTTCCAAAGACGTGGAAAAACTCCAGATTCAATGGATTTGTTCAGTATAATGGTTACAGGTAGCGACAAAGACGCGTAACATTCTTTAATAAAAATTGCTGGTATACCATCCGGACCCGGGCCCTTTGAAGCATCAATTCCTGCCAGTACCTCCTCAACCTCAATCTGATCGAAGCAAGTTGCAACTGTACCACTGATGTCGGACGTGACACCAGACACCGCATCAGTCTGGTGGATACTATACAACAACGGAGAAATAATTGACCCCTGAGGACATCCGACCCTGACAAAAGCCGGTTTCGAAAAGCGACCGTTTATTAGTACTTGTTGTTCCCTATCAGATAAGTAACTCATTAAAAGACTTACTGCTGATTGGCTAAGGCCGATATGATACAAAATAGAGGACAACATTTTATGATTCATCCTGTCAAATGCTTTCGAATAATCAAGCAAACACAATACCGTTACTCTACCACAATCGGATGCCCTCAATACGTCATCCACTATATTAAGCAAAGCCGTGGCGCAGCCATAACCCGCCCTGAAACCAGATTGCGTTTGTGGTAACAATTTATATTTGTAAACAAATGCCTTGAGCTACTCACAAATAATTTTCCCCAGCACCTTAGAAAACACCGACAGAATGCTAATCGGACGTAAATCAGCAAATGAATCTGGCTTTTTTTTTTCTTTGGTAATGGAAATCGACCGTCCAACAAACAGCAATTAACTATGTCTTTAATTTGAGGAACTATGTGAGGGCAACAGTAATTAATCATTTTGATATTAAGTCCATCCAATCCTGTAGCGTTGCTTTTTATGCAGTTAATAATTTCCTCTATTTTAGCATCACTGACACATTCAAAATTGAAAACATGTTCTGTGACTACATTATTCATATAAAATTTATATAGATCTTTGTCAATGTCCGCATTCATAGGAACTATATTTGTGAAGTAGTTGTTAATTTGATCTGCGTCAGCAAGCTGCTCAGAAATACGAGTTAAGATTCTACATTTTCGCAACGCTATCCATGGATTGGTTTCCAATTTCATACAATAACAAACATACGCCTTTCTTTCTCTGTTTATGGCTCCCTTCACATAGTTCCTCAGATCTTTATAGTATTTCCAAGTTTCATTTGTTTTTAAAGATCTAAATTTTTTATATGCTTTATCTCGAGTCTTTGGCATTCTCCTTATCGTGTCGGTTATCCAAGGTGTAGGAGCAGCACGTTCTTTAAAAGTTCGCACTGGAGCGTGAACATCAAAAAGTGTCAAAATATTTTCCGTTAAAAAATTTACTTTATCGTTAACATCAATCATATCAAAACCTAAAAAAAAATGGAATAGCATATAGATCCTGCAAAAACCTTTGATAAACAAAATTAGAAAAAATACGCCTAGTGACAAAAGCAGGCGGCTGCACCACAAACTCCGCATATAATTCGCAACAAATAATTTCGTGATCAGACATACCCGCCGACGGCATAATACTGACGTTACCAATGCTATCAACGTCGGAGACAAAAATGAGGTCGATAATTGTTGAAGTGGTCTTAGTCACACGTGTGGGAGAGCCAACAACCTGAGTCAAGCCGAACGACTCTAATGTTGTGATAAGCCTATTCGCGTTACGGCTGTGATCGCTGTATAAATTCAAATTAAAATCACCTGTGAGTATTACTTTATCTACTGAATCAACTCTTTGGGATCTATAAGCAACACCCACCGCAAAAGCAACTCTATGAGCTCTAAACCTAACCCAGACTGTTCTATGGTGTCGGAAGAAATGAGCACACTAGCTCTAAGTGTTTTTCTTACGTAAATTCCCACACCACCTCCCCTTGACATCCTGTCCCCCCTATAAAAATCATGCCCTTTGAACGAAACAACGCCCAGGTCTACACTCTCCGAGAGCAGTTAAACAAAAAATATCGTACTTGTTTGATTCGATATAATCCCTCAAATCTGCAAAAACAGGCAGGAGCGACTGAACTTTCAAAAGACCCAATTTAAGGTTCTTTTGTGGCATATCGACTAACAAGGAGACATCGCAGTTGATTCTTCACCAATTTTAATGATTTTTTTTGTGGTGAATCTATATTGAATATGTATCACTTTCACCAGAGCGTTTGATCCAATGCCCCTTCTAAGGGGCGTAATTTATTTTTTGTTTCAACACGTTTAAAGTTCATTTTATATGTCGCAAGGAAAAATCGATTTGTCTATCCGAACCCGAGAACTATCGTCCCATTGCATTACTCCCCGTTTTGGGGAAACTCTTGGAGACACACCTTAGAAACAAACTGCTCGATGCTGTCTCAACGAGGATACCGCCATATCAATTTGGATTCCAACCAGCTAGATCGACGTCTCATCCGCTGACTGCGCTGATCTCCAACTTTCAGGCTGCCCACTCTCAGAAACGAAAATCGGCCGCTCTGTTCCTGGACGTCCGCAAGGCGTTTGACTCAGTGTGGCACAGAGGCCTACTATACAAGCTGGCAATGTTGAAAATACCACTCTATTTGCTTAATCTTCCTCAATAAATTTCTTTCAGACCGCTCTTCAAGGGTCAAAATTAACAACCACTATTCCCACACCTTTACCGCAAAGCAGGACCTCCCTCAGGGTTCACCCATCTCCCCAGCGCTGTATAACATTTACTGCCACGATATATACAATAGCAACCCAGACGTCTTCGATCTGAAAGCATACGCTCTGTTATATGCCGACGATACCACTCTCGTCGCTCACGATGTGGATATTCCATCAACAGTTCGAAGACTGCAGGTTCTGGTAAACAAGACAGAGGATTGGTTCAACAGATGGCGCATCCTTATAAATCCCTCCAAAACTCAATTCATTGTCCCATTCTTACCCACTCGCGCCCCCGCCCCTACGATAACAATCCAAGCCTCCCCCATCACACCTTCACAGACCTGTAACTACCTTGGCATTACCCTAGACAGATTCCTCAAATTTTCTGCTCACGCCATAAAAGCTAAAATGAAGACTATCACCAGAGCCAAGCACTTTCGATCTACGACATTCAGAGGCCGTGGATTGACGACAAAATGTGCGACACTTATATATACACTAGTATGTCGCCCGCTACTGGAGTATGCTGCCATTATTCTTGACGATGCACCAAAAGCGACCAAATACCACCTCAGCGTTGCAGAAAGATCAGCACTCAGAACCATTACCAGAATCAAACATCTTCGCAATCCTTTTTTGAATCCAAGCAATCTATTACTTTACAGCATTGCCAATATTCCCCCCATCCACGAACGACTTCACTCTCTTGCTCAAAAAGCAGCCTCATCTTTCCCTTTCACCGATCTGAAAAACCTATTTATCTCCACTCAACAATGCCACCGATCCTACCAACTCATCGCGAAAATTTCCCGGTAAAAGTGACAAAATTATAAAGCCAAATAAACAAAAATAAAAGGGTCATACTTGGACTCAATTTCTTATCCTGGGCTGAAAGACTACGGTCGATGGCCTTTTTATCCGTTGCGATTTCGTTTTGCGTGTGTATTATAATTTTACTATGTATATATTTAAATTGTTGTTTGATCAGCGGATTAATAAATGTTCGTTCTCTCTTCTCTCGATTTTCAGTAAGCGTGGTGGAAGATCGCCGAGCTTTGGTCCCGAAATCCTAGGATCGAGACTCCTCGAAATCGACTTATTTTTTATTTTATTTACTATTTTTCGAAGTATTTTTTTTCAACTTTTTTATAGTCTATATTCATGTTTGTAAATCAATAATAAAATTCAAAATTGTAGTTTATATAAATAATACACAAAAACAATGTGATCGTAAGATTGCACAAACCAGTAATTTTCTTTATGGCTGGTTTTCCATAGTGGTTGATACCGTGTTTAATAATATTCGAAATGTTTGCAAACGATGCTATACAACACCTAGGAAACAATTTTTAAAATAAAAGTTTCGAAAATAAATAAAATATTAAAATGTGTTTCCTTCGTATACGCATTTCTCACAAAAATAACAGTACGATTTTTCATCCTTTATTTCGGAGGAAATAAATGATTATTTATATAAACTGCAATTTTAAATTTTATTATTAATTTACAAAAATGAATATAGACTATAAAAAAATAGTAAGTTGAAAAAAAATAAGTTGATTTCGAGTCTCGATCCTAGGACTTCGGAACCAAAGCTCGGAAATCACCCACCGCACTATAAGCAGTCGTTAAAAATCGATTTTTCCTTGCGACATATAAAATGAACTTTAAACGTTTTGAAATTTAAACAATAAATTACGTCCTTTAGAAGGGGCATTGGATCAAAAGCTCTTGTGAAAGTGGTACATTTTCAATATAGATTCACCATAAAAAAATTCATCAAAATTGGTGAAGAGTCAACCGCGATGTCTCCTTGTAAGTTTTTTGGAGATGATAACGAAACGATTTTATAATTTCACCTACATACATTTTTAAAATGTATTATGAATGATTAATGATAAATGACAAACGTAATTTTCATACCTTTGGTTTGCTGTTTTTCTTGCAATCAATCGTCTGCTACGTATTTTCCCCATTTTAATTTAAAACACACTTAACAACTAATAATAATAGAACACTAATAACTAATAATAATTGAACACTAATAATAAGAACAATGAAAATAGAATACATCAACTCCGCACAAAGTCGTCGTTAAGATTAGTCTAATAGACAACTCTAACAGATTTTTAGTAAAACTGTAAGCTATTCGGTATACGAAAATCGTCGTATGGCAGCCGCTGTCGGGGGATTACCGAGCAACCAGACAGTCGCCACTCCGACAGACGTACCATATGTGATTTTCGGCAACGTCATTTCTGTTTTTCTCCTCAATTCCGGTTTACTGTCATTTTTTATTTGGCCAGTCGGTAGGATAAGTGCGCTTATTAGATCTTTGTGATTGTGATTAGAAATTTTGAGAAAACAATGTCAGTTAATAAAAAGAGGAGTCGTCAATACAGTTCTATGCAATTACCCATGTGTTTATTTTGCAACAAAATCCTAAAAAGTCGAATTCTTATGATATCTAAATAATTTTTTTGTGATTCATAAACGAAAGTACGCACTATTTTGGAAACCAACTTATGCGCAAGTATCTCAATCGGTTTTCGAGATATCAAATTTTGAACATACCCTAAATTTATAGCATTTCATAAAATTCTTAATTTCGTTAATAATTTTTAAAAAATCGTGATAAATCAAATTCTTAAGATATCAAGACGAATTTTTTTGTGATTTATAAAAGAAAGTATGTACTTTCCTCAGAATAATACCATACTTGAATATCTCACATCATTTTTTAGATAACAACTTTTGAACTCGATCTAAATTTGTAGCATTTCATAAAATTAATGATTTCCATTTAGAAAAATCGTAAAAATCAAATTCTTAAGATATCTTGATGATTCTTTTTGTGATTGATAAAGGAAAGTATGCACTTTTCCGAGAACAAAACCATACTTGAATTTCTTAATTCTTTTTTGAGATATCAATTTTTGAATTCAACCTAAATTTGCAGCATTCCGTAAAATTAAACATCTTTGAAAAATCGTAAAAAATCGATTTCTTAAGACATCTTGATGAATTTTTTTGTGATTTATAAAAGAAAGTATGCACTTTTTTAGAAACCAACTCGTGCGCAAATATCTCAATCGGTTTTCGAGATATCAAATTTTGAACACACCCTAAATTTGTAGCATTTCATAAAATTTTTAATTTCGTTAATTATTTTTAAAAAATCGTGAAAAATCAAATTCTTAAGATATCAATACGATTTTTTTTGTGATTTATAAAGGAAAGTATGTGCTTTCCTCAGAATAAAACCATGCTTGAATATCTCACATCATTTTTTAGATAACAACTTTTGAAGTCGACCTAAATTTGTAGCATTTCATAAAATTAATGATTTCCATTTTGAAAAATTCTAAAAAATCGAATTCTTAAGATGTCTTGATGATTTTTTTTGTGATTGATAAAGGAAAGTATACACTTTCCGGAGAACAAAACCATACTTGAATTTCTTAATTCGTTTTTGAGATATCAATTTTTGAATGCAACCTAAATTTGCAGCATTCCGTAAAATTAAACATTTTCGAAAAATCGTAAAAAATCGATTTCTTAAGATATCTTGATGAAATTTTTTGTGATTTATAAAAGAAAGTATGGACTTTTCTAAGAACTAAATCATACTTGAATATCATAATTCGTTTTTGAGATATTAATTTTTGAACTCAACCTAAATTTACAGCATTCCGTAAAATTAAACATTTTTGAAAAATCTTAAAAAGTCGAATTCTTATGATATCTAAATAATCTTTTTGTGATTCATAAACGCGTTTTTTTTGGAAACCAACTCATGCGCAAGTATCTTAATCGGAGATATCAAATTTTGATGACACACCCTAAATTTGTAGCATTTCATAAAATTAATGATTTCCATTTTGAAAAATCGTAAAAAATCAAATTCTTAAGATATTATGATTTTTTTTTGTGATTGATAAAGGAAAGTATACACTTTTCCGAGAATAAAACCATACCTGAGTATCTCACTTCGTTTTTCAGATATCTATTTCGGAATTTAACCTAAATTTGTAGCATTTCGTAAAGTTGAACATTTTTGAAAAATCGTAAAACATCGGTTTTTTAAGATATCTTGATGAAACTTTTTGTGATTTATAAAAGAAAATATGCACTTTTCTAAGAACTAAACCGTACTTGAGTATCTCAGTTCGTTTTGGAGATATCAATTTTTGAACTCAACCTAAATTTACAACATACCGTAAAATTAAGCATTTTTGAAAAATCCTAAAAAGTCAAATTCTTATGATATTCAAATAATTTTTTTGTGATTCATAAACGAAAGTACGCCCTTTTTTGTGAGCAAACCTATGCGTGAGTATCTCAATTGGTTTTTGAGATATCAAGTTTTGAACTCAACCTAAATTTATAGCATTTCATAAAATTCTTAATTTCGTTAATTATTTTTCAAAAATCGTGATAAATCAAATTCTTAAGATATGAAGACGAAATTTTTGTGATTTATAAAAGAAAGTATGTACTTTCATCAGAATAAAACCATGCTTGAATATCTCACATCATCAGAGATATCAATTTTTGAACTCAACCTAAATTTACAGCATTCCGTAAAATTAAGCATTTTTGAAAAATCCTAAAAAGTCAAATTCTTATATCTAAATAATTTTTTTGTGATTCATAAACGAAAGTACGCCCTTTTTGTGAGCAAACCCATGCGTGAGTATCTCAATTGGTTTTTGAGGTATCAAGTTTTGAATTCAACCTAAATTTATAGCATTTCATCAAATTCTTAATTTCGTTAATTATTTTTCAAAAATCGTGGTAAATCAAATTCTTAAGATATGAAGACGAATTTTTTTGTGATTTATAAAAGAAAGAAAGTATGTTCTTTCGTCAGAATAAAACCATGCTTGAATATCTCACATCATTTGTTAGATAACAACTTTTGAACTCGACCTAAATTTGTAGCATTTCATAAAATTAATGATTTCCATTTTGAAAAATCGTAAAAATCAAATTCTTAAGATATCTTGATGATTCTTTTTGTGATTGATAAAGGAAAGTATGCACTTTTCCGAGAACAAAACCATACTTGAATTTCTTAATTCTTTTTTGAGATATCAATTTTTGAATTCAACCTAAATTTGCAGCATTCCGTAAAATTAAACATCTTTGAAAAATCGTAAAAAATCGATTTCTTAAGACATCTTGATGAATTTTTTTGTGATTTATAAAAGAAAGTATGCACTTTTTTAGAAACC
This sequence comes from Onthophagus sagittarius, assembly GCA_036711965.1. Lineage (NCBI taxonomy): Eukaryota > Metazoa > Arthropoda > Insecta > Coleoptera > Scarabaeidae > Onthophagus > Onthophagus sagittarius. The sequence continues at coordinate 8,683,346 of JASERS010000007.1, read as the reverse complement.
AACTCGTGCGCAAATATCTCAATCGGTTTTCGAGATATCAAATTTTGAACACACCCTAAATTTATAGCATTTCATAACATTTTTAATTTCGTTAATTATTTTTAAAAAATCGTGAAAAATCAAATTCTTAAAATATCAATACGATTTTTTTGTGATTTATAAAGGAAAGTATGTGCTTTCCTCAGAATAAAACCATGCTTGAATATCTCACATCATTTTTTAGATAACAACTTTTAAAGCGACCTAAATTTGTAGCATTTCATAAAATTAATGATTTCCATTTTGAAAAATTCTAAAAAATCGAATTCTTAATATATCTTGATGATTTTTTTTGTGATTGATAAAGGAAAGTATACACTTTCCGGAGAACAAAACCATACTTGAATTTCTTAATTCGTTTTTGAGATATCAATTTTTGAATGCAACCTAAATTTGCAGCATTCCGTAAAATTAAACATTTTCGAAAAATCGTAAAAAATCGATTTCTTAAGATATCTTGATGAAATTTTTTGTGATTTATAAAAGAAAGTATGGACTTTTCTAAGAACTAAATCATACTTGAATATCATAATTCGTTTTTGAGATATTAATTTTTGAACTCAACCTAAATTTACAGCATTCCGTAAAATTAAACATTTTTGAAAAATCCTAAAAAGTCGGATTCTTATGATATGTAAATAATTTATTTGTGATTCATAAACGCGTTTTTTTAGAAACCAACTCATGCGCAAGTATCTCAATCGGAGATATCAAATTTTGACACACCCTAAATTTGTAGCATTTCATAAAATTAATGATTTCCATTTTGAAAAATCGTAAAAAATCAAATTCTTAAGATATTATGATTTTTTTTGTGATTGATAAAGGAAAGTATACACTTTTCCGAGAATAAAACCATACCTGAGTATCTCACTTCGTTTTTCAGATATCTATTTCGGAATTTAACCTAAATTTGCAGCATTTCATAAAGTTGAACATTTTTGAAAAATCGTAAAAAATCGGTTTTTTTAAGATATCTTGATGAAACTTTTTGTGATTTATAAATGAAAATATGCACTTTTCTAAGAACTAAACCTTACTTGAGTATCTCAGCTCGTTTTGGAGATATCAATTTTTGAACTCAACCTAAATTTACAGCCTTCCGTAAAATTAAGCATTTTTGAAAAATCCTAAAAAGTCAAATTCTTATGATATCTAAATAATTTTTTTGTGAACTCACCCTGAATTTATAGCATTTCATAAAATTATTAATTTCGTTAATTATTTTTAAAAAATCGTGATAAATCAAATTCTTAAGACATCAAAACGAAATTTTTTGTGATTTATAAAAGAAAGTATGTACTTTCCTCAGAATAATACCATATTTGAATAGCTCAAGCCATTTTTTACATAACAACTTTTAAACTCGACCTAAATTTGTAACATTTCATAAAATTAATGATTTCCATTTTGAAAAATCGTAAAAATCAAATTCTTAAGATATCTTGATGATTTTCTTTTGTGATTGATAAAGGAAAGTATGCACTTTTCCGAGAACAAAACCATACTTGAACTTCTTAATTCGTTTTTGAGATATCAATTTTTGAATTCAACCTAAATTTACAGCATTCCGTAAAATTAAACATTTTTGAAAAATCGTTAAAAGTCGATTTCTTAAGATATCTTGACGAAATTTTTTGTGATTTATAAAAGAATACACAAAAAAAATACACGCTGTATTTTTCTAAGAACAAAACCATACTTGAATATCACAATTCGTTTTTGAGATATCAATTTTTAAACTTAACCTAAATTTACAGCATTCCGTAAAATTAAACATTTTTGAAAAATCCTAAAAAGTCAAATTCTTATGATATCTAAATAATTTTTTTGTGATTTATAAATGAAAGTACGCCCTTTTTTATGAGCAAACCCATGCGTGAGTATCTCAATTGGTTTTTGAGATATCAAGTTTTGAACTCATCCTAAATTTATAACATTTCATAAAATTCTTAATTGCGTTAATTAGTTTTAAAAAATCGTGAAAAATCGAATTCTTAAGATATCTAGACAATTCTTTTTGTGATTTATAAAGGAAAGTATGTGCTTTCCCCAAAATAAAACCATGCTTGAATATCTCACATCATTTGTTAGATAACAACTTTTGAACTCGACCTAAATTTGTAGCATTTCATAAAATTAATATGATTTCCATTTTGAAAAATCGTAAAAAATCAAATTCTTAAGATATCTTGATGATTTTTTTGTGCTTGATAAAGGAAAGTATCCACTTTTCCGAGAACAAAATCATACTTAAATTTCTTAAATCGTTTTTGAGATATCAATTTTTTAATTCAACCTAAATTTGCAACATTCCGTAAAATTAAACATCTTTGAAAAATCGTAAAAAATCGATTTCTTAAGATATCTTGATGAAATTGTTTGTGATTTATAAAAGAAAATATGCACTTTTCTAAGAACTAAACCATACTTGAATATCTCAATTCGTTTTTGAGATATCAATTTTTGAACCCAACCTAATTTTGCGGTATTCCGTAAAATTAAACATTTTGAAAAAAATTCTAAAAAAATCGAATTCTTATGATATCTAACTATTTTTTTTGTGATTCATAAACGGAAGTACTCAATTTTTTGAGAAGAAACCCTTGCTCAAACTCGTAGCATTTCATAAAACTTTTAATTTCGTTTAATTCGTATTATTTTTAAAAAATCGAATTCTTAAGATATCTACACGATTGTGGTTTATAAAGGAAAGTATATACTTTCCTCGGAATAAAACCCTGCTAGATTATCTCACTTCATTTTTGAGATATCACTTTTCGAACTAACCCAAATACATCATTTCATAAAATTAAGAAATTGTTTATTTATTTTTGAAAATTTCTAGAGAATCGAAGAGTAAAAATAATATTTAAAAAAGGGCTTTTAGAATCAGTTGGAAAATTTAAGGGATTATGATAGAATAAAAAAAATAGGGGGTAACACCACTATAAAATTTAAAAAAAAAACAATTTTTTATTTATTTTTTTGAACCTTGTTGAATAAGAAAAAAAGAATTTCGTATTCCCTCACTTTTGTTGTGCTAATTAATTTTTTATTAATATATAATATATTAATATTTTCAAAATCCTCTATTTAATTATGTAGCTACACTTATGTATATTGAAACAATTTTTTTTTAGTTTATTCAGATTTAATTTGCAACCCCTACACGATTTGCGGGTTGGTTCCTGCCCTGTCATTTTGTATTATTTTTTAAAATTTATTTTTTTTGTGCTCTTCACCACATTTGTGAACATTCTGTGTAGCATTGTTGCCATGGCCATATACTTTCAAAGCTGATCTTAACCGATTTCTCAAATTTTATCATTCTACGATGAATGATATTGAAAATAACTAAAAAAATGTTTAAAAATTTCTTAACTTAGAAGGCCCATATCTTAGCCATTTCCAGGTTTAGTCCAAAAATATTTATACAAAATTTTTTAAATTAATTTTGCTACTAAAGTACTTAACATGATGCCTATTTTCTTTGTTTTTTGTATTATAATTTCGCACAGTTATAACTTAAGAAATAAAATCTATAAAACCCTTAAGAATGTTTGATGAATTATATTAACCAAAAATATTAATTAACGATGTTGCTATATTGCAAATGTTCTATCAAATAAATGAAAATACTCTTACTTACTTTTATCAGGTTTGTATTAATTACTAATTCACTTCGACCCAGTTTCGGAACATGGCGTCCGAAACATCAAATATTTTTTCAAAAAACGCAAAAAAATCTAGTGTTAGTTCTAATCTTAATTTAATTAACAATCTTTAATTATTTATTATTTTAGCGGAACCAATCTCCACATCAACAGAAATAAAATGGAAAGACGGTTACAATTTAACCCAAGATAAACACACCCAAAGTAAAACGTCCCGTAAACGAGCGTTTGAACAAAAAACATTTTTCGCTTGGTTCACCGATCATTCAGATCCAGTTTCGGACGATGTAGCGGAAGCCATAAAAGATGATTTGTGGATAAACCCAATCTCATATTTCTTATTACCAGACAGTATAGATAATGGCGTGGACGATGACGAAGGGTCCGATCAAGATGAGGAAAACGATGATGGAGAAGACGCCACCGCCGATAATACCGATGAAGACATGACGGACGTCCAAAATTCAGCTCAGGAAGAATCATCAAATGCTTAATCTCATTTCATATATATATATAAAATTTTATATTATAGTTTTATGCATTTATATTTATAAATTGTAAGAATATGTGTATTATTTGATTTTAAATGGAAGTGAATTATTATTATTATTATATATAATAAAATTATTTCTAATAAAAAATATCGTTTATTTCATTTTATTAATAATGATCATTATTTGCGCGCTCTTCATTTGCGCCTTAAATTGAACTTGTTATTCTTGTTATAAATATCTTGTCTAAATATAAATTGTTATTTGAATTTTGATCTTGTCGAAATCCACGATGTGTCCTTTGTGAGAATGGTTATATTTCTTGATTTATATTCATTTTTTCCAATATATTACTTCTCGTATCTAAATTATAGTCAATAAACTCCCGCTACTTTTAATGAAGTTAATTTGTTTTTGGCTGAGTTCCCAATTTTCCTCTCTATTCATATCGTTCGTAATAATGTGCGGTTCTTGCTGGAATATTAAATTTATCTTTCATTCTTTTTTTCCTTCAAATGCAGATGAAGTAGCACCATAACAAAATCGTTCCAAGTAAAACGCTTTTTTTTTAAGAAACCGTTAACGTCATGTAAGATCCAGTTTTTGATATTATAAACTGCTCAATTATAGGCGTGTTTCCCGATAGACTAAATCTTGCCAAAATTATATCTATGCTTAAAGAAGGCGATCCCTATAATATGAATAACTACTTCTGTCAAGGTTTTTTAAAGTTATCAAAAAAATCATGGCACTCCGAATAATAATTTTTTTTTCGAAAAGAATCAAAATTTCACGGAGGAGCAATATTGAAAGAAAATTACTCTTAATCTTATTTCGAAAACCGCTCCCAAATAATAATGGAATGAAATCAATCAAAGAGTGGAATATCGGAGGATAGCATCTTAGGACCTGTGTTCTTTATTATCCATATTAATGATTTTTCCATTAGTATTGATTATCAGACTCTCCTGTTTGATAGAGAGGTAATGAGAATTTCTTAATCAGAACTTGGACATCTATATCTACAAATCGTAAAAATCCAACAGCATCTACTTGGATAGATTACAACAATTAGTCGAATTCGTCATAGATTCCAAGGACGAAAGGTGTAATATTTGGGTGTTGTTTCAGTTTTCTTACTTGGTACAACCACGTACAAGTACTTTGTAACACACTCAGTCGATAAATATATGCGATTAGAAGGTAACGACAATTATTAAGGGGGACTTGTTTAGTTAAAAAAAAGTTTTCTGGAAAATGTTGAAGTTCATCATCAAGCTGCAAGCAGCTGTTTACAAAATACGACGTCATGAACTTATCATCTGCTACATCTGCCTATATACACGAGAGGTTGGAAATAAAAAGGAGACCTCACTAGATAAGATTGAAGATCTACATATGTACAACACCATGCACTGCAAGTTACTGCGTATTCCCAAAAGTAGACTTAACTCCAAACCACTAATATTAGGTTTGCACCTCTACAATAAGTTGCCAGCACTAATATGAAGTTTGCCATATTCTTTATTTTACAAAAAAAACCTTAAGAAGTGCACCATCTACAATATTCCAGAATATTTTTACTCGTCAATCCTGGAGGAATTCTTGCCAAAACCTTGTCAAAATCTATGATGTGTCCATTGTAACAATTGGCCAACATTATAGGTGCACAAGCTCCCATATGAATAATTAATTCGGAAATTGTTATTTTCATTTTAGTTTTAATGAACTATTGAATTTTTTCTGCCATTCAGTTCCGCACCTTGGAATAACACGGAAAAGACAAATTAAAAAAAAGAGTAATTTAGGAAATGGGAAGAAATGTTAAGGGATAGGACTGGAGAAGGAGAAAAAGAACGAAAAGTCGCAGTTCGAAAATCAAGGAGTTTAGTGTCGGAAAAAAAATGAGTGAGTTAAGGGAAGTGAAAATAAAAAAACTGAGGAATTGAAGAAAAAGGGGATTACATAGAAATGTAAGCACTAAAAATCTTATTTTTGTAATTATGTGCTTTATCTTGTTTTATTTTTTTATGTATTAATTTTATTTTTATTTATGTATTTATTTTATAGATTAGTTAAAATTAAATAAAGTTGTGTTTAGTTACTTTCATCCACTGCTTAACATTTCCATCGGTATCTATTAACACATAACGATGCTACAAAGACTCCCATAAAGAGTAGACTCGTGGAGGATACCTTCAAGAAAATACTCAGGGACTTTATTACTACCTCACGCTCGGGGGTTGGTAACACTCTGCCGCGATTATTTTCTTTGGGAAGCACGTATTTAGAAATGAGACTTGATACTGCTTCTAGAAAATTTGATTTACTTGATACTGGTTTCAAGAGTTGAAATGCGTATACAAGAATTGATACTGCTTCTAGGAGACTTTATACTGCTTCCAGAAGATTTGAAATGCTTCAAGCAGACTTGACATTGCTTCTAGAAGATATGATATTGATTCCAGAAGACTTGAAATATTTCCAGAATACTTAAACTACTTCTAGAAAACTCAATACTTCCTCTGGAAGACTTGATATTGCTCAAAAAGATTTGAAATGCCCCCGGAAGACTTGAAATATTTCCAGAAGGCTTGAAACTGGTCCTGAAAAATTTTAAATGCGTCCAGAAGACTTGATACTGCTTCTAGAAGACTTAAATGTCTTGTAGAAATCGTAGAGTGCTTCCAGAACAGTTAATACTGTTTGTACAAGGCTTGAAAAGCTTCTAGAAGTTTTGATTCTGCTTTTAGATGACTAGAATTGCTTTCAGAAGACTTGCCATGCTTCCAGGAAACATCTAGAAGACTTGAAATGTTTTTAGAAGACTTGCTGCTAATTTGATATTGCTTCTGGAAGACTTGCAATGCTTCCATAAGATATATTGTTTCTAGAAGACTTGAAGTGCTTCCAGAAGTCTTGATATTGTCTCTGGAAGACATGAAATACTTCCCGAAGACGTGAACTACTTTCAAAAGAGCAACCTTAGCAACCTTTATAGTAAATAGTGTTTATTTACGATAAAATTATCCATCTACTTCTTCCATGTCTTCCAATACTTCTAACTTGCTTTATTAACCCTCGCAGTACTGACGTTTCGCCAACCGTTGCGGACGGTGCCTGGGTCAACCGAGACCCGAACAGTTTTTGTTTACGTAGAATATAAAAAATGAAGCTTTTGCCATTATGATTTTGACTTATTTTATTTTAAAGGTGAACTATTATTAGGGATATAAAATAATACATAAAAATAAAATTTTAAAAAAATTACATAAAAAATATTTATTCTAAATCATTACAATTTGTACACAAAATATTTTTTGTACATGTTGAATGTATATTACATACATATTTATGACAAACATCACATTTTGATTTATATTTATTGTCATTTCCAATACACAAGCTACATCTTGAGCGTTTTTCTAATGTTGTACTCATTTGTTTATTTATTTTTCGGCCTGTACTTTCGATGGCGTCCACAATGTGTCTCGAAAATACTACTGCATTGGTTTCAAATACTCTAGCTCTAGAATCTATGTTTGCAGCAACTAACTGTTCAGACAAATTTTCTATAAATTGTTTTCTTCTTGATTTTATGTTACCAGTTGCCCAATCCGGATTTTTGAGTTGCCATAGTACAAATGCATTATAGGCTGCAATATCTATATAATGTAAAAAAAGCGACAGAGGCCAACGTCGTGTACATCTCCGGCAAGTGTATTCTCTTAAAATTTTATCTAAAACATCCACTCCACTTTTTGTTGAATTGTAATAATTGATAATATTAGGTTTGTAATTATTATTTTCGTCAGAAATAGCATGTTCTCGATGAACGCTCGAAAGTAAAACTACGCATTTTCTTGGTTTTGGGATATACGACACAAGTGTTAGATTTTCAGAAAATATAAAATCGGAAGAGCATTGAGCTCTTCCGGATATTGTTATCAAAGATTTTGGTAAATCCTTTCTATTTTTCCGCATTGTTCCCACTATAAATATGTTATCTTTGAGTAAATCCTCTGCAAGTGAGATATCCGTAAAAAAATTGTCGGTTGTGATAGTTCGATTAGATCCCTTCCAAAACTCTGAAAGAACTCTAACTACTCGTTGTCCTTGTCCTTTCTCCGGTGTGTTTCCGCATTTTCCTAAATACACTTCAAAATTACAACAATAATATGTAGTAGCGTCACATAGGGCCCATAATTTCAGCCCATATTTCCCCGGCTTGCTCGGCATATACACCTTGAATGGACATCTTCCTCGAAATGTTACTAATTGTTCATCAATAGTGCCTACATTAGACGCTCGGTAATTATCTCTGCAATTTCTTGTTAAAATATTTGTAATGGTTCTCAAAGCTGCCAACTTATCGGTCATTTTTCTTTCTTCTCGTGTCTGAAAGTCGTCAAAACGCAAAAATCGTAAAATGTTTGTAAATCTATCACGAGACATAGATGCTCGATAAATTTGTCGACTATAAGCAATCTTTTTCTTCCATAGATCTTTTTTACTTTCACGTGATTCCCGAAAACGGCCAGTAATTAGTAAAATCCCAAAAAATGCCTTCAATTCAACACGGTCTACCGGCTTCCATATATTATTTGAAAACATTTCATAATATTTAACCGCTTTTTCATTTGTATAAGTAATTATAATGTCCATGATTTCATCATTTATAAATAAATCAAAACATTGTTCCATGGTTTCTACACCCTCAGAATTTGCTGTGAGTGTAGCATCATATTTACCAAATTCTGCATCTCTGTTTGTGGGGGAAATATATCTCCATGTTCGTCCACAAACATTTTGGTCTTTACAGTGTGACATATTATTACTATTTTCACCACTAAACTCATCACTTTCATAATCCTCTTCTTCTGGTACTGCATCACTAAAAGTCAATGACGCACATTCATCATCAGAAGACACTTCATTGTTATAATCATCATTATTATTTACAAAATTAGCAAACATTTTATTTTTCGATGTAGATCGTTGCTCTAAAATACACCTTCTGTGAACTAAATCAAGAATTTAATGGCAATTGTATTGTCGCTATAGCCTCTTACACAGTCAGACGCCTGGCGCTGTAAAGAAACGGTCGAGACATATTTTTTCGTCGTTTTTTCGTCGGGACGTCCGTTTGACGCCGATCTAACTTAACGCACTCCTTGAGTAACGACAAATCTATTTATTACAATTTCTCGCAAAAATTTATTTGGGTCCAAATAGACCCAGGCACCGGAATACGAGGGTTAATACATAGTCGTACTAGTTTCGGGTTACCCCATCATCAGCGACAACTTAATGATTAACGTCTTCACGTCCTTGGCCATATATGTAGACATTTAGTTTTTTATGATTATAGTTATGTGTCAATACCAAATAGAACAAATGTTTGATAATAATTTTTGTTCACTACAAAGTCCATCAATCATAGAAGTAAAAATTTGTTGAGTTGGCAGTTAAAAATTTGCGCTAATAATGGTTATTTCTGATATACGGTTAGAAATATGAAAAGAAATGTAAGCTTACTCGTCAGCAAACAGTATTGTTGGATTGTGTGAACAAATTGTAAATATTTGATAAAAATAATGTCATATACATATGGATTAAGTTTTAATCATTTTTAGAAAGGTTAATTTTTAGTTACATCGAGCTGTCGCGCACCATCGTTACTCTAGAAGACTTGAAAAGCTCCAGAACACTTAATACTGCTTCTAGAAGACTTGACTTCCATATATTGCCTGTGGAATAGTGATTGGTCATCTCGGGTTGTCGCCAAACCGAGTGTAAAATTTTTGTAAATCCAGTTCAAACTAAGGTACCCAAATCGAGATGATAACAAAAAATCTAAAATCTGTAAATTTGCTAAGCGCGCACTGGTTTGAATTTATGGATATCTTAGTATACATTTATGTTGGACATCCCATAACCGATAACAACAAAGATAAGAGCATGCGTGTTTAAATGCGTCTATTTCAACACAAACACTTGCACTCAACTCTTTCAAGACCATAAGATTTCGGAAGCTCATGTACTTAGAGCATATGTATCCCCATGGTCGTCAAAAGATTAATAAACCTTAAAATTCCTTCAGAAGACGTTCCTCTATATCGGTAACCTCAAAACAGCTTCACTCTATCTTTAAAATGTTGTGTCTAAGGTGGCCTTTGGCAACGCACAGTCAACAAGTTTTGCAACACATAAGGGACAAGCTTGTCCAGTATGGAAAGGTGGCAAATATGAGGGGTGCATAGCCGGTAAGAAAGCCTGAGAGCTTCCTTAGATCCCCCTTGCTTAGGCACAAAATCCCTTTGGTTTTGTTTTGCAAAGGAGTTACCATACTTTTCGCTTGATTACTTATTTTATGCGGCTTTTTTGTGGTTGGGGTCTAATGAAAGCATTTCTGCTACCTCTTTGGCTAGCGTGTCTTCCTTTTTATTATCTTGAATGTCATTGAAGCTCACCATAGAGTGTGATAATTACTTTTTGGGAGTTCTCTCAGATTGCAAGGACATACGTGAAGGACTGGACTGGATTTAAGGCGGGCAGATTATCTGTGAAAAACTTTATTGATACAACTTTTTGAAGCATCGGTGTACCAAGCAAGGGTTCCTAAGATCCATCTTATTCCAACAGTTTTAGACTTAGTAAGTACACCAGAATATAGTGTCAAAAACAGTAGATATATAAGATGCTTACTGAACTAAATGCTGATTTTTAAAACACAGTTCAAGGAATGTAGCTTTTGCTGTTGTTCTATCAATCTCATAAACAGTAAGTAGTTGAAGATTTGCTATTTATGTATGTAAACTCAATTCGACTTAGTAATAATTTAACTTCACTCGGTTTGATAAGTCGAGTTGACTCATCTCTAGTACTACCCCTAGAAAGCTCCAAAACACTTGCAATGCATCCAGAAAGCTTGATATTGCCTTAAAAACACTTTAAAAGCTTTCAAAAAATTTGATACTACTTCTAGAAAACTTGAAATGTTTTCAGAAGGCTTGATACTACTTCTAGAAGATTTGAAACGCTTCCAGAAGACTAGATACTGCTTCTAGAAGACTTGATATTGGTCCAAGAAGACTTGAAATGTTGAAATTTTCAAAAGACTTGGTACTGTTTGTAAAAGACTTCAAATGCATCCAGAAGATTTGAAATGCTTGCAGATTACTTGATACAGCTTCGAAGAGATTTAAAATGCTTTTAGAAGACTTGATATTGCTTCTAGAAGATTTAACATTGCTACCAAAAGACTTAAAATGTTTTCAGAATACTTGATACTGCTTCTAGAAGTCCTGAAAAGCTTCCAGAAAACTTGAAATTATTCTAAACTATTTGGTACTGGTTGTAGAAAACTTGAACTGCTGCTTCTAGATGACTTGATAGTGCTTCCGAAAGAGTTGAGAATAGAGATGAAGATTTGAAATATTTCCCGAAGACTTTAAATGCCTTCAAAGGACTTCTAACAGACTTGACATTGCTTCTGAAAGACTTGAAGTACTTCCAGAAGGCTTGACACAGGTTCGAGAAGACTAGAAGTACTTCTAAAAAACTTAGTATTGCTTCTGGAAAATTAGTAATGCTCCCAGAAGATTTATAATACACACAGAGGAGTTGATAGTTTGAAGTTTTGATTTTGCTTTTAAAAGATTTGAGTGTCTTCCAAAAGACTTGAAATTGCTTGTGGAAGGCTTGTAATGGTTTCAAGAGACTTGAAATGCTTCCAGAAGACTTAATACTGCTTCTAGAAGACTTGACATTGCTTTTGTAAGACATGAAATGCTTCCAGAAGACTTGATACTCTTTCTAGAAAACTTGAAATGCTTCCAGAAAACTTGATAAGCAGCAAGAAGATTTGAAATACTTCTAGATGATTTGAAATAATAATATAAAGGTCTTGATTACTCTTTCAATACAAAACTTTGAATGGAATTACTTGTGCAATGTGAGTAATTGCACAAGTGCATCCAAAAGACTTGATATTACTTCTAGAAGATTTGATAGTACTTCTAGGAGACTTGATGTTGCTTCTGGAAAACTTGAAATACTTCCACAAAACTTGAAATGTAACCAAAAGACTCGATATTGCCTCTAGAGGACTTCAAAGAGTTTCCAGAAGATTTGAGATGCTTCGAGAAGACTTGCTACTAATCTAGAAGACTTGATATTACTAATATTACTTGTGGAAGACTTGAAATGGTCCCAAAAGAATTGAATCTGCTTCTAGATGACTTGATATTGCTTCTGGAAATGCTCTTTCTTTCCAATTCATCGCTTGAGCCCTTTCCTATTTCAGTTTTTTGAGCACCCAGCACCCACACTTATTTTCAAAAACCGATCAATAATTACACTTGCATAATTAACAAAGGGCGAGGTTCACTCAGAAGATTGGTCTTCTACCTAACACTTCAAACATAAAATGAAATATATACAGAAAAAAAAATCAAATAAAAAGGAACTAAATTTAACAAAAAATGTATAATGTGTAAATATGGTTAGAAGAAGCAAAGTGAATTTCTATTTTATTTTATTCTCTTTCGCAGATGTAAACAATCGGGAAGAATGGGATTTCTGGTACTCACATTGCACAAGTGCATCCAAAACACTTGATATTACTTCTAGAAGATTTGATACTACTTCTAGAGACTTGATGTTGCTTGTAGAAGACTTGAAATTCTTCCAGAAGACTTAATATTGCTTCTGCAAATGTTCTTTCTATCCAATTCATCGCTTGAGTACTTTTCCATTTCAGTTTTTTGAGCACCCAGCACTTACTTTCAAAAACCCAGAATATCTCAGAATATTTGGACTCTTTAATACTGGAGAAAATTATTTTTTTTTTAATTTAAAGTCTTCTTTACCTTATTAAAAAAATATTGTTATTAATTAATTTCTTGTCTTGATACTGCTTCCAAAAGGAGAGGACTTTACAGAGTTTCCAGAAAACTTGATATTACCTCCAGAGGACTTTACAGAGTTTCCAGAAGACTTGAGATGTTTCCAGAAGGCTTGATACTGCTTCGAGAAGACTTGATGTTACTTGTGGAAGACTTGAAATGGTCGCAAGAGAATTGAAACTGCTTCTAGATGACTTGATATTGCTTCTGAAAAACTTGAAATGCTTTTAGAAAACTTGACATTGCTTCTGGAAGAGTTGAAATACTTCCAGAAAACTTTAAATGCATCCAGAAGACTTGATACTACCTCCAGAAGACTTCAAAGAGCTTCCAGAAAACTTGATACTGCTTCTAAAAGACTTGATGTTACTTGTGGAAGACTTGAAATGGCCCCAGAAGAATTGATACTGCTTCTAGATGACTTGCTATTGCTTCTGAAAGACTTGAAATGCTTTTAGGAAACTTGATATTGCTTCTGGAAGACTTGAAATACTTCCAGAAAACTTTAAATGCAATCATAAGATTTGATATTGCCTCTAGAAGACTTCAAAAAGTTTCCAGAAGACTTGAGATGCTTTCAGAAAAATTGACACTGCTCCAGAAGACTTGATATTACTTGTGCAAGACTTGAAATGGTCTCAGAAGAATTGAAACTGCTTCTAGATGACTTGATACTGCTTCTAGAAGACTTGAAATACTTCCAGAAAACTTTAAATGCATCCAGAAGACTTGATATTGTTTCCAGAGGCCATCAATGAGCTTCCGGAAGACTTGATACTGCTCCAGAAGGCATGATGTTACTTGTGGAAGACTTGAAATAGTCCCAGAAGACTTGAAACTGCTTCTAGAAGATTTGATATTGCTTCTGGAAGACTTGAAATGCTTTCACAAAACTTGTTATTGCGTCTGGAAGACTTGAAATACTTCCAGAAGCTTTAAACGTAACCAGAAGACTTGATATTGTCTCTAGAGGGCTTCGAAAGCTTGCAGAATAGATGACTTGCTATTGCTTCTGAAAGACTTGAAATGCTTTTAGGAAACTTAATATTGCTTCTGAAAGACTTGAAATACTTCCAGAAAGCTTTAAATGCAACCAGAAGATTTGGTATTGCCTCTAGAAGACTTCGAAAAGTTTCCAGAAGACTTGAGATGCTTTCAGAGAACTTGATACCGCTCCAGAAGACTTGATATTACTTGTGGAAGACTTGAAATGGTTCAGAAGAATTGAAACTGCTTCTAGATGACTTAATACTGCTTCTGGAAGACTGGAAATGCTTTCAGAAAACTTTAAATGCATCCAGAAGACTTGATATTGCCTCCAGAGGACATAAAAGAACTTCCGGAAGACTTGATGTGCTTCCAGAAGACTTGATACTGCGCCAGAAGACTTGATGTTACTTGTGTAAGACTTGAAATGGTCCCAGAAGACTTGAAACTGCTTCTAGAAAATTTGATATTGCTTCTGAAAGACTTGAAATGCTTTTAGGAAACTTGATATTGCTTCTGGAGGACTTGAAATACTTCCAGAAAGCTTTAAATGCAACCAGAAGATTTGATATTGCCTCTAGAAGACTTCAAAAAGTTTCCAGAAGACTTGAGATCCTTTCAGAAAACTTGATACTGCTCCAGAAGACTTGATATTACTTGTGGAAGACTTGAAATAGTCTAGAAGAATTGAAACTGCTTCTAGATGACTTAATACTGTTTCTGGAAGACTTGAAATGCTTTCAGAAAACTTTAAATGCATCCAGAAGACTTGATATTGCCTCCAGAGGACATAAAGGAACTTCCGGAAGACTTGATGTGCTTCTAGAAGACTTGATACTGCGCCAGAAGACTTGATGTTACTTGTGGAAGACTTGAAATAGTCCCAGAAGACTTGAAACTGCTTCTAGAAAATTTGATATTGCTTCTGAAAGACTTGAAATGCTTTTAGGAAACTTGATATTGTTTCTGGAAGACTTGAAATACTTCCAGAAAGCTTTAAATGCAACCAGAAGATTTGATATTGCCTCTAGAAGACTTCAAAAAGTTTCCAGAAGACTTGAGATGCTTTCAGAAAACTTGATACTGCTCCAGAAGACTTGATATTACTTGTGGAAGACTTGAAATGGTTCAGAAGAATTGAAACTGCTTCTAGATGACTTAATACTGCTTCTGGAAGACTTGAAATGCTTTCAGAAAACTTTAAATGTATCCAGAAGACTTGATATTGCCTCCAGAGGACATAAAAGAACTTCCGGAAGACTTGATATGCTTCCAGAAGACTTGAAACTGCGCCAGAAGACTTGATGTTACTTGTGTAAGACTTGAAATAGTCCCAGCAGACTTGAAACTGCTTCTAGAAAATTTGATATTGCTTCTGGAAGACTTGAAATGTTTTCACAAAACTGGATATTGCGTCTGGAAAACTTGAAATACTTCCAGAAACTTTAAATGCAACCAGAAGACTAGATATTGCCTCTAGAGGGCTTCGAAAGCTTCCAGAAGACTTGAGATGCTTCCAGAAGATTCAATACCACTTGATATTACTTCTGAAAGACTTGAAATGCTTGTAGGAAACTTGATATTGCGTCTGAAAGACTTGAAATACTTCCAGAAACTTTAAATGCAACCAGAAGACTTGATATTGTCTCTAGAAGACTTCAAAAAGTTTCCAGAAGACTTGAGATGCTTTCAGAAAACTTGATACCGCTCCAGAAGACTTGATATTACTTGTGGAAGACTTGAAATAGTCCAGAAGAATTGAAACTACTTCTAGATGACTTAATACTGTTTCTGGAAGACTTGAAATGCTTTCAGAAAACTTTAAATGCATCCAGAAGACTTGATATTGCCTCCAGAGGACATAAAAGAACTTCCGGAAGACTTGATGTGCTTCCAGAAGACTTGATACTGCGCCAGAGGACTTGATGTTACTTGTGGAAGATTTGAAATAGTCCCAGAAGACTTGAAACTGCTTCTAGAAAATTTGATATTGCTTCTGAAAGACTTGAGATGCTTTTAGGAAATTTGATATTCCTTCTGGAAGACTTGAAATACTTCCAGAAAGCTTTAAATGCAACCAGAAGATTTGATATTGCCTCTAGAAGACTTCAAAAAGTTTCCAGAAGACTTGAGATGCTTTCAGAAAACTTGATACTGCTCCAGAACACTTGATATTACTTGTGGAAGACTTGAAATAGTCCAGAAGAATTGATACTACTTCTAGACGACTTAATACTGCTTCTGGAAGACTTGAAATGCTTTCATAAAACTTGATATTGCGTCTGGAAGACTTGAAATACTTCCAGAAACTTTAAATGCAACCAGAAGGCTTGATATTGTCTCTAGAGGGCTTCGAAAGCTCCCAGAAGACTTGAGATGCTTCCAGAAGATTCAATACCACTTGATATTACTTGTGGAAGACTTGAAATGGTCCGAAAAGAATTGAAATTGCTTCTAGATGACTTGATATTACTTCTGAAAAGCTTGAACTGCTTCTAGAAAAGTTGACATTGCTTCTGGAAGACTTGAAGTACTTCCAGAGACCTTTAAATGCATCCAGAAGAATTAATACTACCTCCAGAAGCCTTCAAAGAGCTTCCAGAAGACTTGATACTGCTTCCAAAAGACTTGATGTTACTTGTGGAAGACTTGAAAGGGCCTCAGAAGAATTGATACTGCTTCTAGATGACTTGCTATTGCTTCTGAAAGACTTGAAATGCTTTTAGGAAACTTAATATTGCTTCTGGAAGATTTGAAATACTTCCAGAAAGCTTTAAATACAACCAGAAGATTTGATATTGCCTCTAGAAGACTTCAAAAAGTTTCCAGAAGACTTGAGAGGCTTTCAGAAAACTTGATACCGCTCCAGAAGACTTGATATTACTTGTGGAAGACTTGAAATGGTTCAGAAGAATTGAAACTGCTTCTAGATAACTTAATACTGCTTCTGGAAGACTTGAAATATTTTCAGAAAACTTTAAATGCATCCAGAAAACTTGATATTATCTCCAGAGAACATAAAAGAATTTCCGGAAGACTTGACATGCTTCCAGAAGACTTGATACTGCGCCAGAAGACTTGATGTTACTTGTGGAAGACTTGAAATAGTCCAGAAGAATTGAAACTGCTTCTAGATGACTTAATACTACTTCTAGAAGACTTGAAATGCTTTCAGAAAACTTTAAATGCATCCAGAAGACTTGATATTGCCTCCAGAGGACATAAAAGAACTTCCGGAAGACTTGATATGCTTCCAGAACACTTGATACTGCGCCAGAAGACTTGATGTTACTTGTGGAAGACTTGAAACTGCTTCTAGAAAATTTGATATTGCTTCTGAAAGACTTGAAATGCTTTTAGGAAACTTGATATTGCTTCTGGAAGACTTGAAATACTTCCAGAAAGCTTTAAATGCAACCAGAAGATTTGATATTGCCTCTAGAAGATTTCGAAAAGTTTCCAGAAGACTTGAGATGCTTTCAGAAAACTTGATACCGCTCCAGAAGACTTGATATTACTTGTCGAAGACTTGAAATGGTTCAGAAGAATTGAAACTGCTTCTAGATGACTTAATACTGTTTCTGGAAGACTTGAAATGCTTTCAGAAAACTTTAAATGCATCCAGAAGATTTGATATTGCCTCCAGAGGACATAAAAGAACTTCCGGAAGACTTGATGTGCTTCCAGAAGACTTGATGCTGCGCCAGAAGACTTGATGTTACTTGTGGAAGACTTGAAATAGTCCCAGAAGACTTGAAACTGCTTCTAGAAAATTTGATATTGCTTTTGAAAGACTTGAAATGCTTTTAGGAAACTTGATATTGCTTCTGGAAGACTTGAAAGACTTCCAGAAGTTTTAAATGCAACCAGAAGATTTGATATTGCCTCTAGAAGACTTCAAAAATTTTCCAGAACACTTGAGATGCTTTCAGAAAACTTGATACTGCTCCAGAAGACTTGATATTACTTGTGGAAGACTTGAAATAGTCTAGAAGAATTGAAACTGCTTCTAGATGACTTAATACTGTTTCTGGAAGAATTGAAATGCTTTCAGAAAACTTTAAATGCATCCAGAAGACTTGATATTGCCTCCAGAGGACATAAAAGAACTTCCGGAAGACTTGATGTGCTTCCAGAAGACTTGATACTGCGCCAGAAAACTTGATGTTACTTGTGGAAGACTTGAAATAGTCCCAGAAGACTTGAAACTGCTTCTAGAAAATTTGATATTGCTTCTGGAAGACTTGAAATGCTTTCACAAAACTTGATATTACGTCTGGAAGACTTGAAATACTTCCAGAAACTTTAAATGCAACCGGAAGACTTGATATTGTCTCTAGAGGGCTTCGAAAGCTTCCAGAAGACTTGAGATGCTTCCAAAAGACATATTGTTTGTGGAAAATTTAAAATACTTTCAGAAGACTTGATACTGTTTCTAGAAAACTTGATATTGCTTCTGGAAGCCTTAATATGCATCTAGAAGACTTGATACTGCTTCTAGAAGATTTGAAATGCTTCAACAGAACGTGATATTACATCTAGAAGACTTGAAATGCTTCCAGAAAACATGATATGCTTCTAGAAGCAGTATCAAGGCTATCAAAGCCTTGATAGCCTTGATCTCCTTGATAGATTATCAAGGCTTTGATACTGCTTTTAGAAGACTTGATATTATTTTTGGAAGACTTTAAATGCTCTTTTATTCCAATTCGTTGTTTGAGCCTCTTCCCATTTAAATTCTTTTCAGCACAAAGCGCCCATACTTATTTTCAAAAACCCAGAATATTTGGATTCATTGATACTGGAGAAATAAAAATTAAATTTTTCATTTAAAGACTTCTTTAACTTATTAAAAAATTAATAAATTAATTAGTTTCTTAAATGAATATAATACTTCTTTAAATGAATACTTACTTTTAATAATTTACTTTAATGCATTTATATTTATAATAATTACAATAAAGCTTATTTCTAATGAAAAAAATGTCGTTAATTTCATTTTATTTGATAATGTTAATAACAATATTTTGCGACTTAATTTGATCTTGTTATTCTTGTTAAAAATATCCATCTAAATATAAATTGTTATTTGAAGGTGAACATTCTAAATAAAATATTTATTTATTATTAAAACAATTCATTATCAAATTTCGAGTTAATCCCCCAAAGTAGGCTTTGGATAAATTTCCGTTACGTTTTTGAAATAAAACAAATGCCGGTTGACAACAATCATTAGACGCAAAAACTCTCTTGGACGTCTATGTCAGAAAGTCCAGTCCAATTTTAAAACATTAATTACATCGTAAATAATGCCCGTCAGTCGCCTTGATATTTATTACAGGAAGATGTTGCTCTCAAAGTTCTTTACAAAAGGTTGGGGCGACCCCGATCGCATAATTAGGTAAGAAAAAAATCGATTTTTCCGAAACATTCTAGGTTATGTTTTGACATACTCAATTTCAGACTTTTGCAATTTCGCAAAATTATTTCTAACCGTGATACTTGCTTCGGTTTGGTTGATCGCGACCATCAGATCGACGTTTTAAGCGTAAATATTCATTAATTTATTGTTATTTAACCTCACTTTTTTTTGGACCATATTGTTTATTAATTTTGTTAATTTTGTGTGTTGATTTGATAGCAAGAAACTTGGACTGATTGCTATGTAACTAATGGAAAATTTAAATCGCCATTCGCTTTACAACTACCTGATATTGTTCATGAAGAAGTTAAGGATGCCTATTTTCAAATGATCGTACCCAAAAAATGGATCCACGAGCCCTATCGGCCAGTTTGCATCCATTTGGCTGGAACTGGAGATCACGTAAGCATATTTATGTTAACATTTAAAGTAAAACTAAATAACTTTTAGGCTTCTGAAACAATATTTGATGTTTCTGATGGTATGCTACAACTTCTGAGTTTGAAGCAAGTTTGTAGTGATAAAATTTGATTAAGTTTTTTACAATAAATATATGAAAATATAATATTTATTGTTGATTAAATTATTTTTCTTAAATTTGAGTTGAAAGGGATTTATGTACGGCTGAGTTCCCATTTTTATGTCTCTCGGTCTCTATCTTGACCTTGTTAATATCCACGATGCGTCCATTGTGACAAACTATGTCCAATAAACTTCCACTGCTTCAGTAAAGTTAATTAGTCTTTGACTAAGTTATCAGCCTTTTCTATTCATATCTTTCGTAATATTGTCGGATTCTTGATAACATCTTGATCTTGTCAAGTATCACTGAGAATGCTTATGGCAACACATATATGGAGTGATAAGGAAGAAGATATTGTGGATTTTAGTGATGAAAGTGATGGTGAAGATGAGGTAATTGTAAAATTCATTCTCATGTTTGAAAATGAACTTAAAGACATGAGATGAAATGAGGTAGAAGATGAATACCATACACAATATGGAGTAGTAAAAGCTTTTATCAGATACTGAAACTAAATCTGAAAATATTGTCAAAATATCAATTAATAAGAATATAATGAAAATGAAATAAATCAACTTCTCACTCACTTCTTTTATTTGCTCGGTACTAGTTTCGGCTTATAAAGCCATCATCAGCCGAATCTATTATAGAAAGGATTATAAAAATTATTATTTTTAAATTGAACAAATTTCCTTAAACTACTTACAGTCAAATTAGAAAAGTCTAATAAAATGTAAAAATTTCATGTGTTCACAGAATTACACAGAGTTAAAAATTACTGATACAATATAGATAACACGAAACACAGAAAATGTAAATAAGACTAAAACGTAACATGTGTCAAAAGGATAAAAGATTAATAAACCTGTATGGGGTTCAAGGTTAAAGGTTAAAATATTATAATATGCTATGAGATGGCATTCTTGTAAAGAGCGAAAATAAATATTATATAATTTTCTTCTAATCTTTTTCTATGTTGATTTTAAGTACGTAAAGATAGGTATATACCTAAATTCGAGTTGGTCGTTGAGCAACTTGGTGTCTTTCCGATTATTGTGCCGATATATTTCCATCATTTCTAGAAGGTCCATACGAAAATTTTTTTCACATTTGTGAATCAATTTGACTCCCTCGAAATCCATAGTATGGTCTGTTTCGTTAATGTGCTTGTAGATGTTGGAATTTTCTTTTTTCTTATGTTACTACTTTGTAGATACAAAAAAGGATCATATAGAAAATTAGGGTAGTGTGAATTTGTTTTGATGGGGTCCAACTTTTCTGTGATGCGTAAGGCTTTATAAATTATCGAAGAAATGGTCGAGTAACAAAAAAAAATTCTATTTTGTTTCTTTTTTGGTCGATTGCAACGTGATCGATTTAGGTGGTGGTTAGATAAGATTTTGAGTATAGAGTTTTTGTTATTAAAAGCCAAAGTTATGTTATACTTCGCAAAGATCTTTGTCGCCTGATAAGTGATAGAGTTGTATGGAGCAGCTCTGTATTTTGTTTCTTTAGTTGTGTTATGTAATGGGGGTCTCTTTGTTTTTTAATCTTATTAAATAGGTTGTCTGTTAAATTTGGGGGGTACCCGTTATCTAAAGCCAATTGTTGTATAAAATTAAGTTCAGTAGTGAGATTTTCAGTTGATAGTGGGTAGTTTAGGGCTCTGTTGATATAATAATGGAAACTAGAAAGCTTTTGAGATAGAGGGTGTGCTGAATTGTAAGGTATTATTGTAGGTATCATGGA
Organism: Onthophagus sagittarius; assembly: GCA_036711965.1. Classification (NCBI taxonomy): domain Eukaryota; kingdom Metazoa; phylum Arthropoda; class Insecta; order Coleoptera; family Scarabaeidae; genus Onthophagus; species Onthophagus sagittarius. The sequence goes on along the minus strand of JASERS010000007.1, from coordinate 8,661,549 downwards.
AGGTTTTCTAAAAATATTATACTCAATATTTCCAGAGGAATGGTCGAGTTTTAGGTCGAGGAAATTAATGTTTTTATCAATTTCGATTTCTAGAGTAAATTTTAGGTTCTTTTATAAATTGTTCAGATAAATGTGAAAATTGTCTAATTGTTTTTGGTAGTTTTGTATTTGTTGTGTCGGTATCAAAGGTTCTTTCATTATTAATCTGTATCTCATTTATTTATAACCAATTATTATAGATTAAGAGTAAACTATAATAATAAAAAATTTTTAATCGGCGTAACTGTGCAATTGAAAAGAAACCGAACCAAAAAAACAAAAAATATAAAAAAAAATTAAAACTAGATGTAACTTGATGTATCCTATTCTTGGTGTAACCTTTCAACAAGTCGATGTCGTTGTGAACAAATCAAAACCGTCGCACAGTGGGGTATTTGACCCAAAAAGTTGGCCAAAATTATTTTATGGTTTTATTTTATATGTTTTGATATGATAAACTTGAAAAAAATGTTTAAAAAAATCTAGGAGCCAAGTAATGTGAAAATAAATAACAAAAAAGATATATTTACGAACAAAATCGCTGTATTAATTAATTGTTCTTTGGCTATTAATTGTGCTTGTATAAACCTGACCTGAAGGTAGAGATGATATACTTGAATACCTACTTTAAACAAATAGGTCCTTAATTATTTTCTGTTATAAATTTTTAAGGATAGGAAATACCAAGCTAATTTGTAAAGAAGTTCCGGATACAATAGATTGCTATTATTTTGTGGTACCAATTATTTTAAAATTGAACTGCAGGTATATATGGGAAATGTAAACAAAAAAATGCTATAAAATATTTTGTGACAGAACCTACCCTTTTGAGAAGTTCTAAGAAAAATAACTCATTACTTTTACTGCTCCGTTTTATTTTGAGAAAAGCTAAAAAAGACACTTCACAATAAATACTTGTTTAAAAATCTACTCGGAAATAGCAGGTATGAGAAGTAGCTCTAAAAAATATAGGTAAATTAAGATATTAAATTATTTACAATATAAATTACAAATAGGTTATTTATTTACAATATAAATTGGTTATTTACAATATAAATATTGTTTACAACATAAACAATATTTTTTTTTTGCAATATAAATCAATATACATTTACTAATCAAAATCTTCTTCTATTTCTTCTTCATGTTCTTCTTCATCATCATCTTCTTCTTTCTCATCGGGAAGCAACATTTCTACAGTTTCTTTCAGAAATGGCTTTGAAAGAGTTTTTCTTTTTTGTCTCATCGAAGAGAGCAGCGGATCTGAAGTTAATAATAAGCGATTTAATACATCTTCGTTACATTTTACTCTCGAATATTTCCGCGCAAATTTTTCTCGATAATTTCGAAAATGTTTGTTTCTGCATTCCGCTGCCTCTTCTGATAATTGCCCTATAGGTAACAGAGCATTTTTTAAAATTTCTGGTCCATGGATCAAAATTTTATGGAGAGTTGGAGACATTGGGTACCATGGGTATAAATTAATGTAAAGTTGAGCCGTCTCGAAAGTGTAAGCCTCAAACTTTTCTACATTTACTTTTTTTCCAGACGATATTACTTCTAAGATTACTTTAATACGAAATATAAATTCTTGATTTACACCAGTAATCTTAGCAGCAACTTCAGGGTCGTTAAAAAATCTTCTGCTGGTATTGCCATCATTAGTGTTACCAAAACCGGGTTTAGGTATGTCCACTAATAATCCCATTTCCGTTTTAAATAATTGTTTAATTTTTTGTTTTGTGTTTGCTACAATTTCAGTATCTTCTTTTGCTTTGGCCTGCCACTTTCCTATGGGAATTTTGTATGAAATGTGCAAAATATGCTCGAATAGACGAATTCTCGCATGGAGAATAGATAACCCGAATTCTAACGTGTCCTGCTTTATGGGTTTTTTCTGAGCGATGTTATTAAACTCTTTTGATGTTGCGCCACAAATATAACACCTCATGGTTGATGTAGTATGTGTAACGGAGTTACATACTTTGCCATCGACCATACAAAAAATTAAAGTGTGTTTAATTTTTCCATCGATTCCTTGGATTGCAACATTAGTCGGGTTTAATTCTCTAATTTGGTCATTAATGTAATCTACCTCTTCTGTTGTGACGTCCACAGTTTCCTGTAGATATCTAATCCTTATAGGTCTACAATAATGGGCAGAAGATGGTTTAGGATTTAACCAAATGGTTTTTTTCTTGGCCAACAATTTTAATGGCACCATGGAACTTTGGAAAATATGTGCATCAGAAGACGTGGTATTTTCAAATTTTTGTTGATATTGTGACTGATGAGAGCCGTCACATCCCCATTTATATATTAATTCTAAGCTTTTCATTTCCTCATCGCTTAACATTAGTAATACGTCTTTCAGATATTCGCATAAGCGTGAAGACGTGTGGTCCAGTAAATTTTGTAATTTTATTTCAGCACTAGTTTCGCTGACAATTATCGCATCCTTGGATGGATAGCACGCTTTCTTTTCTCGTTGCAATATACTATAGCAAGGATATAATGTCTTGTCAGCACTCCTATAAATTTCGTACTCTCTTCGAGATGAACCTGCTTCTACAAATATTGCCAAAGCTTCTAGCGGTGACAATCCTCTAACGTTACTTTTTGCAGTTTGCGAAAATGCAGCTTGATATTTTTGTCCTCGTGTTGGAGAAACTGTAACATCTTTCACTACACGAGAAGCAGCTACATTGCCAGATTCCCGTAGCTTCATTTGTGTAGCATAAGTTAATTCAGCTACCGACGAACTTCTCAATTCTTTAGTTTTTCTCCTCTTTGTTCGTTCGCTTGATTCATCAAAATGTATTGTTGGTCGACCAACAGTGCCTGAAGTTTGTCTTTCAAATGGTATGCAGATAGTGCCATCTAGCCAAGCGGCATTATTTTTTAAAAACACTTCGTGTTTTTTATGAGCAGCTTGCCACTTAGTTCTAAATTTCGATTTTAGAATTCTTATTTGTAGATAAACATTTTCACTTTTTTCCTTGGTAAAATTTGTATCTTCAACTAAATATTTCTCCATAAAATCTAATTTTTTAGAGAAATTTTTTTCTGGACAATTTCGCATGATTTCGTAAAGATGCCTACGGGTTACTACTTTCATCCCAGATGAACCTAAGATTATATTGAAATTATCTATTAGATAGATTTTACAGACTTTATATTTTATTAATTTATAGTAAATTTTAATCGTTTTATGTCAAAAGCCTACCCACAATGCAACGCAAGAATATTAAATTTTTTTTTTTTAAAGGTAGGTGCTCAAAGAAAAATTCATAAAAAGTGGATCTGCGAATTTCCGCGAGAAATTCTTGATTAAAATTGTCGTAGATAAGTTACTGAACAGATTAAAAAAATATATACTGCGGTACATAGGGGTACACTACAACAAAAATCATTTTGAACATAAAAATTGATCACAGAAAATGGTTTACAATTAAGATTTTTTTTAACTGGTAATAGCGTTAATAAAAAAATTATTTTAATGGACCAGATAGTACACATTATAACTTACCTTGTTCCGAAAATTCCATGACGTGAAGAAAAAAATACACAATTGATAAATAAAACTCAGAAGCACAAAATATCACGCACCGAAGTGATGATTCGAAAGATTAACTTTGAAATGACTTCACGCCGTGGGTTTTATAGGTACAGTACCTGAAATGTTTTTCTGGTATTCCCTATCTATTGTACTACAATATTTGCCGCTTTTTACCTGTTTTTATAAAACTTTGGAAATTTGAATTTTGACCAGCTTTTTAGGTCAAATACCCCACTGTGCGTCGTCAAGGTTGTGTAGAGTTTAGATGGTAGAGTTGCCAGATAATCATAAAAATATCTGATAACGCTACGTATTAATTAAAAGATACAAAAAAGGATCATATAGAAAAGTAGGGTAGTGTGAATTTGTTTTGATGGGGTCCAACTTTTCTGTGATGCGTAGGGCTTTATAAATTATCGAAGAAATGGTCGAGTAACAAAAAAAAATTCTATTTTGTTTCTTTTTTGGTCGATTGCAACGTGATCGATCACGCCAAGATGTCTGAATACCCTGTTTAAAAAATACATATTAGAGTGATATAACGAAGAGTTGTCTTGAGTTCATGATACTGTATTCGGGTTTGAAATCGATTTGTCGAAAAATATTCAAATTAAACTTAACTTTTTAACAAATTAACTTCGTTAACACGCAAAGATATCGAATAGAAACCTAAAAACAGAAACAAAACAATACATCATAAGCAAACTATTGCGTGATGAGAAACGAAAACACTTCAAGAATCTTAATCACCAATACGAGAAACTGGCGTATATTCATAGAGACCTCAGAAAACAACTGCACCATCTTGAACTAGAAGAACTCATTCAAAATTTCATAACACAGACCGAAGTAATAAAACGGGATGACCAGCGAAAGAAAGAGAATAAACTAGCTCTTGTTTTTACGTAAATTTTTACGTAAAAACAAGAGCAACAATAACAAGAAACATACAGATGAACACTTAACGATTGCACAATACAGCAATCTCACTAACATTAAATTCACCATACAGGAAGAGGCATTCTTGAACAAAGGTTACAAATTTGCAATCGAAACAAAAGCCGACCTACATCTCACATCAATAGATTTTGACGTTATTATAGAAAATCATCCAGAAATTTCGCTTATTAAGAAAGTGGAAAAGAACAATAAAATTGGGAAGAACATCTCTATCATAGAACAAAACAAAAACATTTAGTCAATAAAGAAAAAGCTCACCGACAACAACGCTATATTCGTTAGGGCAGATAAAGGAGCAGGAATTGTAATCATCAATAAGGAGGAATACATTAACAAAACTTTAACATTCATGAAAGATAACAATTATAAAAAGCTTGAAAAATTCCCACTAAATACCAGTATCAGGACGACAAAGAAAATTATCAAAAAATGTAAAGAAGTTTTGATTCAACTTTCACCACATCTTAACATATCACCAAACAACATATATATCGTACAAAAATTCATACATATGAATCCAAACATTCCCAGATTATATTCACTACCTAAAGTACACAAACAACTCCCCTACATCAAAAATTGCATAATTTTTATTGAATATTTTTCGACAAATCGATTTCAAACCTGAATACAGTGTCATGAACTCAAGACAATTTATTGAAAGAACCTTTGATATCGACACAACAAATACAAAACTAATTTCTTTCGATGTTACCAATTTATATTCGAATGTTCCGATAGAATATACTTTGAGTTTAACAAATATAATTTTTAAAAACCATTTTAAAAATGATAAAACTGTCTCCCAGCTTAGTTTATTATTACAACATGTAGTCTCTCAAAATTATTGCTGTTTTAATGAGGAATACTACGAGATAACCGATGGTCTACCAATGGGTATGCCCCTTTCCGGTATTTTGTCTAATATTTTCCTAGATCATATCGAGAAACAATACATAATATCACAAAAAAACCCATCTAAACACCACATTGTCAAATGGATAAGATATGTAGACGATATTTTTTGCATATGGAGCGGTGACCAAAAACAATTAGACAATTTTCACATTTATCTGAACAATTTATATAAGAACCTAAAATTTACTCTAGAAATCGAAATTGATAAAAACATTAATTTCCTCGACCTATAACTCGACCATTCCTCTGGAAATATTGAGTATAATATTTTTAGAAAACCTTCCATGATACCTACAATAATACCTTACAATTCAGCACACCCTCTATCTCAAAAGCTTTCTAGTTTCCATTATTATATCAATAGAGCCCTAAACTACCCTCTATCAAATGAAAATCTCACTACTGAACTTAATTTTATACAACAATTGGCTTTAGATAACGGGTACCCCCCAAAATTAACAGACAACCTATTTAATAAGATTAAAAAACAAAGAGACCCCCTTTACATAACACAAACTAAAGAAACAATATACACAGCTGCCCCATACAACTCCATCACTTATCAGGCGACAAAGATCTTTGCTAAGTATAACATAACTTTGGCTTTTAATAACAAAAACTCTATACTCAAAAACTTATCTAACCACCACCTAAAGACCAACAACAATATTTTACAACAGAGCGGCATTTACAAAGTCAATTGCACACAATGTCAATCTTCATATATAGGACAAACGGGACGCCAACTAGAGATGCGCTTAAAGGAACATAAGAAAAAAGAAAATTCCAACATCTACAAGCACGTTTAACGAAACAGACCATACTATGGATTTCGAGGGAGTCAAATTGATTCACAAATGCGAAAAAAATTTTCGCATGGACCTTCTAGAAATGATGTAGAAGTTGCTCAACGACCAACTCGAATTTAAGTATATACCTATCTTTACGTACTTAAAACCAACATAGAAAAAGATTAGAAAAAAATTATATAATATTTATTCTCGCTCTTTACAAGAATGCCATCTCGTAGCATTTTATAATATTTTAACCTTTAACCTTGAACCCCATACAGGTTTATTAATCTTTTATCGTTTTGACACATGTTACGTTTTAGTCTTATTTACATTTTCTGTGTTTTCGTGTTATCTATATTGTATCTGTAATTTTTAACTTTGTGTAATTCTGTGAACACATATGAAATTTTTACATTTTATTAGACTTTTCTAATTTGACTGTAAGTAGTTTAAGGAAATTTGTTCGATTTAAAAATAATAATTTTTATAATCCTTTTTATAATAGATTCGGCTGAGGATGATAAAGCCATCATCAGCCGAATCTATTAATATCTTTTTACGCCGAAACTAGTACCGAGCTAATAAAAGAAGCGAGTGAGAAGTTGATTTATTTCATTTTCATTATATTCTTATTAAATTAATCTCGCAACATGAATTCCTACACCCAAAAAAAAATATCAATTGGCCAAACTATACAAGTGAAACAGATAAATTCAAAGATGGACGCATTTTTGAATATATTAACAAAGACATATTGTGGGCATAAAAATGTCATCCACAGTGAGGCCAAATTCGCATTCTAACGACTCCCTTGATCTTGCATTTCGCCTGAAATTTTCTAAATATTCGGCTTGCAAGAGGTTAAAAAAAGAGGCTTGAGACTGGCATAGTCTCATTGGAGCATTTAAATTTAATAAACGATTTCTATGTTTATTCTTGATAACATTTAAAGTCGAAAATGCTGCTTCACAGAGATAAGTGGAATGAAAAGAAAGAAGACGTTTCAGTGCCTTTTTTGCCAACCATCAGATGATACTGGCTAGGGTGGCCACTGCACAGGGCCACCCTAACCACAGGGCTAACTAGGCTTTAGCCCTAGAGGGCCTGATCTTAGGGGGCGGCAATTTTTGACACGAAATGAATGTAGCCCCATATATATCTAATTTTTTTGCGGAATAAGTTCGCATTGATTTGTGTAGCGTACGGGCGCGAAATTTCTTAGGACGGCCCTGTTACTGCAAGTTAAAAAGAGATCAACAAGTACCCATACATTGTTCTTCCTTACAATGTTGGACTTAACCACGATATGTAATTTTTCTTATTTAAGCAATCATTTTCAGAAATAAAATCTAAAAATAAGTTAAACATTTCACACGATTCTTTTCCAGTTTCCAAACTTCCATAACAATTTTTTCTTGAATGATTTAATTTTGCTCCATAGATCAAATGCGTTAGGGTTGTGAATTGAGTTGAGTTGTTCGAATATCTCGGAAAAAAAGTTAACCTTTAGTTTTACATACTTCTTCTCTAAGTACATAAAATCTAGCTAGGATCCGGCCTCCACACAGCCACCGAACTTCAGTATGCAGAAGGAGATTCGAACGAATAGATCCCATGTCCTCGCATAACAATGCAAGCAGTGTTTAGTTGAGAGTGTCACTTTTTATAAAGTTCACAGCCTTTACCTTTACTTTTAGTAGTCAAAACCATATTTAGTTCAGGACTCAAACCTTTGGTAGCAAGCATCTCTCTATAGAATAATGCAGTGTGTTAAAACAATATCACTGTTTGCTTCTTTCCTGACTAAAATTGGTAAATCTGTTTTATGTCCTGTTGTTGATACAGCAATATAGTCTTTCCAGGAAAGTTTTCCGAGTTTAAAATATTCGTCAATGTCTTTAACCCGCCGTTAGGAGCGCATGTATCCAGCAGATACACGCATAAAATTGCTTGCCGTCTGTTTAGAGATCGATATCTTTACAACCGATCGATGAAACAATGTGCAGTAAACTTTGTTATAATCAGCGATCATTTCTAACATACTGTCATGAATTTGAAAATTTTTGGTCCTCAATTCTTCTGTTATAGCGTGTCAAACATAAAATACACCCGATTTTTGAGATATTTGTACATACCGTCACTTTATAATTTTTTCTCAAAAAGTATGAGACCAAAAAATTTGGGGTGTCAACAGTTGATAGCTTAATATATTTTGCACACAAAGTATATTTTATTTTTTTCATATTTTGTACAGTTTCCCGAATTTTCGCGGTATAAGGAGATGCTGTTATTTTGAAAATGATTTGACCGATTTCAACGTTTTTTACACTAAATTGTACGCAATAAATCGTTATGTCAAACTCCAGTAATAGTTTTTCAAAATAAAATTTTCCCGATTTTTTTGGAGCGAGTACAGTGTTTGAAAGAAAACAGAATTATGCAGTCTGAGAGACGCTGGTGCGGAGTAATGGGCGAGCGATAATCGTCCTCAGAGAACCCGCGAAATCAAGACCATTGAGGTGACTGAATGCCTGGCGTAGTGTCGGAGATGCATACCAAGTTTATTTTCCATGGTATAAAATTAATTTGTTGATAGATGTTGTTTACATTGGTCTAAATGTTAAACATACAAATATAATTTGTTGTAATTTTTGTTTATATTATACAAAATAGATATAGTATGTATCTTCGGCTGTGAAGCAGACATCCAGTCACCACGGCCATTTTGGTTTCTCGAGTTCTCTGAGGGTGACTATCGCGCGCCCGTTACCCTGCACCGACGTCGCGTAACCTGTGTAACTCAATTTTCTTGCAAACACTTTACTCACGCTAAAAAATCAGAAAAATTTAATTTTGAAAAACTGTTACCGTCGTTCGATATACAGAATTATTCTACATAATTCAGTGAAAAACTCGTTGAAAACTGTTTACCCGTTTTCGAAATAACTGCATCTTTTTAAACCACAAAAATTCGCGAAATTACACAAAATATGAAAAAAATAAAATATACCTCACATTCAGAATATACTACACTATCATCTGTTGAAATGCCAAATTTTTTCGTCTTATAGTTTTTGATAAAAAAATTCATAAAGCGACGGCATGTACGGAAATCTCAAAAATCAAGTGTTTTTTATGTTTAATTCGCCATAAAAAAAACTGAGGAGCCAAAAATTTTCAAATTCATGTCAGTATAGCAAGGATGATCACTTATTATAACAAAGTTTACTGCATATCTTTTCATTGAACGGTTGCGGAGATATCGATCTTTAAACAGATGGAAAGCAATTTTCAGCATGTATCTGCTGGATACATGCGCGCCTAACGGAGGGTTAATGAACTGCAGAGATTTATTGTGTGTTGTTCCCAACTTCATTTACGATCTTCCAGGCAATCAACTGGTTCAGCTGGTTTAACCATCAGTTGCAGCGAGAAATATCAGGTTTGAGTTTTGTTATTATTTATACAATACTTATTATTCTGGAACCAATCACATAATATGCCTTGGGATTTTAACAATACCAGTCAACTCCACAAGGTCACGACTGCCATCAATAGTTGTCATGTTGTTTGTTATCATAATGAGTTTTGTAGGATGGAGTAGCACCTGGGAGTGGTCATTTATAAAAATCAAGAACAATACAGTTCCAAGCACCGATATCTGTGGAACTCCATATTTCATTGGCAGAGTATCTGCTTGCTCTCCATTAAATGACACAAACTGTTGGCTTTTGCAAAGATAAGAGCGGAAGAAGTTAACCGTACTAATGTTAAAATTTAATTGGTACAATTTATTAAGCAATAGATCATGATTGACGTAGTCAAACGCTTTTGTAAGGTCATAGAACTGTAAGATAGAGCTTATTTACAAAACAGTGGTGGACATACCCTGTCTGAATCTAAACTGACTATCAGTTAACCAATAATTACCTTCTAAATATTGAGTAATTTGCTCTTTTAATATCATTTCGAAAACCTTTCCTAATATTGGGATGATAGATATGGGCTTGTAGAGACATCTTCATGCGAACCTGCTTTATTGACCGGTACCACCCTGGACACCTTTAGGCAATCAGGGAAAGGATTCTCTTTGATGCAATGATTGTATAGTTTACACAGGAGTATTGAAGTTATAAAAGTCCCGACTATTTGTATTCCTCAACCCGGAGATAGCATTTCGAATATTGGTATACGTTATCTGCGAAAATTAGCAGATTAACATAAGAGAATTAACAATCTTGTGAGCTACACTTCAAAAAAATTTTTTTAAATTTGTTGCTGCAAGGTTTTAGGGTAGATTTATCTATTTTACACGGTTATTATCTTTTATAATAAATAAATAATGATAATTCATTATCATTTCATCTTCATCATCTTCCCCACTACGTGAGCCGAATAGAATTTTTAAAACATTCTTAATATGTGAATAATTTGATTTAAAAACGGCAGTTGATGTAAAACAATTTTCAATATTTTTTCAAGGACGATTCATGCTCATTACTAAATTCTGATGAATGTAAGTCATTGTAATTGGTTAAAATGGTAATAATGTCGGTTTCGATTTGTTCTTGAACTATTTCATTAAATAAATTATGTTTGTAACTAGGCTAAGTCATGTTTGATCCTCTATCAGAAATAAAACAATGAACCTTTTCAGTTACGTTTCATTATTTAAGGATTAAGCTTAATTTATTAACTATGACATCACTTGTATGACTGTCGTGTCGGTTCACATTTTAAAAGTATGTTAACTTTTTTTAAATCTTCTGTTATTCCATGAACCGTTAGGCTTAGACGGTTGTTTCATTTTAAGCCCCAATTTACTTTTTCTGTAAAAATTCTCGACCTCTTAATTTATACTTGGGTGATGTTGTCTGCAATAACCCTTAAAAAAAGACCAAAAAATTAAACCTTGCCGTTGGTTTAACAAATTCGTTTTTTATCAGACGTATCCCAATATTGTCTTAACTGAAGCGTTCTCGATAATGTTATTTTTTTTTTACTTGCATTAACGTCAAGCATGTACCCGTTTTTTATACCACTGTATTCTTAAAAATTTCGTAGTTAAAAAATTCATCGGTTAAAAAACACTTCATTTTTAAATGATTAATTAATCTATTTGTAATTCATCCTTTCCTGGAGTACACGTTTTCATATATTTTACATTTTCTTTTTCATCAGCTACTTTATTAAAGTAGTTCCATATACCTCGACCTTGGTCTTATCTTTATTACAATTTGATCAAATTGCCGTGCAATTAATCTCCAAACGTATCGAATAGAAGCAATAGAGAACACTCAAAATATTAAATACAGCATCTGTAATGAATGATATGGGTACGGATCAGCTGTATCTCTATTAAGAACCATAAAATTCGCGCTATCTCAGAAAGTTAAGAAATGAGTTATAACTATGAGACCATAATTTGATAGTTTGGATAATACCGCATCATTTTTGTTCTATAACATCTCTTATATCTGTTATAATAAGAGAGGGGGATGGGAACTGATCGTTAGCATCACCTGCTTGAAAGCAGACTGTATTGAAATACAGTCTGAAAGGTCTGTATTAATAGCTACATTCATCTGCATTCAAACATATTGTTGCATTCATTGTTGCAAATTTGATTCAAAACAGAATAAACCAAAACACTTAAAATGTTTGCCAATTTTTATCACGGAGAATGTTATGGCGATTATGTCTTACATTTAAAGCAAATCATCTCAAGTGCCATAGACAATGTTTATATCGACTGACTTCGAAGATGTCCAATCCATTGTGGACAATATTGGACGTCTTCGAGATCGGCAGAGATTATTTCTTCCATAAACTTCAAATATGCGTTGACTTAATTTCATGCGATATAAGAATTAATCTCGGCCGATTGTGAAGACTTCAATGGCCCTAGTGTTCATGATATTTTGGTGATATTTGTGTCTCTCACTACCATTAAAAAGCTAGTAAAATTTGTTAATTACGTTGATGCGCTTTATATATACGCTAAATCATAATAATTTGGTGAAATAAAATGAAGTATAGTAATAAATACTAGCTTTATGGTTAAATAATACAAATAATTTAATCATGGTATTTTGCCTGAGCATCGCGTCATAAGAATAATCATATTTCATTTGGAAATAAATTTTGACATTGTTGTAAACCAATTCAAGAAACCTCACATGAAAGAAAATTAAAAGGATGTTACGCAGACAGTGGTTGATATGACTCCATTATAACTTTATAGATATAACGATAAGTGTTTGATATGACTTTATACTTACAATTAGTGATAAAATTTATTCATTTATGTCCTTTATCGATTTCGATTTATTCAAAAATCATCTTCAGAAGGAAGCGTCTTAATTTCAATGCACAGATTATGTATATTAATGTTCAAAACAATAAAGCACAAAATACGTCAATGCATAAGAAAATAATATAAAATTAAATCAACTACAGACATTTCTTGTAAACGTATGAACCGCTTGCTTTTCGAACTAAACGATAAATCAAGTTAAAACACTAAATAATCTCAAACGAGTGATCAATGACGTTGTACCATTGTTAAATTCCAAACTTGTTTTAAACAAAGATGCAAATACGAGCTTTGCTATTTTTAAGGAAATTTAATATGTACTGATTCGTTTTTAATACTAATTCCATGTTATGTATTTAAAAAATCTGTTTTAATTTTGATGAGAATTTGCCAGTATATATAATATATTTAAACTTTTTGATTTTCTCATCAAGATTTTCAAGTGATAGCTTTTTCAAATTTATGGATCTGTTTTTTCTTAGTTATATTGTGTAATACATCGGTTGGGAAGCCATTTTTTGTAGTTATTTATTGAATTAAATTAAATATTATCGAATCTCTATGCACATATGTGCGTATTACAACCAGATTTTGGGAATGAGGGTAAAATGGGTCAAATGTTATAATTGTATCTGTTAAAGTGGGTTTATGATATATATTAAATGTACTGTTGTTTCCTTATCTTATTAATGTTAGGTCTAGAAAATTTAATTTTTCCTCCATTTCTAATTCTCATGTAAATTTTATTAATAATATTACGAATATGTCATCGATATATTATAATCATGTGAGATCTTTAAAAAAATGATTCTTCTCTATTCATGTCATTCGTATTAATATCCAATTCTTACAAACATCTTAATCTTATCGAAATGCGGGATGTGTCCTTTGTAGATTGTTGTGGTTTCAAATTGATGATATATGTGATGGGATTTCCGAGGTTATTTTTTTTTTATTATTATGATGTTTCTGGTCGGGTTTTGGAGTTCGAACTTCCGCTCATATCATTCTCCAGTCACAGGGTCTCCATTAGTTTCAATTCCCATTAAACGACACCTTCTTTCTTCAGTTCCATCAATCTGTCCCGTGGTTTGACAATTTACAAATACATACAACACTCAACAGAAAACGCTTACATATACAGGACAACACGTTAAAATAGGTTAATGGGATGGTAGTTCTTCTGCGAGTCAGGGGTCCGGTGACCCGACTTTTCCAGGGAACCTTGGGATGACCCTCGGACCAGATCTGGAAAAGGGAGATTAAATGCAAGAATTGCTAAAGGAGTAGGTTCTTAGTATCACAGTCATTTCCTAATGTATTTATTGTTCTCTTATACCTATTCAGTCTTTTACAGTATAGCTTTTTCTACCATTTGTCATTATTGTCAGAGTTTTACTCCTTCTTTCCAGAATCTTTCTCCTTCTTCAAGTCTTATATTTCGAATGACCCGGTTGCCAATAGGGAGGCCAGGTTAACTGGGAAGCTAACATGTTGTTTAAGTAGTTCCTCCAACAGCTTTTGTCGATGTGCCTCTAATCTGTAACATGTAAAGAATATGTGATTCAGGTCGCCTTCTTCTCCACACTCACAATATGGATTGTCTCTTACTTTAATCTTGTATAGATAAGAGGGGGTAAGTGCCTTAAGTGCCTTGACACCTACCGTATAATATTTCCTTGGTTTTAGTAGATATGTTCCATTCCTGTTCCCATTCCAAGTTCAACTCCGTCTTAATTTGTTGGTACAACTCTTCTCCATGTATCTTTATTTTGAGGGTTTCTTTGTGGTGTCCCTTATTTGCCAATTCATCCGCCTTCTCGTTTCCTCTGACGCCGACATGTCCTGGGACCCAGAGCAGGGCTATCTCAAAACCCATCCGGTGTAATTCGTACATTAATTTAATGGTCTCGATTATGTATGGATGTAGCTTTGCTCTGAAATTACAGTTTTTTATCTGTTCCAATGTACTACGAGAATCGGCGATGATGAGAGCCTTTGTGATAGATCTCTCCTTTACAAAAGTTAGTGCCGTAAGTATTGTATATACTTCCGCAGAAAAATTTGTTAGTTCATCAGGTAAATGATAGTACTCCTCTATATCCAGGATAGGGACATATATTCCACATGATACGCTTTTGTTAGAAGTGGGCAGCAATGAGCCATCTGTATATATGTACTGCAAATTCTGCCATTTTTCTGCGATATAAGATTCTGTTGCTCTTCCCATTGCTCCTCCAACTTCAACTCCCCTCCTAGGACCCTTGTAGGAGTCCGGTGTAAAGGCTACCGCCGGAGTAAACTTCCTGATATTGTATTCCACGTTATGGATGTTGTTGGTCTTTTTCCTATATACATATGGAACAGCAGGCTTAAGCTTGCTATACATTTCCACAATTAGCGGGCGAAATTTTAATGATGGACGTGAGTTAAAAGTTTCTGTTATCTTATCTACTCTGTTTATGATGGGACAATTAACGATGTTTAAACTCCTGGTTAGAAATCTGGCGCACAGGTGTTTTGCTCTAATCTCGATAGATGATTCGCCTCGATTGCGAGGGCATTGGTGGGAGATGATCTAAGTGCTCCAAGTATCGATCTGTATGCCTCGTTACACATCATTAGTTTATTCATTAATATTTTTGGTATAGGTAATAATATCCATAAGCCATAGTCGAGTTTGGATCTGATGATCGCCCTATATAGTGTAGACAGTATTACAGGGTCACCCCCCATCTGGTACTTGATAGAGATTTTATTAAGTTGATGCCTCCAGTGCACGCCTTATTTGTGGCATTAATATGCTCCCTCCAACTGAGTTTGCAATTGAGATGGAATCCCAAATACTTTATATTTTCTACATATTCTATTGGTTTATTGTCGTACTTTATTAATGATCGTGTTATTTTCCTCCTTCTTGTAAACATCAGCGACTTTGTCTTCTGTATTGATATGTCTAGTCAGTATATGACTAGATCGTCGGCATAGCTAATTGCGTGGACGCCATACTGTTTCAACTCCTGTTTGAGTGAGGACATATAAATATTGAATAAGATGGGACTTAGGGAGCTGCCTTGCGGGAGCCCCCCGAAACTTACCCTTGTTCCCGCTTTATTTGGATCGTTTTTCAATTTAAGGTATTTTTCTGCGAATAATTGATGGATAACCCTAGTAATGGGATACGGGATACCAGTCGTCTGCATTATGCGGATCAACGTGGGGATATGAACGTTGTCGTATGCCGATTTGATTTCGATAAAAACAGCCAGCAGTAGATTCCTTTCCACAAAGGCCAGTCGTATATCTGTCACCAACGCTATTACGGCGTGGTGTACTCCTTTACCCTTCCTAAAGCCCAACTGCAGTCCGTCAAAAACTCCTCTATTTTCGCACCACCATTCAAGCTTGTCAGCCAGCATGCACTCGAAGCTTTTTCTAACACATGATAGCAATGATATAGGCCGATAGCTGTTAGCATCATTTGGATTTTTGTGGGGTTTAAGAATTGGAACAATCATTATAATTTTCCATTCTTCTGGTGTGTTTCCGCCACCTAATATTTTGTTATATAGAGCTATCAAAAAGGTTTTGAAATTTTTAGGGAGATTTTTTAGCATTGAGCATGTTATGCCATCTGCTCCGGCCGATGTATTCTTTTTGTTGTTTATTGTGTTGTCAAATTCAATGTGAGAAGATTTCAATGTGAGAAGATCGGTACATCCAGTTGTGTCAGTATCCACTGTTTCTGTGTTTTCCAAGTGTATTTCCTCTTTTGTTGGGATGTGGGGGGTGTTATTTTATTCATAAATTCCTCTGTCCATTCGTAATTGTTTGGTTGTTGTTTTCTATCACGGTTCTATATCCTCACTTTGTGCCAGATCTGATTTAGTGGTGTCATACGGTTCAATGATAAACAGAAAGTTTTCAAATGTACCCGTTTCTTTCTTAAGAGAATTTTTTTGAGATTGCAATATTTCTCTTGGCAATGAGATAATTAGTTGGGGTTTTATCCCTCAGATACGTCCTTATTAGGTATCTGCGAATTCTAACAGTGTTTTCACATTTCTTATCCCACCACGGGCATGGGTTCGATTTCTGTCTTTTGTTTGTTTTCTTCCCATCAGACTGTTGAGCCGCACCTGGCATTTTTGTCGACCAGTTCTCATATGTATCGTTAATATTGATGTTACTCGTTTGGAGAAGATCTATATATTTTATCCATCTGATCCCTCTCAGTGCTACCGATGATCCCTTCATTATCGTCCTGTTGATTTAGGTTGAATTTTGTAATCTCAGTTCCAAGCAGACCGGAAAGTGGTCGCTGCCGATAGTATTCCATTCAGTATGGGAAGAAGCTCTTGTACTTAAGGCTTCTCAAATCAAAAATAGGTCTATTACGCTTCTCGTCTGTTCGTTATACGTGAAAAGTGTAGCTCTTCCTTCATTTGCCACTGTGAGGCTTCTTTCTCAGGATATGTGTAACAGTGATTTACCTTTGTTTTTGTTATTTCTACATCCCCATTCCTCGTGAAGTGAATTAAAATCACCCGCAAGCACGAGTGGTCCATCCACATCTCGTAGTAGTTCTCTCCAGTGTTCAAGTGTAAATGCTATGTCTGGTGGAATATAACGTGCGATTATTGTTATATCAAATGTTTTGATACCATTAAAGTGGGTATTGGGTCTTTTATATTCATATTTTCGACTCTTAAATGTTTTTTAACGAGGATTGACAATCCTCCATATCCGTCTGGTCTTGTTTTATATATATGGTTATACATTGGTGTAGTAATGAGAATTTCTTTCCTCAACCAGATTTCGCAGATTATAACGACATCTTGTGGATTATCTTTTAGATATCCATAAAGGCTCGTTTTGTTTCTTAGCAGACTCCTAGAGTTCCATGTCATAACTTTCAGAACGTTATTATTCATTGTTGTGTGTAGTGAACCAATCGCTTGACGTGTAGGCATGTTCTTTCGCTGTATGAGGTGTTCCATTATTGGTTTGGGATTTTGTTTTAGTTAGTTCTTTGTAATAGGTCTCTTCTTCCGCAGATATTGCTTCGTATTCCATTTTCTTAGGGTTATGGGTTTGTTCGGGTTACGGGCGGTAATTCATGTTTACGCTTCTTTTCTGGGAGGTTTTGTTTTTTTGGAAGGCTAATTGTTTTTTTTTTGTATATTCTTCTGCCTTCTTGCGGCTTACTCACTTGTGATGAAGCTGATTGTGTTATTTGGGTATTTTTACTGTTCGGCAGTTCTTTGGTCCATCATAACTTGAGTTAATAACGTACGTTGTTGGTTTGGTTCCGATCCTACCTTCTGGGATGCTTCAAAGGCTGAGCAATTAAACCTCGTCATTGTTTCTTTTATTTTTTTGTCTTAGATATTCCGTGCATCTTCTATGCCTGGCTGGTGTTCCTCTTTCGTTGCTCAGATCTTCCATGTTACAAAAAATGCATGTTGGGGAGTTTTTGTTGCAACATTCCTCCAACCGGTATTTTGCCGCGCAGGCCGGGCATCTGGTCTTTGATTTGCATTGCTTCATAGTATGACCGTACCTGAGACAGTTATGGCACTGTGTAACTGGGGCGATGTACGGTTCCGGTCGTCGTATATTAAAGAATAGTGAACTTGACTAGTGAAGGGAGGACTGTTGCGGTATTTATGAAGTTAGGGCCCTCTTCTGTTTCAATCCTCCTTTTAATTCTATGTACATTCAACACTTTTTCTCCTTCCTCCGTCTCGAGGTGGAAATTATATTCCTCTTCTGATAGGCTCGGGTCGATTTGTCTAATAACACCTTTACAGGTGACACGGTTGTTTGGAATATAAACATTCCAACCGTTTTTAAAGCAGAAGTCTGACTCAACGAATCTGTTTGCGGCCTTTCTATTATGGAATTCGACCTCTAATCTGTTACGGCCTCTTTTTTCAATCTTCTTTATTCCCATCATACAACATTTTCCCAATCCTCAGGTCCCTCAATTGTCCCACGTTTTGGTCCATGGATTCAATGTTGACGGTAAAAGGCGGACAGTCTCTTTCGCAGTATAAAACTTTTTGTTTCTTCTCTATTGTTATTCCTTTATTTTTAAGAACCTTTGTCCATATTTCGGAGGATTTATTCGATAGCCGAGTTCTCCTTCCTTTTTTATCGTAGTAAAAACCGGATTTTAGAATCTCATGTGTCTCTGTCAGGAAATTGTTACTAAATGTTACGTCTATAAAATTGACTTTGTCTATAAATTTGTTATTCCTTTCGAGGTATCCGAACAGGTCTGTCATTGTTAAATTCTTACTATTTATGTCGAAAAAATTAACGAGCCACCTCCATTTTCGGCGTCCATTGTGACCATTACTAGCACGTGTTTCTTATCGTTCTCTCGCAATAAATCTTGTCTAGTTTTACTTTGTATATCAATAAGGATATGGGAGATTTAACACAAATTAACAATAAGGGTCAAAACTTACCACGGGACAGAGATTTCGATATTTTTGGAGCACAAAAATCAGGAACCACTATTCAATGTCTTAGAGGTTGATGTTTCCGAGGTTATAATAAACGCATAACAGCTTCTCTTACTTCTTTCCAGCATTCGATTTACATCCAGTTTGACATAATACTTCCCACAAGTAAATTATGGTAAATAAACCCTCGCACCTTTATGGTGGGTTCATGCAACGTGTTTTAGTCTTAGTCGTAGTCATAGTTATAAGAGTGAAAAGTTAAGGTAGTGCGTTATAGTAGTACTGTTCATGCAACCTTATGACTAAAACGGTTTTTGTCTTAGTCACAAGAGTTGCCCAACTTTTAACTTCTTAAAGCTAAAACCTTCGGTCGCAATTTAACGCATGCGCGCACTTTTCTCTTTCGTGCCTTTAATGGCAGTGTTTCGTTTTATTTTATAAATAAAGGTTGAGTTGATTAACTTTTTGATTTTATTATATTACAATTATAACAATAATTTCAATCAGGGTTATTATATTTTTAAGAAAGTGTTTAAAACAAACTGTTTGAAGCATTTTTAAAACTGTATGATATGTTTTAATCAGTTCAAAAGGTGATTTAAAACATGACGTGTTTTTTAAAAGAATACTTTTGTTTCAAAATTAGCAGAAAAATAGAACATTTCCTTTATGTATGTTTATCGCCAAACCTACATTATAACTAAACCTTAATATATGATTAAAAACCTAAACAAAACTTAAAAAAAAATCGTTACCCGTTTCCGCTAGATGCATTATTTACTCCATTTAACTGTTGAAATATGCAAACTGTTTTTGCTGCTTTATCAATTCCTAATCTATTGCTTAAAGTACGGTATTAAATCCTAGGAAGTAAAGGTCGCTTAATATTCTCAGATGATGCTACTACATCGGATGTAGCTATTAAAATAATTTTAATATAAAAGCATCCAAAGAGATAAAAAAAGATCAATCTGCCAGTCAATATTTTGCAGTCAATATATTTTTATTTTCGAAGGAAACTCAAACAGTTTATCAACAATATCGTGCTTTTTGCAATGAAAATGTTTTCTGCCAGAAGTTTTAAAAACAATATCAGGTCTTCTGGAAGCAGTATCAAGTCTTTTGGAAGCATTTGAATTTTTCTAAAACAAGTATCAAGTCTTTCAGAGGCTATATACGCTTTTCTAGAAGAAGTGCCTTCTAGAAGCATTTTAAGTATTCCAAAAGTAGTATCAAGTTTTCTGGAAGAACTTCAAGAAACAGTGTTAAATCTTTTAAAGCATTACAAGTATTCTGAACATTTCACGTCTTTTGGAAGCAATATTAGGTTCTTTAGAAAGAGTATTAAATCTGCTATTCGCATATCAAATTTTCTGGAAGCAGTTTAAGTCTTTTGTGACTATTGCAAGTCATTACATGTCTTCTGGCAGCTACATCAAATCTTCTAAAAGCATTTCATATCATCTGAGAGCAAGATCAAGCCTTTTCTAATGCAGTATCGAGTCTTCTAGAAGCATTTCAAGTCGTCCAGGGGCAGTAGTAAGTCGTTTGGAGGTAATATCAAGTCTTCTGAAAGTAGTACTAACTCTTCGAAAACCAGTATGAAAATTTCTGGAAGCATTTCTAGTCTTCCAAAGGCAATATCAAGTTTTGTGGAAGCATTTCAAGTCTTCTGAAGCATTACAAGTATTCTAGACACATTTCAAATCTTTTGGAAGCAGTATCAGGTCCTCTAGAAGCAGTATTAAATTTTCTATGGACAGTATCAAGTCTTTTGAAAGCATTGTCACACAGCCTATGCTTCTAGATAATTCATTTCTACATATTCAATTACAGTATCTAATTGTTCCCGATTAATATTTGCTCCTCAAAATCGACGTTTTAGTATATTAATCAAGTAATGACCGTTCGTTAACGTCATTTCTAAACGGTCCAAAACGTTTAAAACAATAAAAAAAACATGTATTTTGTTTAAAATGAAAAGGAAACATGTTTTTCCAACTTTGATTTTAATGGAATCACACAAAAATCATAAAAATAAATTAATCTTTATGTTTTGTATTCCGAAGCAAATACACAATTTCGGGATTACATTATATGAGGAAAGGGTTGTCGTTACCGGAATTTCAAAGAGGCTGAACAAAGACGAATACAGTCTTACGCTGTTAAATCATCGAAAACTTTTTTTTAATTTCTTGCAGCATGCATTCTAAAGCAATATCTGCTTTATTAAGATTCATGTCTCGATGACAAATACCTTCAACAGTCACTTTGACCCGATCTAAAAGTCAAATCAACTTCTCATAATTTGAAACTCGCTGTCATTAATGTATATAATACAGTACTTTAAACTGTCATATTGCTTTAACTGAATAAAAGGCTATTTCATCTTCTTTTGCAGTCAAGTTGAAGTTTCAGTTCTTTTCCATGTTCTTCTTTTACATATTTTTGAAGATCTTTGTTTTTTGTTAGAGATTTTCGGTACTTTTTGACCAACATTGATCAACGACAAATCCCAGATTCATAAAAATTGGTTATTATGGGAACAATTCCGAGATTCAGAGATCCCGAGCAATTTTCTTTTTATTCATATTAAATAATGTTAGAAACAAAATGTTTCTAACACATTTGAAATATGTTTCACTCCAGATTTCTTTTTGTATTACACGACTGTATATATGTTCAATTTTGCTTTAAAGTGCTATGCTTAAATATTGCACGAACCAATACCTTTCCTTACAACTAAAGCTAACGCAAACGGTTAAGACTAAGACTACGACTAAAACTAAAACATGTTGCATGAACCCACCATTAGTGAACTGAATTTGTGTTCAACTATGGGAAGAATGTTCTATATTTTGTTGAGTCTGATATAATTCCCATGCAAATACCTCGCAATCCGCTGCATCACATCTGAATCATAGGGAAAAGTAGATAAAACCATCTGTTTTCGTTGTTTGCCAGCTCACTAATTATCGCTCATTATATAGCCGTTCATTTTGTAGAATTTTTTCTGTCATATCTTTTTGCCTTTTGTGTTGTACATGGTGATGGACCTTCAGATTCATTAAAGATTCATCGATATTGGAAGAACACAGTTAATGAAGTATCCAAACATTAAAGATAGTATTCAACTAAACGAAGTCATCTTTACCCAGATTTGACAAAAAGAAGTCGACAATTAGACACTTATTGTGGGTTTTGTCCACAATAAAAAATTATTTGTTTTAATGTTAATTTCATTTCATTTCATTTATTTTCTGTAAAAATTAACAAATAATTTACATCGTCAAGAAAACAAAAAAAGACATAGTGTATCTATTAACAATAGAAAAGTATTATTAGTACAATTCGAATTTATCTGCATTTAAAAGTTTATACCAAAAAATGCATCTATATTGTAAGGTGTTGCTTCTATTAACTTTTGTTTGACAATGTTCTCTAAACGTTTTCGTGGAAGGGTTCTTATCATTTCCGGTAGATAATTATAAAATTTTATACCCCAGTACACCACATTGTCTTGGGTTTTCTTTGTTCGGTGTTTCGGAATGTTTAAGTTGCTCTTCTGTCTAGTTTGATGATCATGTGTCACATCTTGGGAGGGGAACTTGTTAATATTTTTTAATATATATCTTATGCAATTGAAGATATATACTGCGTAAATTGTCGTAATATTTTGCTCTTTAAAATGTTGCTTACAACTATGGCTTACTTTTAATTGGCATAATGCTCTTATCGCCCTCTTTTGCAGTAAAAATATTCTATCAGCTTGTGCAGAAGCACCTCAGAAAATTATACCGTATGATGCATGACTATGAAAACTTGCATAGTAAGTCAACTTCACCGCACTCATTGTTGCCACAGCTCTTATTCTCCTGATACAAAAGATAGCACTGTTTAATTTCTTGCAGATATCATTTATTTGACTTGTCCATTTAAGATCTTCATCAAGATAAATGCCGAGGAATTTAAGAGTTTTATTTCCCTGCTCTTTATTTTTTTGTCTTTTTTGAAAGTTGATTGTTTGTGTCTTCTCGTTATTCATTGTAAGCCCATTATTTTTATACCAAGTTTCAGCATTTTCCAATATACAGCATAAGTTTTGATCTAGGTTCTCAGGAGATTTACTTACCGACACAAAAGTTGAGTCGTCTGCATAAAGGCACAATTTATTAGCAGGAATTGCATCAGGCAAGTCATTTATATATATAACGAAGAGAAGGGGCCCCAGGATGGAGCCTTGTGGTACTCCCTTCGTAACATCACCCGACTTCGCCCTGATTCCTTCTACATCTACCATCTTATTATGGAGTAGGCAGCAGTGATTCACATTATCGAACGCTTTACTCAGATCTACACTGATTAATTCAACATAATTCTTTTTATCTAATATTTATATTAATACAATTGCTGTGTATGACACAATTATTAATAATAATTTTTTGTTAGCAACCACATTACTATGCATGTCGTGTGCACAACATGCCTCAACACACCTTAGAAATTCAAAAACATTGCACTACAACAACACCACCACACGACGAATTACTGACAACAATTCAAAATCTGACATTAACCTGTCAAGCACTTGTGATTTCCATTTCATAACAACAACAACAGGACAACAGAACAAAAAATTTAGAAGACCAGATAATCTTTTTAACTACAAAATTTCAAAACATATACGTCGAAGAACTGTAATTGTAATTGTTTTCACAGTTCTAGAGATAGATATCGTTCTTCGTCACGTCACTCGCAAAATATTTGTTACTATTTGTTGGTATCACCGCAAATTTGGAGATAACGCGGTTAAATGTGAAGGAATATCTTGCAAATTTTACAATTCCTTCACCGACAAAAACAAAAATTTCCCATCGACATCAAAAAAACTAGTAAAAGTTTCAAAAGAAAAACAAAATTTTTCCAAATTCAAAACTTTGACAAAAAGTCAACCTCAATTTTCGATAAATTCTGTCAATTCCCGACTATTCATTTTTGACAATCAAAATAACCAAAATTTTTTAATTGACACTGGAGCTGATATTTCGGTTCTACCTCACAAATTATATCCGAAACGTAACCAAGATACCAACCCAAACCTTTCTGCCGCTAATGGTACAACAATTGCTACATATGGTAAAAAAATGCTTACTGTTTCATTAAATCTAAGAAGGAATTTCCCATTCGTATTTACCAGAACTAATGTTAGTACCCCAATCATTGTTGCAGATTTCCTTCATGCATTTGGTATTTTGGTGGATATTAAAAAGAAACGATTGGTAGACTCGAAAACTAATTTATTTTCAATCGGTTCCATTGTCGAAAACACCATTCCAACCCCTAAAATGTTTTCTTTTGAAACCAAATACACAACACTTTTGAAAAAATTTCCAAAATTAACTTCTACACCACACTTTACAAAGCCAGTTGGACATAACGTTAAACATAGAATAGTTACCAACTCACACTTATCGTTTTGTGGTCCCCGACGATTAGATGTGTACAAACACAACATTGCAAAAAAAGAATTTGAACAGATGGTGGCATTAGGAATTTGCCGACCCTCTTCTTCTTCTACAGCGTCGCCTCTTCACATGGTTCCTAAAAAAATTCCAACGAGTGGAAACCATGTGGAGATTGCCGACAGCTCAACAACATCACAGTACCAGATCGTTATCCTCTTCCGCACATTCAAGATTTTAATCTACATTTACACAATTGTAAATTTTTTTCAAAGTTAGATCTGGTAAAGGCTTATCACCAAATCCCTGTAGAAGAAGACGATATTCCTAAAACAGCTATCACTACACCGTTTGGTCTGTTCGAATTCACAAGAATGCTTTTCGGTTTACGTAATGCTGCACAAACCTTTCAAAGGTTTATTAACGAAGTTCTTTCTGGTTTAGATTTCCTTTTCGTGTATGTAGATGATATTCTAGTAGCCAGTCACAATGAAGAAGAACATTATTTTCATTTACAACAATTATTTGAGAGGTTAAGCTCCTATAATATCAATATACAACCAACAAAATGTATTTTTGGAGTTTCAGATTTAAATTTCCTAGGTCATCAAATATCTGCTGATGGCATTCGCCCTTCGCAATCTAAGGTTAATGCCATAACTGAATTTCCCAAACCAACCACACTTAAACAGTTACAACGATTCTTAGGAATGATCAATTTTTACCACAGATTTTTACCAAACATTTCAAACATTTTAGCTCCTTTACATCATTTATCAAAAACACTTTATTCACAAAAACTGAAATCAATCATTTCTTGGACACATGATCACGACATTTGTTTCACTACAGCTAAAGAACTTTTATCAAAATCCGTTTCACTTGCACATCCATCACCACAAGCAACTCTTTCACTAACGACAGATACCTCAAGTAAAGGCATAGGAGCAGTTTTATCGCAGACTATAGACAACAAAACACAACCTTTAGCATTTTTTTCTCATCAGAATTAACTCATTTACTAAATAAACAATACTCAAACTCACAAACTATTAAATGTAACCTTTCGCAACAATCAACATCACATTCAGATGTAAAGCTTTGGTGCGACATTTCAACAAATAATCTAAAACCCTTCAGAAACTGATCCATTGCTGTCCAGTTTACAAGAAATATTCTCTTGTTTGAAACTTATAAATACAGCTTTTCATTCAAAACAAAAACCTTTTATTCATAAAGATTTATTTTCTTCAAAATTTGTTTTTGTTAAAATTAATGGTATTAGACCATCTTTAACACCAAGATACGAAGGGCCATTTAAGATAATAAAACAATTTCCGAAACATTTTGTAATTTTCAAAAACAATAAGGAATTGGCAATAAACATCGACAGCCTTAAACCAGCATTTCTTTTAAACGAAAATTCAACATGTCACCACAGTGAGATCAATTTTAAAATAAATAAAATTCAAAAGAAAGTTACTTTCAATTTTTAAATTTTAATTATTCTTTGATCACCATATTCCTCTTTTTATTAATCTTTATAGGAGGGGAAGTGGCTGTAGCATGCTGTGCACACGACATGCATAGTGATGTTGTTGCTAACAAAATTATTATTAATAATTGTGTCATACACAGCAATTGTGTTAATATAAATATTAACATTAAAACAAATAATTTTTTATTGTGGACAAAACCCACACTTATTCATTATGCAATTTGAAACATTAAATACTTGTTCACAAGCTGCATGATTCAACCTGAAAATTTCTAGTTTTACTTTAACTTAGCTTTAGTTTTTATACTTAATAATAAATTTGTATATATTTTTCAGTATTTTTGGAAACGTCGTCACATAATGGCAAAACCACTTCTAAAACAAGGAATTGGTTCAATAATCCTTGAGAATCCATTCTATGGATATCGCAAACCGAAGGAACAAGTACGTTCATGTCTATTCAACGTTTCTGATATCTTCGTAATGGGTGGGTGCCTTATACTCGAATGTATGGCTCTATTACATTGGTGTGAACGCTTAGGCTACGGCCCATTGGGCGTAACGGGACTGTCAATGGGAGGTCACGTAAGTTATCTTAACGTTTTTGTTTGTTAATCAAAGTTCGCGCGAGTGTGTTCATTCCGGTTTCGGATCGGATTGGATTCGTTGCGAATAACGACAGCGTACCAAAAGGTAAAATTTAGGACTAGATCACGTCTTGGAGTATTTATTTTGTATTGTAGATGGCTTCTTTAGCGGCTACAGGCTGGCCTAAACCATTAGTACTCGTCCCTTGCCTTTCGTGGTCGACTGCATCATCTGTTTTTACAGAGGTAAACATGAATTATTATTAAATAATAATTATATTATATGAAATAAATATAAATAAATATATAATAATAACATTTAATTCATATAGGGAGTAATGAGCCAAGCCATCGACTGGGACCACCTCCAAAAGCAGTACTTTTCCAATAACAAATATTTTGACGTATTAGCCAAAATGTGCAAAATCGTCGATGACGCATGTTCATGCGGACTCGCCCAAATACCTGGTAATTTTAATTCATAAAATCATTATTTAAATTCTAAACTTATTTTTTTAATAAAGAATTCAACTACATAATAAAATCCATAATACAAGAACAACGCAAAGCGGAATTATGCTACATCACCCCTTATGAGATAGTCTCAAAAACCAGACGATCTGGTTTTGATACGCACAGAACCAAGGTATCATCGCCTAGCCTTATTCTGCCGGTTGATGCAATCGCCAAAGCGGTTAATTCCAGCCTAAAACATCTGATTACCATGGTTTCTAACGACGTGGAGGCGCAAAAAGTGCGCGATAAAGAAGCGGTTTGGTTCATGAGAGGCCTAATGGATGAATGCACCCATTTGAAAAACTTTGATGTGCCTGTTGATACCTCGCTGATCATCGCAATTAGTGCTACACAAGATGCGT
This sequence comes from Onthophagus sagittarius, assembly GCA_036711965.1. NCBI lineage: Eukaryota > Metazoa > Arthropoda > Insecta > Coleoptera > Scarabaeidae > Onthophagus > Onthophagus sagittarius. The sequence continues at coordinate 8,634,065 of JASERS010000007.1, read as the reverse complement.
ATGTTCCAAAACAAGGTGTCAGTGCGCTTGAAGAAGTTTGGCCCGGATGTACCGTCCGTTATCTTGATTGCGGACACGTTGGCGCTTATATACATCACTTGGATATATTCCGGTAAAAAACTTTTTTTTTTATAATTTTTTTTGAAAACTAGGCTACTTATATAATAAGAATTTTAGAATTTAAAAAAAATTTGTGTAATCATAGTTTCTTTAGTACTCCGGAAGGAGTATTTTTTTTAATTGTATTCACTCATTACTCATTACTATTACTTTCTGCTAGCAATAAGTAGCTTTCTGAAAACAGTATTTATTATTATACCTTTACACTATTAAATATCGACGCTGTGCATTTTTTGTGTAGCACAACTGTGTGTTTTTTTAATGCAGCACACATTTCTTGGTTATTTTCTTTTCGCAGTCTTCCTCACCTCCAGCTACATTCTAGCGTCCCTATTTTATTATTATTGGTTCCAAGTAGACTTCGTCTTATTTCGTCGTTTCTTATTCTATCTTTATTGCGTTCTGCTTACATTGTATCCTCCCTCCCTATTTTGTTATTAATGTAATGTTGTTCAAAGCAGACTTGCCCTTACTTATGTTGTGTCCTTCTGCTTTCATTCTATCATTCCTCCCGATTTTGTTATTATTGGTTCTAAGCAGACTTCTTCTTATTTCATCATTTCTCATTCTACTGTTACTATCAATCAATATGGTTCCCAGATACTTTACCTTTCCTGCTTCTTTTGACTGTCTGCAAGTTGCTCTTTCTAGCTTTGCTTTATTACTTGGCAGTAATCAGTTGTGCAACTCAAACCCAATAGATATAATACTTCAGGTTGTTTGTAGCAATATGCTCAATAGATAGTGACAGGAAGTCGAACGTTTTTTCCTGGTCAATACTACATAAATGTTGATTTGATACTCAATATCAATAAAAGATGAAGAAATCTAGGTTGATTGATCAAATAGACTGTACAAGAAGAAAAGAGTTTTGCATAACTTATACTTTTGGAACTTTTCTCACATTCTGAAATAATGTTTGATTCTATATAGATTATTTCTGTATGATATCAGTATTGGTTAGTAATTTCAGAAGGTTTTTCTGTTTTTACTCATGAAGGGCTAATTGATATATTCAACTTTGTTTCTGTATCCAGATAAAATGTTAAGTAAATTTGTATAATCTATTTGGCGATTGTTGACTCCAGGTTCATTGTGTATATCAATAATAAAAGAAGAAGGAAAAAAGCCTTTTTTTCACAATGATATAAATATTTATTTATTTCTTTTCAATCTGTACTACACGTGTTTCGCTTTTTTCTTAAAAGCGTCATCAACTGTATTAAATTAAAATTAGAAAAATTAAAAATAAGTTGATTTTATGAAATAAGATATAATTACCGTTAGTTACATCAGAGGTTGCAAGAAATTAAGCGAAGAGAAAAATGCGAAGACATTGGATGATCTTGAACTCTCGTCATTAAACGTTGAAGAAGGAAATACCAATCTTTTATTTAATTTAAAATTATTGAAAAAATATGAAATTTTGAAATAGTGAAGTTAATAAACAGATTGGTTGGTAATTTAATACCCTTCTTTGAAATTTTTTTGTTAAAAGAAAAAAGTGTGTTTTTTGTTTGACATTATTAATGTTGAAATGCAAAAGTCTGAATTATTATTAGTGATAAAAACATTAATAATGAACGCTGATGTTAACGTTAAATTAAAATTATTAAAGCCCAAGGGCGGCGTGACTGTAATGGCTGAAGGCAAAACGTGGTATTTCTTTTGTAAGTAAAAATTAGATGAACATTTCTAAAATAAATAAAAATGCAAAATGTCAATAAAACAAGTTAAAAATGATAGTATCAAAGATGAATAAAAATTAGTCAGAAATTAAAAAAAAATTTTTTTTTAAATTTACTTAAATCTAGAGAGCCGTGTGCTTGTATCTACGTTTCGAAACGGTCTGACGAGTTTATGAAATAATTGAGAGCAACAGGATACATCTAGAAAGAGATAACTGTTGATAAAATGTGACAAATCTCTCAAAGAACGGGAATTTCGATATTACATGAAACTGGAAAAGAGTCTTTTATGGAAAAAATCTGTAAATTCATTTATTAAGAGATGTGAATTATTGTTGTTATAGGATCTGATGTAATATTCTTCGTAAAGATCCATTTTTTTTTGATTTCTTTAAATGTTTTAAAAGGGATATGTTAGAAAGATTTGACTTATGTCCTGTTTCTTCAAGATGTTTAAAAAAGGCTGAATTATTTTTAGAGATGTGTTCTTTGAATCTGGTTTTTATGTTACGTCCCGTTTGACCAACATAAAAACAATCGCAATCCCCACAGTTAAGTTTGTAAATGCCACTATTTTGGTTAAGATTAAATCTGTGTTTGTTATTAACAATTAATTGACCTAATTTATTATTTAAAATCAAAAACTTCTTTCTTGCTAAAAATTGTTTAATTTATACGGAACTAGTTTCGAGTTATTAGCTCATCATCAGCCGAATCTAATTATAAAGGAAAAAAATGATAAAAAATGATACCGACTCCCTTCACGCTTTTCATGAATACGCCAATAAATTACATGATAAAATAAAGTTCACCATTGAAATAGAAGAAAATAACAACCTTAACTTCCTTGACCTCTCTCTAAATACTTCATCAGATAGCATTGCATACAATATATATAGGAAACCCACTACAGTACCTACAACCATCCCTTACGACTCTGCCCACCCTTTATCGCAAAAACTTGCAAATTTTCGATATCTAATTAACAGAGCCTTCCAATATCCTCTCTCCCAAAATGATTTCACTTCTGAATTTGACTACATTGATAAACTAGCGCATGATAATGGTTTTCCTTCAAAACTTATTAATAAGCTTACTAAGCAAATTAAAATCCAATATGAACCGTTATATACGAAAACTGAAAATTTAAGTAAAATTTACAAACCCATCCCATACAACCATGTTACTCTATTAAGCAAAAAAATCTTCAATAAATACAATATCTCTTTAGCTTTTTCAAACAAAAACACAGTTCTAAACTTACTATCGAATCATCATATTGGTACTTCTAACAACAAACATGATAAATGCGGTGTATACACAATAAAATGTATAGAATGTAATTCTATTTATGTCGGACAAACGGGTAGAAAATTATCTGATCGGCTAAAGGAACATAAAACTAAAGCTACATCCAATGTTTATAAACATACATTAGCTACAGGACATACATTTGATTACGAAAATGCCGAAATAATACACAAGTGTAATAAGGGTTATAGAATGGATCTATTGGAGTTGATGGAAATTAATAAATACGACTCAGATAAGAATTTTGAAATACTAAACGACCAACTAAACAGTAATTACTATAAACCTCTCTTCGCATACTTATATAAATTTAAATTTAAACCGTATATATAAGTAATGTATTTCGTGATCTCATTTTTTGTATGTTCTGTTTAAAAAGATGTTTTTCCTCGGACCACATTCCTTCCCTCTCTGTCAACCTGATTTTAAAAAGATTTTAACATTCGCTATTCGTGCAGTCCGTTGTGTTTGTCTGTTTTATATATTTAAATAGTAACAATTATAATTTTTAATGTTAAGTGTTCTGCATATATATTTTAAATAATGATGTTCCAGATTTTTATAGTGATTTAGACAGTAAGTTCATTTATTTTTCTTTTTATAACCTGTATATGTTATACAATAGGATTTACATGATTTTTTTCCTTTATAATTAGATTCGGCTGATGATGAGCTAATAACTCGAAACTAGTTCCGTATAAATTAAACAATTTTTAGCAAGAAAGAAGTTTTTGATTTTATTTTATATACTTTCTGAACTTGCAACATGGATCCAATTAATTTAATTTATTATTAGTGGAAAATACAGGTGTAACTTTATGAAATTTAAAAATATTGTTGAAAGTATTTTGAATATTAGGGTGAAATGGAATAGAGATAAATTTAAGTTTTTCATTGATTCTCGGGAAGATAAATTTATTAGTAAAGTTGTTTTGAGTTTTATTATAGATGTTTTGAATATCTTGAAGAGAGTAGCCATTATTGAAACCAATTTTTATTATGTTTTTTAATTGGGTAATAAAATCAGAATGCTGTAAAGGAAAATTTAGTAATCTGTTAAAGAGAAAACGAAATGAAGCATATTTATGTTGTGAACAGGAGAAAGAGGATTTAGGTATAATCGTATCAGTTGCTGTATCTTTTTGGAATACTTTAAAGTTAAGTGATGACTCAGAAATATTTTTAGAAATTGTGATATCCAAGAAATTATTTTTTTTATAGTCTTTCTCTATTTCGGTGGTAAAATCGAGTATGCATATGTTATTAAATACATTGGTAAGGGCAGATAGTTGTGCTTTATTACCATTAAACACTATTAATATATCGTCTACGTATCTTTTGTAGAAAATTATGTCTTTGGTGAACAAAGCGTATTTCTCAGAAAAGAGAGTTTTCTCGAAATTATTCTCTAAAATATCAGCCATGATTCCTGATTACCTATGGGCTCTCCTATCTCAGGAATTGGCTGATATCTTTGTGAATAATTTCGAGAAAACTTTCTTTTCTGAGAAATACGCTTTGCTCACCAAAGACATAATATTCTACAAAAGATACGTAGACGATATATAAATAGTGTTTAATGGTAATAAAGCACAACTATCTGCCCTTACCAATGTATTTAATAACATATACATACTCGATTTTACCACCGAAATAGAGAAAGACTCTAAAATTAATTTCTTGGATATCACAATTTCTAAAAATATTTCTGAGTCATCACTTAACTTTAAAGTATTCCAAAAAGATACAGCAACTGATACGATTATACCTAAATCCTCTTTCTCCTGTTCACAACATAAATATGCTTCATTTCGTTTTCTCTTTAACAAATTACTAAATTTTCCTTTACAGCATTCTGATTTTATTACCGAATTAAAAAACATAATAAAAATTGGTTTAAATAATGGCTACTCTCTTCAAGATATTCAAAACATTTATAATAAAACTCAAAACATCTTTACTAATAAACTTATCTTCCCGAGAATCAATGAAAAACTTAACTTTATCTCTATTCCATTTCACCCTAATATTCAAAATACTTTCAACAATATTTTTAAATTTCATAAAGTTACACCTGTATTTTCCACTAATAATAAATTAGGTCAATTAATTGTTAATAACAAACACAGATTTAATCTTAACCAAAAGAGTGGCATTTACAAACTTAACTGTGGGGATTGCGATTGTTTTTATGTTGGTCAAACGGGACGTAACATAAAAACCAGATTCAAAGAACACATCTCTAAAAATAATTCAGCCTTTTTTAAACATCTTGAAGAAACAGGACATAAGTCAAATCTTTCTAACATATCCCTTTTAAAACATTTAAAGAAATCAAAAAAGATGGATCTTTACGAAGAATATTACATCAGATCCTATAACAACAATAATTCACATCTCTTAATAAATGAATTTACAGATTTTTTCCATAAAAGACTTTTTCCAGATTCCTGTAATATCGAAATTCCCGTTCTTTGAGAGATTTGTCACATTTTATCAACAGTTATCTCTTTCTAGATGTATTTTTTTTGCTCTCAATTATTTCATAAACTCGTCAGACCGTTTCGAAACGTAGATACAAGCACACGGCTCTCTAGATTAAGGTAAATTTTTTAAACAAATTTTTTAATTTCTGACTAATTTTTATTCATCTTTGATACTATCATTTTTAACTTGTTTTATTGACATTTTGCATTTTTATTTATTTTAGAAACGTTCTTCATCTAATTTTTACTTACAAAAGAAATACCACGTTTTGCCTTCAGCCATTACAGTCACGCCGCCCTTGGGCTTTAATAATTTTAATTTAACGTTAACATCAGCGTTCATTATTAATGTTTTTATCACTAATAATAATTCAGACTTTTGCATTTCAACATTAATAATGTCAAACAAAAAACACACTTTTTTCTTTTAACAAAAAAATTTCAAAGAAAGGTATTAAATTACCAACCAATCTGTTTGTTAACTTCACTATTTCAAAATTTCATATTTTTTCAATAAACACGTGTAGTACAGATTGAAAAGAAATAAATAAATATTTATATCATTGTGAAAAAAAGGATTTTTTCCTTCTTCTTTTATTATTGTATAATCTACATCAGTGTTTCCGAAAGTCTTTTGGCTCACGGACCCCTTTTCTTAGTCAAACCTTGCCGACGGATCCCCAGGGTGAAAAACTACATTAAGTACATAATAGAAAAATGAAAACTTTAACTTTGTTGCCTTAATGGTAAATGGTGACGTAAAAATAAAATATAAAGTAAACATTTTGTTCAAGAAGTATTTATTGATTATAACTTTTGTACTAAAATACAATAAAATATTAAAGGCTTGTATGAACCTGATGGGATGTTATGAGTTTATTTATGTCCGGCTCGATGTTTGTCAGTAGCAACCGCAAATCCCCCCGATTACTAATTTCCAGTCTGTTTCTTTTCTTTGTGATGAGGCTAATAACGGCACTGAATCCACATTCCACCAAATACGAAGACGGAAAAGCAATCAACAGCTTCTGTACAATAACCCATAATGCTGGATATAAAATTGGGATCTGTTTTTGTAACCAGAAATTTTCGTATCCTGGTTTAAACATTGGTTTCAGCTCCTCGTTTGTGGATAATTCAATAAGTTGTTCCTGTACTGGCATGTACTCATCTGCGTTTGTGCTCTGAGTTTGACTACTTACAAAAGGGTTCAACACCCAGTCGGGAATATCCAAGTGATGAACGAGGTGCCCTTAAGTGTTGACAGTTGCAAGCAAATCTTCGTCTCTATTTTGCAATTTTGAAAGATTTGGAAACTGAGAACATTCTCCTCTTCCCATATTTTGTTTGTATAGCAAAAGTTTTGCAACAAAGGCAGATATTACACTTTTAGTTTTGATTAAATTTAGTGTGTCACCTTGTAGTGTCAAATTAGTCTCGTTGTATCTGACAAATCAATCAGTCATATAAGCGATGTCATTTTTCGAGATAATTATATTATGACGCAAATCATTGTCTTTACTCTCCAGGATTCCAACACTGAATCAAAAAGCGAATAGAAGCGATTCAAACACGCACCTTTAGACAACCATCGTACTTCTGTGTTAAGTAGTAAACGATTATAGTCATCATCATTTTCCAAACAAAGTTGAGCAAAGAATCTCTCATTTAAGGCATTCCTTTTGACTTTATTAACTGCTCAAATGACATAATGTAGTGATTCATGTAAACGTCCACTAAGTTTTTTTGCCACCAAATGATGTCGATGAATAACACAATGTACCGATAGTACATTCGGTATGAGTTGTTTTAAGTACGCCAGAAATCCTCGGTGTCGTCCTACCATTGCCAGAGCACCATCACTAGCAACGGAGATGATATTAGTCAAGGGTATAGCTTTTACATCAAGAAATCTTTCTAATTTAGTAAATAATGTTTCACCTTTCGTATCAGTTTCCAAACATTTAGCAAATAACAATTCTTGGGAAATTTTTTCTTCCTTCATAAATCTCACATAAGCTAAAAGTAAAGCCTCATTTCCAGATAATGTTGATTCGTCAAGCTGTATAGAGAATTGAGATGTTTTTAAGTAGTCACATAAAAAGTTTTCCACACTCTGAGCCATTTTGTCGATTGTATTATTACCCAATTCCTTTTATAATATCGTAAGCTGGTTTGTGCATCACGGTGCGTATTACCTCACTTATAGCTGGTAGAATAAGACACTTTGGGAACCACTGATGTAGACGAAAGAAAAATCCGTACACTTCACAGAAAGAAAATCTATTGAACGCACGTCACGAAATACATACCGAATAATAATCACTTAATAATAACAATAAAAATAGAATTACGTTACTAAATTATGTACATGGTAATTGCGAATTTTGAAACTTTTAACATTGATAGTAGTAAGATTTGAGTTAGTTCAGTGTTCATTTGTAAGGTCTGGGGCATCGAGTCTTTGAAAGTAAGAAATAATCTCGGCCGACTTCGAAGACATCGGCCGCCATAAGCATTCTCCATGATTCTTGTTGCGTTCGAAGTCAGCCGAGATTAGTTCTTAAATTCAAAGGAAAACATCTCAAGTATCATGAAGAATGCTTATTACGGCTGATTTCGAAGATATCTTAACAAAACTAAGGGCGGTCGGCGTCTTCGAAGTCGGCCCAGATTATTTCTTTTATCAAGAGAAATAATGATGAGCTTGACGATAATAAGGTTTGAGTCAGCTCAGGGTTTGGTCCTCTATCATTTACAAAACCTGATGCATCTAGTCTTTGAATGTAAGAAATAATGTCGGCCAACTTCGAAGACGTTGGCCGGTACAAGCTTACTCCGTAATACTTACTGCGGCCGACGTCTTCGAAGTCAGCCGAGATTATTTCTTACAACCAAAGAAAACCACCTCAAGTCTTCTTCTCAAGATTCTTTTCGAAGTCAGCCTTTTATAGCAGCTGACTTCGAAGATATCCAATGTATTACAGAGCTGGGTTTAAATATCGATATAGCAGTGCGTATCAAATAGTCGATACGCACATCAGTGTATAATCGATATATCGCCACATTGATATATTGATACAAAGAAAATATCGATATAAAGAAAACAGTTACAATATTATATAAGCAGTAGCCAGATTTCTTTTAGAAGAATTAGCCTTTAATTATCAATATTTAGCCTCTTAATAGCAATAACTTCTGTAAAGGGAATATAGTCTTCAGTTATTAGAATCTGTTTTCTGCCAACAGTATCTAAATTTCTATTAGCAGTTTTTAGACATTTGCAAGCAGCTATAATCTTCTTCAAGCAGCATCCACACTTCTTTCAGAACTGTTAGCAATATTCAATGTAGCAGTCTATAATGTTAAACAAGCAGAATCCAGATCTTGTTAGTCTTTTTATAGCAATTATTACCAACGAGAAAATATAGTGTTCATTTATAGTCGTCCATATCGAGTTTGATTTTTATGACAGTCATAAATAAAACCCGGGGTGAGTTTTACCCGCTCGAATACCTTTAAAGATTTATGACAGTGTGACAAGGACAGGGTCGAACTTAAATAAAACACCAAAGATTATATTAAAAAAATTAATTATTCGTCGTCGCTATCGCAACTATCAGAATTTTCAAAGTTGCTTTCATCGGAACTATCATTTCCGATATCTATAATAAACCGTTGATTATTTGGCGATACATAAGAATTTTCTACGTCGATTATGTGTTTTACGCAATTTCCCCATAATTCTGTCGGTATGTTGTCAACCTCTTGCCGAATTAAATCCACCACTTTGGCGCTTAAGGTTGGAGTTGAATTATTTTACCTGATATTTTTCTTTAAATTGCTCCAGATTAATTCTATGGGGTTCAAATCGCAATGGTACGGTGGTAATCGTAGAACTATATGTCCCGCTTTTTTTGCCATACCATCGATTATGTAATCGGTTGGAATCTCAACTTCATTGACTTTCGATAACAGTTTGTCTTTTGTGATCTTACCGTCCGGCATGGCAATATTATGTTCTTCCATGTATGTTAAAATATATTGTTTCTTATGCCTCTTTGCAGGTTTGGGATGTAAAATTGGTGAGTGATAACTTGCGTTGTCAAGAACGATTACCGACCGCTGGTTTAAATTTGGTAATAACTGATTTTTAAACCATGTCTCAAATAACGCTGCATCCATATCTTGGTGATAATCTGCAGAGCAGTCCTTAATATTTTTTACAGATAAAAGTAATCCATTTTGAACCCAACCATTTTCTCCCCCTGCATGAAGAATAATAATTCGTTTTCCTCATGAACACGGTATCTTCAATGCACATTTATCACTCCCATTGGAAAGGCCCTTTTTTTCACATCATGGGTAGCATACCAAGTTTCGTCTAAATAAACAATATTCCACTTCTCTTCCCGATATTTTCTAATTTGATATAAATTTCCACCTCAATTTTTTAGCCGGGGAGTTTCGGTAATATGAGCTCTTCCGTCCAGGGATTTGTAGTGAAATCCAATTGTTCGAAGATATCGTCGAAAGTGCTCTTTAGAATAAGGTATTTCTACATGAAGTTCTTGTAATCTTATCTTTAAACAGGCGACAGTAGGCACGATATTTTTTGAATACATATCGTAAATAACTGTTTTTATTTCCGTTGTGTAACTATCCGGAATTCTTTGGAAAAGATGACAAGCTTTGGTGGGTTGATCACTTGTAGATTCTCTATTCTCCAACTGCGCAATGAATCTACGTACTGTTGTTACAGGTACCCCTGTCAATTCACTGGTAACTTTACAGGCAGCAGAACAATCTTTTTCTTGCAATTTAACGAAAACGTTAACAATAATTCTTTTACTATTTTCGGAATAATATTGTTTTGGCGAATATGGTGACTCGTTTTCCCAGGGACGAAACATTTTCTTTTCTTATGATACCTTTCACGTGGCTTTTAACAAAATACTCATCAAGAATTTCGCCTGTCCTCTCTTATAAGTAGTTTCCATAAGCTATTTCTAGGTGTTTCTTAGAAAAAAAATATATTTTCAGGAATATCTAAATAATAGAATAACGAAATCTTATAGAAACAACAAAACATTTCTTAGAAAAAATAAGTAGGTACTTAATTTAATAATGAATATAAAATCACCCTATTATTTGTTTAAAACTTGGAAGGAAAGGAAAAGGGTTTTCCTTAATGCGGCCCTGAGTGAGGAATCCCAAAATTCTTCAATGGGAAATTACCTGTTGCACCCTCGTCTTTGTTCGTTTTACAACTACAGTAGGAAAGTGACAGGGTAATAAAAATCAAACTCGATGTGGACGACTATAAATCCGAGTAGAATCCGAGTAGTGACCCTCGGTTTCAATCCCAAGTATTCCTAATTGCCCTTCGTCACTGAGCTGGTAGAATCGTTGCTTTTTTGGTTTTGCAATTGATGTGTGATGTCCAAGTCAAACCTTTATCCAAGATAGCAGCAAAATATTTCACTTCTGGGGCAAAGGTTAATGGATTATTGAAGAAATTGGGTGATGTTAAGTGTCCCAGTTTCTTCTGTTTAGTAAAGAGAACCACCTCAGTCTTTTTAGGATTGACAGAAAGTGGATGTTCTTCACACTATCATTCAATAAGTTTAAGCGCCTGCTGCGTTCTGTAACAAAGAAAATCGTCAGCTTTACCTCTCAACAGAATAGCTACGTCGTCGGCGTAATCAACGTGAAAAGTGAAATGATATTTACCGTTTATCTCACGAATAAGATCGTCAACTGTGAAGCACCAGAGAAGTGGCGAGAGGTGGAGAAGTGGGCAGCCTCTACCCACAACTTTCTATGTAGCCCACAATGACCAATGATTGCCATTGGTTCGAGATTCCAGTGCCCTGTTAATGCTATTAAAGGTGGTTTTGTCATATCCTCCCTCTATTTATATGAGTCAATGAATCAATCTGCGGTGCCCACGAATTTACTTTTGATATAAGCATGTTTATGCAATTGCAAAGGAAACGTTGTAAGTATTTTGTCTAATGTAATGGCCACATAGTCTTTCATTAGATTCTTTTTGCCGTTCTTTGGTATAAAGGTTACTGTGACTATCCTGGATATTTTGTTTATTACCCGATCCAAGGAATAGTTTTCATATTATCCATCAAGGCCTTCTATCATTCTTCTGTTTCTAATGTGCTGAATTATTGTAGATAGATGGGAAAAAATCCAAAACCGATTTTTTAATATTTATTCATTTTTGTTAATTATAAGCTTCAGTGTGGACTCATTAATATTGTTAACCTTAGTAAAGGGCGATTCTGTAATGATGTATAAACTTTACAAGATAGCAAATGACCAGTGTGACTCTGTTGCTTGATTGCTGCTATAGATATACATAGTCCATCTCGTTTTCTACGTCGTAAACACTTATTCTACATACCTCTACCACGCACAAATTATTTTTATAATTTACCAATGTTTCGTACGGCATGGGCATAAGAATGTATTGATATGGAAGTTTTTGCGACTCCTATAAAAAGTTTAGAAACTTGGTCCTCTCAGCAGCCCATACCTTGGAATCCATTAACGATTAAAATTTCTTTATGTTATTGTTGTTCGTTTTACGTTATAAAACGTAATGAAACGTTTTATTATTATTATACAGTTTTCATATTATATTTAATCATTATTATATAGCTTTGTATTTTCTCTGTACCTCTGATATTTTCTTTTAATTATTGAATTGTTTAGTTCAATTTAGTTAATTAGTTTTCACATTGCCAAACAATATGGTTATTTTTTGTAGCAATTAAGTGGTACAGTGCACGCCGCTTATTGTGATCACAACGGGACTCGGGGTTTATGATAACAATAACCGATTGATAATAATAGCCGAAAAAACAAAACTTTATTTTAGCTCTCGCCGCTTCTCTGGTGCTTCACAAAATATCAAGGATAGTCACAGTAACCTTTATATTTACCTCTTTCTATTTCATAGTCGTGCTTGATAAAGGCTGAAATATCAGCTGAAACATTGTCGCACCGAAATATTTTATTTTATTGAATAAACATTTATCATCGTAAACCATTGGTTATTTTTAATCTAGTGAGATAGAAAATATTGAGAGCGGTCTTCGAAGTCGGCCGAGATTTTTCTTACTTCAAAAAAATAATTTCAATTGCAAAGATGCATTTTTAATTTAATCAAATTATTAAAATAAATTTAATTAAACAATTTTCAATATTTACTTAACATTTTTATTTTTTTTTCAGCAATTGTATTATTGAAGGATTCAACCGTGCAATGAAGAAAGTTCCTCCGCCCACAGCTATTTAGCCATTCAATTTACTTAAAAAATATATTTTTGCTTTTGCAGTTAAATATTCTGGACTTGTGTGATACGCATCTTTGTGTAAAAAATTCCAGTATTGTGTTCAATACGTTAATGTGCCTTAAAAAAAAGATTTATACTTTCTGACATGTACCTGACAGACTAATTTTTGTGATACTAATTTTAAATAAAAATTTTTCTTGTAAAAAGAATTAAATTGTTTTTTTTGAATCTAACTATTCAAATTATTATTAAGGGATAACTAAATGAAACGAGGATTGGAATTAGAAAATTTTTACTTGAGATTTCTTTAAAGATACGTACAATATTCTAAATCTACAAATTATTTGAAACGTCTTGATTTTAAAAATGTTTAACTTCCATTACTATGATACAACAAAAAAACCTAAATATAATACAAATATTAAAAAATATTACTCATTCCGTTCCGTTACGTAAAGATTAACGAAACTAAATGAATATACATATATATTTATTCATACGTCCGGCAAATATTTATACATATATTATTTTTTTGTTTATATTTTAATATATATACTTTTATAACTTAACTCTTAGAAGAAAACGGAAACGAAATGAATTTTTTAACGAGTATAAAATAAAGCAATATTCATTATGACCATGAGTAGAAAATCCCTTTTCCTCACAAGGCAACAGTCACAAGCCATAACTACAAATAATCACATAGGCGTATATAAAAAAACGGCAACAGTCCTCCCATTTCCGACCCCCACAAAAAACCCACATCTATTTAACGGACTTTTACAGCTGGCACGAAAAAGCCATATTTGCTCAACCACAATCCGACGCCAGTACCCAATAACAACGACAGCAAATTCGTCAGGAACAACGTGCAGAGACCTCGGCGAGAAAATACGCTGTCGTTGCCCACTTTGGCGTAACGTAAACTCAAAACGTCAGCTTTTGGTGTTCTAAATGTCCAATTTTTTGGTGGTTGTTGATCGGGACGGCTACTCCAATCACAAAAAATTTCTGGATCCTGCACAAAAAAAAAATTGAAGCTAATTAATATTATACCCTTTGGATGTGATTAAAATTTGTTAATAAATTGGGTGTTGTTTTAAGAGAGCAATGTTATAATATTTTTTATGTTTACATGGTAACCTAAAATATTAAAATAGATTTAGTTTTTTGATTAAAATGAAATTAATGAAATTTCGCCAAAATAACAAATACAATAAAAAGTACGAAGTATGATTTTTAATGTTCTATGTTTCATAATAACGCAAATTGTTTACCACAAATAATAACACAATTTGTTTACAACCAAAGAATTTAATGGTTTGTAAAGTTGTAACCAAAATCATAAAAAGCCGTTAATTGTACCGTTTTCGAGTTATAAAAATAAAAGAATTTTGTTTGCTAGTTTTGAAGTCCTCTGGCAGCGAAACGAAGGAACTTTGGATATAGATAAACTAAATCGATCTATTTTGAGCCAAGGAATCTGTGGTCTTCCATGCATTTTGGAGACACGCCGTATAATTTAAATAAGGCGATTGTCTAGATGATTTTTTTGTTCGTGAAAATATAAAAATATAGTATTAAACATTTGTGATTTGTAAAAATTGTAAATTCATAACTCTCAAAATATTTTATCGCTTCATAAGTTACTTTTTTTGAAAAATAAGCAAGAGGTTGAGAAAAATTAACTTTCCCAATTTTCAAAAAATCGATTTTTATTTTTTGCTTTTAAAATACTCGTTAAGATTTTAGAAATCATCTCAAGTATTTTGCAATCAGTCGAAATTTGTCTGGTCTTGGTTTTTCTTTTATCTCGAATTGAGTGAAAAAAACCCCCGTTTTTTTAACTTTGTCTCCTTTTCGATTTTTTTCTCAATATCAATTTCAAATTTTAACTGTTGGTAAATTGACGTGCCTTTAAAGTTTTTTTTAATTTTATTTTATCAATATTCCATATAGTCTCACGGAATATTGCGGTTATGTCGAAAACAACCTGGCGGATTTCAATGCGATTTTTACCAAAACATGTCAAATAATGTCTTTTGTCGCCTTTTTTTATCCGTTTTTCAAAATTAGGGCTCATTAATTTTTTAAGAGCGATTTAATGGAATTACAAATTAAACAGAAACAACCCTTTAGAAGTAAGCCCGTCCTTCGAGCAGAGAGATTTTGATACACCCAACTCTTTTTTACACGATCTTTTTTAACACGATTTTGAAATAACATGGTTCACCAATAATTTTTTTTACAGGAATTTTTTGTTATTGCACGAATCTATAACAAAAAATTCGTGTAAAAAAATTATTGATGAACCGTGTTATTTCAAAATCGTGTTAAAAAAGATCGTGTAAAAAAGAGTTGGGTGTATCAAAACCAAATTGTTACTTTGGTTATTATTAAAATTATAAATTTAAAAAGTTATAAAATAAGAACGAAATGTTACATGTGCATGTTAAAATTTTAGGTTGCACTTAATATGTGATCTACTTTAACAAAAGGAAAAGAAATAATCTCTGAGGATGTCCCAAAGCCGAAACTCGTAAGACTTAAATTCTGTAAAAAATAAAAAAATTAATTTAATTACGCGAATAATATGTGATACCGCGAAAATCTAAATCGCGGTAATTAAATCTTATATCGCGAATTAATAAGGGATGGTCACAATTTATTTTCGCACGATAATCAAAATCGCGCTAATTAAAAACCGAGTTAATCAGGGGATACCTGTAGTACTCTAAATTGTGTACTTACTTTTTTATATAAATTCTAAAATCATTAAGTTATTTAAGGCCGCGTTTCAATTTTCTGAGATTGCTAAAAGCGCGAAAAATTATATAGTCGGTACCGTCATGGCACTGTACCTACTTTTTTTATATAAATTCTAAAATCATCAAATTATTTAAGGCCGCGTTTCAATTTCCTAAGATTGCTAAAAGTGCGAAAAAATTATATAGTCGGTACCGTCATGGCACAGTGTTTGGATGCATCAAAGTGCGAATTTATTCGTTATTTTTTTGTTATATCGACTTGTAAACGTTTAAAGCATACAGGGTGCCCACAGTTAGTATAATTATACTATATCCAATACTATTTGATGCTATTTGGTGCTTTAATATGCACTGATTTGTATCAGTACTTTTTCGAAATTAACTGGAAAGACTAACTATTTCGACTTTAATAACAGAAAATTGCAAATAGGTACTAACGAGTAGTATAAATGGAATTATGCTGATTGTGTTAACTGATGGTTTACTGTAATTTTGGTTGACGTCGTGGTTTTTAGCGAAATCATTCGCTGTGTATCTTAGTAAATTGTAAAAAATCTCCTATAAGAACTTGAGCACCGCTGAGGTCGCTTTATTATTAGGAAGACGATTATTCCAAATAATAAATCTTCTAAAAGTTCAATTCAATATGAGAGATGGTATCAGGCTGAGTTGGGTTGAGCTCCAACTTTATACCTTCAATATGAGGACTGTTACCAAGTTAGAAGTCAACCCAACCAAAAAGTTAAGTTTCGGCAGTCAGTTTAAGTCGAGTGGAGGAATCTAACGTATCCGTTAAGTTCTAAAAAACTTAGAGGATTCGATAGATTGGGTTGAGTTTCAATTTCATATCATTCAATATGAGGAATATTATGAGGTGGATTGGATTTGGTTAAGTTGGGTTGAGCTTCAATCCAACTTAGGTTGAAACTTAATCCAACCCAATCCATAATATTCCGTAAAAATCACGGCCCAATACAACTTTTTAAATAAACTGTGTAAGTCACCGTCTTCATCAAAAATTTTTATCACACACATAGAATCGATGGATTAAACAGTAATAATTAAACAGTAATAATAACGTATTTTGCTCGAGTATTCACTTGATAACAGGAACGCGTTCGTTATAACCGAAACCCCTTCAATAATAATTAGCTCGTTATAACCGAATTCGCTATAGGAATAATTTAAATATATTTACTTATATGTTTATCACTTAATGTCACAAATTTCTGTTATAATTTGTATTTAAACATGAAATGACTTGTTCATAACAATTTATTGGCAATTAATTATCTGTTTTGATTATCGGTACCTAATAAAGTAAAAGAGCCTAAAGAACATCATCACAAAAGAATAAAACATCGGAATTATTAGGAATCTCTTCCTAAGATGTATAAGCATTAAATGAGATATTTACCATCTTGTTTAAATCCTTAATCTTTTCTAGAGAACGATTTGTATTAAGCCCTTATTATGGCAAACTTTCATAATTTGTCACTAAAGTCCGGATTTATATGCGATAAAAAGAAGCAATATAAGTTATTAATATGCGGTTAAAATTGGTCGAAATATGCAGTAAAATGTGTGGTAAAACCAAAAAAAGATAAGCAAGAATGATAAAAATACAACATTGAGTAGTGTTAGATCATGTTATGATGACCAAAAAAGTCACCGGATGTCTAAAGGTGGGATTTTCATCTTCACACGATATATACCCCAGTTATATATTCATACTATTATATTATATATTTATGTTATTATACACCCCAATTATACCCCAATTAGTGTGAAATTTTTCTTTTGGCCTGTCAATCATCCGCCGAAAAAAATGTTGAGTAGATCAGTTTTGTTTATAAACAATAATTATACCGTGAAGATTTCTTTTGTACTCCAATTAAAGCGTGATATTTTTTAATGTCCTGTCAATCATTTCCATAAAAAATGTTAATTCTGGTATCGAGAGTCAATCTCGTGTGAGTTTTAGTAGAGTCTAGTGAGACTGATGGAATTATTATGATGGAATTTGTAAGAACGAGATTAATCTTGGGTTAAAGTTCAAGATTTAAGAAGGTGTTGAAACTAGTAATGTGGAATTTACGTACGTCATGCTATATCACACCGTATTAAAGTGATATGAATCTGATGGAATGATTGTGGCTGTTTGTGTTAGTTTTCTGTATGTTTTAAATTCAATAGAATTATCAGAGTTATCTGTTAATCAGAGTAAGATCAAGAAAATTTAATTGAAGTATGAAAATCTCTTAATAGGTTAATGCCATCATCTTTTATCTTCACCAAAGTGTAACGTTATTACTAATTAAATTATCTTTGAAGACCACGGATTGGAAGCCCTTCGTTGTATTTGTATAATTTAACGTTAAATTAGAAAGTTTTGTTTTGTGCAAATTTGAAATTAATTCAACATATGTAACATTTTTCATATATTATAATTTTTGATAATATTTAAAGTATTTCTTCACTAGATTGTTGGTGCATATCGTGCATATTTCGCATAATAAATGTGGAAATATGTGGTTATATGCAACTATACCCGAAATATATGCTAATATTAAGTTATATGCAAAATATGCAATCGCATAAAAATCCGGACTCTATTACGGTTAGTGTCATAATTACTTTAGAATACGAAATATGTTATTCTGTAAACTAACATGTATACTTCAAGCCTATGTATTTACTTTTTTATAAATATGTAGTCATATTTAAGAGATTAAGTCGTGAATGTACATCTACAAAACTAGTCCTGGTACACATAAAAATATTGATCAAGATATTATTGATATATAGATGTATACAGGGTGTACACTGTGTTAAATAATTATCGTAACCTACGTCACGTTGTAATGCTAGTTATCTATCTCATTGTGTAGTGGTAACGGCGATATTTTTAAATTAGTAACCAGATTTTAACCAGATGTTGACAGCAGATCGAACGTTATTAGGTTATTATTATCGCGATTGTCGTATGGTTTGTGTGTTTCCGGATTTTCTTTATTCTTTAACCATTTTTTGCTGCATTTATATTTCTCCAAACAGTTCTTCTTAGAGCTATCGTTGTTTCTAGCGATTGATTTAACCGGTAAGTCAATAAACAAATTAAAATAACGAAAACGTTCAATGAGAATTTTTCAGATTTTTATTTCTTTCGTTATGACGTTCACACCGGAACATGATGCCTTTATTTTAATGGCACATTTGGGTTTATTCCTTACAAAGCTGTATACAGCAATTCAACCAACGTTTCCCAGAATTCGACGTTGATTATGACGCTCTTAAGCATAGGAAACACGTTTTTACAGTCGTTAATTGCTATACAAACGTCATCTTTTAATAGAATTTTTCGAAAAAATTATTTCAAATAATAGGAATATTCGTCGCGTTGCAATACCAATACTGTGATATTGGTTGCCTAGATTTCGGGTACGATAATTAGTTAACACACTGTATCTAAATGATGTTCCCAAACTTCAAGGACTGATTCTTCAGGTTTAACGATACGACTTCTGCTCCTTGAGAAGCTACGCCCTGCTCAATTCAAAAATGGCGAAAATTTTTGATTTATTTCATTTATCTCGAAAAGTATAAACACCAGGAAAATGAAATTTGGGATGTAAGTTTAGTTCATAATAATGCATATCATGACCCTATTTGTATTTTCAATATTATCTGGCAAGTTACTAAACATACCCACCCCGTTCAATTTTTCCTAAATTTTTAGGATGAAAATGACAAATACATTGGAAAATTTTCACTTAGATAGACAAAACTTTCAAAATTCTAAAACTTTTTTATTTCTTTAATTCTCTTCGAAAAGTTGATAGTTTTTGAAAAAAAAAAGTTAATTAAGGAAATGCTAACTGTTACAATATATTAGTATCCTTCGTAATTTATTCCTGACATGTTTTTGACGTTTAAATGTCAGTTTTTATAAATTAAAATTTTCCGCTTTTTTTGGTGCGGGGATGTTAGCTCCTCAGAAGTCGTGCATGGTTTATATAAGAAAGTACACTTAAAATTAGCTTAACAATCGCCCCTTATATGCAAAATTAATAAAAATCGGCATATCGCTATAATTTAACTTAACTAATATTATATCTTAACTATTATCGGATTCAAAAGATTTTACCCCTTACTTTGAAGGCCAATAAGAAAGATATTATCCCATAGAAAAAATTGGGATTAGTTTTGTTTGACAAATATTTTAATGTTTTATAATATGTATGTGTATATATACTCGTGTAGTGATTATCGCAGGTATAATGAAAAAATGTATCCGATTTTCGGCGATTTTTTTTTCAAAAACTGTTTGGCGAAAAAATTTTAAATTTAAAGTAGTTTACGTTAAAGTAGTTAATTTAAAGTAAGTTAATAGTAACTTGATTTGTTCTTAATAAAGGGCATATTTTATTTTATGAATGTTTCATACAGTTTCGCAGATAATCGCGGTTAAATAGGTTGCCGTTATTTCAAAAAGGAACGGGCGTATATCAACGCTGTTTTAACCAAAATATGTCAAATAATTTCGGCAATCGGATTCCGTTATTAGATATTCAGAATTATGCATCTCGAATTTTTTTATGACCGATCTAGTGAAATTATAAATTAAAGAGAAACAGAAATAAGCAATACGGGAAATAATAATAATTAAGAAAATATAATTTTGAAGAACTAATAACAGGATTCGAAAACCGCAACTATTTGACATATTTCAGATAAAACCGCGTTGAAATCGGCCCGATCGTTTATGAAATAACCATAACCTATTTAACCGTGATTTTCCGCGAAACTATATGAAATATTGATAATATTATAGCTTTGGGGACACAATCCAGGGACACACTGTATATATGAGTAAGGTTTTATATTAATGAGGTATAATTGAAATTCATTTTATCAATTGTTAATTTTAATGTAGGTAAATAATTTAGAATTTGATTTTGTCTTAGTTTGAGCCCTTTGTTATAATCAGAGACAAATCATATATCAAAATCAAATAATTATTTTTGATTGTTATTAAAGTGATAAATGTAAATAGTTATAAAATAAAGTTGAGATGTACAGGTTAAAATTTAAGAATGTCCTTAATGATATGTAAGTAATCTACTTCAACAAAAGAAAAAAAAATGAGGATGGCCAAAGGCTAAAATTAATAAGACTTAAATTTTGAAAGAAAATAAAAAATCTGTTCAATCAATTTAATTTTGTTCAAATACAAAATAAAATTCTAAGCCATTTTTTTTAAATTTTTTTGCCAAACAGTTTTTGAGAAAAAAAATCGCAAAGTCGAACTTGTTCGCAGACCGACCGAAATCGGGTACATTTTTTCATTATAAGTGCAATAATTATTACACGAGTGGGTGAAAAAAATTAAAACTACCATACATTATAAAGAATTAAATTACGCGTCAAGCATTTTTTCTATGAAGTAGTTTCTTTGTTATTCGCCTTCAAAGTGAGGGGAAAATCTTTTGAATCCGATAATAACTTTTGTTGTATATTGTTCAAAAAGGTCACTTTAATTGCTTTGATTAACAAACTTCTTGCATTAACTTTGGTACTTTGAGGACATTTGACTTAAAACTTGGTTATATTTCGTTTTATGACAACATTTATCGTCAATTATACCTTATGGGGACACAATCCAGGGACACACTGTATATGAGTAAGGTTTTATATTAATGAGTTATAATTGAAATCCATTTTACCAATTGTTAATTTTAATGTAGGTAAATAATTTAGAGTTTGGTTTTGTCTTAGTTTGAGCCCTGGGTTATAATCAGAGACAAATCATATATCAAAATCAAATAATTATTTTTGATTGTTATTAAAGTAATAAATGCAAATAGTTATAAAATAAAGGTGAAATGTACAGGTTAAAATTTAAGAATGTCCTTAATGATATGTAAGTAATCTACTTCAACAAAAGAAAAAGTTTTTGAGGATGACCAAAGGCTGAAATTAATAATTGAATTTAAATAAAACTAACTATGTTTTTTAGATGGATTTGTTTTTTATTCTTTGCTCCAGGGTTTCAAGTTTTTTTAACTCATCTTCTGATGTTTCAAATGTTGTAATCTTCAGGTGACAAGCTCCAGAAAATGAGTAAAAAAAATAACTTGAAACTGGTAGAGCAAAGAATGAAAAACAAATCCATCTAAAAAACATAGTTAGTTTTATTTAAATTCAATTAAT
The DNA here is from genome assembly GCA_036711965.1 of Onthophagus sagittarius. Classification (NCBI taxonomy): domain Eukaryota; kingdom Metazoa; phylum Arthropoda; class Insecta; order Coleoptera; family Scarabaeidae; genus Onthophagus; species Onthophagus sagittarius. The sequence continues at coordinate 8,612,166 of JASERS010000007.1, read as the reverse complement.
ATAAAGATGGAAACGAAAAATCTTTCAAATGATGAAATTAATAAGACTTAAATTCTGAAAGAAAATAAAAAAATCTGTGCAATCAATTTGATTTTGTTCAAATACAAAATAAAATGCTAAGCCATTTTTTTCATTAGAAAATCCAATAATTCATAGTCTTATAAAATTTGTTAATAAAAACTGTGTGTTATTTTAAGAGAGATATGTTGTAAAATTTTTGAATATACATGGTAACATAAAATACCAAAAATAACCTTTTAAGATAATAGGATTGCCATTCAAAGTAGGTAAATAATTTAAACTTTGACTTTGCCTTACTAATTTCAGCCCTTGGCCAATCTCAGAAACAAATCACAATCAAAATTAAATACTTTTAGTTGTAGTGAAAATTATAAATTTAAAAAGTTTGAAATTTTTAATTGTATGTGATCTACTTTAACAAAAGAAAAAGAAATAGTCTTTGAGGATGTCCAAAACCCAACACTACTAAGACTTAAATTCTGTAAAAAATAAAAAATCATTTTAATAATATAAATCTAAATTATTTACCTACTTTATTTTTTATATTAATACCAAAATTGTCAAGTTGTTTTGCTGGCAATCGAAATATCATTTATGAAACATATTTTGATATAAACATGGTAACATAATATATCACATATAGACTTATAGCCTTTTTTGATTAAAATATCATTAATATAAGATCAAGTAATGCTACAAATACATAGTACATATAAACATACAAATATAAAAAAAAATACATCTTTAATTTCAGTGTTTTTGGTTTGACATGTATTTTAATGCTTTATAATGTGTGGTAATTTCATTTATTTTCACATACTCGTGTAGTGATTATCGCAGGTATAATGAAAAAATGTATCCGATTGTCGGCGACATTTTTTTCAAAAACTGTTTGGCGAAAAAATTTTAAATTTAAAGTAGTTGTAACTTGATTTGTTCTTAATAAAGGGCATATTTTATTTTATGAATGTTTCATACAGTTTCGCAGATAATCGCGGTTAAATAGGTTGCCGTTATTTAACAAAGGAACGGTCGTATATCAACGCGGTTTTAACCAAAATATATCAAATAATATTGGTAATCGGATTCTGTTATTAGATTTTCAGAATTATGTATCTCGAATTTTTTTATGACCGCTCTAGTTAAATTATAAATTAAAGATAAACAGAAATAAACAATACGAAAAACAAAATAATTAAGAAAATGTAATTTTGAAGAACTAATAATAGGATTCGAAAACCGCAACTATTTGACATATTTCAGATAAAACCGTGTTGAAATCGGCCCGATCGTTTATGAAATAACCATAACCTATTTAACCACGATTTTCCGCGAAACTATATGAAATATTGATAATATTATAACTTTGGTACTTTGAGGACATTTGACTTAAAACTTGGTTATATTTCGATTTATGATAACATTTATCGCCAATTATACCTTACGGGGACACAGTCCAGGGACACACTGTATATATGAGTAAGGTTTTATATTAATGAGGTATAATTGAAATTCATTTTATCAATTGTTAATTTTAATGTAGGTAAATAATTTAGAGTTTGATTTTGTCTTAGTTTGAGCCCTTTAGTAAATAGTTATAAAATAAAGTTGAAATGTACAGGTTAAAATTTAAGAATGTCCTTAATGATATGTAAGTAATCTACTTCAACAAAGGAAAAAGTTTTTGAGGATGGCCAAAGGCTAAAATTAATAAGACTTAAATTTTGAAAGAAAATAAAAAATCTGTTCAATCAATTTGATTTTGTTCAAATACAAAATAAAATTCTAACCCATTTTTTTTTGAAATTATTTTGCCAAACAGTTTTTGAGCAAAAAAATCGCAAAGTCGAGCTTGTTCGCAGACCGACCGAAATCGGGTACATTTTTTCATTATATGTGCGATAATTATGACACGAGTGGGTGAAACAAATTAAAACTACCATACATTATAAAGAATTAAATTACGCGTCAAGCATTTTTTCTATGAAGTAGTTTCTTTGTTATTCGCCTTCAAAGTGAGGGGAAAATCTTTTGAATCCGATAATAACTTTTGTTGTATATTGTTCAAAAAGGTCACTTTAATTGCTTTGATTAACAAACTTCTTGCATTAACTTTGGTACTTTGAGGACATTTGACTTAAAATTTGGTTATATTTCGATTTATGACAACATTTATCGCCAATTATACCTTATGGGGACACAATCCAGGGACACACTGTATATATGAGTAAGGTTTTATATTAATGAGTTATGATTGAAATCCATTTTACCAATTGTTATTTTTAATGTAGGTAAATAATTTAGAGTTTGATTTTGTCTTAGTTTGAGCCCTTTGTTATAATCAGAGACAAATCATATATCAAAATCAAATAATTATTTTTGATTGTTATTAAAGTGATAAATGTAAATAGTTATAAAATAAAGGTGAAATGTACAGGTTAAAATTTAAGAATGTCCTTGATGATATGTAAGTAATCTACTTCAACAAAAGAAAAAGTTTTTGAGGGTGACCAAAGGCTGAAATTAATAATTGAATTTAAATAAAACTAACTATGTTTTTTAGATGGATTTGTTTTCTATTCTTTGCTCCACCGGTTTCAAGTTTTTTTAACTCATCTTCTGATGTTTCAAATGTTGTAATCTTCAGGTGACAAGCTCCAGAAGATGAGTAAAAAAAATATCTTGAATCTGGTAGAGCAAAGAATGAAAAACAAATCCATCTAAAAAACATAGTTTTATTTAAATTCAATTAATATAAAGATGGAAAGGAAAAATCTTTCAAATGATGAAATTAATTAGACTTAAATTCTGAAAGAAAATAAAAAAATCTGTGCAATCAATTTGATTTTCTTCAAATACAAAATAAAATGCTAAGCCATTTTTTTCATTAGAAAATCCAATAATTCATAGTCTTATAAAATTTGTTAATAAAAATTGTGTTATTTTAAGAGAAATATGTTGTAAAATTTTTGAATATACATGGTAACATAAAATACCAAAAATAGCCTTTTAAGATAATAGGATTGCCACTCAAAGTAAGTAAATAATTTAAACTTTAATTTTGCCTTACTAATTTCAGCCCGTGGCCAACCTCAAAAACAAATAACAATCAAAATTAAATAATTATTTTTAGTTGTAGTGAAAATTATAAATTTAAAAAGTTTGAAGTTTTTAATTGTATGTGATCTACTTTAACAAAAGAAAAAGAAATAGTCTTTGAGGATGTCCAAAACCCAACACTACTAAGACTTAAATTCTGTAAAAAATAAAAAATCATTTTAATAATATAAATCTAAATTATTTACCTACTTTATTTTTTATATTAATACCAAAATTGTCAAGTTGTTTTGCTGGCAATCGAAATATCATTTATGAAACATATTTTGATATACACATGGTAACATAATATATCACATATAGCCTTTTTTGATTAAAATATCATTAATGTAAGATCAAGTAATGCTACAAATACATAGTACATATAAACATACAAATATAAAAATACATACATCTTTAATTTCAGTGTTAAGATAATAGGATTGCCATTCCATAATAAGTGGGGTTCCTTGAACTGGACTGTTTGGTGGTGATTTAGGACTGCTTCGTGGTGAGACCCGTGCAGATGATGAATTGGATTCCCTTTGAGCTTCACGAAGAAGCCGGATGTACTCCTCTGGATTGAGCTGAGGAGTCACAGATCCTGGGGTTCCGCCACCTTGAGAACCACAACTTGAGCCGATGTGAACCCAAGATTCTGAAGAATTATCTAAAGTAAATGAGTGAAAAAAAGAAAAAAATAATAAGGTGAAAATGGAAAATGAAAAAAAAAGGTGTTAAAAATGATGCGTAGTTGTACTACGTGTATTTTTGAAACGCGTTCGAGTGAAAATGTCGCACCAGATGGTATGTAAACAATGAAAAAAATAAGCACAGTTCGGCGCTTTACCTCCTAAGATATCGTCCACGCTCGATTTTGACGATGACATCGTGGAAATAATCCGGTTTCGTTGGTATAACGAGTGGAAATCGCTTCAGAACTGATAACTGGTTGACGAAAGTCGCGTATTTGTTTGGGATTTTTTGCAGACAACGGCAGTCGCAGAGTTCTGGATTGGATACGTGCTATGTGACGAGTAGCCCGAGTAACGGCGACGAACGGCGAGTAACGAATTGGACGAATAATAACGAATGAACCAGTCCGGAATCCTTCTTTGTTTGTTTCCTTGACGTTGTTGGCCACGTGATCGATTCCGCCAATAGCGAAGCGCGATTAAGTCGACATCTTGGCTGACGTACAAATTAAAACGTAGAGATGATATTTGTCTGTACGCAATATAACTTTTACTGTAAACAAGATGAACAAAAGTAAAAGTCAATTTTACCCCTACTCCGCTCGAGATAAGTATTTTTGTCAGGGTGACAAAAATATATGGACAATGGATGGAAAAATATCCTTGTTTGTGAATCATTTTATTATTAGCCGTATTAATACATTCGCACTGAATAATGCAATAATAAAATTGCAATCGAATGGCACATACAGTTTGAATCATTTTTATGACAAAATTTAAATATATACATATGTATTGCGTACTATATATATATATATATAAATTTTTTTCATTATTATTTTATATATAAGTATAGGAAATATATTAAAGAGCTATGTTCTAATGACCACAAGGTCAATTGATACGATTTATCTTCGAATCGTATCTTTTATTTTTTAAACAAAAACAAAGATGATAAAAATTATTAAATCAATAACTCGGTTCCCAGTAGGATTTTATATAAACACGATTACGTTATTAAAAAAATTAAACAAAGCGTACTCAATTTTTTTTGTGTTTATTTTGTTTTCAATTTTATAATAACACGAATAATTATAAATGTTATTAATATATTTTTTAACGCTTTCGCCACGATTGTTTTTGCAAGTTTATTTTCAAAATATGTTAATTGGCAAATAGGGGAAATTTTTCCGAATATTTTTTAAAATCCTTAATTATATTAAGACAGGTCCTTGAAAGTTCTCCTTCCGCAAGTAATTAAGAAAATTGTTATTTTTATGAAATGCTACAAAATTAGCATGAGTTCAAAACATGATGTCTCAAAAACGAATAAAGTTCTTTAAATGCCGTTTTCTTTATGAAAAAGTACATGCGTTTCTTTACAAACAGCCATCATTTCATCAAAATGTCTTAAGAATTCGAGAGAGAGAACGATATTTATTTGGATCCATCAATATGAAAATAATAACATAATATTAATAACATAACTAATATAAAACAAATATGTTTAAAAAAATGTCCAAGAGAGCTATATTCCTGAATTTTGCTGCCCGTGACTTTGAATCCGTTTGGTTTGGATTTCGGTCTTCTTAATTAGGCCTTACTATACAGGGTGTCTCACGTAACTGGTTCATTAGAACTTTTTTGGGTTCCACTATTCGTGGAACCTTGAAATTTTGGTATCATAGGTTGTTCATTCTGATCTATTAATCTAAAATATTTTCAAGACGGCCACCACTTCCGGTCTACCGGAAGTAGACCTCAACTTCGTTATTTTAAATGGAATACTATAGTTTTTATTAAACCATCCAATTATACGTAAGAAAATATGTTGACTTTGATAACAGTTGTTGGTACCTAGCGTTTTTTTTTGTTTTCGAGTTATTTTGATTTTAAGGGTTTTTTTGGCAAATTTCACCATGGTCTCTACAAGCCCATATCTCAGCCAACGTTAACTGAAAAGCGTTTTGCATTGGTACAATAACTCGTCATATGCTGTCAAATAGATTGTCACTTGTTATATCAGAGTACTTTATACAGCGTGGTCAAAAATTGAATTACCGTTTCGCTGTTTTCAATTGCGAGAAAGTCGAAAATTTTAAATGGAACGCCCCATATCTCCTTAGCCTATCAAAACGGGAATTTAATTCTCTACAAATTATCTATAAACATTGCTATACATTATTATAGTTTTCTTCATATTGAGTATTTTATCAAAATCCTACACAAAATGCTCTAAGCCGTTCGTGTTTTATTAGAAGGCTATGACATTTTGACAGTTTATCGTTTAATTTATTTAAATTATCATTGGTATTATTTCTAGAATGATCTGCGATTGAATAAACTTTAGTTTGTTAGCTTTTATTTACCAAAAATAACCAGCAGAAGAACGCATAAATGAAACAATGAAAAACAATAATATGGCATAATATTCGACGTAATGATGAGCGAGATGTTCTGAGAGTACCGTTTATTTATTTATGGTGCTTTCTTGTAAAATATTATTCATCTAAATCGACCGAAGCACCTCTTACCGAAGAATTTGGTAAAGCAATAAAATATGACAAAACATTTATTCTGTTATCGTTAGCTGCTGATGATAGAAATTTATGGTTTCTTGTTATTTTGATCTTTCCAAAACTAAGAAGCAGATCCTATCCAAAACTTTATTACATCCGCCATGAATATAAAACGAATTTAAAATGTTGGCGTTGGAATAATTCGTCATGATATTCAAAGACATTAACAGAAGTAAGTGATGACACAACTAAGTGATTACAACAATAACTTAAATATGGATGAAAAGTTGTCAAAATTCCATAGCTTTCTAACATAAAAAACATGAAGCTTTCCAGCGTTGCATGCGTCCATTAATTTCCAAATATGAGGGCAACTACAACAAATAGGCACAGGAAAGTATCTAAATAGTTTGTAGAGATTAAATTTCCATAATTTATTTTTATAATTTTAAGTTTTTCATTCTTTTTTCTTATTGATTTTAATTTTTGTCATTAAATTGTTGTTTTTCATTGTTTCATTTGTTCGGTTTTCTTTTAGTTATTTTTGGTAAATAACAGCTAGCAATGTAAAGTATTTTCGACCGCACTTCATTGTAGAAATAATAATTTAAATAAATTAAACAAAAAACTGTCAAAATGTCATGGCCTTCTAACAAGAACACAAACAGTTTCTAGCATTTTACGTATGATTTTGATAAATTCCTCAATAGCAAGAAAACTATGATAGGTATAGGAATATTTATAGATAATTTGTAGAGAATTAAATTCTCTTTCTGACAGGGTATGAAAATATGGGGCGTTCCACTTAATATTTTCGACTTTCACGCAATTGAATACAGAGAAACGGTAACTCAATTTTTGACCAAAATTTCAAGCCTCCACGAATAGTGAAACCTAAAAAGTACTAATGAACCAGTTACGTGAGACATCCTGTATTAACACATTTTAAGCGGGCCAGGTAAAATTACCCGTCGCGAGAACTGCTGGCTCTTAGCGGGCGGGTATTTTTACCTTTTGAATGTTTACATATGAAACTAAAAGAGTTATCTCGTACAATTATTTTAGTTTCATAGTTTCATTCGGTTTTAGAAAGTTGAACATTTCTTTTTATAAATTATTTTTTAATTATAATAATAATGGCTTCTGATAGTGATAGTGAAGTTTACGCAGATAATTTATCGCAAATTTCCAGTGATTTCGATATTGCTGAATTTGAGAGTGAGTATGAAAGTGATGAAGACTTCTTTCATCCTAGAAGACGTAGAGTTTTACCAATACAGTCTAGTGATTCGGAACAAAGTGATAATGAAGTAGTGGTGTGGTCAGAACATGATACTCCTCCAATTATTGAACAATTTTTGGGACAAAGTGGCATTATTGAGATGCCAAATAATTCAGAAAGTGTGGATGAAGTGGTTAAACTTTTCATAGGGAACGATTTGTTCGACTACATGGCAGAAGAAACTAATCGTTATCACTCAAAAAATGTTGATAGGTTTAAAGATAGTGCAAAATCTGTGAAATAGAAAGATGTGTCTGCCGTAGAATTGAAACAAATGTTGCGATTGATTACTTTTACTTATGGGCAAAGTTCGTAAAGAAAGTAGGGATGAATATTGGTCTACAGACAGAACAATTGAAACCCCAATTTTTGCACAAGTGATGAGTAGAGATCGTTTCCTCCAAATTTGGTATTCGTGGCATTTTTCAAATAATGAAAATGACATCAATGAAAGAGATCGCCTTAAAAAAATTCGCCCAATCGTATCTTATTTTCTAACAAAATTTGAACAGGTATATAAGCCTCAACGAGAGTTGTTATTGGATGAAAACACCATACCCTGGAGAGGTCGGCAATCATTCAAGGTGTATAATGCTTCCGAAATCAACAAATGCGGGATTCCCAGTAGGATTTTATATAAACACGATTACGTTATTAAAAAAATTAAACAAAGCGTACTCAATTTTTTTTGTATTTATTTTGCTTTCAATTATTTTCAATTTTATAATAACACGAATAATTATAAATGTTATTAATATATTTTTTAACGCTTTCGCCACGATTGTTTTTGCAAATTTATTTTCAGAATATGTTAATTGGCAAATAGAGGGAAATTTTTCCGAATATTTTTTAAAATCCTTAATTATATTAAGGCAGGTCCTTGAAAGTTCTCCTTCCACAAGTAATTAAGAAAATTGTTATTTTTATAAAATGCTACAAAATTAGCACTAGTTCAAAACATGATATCTCAAAAACGAATAAAGTTCTTTAAATGCCGTTTTCTTTATGAAAATGTACATGCGTTTCTTTACAAACAGCCATCATTTCATCAAGATGTCTTAAGAATTCGAGAGAGAGAACGATATTTTACCCATACCTAAACTTAAATGTCCCACTTGTCTGAGTGATTTTCGTCCTATATCCATTATTTCTGTAATTTCTAAAGCACTAGAGCGCTTGGTATATATGCAGATGCAGCAGTATTTTGATGAGCATAAAATTATCACTGATTTTCAATCAGGTTTTCGGCCAGGCCATAGCACGACATCGGCGCTCATCAAGATTACTGATGATATTAGACGTGGTTGTGATGATCGGCGTTTGACCTTATTGGTCTTGCTCGATTTCAGTAAGGCATTTGATTCTGTTGATCATGGTTTGTTGGTGGCAATTCTTTCTTCTGTGGGTTTTTCGTCGAGCTGTGTCGCGTGGTTTCAATCGTACCTTTCTAATCGTTCGTTGTGTGTACGTGACTCCTCATCATCTTCGTCTATAGTTGCAAGCCACTGTGGTGTACCCCAGGGCAGTGTCCACTCCTATTTTCAGTATTTATAAACTCCATTTCTAAAATAATTAAGTGCAACTTTCACCTATATGCAGATGACCTCCAAATTTATACAACTGCAGCTGTGGATGCACTTCCAGCAGCGGTGATGCGGCTTAATAGGGATCTTGCTAGCGTTCTGGACTGGTCTAGATGCCATGGCTTGGGTTTAAATGTGGCAAAGACTCAGGCTATTGCTTTTGGATCAAGGCCTCTGGTAACAAAATTTTACTCCCTTAACAATACCTATTTGTCACTTGACGGTAATATTATACAATTCTCTCGAACTGTTAAAAACTTGGGTGTGATGATGGATTTTGCATTGTCCTGGCAGCCCCAGATTCAGTCTATCTGTAGGAAGGTCTATTTCTGTTTCTACTCCCTACGCAAGCTTGGTTGTTTCCTTCCACCTACTGTTCGTCGTAACTTTTGTTACTCTTTAATTCTTCCCCATTTGGACTATGCCGATACCGTATACCCGGACCTTTCGATTGGTCTTCGTAACAAATTAGAGAGGTTACAAAATAATTGTGTGCACTTTATCTTCGATCTGAGAAAATGTGAGCATGTTACACCTTATCGTAATCACCTCGAAATGCTTACCGTTGAGAACCGTAGATCTTTCCGTATACTAACTACCTTATACAAGATTCTTTCCTCTCAGTCTCCAATCTATCTGTTCACTACATTTGAGTTCATGGCCTCTCGCGGTCTTCCTACTAGAGCACAATCTGGTGTCTCACTCATGTTTCCGATTCATCGTACCGAAATATATCACGGGTCATACACAGTGCAAGCTATAATTCTCTGGAATAACTTACCCACTGAGTTGCGGGAAGCCCGTAGTTTTTCTGTATTCAGAGCATCGCTTAGAGATCGCTTGTTGTCACAACAGTTGTCTCAGACTGTTTCCTGATTTAATCTGCCTCTTCTCTTTCCGTTCTCAGCTGACAGCTTTATTTCTTCTTCTCCAATCATTTTTCTTTTGTTTAATTCGAGTCTCTTTCCTTCTTATTCTTGCGTACTCTTTTTCTAATACTTTATACATAAATTTAATATTTTTTTTTACTTATATTCGCCATATCAATTTATTTTTTTTAACATACATTGCTGATTGGGTCGTTTTGAAAACATCGCCTCTGGCGATAAATCGACCTTTTGTTAACCTTGTACCAATGTTAAGGAATGATGTGTACATTTTTTTTCTTTTATTGTATATCTTGGTGGCAATAAATTGTATTGTATTGTATTGTATTATATTTATTTGGATCTATCAATATGAAAATAATAACATAATATTAATAACATAACTAATATAAAACAAATATGTTTAAAAAAATGTCCAAAAGAGCTATATTCCTGAATCTTGCTGCCCGTGACTTTGAATCCGTTTGGTTTGGATTTCGGTCTTCTTAATTAGGCCTTGTTATACAGGATGTCTCACGTAACAGGTTCATTAGTTACTTTATTTTAATAAAATAAAGTGTGTTTGGATTAACAGTGGTTTTCAGTTACCCGTGTAACCTCATCCCCGTCATTAGCCCGGATAATCAAGGTTCTACTGTACGTCCATCTTCAAATTTATCTGTTTCCCTTGTATAGGTCGCCCAATTGATTGTCCATATACCCACATAAAATCTGTGGTTTTCATCTTCTACCCCATTTGATCTCATGTCCATATCTATCTTCATAAGTTCATTTTCGAATCCATTTTTGGGTTGTTCGGAATCGTTTTCATCAAAATTATTATGATACACCTCATCGTCACCGTCACTTTTTCACTAAAATCCACTATATCTTCTTCGTCATCACTCCATATACAGGGTGTCTCACATAACTGGTTCATTAGAACTTTTTTAGGTTCCACTATTCGTAAAAGCTTGAAACTTTGGTAACATGGATAGTTTATTCCGATCTATTAATCTAAAATATTTTCAAGATGGCCACCACTTCCGGTGGCCATGAAGTTGAGGTCTACCAGAAGTAGACCTCAACTTCGTTATTTTAAATGGAATGCTATAGTTTTTATTAAACCATCCAATTATACGCAAGAAAATATGTTGACTTTGATAACAGTTGTTGGTACCTAGCGTTTTTTTTTTTGTTTTCGAGTTATTTTGATTTTAAGGTTTTTTTGGCAAATTTCACCATGGTCTTTATAAGCCCATATCTCAGCCAACGTTAATTCAAAAACGTTTTGCATTGGTACAATAACTCGTCATATATTCTTTTTTCTTATTGATTTTAATTTTTGTAATTAAATTGTTGTTTTTCATTGTTTCATTTGTTCGGTTTTCTTTTGGTTATTTTTGGTAAATAACAGCTAGCAATCTAAAGTTTATTCGACCGCACTTCATTGTAGAAATAATACTAATAATAATTTAAATAAATTAAACAAAAAACTGTCAAAATGTCATGGCCTTCTAACAAGAACACAAACGGTTTCTAGCATTTTACGTATGATTTTGATAAATTCCTCAATAGCAAGAAAACTATAATAGGTATAGGAATATTTATAGATAATTTGTAGAGAATTAAATTCCCTTTCTGACAGGGTATGAAAATATGGGGCGTTCCATTTAATATTTTCGACTTTCACGCAATTGAATACAGAGAAACGGTAACTCAATTTTTGACCAAAATTTCAAGCCTCCACGAATAGTGGAACCTAAAAAGTACTAATGAACCAGTTACGTGAGACACCCTGTATTAACACATTTTAAGCGGGCCAGGTAAAATTACCCGTCGCGAGAACTGCTGGCTATTAGCGGGGCGGGTATTTTTACCTTTTGAATGTTTACATATGAAATTAAAAGAGTTATCTTGTACAATTATTTTAGTTTCATAGTTTCATTCGGTGTTTAGTCGGTTTTAGAAAGTTGAATATTTCTTTTTATAAATTATTTTTTAATTATAATTTGGTATAACTTGTTATATCAGTGTACCTTATACAGCGTGGTCGAAAATTGAATTACCGTTTCGCTGTATTCAATTCCGAGAAAGTCGAAAATTTTAAATGGAACGCCCCATATCTTTTCAGCATATCTAAACGGGAATTTAATTCTCTACAAATTATTTATAAACATTGCTATACCTATTTATTGTAGTATTCTTCATATTGAGTATTTTATAAAAATCCTACACAAAATGCTGAAAGCCATTCCTGTTTTATTAGAAGGCTATGACATTTTGACAGTTTATCGTTTAATTTATTTAAATTATCATGGGTATTATTTCTAAATGATCTGCGATTGAATAAACTTTAGTTTGTTAGCTTTTATTTGCGAAAAATAACCAGCAGAAGAACGCATAAATGAAACAATAAAAAACAATAATATGGCGTAATATTCGACGCAATGATGGGCGAGATGCATATACGATGCTGCGACAGATACGAGAGAGAGAAACAAAATTTATTGATGCCAACAGTAAACATAATAAATAGTGTACAAAAAAATAAATGAATAAATATATAAAAAAATGTTTAAAAAAAATGTTGGCCTAAAAGGGCTATAGACCGTAGTTTTTCTGCCCAGACAGATACGATTTAATTAAATCCATCAGATATTCACTTACTCCACCTTCCTCTAAGGCCTTCACAATTTCTTTCCAGGGCGCTGAATTAAAGGCATCTTCACGAGGTGTCCCTGAACCATATTGGATCTAGACTTGTCAGTTGCCGTTCAACTGTTATGCCATGCGTATTGTTCGTAGATCTGGTCCATGAGCAAGCCATGTAGGGCTCTTGGCTTAATTGCCTGGGTAGAGAGGAGACACCCTCATTAGAAATTACAAAATCAAGGTAGGGCAGATTATGCCGAAGACTTTTATCGCGTTCCTAATAAGCGAATTCTGGACACCGGCCGACTTTCAGTTTCAATATAAAGATGCCCATTAAGATAACCCTAGACGATGGGGGGATAAACATCAATCCTGAAAGGGAAAAATAGAGATGAGGATAGTCCTCCATTGCAATCAGCACTTGTGGCAGCTGAACCGTCCGCGCCCAAGTTAATGTAAGCTGTCATCACTGGGGTTAATAAACTCCAGGGTTGCTGGAGACTTATAGTATTTTGAAAGTTTGCGGACTTCTTGTCAGTTGTTTCTGTTGATTTTATTCCCAGCCTTAATGTATTTTTCGCTTCTGAACTGCTGCACAAGATTTTGGATAACTTTATTAAATTCATTGAACTTTCTTTTCAGACCTAGATCCTCATAGGATCTAAAATCGCAATAGAGTCTATTCTTTTCCTTAATTAAACGAAGAATAAATGCTTGCAGAGAGAAATTAAAGTATTTCTTGATATTGGAAAGGCAGGCTTCATCCACCAAATTTTGCAAGCATTTGTTAAAGGTTGCGATTGACTCGGCTGTAATAACAGGGTTAGATCTTACATACTCTTGCAAAGCCTTTAGTTTTTGATGAAAGTAGGAGCTACTTTAGGTATTCGAGTGCTTACAAAACACAAGACCCAGATGGTTAGAGCAAAGATCGGGAACGACATTAACAGACGAGATGAGGTGTGTTATGTTGTTTGTGCAGAAGATTAAATCAAGCTTGGAGTTGGGAGTATTTGCCATGACGACCATTAGTGATGTTGCAAATTGCTTACAAATTGGTTGATGTGACTATTATTGACTTTGTTGCGGTTTATTGGCGACATAAACCGATTATTAGAAAATTATCATACCTTGCAGCTATGTTAAACATTGTTCCTTCTATCTTACTGAAAGGATGTATATAAATATACAATATGTGTACTCTTGCTGTACTAATCATAACAGTAAAGTGGAGGGCGTTATTTAATGGAGAATTAATTTTAGGAGGATTTGCTTTTACAATATAATAATAATAATGTCTTTATTTATACCCAATAATGCAACATAAAAAAAGTATTACTAGATACATTATAAATAAAAATACATGGCATATAAGGTATAAAAAGGCGAAGTTCAGTGCCTAAGTATTGCTCAACTTAACCTGTAACTTAAAACTAAAAACTCGTAAGATTATGAAACAATGAGAAAGAAACAAAAAAAGCAGAAGATTCAGATGCGGAGATTGTAAATTAAGAACTTAACTCAGCCATTTGTTGATCAAATAAGACACCGAATATATGCTTTCTGAAAGTGGAAATGCTTGCCAGCTGGATTGCTTCGGGGGGTAGATTATTATACAATTTTACAATTTGATAATAACTTCTTTTAAATACTTCAGTATGGTGAGCGGGCGATGATAGAGTTCCCCTGAATCTCAAATTCAAATTGTGAACATCGTTGCGGTACTGAATTTTTCGGTACAAGTATTCGGGCTTTTCTTTCCGAATTATATTGTGGTAAAATACACAACAGTGAAGATGTCTCCTATAAAACATATTAAGCCATTTTAATTCCCCTAATTTATGTGAAATTCTTTCAAACCTTCCAATGTCAAAAATGAATCGCAAACAGGCGTTTTGTGCTCTCTGAATTCGTTGTTCATCAACTTTAAGTAAACTCGGTCCATACACCACATCTCCAAAGTTAAATTTTGATAAAATTACCGTGTTGCAGAGTCTTTTAGTTTTAACATCAAGAAGGTGGCGAGAAGAAATCGTAGATTCGTATTCAGTACCACACCCAAATTGCGCGCTTCCGATACGATAGGAAGTGTAGTATCATTGAGCACAACCTGAATATCTCCACTATACCGCTGCACGTCCGTTCCACGACTGAATACCATAACTTTTGATTTGTTGGCATTGAATACCAAACCATGTTGGGTAGCAGCTAATACCAGTTCTCTTAGCTCTTTATTCAATAAGTTTAGATAGTGTTGTTGGTCTTCCGGCTTGTAAGATATGTATACTTGCGTATCATCTGCATAAAAATGTACTTTGCTATGCTTAAATACGTTAAATAATGGTGGTGTATAGATTGAAAACAAAGTTGGAGAGAGCACTGAACCTTGTGCTACACCCGCCTTGAGCTGCCGTACTGTTGATCGATGGTTAGGCAACTGCACGAATTGTTGCCGATTGCTCATGTAGATTTCAAAGAAAGAAATTGCAGAAATGTCCAAACCATAGTATTTGAGAATTACTAGCAGAAGCTCATGATTCATCGTATCGAAGGCCTTTGTGTAGTCCAACAGGACGAGAATGGTCATATAGCCGCGATCTGTCGCGCTTATTATATCATCAACAACACACGTTAAAGCAGTTATACAGCTATGATCACGCCTAAAACCTGATTGAACATTAGGTTGGATCTTGTTTACTTCGACATGCTGTAGCAGTTGTACATTAACAACTTTTTCTAAAACCTTTGACATTGCAGTTAAGATACTTATTGGGCGCAAGTCTGATGTGAGTACTGGACTCGCAACTTTCGGTATCGGATGCACAACAGCCAGTTTCCAGGCGGAAGGGAAAACACCGTTCTTAATGCAAAAATTAATAATGTGAGTGATGTAGGGTAATAAAAATGGCATACAGCACCTTAACAGCTTAATAGATATCTGGTCAGAGCCAGTTGCATTGGATTTTATTGAATGCAAAATATTGAAAATGTCACCTTCCGATACTGTTGATAATTTAAGAATACTACTAACGTTTTCATTTACGCCCGTGTAAGTATCTCCAAGAATTGTATGATTCGTGTTGGGAATCGAGTCAACAAAGTAATCATTAATGACAGAAGCGTCTGCAAAGTGGCTAGGTAATGCCCTGTGCCGGGACTGAACTAGATTAGTCATTCTTAACGCAAACCAGCACCCAGCCACGTTGCCAGTATCTAAAAATCTTTGCAGATAATTTTTTTACAATTACGAAGCATATTAGCAACCATGTTACGTGCTAACTTATATTGCTCCCAATGTATAGGACCTCGCGAGCGTTTAAAGGTTTGAAAGAATTTATCCCGGGTTCGCATGGCTTCTCTAAGCTCATAGGATAACCAAGGCGCCCTAGGTTTTGTAATTTTTCTAGATTTGAACGGTGCATGTAGGTCTAAAAGCGTTAATATATTATCATTAAAAAATTGAATTTTCTCATCAATGGAATGTAATTCGTAAAGTATGCGCCAGGGTAAAGATTGTAGATGGTCATAGAAAACCGCCTCATTAAATCTACTGAAATCCCGATATGTTTTAAATACAGGAACCACCCTCTCCTGCTGTATATTCAATTTAGCAAAAACCAACGAGTGATCTGAAAGATCATAATTCAGCACGCCACTATTAAGTAATAGATCTTCGTTAGAGATCAAGACCAAATCCAATAAAGTTGCAGATTTAGCTGAAATTCGAGTTGGTTCATTAATTAGAGGTAACAGCCCAAACACCTCTAGTGTACGAACTCAGCTACCGCGAGCTTATTGGGTTTAAGCATATCTATATTAAAGTCACCTACAAAAATAGTCTCACTCGTCAATTGAGTGCCTTGAGCTAAAGCTTCTTCGAAGATAGAAAGAAAATCTTTAACATCCAGGTTAGGGGGTTTATAAACTACACCACATGATAATGATAATTTTCTGAGCGATATTGTTATCCATAATTGCTCTAAATCACCGACTACATTCACAATATTACAAGTCAGGTTGGAACTCACATACCAGCAGACACCTCCACCCCGTCCACACCTATCATATCGATAAAGGTTATAACCATTAATAGCAACAACATCATCCGGCAGGCTGGGATCCAGCCAAGATTCCGTTAATGCAAGCATATCAAATTTATGTTCGCACAACAGTGAACTTATTTGATCAACTTTGGGTATCAGAGAGCGAACGTTAAGATGTGCTATGGTAAAGCAACTGATAATATTCATCATAAAAAAAATATCTATACCCACTCCATTTCGTTCCACAATTGAGAAAAAAAAAAGAAATAAAGATAGATACAAGAGAGTAAAAAAAAACAGAAAGAGAAAACGAAAATGCAAAGCAGAAATGCTAATAATATAATATAATTATTAATATTTGATATCAATCGACAATTACGCAATCAAATCAATCAAATCAAATGTATATATGTAGTACAGAATCGCCCATAACCACCGCTCCGCCTTTGACACCCAATATTTCCCAATTCGTGGACCATTGTCCAATTTCTGAAATTAATTAAAGCTAATATTTAACTTGCTAGCGCGATCTTTCTCACTTTGTTATGATATTCCCATAAACATTAGCCTCGAAATATAATTCGATGAAAGTTCACAAAAATGCCATTTCGAAACCTTCCAGATTGCTTTGATCCATCAGTATAGATGATCACAATCAGGATTTGCAACAAACACATGTCAAATGGTAAAATAGCAATAAAGAATGGATGAAACGTAAGTTTTACAAATCCGAACTTATTTAATATCTATACCTCTGCGCGGATTTGCTCCTGTTGTATTCACCTAAATTTTTTTTAATCAAAAAATAGTAATGTCAGAACATCAATATCGACTTTTTAACATTGTGGTGAGGCCGTCACTGAAACGACTTCAACCTCTGGTAATTACCGCTGCCACCAGAAACAGTACGCGCTACCTAATTCTTAGTCTGAAGGACTCCTACCTGATCCTATCTATTCAAACAAGATTAAATGGCAAGCGCGCGATCACTATTTCAGAACCGTGGGTTCTTGCACTAAGGCTCTCAGGAAATGTGAAATAAAACGACAAGTGTTCTAACCACACTTAATCTATATTTACAAAAATAACGACAAAAAAAGTAAAATACAAAGTTAGTCTTAAAACAACCTACGTGATGCCCGACGTTACTTAAGGAGTCAAAACAAAATTAAGAATGAAAATGACCTGTCTGAACCTAACCCTACAGCGAACTCTCGTTGACCGATAAATGATAGGGAGAACTGGCAAACAGACTTACCCCTCGGTGATGGGTCGCAACCTGGATCCTGTTGGAATCTTCACGGGATAATCCGGGAAGACTTCTTCAACACAGACACACCAAATCCTCAAGTGAACACGATTTCCGACACGACGCGGACGCCCGAATCAGAAGAAAGTTGCCCTTGAAGCTGAGTCAAAGTTCTCGATTTCGACGGGACTTAGAATTGGCGTAAAAGCGAATCTAAGTTTCGGTCTAACAGAGCGCTGGTTGAGTATTGGTTCGAAATCTTTCTAAGAAGATATCTTTCGAAGTTGAATTGAATCTAAGTTCAGATTTTTTTTTTTAATGACGTGTGTAAGGCCTTAAGTAACCTCGGGTCTTGGAGGGGTGCAAAAGCTTCATTAGGCGTTCCCTAACGTCTGGACATCCCCGACACCTGGGGCCAATCCAAAACACGGGGCGGATATTTTACAATAATTTTCTGAGCCAATGAGGGAATTTGTGGAAGGGAAGAATTCCTTGCCCACAAGACCAGAAGATAACATCCGCCACTAACTAATCCCAAAAATCGCCACGTAATTTCCAAACAGTGGAAACCATCAAATTTTTACGTGATCTAACGTCTAAGTTTTTTAACGACTTCTTCGTGTCGATTCGCATCTCCCCCATCAAACTGCGGATACATAATTTTTAACAAAATTTAACACGAAGTCTGGTCTCTATACCGGACGTCGTTAACTTGAGACATGATTTTTAGTTTCTAAAATAACGAAAGGTTGCACTCTAGGAATTTCCAATTCGAATGGTTTTCTTAAAACCGTTAAATAATTTTCGAATTATTACAACATTATTCTGGAATACTACGAGATGCAGGGACTAAAACATACCAGAATATTTGCATTGTTGACGATAACACGAAAGAGATGGTTGACTTTTTCTTGATAAACAATAAAATTTTGATCAGCAAATCAGTCCATATCAACAAATTGGTTCATAGACTTAGAAACGATTTAACATCAACACCAAGAAAAATAGAAATATACAAGTATTAATGCAACCAGTGTTTATCTACGGACTTTAGCACAACACGACCAGAAAAAATATGTGGTGCGTTAATGACAATTATGTTATGTTACAACAAGATAGTAAAATTTATCAGCGTCATCATTGAGAAATAGTTGCTAACTAACCAGAATGTACATAAGAAATGATCTATCAATAAAAAATGAAAAAAAAAATGTAGGCATACTGGAGAAGTTTGGAAGAAATTGCTAAAGCGTGCCAAGGTTCATAAAAAATCATGTAGATAAGGTTTTCTATTGTGCCATTAAAGTTATGAACAGTGATAGCAACACACGTTTAAAATAATCGGTTTTGGGATGCAAACCACTTTAGATAAAGTATGGTTTTGATTCCTACACGTGTCATTAATAATGCGTATTGATGGGATTTGCTCTATGAGATATTTATTATTTTGCACTTTATATACACGTCGTAATTCTTAGAAAGTTTACAGGAAAGCTTTTGCACTGCATACGATCAAGAGTGGAGTCAGAATTGAGATTTTACCCAAGGAAAACTTCAGCAAAATAAAAAATTTTCAACAAAGCCTAAACAAATAATTACTTTTTATACCTTTATTTCATTATTAAACAAAAATAAAATAATACATAAACATTTTTAAACAATACAAAATATTTTTTTTAAACAAACAACAAAAATCAAATTATTTAAATACAATTTTCTTAAGTCCTACAATCACTTTCTTTTTTTAAAGCCTTTAATATATCATTTTCTGGATCAAAAACCAATTTGCCCAGCTAAAAAATTCTTTTAATTAAAATATTTCTAATATTTATTTATACTTACAATTGAAAGAAAATAAGCAACGTCTAATCGAATTTGTTCTCGTATTTTAGCTTCGTCTGAAGTTAAATCTACACTTTGGGACGTTTCAACAGAAATATTCCGACTTTTTAAACGTCTCAATGATTCTTCGGTTTTGCAAATTGAGTGTAATACGTCTTGGATAACTGTTAAATACCTAATAAAGAAATAATTATTTTATATTGCTTTAATTAAACAGCCTTTAAGCGTGTATGCATACAACAGATACAAACTTAAAATTGTTTGTTTTTATTTAGAGATTGATATTTCCGTAATCGCTCGATGAAAATTTTGCAATAAGCTTTGTTATAATCAGTGATGGTTTATACTATATTAAAGTGAATTTGAAAATCCCTGGTTTCTCATTTTTTTATATCTATTTTGAAATATGAAGCACTTAAGCCGAGGCGCTACATCTATATCCCATGTCATCATAAAGTCACCATATTTTTAGCGCATCATAATACTCAAGCCGAGGCCGCTTGCGGGCGAGGCACTACATTTTTCTCATATCAATATAAAAATACAAGGTTACCAATGATGTATAAAACACTTAAGCCGAGGTCGCTTGCGGCCGAGGCAGTGCATCTATATCCCATGTCATCATAGAGTTACCACATTTTCAACATCTCATAATACTTAAGCCGAGGCCGCTTGCGGGCGAGGCACTACATTTTTCTCATATCAATATAAAAATACAAGGTTACAAATGACGTATAAAACACTTAAGCCGAGGTCGCTTGCGGCCGAGGCAGTACATCTATATCCCATGCCATCATAAAATTACCACATTTTCAATGTCTCATAATACTTAAGCCGAGGTCGCCTGCGGGCGAGGCGCTACATCTCGCCCATATCAACATTAAAATACAAGGTTACCAATGATGTATAATACACTTAAGCCGAGGTCGCTTGCGGCCGAGGCAGTACATCTATATCCCATGCCATCATAAAATTACCACATTTTCAGCGTCTCATAATACTTAAGCCGAGGTCGCTTGCGGGCGAGGCGCTACATCTTTGCCATATTAACACGAAAAAAAAAGATTATCAGGATGTATGAAACATTTAAGGCGTCGCAGTGCATCTATATCAAATGTCATCATAAAGTTAACACATTTTCAGCGTCTCATAACACTTAAGCCGAGGTCGCTTACGGGCGAGGCGCTACCTTTTTCCCGTATTAACATAAAAATACAAGGTTATCAGCGAAGTATGAAACACTTAAGTCGAGGTCGCTTGCGGCCGAGATAATATATCGATATGCAGTACCTCCTCTACATAACGAATTTTCTCTGTAACGAATTTTTATTTAAAGACCCGAGAAATTTTGTAATAAAAACGTTTTTATGTAACGAAAAAAATTTCTATATAACGAACTACAATTTCTTACACTCGACAGACGTTTAGTTGTTTTATTTCTATCGAAGACATCTGGAACCTGTGTGGTACGTTTTTGTTTTATTAAGAGTAGTATTCTGTTAACCTTTATTAGTGTTCTGCATCGGTACCTGATCAGCGCGACAGTACAAATGAAATTCAGTTGAGATTTTTAGAAACTTTTGCTGTTATTTCATTTTTCGCGATGTCTAAGCGAAAGGCTTTAAGTGTCGCTGACAAAATTAACATTTTAAAGCATATCGATAGTAGCATGCAGAAAAAACTTGAAACGCAAAAGAACAAATTTGAAACGCAAAAACCGGGCAATAATTTTAAGAAACGGAGAAACTGGAGGAGAACAAAGAGAGGAGTTGAAACTGTGCAAGTTCGCTTGAATAGACGAAGTGGTGCTAAAGTGGATAATAATGGTGCGAAGCCAAAATTTGCCGGTCTTAGGACCTTTTATTAAAGAGAAAGCCACAGAATATGCACAAATTTTGGGTTTTGGTGATTTCCAAGGAAGTGCCGAATGGTTGGACAAATTTAAAAAAATGGCACGGAATATCTCAGAAGGTGGAAATCCAAATTGCTGTTCATCTTAGAAAGTTATCAGCTTGATGATGTTTTCAATATGGATGAATGTGGACTTTTCTATAAATGTCTTCCTAATAAGACATTACCATTTAAAGATGATAATTGTTTTGGTGATAAAAACAGTAAAGAACCAACCAACATGACAGGAAAGGAAAAACTAAAACTCTTAGTAATAGGAAAAAGCAAGCAACTGATGTGTATTAAAGGAGTAAAATCATTAGAGGTGGACTATGATTTTAATAAGAAGTCCTGGGTGACCACCGAAATTTTCGAAAAATGCATCAAAACTTTCGATAAAAAATGTTACGGTAAAACAGAATCCTCTTCATTTCGCTGAAAAGTTAACAAATGTGGAATTTGTATTGTTTCCTGCAAACACAACATCGAAATTACAACCGATGCATCAAAGTGTAATTAAGGAAAACATTTAGGAAACAAATTTTTAGAAGAATGATTTTTGCATTAGAAAATAAGCAAACTAATAAGCAAAATAAGCAATGTACTATTGGAAAAGTGTTTGAGCTTACACAAACACGTTGTATTCATTCTCAACGGAGGCGGTACCGTCCTCTGGGGGCACTGAGAGGATCCTGAGAGGGGCGGTGCGCTTGCTTTGGGCGGTAAGGGGGCTATAGACACGTTTTGGACTGATTCGAATTTAATCTTAAAATTTTTAGACCGGCGAGCGTTTTTTTTTAGCCAACTACCCTACATTGCAGGATTCTCAGAAAAAAAGGGGCGTTGAAAAGTCGCCGTTCCTCAAAGGGGCGGTAGCTTTAAACAGTTTAAGAATCAGTGGTATAACTGATCTCGCGAAGGTTTAGAAAAATGATGTCACAGAAAAAAAATTGTTTTAATAAAGCTAGATTTTCCACAAATTTGACAGAGGAAGTGGTGGATGATTTACGAGAAGTAGTAGCAGTAATTGCAGTATTTTTTAATTGCAAAAAAAGCAGTAATTGAAATAATTAAACATACAAACGCCGTAATGATGAGCGAATTTGAAACCATTAGGCATGGTATCCGATGTGTGGAAAGAGTGCCAGATAATATGTTTCAAAAATTAAATAAATGTGAACACTTTTTGAGAAGACAGTTTTTAAAACTTATTTTAAACATAAAAAAGCAGTTTCTATGTAAGGAATTTTTTCTTTGAAATTTTCAACTTCGCAATATGGAGGTCTTACTGCATCATGGTATTATAAAATTATTGCTTTTTCAACGGCGTATAACAATTTAACCGAAATCGCTTGCATCCAAAGTGCTATGATGATCCCGGACCAACATAAATCTACCAAGTTATCAATAACATATAATACACTGAAGCCGAGATCGCTTGCAGCCAAAGCACGTCAACTACAGTATGTCTTCGAATCGAGTTACAAAAACGAGAAAAATAAATTATTACTTATTTTTCAAACTTATCTCATATACTTCTACAGTTGGAATTCTTGTGACTTAGTGATTTGAATATATCCGAAACATTATTTATGTTGAGCTAAGTTTGAAAAATCGTTAATAAAATTTTTTCCCTCTTTGTAACTCGATTAGGGACATAGGTTATCACGTATGAAACACTTAAGCCGAGGTCGCTTGCGGCCGAGGCCGTAGATCTATATCCCATGTCATCATAAAGCTACTACATTTTCAGCGTCTCATGTTAGTTAAGCCGAGGTCGCGCTACATCTTTCCCATATTAACATAAAAATACAATATTATCAACGATGTATGAAACATTTAAGCCGAGGTCGCTTGCGGCCGAGGTAGTATATCTATATCCCATCTCATCATAAAGTTACCACATTTTCAGAGACTAATAATACTTAAGCCAAGGTCGCTTGCGGCCGAGGCGCTACGTCTTTACCATATTAACATAAAATACAAGGTTATCAACAAAGCATGAAACACTTAAATCGAGGTTGCTTGCGGCCGAGGCAATATATCGACTAAGGTTGGGCCGACTATGATTTTCGCCGACTAACGACTATCCGACTATTCGGCCCTAAAAGGGACGTCCAAATTCCGACCAAAGTTAGGATACTTTCGTTCGTATACTTTTGGAAGCCTTTATCAGCCCTTATATGACACATAATCTTGTGGTAACAAATTCAGATGTATTCAGATTTCTTTTGTATCTGTTTGTAAAGTGTTATTTTTATAAAGATAAGTTTCACCTCCTGAGCAATGTCGAGAATGGTGCTTTTAATTTTGAAATGCTTTTAGAAGACCTGATATGCTTTTAGAAGACTTGAAATGCTTTTAGAAGATTTGAAATGCTTCTAGAAAACTTATTACTACATCCAGAAGACTTAATAATAATTCAAAAAGACTTGAAAAGCTTCCAGAAAACTTGAACTGCGTTTAGAAAACTTGATACTACATCCAGAAGACTTAATATTGCTTCTAGAAGACTTAGTAATACTTCAAGAAGACTTGAAATGCTTCTAGAAAACTTGATATTGCTCTTTGAAGATTTGAACTGCTTTTAGATGGCTTGTTATTGCTTCCCAAAGACTTAAAATGGCTTTAAAAGACTTGAAATCCTTCTAGAAAACTTGATACTACTTCCAGAAGACTTGTTATTACTGCTAGAAGTCTTGGTATTGCTTTCAGAAGACTTGAACTGCATCCAAAAGACTTGAAATGCTCTCAGAAGACTTGAAATGCATTTAGAAGATTGGAAATGCTTTTATAAGAATTTAAATCATTCTAGAAAACTTAGTACTACTTCAAGAAGATTTGAAAAGCTTCCAGAAGACCTGAAATGCTTTCAGAAAACATGATATTGCTTTCAGAAGATATGAACTGCTTTTAGATGGTTTGTTATTATTATTGTGAAATGGTTGGGTTTTGGTTTGTTATTACTTCCAAAAGACTTGGAATGCTCCCAGATTTGAATTGCTTACACAACACTTGCAATGCTTTTAGAAGACTTGAAATGCTTCTACAATACTTCATACTACTTCCAGAAGACTTGATATTGCTTGCTTCTTGAAGATTTGAAGTGCTTCAAAAGATTTAAACTGCCTCCTAAAGACTTGAAATACTTTTAGAGAAGTAGAAATTCTTCTACAAAACTTTATATTACTTCTAGAAGACTTAGTATTACTTCTAGAAGGCTTAATATTACTTCATGAAGACTTAAAAAGCTTCCAGAAGATTTAAAATACTTTTAAAAAACTTGATACTGTTCTCAGAGGATTTGAAATGCTTTTAGAAGACTTGATATTGCATCCAGAAGATTTGAACTGCTGCTAGTTGGCTTGTTATTGCTTTCAAAAGACTTTAAATGCTCCCAGAAGACGTGAAATGCTTTCACAAGGCTTGAAATGGTTGGGTTTTGGTTTGTTATTACTTCCAAAAGACTTGGAATGCTCCCAGATTTGAATTGCTTACACAACACTTGAAATGCTTTTAGAAGACTTGAAATGCTTCTAGAATACTTCATACTACTTCCAGAAACTTGATATTGCTTGCTTCTTGAAGATTTGAAGTGCTTCAAAAGATTTAAACTGCCTCCTAAAGACTTGAAATACTTTTAGAGAAGTAGAAATTCTTCTACAAAACTTGATATTACTTCTAGAAGACTTAGTATTACTTCTAGAAGGCTTAATATTACTTCATGAAGACTTAAAAAGCTTCCAGAAGACTTAAAATACTTTTAGAAAACTTGATACTGTTCTCAGAGGATTTGAAATGCTTCTAGAAGACTTGATATTGCATCCAGAAGATTTGAACTGCTGCTAGTTGGCTTGTTATTGCTTCCAAAAGACTTTAAATGCTCCCAGAAGACGTGAAATGCTTTCACAAGGCATGAAATGGTTGGGTTTTTGGTTTGTTATTACTTCCAAAAGACTTGGAATGCTCCCAGATTTGAATTGCTTACACAACACTTGAAATGCTTTTAGAAGACTTGAAATGCTTCTACAATACTTCATACTACTTCCAGAAGTCTTGATATTGCTTGCTTCTTGAAGATTTGAAGTGCTTCAAAACATTTGAACAGCCTCCTAAAGACTTGAAATACTTTTAGAGAAGTAGAAATTCTTCTACAAAACTTTATATTACTTCTAGAAGACTTAGTATTACTTCTAGAAGGCTTAATATTACTTCATGAAGACTTAAAAAGCTTCCAGAAGATTTAAAATACTTTTAAAAAACTTGATACTGTTCTCAGAGGATTTGAAATGCTTTTAGAAGACTTGATATTGCATCCAGAAGATTTGAACTGCTGCTAGTTGGCTTGTTATTGCTTTCAAAAGACTTTAAATGCTCCCAGAAGACGTGAAATGCTTTCACAAGGCATGAAATGGTTGGGTTTTGGTTTGTTATTACTTCCAAAGGACTTGGAATGCTCCCAGATTTGAATTGCTTACACAACACTTGAAATGCTTTTAGAAGACTTGAAATGCTTCTAGAATACTTCATACTACTTCCAGAAACTTGATATTGCTTGCTTCTTGAAGATTTGAAGTGCTTCAAAAGATTTAAACTGCCTCCTAAAGACTTGAAATACTTTTAGAGAAGTAGAAATTCTTCTACAAAACTTGATATTACTTCTAGAAGACTTAGTATTACTTCTAGAAGGCTTAATATTACTTCATGAAGACTTAAAAAGCTTCCAGAAGACTTAAAATACTTTTAGAAAACTTGATACTGTTCTCAGAGGATTTGAAATGCTTTTAGAAGACTTGATATTGCATCCAGAAGATTTGAACTGCTGCTAGTTGGCTTGTTATTGCTTTCAAAAGACTTTAAATGCTCCCAGAAGACGTGAAATGCTTTCACAAGGCTTGAAATGGTTGGGTTTTGGTTTGTTATTACTTCCAAAAGACTTGGAATGCTCCCAGATTTGAATTGCTTACACAACACTTGAAATGCTTTTAGAAGACTTGAAATGCTTCTAGAATACTTCATACTACTTCCAGAAACTTGATATTGCTTGCTTCTTGAAGATTTGAAGTGCTTCAAAAGATTTAAACTGCCTCCTAAAGACTTGAAATACTTTTAGAGAAGTAGAAATTCTTCTACAAAACTTGATATTACTTCTAGAAGACTTAGTATTACTTCTAGAAGGCTTAATATTACTTCATGAAGACTTAAAAAGCTTCCAGAAGACTTAAAATACTTTTAGAAAACTTGATACTGTTCTCAGAGGATTTGAAATGCTTCTAGAAGACTTGATATTGCATCCAGAAGATTTGAACTGCTGCTAGTTGGCTTGTTATTGCTTCCAAAAGACTTTAAATGCTCCCAGAAGACGTGAAATGCTTTCACAAGGCATGAAATGGTTGGGTTTTTGGTTTGTTATTACTTCCAAAAGACTTGGAATGCTCCCAGATTTGAATTGCTTACACAACACTTGAAATGCTTTTAGAAGACTTGAAATGCTTCTACAATACTTCATACTACTTCCAGAAGTCTTGATATTGCTTGCTTCTTGAAGATTTGAAGTGCTTCAAAACATTTGAACAGCCTCCTAAAGACTTGAAATACTTTTAGAGAAGTAGAAATACTTCTACAAAACTTGATATTACTTCTAGAAGGCTTAATATTACTTCATGAAGACTTAAAAAGCTCCCAGAAGATTTAAAATACTTTTAAAAAACTTGATACTGTTCTCAGAGGATTTGAAATGCTTCTAGAAGACTTGATATTGCATTCAGAAGATTTGAACTGCTGCTAGTTGGCTTGTTATTGCTTCCAAAAGACTTTAAATGCTCCCAGAAGCCGTGAAATGCTTTCACAAGGCATGAAATGGTTGGGTTTTGGTTTGTTATTACTTCCAAAGGACTTGGAATGCTCCCAGATTTGAATTGCTTACACAACACTTGAAATGCTTTTAGAAGACTTGAAATGCTTCTACAATACTTCATACTACTTCCAGAAGTCTTGATATTGCTTGCTTCTTGAAGATTTGAAGTGCTTCAAAACATTTGAACAGCCTCCTAAAGAGTTGAAATACTTTTAGAGAAGTAGAAATTCTTCTACAAAACTTGATATTACTTCTAGAAGACTTAGTATTACTTCTAGAAGGCTTAATATTACTTCATGAAGACTTAAAAAGCTTCCAGAAGACTTAAAATACTTTTAGAAAACTTAATACTGTTCTCAGAGGATTTGAAATGCTTCTAGAAGACTTGATATTGCATCCAGAAGATTTGAACTGCTGCTAGTTGGCTTGTTATTGCTTCCGAAAGACTTTAAATGCTCCCAGAAGACGTGAAATGCTTTCACAAGGCTTGAAATGGTTGGGTTTTGGTTTGTTATTACTTCCAAAAGACTTGGAATGCTCCCAGATTTGAATTGCTTACACAACACTTGAAATGCTTTTAGAAGACTTGAAATGCTTCTAGAATACTTCATACTACTTCCAGAAGACTTGATATTGCTTGCTTCTTGAAGATTTGAAGTGCTTCAAAAGATTTAAACTGCCTCCTAAAGACTTGAAATATTTTTAGAGAAGTAGAAATTATCCTACAAAACTTGATATTACTTCTAGAAGACTTAGTATTACTTCTAGAAGGCTTAATATTACTTCATGAAGACTTAAAAAGCTTCCAGAAGACTTAAAATACTTTTAAAAAACTTGATACTGTACTCAGAGGATTTGGAATGCTTCTAGAAGACTTGATATTGCATCCAGAAGATTTGAACTGCTGCTAGTTGGCTTGTTATTGCTTCCAAAAGACTTTAAATGCTCCCAGAAGACGTGAAATGCTTTCACAAGGCTTGAAATGGTTGGGTTTTGGTTTGTTATTACTTCCAAAAGACTTGGAATGCTCCCAGATTTGAATTGCTTACACAACACTTGAAATGCTTTTAGAAGACTTGAAATGCTTCTACAATACTTCATACTACTTCCAGAAGTCTTGATATTGCTTGCTTCTTGAAGATTTGAAGTGCTTCAAAAGATTTGAACTGCCTCCTAAAGACTTGAAATACTTTTAGAGAAGTAGAAATACTTCTACAAAACTTGATATTACTTCTAGAAGACTTAGTATTACTTCTAGAAGGCTTAATATTACTTTATGAAGACTTAAAAAGCTTCCAGAAGACTTAAAATACTTTTAGAAAACTTGATTCTCAGAGGATTTGAAATGCTTCTAGAAGACTTGATATTGCATCCAGAAGATTTGAACTGCTAGTTGGCTTGTTATTGCTTCCAAAAGACTTTAAATGCTCCCAGAAGACGTGAAATGCTTTCACAAGGCTTGAAATGGTTGGGTTTTGGTTTGTTGGGTTTTTTAATGAAAATCTATCTTAAATTTAAAATCGCCCAAAGTTACAAGATTCTATGTTCATTTGTTTATTATATATTTAATTTTTTAGTTTTAACAACTTTAAATTTTTAAATAATTTTAAATTAGTGCCTACGTCATAAATTTCAGCTTTGTATGTTTGTATCAAAATAATCTGACTTTTAAGCATAATTTATGTATAACAGTTGAAAAGTTCTTTACTAACTAGAAACTAGTTGCCTTTAAAGAGCCATTTATTTGCTATTCTAGACACTTCTATGCATTTTTGCAGATGTAAGTCCGTTGGGTTCATAGACTTTAAAAGATCGTTTTATAATGGAGTTAGGCCCACTTTTACCAACCTCCAGTTAAACTAACAAGCGGTGGTTACAGCGATTTAAGCGCTCCCAATGGCCATGAGCTGGTTTTTAACTATTAGATAAATTTATCAAGGGGTGATAAAAGTGGCCCTTAAAGAAAATTAATTAGTTAATAATCGAACTACCATAATCTAAAAGTAGGTAGTAGTTATACTCGACTACGTTTTCAACTAATTAGCCCAGCGCTGATTTTGATCAATAGCAGTAGACTCATAAAGCTTTGCTAATAAATTTCGTGTGACGTGTAAGATAAATTTTTCTGAATTTTTTCTAACGACAAGTTATCTTTTAAACGGTTTGTTCACGTCCATTGCTGATATATTTTGTCCTTCAGTATTTAACACGGCTTGGTGAAAACCAATTGCTGGGCTGCTAGGTTTGCCCAAAAAAACAGCTTCAGTGTATTCGGGCATTTTTCAATACCAATTGCAAGAAAATAATTTCCTAATGACACAAACATTTTAAATACGAGTAACAAGTGCATATCATCATCAACAATGCAAGCCATCTAGTTTATTGTAACAGATAAACGGGACAATCCCGTTCAAAACATTCAAAAATTAGTAATTGTTCACTTTATAATAAATAAATACTTAAATTATTTTTATATTATTTTTCATTAGTATGTTATTTGCAGCATTATAATAAATGCCGACTAATCGGTCTTTTATTGTTTCATCGCCGATTAATTGCCGACTAATCGTTGACTAAAAAGTGGCCGAATAATCGGCTTTTCCGATTAATCGGTACAACCCTAATATCGATATACAGTAAGACCTCTACATAACGAATTTTTTTGAAGACCGGAGAAATTTTGTAATAAAAACGCTTCTATGTAACGAAAAAAATTATCGAAGCAAGCGACCTCTCGACTATGTCAATTTCATACCAACATAAAACCACAAAGTTAACCGAGTATACCGATATATAAAGTTAACCGAGTATTATGTCGATATATCACGTTATGATAAAATTATTACTTTTTCAGAGGCGATATAATAACACTTAAGTCGAGATCACTTGCCAGCGAGGTGCTACGTCGATCTCATATCAACATAAAACAGTGTCCGGCAGTGATATGGAAAAATTTCGTAAATAATTTTATTATTAAACAATGTTTTTTTTTTTAAATAATTTTTAATACATTGAAAATTAAGAGGATGGCCATTTGATTTACAATGTTAAAAAAATATTTTTTCCACGAATCGTACTTGAAAGTTTTTACATATCTCTGTGCAGCATATCAGCAAGTGTGTTCATTTATAAGAAAACTGAAAAAGTTGGGGTGTAAGAAATCTTTGATTCATTGCAACGTATCGTACAAAATTTATGTTAAAGGCATTTTCAGCCTCATCTTCAAAAAAATATGGACCTAAGATTTCATTGCTGAAAAGGTATTTAAAGGTATTTTCTAAACATGAAAAGGTAAACGGAGGTTTTCCTTGCAAAACCAGAGAGGTGAAAGTGTGCCTAATCACTCATCCACAAACAGTTAATTTGGTTGACATTTTGTTCCAGTCTGGCAAGCAAAATCTCACAAAAACGGATGTCTTTTTATCTTGTGTTTCAAACTGTTATGTCACAACCACCTCTTTTTTTAGACGTTCCGCTTATTCGAGGTTATTTACCTATTTTTTTATCTCTTTATCTAACGGAACAGGTTGGGTTAACTGCGTAATCGCGATGTTCAAATGAATTCTTTCTTTCTCACCGTGGCGCGCTGCAAAACCTACCTCAAATCTTTCCTTTTCACTATCAGACCCTATATTACCAAATTTTTCAATAACGAATAATATGAATATATTATTCGTTATTGAAAAATTTGGCTTGAATAAGCCGAAATCGCTTGGGGCTTAGGCACTACATCTGTTCTATTTAATTTTTTCACCACCTCATAATATTTAAGCCGATTTCCATGCATAACATAAAATTACAAATTTTAAGTATTAAACTCGTTGTGATCCGTCCAATCATTTTGGAAACAGCGAAAATTTGCGAAACTATACGATATATGATAAAATAAGATATGCCTCCCATGGAGAACATCTGTTAAAACAGCCATGTTCAACTAGTGGCCCACGGGCCGCCTGCGGCCCTATTGCGATTTTTGTGCGGCCCGATAACAAAAAAAGGAAATCGCACAAATTAATATTTAAATTTTAATAATCGATAATACAAATAATTTTTATTACTTGGTCGAATGACGTTTTATAAAACTCCTATATCTTAATATAGAAAAATGGAATCTTGTATGTATGTGGGTACCTATATACCGATATTACTCAGTTATTCCTTGGCCGAATTTCACCAAATTTGGTAAACACATAGCTTAATATATTGGGAAGAACTTAATTTTTTTGACACCGCCGCCGAGGTGGCGGCAATGACGATGTTAAAAAAATAATTTGCACAATAGCGAATCCCGATGTATGGCGTTTACGAATACAGTAAATACCCCGACCTACGTAGATTCGGAGATACGTAACTGCGAATTTGTCCGTTTTGCCGGGTATTCCCCTGTTTCGCTCAAAAGGTGATTGAATCATAAAATTTTCTAGTCCCTTCAGTTTATGCGAGTTCTTCGTAGAGAGTTGATTAATCACAGAGTTGATAAACTTATTGTTTTAAAAAGGTTGTGAAAATAAAAGTAAGTAATATTTTATTTTAATTTGCAGTCCTACAAAAATTTATTCGTTTCTTTATTTATACCAGAATAAATAAAATTGTCTATAATATTGACGTGCGATGTCGGGTAGGAAGAAAAGAAAACTAGAAGATGAAAACAGACAATTTAAAAATAATTGGGAAGATGACTACTTTTTCTTGCAAGTAAAAAATAATGCTGTATGCTTAGTTTGTCGTGAAACGATTACTGCTAAAACTTATAACATACGAAGACATTATGAAAAACATACGGAACTTTCTGTACTTTCTGGTGGTGAACGCAAGGCCAAATTACACTTACTTAAAGCTAACTTAAAGTCTCAACAAAATGTGTTTCAAAAACAAAATCAACAATCAAACGACATTGTCAGTACAAGTTTAAAAATTTCTCAAATTATTGCTAAAACAAACCTTTCTCGGATGGAGAATACATCAAAGAATGTTTAATTGCTGCAGCTGAAGATATTAGCCCGGAAAAAGTTCATATTTATAAACAAATAAGTCTGTCTCATCAAACTGTTGCACGTAGAGTTGATGATATTTCCAATGAAATTTCCCTAAACCTCAATGAACATACCAAACAATTTGTGTACTACTCATTAGCTTTGGAT
The DNA here is from genome assembly GCA_036711965.1 of Onthophagus sagittarius. Classification (NCBI taxonomy): domain Eukaryota; kingdom Metazoa; phylum Arthropoda; class Insecta; order Coleoptera; family Scarabaeidae; genus Onthophagus; species Onthophagus sagittarius. Next base: position 8,579,427 of record JASERS010000007.1, on the reverse strand, counting down.
GAAAGAACCGATATCAAGGATACATCACAACTTGCTATATTTATTCGCGGAGTTGATAATAAGCTGAAAGTAACAGAATAACTTCTTGATCTTGTGAGTTTGAAGGATACAACAACCGGTAAAGATATTAAAGATGCTGTTCTAAAAAGCGCGGAAGATCGACAATTAGATTTAAAAAAACTTATTGGTATTACAACCGATGGAGCACCATCAATGATAGGAAAAAACATAGGAGCAGTTACTTTAATTTGCAAACATATTGAAAGCTTGGGACAAAATACATCATTTTTGGATTTATTTATTTGTCATTGTTTTTTACATATAGAAAATCTATGTGCTCAGTCATTAAATATGTCAAACGGGATGTCAGCTGTCATTAATATCATTAACAAAATAAAAAATAATTCATTAAAACACCGCCAGTTTCAAGAATACCTTCGCGAACTGGAGTCCGAGTACTGTGACCTAATATATTACGCCAAAATACGATGGTTGAGTCGTGGAAAATGTTTATTAAGATTTTGTAACCACAGGGAAGAAATTAGAATTTTCATGACTGAGAACGGCGAAGACGTTCCACAATTATACGATGAAAAATGGTTGTTGGATTTGTGTTTCTTAATAGATATTACAACTAAATTAAATGAACTAAATCAGAATCTTCAAGGAGAAAATAAATTAATTACGAATTGCTATCAAGACATAAAGACATTCATTGCTAAATTAAAATATTTTCAAAATCAACTGAAATCGAATAATGCCACCCATTTCCCTCGCTTAAATGATTTCGAAATGGAAAATAAACCCATTTCCGAATATTCGCATAATATTAAAGATTTGCTTGAGGAATTTGAAAAAAGATTTGCCTTCCTAGAAAAATTTGAACAAATGTTCAATATTTTTAATTGTCCATTTAATATTGATGTAAATTCAGCTCCAGGTGAGAAGAGTCGTAAATGAATGCCAAGAGGCTAAAAAAGAACTGAAAAAAGAGATAAAAAACGCAAAAAAAGAAGCCTGGCGAACCTTGTGTGATGAATTAAACTGTAATAAATGGGGCGATGCATACATCATTGCCATGAAAAGAACAAAAAATGTCCCAAGGGTCATGATTGAGCAGGGACACATACAAGAACTTATCAGGGATTTTTTCCCGACAGGAAATGATGTGAATTCATATGAAAATAACTGGCGAATATCGACAGAAAATATAAGAGAGGTCACGGAAGAGGAAATGCAGGTGACGGCCAAAAGGCTAAAGAACGGCAAAGCCCCAGGACCGGATGGTATAACGCCGGAAATTCTGAAAGACACCGTGAGCTGTGAAGGTGGGAAACTGGTCGATATGTATAATACCCTATTATGGCAGAACTCTTTTCCGGATATATGGAAAGTAGGCAGATTGGTGTTAATAGAAAAAAAGCCCCGCACGAACAGGTACAGACCCCTGTGCTTGTTGAACTGTTTCGGGAAGCTGTATGAGGCGTTGATTAAAAACAGGCTTGAGGAAGAATTAGAGGTAGGGGAAGGATTATCCAAGAACCAGTACGGTTTCGTTAAAGGGAAGTCAACATCAGAATCTATCGGGGCGGTTTTCAGGGTGGCAAGGCAGACGGACAAGTACAGACAGGGAAAGAGACGGAAATGCCTGTTAGTCACAGTGGATGTCAAAAATGCGTTTGGTGCGGCCCCCTGGGAAAGGATTGTTGAGGAATTGGAGAAAAAGGGCACATCGGCCTATTTACTAAACATAACTAAAAAGTACCTAAACAATAGACACGTTGAATATGAAGGAAATCATATCTTCTTGATAGATACCACAACTAAATTAAATGAACTAAATCAGAAACTTCAAGGAGAAAATAAATTAATTACGAATTGCTATCAAGACATAAAGACATTCATTGCTAAATTAAAATATTTTCAAAATCAACTGAAATCGAATAATGCCACCCATTTCCCTCACTTAAATGATTTCGAAATGGAAAATAAACCCATTTCCGAATATTCGCATAATATTAAAGATTTGCTTGAGGAACTTGAAAAAAAGATGCCTACATAGAAAAATTTGAACAAATGTTCAATATTTTTAATTGTCCATTTAATATTGATGTGAATTCAGCTCCAGGTGAGAAGAATCGTAAATGAATACCAAAAGGCTAAAAAAGAACTGAAAAAAAAGAGATAAAAAACGCAAAAAAAGAAGCCTGACGAACCTTGTGTGATGAATTAAACTGTAACATATGGGGCGATGCATACATCATTGCCATGAAAAGAACAAAAAATGTCCCAAGAGTCATGATTGAGCAGGGACACATACAAAAACTTATCAGGGATTTTTTCCCGACAGGAAGTGATGTGAATTCATATGAAAATAACTGGCGAATATCGACAGAAAATATAAGAGAGGTCACGGAAGAGGAAATGCAGGCGACGGCCAAAGGCTAAAGAACGGCAAAGCCCCAGGACCGGATGGTATAACGCCGGAAATTCTGAAAGACACCGTGAGCTGTGAAGGTGGGAAACTGATCGATATGTATAATACCCTATTATGGCAGAACTCTTTTCCGGATATATGGAAAGTAGGCAGATTGGTGTTAATAGAAAAAAAGCCCCGCACGAGCAGGTACAGACCCCTGTGCTTGTTGAACTGTTTCGGGAAGCTCTATGAGGCGTTGATTAAAAACAGGCTTGAGGAAGAATTAGAGGTAGGGGAAGGATTATCCAAGACCAGTACGGTTTCGTTAAAGGGAAGTCAACATCAGAATCTATCGAGGCGGTTTTCAGGGTGGCAAGGCAGCCGGACAAGTACAGACAGGGAAAGAGACGGAAATGCCTGTTAGTCACAGTGGATGTCAAAAATGCGTTTGGTGCGGCCCCTCTGGAAAAGATTGTTTAGGAATTGGAGAAAAAGGGCACATCGGCCTATTTACTGAACATAATTAAAAAGTACCTAAACAATAGACACGTTGAATATGAAGGAAATCATATCTTCTTGATAGATACCACAACTAAATTAAATGAACTAAATCAGAATCTTCAAGGAGAAAATAAATTAATTACGAATTGCTATCAAGACATAAAGACACTCATTGCTAAATTAAAATATTTTCAAAATCAACTTAAATCGAATAATGCCACCCATTTCCCTCACTTAAATGATTTCGAAATGGAAAATAAACCCATTTCCGAATATTCACATAATATTAAAGATTTGCTTGAGGAATTTGAAAAAAGATTTGCCTACTATTGTCTGAACTTGTAAAATCTCTCATACACGTGTTTACGGCGATCAAGTATTACTTTTCGCAGTCTTTGTTTGGATGTTGTGAGTGTAATTGTGAATGTGAATATGTCATACGAAAAAGAACAAGCACGTTTGAAGAAGATATGGAAAGAGTTGCTTTCTGATGAAGAAAGTGAGGCAAATATTTTTGACGGCGACGAAATATACGAACCGGTTACAGAAAATTCTGAATCCGAGGACGATTATCGGTCTAAATCTAAACGGTTCAAAAAAAATAATTATACACCATCTTCGCAAAAACCAGAACCGTCTACCTCACAAAAAATTATAGAAAGCCCCAATTACATGGATGAAATAATAGAAGAAGTTATAAGAAACATGCGTTATGACGACTTGGGTGATGAAGAAAATAATAATGATATTGAAAAAGGGCTCATGCAACTGGGAAAAATCTAAAAAACTTACAGTTTAGTGTCCCAAACTCTGGTTTTAGTATTGCTCTGTATGAACAATACGACAAACTGCCATATGATTTTTTCAAAGTTTTTGTGAATGACGACATCATAAGCTTAATCGTGAGTCAAAAAACCTTCTATTAAAATAACATAATAATAATATATATTTTAGGTAGAAGAAACAAACAGATACGCTGAACAGTGTAAACGAAGTAATATTCTACCAAACGCACGTATTCTGAAATGGACTCCCACAGACCCTACAGAAATAGAACATTTCATTGGTATTATTTTGTGGATGGGGTTGTGTTCTTTCCCAGAACTTTCTTCATACTGGTCAACGAAACGATTGTACAAAAATGCAATCCCAAGTGTAATGTCCAGAAATCGTTTTCAGTTACTTCTGAAAATGATACATTTTAGTAATAATGAGGAAATTAGTGATGATAAATTACACAAGATAACACCACTTGTGAACAAGCTTCGGACATCATTTCAGTGCCAAATGACACCCTCCGAGTACGTTTGTATAGATGAGATATATATCCAATAAGCGACATAAGTTCGGAATCAAATTATTTAAGCTGTGCCTAAAAGATGGGTACACATATGATTTCCAAGTATACTGCGGCAAATCGAAGGATGGTCATGTGTTAGTGCCTACAAAAGTTGTAATGGATTTGATGACAAATCTTTTAGACAGCGGACGTACTTTATGCACTGACAACTATTACACATCAGTGGTTTAGCTAATGCACTATTACATAGAAAAACACATCTTATTGGAACATTACGATCTAATAGAAAATATAACCCCAAAAGGGTTGTAGATAAAAAGTTGAAAGTTGGAGAAGTAATAGCTGAAGAATGTAAGCAAGGAATAGTAGTTGAAAAATGGAGAGATAAAAGGGACGTATTAGTATTGAGCACTAGATATGGAAATGAAATGGTTACTTTAATCAAAAGAGGTAAAGAAATACAAAAGCCCAAAAATGTGGTTGAATACAATAAATATAAATCATATATTGATATATCTGATCAGTTAAAATCTTATAATACCTGCCTTCGCCGTAGTATGAAATGGTATAGGAAATTGGCGTTCGAGTTATTAACTGGAAGTGCAATAGTAAATGCCTACATTGCGTATAAAGAAATAACCAATAATAAAATATCAATAACTGCGTTCAAAGAAGAAGTCATAAGTGGTCTGTTGAAAACAGCGAGACAGGAAGAAATATCTGAAAACATGACCGAAATAGAGCATAAATTAGAAGATGTTGGTCGTTCTAAAAGACGTCGGTGTGTAATATGCTACAAGAAAATTTCAAACGAATCTGGAAGAGAACAAGCATCGAGGAAAACTCCCCAAACCACGTTGAAATGTAGTGCTTGCGATCAATATTTTTGTTTGAACTGTTTTTTTGAAGCACATACAGCTTCTAAAATTTAGTATACACACACCATATTTTCTGTTTTTTTTTAAGATTTATATCCATGTTTTCGAATGATATTTATGTTTTCTTATGGATTATATCTATGTTGTATTAATGTATTAAGAATTATATATTTTTTTGTATTATTATAAAAGGTAAAATAAATAGATAGACTAGATAGATAGCCTAGTTGATCTATTTATTTTTCTATTTCTATTTGTTTTTTTTCTAACTTTATTCCATTATTTACATATTACAGTTCCCTATGCCACGTGGTGACATATTGGTCTCACAATAACAGGCCAATGACATAAATCGTTTCTTCTGGCCGTCTACTCTGCTACCACATGTATTTCAATGCATTACGTGATACCACCGTGGTCACACACGGCCAAATGTAAAATTGTTTAATATGAGACCAGGGTGGACTCGCGCAGTCTCTACGTTCCAATACAACATGAGACCAACGCGATCTCATATGGCACTCAACGTGTTAATTGTCCATTTAATATTGATGTGAATTCAGCTCCAGGTTATTTACAACTGGAACTTATCAATCTGCAGTCCAACTCAGAAATGAAATTAAGGTTTGAGGACATCAATATAGTCGACTTTTATGGAAAATATATCCAGGAAGATAAATTTCCTAATTTGAAAAAAATTAGCTATGTGTATTGCGGCAGCAAACGGCACAACATATCTCTGTGAGTCATTTTTTTCTAGATTAAAATTAGTCAAAACCAAAGACCGTAATAGGCTCACCGACGCAAATTTGACGAATCAGTTAGGTTGTGCCACATCAAAATTAGAAGTTGATATTAAAAAAATTTCAAATAAAATAAATAAACAAGTTTCACATTAAATATCTGTTGTAATTTACTGAAATACCTATATATTATTGTGTATATCTGAGTGTGCGCTAGAATTGAAATTTTCTTGTTCAGGTGGGTGGCATCCCAGTGCCTTGTACATTCCTAAATTTTGGCCCGAAGAGTAATTTGGGCTGTGTTAAAACATCAAGTTTTTCATCTTACAGTTTTTTATAAAAACAATAATAAAGTAGGGCTCTCATTTATAACTAATTCATTATAGAAAAAGAACTAAGGAACCAAACATTTTACAAATTCACGTTAATATAGTGAATTAGTTCGGTGATTATAACAAAGTTTACCGCAAAAATTTTCATCAATTAGTTGCAATGATAAATTTAAATTAAAATTATATTAAAGATTAAAACTTAACTGTTTGGCGATTCTATCAACGGAAATATTGCTGATTTTAAGGACGTCCTCTTTCAAAATATCGATATAATTATTATGGAATGTCACAATTGGTTTAACAATTTCCAAAACATACGAACTTGGCTCAGTTGGAGCACTCTTATTAGTCCTTCTATACAGTCTAGGAATCGAACCAACTTGTTGCAACAAAATCTTCCCTTTCTCAATGTTAATATTAATTAGTTGATTAACTACGTTATCATAAGTATTATTAAATATCTTCTCATTACAAACAACAGCCTTTTTAATTAAATCTTCAAAATTATTATGCACAATCTTATAAATGCTCTCTTTCAAATTATCTTTTATTTCTTCCCCCAAAAGTTTCTTCAACAACTTTATATCTAAAAGGCAATTTATCAAAAATTCCTCCGAACCAGCCTCTTTAACCGACTTCTCAGCCATCACATTAATATATTTCAAATATCTCCCTTGCAATAACATCGAAAGTTTAAAAAATTGATCGCAAAGATGATTCAAATAAATATCCGGGTGAAAACAATGATTTATCGACCTCCAAAAAGCCACGGTCGCTTTTAATTTTAATTCAGTCTCAGATCCTGTATTTAAGCTATCACTTAAACTCTCATTTTCAACGAGATCTTTTTCAAAACTCGCCGAGATTTGTTGGTGGCGAATTTCGAAGTAAACGGCCAAATTAAATCGTTTCATGTGATCGTGAAATGAAGCGTTTTTTAACGTAGCCTCATAATTGATGGATGTTAAAAAATTGAAAGTGGCTTGAAAACGTTTTTGGAATAATTCGGGATTTCCCGAAGATGTGGTTTGGTTTAAATTGTCTCTTAATAGACGATCTGCTGATTTCCAATATGAATTTATTGTAAAGTTAAATCCTTTTAAATCGTGGTTCTTTTCTAAAATGTTGAACAAAAACGACATTTCTTTGGCTTTAAATGCTTCGCTTTCTTTGTAAAGTTCGTTTAAATCGAAATTGTGATCCTCTAAATTTTTCGAGTTAAATATTTGACTCAAAATGGGATCAACGAAGGTTGTTTTATACAATGATTCAGCATCTTCTTGTCTGTTTAAGCTTACATAAGCTCTTAAGCAGGAATAAACGGTTTTTTCATCGCGAGTTTTGATGCCTTGGATGAATTTGTTGTCGGTGAGGATTTTTAATTTCTCTTCGAGAGATGGGTTAATTATATTTTCGGTTGTCTCCGTGGTTTTAGACGCTTTTAAATGGTTTACATTTATTGAGTACTCATCGATAGCTCGCTCAAATAATTGCAGATCTATTCCGGAATCCTCAATTTGCTTTTGTACTATTCCCTCAACATATTCTGCTATATTACTTATTGAAGATATTAATGATGTGTAATGCTGGTCTGTGTGGAGATGTTTTGATTTGATTAGGTGTTGTTTGCAAACATTTTCGGTTATGGATATTAACTCAAATAGCCCAAAGATTTCTTCTCGGAATTGAGTCAAAGGGATTGTTAATTTGTTTAAGTATAAACTAAGCCCACTTAGTGCTTGGGCCAAAATTACTATTGGCTCAGTTTCTTCTTTTAATATTTCGGTCATGGATTCATGGAGTTCCGATGCATACTGCTTCAAGTTCTCTGTTACTTCGTTTAAGTCTTTCTTTTGAGTGCATTTTGATAATGTTGCGTTAACCGCAAAATTATCCTAAAATATTAAGTCTTTATTAATAAATTATTTTTAAATAATGTATTTTACCTTTAAATATTCCGATTTCCATTCGTTTCCAGGATCCATTTTTGAGGTTATGCCACAGAATAATACTGAATCCCTCTATCGGCTCATGAAGGAAGTAATTTTGGAGTAATTATCAAAAAGAATCAAGAGATGGCGCGCTATTAGAATTTTATTCAAAATTCAAAATTAAAATGAAATATTAAAGTTTTTTCGGAAAAAGAATTACGTTTACTTATTACTAATATTATTACTAAATTTTTAGTTAGGGAAAATTAGTTGAAGTAAGAGAAAATTTCATTGGTTTTTCCCAAGGCGAAAAAGTACTGGAGAAACTTTTTATGACTTCTTAATTCAAAAATTAATCTGACTTTGATTAAATATTAACTATATGAAGGGTTAATGATATGTAAAGACCAGATTTATAGAAAATATGCTCAAAATTAAAGGCATTACAAATATACAGTGGCTCCAGGCCAAACTCGGACAGTAGCGTAATAATGGTATTGTATCAAAAATATGCGAACTAAAGCAGATAGAAAAAAAAGTAAATTGATTTTCAATAGTTTATTTAACGCATTCTTATAAAATAAACATAAAATTACATAAATTCATTAGCTATCACAAATGAATAGAAAAAAATCAAAAACAGTACAAAAATTCGGAACAAGCCAAACTCGGACAATGACCAACTAAGGCCAGGCGCGCACATGCGATTTTCTGTCGCGCGACTGTTTGGTCGCAAAAATAACACACATAGCATTAAATACAAATGCGCGCATATGCGACTAAATAATAGCAGCGATTAAAAAGATGTAACCTGCTCCATTTTTGTAACGACGCGATTGTCGCGTCTTTAAATGTATCACATGAACAAGAATGAACATGCACGCACATGCGACTGTTCAGTCGTAGTCGCAGCACAGGTCGAAGTTGGTTTAAAGGATAATTATTACAACAAATTTATTAAAAATGGCTGAATCTTCAGAAGTGTCTGATAATAGTGACAATGACTTAACATCTAGTGTCTTAGACACAGAAACTATTATTATCGAGGTAGAAAAAAGACCAGCTCTTTACAACAAACATTTGAAAGAGTATAGTGACCGAAATTTAAAGGAAAAATTGTGGGGAGAAGTGTATAGCAAAGTTATATCCACTTGTAACAAGTTATCGGCCGAAGAAAAACACAAGAGAGGTACGTGATATTGTTTTTATTTAATAGTTTTTAATAATCTTATGTAATAAATGTTGTGCAGATAAGTATTTAAATTTTATCATATTGCCACGGAACTGAACCTTCGGGGGATGTAAAGTAATTTGCCATATAGTCTCTTATATCAAGACCAACTCTGTTAGGTCTTATTCCAGCTGGAGGACAGCTCTGTAATAAACACTCATAAAATTCGTCCTCCATTTGCACACCGTCTTTCTTTCGCACGAAGTTATGTAGAATGCAACATGTTTTAATGATAAGGTCGGCAAATTCGACTCGCACGTCTAATGATCGATGCAAAATACGCCATTTGTTCGCTAAAATACCAAAGGTACACTCTACCATACGCCGTGCACGAGTCAGTCTATAATTAAAGACTCTTTGTTTCATTGTTAAGTTTCTTCGAGGATAAGGCCGTAAAACATTTTGTGATAACGCGAATGCTTCGTCTCCTACTATCATGAAAGGTATGGGTTCTCCCATCTCGTTGTTTGGTAATTTTTGTGGAGTAGGAACATTTAATTGGTTATTATGTAATCTTTGACCAAAATTCGAATTCTTAAAAACGCTGGAATCGCTTCCAGCACCATATGCTCCTTCATCTATTGCTGTAAAACAGTAGTCGGCGTCTACTATACCCAAAAGAATAGTCGAATAAAAGTTTTTATAATTATAAAATTCGGAACCAGTATTATTTGGTTTCTGTAATCTAATGTGCTTGCCGTCGACTGCACCGATACAGTTCGGAAAATTTGTCCTATCGTAAAACTCTTTGGCAATATTTATCCAATCTTCTTCAGACTTTTCTGGCATGTATAAAGGCTGTAAATAGTTCCATAATTGGTTACACGTGTCTTCAACAATTTCCCTTATCGTGGTAGCCCCAAGTAAAAATTCAAAGTGTAAAGAATTGAAACTATTGCCGGTAGCAAGGTATCTGAAAAATAAATAATAACTGTTTTTTATTGCAGGAAAAATTATTCAAAAAAAATGGAAAAATTTAAAAGATTGTTTCGCTAGGGAATTAGCAGCCCAGCGTAAAGCAGTGTCTGGGCAAGCAGCAAAAAAAAGAAGATATATTTATTTCGACCAATTGCAATTCCTTTTCCCAATAATGAAAGATAGACCAACTACCAGCAACACCGGACCTTTTCAATCAATTGAGATTGATCAAGAAAATCAAGAAATGATATCTTCTCCTTCTTTAGCAACCAATACAGAAAATTCGGAAAGTACATCCATATCTAAAAGAAGGGCTGCAAGAAAAACTGTGCTTAAAACAATTCCATATGAAGAAAAGTTACTGAAAATATTGGAGGATAAGCAATGTGAAACAATCGACGAAGATAAAAATTTTTCACTTATGCTTGTTCCAATGTTCAAAAAATTAACTGATGACCAAAAACATAATGCGAAAATTGAAATCTTAAATATCATGAAAAATGCAAAAAACGTCGGAAATCCTCCAGTTTTTTACAGTTCAATGCAACAATCTTATTCTCATCTTTATCCTAACCGTCCGGTAGACCAAGTGCAATTTCCAAGATCAAATTTTCAACAACAGCAACAAGGAGGCAATGAAAGTATTTACTCCGCGCCATCGACATCAACGGTCAACTCTGCACAGTTCACACCATCAGCAACCATTTTTTCTGATGGTGACAATGCATATTTTGACTTGTCAAATCAATAAATTAATTAAATTAAACAAATAGAACATATATTTATTATTTAACCTTATTTTTAATATCTACTTCTATATATCTAGTCTAATAGTAGTTTGCAGAAAATATCTAGTTAATTTGGCAGAACGACGACACAACACAAAAGCTGGTAAGTACCTTCTTACCTTATTGTTACTGCAAGACATTTCTCAGGTGGTATACATTTTCTCCATTTACTATTTTGGTACGATATTTTCGGTCCTATTATTTTTAATAATTCAAGAAAAGATTTTTCACTCATTCTGTAATAGTTAAAGAATTTACGAGGATGCTTTTCTTAAATCTTCATGAAGAATGTAAAATTGACCCCGATGTTCTCTGTCAGATAAAATTGGATGCACCCAAAATTTTCTTTTCCGTTGCTTTCTTAATTTTTTTCGTAATAACAGAGCCACTATACAAGCGGTTTCTATGAAGTTCATGTTGATACTAGGCTCTAGTCACGATTAATCAGTCGCAAATGCGCGACCATACAAATTTTTTGCGACTACTACTTTTATGTCGCTGCGACAAATAATCGCATGAAAATCGCATGTGCGCGCCTGGCCTAAGTGCTAAATTAAAGCAGCCATGAGTAAAAATTGTAGTTAACTTCATGTTGAAGTTTTAACAGTTGACAAGGGGAATTCCCTAACAAACTGTTTTGTATTATTCGCGCGATAATTGAGTTTTATATTTGAAATGTCTAGACAAAGAGGACAAACAACTATTGAACTTAGAAAATTAGTTCTTAAACATTTTCAGGATGGAAAATCGGTACGGGAAATAGCAAAAATTACCGACAGAAGCCATTCTACGATGCACGACATAATAAAGCGCTTCAGAAGTCACAATCGGGTAACAAACAAACAAAAAAGCGCTCACAATAAAATTTTTACTGAATTGGTTGAACGGTATTTAATAAGAAAAATGAAAGCAAATCCGTTTCTTAGTGCATCAAAGTTGGCTGTTATTTCTGAGAAAGAATTAGGGAAAAAAGCTAGTGCGTCAACAATTAGAAACATGCTACATAATGCTAATTTACATAGTAGAAAGGCGAGAAGAAAACCGTTCATTAGTAAAAAGAATCAAAATACCAGATTAAAATTTGCAAAAGAGTACGAAAATAAAGATTTTTCTTTTTGGAAAACCGTTCTATTTGCTGATGAAAGTAAATACAATATATTTGGGTCAGATGGTAAACCATATGTATGGAGAAGAAATAACGAAGAGATGCATTTAAAAAATTTAAAACCAACAGTAAAATATGGTGGTGGATCAGTGATGGTGTGGGGATCATTTTCAGCTGCTGGACCAGGTTGTTTGCATTTTATTGAGGGAATAATGGACCAGCATGCATATTTAGACATCTTAAAAACCAATTTACCTCGTAGCGTGGATAAACTATCTCTTAGATGCGACTGGCGATTCTATCAAGACAACGATCCGAAACACAAAGCGTACAAAGTACGTTCTTGGCTCTTATATAATTGTCCTCATGTAATGGAAACGCCACCCCAAAGTCCAGACATCAATCCCATTGAAAATTTATGGAATTATTTGGACACTAAGGTTCGGGAACATCAGGTTTCTAGCAAAACTCAATTGAAGACCGCCTTGTTAGAAGAATTCAATACCTAACCGTCTTAAAATGGTCATAAAAAACAAAGGCCATACTAAATATTAGTTATTAAAAACATAAATTAATTTTATAAATTTTGTTTGCTGTCCGCGTTTGGCTTGCGCCTAGTTGTTGTAGTGTTTTCGTTTATTTTTATATTTTTTTTTATTATAGTGAATAAATGTTTTTGTTTCGTCTTTGTCTTTTGAATAAGCAATTAATAAATTATTGAAAATCAATTTACTTTTTCCTCCAGTTGCTTTAGTTTGAATATTTTTTAGTAAGAAACTATTATCACTCCAGTGTCCGAGTTTGGCTTGGAGCCACTGTATTTAAATATCTTTACGAATCAGTCAAAAATAAGTGAAATAAGACCAGGTTAGTTATGCCTTTTTTGCTTTTTTTAAATTTTCATGCCTATTTAAAGCCTTTTTCCAACATTTTGGCGTCTTTTCCCCAAAAATTGGTTGAATTATAAAAAAATATTTCGCTGCGCCTCTGTACATTTCCTCGTTGTGCCGTCTGACGTAAGATCCGCGTTTTTCATCGATCCGAATTTAAGCTTTGGAATTCCCCGTTGTGCCGTGACGTCTTACACGGGATTCCCCGTACGTGGTTTGACTTGCGTCGTCTTCAATTCATTTAGTTGTATTAAAGTTACTCGAGTGACAGTGTGAAGTTCTTGCGTAGTACAATGCCGAAACAAAAGGAATTGAAATATGAACGCAATCGTTTATTTTGCCAAGCCTGTTCAAAAATCGTAAGTATTGATTGAGTTAATCGAGTAAAAACAATTAATTATATTAATTATATTTTTAAAAATAATAATTAAATTATGTATAATACCAAAGATTTTTAAATATTTAAAACCAAAATTTAAACCTTTTTACGGTAAAAATTGGATATTATAAAGAATAGCATGTCCCAAAATTCACTAGAAATAAAATTCACTATTGATTCAATGTAGTCCTTCGATCACTAAAATTAATAGAACAATATATTGATTGTTTAATAATTATGGAAGATATTATAAAATACTGACGTTATTAAATTACTGTTAACAGATTAATTGTGACAAGAAATACTACATAATTCAGCATGTCAAAACATCATTGCATCAGGAAAAATTAAAACTGACTAAAAGTCAATCCAAAAAACAACAAACTATAGGTACAGCTATACAATCTGTGGCATCAACATCCGGCTACACTGAACAATCAAAATTTTGATCTTTGCAAAGCTTTGATAAAAGCAAACATACCACTCCATAAAGTGACAAATAAATATTTCAAAACTTTTTTACAAACATATTGTACAATGCATATTCCCGATGAAAGCCATCTCCGCAAAAATTATATTACTTCAGTCTACAAAGAAGTTATTCAAGAAATAAAAAATATTATTGGAAATAATTATATTTGGATAAGTGTAGACGAAACAACTGATGTATGTGGACGATACGTAGCAAATTTAATACTTGGAGTATTAAGTGATGAAAATTCGTCAAAAAGTTTTCTAATAAGTACCAAAGAATTAAGTAAAATAAATAATAATACGGTAATAAGATTTATTCACGACGAATTAACGCATCTTTTCTTACCGGAGCCGGTACCGAATGATACAATTTTACTGATGGTGTCAGACGCAGCGGCATACATGGTAAAAGCTATGTCTAATATGAAGATTTTTTTTGCCCTAATTTAATTCATTGTACTTGCTTAGCATACGGGCTTAATCGAGTAGCAGAAACTATAAGGTTACAGTTCCCATTAGTTAATAAATTATTAAAAAGCGGTAAACAAATATTTGTTAAAGCCCCTTTAAGGGTAGAATTGTTTAGAGAGAGGTTACCAAATACCCCATTACCACCACAACCAGTTTTAACAAGATGGGGAACATGGCTAGAAGCCACTATATACTACACAAACGCCTTAGACATTTTGAACAATTAATAAATGAATTTCCGGCTATAAGTAGTAAAGCAATACAAGATTGCCAGGCCGTCCTAAAAGAAGTGGAGCTACAAAATAATTTGGCATTTAAAAAAAGCAATTAAAGTTATTTAAGTGAATCTATAAAATCACTTGAAAAACAGGATTTACCTTTAGTGACTGCAATAGAAATGATTAAAAAGTTTCAAGACAGCACGTATAGCGTACCAGGACGTATTGGTCAAATAATTACGAATAAATTTAATGACGTTCTGTGTAAAAATGAAGGATTTACCACATTACAAAAAATTGCATCAATTTTAAGTGGTGAAATTGTTACTGGATTTATTATGGATCCCACATTAATCACAAAGTTCAAGTATGCACCAATTACAAGTGTGGACATGGAGAGAAGTTTTTCGGCTTACAAGAATACGTTAAGTGAAAGAAGACACAACTTCACAATGGAACATTTAGAACAGCATTTAATAATTAGTTGTTTTCGTGATTAGTGATTTAATAATTATATATGAATGTTTAGTTTAACGATGTATTTTTTAATGAAAACGTTATTAAAATACATTATTAATTAGGTATAGCAATTTTTTCTATTTCTAATTTTTATGCCTTTTTAATGCTTTTGTTGCCAAAATTTCATCCCTTTTTAAGTGCCTTTTTCCGTCTTTTTTGTGCCTTTTAATCCGGTCGTTAATGATATGATAATGGATCCAACATGGCGGGAAACAACATGGATTGCAAAAATAACTTTGGACATTTATCCACGAGATTTGTTCACATCATGCAACAAGCATACATTAAATTTGGTCATTAATGATGGGGATACAATTTCGTTTTCATCTGTAGATTTTTCTAATAATGTTTCTGCAATATACAGCTACTTTTCCGGTTCACCATTTAGATGGAAAATTTTAAAAAAAGTTAAATCTTTAACATTAAAGCAAGTGAGTGAAACTTGGTGTCAAAACTTCAGCGTCAATAGCTTGACATGAAGCTGAATGTTTGACAATGAACATTAAATCCTATAAATTTATTTGTTTAATAGTAATATGGCATGAAATCTTGGAAAATATAAAAATTATTAGCAAAATGATGCAGAATATTTCTTGGAATATCAGTTCATGTGCAGAATCAATTAACGATATTTTGAAATTTTTTAAAGATATTAGAAATGATGAAAGTTTCGAAAACTATTTAACCCTCCGTCTGTCGGGTGTGGTCTACGAGTCCACGACAAAATGATTATATGAAATATTTTTTAAATTATTTTGCTCAAAACTTCTACGGTCACAGTACCTTTCAAGTATCTGAATATCAACTGTTTCGCCATAAAAAACTGTTTTTCAAAATTCCAAATAGTCGCTACATAATATTTTAATATTAATATTTTGTCCTGACAGACCCTTCCCGATCAAATGTGTAACAATATTCGCAGATGTAATCTGTAAGAATCGTATTCCAGTTGAAACTATACCTCGGAGTGATCGCAATATAGTTCGGTAGTTCCCTTAATAATTACTATATATACGGATACCGTATCGTTGACACGCCAGTTTACTAATGAACCCCATTTTGAGGCGTTGTGTTATGTGTTATTTATTTTACAAATATAGAGAATAGAAAAGTACATAAAAAAATATTTATAACTAATATCAAATATCTAGTTAGCAATCTACAAATAGCATACTTACAAATAGGTAAGTAGTATCACACAATTTTCTAATATGATTTGATAAAATAATAAATGATTTATTATTTGATAGCATTGTGATATGGATCCTTATGAAAAGGAGAAAGAAAGATTACAGAAACTGTATGAAGAAGTTAGCACGGGCAGTGAAATAGAAGAGTCTGACGATAGTTCGATATCAGATCCAGATTTTGTAAGTATCGGTGATCATGATACAGAAACCGAGCAGGAAAACGTAAATGAAGGTGCAGATATTATGCATCAGGATGACGGCGAGGATGATGAAGATGAACAACCCGTGATTCGTGATAGATGCTCGTATTTTTTTGGTAAAGATGGAACTAAATGAAAAAAGGCTGTCCCACCTAGAAATATTAGAACTCGCAAAGAAAACATAGCGTCTCACCTGCCGGGGGTCATCTGTGAAGCACGTGACGCATTATCTCCCATTCAATGCTGGATGTACATGTTTGGAAACTGCATTGATATTGTAGTTGAAAACACTAATTTATTTATTGATAAAATTTCTGTTAAATACCAAGATAAGACTGAGTGTAGACCTACCGACTCTGTAGAAATCCAAGCGCTGATGGGTTTGCTTTATTGAGCTGGGCTCCATCATGGATCAAGGACACATCTAGCAGAGTATTGGTCATCAGACGGTATGGGATATGAGATATTTCCTGCTACAATGGCAAAACGGAGGTTCGTCTTCTTATTGAAATGCATTCGCTTAGACGATACCACAACTAGAGGTCAAAGAAAAGAAATGGACAAACTAGCAGCAGTTCGTACTATTGTTGACAAGTTCAACGAGGTTTGCTTTATCTGGGTTTGTTAGTTTGTACGTGTTATGTGAGGAGACTGCGGGTAAGGTGTTTATATATGTATAGCTTTTAATTCGGATTTCTTGTCAGATGAAATTGTTATTGGGTATTTTTGTGTATTTTTAATTCAAAGCGAATTTGTTGGTTGAAGGAAAGATATTATGTTTTCGTGTCCGAGTTATGTGCACGTTTGTGAAGGCGTCGGAGGAAGTTACGGTCTCTGATGAGGGCTGTGGAATGGCGGCGCTTTTAGCGGTTTGACTTGCGAAGATCAGGATATTTATTTCGTATTCGAGTTGTTTGCTATGACAATGTGGATTGTTGTGGAACCCATTGTATGGATGATGAATTTTGTTTGCACTTTTAGGAATCTGAGCGAGTTGAAACGCGGTCTTAGTGATTAACTGCAATGAAAATAGTAATCTTTTTAAAATATATTGTGTTTGAGTGTTACTATAAAATTCATGCTTTTTGTTTGCCATAAAAAACTATAATAATTTATTCTGATTTAATATGTTGGCTTCCATGTCCAAAAAAACCGTAATACTTTATTATTATTAGTAATTTTTGTGGATTACATCATTTTTTCCGTTATGTGTCTTACACAACTTATATAATTTCTGCTATGGAAAAAAGAAATGTTTCTGCTATGGGAACCCAGAATGTTGCGAACTCTAGCTACTACCATGGCTCGAGGTTTATTTGGATTTTTTTTGGAGGGGTGTATGATAAGCATAAAAAATATGTATAAGCGTTCAAAATGAAAGGAATAAATTTGGTAAATTTTTAAAAATTGCTTACATTTTTTATTTGTGGCTTATTTACGAGTTTATGTTAATACTAGATATTAGTTGTAAACCTTAACCCAACCCAAGTAGTTAGTTGACATAAAATATTAACCCAACCCAATTAGTTAGCCCCAGATATTAATTAGGTTGAGTTAAGCTATTAACCTTAACCCACTCCTCCTAACTACTGAGCATTAAATATTAATTGGGTTGGGTTAAACCATCGACCTTATCTGACCTTTTGTTTACACCTGCCAATCATCTTTTACTTTTTTTTTTTGCGCAGAGGAGGGGAAGCTGCGCACCCCGGCTTACTGTTGGCGCCTTAGTTGTTAGGTTGCTTGGAAATCTTCAGTACTTTAGGCGGGAGTGTGGGACTATCTTTAGTCTCTAGACTACCCACTAAAAAACCCCCCCTCTCTTCCTATTCCGGAACCGCCATCAAGGAGTAACATCGGAGTGTAGCATTACCGTTAACTAATCTTTACTATAACAGCTCTTCTCACTTTGATCATCCTTCCTTCCTCTTACTTTGATTGCTGTCGGTCCTTTCTATCCACTGCAGTAGAGTCCTCCGCATCCATTATGGGGAAAAAAGAAGTTTGCTAACTTTTTGAAATATCTAATATCTCATACATACCGGCTTGAGAGCGGAGGATTCCCCTCTCTCCTCCTCTTCTTTCTAGTAGTCTCCTCGGTCGTGGTGTAAAAGATATTGACTTACTTTTTAAAATTATAAATAGCAATAACGTACCCAGTTGGGAGGGGGACGATCCCCTCCCTTCATTCCACTTCTCTCCTTTCGCTCCGCTACCCCTTTTGATTCTTTCCCTCTTCTTACGGACCTTCTCCCTCATTATTGGTAAAAAGGAAATCCATTAATTTTTGAAATCCCATATGCACCCTACGTACCCAGCTGAGGGGGATAAATCTATCCCCATCAACTAACCCTGTTCCTTCATGGATTCTCTCCTCGCTTCTTCTGTTTCCTTCGCTGTCATAACCTCTCTCAGATACTTCATAACTTCACCTGTAGTCTTCTCATCACTTATCAACAGGTCTGCGGCGTTCCTTTCATCGAAGTCGACTCCAATCTTCCTTTTCAATTCCATTCGCCCTCTCTCAAATCTAGCACACTTAAATATAGTGTGACAAGGGGAGTCCGTCTCTCCGCACTGGAACCAACATTGATCGGATTCTTGTTTCTTAATTTTTTTCAAATACGAGGCGAAGATGCCGTGTCCGGTCAATGCCTGAGTATTAGAATACTCCACTTGTGGGCCTTTTCACACCATTCCTTTACATTCCTAACGAACACCTCTGCCCAACCGTTGTACTTATTCCATCTCTCCTGCCAATTTTCGAACATACTGCTTCAGTTCTTTCTTGTTTCCTGGCCTCTTTCTCTCCAGTTCTCACCCTTCTCCCACACCAGGAGGACCATTGGTGGGCATCTGGCTAGTACTTCCACTGCTTCTGTAGAAACGGTCCTATATGCACGTGTTACGTTTATGGCTGCTGTTCTACCGATTGATCGTAGCATATTCTCGTATTTTCTGTGTTTCAAAGCTGTCTCCCACACTGGTGCCGCATACAGCGTTATCGACCTTATTACCGTTGCTAATAGATTACGTCTCACTTGACTCAGGCCTCCTTTCTTAGCCATTATTCTTGTGAGGTTTTTGTGTACTATACCATCTTTATCTAGAAACACCCCTAGATATTTGACAAAAGGTGAACTTTTAACTTTTTTCTTACCAACATCTATCTCTATTTCTTTTAGAGTTCGTCTCCCTTCCAGAATAATGACCTCGGTCTTTTCCTCTGCTAACTGCAATCCCATTTGTGTCATTCTTTCTGATATTGACCTAAGACAGTACTGGGTTTTGTCTATAATCTGGTTAACATCTCTTCCCTTTATGACCACTGCTAAATCGTCCGCGTAGGCGACCAGCGAGACGCCGTCCTAAGTCCTTACTCTCAATACCTGATCATAAAATATATTCCACAGGGTACCGCCAATAACCGATCCCTGTGGCACCCCGCACCATTTCTTCTACGTCACCATTTGGGAGATTACCTTTCTGTCCGCCAGATATGACTTTATTATTTTTCGTGTCGGTTTTGCAAATTTTTTCCGTTTCATTTCTTCATTTATGCGTATCCAGGGTACTGTGTTAAATGCGTTTCCAATGTCAAGCAACACCATTATGCTATATTGTATCTCTGATATCCCGGACTATCGACATTATGGCATCCACCGTACTTCTTCCTTTTCTATAGCCGAATTGACTATCACTCAGTACTTGTCGAGTTTCTATTTCAGCGGTCATTCTTCCATTTATCAATCTTTCGAGGATTTTCACCATGACGTTCAGAAGACACAATGGTCTGTACGCTTGATCTTCTCCATCCTTTTTTGGTTTAGGTATCAACACAAGTGTTGCTTTCTTCCAGATCTCCGGAAAAATTCCCAGATTCCAACACTGGTTGTACGTCTCTAGAAAAATCTTTGGGTTAGCTTTTATGCACACTTTAACTATTTCATTTGTCAGTCCATCTTCGCCCGGTGCTCTTTTTGGTTTTAGTTGGCTCAAACAATTTTTTAATTCTTCCATTGTAAAAGGTTCTTTTATGTTTTCTTCTTCCTCGTCACTTTCATATTCTATGTCTTTTTCGGTTATGTCTGGAAATAGTTTTGTGTATTGTTTCCTAATCGTTTCTTGATCTATCTTTTCTCTTGATCTTAGTGCCATTCTTTTTGTCACTATCTGGTAAGCTATACCCCATACGTTGTCCTCCAATTCCGCGCACAATTCCTTCCATCTCTTTTCCTTATTCTTCCTGATAGTGTTCACCAGCAGTTTCTTCGTTTCTTTATAGCTTTGGTTTGCCCTTTCCACCTCCTCTGCACTATATCGTCCTTTCCTCATCCTTTGCATCTTTCTTCTTCTCTTTGTGCACTGAACTCTCACTTCCGCAACATTATTGTCCCACCAGTATACATGTTATCTCTTTCCTATGTTATTTCTTCGCTTTAATGACCTATCACAAGCCGTTTTCACCGCTTCTGTCAGCTTAACCGGGTTGCAGGAAGAGATTTCCCTTGTATTTTCGTGAAAACTATTCTTTAATTTACTCAGTCCCTCCGGCGTAGCTATCCATCCTCCTGTAACTTCTCCTATTTCAACTCTCTCAACAGACTTCTTGATGTTAAAAACTATTGGGGTATGGTCGCTTAGAGTTTCCATCTCTGTTTTCACTGTCCAATCTGTTATATCGTCAGCTATATCCATACTTGCAATCGTTACGTCTATTACCGATGATCCTCTGGGGCTATTGTACGTAGGTTCTGTCCCTTCATTAATCAATACTAGTTGATTCTTGATCATCCACTCTTCCAGGATTTGCCCTCTTCTATTTGTTGTCTTGTCTCCCGCGATAACCATAATTGCATTCAGGTCTCCCGCAATGACTGTCGGTTTTTTAATGATTCTGAAGTCAGTTCCAATATTGTCCAAGAGTTCTTCAAATTTTTCGTTCGATTGATTTGGTGAGAAGTATACTGATGTTATTACCCATTTTTCCAGTTCAGCCGATACGTAGCCTTTTCCCTTTCTCCATGACACCGGTCTTCTCATGAGCATTCCCAACTTAATAAAACAGTAGCAATCTTGGTCCGTCTGGAGTTGCTCCGCTCTTCTTTTATTAGGTTCCTGCCCTATAATTACATCTATGCTCTTTTGTTGTGCTATCGCTTCGACCAGATCGTGTGTGTCCCACCTTCTGTTGTGGTTTAATTGTATTATGGATGGCATTGCTATTCCTTTTGCGGGGAAGGCTCCGGAGAGCTTTGAGTGTCCTTTACACTTCCCTTCTTTTTTCCCTTTCTCTTCCCTACTACAGTAGTAAATTGTTCGTTACCTTCTTGTGTACCCCCTTCTTTTTTCTTTTGGGTCTGGTACTCGACAGTGTGTTCGGTTACTTGATCCTTCTCCTGTCCATTTGTCTCTGTTAATAGATGATTGGCAGGTCTGTTCATGACCTGTCAATCATCTATTGTAATACAAACAAATGTTAAGACAGGTAGTTTGTTTTTGTTCTCCAATTATACCGTGAAGGCCGTCTTCTTTTGTCTTCCAATTTAAGCGTGAAGGACCTTTTGTTTACACCTTTCAATCATCATATAATAGGATCTTTATAGTGTGAAAGAATGTGATTTTCTTTTGTAAATTTTTTTTATCGAAAAGTTTTAACTAAATTAGATAACAAATTAAAGGTGTCTCAAAAACCTTTTTTGCATAGCATCTGCTTAGTGTAATCTAAAGTATATTAACTGGTTTTGATGTGTAGACTTATACACAAGTAATTTTCTGTGATCTGAGCAAAGCTTTTTACTCAGTAAATCATGAATTTCTTTTGAAAAACCACAACAGGCACACTGGAATGGAACAATTTTTGATTAGAAAGCAGTAAAAATAGAAGTATCACGGGACTCCGTGCTCGGACTAGATTTATTCCTCTTATATTTAAACGATTTACCAGAAAATATAAAAGCAGACTCAATATGTTTGTATGCGGATGACACCTCATTCATAAACAGTTCTAAAGACTTAGATGATCTAAAACCAAAATAAATACAACACTAAATTAAACTAAAAATTGGTTCGAAGTAAATAATTTGCAACTAAATAGAGAAAAATCACAGATACTTACCTTCTTCACAAAGCAAAATCAGGAGGTCCGAAATAATACTACAAGATTTCTGGGAGTTACACTAACGGAAACTCTATGGTGGAGGGACCATATAAGACAATTGAAAGCAAAATTGGCAACGGCACTGTATTGTTTAAGAATATTATGTAAAAGTTTACCGGAGGTAGAAATAAGGAACGTATATTTTGCGTACTTTCATAGTATGGCGATATATGGCATACTTACCTGGGGAGCATCTAGTGAAGAGGGTGAAATTTTTAAATTGCAAAAAAAGCAATTTAGTTGCAACAAGTTGCAGAGGTTACTTTAGGTAATTGAAGATACAGACTGTTACGTGTTTTTTTGTTTGCAATATGTTCATGCGTAAAAAGAAGCATAGGAAAGAAATACAGACTCTCACAAACACAGTACACGACATAGAAACAATTTGCTGATACCCTTGCATAGAGTACAGAAATCAAAAAATACTTTCAAATATATTTCAATTAAATTATATAATGCTCTACAATCAAGAACAAAACAATTTTAATCAAGAGAAAAATTTAAAGCAGAAGTGAAGAAACACCTAATAGAGAGCGAAATTTATTCAGTTCAAGAATACTATGAAAGTAAAATATCTGGAATTACATAACACAGGGACAGGAAGAGGAACTTGAAGTTAATTTCATGTATTTCTTT